>OX451740.1:1044375259-1045623577 GCA_948472305.1 Vicia faba
TCAAGGATAAATGATTTTGGCCATTTCACAAAAATTTCCCAAATTCTCCAATGCATATCTTGCTCAATATTTAAGCTTTGATCATGTTCTTGGACATTTTGGAAAGGTCTTGAAGTCCTCTAACGAATTTCTTCGGTCCCATGTCATTTTGATTTACCAATCTCATGTTATGGCCTTTGACTTAAAGTCCCTTTTTGTTGACTTTTGAAAATGACCTATAATGTTGAAATTGATAACTTTTTGTGAGAGAATTTCTTGGACTTGGAATGTGAAGATGAGTTGTAGGAAATGTCTTCCCCTTCAAGATGAGCATTGGATGGGATTTTTATGATGAACCATGAAAAAGTTATGCCTTGGTCAAGTTACAGTTGACTTTTCAGCTGTCCAAAAATAGAAACTTTTGCATCTTGAGACTTTTTGAGCCATACTTTTGAGAATCATGATCAAGCATTGATCAAATGATGTTTGTGGCTTCAAAATAAGATGTTGACCAAAAATTTTGACTTTTGACTGCCAAATAACCATTTTGCCCCTACAGTTGACTGTTGAGCAATTAGGGTTTTTGACTGTGCAACTTGACCTTGTGAGCCTTGAAACTTGACATGTAGGTGCTTGAAAATGTGTATGAGCATAGGAGACTTGATTGAGCCCTTGAAAACTTCAACTTCCTTGCAAGAACCAAAACCCTAGTTTGACTGGCTTAGGAGGATGGTTGACTGTGTAGCCCTTGAGTAGACTTGAGCCATTTGAGGTGATGCTTGGCAAAAATTTGGAGATTATGGGAGGGCAAATTTTGGGGTACAACAATTAAGGTTATCTATTTGATGATTTTTATGTTTCCATACAAATCCTAATTACTAGATTTTATATGAAAGTGATAAATTGCGGAAAGTAAATATTCTACGCTATTACAATCATTAGGGGGATGAGGTGTACAAATTTACAAATGTGGATTGCAAGAAATTAAAGTCCTAATTATCTATTACAACCATATTGAAATAATGTACAAGAATTGAAATGGACTTGTTTTGTTTTTGTTAAGAAAAGAAATAAATTGGCTTAAGTAAAATATTTTTGATCTTTTGGTTTAAAAAGAGATAAAATAAAGTATGTAAATATAAAAATGTTTTTTTTTGTGTTTTTGGTTATTAAAATCTAAAACAAGATAAATAAGATAAAAAGGAGTCAGAATCAGCACATTGCTGAAACGAGAAGGAATGGAAGTTCTGACTCTGATACGCTGCAAGAGAGAAAATGTTAGTAGGAAAGTAGAGGGCCAAAAGTTCTGGGCATGGGTACACCAAGTTCTGAGATTACTGGGAATAAAGGAAAACCTAGAAGTTATGATTGTTGAAGGGGTTCAGAAGCTATATCGTAGCTGGGAACCTAGAAGTTCATATATCACTGGCAAGTCAGAAGTTCTGGCTATTTGAGAGAGTGAGGTGATAATGTTGTTGGGTAAGGTTGTCTAGAAGTTCTGATTTTAGAAATATTTTTTGACAGATAAATGGTTGAAAATGTCATTAAATAAACCTAAAAAGATGCTTATGGGGTTAGAATCCAGGACCCTTAGTACTAATGTATTATGCATGCACTTTCTACCACAGGGGTGGTTGTACATCCAGTATTAAAAGTAAAAGCATAAACATGTATTAAAAAGTAAACTATGATGATAAATTCCATCTCTTTCTTCATGCTAATCTGAACATCTGCAAATTAGTCAATTCTCACCAGAACAGAAAACACAAACATAGCAATTATGGCAGGATTCCATCATGGTTTCAGAAACATAAAAAATGTCAAGACTGTAAATCAGAAACAAACATGTATATGCTAATCCTAGTTTCCTTAAGAAGTTTTGAGTTGATGTTCTCCCTACTTAGGCATACAAATACACGATATGATGAGAGTCAATAGAAGCTTACCTTGCAGATGGAGAAAGTCCTGTGAACTGGAGCCTGGTTCTGACTTCTTGTAATGTTCTGATCAGCTTCCTCACGTGCTCAGTAGACTGGAACACCCTTTAACTCGGGTTAGGAATGGATGGAAAATTCAGAAGCTGTATGAATGATTTGGTCAAGAAACACTTGAGGGAAGTTGGAGTTTGAATGCAAGAATAAAAAACTAGAAGGTTTTGTATTTGTGTTTGCAGTTTCAGATTCCTGGAATTTTTAGCAAGGTTTCAAAGCTTTTTCTTTTAAATTTTTTTTCACCGGCCTCCTTTTCACAATTGCAAATAAAGTTTAATTTATAGGCAAGAATTTTGTAGCTTAGAGAAGTCAAAAGTACCATCATCACGCTAGCGTGCTGGCTTGTTCTTGAAGCAAGTTAAACAAGTATGGTGGTTAGCAGATTTTAGTCGTGCCTAAGCTGAATTTGTAAGCATGAATTAAGGAAAAGTACCCTCAAAAGCAAATCATGGGCCCAACATACTCTTGTACAAAAGTTTACTTTTTCAAGGACAACAATATACTTCTATGTCACACGTGGGGAAATCCTTTGGATAAAAACTCAAAAGTGGTTGTGAGCATTAAATGATGATGAGATTTATCAAACCAGAAATCCTGGAATGTGAGATTATGCATCATAACTTAATTCAGGGTCAGAAGTTCAGCATCAGCGCAACTTAGAACCAACATCCAACTTCTGATCCTTTAATCTCTTTGCTCCAGTATGTTCTGAGCGAGTTCTCAGACTTTCCAGAAAGCTCATGACATGCTTTGTAAACCCACTTTGAATTACTCTTGCAACTTCAGACTGAACATACGTGAAAACTGGCCTAGAAGTTGTAGACAACTTCTGACTTGAAAATGCTCAGAATTTACTAAGTGCCTAAGTTTTAGAGACGTGTCTTTGAAGACATACAACTTGAAATCCCAACACTTCTAGAAGAAGTTCTGTTCTGCAATGTTTTGGGTCTCATTGAGATCTAAAACTCTTGTGTTAGAAGTTCTTTCAGAATCGGCTTGCATCATGGTGGAAATCTGGCCAGAAGTTCTGGATTTGTCATATTTCTTAAACACTTAGAAAAATTCTAAGTATTTTGACTTTTCCAAAGTAATTTTGACTTTTGAATTTCTTGATGAAACAAACTTCATATTTCAACTTTTCTTGATGAAATATGACTCTTGAGCTTGACGTTGATCCAAAATTCAAAGTTTGACTTTTCAGTATGCAAATGACCATTTTTCCCTTGTGAATGACTTTCTTGGAAAATTTGTAATTCAAGGCTTGGAATTGGATGGAAGTAAACCCGAGGGTCCAAGATGATCCTTTGAGAAATGAGAGGGAAAATTTTGGGGTACAACACATGAGAAGTAGGAAATAAAGAGCGTGCACTCGAAGTCGTTATTTAAAGACCTGTAGCAGACATTCCACGCTTCATTTGCTATATGTGTTGTGCTTGTGTTTGTTTCGTTGGATGTTGATCGATGAGCCACTCAATTTAGGAATTGAGATCACGAATTCTCTCTCAGTGCATGCTCCCTATAGGATTTTATTGCTTTCCTTAATTATTGATCGATGAGTCTCTCAATTTAGGAATTGAGATCACAACTTTGCTCTTCGTGCATGCTCCCTATAGGATTTTATTGCTTTCCTTAGTTGTTGACCGACGAGTCACTCAATTTAGAAATTGAGATCACGACTTGGCTCACATTGCATGTTCCCCATAGGATAGTTTTGTTAGACTTTCTTTGGCATGTGTAACACGGTAGGAGAGCTGACTTGGGTGTTTTGCGTTTTATCGTAATTGTTGCGGATAACAAGAGTCTCCATCGACTTTTCTTTTATCCAAAAGGAAAGGTCGAAAAGAACAGGAAATACCTTCCGAGATTATTTTCTTGAGTTCGGGGGGTAGGTTATGAAAAAGGAAGGTGTTAGCACCCTTTTCACCTGTAGTTATCTACGGGCTCTTAGTTGCTTGCTAGATCACTTGCTTTTGTCTGAAAATGTGCTTGTGGTTTGGTTTTTGAAAGTATTTTGAAAACGTCTTTGTAATGGTTCTCGTTTCTATGAGAACGCGTACAAAGTGTTGTTTGGAAAATAGTTCAAAGAGGTGTTTGTGGAATGTGTTTTCTAAAAGTGATTTTGAAAATGTGTCTTTGTAATGGTTCTTGTTTCTATAAGAACGCGTACAAAGTGTCTGTCTTTTGAAAATGTTTCAAGATGAGAGTGTTAGTGTATAAAATGTTTTTGTTGTGAGCAAGCGAGCAACTAGGATCAACCTACCTACTCAAAAGGTCTTAAATGTTCTTTTCCTCCTCCTTTATATGTTTCTATCTTACCATTGATTTGGTAAGAAGCCCTGTCCTTGGATGTGAAGGGACGGGCGTGGTACGTTTGTATAGTCATAGAAGGCAACCTATGAGACGTTTTAGAAATTTCGTTTAGGGACTAGATCATTTACCAAAGGCAACATTGAGGGTCATCGAGGGACCACGATATTTTATCGAGGGTCTTTGCTAAAACACCCGTGTTCGAGGGACATGACTATTTTTCCGAGGCAAAAAATGGAATTACCCTAAGGGTGCATGTGTGAATGGTTTGTTTCATTTGCATGCATTTAGTCTTTGATTAGGGGTTGTCTACTTGTTGTTTTTATCTTGCCATACATTCCTTATTTTACTAACAAGCATACAAAAGTAATAAAATGCATAAAGATAAAATCCTACATTATTACAACCATACTTAATTGCATGAAAATATAAAGGCAAAAAATAAAATAAATGCAAGAAAAATGGGTCCTTCGATTTGGGTTGAAACACCCTTCGATTCTCCATTTCCTGGCTTCCTTGGATTTGGATTCTGAAGTCAGTGGAGTCATACCCTTCGATTTTCCTTTCTTTCTCCTTCAACCGAGGGTTGGAATCAAGATGGCCACACCTTTCGTCTGGGCCTGGAAGTCAGCATAGTTCTGCCTTTTGCTTGGGGACCAGAGATAGCAAGGTTCTGGCCTTCGTTTGAGGCCTGGAGACAGCAAGGTTCTGGCCATCGTTTGAAGCCTGAAGACAACAAAGTTCTGGCCTTCGTTTGAGGCCCAGAATAAGCAACACTCATGCTTTGCCACATGTTCCTTGCTGACTCTTTGTAAGCATATTGGGCCCTCAGATTGTGATTCGAAAGGCTTGTGCAGCTGCCAATCGAAGGGTATAACAAACCTGTCTTAAAGTTTAAAATGCAATATCCAAACATAACTATAATCCATGGGTTAGCATGAAAACTAATGGGTCTCAAATTCCAAAGCATGACTAAACTAAGGTTGAGTTTTCAACATACAACCAGTCAGAATCGAAAGCTGAAACATGGTCCAGAAATGTCTACATTTTTCTTATTGACATGTGCACATGATATTAAAATAGAATAGACTCAAGTTTGAAAGAAACTTACTTCTTGAAGTCCTTAAATCGAAGAGAGATGCAAGTGCTTTCTTTGACGGAAAATGGGAGTTCGTTGGGACTTTCCTGGGGCTAGTCCAGTTGCTACTTTGTGAAAGCAGTGACTGGGTCGAAAGAGGTTGTGTGAGTGGATCGAAGGCTCTTTTATAACAAGTGATGGGATAACTCAAAGGTCTACTGTATGATAGCTGGGTGAATGGGTCGAAGGGTGGTTTGATAGTCACTTGGAGGGTATAGAAATGTTTGAAAAAGAATGTTGGGAAGTGTTTGAGAATTTTTTGTGAATTTTCACAAGTGTTTCCTTGCAATCCTTCAGGCGCCCCTAATATGAATGGTGATGCCTCCTTTTTATAGATGTAATCTTTATTCGGAATGGGGAATCCTTATTCAGACTCAATATTTTCTTTTTTGAACCACAAATCTTGACTTCACGCTGCTCCGTGATCAGATTCAAGTTATGGAACAACTTCATGGGGAATTGGACGAGATGAAAGAAAAAATGGGATTTTTGATGATAGACATGCAGGATTTGGTCCGTGGACAAGAACTCTTGAAAGAAGAGAACACTTAGTTGAGGGCTCAATTGAGTTTGGTTATGGAAATTTTGGGGACAATATTGAAGAAAGAAGATGGTTATATACCTGTTACAATAGGAGTTACCATTCCTCCCTATAATTTCGGGACTCTTTCAAGTCAGGGAGCATCTCCTCCACAGCCGTGCATTCTAGGATCTTCCCATCCACAACTACTTGTCACTTCCCAATAGGACCCAAAGAACAAAGTCCGTCAGCAGAGGCTAAAACAGCTCGAACGCAAATTTGATCCTATTCCAATGTTGTATGCAAAGTTGCTTCCTCGCCTGCTAGAATTTAATTTGGTCAAACTCTGAATCTTCACTATGCACGAAAGGCTCCCGAATGGCTTTGACGATAGTGCTAGGTGTGAATTCCATTCTAGGGCACCCAGTCATGATACTGAAGATTGCATAGCTTTTAAGCACGAAGTCAAGGATTTGCTTGATACAGGGATAATTCTCTTCACTCCTGAAGGTCTGAGCGTGCAAGTAAATACAATGCCAACTGCTACAAAGAATAGGGTTACGCCCTCTCCTTTTCAAATTTCAATATCACGACCAGAGTCATATCATCCATAACCTATGCTCCCAGAAAGTTCTCATCGGCAGCCATTTACAAGTTGTGGAAATCAGTTGGTTAAGCAAAATCAGAATGTTCCTCATGTTCATCTAGTTCGGTATGCTCCTCAGCAGCAAACCTATTAATGGAGACGTATGCAACAAGGCAAGCAAATGGATAGGAATCCAAAGAGGGTGTTCGACATTGTTCCCATGACTTATGGCCAATTGTTCTCTCAGTTGCTCAAGCTTTCCTTGGTGGAACCCAAGCCACTGAAGCCTATCATTCCTCCTTACCCTATGGATTTCAATCCTAATATGAAATGTGATTACCACCTTGGGGTACTAGGCTATTACATTGAAGATTGCAGGGCCTTCAAAGAAGAGGTAAAAGACCTGCTTGGTGCAAAGCCTATCAATTTCAGGCCAGCCAGTCAGATTTGAGGTCTCCTTTGACTCAGTAAATGTCAATACTGCTAGATCATCGTCTGAAGCAACAAGTCCATAAGAAGACTAGTCTCCTCAACATGTAAATTTCTAGTTTCATTTGCATTCTCATTTGTAATCTTTCTTGTTTTAGTTCAGTACTTTCTTGTATGCAAAATTTGCTTATTTTCGAATATTAATCATAATGCATTGAATATGTTTGTCTTGAATTAATCCGTTCGTATTCACTCGTTAATATATATTTTTCTTTGCTTTTTGATACTTAACTTTTGTTAAATAAAGAAAAAAAACCTCTGGAGGGAGGATGATGAATAATATACCAAAAATTTCAAACGATGGGCTTTTGAATAAAAACCCTACTAACGATGTACAAGCCTTGTTTCAAATTCCAAAACACCAGAGATATAAGAGAGATGAACCCTCGTTAACCTCTTTGAGCCTTGAACTAGGAGTTTCTTTTCTGAAAAAAACCCTCACATTTAACCCGGGGGAAGGGTAGATTTCAGTTAATCTAATTGAGTGTTCAAAACTCATCAAGAGTGTGCATCAAAGGATACAACAATGGTTATCCTTCAGAAGGTTGAGAAAGAACAAAACAGCAATGGCTAGCCCTCATATTAGCAATGTGCATTAAAGAGATATATATCCTAATGGGTATCTCTTGCACGTCAGGAATAACAAGTGGCGATACAACAATGGCTATTCCTCATCTACTAAAGACTCAGGAAGTCACAATCACTTCCAACAAATCGAATACGACATGAAAGTCACACGACTTGTTCAAACGGAAAGAAAAGGAAATGATGAAAGAAAAAGACAAAAAGCCCCACTAAGTCGAAACTTGAAAAACAAGTCTCTTAGGCAAAAGTCAGGGCATCCCGCTGGACTTCAAAGTCAAATTCGAAAAAAATTGTCCATCTAAAATTTTGGGAAAACAAAAATTGTGAAAAACAAGAAAGGATTACGAAATGAAAATCCTCAGCAAAGAACATAATCGTGTGATCAAACACCAAAAAGAAAGAGGTGAGTGAATGTCATGTCCAAAAAACCTTGTTTTACTCCTCGACCATCCTAAACTCTTTTGAGAGATGAGTGCTCGTATTGGTTTAACTGCATTTAGGACTGGAGAACATCATGAAGGGGGTGGGCACCAAATGATGTTGAGCCTTAAATCCTTTTTCTAAAACCGTGAACTAGACCATGATACAACCCTTAAAAGTCATAACTGAAGCAAGGGTTAATTCAAAAGCAATACTGTAACGAGAGTACGGTAATCTGGCTCCTAGGAGGTTTGCTAATTTTTTGAGTTGATATCACATATCTTTTTAATTTCATTCGTACACTTTTATTTCAATGTTTCAACATCTTTTTAATACAAGCTTTTTAAACTTCAAGACAAACATGAGCTTTGAATTAGAATTATCATCCTTAGGATAAACGCTATTTGCATATGAACAAATGCTTAAACATCAAGTAAGCTTGCATAATGAGCATCAGATGGAAGTCTAATTATCCCGAGAGACAAATTGCTTCAAGACACCGTTGAAAGGTAAATCATTTTGAAAAATGATCTTAATCTGGGACAGACCTTCTATTGACCCCATCGATTAAAAACACTACCGGTTTGAGAAATGATCTGAAGCAGATTATGCAAAAGTTGATTGCCCAGAGTCTCTGTCGAGCAGTGGTGCATTATTTTCAGTTGGTCCCGAGGGACGAGATTTTCTTCAAGCATCCGATTAAAGAATGAATCAATTCAAATTGAGAAATATGGTTGTGTAGTAGCCTACTTTCAAGACGTAAGTCAATCACCCTAGGGGTATGATGTTTTCAGAACTCTGCGAGCTTCTCAATTCTCTGTGGGCATGAGACAAAGAAGTAGTTTGTCGAGACTCTGTTGAGAAGGGGCAAGCATGTTGAATACTCTGTTGAGTAAGTGTTCACCCAATCTGAGGCACCCAAGTTGGGATGTTATCCCTTAAAGTACAGTCAAACTAGGGCAGTTATGTTGATATTTGACAAATCTCTCTGAGAATGCGTTGATTAGAGGAGAATCTTCTTAGAATCTGAAGATGCATGGGCATTCACTTAAGCATGGTTGAAACCGTATCCAGCACTGGACAGTCTGGGGCAGTGTTTTAAAGTTCATAACACTAGGGCTGAATATTTATATGATACATTCAATCTTCTTAAACTTGAGGATATAGATTGGCTTATCTGCCTTTCGTGATCTGAAGGTGGAAGATGATTGAACACTAGAGTGCCCAGAAATTTGCACTCGTCTGAAATAAAATTGATGGTTAATGATGTAGGGAATGGGCTTACAGATACCATTTGGAGGAGATGACAGAGAGCCATCAGAGATGGGCTTAAAGATGCCATCTAAAGTAGACGCTGATTTCACACATGGTCTTTTTGGGGTTCCTGTTCCTGCTGTCTGAGGAGGAGTCCTCTGGGGAATATGGGTTTCTATTGTTTGAGGAAAACTCTGTGGGGAATAGAGTCTAGGAACTTCAGTTGTCCAAGGCTCTGCTGAAGAGTTATCTCTGAAGAGATGACAGTTTGATGTGTTCTGGTTGAAGTCTAGGTTTCCAGTGATTTCCTGATGATAATGGAATTAACCGTTACCTGGAGATGTATTAGAAAGAGCCTGTGTAGGGCTGTTCCAGGATGAGTCCTTGTTGGACTGCCTCTAGAGGGTTATATGAAGGAATCTTTGACGATTGCTACTTCAATAGATGATGAAGGAATCTTTGATGATTTCTACCTCAATAGATGATGAAGGAATCTTTGACGATTGCTACCTCAATGGATAATGAAGGATTCGTCTGTGTACATGCTTTACTTGAAAAGATACATATTTAGTTGCATGCAATGTCATGATGCATGAAGTGAAAATGATGTTCTCACAATGAATGAGATTTGTAATATATGCATTTGTGTTGCCTATTCTATGACATCTGTAAAATGATGTATGAATGTAATGCATGAACGTGTCAGTCATTCCATTGCTGTATTGTTGAACTAGGGAAAATGAATCCCTGATTGCTGCTGAAGAGTATCAAGAAGCTGAATCCCGGACTGTTGTTGGTGAGTGAAGAAAGTGATTCTTCAATTTCCATTGGGGATAATGAATGGAGATAGTTTTGTTGGAAATTCCCTTTCTCTTCCGAGGATCTTCGACTTCTACTTGAGAATGATTTTACCGAGGGGAAGAGTTCTGTTGGAAGATTTCACCAATTTGGAGAAACAAACTCCACCGAGGGATGAACTTCCGTAGATAGATAAATAAACTCTACTAGGGATAAGGCTTTATAAACTTCTTGAGACTTTATAAAACTCTGTTGCGGAAGGTGACCTATATAAACTGCTTGAGGATTTTGTTGAAATCCTATAGGGGAATCTTTGAGAAGTTTGGCGACTTCACTGGGGAATTCTGAAGCAGCAATTGGAGATTTTTACACTGCCGAGGATGAGGATTTATAATCTGCTTGAGATTTTAAAAAACTCTGTTGGTTGATCTTCAACTTCTACTTAAGGATGTGACAGGAAGATGCCCCTGTTTATGTATCTCATGGAATCAGAAGTATACTAGAATGAACTCGTGTCTGAATGTATCTAGCAGTTGTGTGAGGGAGTGTTAGAATGAATCTTTGTTGTGATGGTATCTGAACATAAAGATATACTGAATGAGTATTAGAATGGCATCCATGTCTGGAGCGTATTTATAGTGTATCTGAAAGCTGAATCTGAATGAGTATCAGAATGGCATCCGTATCTGGAGCGTATCTGAACTGTATCTGAAAGCTGAATCTGAATGAGTATCAGAATGACATCTATATCTGGAGCGTATCTAAATTGTATATGAAATATGAATCAGAATGGCATTCGTATCTGGAGCGTATCTGAACTGTATCTGAAGGTTGAATCTCAATGTGTATCAGAATGACATCCGTATCTGGAGCATATATGAACTGTATCTGAAAGCTGAATCTGAATGAGTATCAGAATGGAATTTATATCTGGAGTGTATCTGAACTGTATCTGAAAGTTGTATTGAATGAGTATCAGAATGGCATTCGTATCTGGAGCGTATCTGAACTGTATCTGAAAGTTGAATCTGAATGAGTATCAGAATGACATCCATATCTGGAGCGTATCTGAACTGTATCTAAAAGCTGAATCTGAATGAGTATTAGAATGACATTCGTATCTGGAGCATATCTGAACTGTATGTGAAAGTTGTATCTGCTTTATTTAGAATGTTTCCATTGGTAATTCCTGTTTTGTTTTTTTAGGAACAAATCCATTGGGGAACATGAAAAAGTTTGTGAACCCGGCTAGGGAATTCTTTAAGATGCCGGAGCAGTGATTGGAGATTCTTACTCTTCCAAGGATACAAGAACACCTGACATCACAAGGCTGTAAGCTGAGGATGTGGCAGTGACCTTTTAATAGGATGCCCCTGCCTCTGTAACTGCTGGAGAAAGTATCTACGGAGGTTTTATGGATGGTTTAAGTCTCATCCTAACTCCTGGGGTTTTGAGTAGATGTTGATCGCGGCGATAAGTCTTCAACTGATAGATAAGTGATGACATGATGGGACATAGTTGTACGCTTTAAATCCCTAACTTTTGCCCGGACTGTCCTTTCAGATTTTCATTCCAACGGGATAACCTTTTTTATCCCAAGCCGCCTTTTCAAGTTTTCGACTTGCCGGGTGTACAATTTTATTTATATATCCCCAATTTTTTTCCGAACCATTTTGGTTCACCGGGATGCCCTTATTTTTTCCTAGGGCAGTCGACCTAGCGGGTCTTTGTTCATAGGTAGTATTTTCCGACTATGTTCATGTTCACCGGGTACGGAGAATTGTCATTGTTCATAGCAGTAAGTGTTGTAACACTTGTCAGATGGTGTTTGGTTGATCGTACATGATTTGCTGCTGGAGTTCATGTACAATGCCCCAAGTGATTCAGATGGAGATCTGCCCCTGGTTATTTGGCATTTTTTAGAGATTCCTCGAATCTTGACTTGACTGCCTCAGATGAGCTGGATATTGTGCCATGCCCCTTGATTATGAAGGGCCTGTTATTGGAAATGTCTTTCCGTCTGAAGTGATTTTGTCCATTGAGAGGATCTTCGTTCACTGAATATTTGTTGTGCGAATTTCTCTATTGTTGAACAAATAGTCATATGAAAACAATGGTATTTTAAGAATGCAAAGCTTATGTCTGCCTTGAAGTTTTAAAATTCATTTTTCAGCAAACAAATTTTGTAATAGTGTGATATCAACTCAGGATTTAATAGTAAACCTTACAGGAGTCATGATACCTTTTGTAACAGTATGCTTCCGAACAAACCCAAACTTCGGCTAGGAATTTTATGGGTTGTAATGTGGCCTGGTTCACGGTTTAAGAAACAAAGGGTAAAAGGTCAAATTTTATTTGTACCCAACCCGCTCTTCGTGATATTCTTTAGTCCTATGCTCTATTAATTGTGCGTTTAAATCTCGATTGAGTCTGGCATCTTGTCCTTGATGTTCCAGTGATGGTTCGGATACTGAAAGTTTATTTTGAAGAGGCATTCATTTTTATAATCTTCTTTTTGTCGAGGATTTGTATTAACCTCTTTTTTGTTTTTGTTATCCCTACTTTTGCCTGAACTGGTTCTTTTATGGTTACAGTCAGCGGGATGCCCTAATTTTTTCTTAAGTCTCCTTCATAGGTTTTGACTTAGCGGGATTTTATTTTGAGAGATAATGACTGCCGACTTTAATGATTATGCGGAACCATCACCATCTTCTGATTTGGAAGGACGTCCTTGATGCCATTCATTATGTATGAAGTGGACTATTGCGACTGAATGCGCATCTGAATTAACTAAGAAAACCACCCTGCCCCATGTCATGATTAATGGTTTTAATTTGTGCGAAAAGAAAAAAAACTCCTACTCCTTAGGCTCAAAGGGGTTGACTAGGGATGATCATCCTTATAACTTCACTGTTCGGGATTTGAAACAACGCATGTACACTGTCAGCGGAGTCTATTCAAAAGCATAGTGTAAATATTGTGGTATCGTTTTCGTCATCCTCCCTCTAAAGGCTTACAGCTTTTAATGAAGAGTCAAATATCACAAAAAGGAAGTAAGAACACAGTTTTGAAATAGTGAATACAAATGAATTGATTCAAGACATATATATGTGATGCATTGATGAAATAACAAAGTTTGACATAAATAAATGTTCGAACAATCAAAAGAAAATTACAACTTGAAAATTCTAATGAGTAAAAGCCTCTTTGGCTGAACTTGTCACTTCAGATAATGTGCTTTTGAGGGGTGGCAGAAGACTTCAGTCTGGTCACCTTGTGTGAACTCCAACACTCCTTCATTGATCAAGTCTTGAATCTTATTTTTCAATGCCCAACAGTAATTCGTATCATGTCCAAGACTATCAGAATGGTAGGCGCATATTGCATCAGGATTGTATTTAAGGGAATAAGTTTTGGGGTTTGGATGAGGATCCCTTAACATAATCAACTCCATCTTCAACATGTGTTTGATAACACCGAATCGCACTATGTTTCTGACTCGAATATCACATGTTTTCCTTAGTTTTATTATTGTTTTTCTAGTATTATGCCCTTGTTTCTTTTGTTTTCAGGTCACATGTCCTTTCAGAGCCTTCAGAGAAGAAACGAGCAAAAACGCCAGAAAAATAGGGTTTTTCCAAGAAAATATACACATGGCGTCCAGCTCCGCGCCGGCTACAGGGAACACGCTGACATGGCGCACTTTCACTCAGGGGCCAACTACCACGTTCCCACGATCTCTCCATTTTCACCCATCGCGCCCGCGGGGAGGGTGGCCGCACCCGCGGCCTTCACAAACCATTTCCCGCTCAGAAGGAGTTGAGGGGCATGCTCGTCTTTACAGAGTTTCAGGATATTCTATAAATAGCAAGTTCATTTCATTTTCGTTTTCATCCAAACTTAGATCCAAACTTAGATCCAGTCAAGTTACTACTTAGGCATATATTACTACTTTGTAAAGTGACAATATTCTCACATCGGGAAGTTATCACACTTGAGTGTGCGAGTTTGTATTCAAGTTTGGAGCACTTTGGTTGAAGTTTATCATACTATCTTTTACATTTCCACGACTTGTATCAGATTCAAGCCTCCGATTGGAGCAAGGTTCTAATTTAATTGCTTTCATTTATTTTATGCTCTTACCATAGTCTACACGTTTTATAGACTCTAAATGCTCTTACCATAGTCTACATGTTTTATAGACTCTAAATGCTCTTACCATAGTCTACACGTTTTATAGACTCTAAATGCTCTTACCATAGTCTACACGTTTTATAGACTCTAAACGCTCTTACCATAGTCTACACGTTTTATAGACTCTAAACGCTCTTACCATAGTCTACACGTTTTATAGACTTTAAATACTTACCATGTCTAGCTAAATTTATTAGGGTTAGAATGTAAGGATCTAATCATAACTATGTTCTGCATGCCATGCTAATAGAAGTACCTTTGGGATGTTTTAGTTTTTAATACTGGTTTAAATGTGTTTGAAAGTTTATGGGTAAGATCAAAAGTCATCCATACTTGAGATTAAGCCAGATTAGTTCTTGATCAAACGAAAATAGCGAAAGCAGTTCGTTTGGTTAAGTAGGATTACTTGATATAATTTTAGAAAACGATTTTGAAACTATTTGCGGACGCGTTTGTGGGATTAAAATCTGATTCTTGGTCAAAAGCCAAGGATCTCTTTAAGTTAAGTTTTCCAAATTAAAACACTTTTTCACTAAGTCAAAATAACTTGTTTCTTAAAAATAGGTTTACTTCTTTAACGCGTTAGGCACCCTTTATAAGTGATAATAAAGGAATTTAATTTAAAGAGTAAACTCGGTTCTTAGTATGCGAAAGCTACAAGTTCCTATTAAACAGTTCTTTGCTATAAATGGAAAATATTGCCCAAAAGTAAATACTATACATGCATGCTAGGACACTGTCTAATCTCGTGATTTACATTCGATCCCGTTTGTTTTATCTCTTTAATTTTATTCGCTTTTATTTCCCTGTACTGAACTCAATCCCTTACTGATCTGCCTTAGATAAACACTGTTGTACCCCAAAATTTTCCCTCCCATATTCCTCAAAGTTTTGACAAGCATCACCTCAAAGGGTTCAAAGTCTACTCAAAGGCTACACAGTCAACCATCCTCCTAAGCCAGTCAAATTAGGGTTGTGATTCTTGCAAGGAAGTTGAGGTTTTCAAGGGCTCAATCAAGTCACATATGCTCATACACATTGTCAAGCACCTACATGCCAAGTTTCAAGGCTCACAAGGTCAAGTTGCACAATCAAAAACCCTAATTGCCTCACAGTCAACTACAGGGGAAAAATGGTCATTTGGCAGTCAAAAGTCTAAATTTTTGGTCAACATCTTATTTTGAAGCCACAATCATCATTTGGTCAAGTCATGACCATGATTTCACAAGAATGGCTCAAAAATCATCAAGGTGTTAAAAGTTTCTATTTTTGGACAGCTGAAAAGTCAACTGTAACTTGACCAAGGCATAACGTTTTCATGGTTCATCAGAAAAATCCCATCCAATGCTCATCCTGAAGGGGAAGACATTTCCTACAACTCATCTTCACATTCCAAGTTCAAGAAATGCTCTCACAAAAAGTTATCAATTTCAACATTATAGGTCATTTTCAAAAGTCAACAAAAAGGCACTTTAAGTTAAAGACCATAACTTGAGATTGGTAAATCAAAATGACATGGGACCAAAGACATTGGTTAGAGGACTTCAAGACCTTTCCAAAATGTCAAAGAACATGTTCATAGCTTCAAAATTGAGCAAGATATGCATTGGAGAAGTTGGGAAATTTTTGTGAAATGGCCAAAGTCAATTATCCTTGAAACTTCATTTTTGACAAAAGGGGCCCACTTTTTCCACTTGTTTCAGCTTGGCCATGCCTCCCACGTGTCCCACAATTTATTTCAAGATTTAAAATTAATTTTTCCATTTTTATTTAATTTTATTTGATTTAATTCATTTTAAATCTTTAAAATTCAAATAAAAATCAAAGAAATTAATGGAGGAATATATTTTGTGTTGAATTGCTTTGATACACCATCATTCACCTTCCAAATTCATGCAAGGGCCTATTCCAAGCAAAAATTCAAATTTGACACAAAAATGGCAAGTTGTTTCAATGGAGTTTATGGCAAAATCTCAAACATGAATGCAAAGGCTTAATGACCATTATTTGGATTGATACACATTACATAACATATATGCAAGCATTCCTTGGAGGACACGAGCTAGAACATTCAAGCACTCCATAACCAAAATTGCAAAATTTCAAAAAAAGTGTGAAACTGAAATCAATATTGTAACCCAATTCAAGCTTCCTTGTTGATCCAAACACACTCCTGACCCTTCCAGGAAGCCATTGCAATCAAGAACAAGGCTTAAGACCATCAGAATCATCCCCACCAACTCATACAGTTTGCATATATTTCCCAATTTACATATCACATTCCATGCATTTTTAACACCTTTTGTTGATAGCATTATGCTCACAGGATCAATACAAAGCGTTCCACATGATTTAATTTGAGAATGGCGCCATGGATTGAAAGTTACCATTAGCAATTTCTAGGTTTTCAGAGCTTTAGAATTGGGCTTTTTTATATACTGTAAAATTGAACCTCAAAACAGGCATGGTCAAACTCAGAAGCTCAAGACGGATTGAATGGACGTGTTGCGCTTTTTTTATGTTGTCCCAATTGCTAATCGCTATTTTCAATATGCCTGTATTTTGTGGGGGTTTAAAACCCCCGCTATATGTTTTATGTTTACAGGAAAAGATTGAAGACGATGGCGTGGCAAGCAGGGAGTGGTCCGTTCGAATTCGCGCGCGCGTTTCAGCACATGGGGCACTTGTGTCATATATTTTTTTGTTCATATTATATTTACAAAGAAATGCGTTTGGTTCAGTGGCTGGGCATATGTTTGGTAAACTCTGGGACCTGGGTTCGATTCCCAGGTCCCCTTATAATTTCCATATAATTTTTTCAATTGCTTTCTTGTGCAGCACTCCAAGGAAGACTCACCATAAACTTCATGGATCCAAGCAGCCAAGTGTCCATAGATGCAGATCCAAGGGCCAAGCATGGGGACTATGGTACTCTGGAGTCAACGCACGCGTAGGCAACCAAAAAAAGTCATACAAGCCTTGTTCAAATGGGCCACAATTCTCAATTCAACACCTTCAAATTCCAGCCACACCCCCCTTGGGTTTTATTCTTCTTTTTATTTTGTTTTGACATTTTCTTTTTTTATTTACTTGCTTTATTTTATTTATTTATTTATTATTAACAATTAACCAACTGATATTTTTTTATAAAAAATAAAAAAAAAACTAACATTATTATTATTATTATTATTTTATTTTGTAAATAAACATTAATTGAAATAGTTTAATTAGGCAATTTTGACTTTTCTTTTAATAATTAAAACAATTTAGAATTAGGTTAACTTAATTTTGTTTCTTTTTTTATTTTATTTCATAAGAAAAAATAAAAAACATAAAAACAAAAAATATTTTCTTTTAATTAAATTAATTAATTAGTCATCAATTAGTTTCTAATTTCATTTAATTACAAAAAGACCAAAAAAATCAATTTCTTTTCTTAAAAGGGTCAACACCCTTAAGGCATTCCCGATTCTTTCTTTCGCGCGCATTTTAATTCCTTATTTTTGGATTATTATGTAACTGCCTCCGGATGTAATAGTAATTAGGACTTTTACTGCTTTACTTTCCGTACTTATTTACCAAAAAAACGGGTCTTTCTAATTTTTGGCGATGTATAGACCCGCGCCTTGTAATAGCGTAGGATTTATGTTTCCGCAATTTACTTTATGCACCCCTTAACTGCTAAACTTGCATGAAAGAATGTATGTAAATAAAAACAACTCGTAGCACACTAATTACAAAGACAAACATAACATGAAAACAACACACAATACACACACCACTTCTAGGGTACGCCTCACTCGTTGCCTTCGAAATGTGGTCATCAAGTATAGGACATCTTAGAGGTCACCCTTAGTGCAAAGATCCAGTTGCCTCGAAACAAGTTGCCTCGAAACAGTTGCCTCAAAACGGTTTCCTCGGATTAAAAAGGATCTAGGACATTAGGGTTACTTCTAAGGTGTCCTAACTGTTGCTTTGGTGACCACACTGTCCCTACAATCGAATTGACCCAAACACCTCCAACGGTGGTGCTACCTACCTCTCAATGGTGGGATGGCACTACCTAAAGGACACTTGCACAGCTTAATTCCTTAGGGTAGGTAGATGACTCATGGTTACTTGCTCTTTTCAAAAACAAATCAAAAATCTTTTCACACCTTACACTTTCAAAAGCTTTCAAAACAAGTTTTTCAAACACTCTTGAGGACAAATACAAGAGTTATTAAGAAATCTTTCAAAGAAACTTTTTTAAGCCCACTCACATTTTAAAAAAGCAAACATTTTGAAAACATAAGAGCAAGTATCTAAGAGCCCGTGGATAACCACGGATAGAAAGGGTGCTAACACCTTCCCTTTCTATAAATCTACCTCCCGAACCGAGAAACATTCTCATAAGGAATTTTGTTGTGCTTGCTTCCGCGACATTTCGCGAAACCAGCTTAAAAAACAGTCAGTTCTATTTCCACCGGTCACAGAACACCTTAACAATAGAGTCGATAGATTGACAATTGGTCTTTGTGGTTCGATAATCTTATATATTACTTCGATAGGCTATGCACTTGCAGTTATAATTTAGACTATACAGTAAAAGCCCATCAAGTTTTTGGCGCCGTTGCTGGGGACCAACTTTGCCAAATTTCGTACCCTTTTTGTTATCCCGTTTAGACTAAGGCTACTTATTTAGCCGGTAGATGCGTAGAAATCGTAGCACCAGTAACCTAATAGATCCTTTAGTATAACCTGAATGTTTCGCTCGAGCCCGTCTCTTTATTCGAAAGTTGAAGAAAGCTATGGCCGATGACCGTAATCAAAGACCGCTTAAGGAATTTTCCCAACCATCTAACGAGGAACCTAGTTCTAGTATAGTAAATCCAGCTATAACAACTAACAACTTCGAACTAAAACCCTCGCTATTACAATTAGTTCAACAAAACCAATTCGCTGGTCTCACTACCGAGAACCCGAATCAACACTTGAAGGCATTTATCCAATTAGCCGACACCCTCAAAGCAAATGGTGCCACATCTAAAGCCATACGCCGAAGATTGTTTCCATTCTCTCTAAGAGGGAAAGCTCACGATTGGTTAGATTCCCTCCCTGCCAATTCGATAACAACTTGGGAGGACCTTAGAAGAGTGTTCCTTGCCAGGTATTTTCCCCCTAGCAAAACCGCTATTCTTGGAAACCTGATCATTATATTCACCTAAAACCAGGGAGAATCTCTATTTGAAGCTTGGGAAAGATATAAAGACCTTTTAAGAGCTTGTCCGCACCATGGCCTAGAGCAATGCTTTATCATTCACACCTTCTATAATGGACTCCATTATAATACCAAAATTTCTATCAACGCCGCCGCAGGTGGTGCGCTAATGAACAAACCTTACCCTGAAGCTTGTGCCCTGATCGAAGATATGACCCAAAACCATTACCAATGGGGGGAAGAACGAGCGGCAGTGGAGAAGAAGGAGACCCAAGGAGGGGTGCATGAGATAAGTAGCATGAACATGATGCAAGCTAAAATGGACGCCCTAGCCTTAAGAGTAGATAACATATCCCAAAACCCTACCACAGTAGCTGCACTCCACTCGGAATGCGAACTCTGTGTTACCTGTTGAATGAGTCTAGCTCAGAACAAGTCAATTACACCCAAGGAAACCCGTTCTCGAACACCTATAACCCTGGATGGAGGAATCACCCGAATTTTTCCTATAAAAACAACAATCCAATCTAACATCCTGGAACACCCAGACGGCAAGGTTTTCAACCTCAAAAATCAAACCAACCTATGCAAGCTGTGCCACCAAGACCAAACCTTAGGGAAACCCTAGATACTTTTATCGCAACCCAGACTCAGCAAAACAAAGAATTTATGAACCAAAACGCCCATACAAACAAACTAGTAACACAACTAGCAACTAAGTTTGACCAAATGATGACCCATCATAAGATGCTCGAGACTCAGATATCGCAAGTAGCTCAAACACAAGCCACGCAAACCACACCTGGAGGACAATTCCCTGGACAAACTCAACCTAATCCTAAAGGACAAGCAAATGCTATCACTCTAAGAAGTGGAACCGCTTACGATGGACCGAAACATCCAATGATGTGTGTACCCGAAAAACCAAAAAAAGATTGCATACCTGAGGACCAAGTAGAGAAACCAGAGGAACCAAGAACCCAACAGAACCAGGTGAAAGAATAGAAAGATAAAACTTATACACCACCTCCACCCTATAAACCTCCAATACCATACCCACAAAGACTTAAACAAACCAAGATAGAAAGCCAATACCAAAAATTCATCAAAGTAATAGAGAAACTCCATGTAGAGATTCCTTTTACCGAAGCGATTACCCAAATACCATCATATGCTAAATTCTTAAAAGACATACTGTCAAACAAACGCAGACTCAACGATCCTAAACCCCTAGAATGTCATTCCATCTCTGAAAATAAACTTGCAAAAAAGGACAATGATCCTGGAAGTTTTTCTATTCCTTCCATCCTAGGAAATCATATGATCGACAAATCTTTCTTGGACCTAGGAGCAAGCATAAGCTTAATGCCTTTGGCAGTCTGCAAGAGGTTAAACTTAGGATAACTACAACCAACCAAAATGTCTTTACAACTAGCTGATAGATCTGTCAAGTACCCCACAGGGATATTAGAGGATATACCAGTTAGAATAGGTCAGTTGTATATCCCAACCGATTTCGTGGTAATGGATATTAAAGAAGATGACGAAATCCCGATTCTCTTAGGAAGACCATTCTTGTCAACCGTCGGAGCTATAATCGACGTTAAGAAAGGAAAACTTACCTTCGAAGTAGGAGATGAAAAGATAGAATTTATCCTCTCTAAATTCCTTATGGCACCTGTGATAGGAGATGCATGTTATGCAATCGACATCATTGATGAATGCGTAAACGAACTTGAGCAAGATGAATCCTAAATTAAACTACCACCAACACCCATTCTAGAGGATGATGGATATAAAGAACCTTACATTGATGACAACCTCTTTGAATGTTTAGCTCTTACACCCGATCCTATGCCGTATCTTAGAAAGCCATCTCTAGAACTCAAAGAACTACCTAAGAATCTAAGATATGAGTTTTTGGACGAAGAGATGAATCGCCCAGTTATAATTAACGCCACTCTAGGCCAAAACGAAACAAATCAACTCTTAGATACCTTGTGAAGATACCCTTCAGCATTAGGATATAAAATCTCCGACTTGAAAGGGATAAGCCCGTCCGTATGCATGCATCGGATCATGCTAGAAGAAAATTTGAAACCCTCTAGAGAGCATCAGAGAAGAATAAATCCTATTATGAGTGATGTAGTTAAGAAAGAAGTTCTTAAGTTACTAGAAGCTGGTATAATATATCAGATATCGGATAGTGAGTGGGTAAGTCCTGTACATATGGTGCCGAAGAAAGGAGGCATCACAGTTGTTGAAAATGATAAGGGAGAGAAAGTAGCAAAACGAACAGAAGGAGGATGGCGTATGTGCATCGATTACAAAAAGCTAAATAAGGCGACTAGGAAGATAATTTCCCACTTCCATTTATAGATCAAATGCTCGAACATCTAGCTAGGCATTCGTATTTCTGTTATCTAGATGGATATTCTGGATTTTTCCAAATCCCTATTCACCCAGAGGACCAAGAAAAAACTACATTCACCTGTCCTTATGGAACGTTTTCCTATAGGCGGATGCCCTTTGGACTCTGTAATGCACCTGCCACCTTCCAACGTTGTATGATGTCCATATTTGCGGACTATATCGACGGAATTATGGAAGTATTCATGGATGATTTTTCTGTATGTGGATTAGATTTCAAAAATTGTCTCTCGAACCTTGAGAAAATCTTAGAAAGATGTGTGGAAGTGAACCTTGTGTTGAATTGGGAGAAGTGTCACTTTATGGTCAACGAAGGAATAATTTTAGGGCATATCATCTCCGAGAGAGGGATAGAAGTTGGCAAAGCCAAAATAGAAGTTATAGAGAACCTCAACCCACCTAAAACCGTTAGGTAAGTACAAAGTTTTCTAGGACATGCTGGATTCTACCGACGCTTTATAAAAGACTTCTCCAAAATAAAAAAACCCTTAACTAACCTTCTTATGAAAGATGCTGAATTTGACTTTAATGAGAAGTGTCTTGAAGCCTTCAACATTCTAAAACAAGCACTGATTTCAGCTCCTGTCATTCAACCCCCTGACTGGGAGCAACCATTTGAAATCATGTGCGATGCTAGTGACTATGCAGTTGGGGTTGTCTTAGGGCAAAGAAAAGACAAGAAATTACATGTCATTTACTATGCCAGTAGAACCCTAGATACCACCAAACTTAACTACACAACTACAGAGAAGGAATTGCTAGCTGTAGTATTCGCAATCGATAAGTTCCGATCTTATTTAGTAGGAGCTAAGATTGTAGTTTATACTGATCACGCAGCAATCCGATATCTGTTAAATAAAAAAGACGCTAAGCCGAGATTGCTCAAGTGGATTCTCTTACTCCAAGAATTTGACTTAGACATTAAGGATAAGAGAGGAACTGAGAATTTAGTAGCCGATCATCTATCTAGGCTAGAACATTTGAAACCAGATCTAATACCAATAGACGATCACTTCACTTACGAAAGACTGATAGGTAGGATAAACACAATGAGCAAGGATGATTCTGAAACCTATAAAGAATTTAAACCGGAAAAAGTCTCAATGATAAGAAACGTACCTTGGTACACAGACATTGTGAACTATCTAGCTGCTGACATCATACCCCCAGGCTTAAGTTTTCAACAAAAGAAAAAGTTCTTCAATGACATCAAAAGCTTTTATTGGGATGAACCACTCTTGTTCAAAAGAGGAATAGACAACATCTTTAGACGATGTATTCCAGAGGAGGAAGTGGAAAGCATCATCAAACATTGTCATGCCGCGCCTTATGGTGGACACGCAAGCACATATAAGACATGTGCCAAAATCTTTCAAGCAGGCCTTTACTGGCAAACTTTATGGCGAGATGTCCACACTTACATCACCAAGTGTGACCGGTGTCAACACACTGGGAACATTTCAAGGCGTGACGAAATGCCATTAAGAAATATTCAAGAGGTAGAACTCTTTGGCGTATGGGGTATAGATTTCATTGGGCCTTTTCCATCATCAATGGGAAAAAAATATATTCTTGTGGCAGTTGACTATTTGTCCAAGTGGATAGAAGCAATAGTTATCCCCACAAACGACACGAGAGTAGTGATCAAATTGTTCAAGAACATCATATTCCCTAGATTTGGAACACCCCGTCTAGTCATAAGTGATGGAGGATCGCACTTTATATCCAAGATATTCAATAAACTTTTAAACAAATATGGAGTCAAACATAGAGTAGCAACACCATATCACCCTCAAACCAGTGGCCAAGTGGAGGTATCGAATAGGGAAATCAAGAAAATCCTAGAAAAAACCGTGTCAATATCCAGAAAGGATTGGTCCGGAAAGCTGAAAGATGCACTTTGGGCCTATGGAACAGCTTATAAAACCCCTATTGGAACTACCCCATATCAATTGGTCTATGGAAAATCCTGCCACTTACCTTTCGAGTTAGAACACAAAGCCTATTGGGCTATAAAATCCTTGAATTTAGACTACCTAAGAGCTGGAGAGAAACGAATTCTGGACATACATAAGTTGGAAGAACTCCGCCTAAATGCTTATGAGAATGCCATCATCTATAAATAAAGAACAAAGATATGGCACGACAAGAAAATTACTAAGAAAGAATTCAATGTAGGCGATCTTGTTCTTATGTTTAATTCTAGATTACAACTTTTTCCTGGCAAGCTACCTTCAAGATGGACAGGTCCATTCGAGGTATCAAAAGTGTTAGTATCAGGAGCTGTAGAAATCAAGAATAACTCAAGCGCTCCTTTCGTGGTAAATGAATAATGACTGGAGTTGTATAGAGGAGGTGACCTGCCTATTGACTACTCTAGTCAGACTCTGATAGACCTACCAATCCCAACATGAAAAGTGAGATCTTATCGTCAAGCTAACAACGTTAAACAAAGCGCTGCGTGGGAGGCAACCCACGATCTTTTTTCTTTATTTTTAATTTTTAAATTTTAATTTTTCTTTTATGTAATTAAATTTGTAATTTTGGACGGAATCATCTATCTTTTTCAGGACCAAGTGCTCTTATATCACCTTTTTCAGATGGATTTCATTGATGGACTCGATGTCATCTTCAGAGACGACACTCAGAGGGAGCGATTTGCTACATTGTCTACTCGACCGATGCTTCCGACTAGATACCCTGATTCTGCTTGCATGGATGCACTAGGCATTAAGGCCAGTATCTGTTATCTGTGCCATCAGGTCAGTTGGGATGCATATGCTGACGAGATTCATGTGACCTACAGGAACCTCACCTTGGAGTTCCTCAGCTCACTGGAGTATGAGCCCTATGTTGGCACCAGAGAGCATCATGGGCGGATTAGTTTTCGCATGTTCGTAGCAAAGTATGCTTTTACTTTGAGATAGTTTGGAGATCTGCTTGGATTCGAGACTGCACTTACTGCCATCCCTGAGCTTCCTCTAGGGTATTTCATGAGCAGTGATATAGACAGATTCTGGAGAGCTATCGACCCATCTGAGAAACTGTCTAAGAGGATTCATAACCCAGCTTTCAGGTACTTTGAGATGATTCTTTGTCATACCTTCTTTGGGAGGAGCTATTGCGATCATTTAGTGACTGCAGAGGAGATACTATTTTTATAACGCGCTAGTCAGTCGCGTCCCATTGCGAGTGGAGCTTTCTAGATAGAAAGTCTAGATATGGCTGCATCATCCTCTGAGGGATACTTGCACGCTGGTGGGAATGTGACGCTGATTGCATCTGCTCTGGGCTTGGATAGCCAGTTACTCCGCCTGACACTATACTGTGGTAGCACACGCATCGACATTGACTTCTACTTAGACCATGGCCTTATGCACCGAGCTTCTTTTCATCCATATCAGTACAGGCTCCTTATTGAAGATCAGACTGTCTACTATTTCACCCTGCCTGATCCACAGATGACCTGCGTCTCCAACCAGGAAAACTGGAACTACACTTTAGAGGGTATGGGAGAGACAGTTATAGACATCACTGACCTTCCAGAGCCAGAGTATTCACTAGAGTCAGAGCCAGAGTCATACGACCCGATCACTGAGGACCCGGTTATAGAGAATCCTACTCAAGAGTACACGCCTGCACCTGAGGTTGAGCATACCATTGTTTATACTAACAACTTGACCTTACAGGAGCCCGACATGAGAGCGTAGATGGCAGCCATGAGAGCTGAGATGGCTACAGTTCGCCAGGAGGTGGCTGATCTCACTCTACAGGTAGAGCTAGATGGTGCCACATATGCTGGCGAGATCGATGATTTGGCACACGAGATTGCTGAGCTCAGACGCCAGGTGGCTGAGCTACAAGGACGTGACTTTGTTGATATCTGATCATGAGACGTCCACCATTGCTATTATTATTATACTATTTTTATTTTATTTCTCAGACTTACTTTTTCTGTTTTTCAGTTCAGTTGCACTTCGTACTCACTTACATTTACATATATATTGTGTGTTTATTTTATTTTCTCTTAACTTATTTTATTTTATTTTGCAAAAATTAGAAAATAAAATGTATGTGTATGATATACACATATATTTTACAAAAAAAAATATATATTTTCACCTTAAAACGCTAGGTACACCCCAAGTGACAAGAGCAAGCCACCATTTTTGAAGCCCAATTGCCCAAAGAACAAAATTCGGCCCAGCTAGAAATTCAACAGGTCGCGCCCGCGGAGGGAGGGACCGCACCCGCGGACCTCCAACGGTAATAAACGGCTACTTTTCGGAAAACTCACCATTTACTCCATTTTTTCCTATTTAAACCCCATTTTTCTTCCTCATTTTACCCATATTTTCATACCTTACCTTCCATAATTTCTCCACTTCAACTAATTCTCTATTATATTTCTTTTCCCACTACAAACCTTCCAAATCTATAAAAATCACTATTTTCTTCCTCCACCATACTATTTTTCTTTCTCCAAATCATTCAAAACAATCAAAATGGACTTTAATGGGTATGTTCTTCGAAGCGGAAAACTGGGATCCACACAAAGGAAGCTGCTCGAAAAGCTACGGTCTACAACAATTTACTCAACCATGTGTATTGACGAAGACTGTCTCTACACTTTAGGTATTTATCATAGTGTTTTTCATTTATTAGATAAAATAGGCATGCATAATATTTTCTCTGCAAAAGAACCTACCTACCCAAGGTTGACATATGAGTTTTTAAGTTCACTTATTTATAATGTCACACCTAACACTGCTAGTACCATAGGTGGGGTACAATTTAGAATTTTTAACCGTGAATATAGTTACTCCACCGACGGTTTAGCTGAGTTGTTAGGGATGCCTTTTGGGGAAGGTGCTATTTGTGAAGTACCCTTGGATACATAATGGACAACCGCTGGTTATGCTTTATGGTAAAAACTTACAAACCAAGAAGTAAATTATTTTGATGGCCTACTAGCCTCGAGTGTCCATAATCCGTCCATCCGTGTCTTCCGATACCTTTTAGCATCCACCATCTTTGCTCGGGAAAACCCGAACAAGGTGAATGCTAAAGAGTTAATTATTATGCAAGCATGCCTCACCGACACCAAAATTAACCCGGTGCCCTTTATGATTGCTCACATGAGCTATGTCCGAAAAAAGGGGGCACCGATTTCTTTTGGTGGCCTGGTTACTACTATCGCTCGTGCCCTTGGCTTGGCCACCGAGCTTGCTACTTTAGAGCCACTTCCTCCTCGTACTGCATGACTGAAATTTTTGAAAGATATGCGCCTCTACAAAGCGAGAAGGGAAGGTGGTTATTACCTTATGATTGGTAATGATGTTGTACCAAGTGTTGTCCTCCCCTGTACCCGTCGCACTGACGTTAGATTGGAGCATAACTGGACCTATGATTTAAGCGCTCCCACTTTCACTGGTCCGTTACCTCCAAATGTTCCTTTAGAGGAGGGGAACAACACCGATGACGAGTATGACTTTCAAACAGAGTCACCTCCTCAATTTACACCATCACACACTGCACCATCTTCTTATAACCCTCCTGCAGGTACCGTCTCGAGCTTCCATGTCACTAAGGACATGTGGAGAGAGCATATGGCTAGAGAGGAGAGGCGTGATGCCCTCCTTTCTACGATCCAGCAACAGGTTACCGATAACATGGCTTTCATACAGGCGTCTCAAATTCAAAATGCCTGCTCTTTGACTACCATCATAGAAAGTCATTTGGCTTTCCAGAACCAGCAGCACCATCAGCAGACTAGCTTCGCTACTCACTTCCAATTAATGGAGGCCACACAAAATGAAAATGCTGCTCTCACTGAGCGCATGGCACAGTTTTTCCTCGATAGAGATCGCCGTCGCCGTAGTCGTAGCCATCGTTCCATACGTTCACCTCAGGATGGCGAGGGTACTAGTGGACCTCACTAGTTTTACCAGGTATCTCCTACCTAGACTTGTTTTGGAACATTGGGGACAATGTCCAATTCAAGTGTGGGAGGAGCATTTTATCGCTTTTATTTCCTTTCCGTTATTTCTTTTTCCGTTATTTCCCTTTTCAGTACTTTATTTTTCAGTATCTTTTAGTTATTTCCCTTTTAGTAGTTTAGCCGTTAAATAAAATACATGTGATTGACGAGTCATTTTGCGCAGTGTATCCTTAAGTTCTCCACCACTTTCTAGCCTTGAGAAAATTTTTTTCTAAAAATGAATACAACATGTTTTTAGTTTTTTGAGCCATAAGTAAAGTTTTTAGGTTTAGGATAGAGTGTGATTAGTATTAGGTACCCTTTTTGAAAAATCAACATCGTCTTTTACACCATAGACCTTGTAAATATTAGAGTTAATTTCGTCTTCTCCCCATGCTATGATTTTAATTTTACAAAACGGGTCCTAAGTAGTTTATTCTCGTAGTAGGCTCCGGCCTAAGCATCCACTACATGTAGGATCGATGAAAATAAGTGAATGACCTTTTTGCCTTGAATATATATATATATATATATATATATATATATATATATATATATATATATATATATATATATATATATATATATATATATATATATATATATATATATATATATATATATATATATATAAGCAAAAATGTATGGTTACGACCATGAATTGGGTGATCCTCACACGGTCATTTAATTCCACTGGTCGTGAACATCCACAAAAAATAAAAAGTGAAAAATAATAATAAAAGGCATTACCCATTATGGATGGTTCAGAGGTATCTGGTGCTGAACTCGGTAGGGCAGATTACGATCTGATCCCCCACAGCTATAATTGGGTAATAACGGGATTACACCAATTCTTGTACCAGAATCCCATTGGAAAGATCAGAATCACTAACCGGTCACTGCACTATGAGTATGTACGGATAACGAGCTTAATGTGATTACACCTGAATGAAAAGGACCTTACCTAGAAGAGAAGTCTTAGCATAGTGGGAGTAATAGGAGTTGAATTGTGTATGAATAAGGTTTATGTCCGCATTCTGCGGTAAAGTGTCACTTCGATGTTCTTAGTTTAAATAGTTGGTACCTGTCTAACACACTCTCACTTGAACCTTACTGCTTTAGCTCAATAACTAGAAAAAACACTTGTATCCCATTGACTACTTCTGAGAGTTTTGCTTGAGGACAAGCAAAGGTTTAAGTGTGGGAGAATTTGATAACACCGAGTCACACTATGTTTCTGACTCGGATATCACATGTTTTCCTTAGTTTTATTATTGTTTTTCTAGTATTATGCCCTTGTTTCCTTTGTTTTCAGGTCACATGTCCTTTCAGAGCTTTCAGAGAAGAAACGAGCAAAAACGCCAGAAAAATAGGGTTTTTCCAAGAAAATATACACATGGCGTCCAGCTCCGCGCCGGCTACAGGGAACACACTGACATGGCGCACTTTCACCCAGGGGCCAACTGCCACGTTCCCACGATCTCTCCATTTTCACTCACCGCGCCCGCGGGGAGGGTGGCCGCGCCCGCGGCCTTCACAAACCATTTCCCGCTCAGAAGGAGTTGAGGGGCATGCTCATCTTTATAGAGTTTCAGGATATTCTATAAATAGCAAGTTCATTTCATTTTCGTTTTCATCCAAACTTAGATCCAAACTTAGATCCAGTCAAGTTACTACTTAGGCATATATTACTACTTTGTAAAGTGATAATCTTCTCACATCGGGAAGTTATCACACTTGAGTGTGCGAGTTTGTATTCAAGTTTGGAGCACTTTGGTTGAAGTTTATCATACTATCTTTTACATTTCCACGACTTGTATCATATTCAAGCCTCCGATTAGAGCAAGGTTCTAATTTAATTGCTTTCATTTATTTTATGCTCTTACCATAGTCTACATGTTTTATAGACTCTAAATGCTCTTACCATAGTCTACATGTTTTATAGACTCTAAATGCTCTTACCATAGTCTACACGTTTTATAGACTCTAAATGCTCTTACCATAGTCTACACGTTTTATAGACTCTAAACGCTCTTACCATAGTCTACACATTTTATAGACTCTAAACGCTCTTACCATAGTCTACACATTTTATAGACTTTAAATGCTTACCATGTCTAGCTAAATTTATTAGGGTTAGAATGTAAGGATCTAATCATAACTATGTTCTGCATGCCATGCTAATAAAAGTACCTTTGGGATGTTTTAGTTTTTAATACTGGTTTAAATATGTTTAAAATTTTATGGGTAAGATCGAAAGCCGTCCATACTTGAGATTAAGCCAGATTAGTTCTTGATCAAACGAAAAGAGCGAAAGCAGTTCGTTTGGTTAAGTAGGATTACTTGATATAATTTTAGAAAACGATTTTGAAACTATTTGCGGACGCGTTTGTGGGATTAAAATGTGATTCTTGGTCAAAAGCCAAGGATCTCTTTAAGTTAAGTTTTCCAAATTAAAACACTTTTTCACTAAGTCAAAATAACTTGTTTCTTAAAAATAGGTTTACTTCTTTAACGCGTTAGGCACCCTTTATAAGTGACAATAAAGGAATTTAATTTAAAGAGTAAACTCGGTTCTTAGTATGCGAAAGCTACAAGTTCCTGTTAAACAGTTCTTTGCTATAAATGGAAAATATTGCCCAAAAGTAAATACTATACATGCATGCTAGGAAACTGTCTGATCTCGTGATTTACATTTGATCCCGTTTGTTTTATCTCTTTAATTTTATTCGCTTTTATTTCCCTGTACTGAACTCAATCCCTTACTGATCTGCCTTAGATAAACACCTTAACAATAGAGTCGATAGATTGACAATTGGTCTCTGTGGTTCGATAGTCTTATATATTACTTCGATAGGCTGTGCACTTGCAGTTATAATTTAGACTATACAGTAAAATCCCATCAGTGTTGCAATACTTGCGCCAAGGACATGCTGATTTTGGTGAATTGCCTTTTGGGCTTGTCTTGCCTTTGCTGATTAACCCGTTGTGGTTGGCGAGGTTGTTGTTAGACCATTAGCGTAGCAGCCATTTTCAAAGGTGTTTTTTCAACCAAATCTTCTTATTTCAACTGAGGCTGATTAAAGACTCGATCTCCAATTCTCGTTGTTTGTGCAATATGATTGCATCTAGCTTAATGAAACTTGCTGACTAGGGATCTCAGCTCTTCTTGTCCCCGAGCTAAGTTTTGGATAAGAGCCATTTGACTGATCATCTAGATTCTCATCCCTTCCATCTCATCTTACAATTGTTCCAATCGGTCATCCTTGTTGTTGTTAGGCTTTTTCTTGGTCATAGTCCCAGCAAGGAGTGCTTTCAATTTTTCTTGCCCCTTGGATAGACTCAGGAACATTTCCTTGAGTTGAGCATCTGGAGTTTGGAGATCTCTGTCAGTCTGCTCGAGAGCCATTTTTCTTGCAAAAGTAAACATCGAGAAAATGAGAGACCTGTACTAGAAGACCTGTTATGTAATGACATGCATGCAATGTTTTAAAGGATCTCGCGGGGTAAACATAAGAAGAATTTAGGAATTGAATGTGACTGCAGCTTCGATTGAAGAACTTTGTATCGTTGAAGGTCCTTCTACGCGAATCAAGCTCACCATGTCGAGTGGGTTATAGCCTCTGACTCAAGTTGTCGTTTTGGTCTTTTTACGACATTGGCTAGAGGAAAATAATTCCCTTTTCCCCTTGCTAGACGCCTGGTTCATCATAACATGCATCATAGACCCTTGAGATTCTTGAAATGGTTAAGGAGATTCTATGGGATGATGTTAGGATGTGTATGCTATGCATTAATCAAAAGTGTAAGGTGGCACAAGCAAGTGAATCCTGTAAGAAATCCGAGTTATTGGATAATGACTGTAAATAAATCATGCAAGGAAATTATGTTGTTTGATAATAAAACCCTGTAAGTAGTTCGATTTGAAAGAAACCAAGTCACACAAGAAGCCTTAGGTTTAGGCTTTCATGGGGTTTGTAGGTAATTACCCTCTTTAAGTTTAGTTGGCTCAACCTGTCCTATCAATAGTAACTGGGTTCTAAGGAGTCTCAATATCACCAATCTTTCTTTATCGAGCGTTATTTCAGCTTAGCAATCTTTTCTTGCAGCCGAAACATCTCAAAAGTCGTATCTCAATGAGTGTAGCATCCAATATCAACCAATCCCCAGCCTTACACCAAGGTCGGCTATCTCACTACTTTCTAATGGCCAAGTTTGTTTAACTAAGGTTCTAAGGTCCGTTAGTGCTTCACGACACCACACGGTGGCCCCGTATTCTCCTTGATTCAACACAGGAGATACCGGTACCAACCAAAGTGTCACACCAACACAGCTATCGCTTCAACCATATCGGTCTATACCGTATTGTCTCCATGATCTATTGCGGTTTATCTTAAAAGATGCCCCCAGATCTGGGTGTAGGATCTATAGTAATAACCCAAACAACCCTCAAAAGATAAAGCATACAAAGCAAGCAAATACAACAGTTTTAATAATGAACTAACTCTAAGGTAACCCCACTTCAACAAAATCCCCAGCAGAGTCGCCAGTTCTGTGATACGGTGGCAGAGCCGACTGTTATATACTGGTTTTGTGTTTTGTGTTTGCAAATGTTGCGGTAAGCAAGAGTCGCCACCAACTTTTCTTTTAACCAATAAAGGAAAGGGTGAAAATAACAGAAATAGACCTTTTCGAGATTTTCTGAGTAAGGGGGGTAGATTATGGAAACGGAAGGTGTTATCACCCTTTCCATCCATAATTATCTACGGGCTCTTAGAGGTTTGCTCATTTTGAAATACCTTTGTGCTTTGTGTATTTGAAAGTTTGTTTTGAAAATTCCTTGGTATGGCGGACTTTGTAATGTGTCTCAGGAATGTGGAGAAATTATACAAAGTGTTTTGAAAATGTTTTTGAAAATTATTTTTTTGTGTAAGTGCAAAGATGTTTTGAGCAAACTTCTAACAACTATCTACTTTGTACTCGAAAAAGCATCGTTCTTTTCCTCCTATCCTTTAGACAGTGCTATCCTACTATTAGTGAGTAGGTAGCCCTATCGTTGGATGTATAAGGGACATTCAAAGAGACTTTTACAGTCACGAAGGCAACTTGTGGAGACGCTTTAGAAATTTTGTTTAGGGACTAGATCATTTACCGAGAAGGCAACTGTAGGGTCATCGAGGGACTAAGATCTTTTTGATTTACGGATCTTTGCTAAAGCGTTCCTGCCTCATGACTGTTTTATTTCTAAAGGCAACCAAAGTGGGGTAACCTAGAGGTATATATGTGAAATTGATTCAATTCAGTTATTTTTCTCTTTTTGTTAAGTTTGCTAGCGTTTAATTATTAGTATTATCATACACACCTAATTACTAATAGTTAATATATATTGCAGAATATTAAAGTGCGGGAATTTAAATCTACGCTACTACAATGCTTTGGGGAGGGGATTTACGCTGTACAAGAATGAGGGAGATAAAGCAGTAAATGTCCTAGTTTTAATCTATTACATCTAGTAGGCAGACACAATAATATGGAAAAAAATATGAAAATAAGTAAATGCGCGCGAAGTAGAAAAGATGTCTGAAAAACCCTAATGTGAAAAATCTTTTTGTTTTGTTTTTATCTATCTTAAGAAAATACAACCTAAGTCTATTTAACTTTAATTTAAGGAAAAAGGTTAGAATAATTAATTTATTTATTTACAAAGTTAATTTAATTAGAAAAACAACTAGCCTAATATATTTTTGTGATATTTGATTTAAGGTCAATTTAAATAAAAGAGGGTCAATAAAGAAATGAAATCAAAAATAAAAATAGAACAAGAAGCATCCTTCGATTGCAGGGACATGATGTCTTTCGATTCTATGAAGGGAAAGCTATCTTTCAATTGCTCCTTTTGATTCATGACAAGATATGGATTTCGATCCAGAGGGTGCTGCTGGACTTGCCTGATGGATCACTTTTGAGGGAACTACATCTGCAAACATGTTTGCAAAATGAAAAGCATGACCTGGGTGCCCAACCCAGGTCTTTCGATTATGCACGCGTTGGGTCTATTCAGGCTACATCTGCAGCAAGTATTAGCAACAAAGCAAATGTAGAATTCAATATCGAACCCATGTCTTTAATCTTGAATATAGATCAAATAAAATTATAAATACCAATATGTCATGCAAATGTAGAGATTGATATTTTTACCAATTCTTACCAATGGTTGATGGATGAATATGTGATGATGGGTGTGGGTACCCTTGTTTGATGATTGGTTCGATTTGGCTTCTGGACGAGGGTACCTTTGTTTAAGGGTTGCTTTGATTTGGATCACTTATGAGATTTTTGATAACTTTGGTGAGTTATGGGGAAACATATCTCCAATGTATATGTAACTGTCCCTTTGGCTTGCAAGCATGCTGCTTATATAGAGTAGGAGGGAGGGGACAAGAAGACAAAAGTTTAAACTGCCATAAACAAATGTTTTCAAGGCCATGAATGAAGTTTTGTAACGTTGGCCAAAAACATGGGATCTTGTCCTTTTTTTGAAATTTGAATGTATGTGGACATTTTGGCTCCTTCGATTACCCTCTAGTGTTGCTCTTCGACTGGCCTCAAGTTGGCTCTTTCTACTGGACCTCTTGTGTAGCCTTCGACTGGACCTCTTGTGTAGCCTTCGACTGGGCCTTTTGCATGCTTCTTCAAATGTACCTTTTGTGTACCCTTCGACTGGATCTAGTATTACTTCCTTCAAATGGGTCTTTAGATGGTCCTTTTGGTGTACCCTTCGAATGGGCCTTTGGTGTGTTGAAGTGTGTGCAATTGTTTAAATTGGGGCCATTGCCTAGGGAAAGCTGACATAAAGGCAGCAATGCCTTGTGGGTTGAAGGCAACTTTTTTGTCTGGCGAATCAAAAGAAGTTCTTTTCCTAGGCGAAGCTGGCACAAAGGTCGGCAGTGCCTTGTGGGTCGAAGGCAAATTTGAAGGAGTCTTGGCCTTGTGCTGAAGACAAACTAAAGAGGGATGCGTGCGCTGGTGACACACTGAGGGGTCTTTTACCCAGTGGGAGCTTTGTAAATCGAAGGTTAGTTTGGAAAAGTGCTTGCTTTTGTGCGCTGAAGGCACGCCCAGAGGGATAATATGCCTAGTAGAAGCAGGAAACAAGCTTGCTCCAAGGAAAATAAATTCCCAATCGAACCAAGGATCCAGCTTGCATGCAGGTATCCATTGCATTTGTGAGTCAAGCCAGTATGCAAAGACAATGGTGCAATCGAAGGAGCACTGACAAGAAGCCTTTCCCTTTGGATCGAAGGAGGTTGTTTTAGAAGGAAAACATGCCCAGTCGAAGCTGGTGTGCAGCAAACAAGCAAAAGACCAAGGCTTCAACCGAAGCTTGGAAATTTGATGCAAACTTGGAGGAGGTTAGGCACTCAATCTAAGTTGTGTCCAAATACCAATCGAAAGGCCTTTTAACATGCCAATCGAAGGATTTTGTCAAAATGCCAATGGAAGACTCTTTGTTTATCTTCCAAAGTTTTTTTATCTTTCCTCTAATCAAATGCCTGTGATCACCATGTAAGAGAAAGATCTTGAGAAAATATGAGAGGGGAAATTTTGGGGTACAACACTCTTCTACTTGGATATACAACATCACATCATCATGTTAACAACATTTTCAACACCAAAACACATACACAATTTCATTCCCATAGGCTTCTGATATTTAGCCATTCACTTCTAACGAGTCGTACAAGCATATCAACTGCGCCACATCACGCTTCAGCTGCGCAACTCTGATCATCCATCTTACATAACTGTCCTCATTAAAATTTATGTCAAATATATGGTTTACAAGTTTCAACCTAGTTTCGGGCTTTCTTTAACATCGACCATAAAATCGTTGTTCACTTGATATTCTCAATCTTTCACTTTGCGACGTTAGCTCGCACATAAACACGCTACTCTGAATTGTTAAATACGTATCAACTATTTCCTAGCCACTCCTCTATTAATTCACATAAACTGGTGAGCGACTATCCTCACGATATAACATCAATCACTTTACACACCGTTAAGATGACAAGACAAGTGTATACCATCCAACGCGATCTCGTCTACTATCAACAAGAGATTAAGAGTGACCAGTTACTCAATTTGTCAATAGATAGCCGACAACCATAATGGAGTATAAACCATTGTTACCAAACTATAATAGTGTTCCTTTAGAACTTGTACTCAAGTCACCTAAGCACCATAATCCAATAATTTCCAATGAGGTTCACAAATACTCCCACAATTTCCCTCTCATTCGATATTGTCGATGAGACACCAACGCTCAATATATTACACGGTCCACATTACGTTCACCTAGCCTCACACAAAGGTTTAGTATTATCCAACTCAAAAATTACTACTATATCAGTACATTACACATCGTCTCGTTCCAATTTGAAATCTCAACAATGCCGTTCCACATTGTTTGGTGATAAAACCTCCCCAATTCTTCTTTTACACACGCCACTACCTTGGCATCATAAACACGACTCTAATTCCTCTTAAAAGCGTCTTTCTTTAAAAGGACATCTTTATTATAATCATTTTTAATCATCATAAGATGCATCTTTATGCACTTCTCCAATACTTTCACATCATTTTTAATGCCAAACATCTCATTTCTCAACTTATTCGCCAACAACATATTACGCTTGACCTCGTCTCGAACAACTGCGATAATAACCATTCATGCCTAAAAAGCATCTAGTTTCGTATCCAACTTCAGAGTCCCTCCATATAGGAATTCATCTACCATATTTGAAAACACGTTCATAGGATATAATATATTTTTATCTCCTCATATGTTCAAACGGAACATCAATCCGATACACAAAACACAAGATATAAAGTTCCAAAGTTATCCGAAAATGTGAACACCGATGTCATGCAGCGACATACTATTACACACCTTACAATCACATCAAAACAAATTTTATTTGTACCAGTACCAACACTTACCATTCTTGAAATCATTCTCATCTCCTTGTATTTCTGACTCCGACTCGTAATTCAAAACATTCCAACAAGTTCAACAACTTTTACAATCACTCACAAGGACCCCACGACAAGGTCTACAACAATCTGTCACTCTATCACTGTTAAAACGTCGACATCTTATGCAAGAGCTACCCAAACTGACAACTTCATAGTCCACCAGCAGCGCTAAAATATTGCAACTTTCTAAATTCCATCTTCTAAAAATTATCCTTGTTACTTAACAATCACCTTTAGAAACATCAGGGATTTACACTCTACTCGTATATCAATAACTGTTACATTGCTACTCATCCTTTGAGAAGTAAACATCAACAATTTCTGATCATCCTCCCTCAAGACGCTCCAACTTGATTAACAAACAAAATCTTGAATCCATGTCACCTTCGGATCCGGGAAACAAGAAAACTTCAACAATACTTGCACTGTTACCATCAATAACATATTAAACTAACATCTTACAGCCAAAACATATCCGAGAAGCAAAGATCCCCCCCCCCCCCCACTTATCTTCAAACCAACTCCTACATACAATTGATTGGAAAATAAAACAAGTACCGATAGTGTCTCGCACACATGTCACGTACTAAAAAACAACACATCAACAATATTCAACTGTCACACTACTCTACTGACTCAATAACTTGGTCGGACGGATTGACCTGCTCTAATACCAACTTGTAACACCCCAATTCTACCCGACAATTATTATAAAAATCAGAGTTATAAAATTTCGACAAACAAATCAGGATGCTACAATTTCAACTTAAAACAACGGCATTTAACACAGATACATAACACTTTAAACTCGGATGAAACAACAACAACATAAATTATTCTTTTAAAACCAACAACTTTCTTAACTATGTAGCGGAATCGTAATATTCGACTTAAAAGGATTTAAAATCTTTATCCAATTGAAACAACTTTAAATAACAAGTATTTAATGGAAATCAACTTAAAATTCAACAACTGAAGTAATAACAACAATAAAGCAACAAGCATTCATCCCCCTTAGTGTTACGTATCAGAGCGACGACACCGACTTAAACTAATGAAGGTAAACAACCTTCACTCCAGATTACCTGCATGTTAGCAACATAGGGATAACAATAAAAAAGAATGGGTGAGATATCAAACAATATAGTCGGATGTATGATAAATAATGTATTAGAATCAGATTATGAAAAATCACCGCTTCAGAGCTCTAAACAACATCAAACACAACAAAACATCAACAAAATATAACAAATAATTCATCATCACAACAATTTAAATATGCAACATGGAACGCAACTCCTTACAATGCAAATGCATATGGTACCAACGGAGCAAAACTCTTAACTTATTATCTTATCAATTAATAGAGGCAGCAATAAGGCATAAGCCTTCAACTTAATATCTTGTCAGTCTAGTCCAACTTACCGAGCATGAGCTCCAAACTTGTTATGCTATGTATGCAATAACATTAGGAATATAATGATAACAATAAAAATAATTCTACAACAACTCAGCAAAAATCCAACACTGGATTTATGCCTACAACTTATCCTTACAAATAAATAGAGGAATTTCAACTACAACATATCAATATCCAACATTGGTGCTAGACCTACAACTTGGTGTTTACCAATTAATAGAGGCAACACAACCAGAATTTACCACCTGTAACCACATATCAATGCTACCCACACAAACTCAACTTATATTCCCTACTACTATTAACACAACGTCCTATTAAATGTATTTATGTCCCTCTGCCAAATAATTTCTCCAATGATAACCTTCTGCAATTACACAATAAGCTGTTATTGCCTTCTATTATAATCTTCCACTACTTTTGTCAAAACTACTACTGCCTATAATCTTCATATTTCCATTATTCACTCCTACTAATTGTTACTATATTTTTCGCTAAACTTATCCTCTACTGCTATTGTAATTTCTATACTATTAATATATATTAGTTACTATGTCTCTGCTATCTTCCAATAATCTCTATTACTGAAACCCTGCCAAATGTATATATATATATATATATATATATATATATATATATATATATATATATATATATATATAAATATGTATATATACTAACTTAATTAAACTATTTTCATGGAATTATACTGTAATTAATTAAGCCACTCTTTCCACACCATAGTAATCATAATTTACTTAAGAAATAGCTACTAAAACTATAAGTATAATGGACTAGTCCTTAGAACCTCAATATAATTAAAATTTAACCAAGTAAATTTTTGGGCAACTCAATGTGCCTCTCAGCACAACATGTACACGACACACACAGAATAGAACATGACCCTTGGCATGCTCCTTGTGCCTAGCAGAATACCTGCCCTCTCCATACAGTGTTGGTTGGCACTGCCTCCTGACCCTCGGCATACAATCCAAAAGTGTGCCCCTCGTCACGCTTTGTTTTCTCCTCATCACATCCTTCTTTAACTGCTCTCGGTCACGCTGATTTCTATAATTTCTTTTTGGCCAGTTTTCCTTTGATTAACAGTTTCTCAAAACCCAAAACAACATAACATATAATCACAGTAACATAATCCCTATACCAAGATCAACATAGGATAATTTTCCAACAACAGATTCATTGACAGTAAAACAATTTCAGCAATTTCAAAAGCAATCACAACAAATATACATGAAAAGCAACAATTTTACACGACTCGATTCCCACATGCTATTCATCATAATTACCATTATAGAGTCAGAACCCCACCCTTACCTTGGATTGAAGGTCGCTCTACAATTTTCTGATCGAACCTAGCTTTGCCTCTTTTCCTTGTTCCTCATCTCTGCAACTTCCTACATTACTGCTCAAAGACTTTCTTAATCTTTTTAATTAACCTAATTTCTTATATAAACTTAACCTTATTTCATTAATCCTATTGGGCCTAACTTACACACCCCCACCTTAAAACGTACCACCATATACTTAATCTCAACAACTTAATCTTATATTATTCTAATATTATTGCTAATATTAATCAACTAACATAATCAACCAAATAACAACTTAGCAACATATAGAAACATCTCACACATTTCAACAATTAATTTTGAAAATAATTTAATTAAATTATCGGGCGTTACATGCTTCATAATCAGTAACTAGCATAATATTCTCATCCGGGAACTCCAAATTCATAGGCTGATAGTCAGCTACAACCTGATGAGCCAACTGATCTGCCAATACACTTCCTTTGATTGCCTTCTGAGTAGTATACTGAATGTCATATTCTGTCAAGACCATTTGCCATCTTGGTATTCTTACAGAGAGAGTGGGTTTATCGAATATGTATTTTATTGGATCCATCTTAGAGATCAAAAAGGTAGTATAAGTCAACATATATTCTCTTAGTCGGAGAGCAGCCCATGCCAAAGCACAACAAGTTTTCTCGAGAAGTGAGTATTGTAACACCCCAATTCTACCCGGCAATTATAAATGTAAATCAGAGTTATAATCATTCATGAAAACGAATCAAGATACCACAATTCATCTTTAAAAACACATTGCATACAACGTGGATACATAACACTTTAAAACTTCGGATGACCTATCAGCATAGCAATTTAATCTCTTAATTCAACAAATTAAACATCTACGCAACAAAATTCTTAATAACATCTTTATCCATCGTTACAACAACTTCAAAATAACACATACTTAATAACAATTAAATTAAAGTTCAACAACTAAAATAATCAATAATTAAAAGCAACAAGCGTTCATCCCCCCGAGTGTTACATATCAGAGCAATGACACCGACTCGAACTACTAAAGGTATACAACCTTCACTCTCGATTACCTGCACGTTACCAACGTAAGGGTAACATTCAAACAGAAGGGGTGCGATATCTAACGATATAATAAAATGTATGATAAATAATATATTAAATTAGATCACATAACACCACCACTTCTCATCTCATAACAAACATAATCGCAACAGAATACCAATAGTATACACATTCACCGCATTAATACACAACTTCTTTATGCAATCATATAATGCAACTCAATACTATGAAAATGCATGTGGTACCATTGGAGCAGAACTCCCATCTTAAAAATCTGCGAATAAATAGAGGCATCAATAAGGCATAAGCCTTCATCTTAATATTCGCCAATACAGGCCATCCTAACGAGCATAAGCTCCATCTTATAATGCAATGTATGCGACACGATCATGAATGTAATGACAACACCATAATTAACAACATCTCAACACAACATCATTGTTGGCCATAATCCCACTTCTTATTAGCTGCCAATTATTAGAGGCATCTCAACATATTTCATCAATATTGTGATACAATGGGAGAACTGACTTGAGGTTTTGTGTTTGATCGCAAATGTTGCGGTTAGCAAGAGTTGCCACCGACTTTTCTTTTATCCAAAAGGAAAGGTAAAAAAAAGCACAGGAAAGACCTTTGAGATTGTTTCTTGAGTTAGGGGGTAGATTATGAAAAGGGAAGGTATTAGCACCCTTATCATCCATGGTTTTCCATGGGCTCTTAGTTACTTGCCAGATCACTTGCTTTTGTTTGAAATTGTGCTTTGTGTGGTTTTTGGAAGTATTTTGTAAAGAGGCCATTGTTTAGTCAATCTTTGTAATGATTCTCGTTCGTAAGAATGTATACAAAGAAGTTTGTCTTTTTGAAAATGTTTTCAATGTTTGTAAGATGTTTGGAAATGTGTGTGTTTATTTTGAAAATAGCAAGGATATTTATTTGAAATGGAGCAAGTAACTAAGAGTAATCTACCTACTCAAATGTCTTTCTTATTCATTTTCTTTCCCTTTGATATTGTTGCCTTACCATTGATTTGGTAAGCAACCCTATCTTTGGATGTAAACGGGACGGGCGTGGGTCATCGTATAACCATGATTAGCAATGTTGCAAAGTATCTTAACATTTTTGAGGGACTAAGATCATTTTGTAAGGCAATTTTGGATAGCGTCATCGAGGGACTACGATCTTATATTTGTTTGTTTTGCTAAGATACTTCACATGCGTAATATGGCTATTTTTGTGTAAGGCAACCAAGTGGAGTAACCCTAGGGGGTGCTTGTGTGCAAATGTGTTATTTTCATACTTGAGTTTGTCTGGGATTAAGGTTTTCTATTTGATTGGTTTTATATTGCCAAATAAACCCTAATTACTAACATGTTATGTAAAAGCGATAAATTGCGTAATTTAAAGATTACTACGCTATTACAACATTTTGTGGGGGGGTATACAAATTATGAATGGGGATTGCAATAATATAAACCTAATTAATCTATTACAACCAAATTGAATTTATACAAGTATTGGAATAAATAATGTACAAGACAATTTAAATATGCAAGGATATATAAATGCAAGAAAAAGATTTTGTTTTGTTTTTTATTTGTGAAAAAGTTTTAAACTAAGCCTAATAAATAAGTCAAGGTTGAACTTAAATTAATTAAGAAAAGGAAATTATTTTTTAGAAAAGATTTTGACTAACCCTAATTCTAATTTATTAAAAGGAAATAAATTTCATTAAGTATTTTTGTATTTTTGTCTTGAATATAATAAATGGTATTTATGAAGTATTTTAGTCTTTTTATATGTCAAAATGAATATTTAATAGGTGTGAAAAAAAATATTTATCCTAATTCTATTTTAATTTACAAGTTTATTAAGAAAAATAGTTAATATATAACTAAATATAAATATTTTTTTATGAGAAAATAAAATAAAATAAACAAAATATAATATTTATCATTTTTATATTTTTTATGATTTTTATTATTAAGAAAAATATATTTGATAAAATATAATGAAAATAAAAATATTAAATAAAATAATTGGGCCAGGGGTGCTGCAAGTAGATAGAGGGTGAGTGGTTAGTAAAAACATAGGGCCCGATGCCCAGAAGTCCATGCTGTAAACAACAAAAAAAGATGGAAAAAAGTGGAAAATTGCAAAAGGCAGCGCCAAGGCTCGAACCCGTGACCTAAGGCATTTCTGCGCGCTGCCTTGCCACTGGGGTGGTTGTAGATCCGTTAGTTCAAATGAAAACACAAATACATAACACATAATGTTGCCTTATCCTGTACTTCATCTTCAACCTCTAGCCAGCCGGAACCCTGTAACTCTTTCATCTCTCAACAAAAATGGAAAGTGATAACATGAACGTTATAACATTTTACTTCATGATTCTAACCATGCGCATAACTAAAACTATAAGTCTAAGATCAGAGAGAATTTTGCTGGCCGTAATTCTTAACCAAATTTTTTCAGAAACTTCAAACTCAAAATTCTCTAAACTCAGGCCAAATAAATGCAAGCTATGGATATGTACAACTTCGTAGCAATGATGTCTACATTTTATATTCACAAATGGAAAGCTAACTATACATGTATCAAGAGTTAGAAAAACAGAAAACTCACCTTGAAATTGGAAATCATGTTTTGAAAATGAGCTTGCTTTAGGATGCTGTGATGATCAGGTTAGCTTCCTTGAACCTCTAGGAAGCTAATGCAATGCTTAGATTGTCTTGAGGGTGGCTGGAATGATATGGAGAAGTCCACTTGTGTTACTCTATTTTTGAACTTCAACAATGGGGAAGATGGAGTTACAGTGATGTTTTAGGGTGTGGGATGGTTTACTTGTAAGGTAAGGAAGCTTAGGAAAGCAAAAGACCTGAAAATGCACGAGTAGAATGGAAGATTCAGTTCACAAGTCAGAAATGGCAAGTTTGGAGGCTTGGTATGCAATTTATGGTTCTAGGGGGTTTCAAGGCTTGGGCATTCGTGGTTTTAGTTGAAAAATGATGGCTTTATATAGAGCAAAAGTTTGGAGGACTTATGCTTGCTCAGAAGTACAAGATCACATGTCTTGCTACATTTCTTGTTTTTGAAGCAAGTGTGAGAAATGACTTCTTAATGCATGATTCTGATCTTGTAGGGTGGTGTGAAGCTTTAAACATGTTTTGTTCAGGTTTAGAGGCTTGGTTTGTGCAAAAAGAACAAGTCCAAGGCTCAAGAAATGGAAAAATGCAAAAAGCATGCTTTTCCAAAATGACAATGTTGCCTTTCTTCCATAAATGGTTATTTTCTTGTACAATGCATTGAATGCTTGGCTTTAGGGCATGGAATATTGTGCAATCCATTAATGGTGGAGTTACAAACGAGTTTGAGGCCTGAAAAGTGAAGATTGTACAACATGCTTGAGGATTTGAATTTTTGTTCTTCATGAAATGGCATGAAATCAAAGTGAGAAATTGCCAACTTCATCTCTTCGATTCTCCCTACTCTAGAATGATATCAAGGAGTTCTTGGATATTTTAGAAAGCTTTGAATGTGATCTACAACTCATATTTGAATTTCTTTCAAAGATTCCCCTTGGAACTATGTGAAAAATTGGCATGAAGTTGGGTCAAAAACCTGCCTAACTAGGGCCAAATTTTACTAAGTTATTTTAGTTCATGAACATGTATTCACAAAATTATATCTTGAGATCCAAGCATCTTTATGAAAAATTGTGTGAAGCAAAGTTGTATATTTCATGGAGATATACAACTTACATGTTGGGAACTTTCTTTGAATCATCTTGTATCATGGTTAAAATTTGGCTTAAAGTTGAGAAAAAATAAGAAATTTTCTATACTTAGAAAAATTTCTAAGTTAAGAAAATTCAAATTTCAAAACAAAATCTTCAATCCTTGATTTCTTGATGAACAAGTTTCACATCTTGATATGTTTTGATGAATTATGATCTTTGGCACTTGAATTTGACAAAAAAGTCAAAGTTTGACTTTTCAGTGTATAGTTGACTTTTGATCAGTTGACTGAAAAATTCATTTGTCAATCCAATGGATTTGCAATGTTTTGAACCATGTCATTAGGTCAAGGTGATGCAATTGAACTCTTGAAATCATGCTTCAAACCAATTGATCATTTGCTAGCTCAAAAATCAGAAATTTCCCTTTCTCAGTCAAAACCCTAATTTTGACCATTTTGCCCTTTTGATGATTTGATCAAATTTCTTGAGGAATTATGGTCCAAACATGATCAAATGATACATATGAGTCTAAGATGTAGATGTGGATCAAAAATCATGAAGTTTGACTGTAAATTTGCCATGGTTGACTTTTTCCCTAATATAGTTGATTTTTAGGTCAATTGTCCAATTGACTGATCAAAATGTGATTCAAGCTTGAAACTTGACATGAGTAATCTTGGGGGTCCATAATTGTCTTAAAAGTCATATGAAGCATTGATAGTCCAAAAATATTTGTGCAATCCCAAACCCTAATTTTGGGTTATCAGTGCATGATGAGATGTCTTGAGCTGGTCAAACCCTAATCCAGTCTTGAGTCCAAGAGATCTTGTGAGGACATCCTTGATAAATGAGAGGGAAAATTTTGGGGTACAACAGCTGCCCCTGTTCAATCTTCTTAAACCCAAAGAGTTAGACTGGCGAGTTTTGCCATTTGTGACTTGAAGGTGGAAGATGATTGGACACTAGAATGCCCAGAAATTTACACTCGACAATGCGATGATAGAAAGAATGGGCTTAAAGATTCCATTTGGAGAGTGTGATTCGGAAAAGTTGCTGGTTTGCATTTTGTGTTTGTGTTCGCAAAATGTCGCGGTAAGCAAGAGTCTCCATCGTCTTTTATTTTATCCAACAAGGAAAGGAAAAAAGCACAGAAAAATTCCTTTTTCGAGATATTTCTGAGTTTGGGGGATAGATTATAGAAAGGGAAGATATTAGCACCCTTTCTATCCGTAGTTATCTACGGGCTCTTAGGTACTTGCTCATCATTTTCAAAATTGTTTTCTTTGTGTTTGTGGGCTTTGAAAAGTTTTTGTTTTTACTTTGATTTAACTCTTGCTTCTGTCTTCAAGAGTGTAATGAAGTGTTTTTGAAAACTTTATTTGTAAAGGAGTGTAAGTGTGAAAAATTTGTTTGCAATGAGCAAGTATCTAAGAAGTAATCTACCTACTCGAAAAAAGAATTGTTCTATGCTTGTTTCCTTTAGACAGCGCTATCCCACTATTAGTGAGTAGGTAGCATCGTCGTTGGAGTTTTGAGGGTCAATTCGAAAGGGACGCACGGTCACTAAAGCAATGTTAGGACTTCTTAGTAATAACCCTAATGTCTTAGATCAATTATTCGAGGCAACAATTCTGAGGCAACCATTCCGAGGTAACTTTTCCGAATCGGGACTTTGACCTTTGTTTAGACAAAAGGACGACCACTAAAGCATCCTATACTCAATGACCATTTACTGAAGGCAACCAAGTGGGAGTGTACCCTAGGAGTGCGCATGTGCGAATGATTCAATTTTAGTTTATTTATCTTTGCACATTTAGGGTGATCTAACTATTTTAAAATTAATCATACATTCTTGTCATGCATCCCTATATCATACATCTAACAGTTAATAATTTGCGGAATTTAAAGTGCGGAATTTAAACTACGCTATTACAAGGCTTCAGGTATTTACATAGCCAAAAACAAACCCTTTGAAAATAAAGCGATAAATGTAAATAAACGTCCTAATTAAAATATTACAAACTGTAGGCAGTTACATCAATATGGTAAATAATAAAAATAAAGTGCACGAGAAGAATTAAGATCGACGAGAATTTAAGGTTTTGACCCTTCTAACCTAATTAAAAGAAAAATTGGTTTTTTGTTGTTTTTAATAAAAGAAATAAGTTTTCTAAATTAAATATGCAATTAATTAGTTAATTAAATTAATTAATAAAAATAATTACATGACCTATTTTGGTTTCTCTAGTTATTTTAGGAAAAAATAAAATATAATTAAGTTAGTAATAAAACCTATTTATTCTAATTATTTTTAAGTTATTTACAAAAAAGAAATTAAAGTTTTACCTAAAATTAAAATTTAATTAAGAAAAAAAATACTAAATCTATTTTTATGTGATTTTTATATTTGTTTATTTATAAAAAAATGATTAAAAGAAATAAATAAAACGAATAAAACATGAAAATAAAGATGGACCTAGTAGCAAAAGTAAACATGGGTGCAATCATCAGAAATACCTAGGCTCGAATCTTCGAAAGCTTCATGCTCTAACGATGGTGTTTTTTGATTCTTGCATGGAACCTATAATTCAACCATCCATAACTGTTCTATATAAACTCAAACAAACGTTAGCATACCATACAATGTGATTAAAATTAGAGATTCAAAGTTTAAAATTTTACCAAACCGGTGTTGTCAAATGGGGGGCGTGCTAGGCGTGTGATGGATTGCTCTTGGGCCTTGTAAGACTCTTGAGGACTTCAAGAGGATGGTTTGAGGCTTGATGTCAATTGAGAGAGACCAGAACCTCGAGATATGACTTGCACCAATTCTTTGATTTCTGGAGAGCCTTTTGAAGAGCTTTTAGAGAGCTTTTTGAAGAGCTTTTTGAGAGCTTTTTTAGAGAGGATTTTCGTCCCTTTCAAGCTTGTATGGCTCTATATTTATAGAGGAGAATGAGGAGACAAGAAAGCATGGAAAGAATCTCCCTCATAATGTTGTGTTTTAAGACCATGATCAAAATTTGAAAAAAATGCCATATTTGATGATTTTATGCCATTTTCACATGTGGATGAACCTGGACATATTTGAAGAGTTATTGCACAAAATCAATTGACATAAACCAGCATAAAACTTTCCCAAAATGGATTCACATCAAAATTTACATTATTTCTATTATTTATTTATTTAATTCTGAATTTTAATGAATAAAATATCAAAATAAATAGAATAAATAGTAGAAAAATGTATGGGTGGACTTAGAGGTCGTGGAACATGTTAGGAATGATTTTCAAACTTGAAAAGATAGGCCCATATGGAAAAATCCAAGTTTGGTCAATATTTGCTTCATGCATTTTTTTCAAAAAATTGTCCAACTTTGACAATGCATATCTTTCTCAATTTTAATCTTATGAGGGTGTTCTTGGACTTTTTAGAAAGCTTAGGATGTCCCCTAAGAGACCTATTTGGTTTCAACCAAATTGGATCTTCCATTTTCATGTAAGAAGCTTTGACAAAAAAGGTGTTTTTGTTGACTTTTCAAAATGACCTATAATGTCCAAATTCATAACTTCTGGTGAGTCCATATTTTGAACTTGGGAGCTGAAAATGGATTGTAGGGAATTTCATCCTCTTAAAAATGAGCTTTGGATGGGTCATTTCTCATAAAGTATGAGAAAGTTATGCTTGGTCAAAGTTGAGTTAACTTTTCCTACAAAACCCTAATTTAGCAACTTTTGAATCTTGATGAATTATGAGCAATGCTTGATGAATCATGATAAAAACTTGATAAAATGATGAAATATACTTCAAAATGATAATGTTGACCAAAAATCGTGAAGTTTGACTGTATGTGGGCTACAGTTGACTTTTGCCCTAGCACAGTCGATTTTCAGGCTTTTAAGCAATTGACTGGGCAAACTTCCTCTACAAGGATTGAAACTTGACATGGATGATCTTGATAACATATTAGGACATTGGTGAGCACTTGGGATCACTTGTACTCAAGTATCTTGATGCAACATGAAACCCTAGTTTGGGGTAGACTGCCTTAGGAGAGAGCTTGTCTGGCCAACCCTTGGACTACCTTGAGCAACTTGAGGACCTTTCTTGAAATGTTTTGAGAAATATGGGAGGGAAAATTTTTGGGTACAATAGAGAGGTGATATAATTTTGTTGGAGATGGGCTTGTAGATGCCATCCCAGAATGTTTGTTGAATTGTAATTTGTAAGCTGAAGGAATGAGCATCAGAATGGCGTCCGTGTTTGGAGCGTATCTAAACTGTATCTGGAAGCTGGTGTGCCATAGTATCAGTAAGGCATCCGTGTCTGGAGCGTATCTGCACTGTATCTAAAAGTTGAATCTGAATGAGTATCATAATGGCGTCCGTGTCTGGAGCGTATATGTATTGTATTTGAAAGTTAGGATCTGAATGAGCATCAAAATGGCAACCGTGTCTAGAGCGTATCTGTATTGTATCTGAAAGTTGAATCCGAATGAGTATCAGGATGGCATCCGTATCTGGAGCGTATCTGAACTGTATCAAGATTGCATATTGTTAACAGTAGTTGTTAATCTTATCCTGAAAAGGGTAAAATATTATCTAAAAATGCCAAGTCATGATACATGAAATGTATGCATCAATGGGATTATGTTGTATGCATTCGTGTTTATCAATGTTTATGATATATGGATGCAATGTATGCATATGTGAGTTGATTTGCTGCATCGCTGTTTGATTTAGGGAAAATAAATCCCTGACTGCTGTTGAGGATATGTGAGTCTTCGTGTCTTGAAGTCGAAATATTGATGGATTTCTGCCGAGAGAAATAAATTCTGTTGTAAGTGCAAGGCCATGTATTTCTTGTAAAACCTGTTGGGGAGTCCTGATGAATTTGACAACTTCTACTGGGGATCAACAATTTGAAACTTTGTTCCGTTGGGGATTTAAATGGCGTACTGCAGGGAATTACTTATGGAATAGCCTAGAGACGTTTTCCTATTCTTTCAACCTATCAGTAATTTTATCTTTTCATTTTGTTTATTCGTAAACAATAATTATGTTCAAATGCATATGTTCAACAATGAATCATTGGACGTTTTTGTAAACAAAACAAGCGTATTTTGTATTGACTGTTAATAAGTATTTTGTACAAAGGGGACAAACATTCTAGTAAGAGAATGCTGTTGTAAAACAAGAAAAATTTGATACAAAGAAAGATAACTATGTGTAATAATCCCACGGGGTTCCCATTCTGCTATAGCCTTTGTATCTCTGAGCATCTTGTCTATCTTTGTCTTGTCCGACGATGATTGAATTGATCAGAACCTCTAAGTTTTGTTAGTGGAAGCCGAAGATTGTTCATAAAGTTATCCGACGGGACATAGTCATACGCTTTAATTCCCTAACTTTTGCCTGGACCGCCCCTTTTGGTTTTCAGTCCACCGAGAAACCCTTTTTTGCCCAAGACGCCCTTTCGGGTTTTCAACTTGCCGACTGTACAGATTTTTTGCTTTATCCCTAAATTTTGCCTGAATCTTTTTGGTTCGCCGGGATGCCCTTATTTTGCCTAGGTATGTCAACCTAGCGGGTCTCTTATGCGTAGTATCTTTTGACTATGTCCGTGTTCGCAGGATGTGGCAGGTCGTCACCATCCATGGTGGTCAAGATCATTGCCCCACCAGAGAATATGTTTTTGATTATAAATGGTCCTTCATAGGTAGGAGTCCATTTGCCCCTGGGATCACCTTGTGGCAGTATGATGCGTTTGATCACCAGATCCCTAACTTGATACACTTGGCGTCTGACTTTCTTGTTGAAAGCCTTGATCATCCGTTTGATACATTTGACCATGGCAAACAGTAGTAAGTCTTTTTTCATCAATCAAGTTCAGTTGATCAAGTGGAGTCTGGATCCAATCATCTTCATTCAACCTTGCATCATTCATAATCCTCAGAGAGGGGATCTAAACCTCAATAGGCAAGACACCTCCATGTTGTAAACCAAAGAATAGGGTGTTTCCCCAGTTGATGTGCGAGCCGTGGTACGATACCCGCGGAGAGAGAATGGTAACATCTCATGCCAGTCTTTTTATGTGACTGTCATATTTTGTACGATCTTTTTAATGTTCTTATTTACAGCTTTGACAACACCATTCATCTTTGGACGATAGGGAGAAGAATTGTGATTCTGAATCTTGAATTTCTCGCATAATGCGGTGATCATAGTGTTGTTGAAATTTGTACCATTGTCAGTGATGACCCTTTCTAGGATACCGTACCGGCAAATAAGGTTTTGCTTGATGAAGCGGGCAACAACATTCTTGGTAATGGAGGCGAAGGAGGCCGTTTCAACCCACTTTGTAAAATAGTCAATGGCCACTAGGATGAAGCGGTGTCCATTGGAGGCTGTCGGCTTGATTTCCCCAATCATATCAATTCCCCATATAGCAAGGGGCCAAGGAGCTGTCAAGACATTTAGAGGAACCAGAGGTATGTGCACCTTGTCAGCATAAATTTGACACTTATGGCAGGTTCGAGAGTTCTGATAGCAATCTGCTTCCATGGTAGACCAATAATAGCCTGCCCGTAGGATTTTCTTCGCCATCGTATGCCCACTAGAATGGGTGCCAAAAGTACCTTCATGTAATTTAGCCATGATCCTTTCAGCTTCAACCTTACCTATGCACCTAAGTTACACAGAGTCATGATTGCGTTTGTACAGGATGCCATTACTCAAGAAGAATTTAGTAGAGAATCTCCTTAAGAACTTCTTGTCGTTGATTGAAGCTCCTTCTGGGTACTCTTGATCCTCGAGATACCTCTTGACTTCGTGAAACCAAGGTTGGTCCACTACTTTTTCAATATTAATCTTGTGACAGTGTGCTGGTTCATCCATTCGTTCGATGGTGATCTGGGGAGCCTCGTTATCCCAATTAAGTTTAAACATAGATGACATTGTGGCTAGAGCGTCTGCTAGCTGATTTTCTTCTCACGGGAAGTGCTCGAAGGTAATCTCCTCAAAATATGGTAGAAATGTCAAAACATGTTCTTTGTAAGGGATAAGGTTAGGGTGTTTGGTGTCTCATTCCCCTTTGATCTGACTGATGACCAAGGCTGAGTCTCTGAATACATCCAACAATTTGATGCCCAAGTCTATGGCAGCTCTGAGACCTAAGATGCACGCTTCGTATTCCGCCATGTTGTTCGTACAATTGAAGCAAAGTCTGGCGGTAAAGGGAGTATGACACCCTTCCGGAGATATGAGTACAACACCGATACCATTACCAAGTGTATTGGATGCTCCATCAAAGAACAGGGTCCATCGGGATCCTTGTTCAGGTCCGTCGTATGGCCTGACTTCTTCACAGTTGTCTAATGTCATGATGTCTTCATCCTGGAATTCGAACTTCATGGACTGATAGTCTTCTACAGCTTGGTGAGCAAGGTGATCAGCTAGCACACTGCCCTTTATAGCTTTCTGGGTAGTATATTGTATTTGGTACTCTGTCAGGATCATCTGCCATCTTGCTATTCTCCCAAAAAGAGCAGGCTTCTCAAAGATGTATTTTATCGGATCCATTTTAGATATCAACAAGGTAGTATGAATCACCATATACTGTCTTAGCCGGCGAGCAGCCCATGTCAGAGCGGAGCAAGTTTTCTCGAGCAGTGAATATCGGGTTTCACAGTCGGTAAACTTTTTGCTCAAGTAGTAAATAGCGTGCTCTTTTCGGCCAAACTCGTCATGCTGCCCTAATACACACCCCATCGAGTTTTCTAGAACAGTCAGATACATGATCAATGGTCTCCCCTCGATTGGTGGCATCAATACAAGAGGATCTTGCAAGTATTATTTGATTTTGTCAAAATCAAATTGGCACTCGTCATTCCATTTGACTACTTGATCTTTCTTCAATAGTTTGAAGATTGGCTCACAAGTAGCTGTCAGGTGAGAAATGAATCTGGCAATATAGTTCAAACGTCTCAAGAACCCTTTGACTTCCTTCTCAGTACGGGGAGTAGGCATCTCCTATATTTCTTTAACTTTGGCAGGATTGACCTCAATACCTTTGTTACTGACGACAAAGCCTAGGAGTTTACCAGACCATACCCCAAATGTACACTTGTTTGGATTCAACCTCAGCTTGTACTTCTTCAGTCTCTCAAACAGCTTTTGTAAGTGATCAAGATGCTCTTCTTCTATTTGTGATCTGGCTATTATATCGTCCACGTAGACCTCTATTTCGCGATGTATCATGTCATGAAATAAAGCTACCATGGCACGCTGATAGGTTTCCCCAGCATTCTTTAGTCCGAATGGCATCACTTCATAGCAGAATGTGCCCCACTGTGTGACAAACATTGTTTTCTCCATGTCCTCAGGTGCCATTTTGATTTGGTTATAACTTGAGAATCCATCCATGAAGGAAAACACTTTGTGTTGTACCGTATTGTCAACTAGGATATCAATGTAGAGGAGTGGAAAATCATCCTTCGGGATTTCCCTATTCAAATCTCTATAGTCAACACACATTCTTACTTTGCCGTCTTTTTTAGGTACGGGAACAATGTTGGCAACCCATTGAGGGTAAGAGGTGACAACCAAGAATCCAGCATTGAATTGCTTTATGACTTCTGCTTTAATCTTTTCTGACATATCAGGTCTCATGCGGAGAACCTTTTGCTTTACTGGCAGACAATCTTCTCTTGTAGGCAGATGATGTACCATGATGTCTGTATCAAGTCCTGGCATGTCTTTATATGACCAGGCAAAAACTTCAACATAATCGTGTAACAACTGAATCAGACGCTCCTTGACACTGGGTTCCAGATTGGCACCCACCTTGACCTCTTTTTTATCCTCCTCGGTACCCAGGTTGATCGTATCCACAGGTTCCTCGTGAGGCTGAATGGTTCTTTCCTCTTGTTGTAGCAGTCTAGCAAGTTCCCCTGGTACTTCACAATCTTCCTCACCTTCATCTTCGGCTTGGTAGATTAGATTCTCAGAGTCACGAAAGGCCATAGCAGTATAGTTACCCATGGGATCCAGAGTGGATGAATACCTGCATTGTGAGTGTGGGTGTGTGTAAGGGTATAACTATCTTTGAAAGAAAATAAAATGTAAAAGAAAAAAAAATGAGCACAAAAGTTTGTATGCAAAAATGTCCATGATTCATTGATGTCATATGAAGATGAAATAATAACCCTTACAATTGGACCATTGAGCCTCGGGTAAGACACAAGGTTTTAAGAGTGCGAATTGTTTTTGAATATTACAGATCCAACAAAATATAAAGATAAATTACTGTGGGATAAAAGTTATTGGGACTAAGTCTCTAGCCTCCCAATTGTTGAGTCCTCCATTGACAGTCGGAAAGGTCCAATCTTCCAGGTTGCAATCGTCTTCACCATCTTCTACCGCGTTGACCTCGCGGTTGCTAATCTTCAAGGGTGGCCCTTCAGCACGGGCACGACGTACAACCTTTTGAGCATTTAAAGTGAAACCTAGGCCAAACTTGTCAGACTTATACAGAATATCCGGAAATTTCCCCCAGATGGTGCATCCACCTTCCTCTACCACTGCTTTGGCGTCCTTCAGAGATGACATCCGGAGTGGAGGCCTTGTAATCTTGGGAATCTGGGACATAGTCTTGGTCATTGCCACCTCTTGGGGGACCTCTTCGAAGTGTTGAAATGGAGTTTTAATGAATTCACCGTCCAATTCCACATATCTGAAGGAATTGAGATGGCTGATCATGTATTCTTCCTCTCCATGGACCGTGATAATCTTTCCTTGAACCGGATACTTCAGCATCTGGTGCAATGTAGAGGTAACAGCGCCAACATTGTGGATCCATGGCCGGCCTAGCAAGCAAGAGTACGAAGGGAAGATGTCCATTACATAAAAGGTTGAATTGAAAGTTTGTGTTCCAACCTTTATGGGGATATCCACTTCCCCGTGTACCATCCTCTTCGAGCCATCAAATTCTCTTACTACTATGTTGCTTGACTTTAATGTTAGCCCCTCGCAGTCAAGTCTAACAAGAGCTTTTTTCGGTAAAACATTCAAGGATGAGCCAGTGTCAACCAAGACATGGGCCAGAGTTGTGCCCCTACATTATACAGAGACATGTAATGCCGTATTGTGCTTTCTTCCCTTCGGTGTCAGATCAACATCCGAGAAGCCTAGGCCGTTATCCGCTGTCAAGATGGCCACGCAGCCTTGGAATTGATTAGCAGACGTTTCTTGAGGCACATGGGCTGTTTTTAGGAACTTCACCAAGGCTTTCGCATGTGCCTCAGAATACAGTAGTAATGCTAGCATGGAGATCTTGGAGGGAGTTTTCCCCAATTGTTTAACTACATCATAGTCGCTCCTCTTTATAATTTGTAGGATCTCCTCCATTTCTTTCTTAGATGTCTCAGGGATAGTCAGTGATTGAGCCTTCATCCGGACAGGCTCCACTTGAATACTCTTTCCTCGAGTTTCAGCAGAAGGTGTGTTGGTAGGAATGACAACAAGGGTTGTAACGACTTCGTCAATAGGAGAATTTTCAGAGATGATTATGGGTACGAAAGTAACCTTTGGAACAGCCACGGGTCCAAAAACTGCCTTTGGAGGGGGGGGGGCAATTTCTGGAGAAAAGATCCTACCGCTTCGGGTAATTTTACTAGTTCCGACAATATTGCTGATGTCGGAATCTTCTTCTTCGAAGTTTATATCTTCGGTGGCCGGCCAGTCTTGTTTGATGCCATGGTAGTAAATGTCCCCTCCGTAATTCCACGACACAGTTTTGTCTGATTCATATGGGACTAGCCCAAGCATTGTGATTATTAGAGGAGTTGCTTTCAGAACCGATGTAATTCTAACGGGTCTTTTAGTGGATACCCTGGAAGAATTGGTGGAGATGGTAATGATTGAAACATCTTCAATAGGAACAGGTGAAACAGGTGTACTTTCAAACAAAATCTCTTTGTTATCTATCAAGCGTTGAATGCATGTTTTCAACAAAGTACAATCAGTTGGTGAGGACAAGCAGAGATGGCAATCTTCATTACAGCCCGGGAACACACCGGCTTTCAACAAGTTTATCTTAATGGTTGGAAGTGGAGTAATGAGTTCATCAACTGTGGTAACAAACAAATCTTCTTCAATAGCATTGGTATTGTGACCATGTCTGGGCATAGGAGCAGAAATGACATTTGCCTTCTCGGGCGCATCAAACTCAATTTCTTTTGCTTCAATGAGGTCTTTTATTTTGTTCTTCAAGGCCCAACAATTATTAGTATCGTGACCAGGACTTTCAGAGTGATATGCGCAACAGGTATTGGGGTGATAATGAGGGGATATTGTATTGGGGTTTTTTGAAGCTTCATTCAAGGTTACCAAGTTGGATCTTAGAAGATGCGGTAATACTTGAGACAGAGTCATGTTAATTCTGGTGAATTGCCTGACTGGCCTTTCTACCCTTGGTTGATTACTTCTTTGTTAATCAGATGTAGGCTTTGGAATCATAACAGCCCCCACCATTGGTCGTTATTCATCTCTCTCTTAGTTTCTTTGTGGATATACAACAATTATCTCTTTCTTCCTGATAAAAGGCTTCCTTACAGCTGTAGAAGAAGATGAATCCTTCTGAATTTTTCCACTTTTTATGCCAGCTTCCACCCTCTCTCTGGTTAGTATTAATTCAGTAAAGCCTACAGATGAACTTTCAATTAAATGGTTGAAGAAGATGCCTAGGAACATGTCCACCAATTCCCTTTCAGACAGAGGGGTTGAACTCTTCAAGCCAAATCTCTCCATTTTTGTGCTTAATCCTTGAAACCTTCATTGGAAGCCATGGCCATACTCTGGAGTTGAGTACGAGTAGGCGCCAAATCGGTATTGTATTGATATTGCTTGTAGAAAGTTGTGGCAAGATCTTCCCAATTATAGACGTTGGCTCTTTCTAGTTGGTAAAACCAGTCGAGTTGTGTTCCAGACAAACTGTCTTGGAAAAAGTGCACCCATAAGTCTTTATCAGCGGTGTGGGGTTGAATTTTTCTCACATATGACCGGAGATGCATTTTAGGGCATGACACTCCATCATATTTTGCAAACATAGGCACTTTGAATTTCGGAGGAATCACAATCCCCGACACTAGTCCCAATTCCTCAAAGTCTAAGCCCGACACCTTTTGTATTTCCATCGCACTCAAACGCTCTTCGAGATGTCTGTACTTGTCATCAGCTGGAGGATACTGTTCCTCAGAGTAGTCTTCCTCTTCTTCTGATTCTGACGGGACAGCTGTTTCCTTGCCTTTTCCTTCTCCTTCACCAGAAGTTTCTGTAAAGTTCAAAGTCCTTATTGTCTGCCGCTGAAATCCTATCCCCATTTTTAAGACTCCAGTTACCTTCTTTGTTTTCTTTTTCCTCTCTTCAGCTAGCAGAGTCTTCAATTCTTCTTGCCCCTTGGCTAGGGTCATGAGAAAATGTTGAAATTACGTGTTTTGAGCTTGGAGATCTTTCACTATTTGTTCGAGATCCATCTTACTAAAATAAACAATAGAGAGATGAGGAGACTTGTTTCAAAAGACCTGTTTATGTTATGATGAATGATATGTGTATATGCGATGTTTTCAAGGATTTCAAAGATTCAAGTTTGTTTTAGACAAAAATAAACACATGTTGTATTAATAAGATAAAGTTTGAGTACATCAATGCCCCTTGGGCAAAATAATACAAAACTCTAAGATAAAAAGTAGTGAGCATCCTCTTTGGTGCAATGTAGGCATTCAGAGTCCGCTCCTCGTGAAGTATCCTAGTGAGTTCCAAAACCTTCTTCTCGCTTGCGTAGAATTGGGCTTCGAAAGTATCTCGCTCTCCTTTGAGTTGTATCCAATCCCTTTGTAAGTCTTCAAGAGATGTGGGCATGTCAGGATGTAGGATAGTGTATGGAACATCTCCCTCCTTAACAGGCTCAATGATTACCGGAAGGATGGAAGGATAAGGCATCATAAGACTTTGAGCACATGTTTGTACCCATTTGAGGTAAGGCTCAAGAGGGATGGAATTCTTGTGCCCCAAAGTCTTGATATCCACCTTGTTTAGCATCCTCCAAGCTCAGATAAATCTCTCGCGAAGACCTTGATCATCGTTGTCGTAGTCGAATATCAATCCTTGAATCAGCATCTCGTGCGGGCCATCCCTTCGGGCGTAACCAAATTGTCTTAAGGCTAAACAAGGGTTGTAGGTGATACCTCCCTTAATGCCAAGTAGAGGGACACTAGGGAATTCTCCACAATGGTCGACGATGATAACATTCTCTTTGGATCGAGAGCACCAATGAATGTCTGAATGTTTGAGCGTCATCAATCTTTGTGACCACCTTGAACCTTGCTCATTCTTTAAGACTGATTGGGGAAGATGAGAAATAAACCATCTTTCCAGGAGAGGGGTGCAACACATAAGGACACCTCTTTTCCTCATTGTGAGTGTGAAAAGAGTGTAGGATATCCCCTAGCAATGTAGGAACCGGGTTGCGTGACATGAAGATTTTGACGGTGTTCACTTCTATGAGTTGGTCAGGATTTGGAAATAAAACCATCCCATAGATGAGAAGAGCCACAATTTCCTCAAAGGCTTGTAAGTCTAAGGAATTCCAAAAGCTTTGGGCTTTCTCAAACAGGAACTTTTCTAAGAAGCCTTTGACACCATTCCTAGTTTCCCAATGAGTTGTGACATCATATGAGTGCAAGTGTAGAGCTTGGGAAATCTCTTCTGGCTTTGGGTCTCTTTCCATACTGTTGAAAGGTAGTTGATTGAGAACGGAAATCTTCAAGAGTTGGGAGAATTCTTCCAAAGTAGGCACAAGTTAATAGTCGGGGAATGTAAAGTAATGGTGTAAAGGATCAAAGAACTGAAAGAGAACCTTCATCATATCCTCATCTGTGTTGGAGGTGACCAAGTTGAGCAGACGACCATGTCTCTCGGTGAATGGAGAGTTCTCAGGGATCCTTAAATCTAGCTCCTTAAGTTGTGGAGGAATTCTTCCAACGTTGACTTGAATAGTTTTCCTGCGAAGTGAATCCATATCCTACAAAACAAGAACAAAGATGAATCTCAAAATCCTTGAAATGTTTAGTGGATGTATATGATGTTCATGATGTCCATGATGTTATGTACAAGTATGCATATACAAGAAAAGCAAACAAGTTCTTAGTTTAGGCTTGCATGGAGTTTTATAGGTAAGTACCCTCTTGAAGTTAGTTGGCTTAAACATGTCCTAGTAATAGTAACCGGGTTCTAAGGAGCTCAATATCACTGGATTGTTTCCTTGGTCATTATTTCAGCTTAAGCCTCTTTAATGGCGACCGAAATATCCCAAGAAACCAAACCTCAATGAGTGCAGTGTTGAGTATCTACCAACTTCGGACTGCACCAAAGCCGGTCATCTCACTACATCCTAAAGGCCAAGTTGGTCAAGTAAAGGTTCTAGAAGTTCATTAGTGCTTCATGACATCACTCAGCGGCCCCGTATTCTCTTTGATTAACTCAAAGGCTACAAGTACCCACAAATATGTCGCACTAATGTAGCTATTTCTTAGACCATGTCGGTTTACCCCGCACAGTTTACATAATGTATTGCTACTTTCCTATAATGTATCCTAAATCCGAGTAGAGGATTCAAACCCAAAAAAATAACCATAATGTAAAGCATACAAATCAAACAATATAAGCAAGTAAATGTGATCTATCCCTAAGGTAACCCCACTTTTATAATTTTCCCCAGCAGAGTCGCAAGTTCTGTGATACGGTGGGAGAACTGACTTGAGGTTTTATATTTGATCACAAATGTTGCGGTTAGCAAGAGTCACCATCGACTTTTCTTTTATGCAAAAAGAATGGTAAAAAAAATCACAGGAAAGACCTTTGAGATTGTTTCTTGAGTTCGGGGGGTAGATTATGAAAAGGGAAGGTATTAGCACCTTTTTCATCCATGGTTTTCCATGGGCTCTTAGTTACTTGCTAGATCACTTGCTTTTGTTTGAAATTGTGCTTTGTGTGGCTTTTGAATGTATTTTGTAAAGAGGCCATTGTTTAGGCAATCTTTGTAATGATTCTCATTCGTAAGAATGTATACAAAGATGTTTGTCTTTTTGAAAATGTTTTCAATGTTTGTAAGATGTTTGAAAATGTGTGTGTTTGTTTTGAAAATAGCAAGGATATTTGTCTGAAATGGAGCAGGTAACTAAGAGTAATCTACCTACTCAAATGTCTTTCTTGTTCATTTTCTTTCCCTTTGATATTGTTGTCTTACCATTGATTTGGTAAACAACCCTATCTTTAGATGTAAAAGGGACGGGCGTGGGTCATCGTATAACCATGATTAGCAATGTTGCAAAGTATCTTAACATTTTTGAGGGACTAAGATCATTTTGTAAGGCAACTTTGGATAACGTCATCGAGGGACTATGATCTTATATTTGTTTGTTTTGCTAAGATACTTCACATGCGTAATATGGCCATTTTCGTGTAAGGAAACCAAGTGGAGTAACCCTAGGGGGTGCTTGTGTGCAAGTTTGTTATTTTCATACTTGACTTTGTCTTGGATTAGGGTTTTCTATTTGATTGGTTTTATCTTGTCATACAAACCCTAATTACTAACATGTTATGTAAAAGCGATAAATTGCGTAATTTAAAGATTACTACGCTATTACAACATTTTGTGGGAGGGGGTATACAAATTATGAATTGGGATTGCAATAATATAAACCTAATTAATCTATTACAACCAAATTGAATTTATACAAGTATTGGAATAAATAATGTACGAGACAATTTAAATATGCAAGGATATATAAATGCAAGAAAAAGGTTTTGTTTTGTTTTGTTTTTTTGTGAAAATGTTTTAAACTAAGCCTAATAAATAAGTCAAAGTTGAACTTAAATTAATTGAGAAAAGGAAATTATTTTTTAGAAAAGATTTTGACTAACCCTAATTCTAATTTATTAAAAGGAAATAAATTTCATTAAGTATTTTTGTATTTTTGTCTTGAATATAATAAATGGTATTTATGAAGTATTTTAGTCTTTTTATGTCAAAATAAATAATTAATAGGTGTGAAAAAATATTTATCCTAATTCTATTTTAATTTACAAGTTTATTAAGAAAAATAGTTAATATATAACTAAATAAATATATTTTTTATGAGAAAATAAAATAAAATAAAATAAACAAAATATAATATTTATCATTTTTATATTTTTATGATTTTTATTATTAAGAAAAATATATTTGATAAAATATAATGAAAATAAAAATATTAAATAAAATAATTAGGCCAGGGGTGCTGCAAGTAGATAGAGGGTGAGTGGTTAGCAAAAACATAGGGCCCAATGCCCATAAGCCCATGCTGTAAACAACAAAAAAAGATGGAAAAAAGTGGAAAATTGCAAAAGGCAGCGCCAAGGCTCGAACCCGTGACCTAAGGCATTTCTGCGCGCTGCCTTGCCACTGGGGTGGATGTACATCCGTTAGTTCAAATGAAACCACAAATACATAACACAAAACATTGCCTTGCCCTGTACTTCATATTCAACCTCTAGTCAGCCAGACCCCCTATAACTCTTTCATATCTCAACAAAAATGGAAAGTGATAACATGAACATTATAGCATTTTACTTCACGATTCTAACCATGTGCGTAACTAAAACTATAAGTCCAAGATCAAAGAGAATTTTGCTGGCCCTAATTCTTAACCTAATTTTTTCAGAAACTTCAAACTCAAAATTCTCTAAACTCAGGCCAAATAAATGCAAGCTATGGATATGTACAGCTTCGTAGAAATGATGTCTACATTTTATATTCACAAATGGAAAGCTAACTATGCCTGTATCAAGAGTTAGAAAAACAGAAAACTCACCTTGAAAATGGAACTCGTGTTTTGAAAATGAACTTGCTTTAGGATGCTGTGATGATTAGGTTAGCTTCCTTGAACCTCTAGGAAGCTAATGCAATGCTTAGCTTGTCTTGAGGGTGTCTGGAATGATCTGGAGAAGTCCACTTGTGTTACTCTATTTTTGAACTTCAACAATGGGGAAGATGTAGTTACAATGATGTTTTAGGGTGTGGGATTGTTTACTTGTAATGTAAGGAAGCTTAGGAAAGCAAAAGGCCTGAAAACGCACGAGTAGAATGGATGATTCAATTCACAAGTCAGAAATGGCAAGTTTGGAGGCTTGGTATGCAAGTTCTGATTCTAGGGTGTTTCAAGGCTTGGGCATTCGTGGTTTTAGTTGCAAAATGATGGATTTATATAGAGCAAAAGGTTGGAGGACTTGTGCTTGCTCAGAAGTACAAGATCACATGTTTTGCTACATTTCTTGTTTTTGAAGCAAGTGTGAGAAATGACTTCTTAATGCATGATTCTGATCTTGTAGGATGGTGTGAAGCTTTAAACATGTTTTGTTCAGGTTTAGAGGCTTGGTTTGTGCAGAAAGAACAAGTCCAAGGGTCAAGAAATGGAAAAATGCAAAAAGCATGCTTTTCCAAAATGGCAATGTTGCCTTTCTTCCATAAATGGTTATTTTATTGTACAATGCGTTAAATGCTTGGCTTTATGGCATGGAATCTTGTGCAATCCATTAATGGTGGAGTGACAAATGATTTTGAGGCCTGAAAAGTGAAGATTGTACAGCATGCTTGAGGATTTGAATTTTTGTTCTTCATGAAATGGCTTGAAATCAAAGTGAGAAATTGCCAACTTCATCTCTTCGATTCTCCATACTCAAGAATGATATTAAGGAGTTCTTGGACATTTTGGAAAGCTTGAAATGTGCTCTATAACTCATATTTGAATTGCTTTCAAAGATTCCTCTTGGAACTATGTGAAAATTGGCATGAAGTTGGGTCAAAAACCTGCCTAACTAGGGCAAAATTTTACTAAGTTATTTTAGTTCATGAGCATGTATTTACAAAATTATATCTTGAGATCCAAGCATCTTTAGGAAAAATTGTGTGAAGAAAATTTGTATATTTCATGGAGATATACAACTTTCATGTTGGGATCTTTCTTTGAATCATCTTGTATCATGGTTAAAATTTGGCTTAAAGTTGAGAAAAAATAAGAAATTTTCAATACTTAGAAAAATTTCTAAGTTAAGAAATTTCAAATTTCAAATTTCAAAATAAAATCTTCAATCCTTGATTTCTTGATGAACAAATTTCACATTTTGACATGTTTTGATGAATTATGATCTTTGGCACTTGAATATGACCAAAAAGTCAAAGTTTGACTTTTCAGTGTACATTTGACTTTTGATCAGTTGACTGAAAAATTTATCTGTCCATCCAATGGATTTGTAATGTTTTGAACCATGTCATTAGGTCAAGGTGATGCAATTGAACTCTTTAAATCATGCTTCAAACTAATTGATCATTTACTAGGTCTAAAATCAGAAATTGCCCTTTCTCAGTCAAAACCCTAATTTTGACCATTTTTCCCTTTTGATGATTTGATCAAATTTCTTGAGGAATTATGGTCCAAACTTGATCAAATGATACATATGAGTCTAAGATGTTGATGTGGATCAAAAATCATGAAGTTTGACTGTAAATTGGCCATGGTTGATTTTTTCCCTAATACAACTGATTTTTAGGTCAATTGTCCAATTGACGGATCAAAATGTGATTCAAGGCTTGAAACTTGACATGAGTAATCTCGGGGGTCCATAATTGTCCTTGAAAGTCATATGAAACATCGATAGTGCAAAAATCTTTGTGCAATCCCAAACCCTAATTTTGGGTTATCAATGCATGATGAGATGTCTTGAGCTGATCAAACCCTAATCCAATCTTGAGTCCAAGAGATCTTGTGAGGAAATCCTTGATAAATGAGAAGCGAATTATGGGGTACAACAAACATCATTCATCAACATCATTTATCATCATAATTCATCAAACATCATTTATACATCATAATTCATCAAACATCATTTATACATCATAATTCATCAAACATAATCTCATTAACATCATTTCATCAATAACTCAGCCGTACAACAATACAACAGTAACTCGTCAATCTCGCAACGTTGGCCATAGGCCTACAACATGATATTAAATAATTCGTCTAAGGATTAATTCTAAATTACCAAACCTCTACATATTACTATTCTGGAATACTACATCATCATCATCATTAATCCTACTGTTATAAACCAAACAGTAATCTCTAAACATCTCATCCTCATCATTCTTCACAAAAATCAACATAGCAATTAACGCGGAAACTAACTCTAATCCTAATTTGGGTTACTAGGATTATACTTCCTATTATTCATTTTAATCCTTAAGAATTAAGTTCATCGCGTTAGCTATTCAACGCTTCGAACGACACCTCAAACGGAGTCCGAAAACTCAAGTTACATCCTTTTCAAAATGATTCTGCCAAAAACCAGACAACATGGATCGACGCGTAATGCCTTGGGTCGACGCGTAATGGACTTAACACGTTACATGAGTCGATGCATACTCTCTTGTATCGACTCATACCGAGTCTGCAACACTGTATGTATCGACACATGCTCCTTCGTATAGACTCATCCCGAGTCTCTAAGCCTTCATGTATCGCCGCAAGACTCCTTCGTATCGACTCATCTTGAGTCTAAAGGCCTTCATGCATCGATGCAAAACGTTTGGGGTCGACACATATTGCTCTGTCATGAAACTTTTCTGCGATTTTCTCTGTGTTTTCACTATGGTTTCCATGCTTTAGGCCCTAAAAACATCATCTAATCATAGATAATCATCAATTATAATTATCCTATAATTCTACATCATTTATACAGCATTGAGGCGTCGTTATTCATCCATAACTCATCGATTTTCATCATACAACAACATATATAATTCAATCATAAACCAAAAAATCTTTCACCTCTAACCCCACATACCAATTATCATAAACCCTATTATAGAGTCAGAACCCCACCCTTACCTTGGATTGAAGGTTGCTCTATAACTTTTCCAATTGAATCTCGTTCTGCCTCTTTTCCTCCTTTCCAACAACTTTCACGTTCTCTTCTTCTAACCCTTATTCTTTCACGTTCTCTTCTTCTAACCCTTATTCTTTCTCTCTTACTGCTTCTTCTTCTCTCCTTATTTATAACAATAATAAAATAACCCTATTATTCTCTTTATGCCTTAATGGGCTTAAAACTCCTACACCCCCTCTTTTACTACTATTCCTTTAAAACAAGCTCACGTCAAATAGCATCATTCTTCTAATATTATTCCACAACTTACTAAAATAAATAAATCCAACTAATAACAACACATATTCACAAATATTCCAAAAATAATTTAATTAAATAATTAATTAAATTACGGGCGTTACAACTCTCCCCCACTTAGAATATTTCCGTCCTAAAACATTTAACTTAATCAAACAACTCAGGATAGGAGTCCCGCATCTTCCTCTCCAACTCCCAAGTCATGCTTTCTCCGACAGCTCCTAGACAAACCACTTTAACCAAATAAATCTCTTTGCCCCCCAGAGTCTTTATTTCACGATCCGTGATCCGTACAGGCGTCGTCTCCACCGTAAGATTATCCCGTACTAGCACATCATCAATATGAATCACATGAGATGGATTTGAAATATACTTCGTGAGTTGTGACACATGAAACACATCATACAAATTCGAAATATTAGGCGGTAAGGCCACTCTATAAGAAACATTCCCCACTCTCTCTGAAATCTGATATGGTCCAATAAAACAAGAAGTGAGCTTCTTAGACTTCAATGCTCGCCGAACACCAGTCACAGGTGTAAATCTTAAAAACACATGGTCACCCGCTTGAAATTATAAATCTTTCCTTCGCTTGTCATGATAAATCTTATGTCTACTTTGGGAATCTTTCATCTTTTCTCGAATCAACTTCACCTTCTCAGCAGTCTCACGAACAAGTTCAGGCCCAAGTACTACACTTTCACCAGATTCGTGCCAACATAAAGGAGTTATACATCTTCGACCATACAACGCTTCAAAAGGTGCCATCCCAATAATCTAATGGCAACTTTATTATAAGTGAACTCTATCAACGAAAGATAAGTATCCCACGAACCTCCCTGCTCAAGAACACATGCCCTCAACAAGTCTTCCAACGATTGGATAGTCCGTTCAGTTTGACCATCTGTCTGAGGATGATACGCTGAACTTAACCTCAACTTAGAACCCAACGCTTCTTGCAAACTCTTCCAAAAACCAGAAGTAAATCTTAGATCCCTAATCGATACAATCCACAAAGGAACACCATGCAGCTTCACAATCACACTAGTGTAAATCTCAACCAACTTCGACACTGGAAAACTGATGTTAATAGGAATAAAATGAGCCGACTTTGTAAGCCTATCAACAATCACCCAAATCGAATCATGTCCTATTATAGTATTAGGCAACCCCATCACAAAGTACATCGAAATGCTATCTGTTGTACCCCAAAATTTGCCCTCTCACTTTTTCAAGAATCTTCTCACAAGATTTCTACTGGGCCAAAACTGCACAAGGTTTGATCAGTTCAAGTCGCCATGGATCATATTGTATTTTCAAGCATTAGGTCAAGGAGGAAGCTATTGAAATAGAAAAGCAGATAAATTTGACTGCTTTTGACAAAATCAAAGAAAATAAGTTTGCTTCGACTGGTGCTTAACTTCAACAAAAGTTGCTCCTCCATTTTAGCTTCGACTGAGTTTGGTTTCCCTTTGGAACATTCTCCTTCGACTCAAAGAGGAAGGGCCTCTGGTATCCTTTTTCGACTCCAAGAAGAAGAGTCTCTTGTAGCCTTTTTTGACTCAAAGAGAGAAAAACCCCCTGTTGATGTCCTTCGACTCAGGACTTGCTGGATTCCTACTGGCCTCCTGCAGCTTCCCTTCGACACATGCATAGCCTCTATACCATGACATGTCTGGATGTTCCAATTGAAGGTTATACCTTGGAGGCCCATCTGAAGAATTGCAAGATGCATATGTGGTCCATTCGAAGGACATTTTGAAAGAAACATTGTTATCTGAAAAGAAGTCTAGTCGAAATCTAGAGCCAGTTGGTCAAAACAAAGGAGAAGTAGTCCAGATGCCAGAAGTATCAGGTACAAATCTATTGCACTGGCCACAACATTCCAAAACTGCTACAAACTACTCATGCCACGCTGCCCCCATATTTGCACCAAATTGGTATATAAAAACTGTACCTCGAAGGCAACAAGAACAACATACCCAATTTGTTCAAATTTCTTTTGTTTTCCCTCCCTAACCTTAGCCAAACTCATCTATAAATAAGAGCCTCCATCACACGTTTTAGGGGCCCCGGATAGTTGAAAAAAAACTCTGTTTGTGAAGAAATTACCAAATTCTCAAAAACTCTCAAACACTATTAAAAATTCTCAAACATTCCCAAACACTCAAACTTTAAACAACTCAGATCCCTTCATACATAAGCAAACCTTTCGACTCAATCCCCAACTTCCAGATAGTTAACCACAACTGACTGCCCAAAAAAAAAACAGCAACGAAACTAGCTTCGGGAAGGTTCCAGTGAAGCTCCATCCATCATCGAAGAAGCCACTTACAAGTCCTACGACTAAGAAATTCAAGAGGTAAGTTTTCCTCTAAACTAAAAAACTTTTCTCACTTAAACATCATTTGTGAATGTAAATAAAAGGAAAATGTAGATATCCTATCTAGGAAGTTGATCATGCTTTCGACCCTCACTGCTTGTATACTGAGAATCTCAACCCTGACTAGTTAGACTTTGGATCCTGGTTCCCAATAATCTTGTGCTAACCCCTGATTTATAGTTGTCGAAAGTTACACTTGTTGGTTTCATTTTCAAGTTTAGACACTTTTCCTGTATCTTTTGACTGGCTAAACATTAGAGCCTTCTCGAAATCTAAACTTGGGAGCTTTGCATTCCTGCAATCAAAGGAGACATCAAAGAGTTTGAAACAAGAGGTGTGCATTCCATGCTGACTCCTAAAGCCTGTCAAAAGAAATAGCAAGAAGAGTGAGTCGAAGGTTATCGGCTAACACTCCTGCAGTCGAAGGAAACAAAAAAAGGCAGATTTGAAAGGGGCCATGAAGATTTGAGTCGAAGGGTGCTACTGCCTGGGTCGAAGAGCTCATTTTCCTTTCTTTTATTTTGTTTTTGCCTTTACATTTTCTTGCCTTTCAATATGGTTGTAATAGTGTAGGATATTTATTTCCCGCATTTTTATTGCTTGATACAAATGTTAGTAACTAGGATGTATGGTAAGATAAAACCAACAAATAGGCCACCCTAATCAAAGACATAATGCATGAAAATCAAACACATTATTCACACATGCACCTCTAGGGTAACTCACTTGTTGTCTTAAAAACAGTCATGTCCCTCGAATATGGGGCGCTTTAGCAATGACCCTTCAATAAAATATCGTAGTCCCTCGATGACCCTCGACACTGCCTTTAATAAAACGATCTCGTCCCTTATGAAAATTGCTAAAGCGTCTCATAAGTTGCTTTCGATGACTGTAAAATTGACCTGCGCCTGTCCCTTTACATCCAACGATGGGGCTTCTTACCAAATCAATGGTAAGATAGCAAAATTAAAAGGAGGAAGAAAAGAACCTTGAGACCTTTCTAGTAGGAAGATTCGCTCTTAGTTACTCGCTTGCTCACGACAAAAACATTTTTACACCAACACTTTCATCTCAAAAAAATTTCAAAAGATAAGGCATTTTGTATACGTTCTTATAGAGACGAGAACCATTGCAAAACATCTTTTCAAAACCACTTTCAAAAACACATTTCCACAAACACATCTTTGAACTATTTTTCGAAGCAACACTTTGTACGCGTTCTTATAGAAATGAGAACCGTTACAAAGAAATTTTCAAAATACTTTCAAAAAAACACACCACAAGTACACTGTTAAACAAAAGCAAGTGATCTAAACGAGTAACTAAGAGCCCATGGAAAACCATGGATGAAAAGGGTGCTAATACCTTCCCTTTTCATAATCTACCCCTCGAACCCGAGAAATAAACTCAAAAGGTCTTTCTTGTGCTTTTTTACCTTTCCTTTTGGATAAAAGAAAAGTCAGTGGCGACTCTTGCTATCCGCACAAATACGATCAAAATGCAAAACATCATGTCAGTTCTCCCACCGTATCACAGAACTGGCGACTCTGCTGGGGAATATAACTATTTTAAAGTGGGGTTACCTTAGGGTTAGATCATATTTACTTTCCTTCTTTGTTTGATTTGTATGATTTACATTTGGTTCTTTTGTTTGGGCTTGCTTTAGATCCTAACCCGGATCTGGAAAATACCTTTTAGGTAAGTAGCAATAAACTGTGAGGGAACTGTACAGCATAGACCGATACGGTTGAAGCAGTAGCTACGTTGGTGTGGCACTTTGGTTGGTACCAGTATCCCTTGTGGTGAATCAATGAGAATATGGGTCCTCCGCGTGGTGCCATGAAGCATCAACTGACCTTAGAACCCTAATTGAACAAACTTGGCCATTAGGACATAGTGAGATAGCCGGTTTCAGTGTAGAGCTGAAAATTGGTTGATACTCGATACTACACTCATTGAGGCTAGACTTTTGTGATATCTCGGCCACAAGAAAAGTTTGTTGTGCTAAGACAATTCCTAAGAGAAAGATCGGTGATATTGAGATCCTTTAGAACCCGATCATTATTTCTAGGACAGGTTGAGCCAACTAGACTTCAAGAGGGTACTTACCTACAAAACTCATGCAAGCCTAAAACATAGGGACTTGTTTGTTATGTGTGTGTATATATATGCTTGTACATAAACATCATTAACATCATCAACATCATATGCATGCTCACTAGCCTCAAGAGTTCTAGGGGATTCTCCTTTTACCAAGAAATATGGTCGACTCCTCAGTTTGGCTACATCCAACTTCTAAGAAGAGATGATGTGTGTACTATTCCAATTCTTTGATCCCGTCCATCATTGTTTCACTTTCCCGGACTATCAGTTGATACCTACCCTATAAGAGTTCTCTCTACTCTTAGGGGTGCCAGTGCTTAATCAGATACCGTTCACCGGTATAGAAGGGATTCCAAGACCTGAAGTCATAGCCGAAGCTTTACATGTGAAGAGGGACGACGTCATAGCCAATTGGGAGAAAAGAAATGGGGTTAAAGGCTTTCTAGCTAAGTTTATATTGGAAAAATCTCGTTCATTCTGGGATGACATGGATTTCCAAGCTTTCGAAGACGTACTAGCTCTCCTCATTTATGGTTTGGTTCTGTTTCCCAATTCATACCAATTCATAGACGTTAATTCCATCAAAGTCTTTCTCTCTCGCAATCCTATACCTACCTTACTAGGAGACATCTTGCATTGCCTTCATACCCGCACCATGAAGAAAAGAGGTACCCTTTTGTGTTGTATTCCCCTACTCGCCCAGTGGTTCACTTCACACCTGCCTCTATCAGCATTGAAGAACGAGCAAAGACTGACTTGGTCTCAAAGGTTGATGTCTCTCACCCACTCTGATATCCATTGGTGCTCGAGATCCTTGGAAGACATCTCTATCAGTGACTGCTGTGGGGAGTTCCCTAACGTACCTCTGCTTGGTATTAGGGGGGGTATCACCTACAACCCATGCTTAGCTCTTCGAAAGTTTGGGTATGCCCGAAGAGACGGACCTCACGAGATGCTCATCCAAGGTCTGGTGTTCGACTACGACAAAGAAGACCAAGGTTACCGCTAGAAGTTTACATGTGCTTGGGGAATGGTGAACAAGGTGGACAGTAGGACTTTGGGACATAAAAACTCTATCCCTCTCGAGCCTTACCTTAGGTGGGTACGAGCTTGTGCCTAAAGTCTCTTGATGCCTTACCAGTTATCGAAGGAGATTTCCCATACACCGTTCTTCATCCTGACATGCCTACCTCTCTCGAAGACTTGCAGAAAGCTTGGGTTCAATTAAAGAAAGAGCGAGACACCTTTGAAGCCCGGTATTACGCCAGTGAGAAGAAGGTCCTGGAGCTCACCAAATTGCTTCATGAAGAGAAAAACCTGAATGCCTACATTGCTCCAAAGAGGATGCGTTCAGCCTTTTTGTCTTAGGAGTTTTGCTGTATTTTGTTTCTTTCTTTGTAAGCCCAAGGAGGTATGATGTATTCAAACTTGGTTTTATTTAATATGACGTGTGTTCCTTTTTTTGGTTTGAACAAGTTTAAATCTCTAAATTTCCTTGAAATCATTTGCATATTGCATCTTCATTCATCATAACATCAAACAGGTTTCTCATAACAGGTCACCTTATCCTTCTATTATTTATTTCAGTGAGATGGATGTTGAGCAGACTGTGAAAGATCTTTAGGTGCAGAACGCCCAATTTCAACAAATGCTCATGGCTCTGACAAAAGGACAAGAAGAGTTGAAGACTCTGCTGGCTAAAGAGAAGAAGAAGAAAATGAAGAAATCAACCGGTGTTGTGATCATGGGAAGGAGGTTTAAAGGACAGGCCAGACGAACTTTGGACTTTACAACATCATCAAGCGAAGGAGATAATCAAGCCCAGGAAATGAACAACGACCCAGCATCTGAAGAAGAGGAAGAGCCTGATTACTCTGAGGAACAATATCCTCCTACTGATGATAAATACAAACAACTAGAGGATCATTTGAATGCTATGGAAATTCAGAGGGTACCCGGTTTGGACTTTGAAGATTTAGGACTCATCTTGGGGGTTGTCATCCCACAAAAATTCAAGGTCCCCACTTTCTCCAAGTACGACGGTGTCTCCTACCCGAAACTACATCTCAGGTCATACGTCAGAAAGATTCAACCCCACACGGCTGACAAGGATCTATGGGTGCATTTCTTCCAAGAGAGCCTATTTGGGACGCAGTTGGATTGGTTCTATCAATTGGAAGGGACTAATGTTTGCAATTGGGAAGAGTTGGCCGCCACTTTCTACAAACAATATCAGTACAATGCTGATTTGGCTCCGACTAGGACGCAGTTACAAAGCACGTCTATGGGAACAGGTGAAGGTTTTAAAACCTATGCTAAAAAATGGAGGGATCTCGTAGGAAGAGTTCAGCCCCCTCTATCCGATAGAGAATTAGTGGATATGTTCCTAGGCACCTTGTCAGGACCTTTTTTCAATCACCTGATTGGGAGTTCCTCAACTGGGTTTACCGAATTAATCATGACTGGTGAGCGGGTCGAGGCCGGTATAAAAAGCGACAAAATTCAAAGAGATGCATCCTCAAGTATGGTGAAGAAGCCCTTTGTTGGAAAGAAATAGGTCAGTGCTGCATATGACTATAGAAATCAAAACAAAACTGACCGTCGCCCGGCGGTAGGGGCTGTCATGATTTCTAACCCTGCGCCAAATCAGTAGCGAAATTATCAGCGCAAACCAGAAGCGCCCATGAGACGATTTACCCGGATTAACATGACCATATCTCAAGTTTTGCCTCACCTTCTAAAGACCAATCTGGTAACTTTAAAGGAAGCTCCCAAGAACCCCAATACTGCTTCTCATCGCTATAACCCGAATGCTCGATGTGCCTATCATTCTGAAAGCCCGGGGCACGATACGAGCGACTGTTGGGCCTTAAAGAATAAGGTGCAAGACCTTATCGATGCGAAAGAGGTCGAGTTTGATCCCCCAGAAACGCCTAATGTAATAACAGAACCAATGCCCAGACATGGCTAAGGTATCAACGACATTGACGATGATCATTTTGTTTCCTCTGTGAATGACTTGGTTACTCCTCTGTTGACCATTAAACAGAATCTACTGCAAGCCGGCCTGTTCCTAGGCTGCGATGAAGATTGTCACTTATGCAAGTCTCTACCGAACGACTGTTTGTTACTAAAGATAGGCGCCCACCGCCTGATGACTAGAAAAGAAATCCTATTTGAAAAGCTACCTCTTATCAAAAGTTCTTATCAAGATGTTTCGATAATCACCATTTCTGACAATCCTCCCAGGGTCTCCACCAAAAGACCCGTTAGGATTACATCTATTCCCAGATCTGCACCCTTAATCATCACTATTCCAAGACCAATATCATACTCCTCGGATAGAGCTATTCCCTGAAGTTATGAGGCTGACGTTTATTAGTACGGCGTTAAGTAAGATCAGTTGGCTGTCAAGGATGAAGTTGTGAGAGATATTGATCCCGATATCGGTAACATCACTGGAACCAGAAAAATAACAAGAAGTGGAAGAGTCTTCTCACCTGAGATTACTCCAAAGACTGTTGCTACTCCTGTGGTCATTCCTACTACCACACCTACCGACACTCCCAATGATACTCCTACTAATATCCCGGCTGTCAATACAAGGGGAAAAGAGGTTCTGAATGAGTTTGTCCAAGCAAGAGAGCGTCCCGAGATCATCCTTGAAGCTTCTAGAAAAGAAATAGAAGAAATCCTGAAGATAATCAATAAAAGTGACTACAACATTGTTGAACAGTTGGGGAAAACCCCCTCGAAGATATCATTGTTATTTTTACTTTTGTGTTCTGAGACCCACGCCAAAGCCTTGGTAAAGTTCCTTAAGACCGCTCACGTGCCCCAAGAGACCTCCATCGACCAATTTGAAAACTATGTGGCCAGTCTAACTGCTGATAACGGATTGGGCTTTTCCGATGCTGATTTAACCTCTAAGGGAAGGAAACACAATGATGCCTTACATATTTCCATTGAATGCAGGGGCACCACACTTGCCCAAGTTTTGGTGGATACCGGCTCATCATTGAATGTTTTTCCCAAAAATGCTCTCGACCGACTAGATTGCGAGGGGCTTATCTTGAAACCAAGCAACATCATAGTAAGGGCATTTGATGGCTCCAAGAGGACAGTGCACGAAGAAGTTAGTATCCCCATAAAAATTGGGACTCAGACTTTTGATTCAATTTTCTATGTGATGGACATCCGCCCTTCATACTCTTGTCTGTTGGGTTGACCCTGGATCCATGGTGCTGGTGCCGTCACTTCTACCCTACACCAAATGCTAAAATACCCGATCAGAGGAAAGATTGTCACAGTTCACGGAGAGGAGGAGTACATGGTTAGTCATCTGAACTCTTTCAGGTATGTTGAAATGGATGGTGAATTCATAGAGACTCCCTGTCAGAACTTTGAGGAGGTTCCAGCAACGGTAGCGGCAACCAAATCTACTCCAAAGGTCTCGAAGATTACCAGACCTCCACTAAAGATGGCCTCGTTGAAAGATGCTCGAGTAGTGGTTGAAGAGGGAGGATGTACTATCTGGGGTCAGCTTCCGGATATTCCCTACAAGTCCGACAAATTTAGGTTGGGATTCACTTTAGAGGTCCAAAGAGTTGTTCGACGTTCTCGCGTTAGAGGACCACCTCTGTGTATCAGCAATCAAGGAATCAATGCAATAGGAGACAGTGATGGTAGCTGTGACATGGACAAATGGATTTTTCCAACCATCGGCGGTGGGCTCAACAATTGGGAGGCGAAAGATTTCATTCCTATTACTTTTATTCAAGAGTAATTATCTTTTAATATTTTCAGGCTTTTAATATTTAAACAATTCAGACTTTTAAAACCTTGTGTCTTACCCGAGGCACAACGGTCCATTTGTGAGGGTTGTCACTTCATTCTCATATGTCATTAATGAATCATGGACGTTTTTGCATCAAATTTTGTGTTCTTTGTCTTTTCTTTCTTACATTTTATTTGTTTCAAAGGTAGCCATGCTCTTACACACACTCAAATATTAAAAAAGCATATTTACATCCACTCAAGATCCCATGGGTAACGGTTCTGCTATGGCCAATTGTAACTTTGAAAATCCGATCTACCAAGCCGACGACGAAGGTGGGGAATGAAGAAGTGAAAAACACAAGAAGGGGGGTTGAATTGTAAAACTGAAAATCAATACAATGAACACGATATTTTTATCCTGGTTCGTTTGATCTCAAACTACTCCAGTCCACCCGTCAAGGTGATTTCGCCTCTGTCCAACGAGGTCTTAATCCACTATATTCAACTGAATATTACAATCTACTTTAACAACTTCTAAAGCCTTCTTGATGCAACCCACAAACCGGTTTGTCAAGGAATCACTTTCTTACACAATAGAAATCTAGGTGTGTGAATGTTTTCTACAAAACTGTTTATCACAACTGTGATACTACACAACTTAAGCTTATGGAAACTAGATTGCTAAAATAATTGAGTAAGGAATTTGGAGCTTTTAGCAAACTGAGAATAAGAAGATGATGAATAGCTTTTAGGTGTGTAAATTGATGTAGAGCATTAGCCAATTCAATCTTCATTGACTTGTTTATATAGCATTGAAATTGGTGAACGTTGGAGCAATAATCTTGATTCAATGCCAATAACAAACTTTCCTTATTAAGCAGATCTTGTCTGGAATGATGCCGTTGGTAATAACTCGTCTTGAATGCACAGTATCGTTGCTACTTAAAGCGTGTTCTGGCTTTGGCTCATTCTGACGCTGCTTAAGTGCTGATGAACTGTTGTTGTCTTTATCAGAGATTAGAGTGTTGAGCGCAGATCTGTTCATCAAGCTTCAGCATAAGCGCGAGTTGTTCTTATGATTCTGGTATCTGATATAGCATCTTCTGATGCTGATGTTGATAACCAATATTCTGATGCTGATTATGATGTACTCTTGCTGATACCTATCAGAGTTTCTGCAAGACAGAAAGTAATATTTTAGGTAGCAAATAGTTCTTACATGAATCACATAATTAATATATCTTTTCATTTTGTTATAATCAAAACTTAAACTTAGGGTAGTAGATTCAAACTTTGTTCTAACAATCTCCCCCTTTTTGATGATGACAAAAACTAGATATTTTTTAATTGAAAATAGCGTGAAAAAGTATCAGAGATAACTAAATGATGAGTTACATCAGAATTAAATAAGGAGTTATCAAAGATAAGGGATAAAGAGATATCAGAGATAGGATCGGAGATACTCCCCCTGAATTTATTAATTCCCCTTTTAATTCCAAGAGTTCTTCAGGATCAGATCTTTATTGAATTCTTGAACATCAGAGTATCAGAGCTTTGACTATCAGAACTTCAGATCAGAATATCAGAGCTTTATCAGAGCTTTGCTTTGGATCAGAGTATCAGGGCTTTGGTCTTCAGTGTATCAGAAAGCATTCTTGTACCTGTAGACTTATACAAAAACAGAAAACATATTCAAGTATATCAGAGTTAGAATGTTTGAGACTTTTTGTCTCAGTAATCCGTTATTGAAAAATATCATTCTTGTTCTCCCCCTTTTTGTCAGCAATCAAAAAGTGTAAGTGATGTGCTAAAACGATTAGAGCAGAAAAACTTGTCATATTAAAATATTCAGAGCCAGACAAAACAGTACGAAAGATATGCAAAGAAAAACATTGAAAATATCATGAATGAAAAACTAAGGTTAGGGAGGAAAGCGTGTGAACAGAGTCTCCAGCATTGCCTTAATCTGATCAGCAGTTTCAGTCTGCTTGTGCACCATGCTGACTACAGTATCTATCTTGTTGTCCTGCACATCCATCCTTTCCTTCATCTTCTGATCATTTTCATCCATTCTTTGCTACAGACGAATATCATTCAGCTTCAGCTCTTCCAGAGTCTGCCTGTCCAAGGCAGCTTGAGAAACATCAGAAGCAGGGAGCTTCTGAGAGCTTTCTGCAACATCTTCAGCTTGTCTGACTTCATCTTGAGTTGTCTGATCTTCTTCTGGCTGCACTTTTGAAGTTGGACGCTTCTCAGACCATGGCTCACTGTCCAGAAGGAGCACGTCTTCCTGTGGCAGCTGACTTTCAACTTCCTTCAGCAGCTTGCTGAAGTTCTGTTGTGCCTGCTCATAGTTGATATCTTGCAACTTGAGGGCTTCAGCACGTACCCATATTCTGAGACGTGACCAGAGCTGGTCTGAGGCAGCAGGATCAATCATTCTAGGACAGACTTGCTTCAGAGAAGCAATCCATTGCTGCAAACCTGTTTCAAAATTCACAATGCCAGAGCCAACATCTGGCTGTTTTGGTTTTGGAATGGCTATTTTATGTTTGAGATCAGCGAGACGGTCAAGGATTGTTAAATCTATGAAGGTCCTGCTGGGGTCATCTGTAGTGTTTTTGGGAGATGTTTGTTTGGGAGATGGAGTGGGAGAGTCAGAAATAATAATTGGACTGTGTGGGGTTTTTGGAGTATTGGGAGGGGTAGATTCTAGCGAGGATGGCAGCTGGGCCATGGTTACAGTTGTTCCACATGGCAGCTGAATTTCCAGAAGTTGTGGCTCAAAGGATTGAGGAGAATGAGGTTCAGGAGATGGAGTTTCAGAATGATGAACCTCAGGTTGAGGAGGTGATGGAGGAGGTGATGGTTGAGGTGATGGTGGATGAATTTCTGGTTGAGGAGAGGGAGGAGGAATTGCTGGTTGTGGAGAAGGAGGTGGAATTTCTGGTTGTTCAGGAATTTGTGGTTCTTCTGGTATGGGTGAGAGAGGTTATTCTGGTTGAGGAGAGTGGACAATTTCTGGTTCAGAGTTTGGATTATTGGAGAGGTGATCAGAAACACGTTGATCAATGTCAGACAGAACTTTGTCAAGTTCTGATGTTGTTGAAGTTGTTGGTTTGGGATGTTTGGTGCGGGGTCTTCTGAGTGTCAGTGACTCAGAAGGGTCATCTTTTGGTTCGGTTTCATCTATAGTTGGTATGGGGATTGGAATTTCATGTGAAGCTGGAGTTGGGATTGATGTTGGAATAGCAGCAGAATTCAAAACAGAAGCAGCAGATAAATTACCTCTTTTCTTGGGTGTCTGCTGGGATGATCCTTCTGAAGTGGCCTTCCTTTTCTTCGTCTTCTTCAGTGTAACTTCTGGTTGAGGTTGGTGCAGATCTTTGATATTCAGCTTGGGATCTGTACCATCAGCCTTGCACGCGTCCAAGTATCTGAGAACCACCATTGGTTTAGATTCTATCTCAGAGAATAATGGAAAGTCGCTCAGTGGGACTCTTCTGCTGGTGATGTCAGCAATAGGAGTAACGCTGGGTTCCTTTCTGATATTCTCTATTAATTTCATTTTCTTCAGGTTCTTCGCGTTCAGAGGCTTGCCAATAGTTGGTTCAATAGTTCTTAACTCCTGAGCTTCTATAAGGTGCTCTATCAGCCTATTCTCAATCAGAATATCTGATATTAACCTTCCAAAGGGTATCCAATCCCTCTTTGTTCTTTCTTCTTCCCTGGTTTCCTTGACGCTAGTTCTGAGGTGATTAAACAGAAGATGAGCCAAGTTAATTTTTACCTTCTGATTAATAAAATATATCAGAAACTGTTGATCTATATTTATATAATCAGGAGAGCTAGTTGGATTCCTGTGATTAAAACACCCCAGAATGATCTTCGCCCAAACTCTGTGGTGATCCTTTAAGTCTCTGATCTTGCTGTTGGGCACCCCATGGGTGAAAATCTATTGTGCTATGACACCAACGTCATAGCATCTTTCAGCCATATCAATACAGCGGACGCCACCGCCACTGTAACCAATCAGTTTTGCTATGTGATCCTCAGTGATCACAATCTTCTTTCCCATTATGTAGGAGGTGACTTGATGCATTGATGAGGACGCATGAATCCAGAACTCCTTGACCAAAGCTGGGAACGTTGGTCCAACCAACCTGTCAAAATATCTCTCCCATTTCTGTGCCCTAACTTCTTCTGTCAAGTCAAAACCATTCTCTTTCAGACCGCCAAAGTCAATAATCAGTTCAGACAACACTTCCAAATTCTTCACTGGTGTAAGGAGTGTTCTGAAGGGAACTTGGTACTTTTCAGAGGAATCTTTCTTCTGAGAACCTGCAGAAGCATTGCTGGAGGTTGCCATGTTCACACTTTAGGGTTTTTTTCTGAGAAAACTGAGAAAATGGGTTTAAGTTTGAAAGAGATGAACACAGAGATAATGCAGAAAATATTTGAGAGATTATGAGAAATGGTAAAGGATTAATGTGAGAAGTTAAAAGTGTTTAAATAGATTTAAGAAAATTTTTGAAATAGTAAACGGTTTCAAGAAAGAGAAAGTAAAATCATGATTACGTTTTTAAAACATGATTACTTTCATTTAATGCTTGCTGATTTTGGGGGATTTGAGAAAGATACTTGAAATGGTTACCAGACATGTGTCTCAATGCACCCAATCAGCGTTTTGCCTTCTCAGAAGCGTGCACGCGTTCTGCTTCAGAGAATTGCTGATGATTGGATGACACTTGTTTGATTTAGTGAGCAGCACGTCTATCCTTAAGCTAAAACGCTCAGAACTTTAAGACTAGCATCTGATACAATCTGCATGTTCTATCTTTCTGAAAAGAGATTGATCAGAAGTTCACAGTAAAACAAATACATTCTGAAAGATAATATATGGAATTAAAACATTTTCACTCTGGGCAGATTTTCATGCTGAGATGTTTCAGAATGAAATTGAATCTATCTTCAGAAAGGGGTTTAGTGAAGATATCAGTCCATTGATGGTCTGTATCAATAAATTTTAAGTTCAAAATTCCTTTCTGAATGTAGTCCCTAATGAAATGATGTTTTATTTCTATATGCTTAGCTCTAGAATGTAAAATGGGATTCTTACTTAAGCAAATAGCAGAAGTATTGTCACAAAGTATAGGGATGTTGTTACTCTCAAAAATCTGGAAGTCTTCAAGCTGACTTTTCATCCAGAGCATTTGTATGCTACATCCTGCTGCTGCTATGTACTCAGCTTCTGCTGTTGATAGCGCAATTGTGGATTGCCTTTTGCTGGACCAAGAGATCAGATTGTCTCCCAGAAACTGGCAGCTTCCAGAAGTACTTTTACGCTCTACTCTGTCTCCAGCAAAGTCAGCATCGCAGTAGCCTACTAAGATGTAATCACTAGATTTTCTATAAAATAAACCCAGATTAGTAGTACCTTTCAGATACTTGAAAATTCGCTTAACAGTTGTTAAGTGAGATTCTCTAGGATCTGATTGGAATCTAGCACAAATACAAACGCTGAATAATATATCATGTCTTGAAGCAGTCAGATAAAGGAGAGAACCAATCATACCTCTGTAGACCTTCTGTTCTACCTTTTTGCTTACCTCTTCCCTTTCCTAAATGCACGTGGGATGCATTGGAATCTTTGATGGCTTACATTCTGAGAGGTCAAATTTCTTCAGAAGATCTCTGATATATTTGCTCTGATGAATGTAAGTTCCCTCTGGAGTTTGATTGATCTGAATTCCTAGAAAGAATTTTAGTTCCCCCATGAGGCTCATCTCAAATTCTGCCTGCATACACTTAGCAAATTTTCTTCCAAGAGAAGGATTAGTAGATCCAAAAATAATATTGTGATACGATGGGAGAACTGACTTGAGGTTTTGCGTTTTGTTTTCGCAAATGTTTCAGTTGAGCAAGAGTCGCCACCGACTTTTTATTTTATCCTAAGGAAAGGTTAAAAAGCACAGCAAAAACCTTTGAGATGTTTTCTTGGGTTCGGGGAGTAGATTATAGAAAGGGAAGGTATTAGCACCCTTTTTATCCATGGTTATCCATGGGCTCTTAGTTACTTGCTTAGATCAACTTGCCTTAATTTTCAATTGTTTGAAATGGTGCTTTGTGTGTGGATTTTGAAAATGTTTTGAAAAGAGGCCAATGTGGTGGCAACCTTTGTAATGATCCATGCTGGGATGTATACAAAGGTGTATGTCTTTTGAAAAGGTTTTCAATGTTTTTGAAAGTTGTTTTGAAAGTGTATTGATGTGTGTTTTGAAAAGAATAGGCAAGTGTTTTGCAAGTTTGCAAGATACCCTAAATTTCTCAAAGATCTTTGCTATGTTTTAACCCTTTTAACAATTTTGTTCCACCATTGTATTTGGTGGACAATCTTGTGTTAGGATGTTAAAGGGACAGGCGCGGATCATCGTTTTAGACCATGATTGCAATGGTGCCAAGTATCTTTGGGCAATTTTCCTTTAAGGGACTTGATCATTTTAGATAACTTTCGAAAGCGTCATCGAGGGACTATGATCATTTGAATTGTGTTTGTTTTGCCCAAAGAGACCTAACATGCAATATGGCCCATTATTGAAGGCAACAAGTGGAATACCCAAGGGGTGCAAGTGTGATTAGTGTTGTCCATTTTCATGCTTGTTTATCTTGAAGTTAGGTCAAACTATTTTGGTTAATTGATTTGCATACAAACCCTAATTCTAACATGGCATAATTAGAAAGCTTTAAAGTGCGAAAAATAAAGTTCCTAAGTTATTACAATACAATATATGGGAAGGGGGTACAAATGTTCAAATGGGGGTATTTTCACAAGAATTAAAACCCTAGACTATTACATCAAACTTGGAATTTTGCAAGGTATTTATTTACAATATTCAAATAAAAATAAGATAAATATGCAAAATACAAAAAAAAGGTTTTTCACATGTATGTAAAAAGTATTTATCATGTATCAAATAAGCAAAAATAAAATCAATTAATTTTTGGTATTTTTATGCATTTAGGGCAAAAACCCTAATTTTTACAAATAAAAGTATTTATTGTATGATATATGCAATATTTATTAATTATTTACAAAAAATAAATAAAAGCAGGTATTTTATGTAAAAAGTATTTTTGAGGTCAAAATATTAATAAAAACAAAAATGTATTAATTCTTTGTATTTTTCTAAATATATTAATAAATATGTATAAGTATTTTACTTTATTTATTAAATATGCATTATATGTACAAAAATAAAATGTTTAATATTATAGAAAAAAATATATTTTTATTATAAGAGGTTTTCAAGAGATAACATAAAAATAAAAATAAAAATAAAAAAAGAAATAAAGTATGTTTGTCTTACTTTTGTATTTTTAAATAAAGGTATATTTATTTATTTATCTACAAAACTAACTAAAGTCAAATAAATATCAAAATAAATGCAAAAAATATGGAAAAAATGTTTTTAATGTTTTTAATGTTTTTTATGATTTAAATAAAAATATGGAAACAAAATCAAAAAGAAAAAATGGAAAATAACAAGTAAATTTCAAAATGGGTCAGGGGGGTGCATGTGCAATACAGTGGTGTGAAAAGAAAAGATAAATCTCAGGCCCAGCCCAAGACCCTGTCTTCTTCAACCTCCAGCATCTCTGTTCAACAAAAACATGCGTTTGCTATCTCCAGATTCCCTGATTTTTAGCACAAACTCACAACACAAGAAATATAGAGCATCAAACCAAGATTCTGGACATATGAAGAACTCATCCTAACTCTCAGAAATGAGAGAGAATTTCTTCTCCCCCAATTCCTGACCTAGTTTTTATTCCATGTTCAGACTTAAAATTCTCTAAGCATACATAACATAAATGAAAACTAATGATATGGGCAGATTCAGGGCCATGAATGTGACATAATTTCTTCATAAATCTAAACCTAACAATGCCTGGATAGAGAGATACGAGTTCATGAACTTACCTGTTCAGTTGGAATTGTGTGCAACAATGGAGATGCTTACAAGGCAAGATAATGATTTGTATAGCTTCCTTGATGTCCAGGGATGCTATTCCAATCTTTAGTTTGCTCCAAAACCAAGTGAATCGTGTTATGGCACTTCAACTGCAAAACAAAAAATATGGAAATGGTGATGTTAGCTAGGGGTGTTACAGGTCGTGTTTAGGGCTTGGAATAGTTTCAAGGGATGATGTGGGATGTGTTTGAAGTGTTTTTGGTCAAGATGCACGATGGAAATGAGCTAGCCAAGTCCAAGTGCAGAATGCCCTGTTTTTGTGCAGTTTAATGGTGATTCTGTGTTTGAGGATGTTTGGAACTTGGTTGGCTTGTGTTTCAGCTTAGGTTTTGTGTTTAGAATGAGTACAATAGCTTTGCTTAAGGTTTTGTTGACAGGAATGAGAGTTGGGAGTTGTTATGTCAAATTTCTTCTTACTTAAGCAAAAAAATTCCAAGTTGTGTTTTAGACTGATGGAGGCCCCCAATCTATGCTGCATACATTAGTCTTGGTCAGTGTGTTATACTCCTTAACTTGTGCTTCAGAGATATGCTTTGGTACTTCTTGGATTTGCTTTTGACATAAAGCCATACCTTTTCAAAAATGGACAATTTGCTTTTTCTATTTTAAGACTAAACCTTCATGTAATGCTTAAACACATAATGCAAGGCTTGAACACAAAGGGTTTGCATTTAATTATTGAGTGCAAATGGGATATAGGACCTGTAATCAAGTTGTGCAAGCTGATTTGAAAAATTGCACAAGTTATGAACATGTACATGGCCATGAATCAAAGTGACTTTTTTCCAACTTGCCAAATTCGATTCTCTCTAACCATGAGGTTGTTTGATGAGTTCTTGGACATTTTGGAAAGCTTGGAATGTGTACTACAATCCATCTTTGTCATGAAAATTGAAATTCCAAGTGGAAGTATGTGAAAAGTGGTCTTGAAGTTAGGTAAAAATCTTGCCTAAAATTGGTCAAAATTTCTCTAAGTTAAGAATGGTTTGGTACCCTTGTTCCAAAAATTGTAACTTGAGCTACAAGCTTCTTTTGAGGAAACTTTGTGAATCAAAGTTGTAGATTTTTCAATGTACTACAACTTTCATGTTTTTACTTTTCCTTGAATCCAAATGCATCTTGATGAGAAAGTGGGACAAAGTTAGGAAAAAATTAGGGTTTTTCATAACTTAGAAAAATTCTAAGTTATGAAAAATCTTCATTTCAAACCCTAATTTGTGATTTTTGATTTCTTGATGAACAAGTTTCATGATTTGGCATGTTTTGATGAAAAATGAATCTTGACACTTGATTTTGACCAAAAAGTCAAAGTTTGACTTTTCAGTATACAGTCAAAAATTGATCAATTGACTGGAAAATTCAACTGTCAATCTTGTGCATTTGGAATCCTTTGAACTTGTTGAGTATGTCAAGACAATTCCATGGGGTCCTTGAGTCCATATGTGAGCTTGGTTTGCCATTGGCTAGGTCAAACAGTCAAAAATTTCCTTTGTGCAGTCAAAACCCTAAAAATGACCATTTTGCCCTTTTGGTGATCTGATCAAATTTCTTGTGGAATTGTGATCCAAACTTGATCAAATGGTCCATATGAGTTCACAATGTTGATGTGGGTCAATTTTCATGAGGTTTGACTGTCAATTGACCACAGTTGACTTTTTCCCCAATACAGCTGATTTCTAGGTCAACTGTCCAATTGACTGGGCAAATATTGGAATCAAGACTTGAAACATGGTATGGATAAACTTGTGAGTCCAACATGAAGCATGAAAGTCATCTTAGGCATTTTAGGTCAAAATATCTTTGTGCAAACACAAACCCTAATTTGGGTCAACAGTGCTAGGAGAAGTCTTGCAGAGGGAACCCTAACTAGATCTTGAGCTCCAAGGGCCTTGAGAGAATGGGAGGGAAAATTTTGGGGTACAACAGTTTCCCCTGTTCAATCTTCTTGAAGCTGAAGAGTTAGATTGGCAAGTTTGCCTTTCGTGACTCGAGGGTAAAAGGAGATTGGACACTAGAGTGCCCTGAAATTTACACTCGCATGTTGGAGTATCAGCATTGTGATGCCGGGAATGGGCTTATAGATGCCATTTGAAGGCGTGACAGAACCTTGTCGGGAATGGGCTTATAGATGCCATTTGGAAGTGTTGATCGCATAAGAGATTCCTTAGCGATAACTTGCGCACTTTGAGAAAGACAGATGTTTTCCTGGCTTGTTACAGGTGTTGATCTTCAATCTCTTCATGAAGACATGCCCTGGCTAGATACAGGTGTCGAGTCTACAATCGGTTGCTCGCAGATATGCCCTGGCTGGATACAGGTATCGAATCTGGAATTGTCGTCTACAGATATGCCTTGGCTGGATACAGGAATTGAATCTGGAATTAGTCGTCAACAGATATGCCCTGGCTGGATACAAGAATCGAATCTTCAAACGCTTCAGATGTGCCCTGGCTGGATACAGGAATCGAATCTGGAATTAGTCGTCAACAGATATGCCCTGGTTGGATACAGGAATCGAATCTTCAAACTCTTCAGATGTGCCCTGGCTGGATACAGGAATCGAATCTGGAATTAGTCGTCAACAGATATGCCCTGGCTAGATACAGGAATCGAATCTGAAATTGTGACAATTGAAGGTAGTCGTCTTTTGGATTGTCTTTTTCGCTGAAAAGGCAAAACATCAGTTGTATGCAACGTCATGATGTATGAAATGCATGATGTCATGATGTTCAAAATGAGATAGTGTTGTATGCGCTTTATCATGTATGTAAGCGAGATGTATGAAATGTGAAATGTTTATGAATGTATTTTTGTCTAGGAAAATAAATCCTTGACGATCGGCTGGGGAATTAAACCCTGGGCTGACGTTGAAGAGTAGAGTTCTTCGCTTCCGCTAGGGATGATGGTTGCAAGAATACACCGGTAGGAGAAGATGACTCCATTGGGGAATAAACTTGTTGGAGAGATTACTCTGAGGGGAATTACTCTGTGGGAAGAGATACTTCGCTGAAGTTTTGACGAGAGCTCCGCTGAGGGTTTCGATGATGGACTCCGCTGGGGGTAACAATGATAAACTCCGCTGGGGATGACAATGATAAACTCCGCTGGGGATTGCGTTGATAAGTTATGTTGGGGAACTTTGATGAACTCCGCTGGGGATAGGAAGAACTTCTCCGAGGGAGATCTTCCGTGGTAATTAGCTGAGGATAACCTAGTTATAAGTCCTTGCTGGGGATATGGATTCCAAATTTCCTGGGGAAACTTTCGGACTATACTGGAAAATGGTTCCACTTGAGTGTCTGTATTCCGCCGGGGAACAATCTTAGATCAAGACTGTCGGGGATGCTTGCTGATGAATGCCTATACTCCGCTGGGGAATGTTGATATCTTCTGGGGATACCCAACATCCTTTAGGCTGACCGTAGACTAACTCTGCTGGAGGAGAGTATTGCTGACTTGCTAGGGGAACAGGGTGCCTATTGTAGGGCTGATGATAGACTAACTCTTCCTGGGGAGAGTATTGCTGAATCCTGTCCTACTCTGTGGGGAGTTTAGGTAACTTGGTCACATTCTTCAGTTGGACCTACCTTGGTACCTTGGCGGACAAAGCAACTAGACTGCCTGGACAATTCTACATTGCCCCTGTTTCTGATGTCACCTGTAATCAGTCTTTTGTTTCATATGCAAGTATTTATGAATTAGCAATTTAATGTCAAACGCATATATCAAAAATGAACATTGGACGTTCTTCGCAAGACAAAACAGAAAAAGGAAAAAACAATTGGCAATTTGTTTGGAAAAGTGAACTTGTATTGATTTTGAAATTTTCCTGTAAATAGGCGTTTTTTGTACAAGAGGCTGACGTCCTAGTAAGAGAACGCCGCCGAATAACATAAAGTTTATACAATTTTGAAAAGGAAACAAAACAGCTATGTGAAAAATATTCCCACTGGGTTCCAACTCTGCTATCGCCTTTATGTCTTCAAGCGTCTCATCACTTTGCTGCTTAGTTGAAGATGAAGCTGATTGATCGATGCCGAAGTCTGAGCCCGAAAGTTGATGCCGAATTCTGGATGCAAGGTGATCCAATGAGACATAGTGTTACGCTTTATCCCTAACTTTTGCCTGGACCGCCCTTTCGGGTTTTCAGTCCACCGGGATACCCATTTTTGCCCAAGTCGCCCTTTCAGGTTTTCGACTTCCCGGGTGTACAGATTCTTTTCATTTCATCCCTTATTTTTTCCCGAACCCTTTTGGTTCGTCGGGAAGCCCTTATTTTTGCCTAGGTATGTCAACCTAGCGGGTCTTTTATTCATGCGTAGTATCTTTTTACTATGTCTGCATTGGCGGGGTGAGGAAGGTCGTCACCATCCATGGTGGTTAGAATCATGGCTCCTCCTGAGAACACATGTTTAACCACAAATGGCCCTTCGTACGTAGGGGTCCATTTTCCCCTGGGATCACTTTGAGGAAGGATGATGCGCTTGATTACCAGGTCCCCAACTTGATACTCTTGTGGTCTGACTTTCTTGTTAAATGCCCTGATCATCCGTTTTTGGTACGTCTGACCATGATAGATAGCGGTGAGTCTCTTTTCGTCAATTAGGTTTAATTGATCAAGTCGAGTCTGGATCCAGTCATCTTCACTCAAGTCTGCATCCTTCATTATCCGGAGAGAGGGTATTTGGACTTCAATCGGCAAGACTGCCTCCATGCCATAGACCAAGGAAAAGGGTGTTGCCCCGGTTGACGTCCGTGCTGAGGTACGGTATCCTTGAAGAGCAAATGGTAACATTTCGTGCCAATCTTTATAGGTCACTGTCATCTTCTGCACAATTTTCTTGATGTTTTTATTTGCTGCTTTGACAGCTCCATTCATCTTCGGCCGGTAAGGAGAAGAGTTATGGTGTTGTATCTTGAATTGCTCGCAGAGCTCAGTGATCATCTTGTTGTTGAGATTGGTACCATTATCCGTAATGATTCTTTCCGGGACGCTGTACCGACAGATCAGGTTATGCCGGATGAAACGTGCCACGACGCTCTTGGTTACGGTGGCGTAGGAAGCTGCTTCTACCCACTTTGTGAAATAATCAATCGCTACCAAGATGAAGCGATGCCCGTTGGATGCCGTTGGTCGGATTTCGCCGATCATATCAATGCCCCACATTGCAAAAGGCCAAGGTGTCGTTAGGACGTTCAGAGGAACCGGAGGGATGTGCACCTTATCAGCATACATCTGGCATTTATGACAAGTTCGAGAATGTTGGTAACAGTCGGCTTCCATTGTGGACCAGAAATATCCTTCCCGAAGGATTTTCTTTGCCATGGTATGCCCGCTGGAATGTGTTCCGAATGTACCTTCATGCAGTTCTACCATGATCTTCTCTGCTTCAGTCTTATCCACACAACGCAGTAAAGTCGAATCATGGTTTCGTTTGTAGAGAATTCCGTTGCTGAGGAAGAATTTTTCCGCAAACCTTCTCAGGAACTTCTTGTCATTGACCGATGCGCCTTCGGGGTATTCTTGAGCTTCCAAATATCTCTTCACCTCATGATACCATGGTTTTTCGGTTACCTCTTCGGCTTCAAGATCGCAGCAGTATGCAAGTTCGTCCAACTTCCAGATAAGGATCCGGGGAGCCTCGTTGACCCATTTGACTTTGAACATTGAAGACATCGTAGCTAGTGCGTCTGCTAACTGATTCTCCTCTCTTGGGAAGTGTTCAAAAGTTATCTCTTCAAAGTGGGGAAGCAAAGTCAACACATACTCCTTGTAAGGAATAAGATTCGGATGTTTCGTATCCCACTCGCCTTTGATCTGATTGATCACGAGAGCGGAATCCCCGAAGACACTCAGAAACTTGATCCTTAAGTCGATTGCAGCTTGAAGACCCATGATACACGCCTCATATTCTGCCATGTTGTTGGTGCAGTTGAAACACAGCCGGGCGGTGAGTGGAGTATGAGTACCTTTAGGGGATATGATCACAGCGCCGATGCCGTTACCCAAAGCGTTCGAGGCTCTGTCAAAATGCATAGACCATCGGGATCCTTCCTCAGGTCCTTCATCCGGTCCAGGTACTTCACAATCAGTTAGTACCATGATATCTTCGTCTGGAAATTCGAAGTTCAATGATTGGTAATCGTCCACAGGTTGGTGTGCCAAATGGTCTGCCAATACACTTCCCTTGATTGCTTTTTGAGTTGTGTATTGGATGTCATATTCTGTCAAGATCATTTGCCATCTTGCTATTCTTCCAGACAGAGCAGGCTTTTCGAATATGTACTTGATTGGATCCATTTTTGAAATCAACAGAGTAGTGTGAGTCAGCATATACTGTCTCAGCCGGCGAGCAGCCCATACCAGAGTGCAGCAATTTTTCTCGAGCAGTGAGTATTGAGTCTCACAGTCGGTAAACTTTTTGCTCAGGTAATAAATAGCGTGCTCTTTTCGGCCAGACTCGTCATGCTGCCCCAGCACACACCCCATCGAGTTGTCAAGTACCGTCAAGTATAGTATTAGAGGTCTCCCTTCCACTGGTGGCATAAGAATGGGTGGCTCTTGGAGATATTCCTTTATCTTTTCGAAAGCAGCCTGACATTCATCGTTCCAACGTACTACTTGATCTTTCTTCAGCAATTTGAAGATTGGCTCACAGGTAGCAGTTAGATGTGAGATGAATCGGGCAATGTAATTCAGTCGTCCTAGAAAGCCTCTGACTTCTTTCTCTGTCTTGGGAGTCGGCATCTCTTGTATGGCTTTCACCTTGGCAGGGTCCACTTGAATACCTTTATCGCTTACAATGAAACCTAGCAATTTTTCAGATCTCACCCCAAAGGTGCATTTGTTTGGGTTCAACCTCAGCTTGTACAACTTCAATCGGTCAAACAGCTTCCGCAGATGGTCAAGGTGTTCCTCCTCAGTTTGGGACCTTGCAATCATATCATCGACGTATACTTCAATCTCATGGTGGATCATGTCATGAAATAAAGCAACCATGGCACGTTGGTAGGTTGCCCCAGCATTTTTCAACCCGAATGGCATGACCTTGTAGCAGAAGGTGCCCCACTGAGTAACAAAGGTAGTCTTTTCCATATCTTCAGGAGCCATTTTGATCTGATTATACCCTGAAAAACCATCCATGAAGGAGAACACCTTGTGTTGAGCAGTATTGTCAACAAGAACGTGGATGTGAGGCAGAGGGAAATCGTCCTTAGGGCTGGCCCTGTTCAAATCCCTGTAGTCAACACACATTCTAACTTTACCATCTTTCTTTGGCACTGGAACCACGTTGGCCACCCACTGAGGATAAGAAGTCACTGCTAGAAACCCGGCATCAAATTGTTTCATAACCTCAACCTTGATTTTCTCGGACATCTCTGGGCACATGCGGCAGACCTTCTGTTTTACCGGAGGGCAGTCTTCCTTGGTAGGCAGGTGATGAACTACAATGTCGGCATCCAAACCAGGCATGTCTTCGTAAGACCAAGCAAAGATTTCCATGTAATCATGCAGCATCTGAATCAATCGTTGTTTCACGCTGAGCTCTAGATTGGCACCAATCTTGACTTCTTTTCTATCTGTCTCCGTACCCAGATTTACCGTCTCCACTGGCTCTTCATGCGGCTGAATGGCCCTCTCTTCCTAGAGTAGTAGTCTTGCGAGTACACCAGGCACTTTGCAATCATCTTCACCTTCGTCTTCGGCTAAGTTGATCGGATTTTCGAAGTCATAACTGGCGGTAGCAGAGTCGTTACCAGCAAGATCCAGAGTGGATTGGAACCTGTATAAGTGAGTGTGTGTAAATATAGATGTTTTGAAATATATAACAAAGAAAGAAAAAGAGAACAAGATTTGAAATGCAACAACGTCCAATGTTTTGATTAATGATATATGGAAATGTCATACAAAAAGCCCTTACAAATGGAGCCACGGTGCCCCGGGTAGGACACCGAGCCAATAAAAGTTTCAACATATTGTTTGTTACAAATTGAAAACAAAAGAGTTCATTACTGCGTGACAAATGTAATAGGTGTAAAATCTTTTGCCGTCCAGTTGCTTGGTCCGTTGTTGATTGTCGGGTAGATCCAGCTATCAAATTCCGCTTCCTCTACGTCCTCCTCGATAGCATTCACTCTTGGGTTGGTGATGAACACCGGAGGCTTTCTGATCCTTTCTTTGCGAACAGCCCTCTGAGCCTCTGCAGTGAAGCCCAACCCAATCTTGTCGGTCTTTTGAGTGAAGTCAGGAAGTTGACCCCAGTTTGCACACTTGCCTTTCTCGATTACAGCCCGGGCATCCTTCAAGGAAGCCATCTTCAAAGGAAAGTCTTCTTCAACCACTGTCTCAGCTGACGCCAATGTTGGAGGTACCTACTCAAAATGTTGAAAGGGGGTTTCAATAAACTCCCCGTACATTTCAATATACTGGAATGAATTCAGATGACTTACCATGTATTCCTCCTCTCCCTGCACAGTAACAATCTTCCCTTTGACAGGGTATTTGAGCTTCTGGTGTAGAGTGGATGTTACCGCCCCAGCCTTGTGAATCCAAGGTCGTCCCAGCAAACAGGAATAAGATGGATGAATATCCATCACATAGAACATTGAGTCAAAGACTTGGGAACCCACACGAATAGGAATGTCTATCTCACCGTGCACCATCCTCTTAGAACCGTCGAAGGCTCTAACAATGATGTTACTAGGTTTCAATTCCAGGCCCTCACAATCCAACCGATCTAAGGCCTTCTTGGGAAATACATTCAGGGAAGAACCGGTATCCACCAACACGTGTGCAAGAGTAGTGCCCCTGCATTCTATGGAAACATGCAGGGCATCATTTTGGTTTTTTCCCTTGGCGGTCAGGTCGGCATCCGAGAAACCCAAACCATTGCCAGCGGTCAAATTAGCCACACAGTCAGTGAATTGATCTGCAGATGTCTCTTGCGGCATATGGGCCATTTTCAGAAATGAAATCAGGGCCTTGGCATGGGCCTATGAGCACAACAGCAATGATAGCATAGAGATCTTGGAGGGGGTATGCCCCAGCTGTTCAACGACATTGAAGTCACTCTTTTTAATGATTTTAAGGATTTCCTCCATCTCTTGCTGGGAGGCTTCAACAACGGTCTTTTTTGGTGCCTCCGTCCAGGCAGGCAAATCGGTAGCAACTCCTTTGCCCCGAGTATCAGAGGACTCGGCGGCAGTGGTAGATACAGGAACTTGATTTGGAAGAGGAACATGCACACTTGCGGGTGTGATGATAAGAGGTTTTCGGATAACTGGTGGTGCAATGTCAGGTGAGAAGAGCCTGCCACTGCGAGTAATTTTGGCAGGACCAGTGATGTTACTGATACTGGTACCGGTATCGAACTCCTGCTTCACTCCAAGCACATACACATCTGCCCCATAGTGCCATGGGACAGCCTTGTCAGATTCATAGGGGAGGGGCCCCGGAACAGTAATGGTAATGGGTGCAACAGACATAATTTTGACTGGCTTCCTCGGGGGAGCCTTGGTAGGATTGTTGAAAATTGTGACGACAGATACTTCTTCAGCGGAAACAAATGGAACAGCGGTTTTCTTGAACATAATCTCTTTACTATCCATCAGGCTTTGGATGCCTGACTTCAGCAGCGGACAACCGGTAGGGGTAACAACACACAGGAGGCAACCCTTGCTACAACCCGGAAATAAACCGGCTAGCAGTAGGTTCCTCTTAACAGTCAATAGAGGGGTAGCAACATCATTCACAGAAACAGCATACAAATCTTCCTCAATGGCATTTACTCTATGCTGGGGCATAGGAGCAGTTACAACATTTGGCCTCTCAGGCGCCTCAAACTGAATTTCCTTCGCATCAATAAGGTCTTGAACCTTATTTCTCAGGGCCCAACAATCATCAATAGTATGCCCGGGGCTATCAGAGTGATAAGCACAACGGGCATTTGGGTTATACTTAGGAGATGCAGTATTCACGGCCTTCGGAGCCTCTCTGACGGTCACCAAGTTGGTTGATAGCAGTTGCGGTAAGATTTGTGACAAGGTCATACTCAGCCGAGTGTATTGCCTTTTGGGCCTCTCACCCCTTTGTTGATTGTACTGCTGAGGAGCAGCAACAGGTTTTGAAATTACCAAGGCATTGACGGCTTGACGGCGTTCTGGCTTGACTTGTCTTCTAGGACCATAAACGGCACTAGCTTCCTTCTTAAAAGGCTTCTTCTCAGTACTTGTGGAGGCACCTTTCTGTATCTTTCCTGACCTGATGCCAGCTTCCATCCTTTCACCCGTCAGGATCAAATCCGTAAACCCAGCGGAGGAATTACCAACCAGATGATTGAAGAATGGACCAGACAAGGTCCCTAGAAACATGTCAACCAGTTCACGGTTGGTCAAAGGAGGCTGCACCCTGCCAGCCAAATCTCTCCATTTTTGCGCATATTCTTTGAATCCTTCGCCCGTTCCCAGTGACATACCCTGAAGTTGGGTACGCGTAGGAGCGAGGTAAGAGTTGTATTGATATTGTCTATAAAATGCGGTAGCCAAATCCTCCCAATGTCGGATACTGGTTCCATCTAGCTGATAGAACCACTCAAGCTGTGACCCCGAAAGGCTATCTTGGAAGAAATGGATCCAAAGGTTTTTGTCTGCCGTGTAAGGTTGGATCTTCCTTACGTACGGTCTGAGATGCAGCTTAGGACAGGAAGCCCCATCGTATTTTGCAAAGGCAGGCGCCTTGAACTTGTGTGGGATTACCACCCCAGAAGATAGACCTAAATCTCCGAAATCCAACCCTGGCACATTTTGAATCTCCATGGCACTCAAGCGGTCCTCTAATTGTTTGTATCTGTCTGCAGCAGGAGGGTATTGTTCGTCATTGTAATCCGTCTCGTTGTCAGAGACTGCAGGACTAGGAGCCCCTCCCCCTTGGGGACTGTCTTTTTCTGCAGAGGAAGTAGCTTGATCAGCCTCATTATGGAGTGTATTCCCAAACCTGCGTCCAGTGTTGAATAACGCAGTCCTCTTCTTCTTCTTCTTCTTTAAGAGCAGAGCCTTCAACTCTTGTTGACCTTGGGCCAGGCTCATGACCATCTCTTGAAACTGGGCGTTCTGGGCCTGGAGGGCCTTGATTGCTTGTTCACTGGATGATTCAGGATTCATGATGACTGTTCAAAATAAACAGCGAAGAAGATTAAGCAACCTGTAGAAAAAGGGGTACCTGTTATGCACATGATGCATGAGATGCTGTCTATGCAATGCATTCAAGGATTTTAGAAATTCACAATTGTTGCAGACTAAAAGAACGCACGTCATATTAATAAGAAGAAATTTGTTAGTACATAAATGCCCCATGGGCCAAATATTACAAAAACAACTTCTCAACGTAAAAAGACGTTGCGCATCCTCTTTGGCGCAATGTAGGTATTAAGGGTCTCTTGCTCATGGAGTCGGCGGGTGAGCTCTAGAACCTTCTTCTCGCTGGCGTAAAAGCTGGCTTCAAAAGTGTTCCGTTCCTCCTTGAGTTGGATCCAACTCTTCTGCATCTCCTCCCACGATGTAGGCATGTCAGGATGTAGGATGGTGTAGGGAACCTCTCCTTCCTTAACGGGCTCTTTAATCACAGGGAGAACATGAGGATAAGGCATCATTAGACTCTGGGCTCTGGTTCGTACCCACTTGAGGTAAGGCTCAAGAGGGATGGAATTCTTGTGTCCCAGTGTCTTGCTATCAACCTTGTTGGGCATCCTCCAAGCTCTGATGAATCTTTGGCGAAGTCCTTGCGCATCGTTGTCGAAGTTAAAGACTAGGTCAGGAATCAACATGTCGTGAGGGCCATCTCTTAGTGCATATCCAAATTGCCTCAAAGCTAGGCAAGGGTTGTAGGTAATGCCCCCTCTAATGCCAAGTAATGGAACATTAGGGAACTCTCCACAATGATCGACGATGATGACATTTTCTCTGGACTGAGAACACCAATGTACATCAGAGTGAGTAAGAGTCATCAACCGTTGGGACCACCTTGAGCCTTGGTCATTCTTCAAGATAGATTGTGGAAGGTGAGAAATAAACCATCTTGCAAGGAGAGGAGTACAGCACATGAGAACACCCCTCTTTCTTATTGTTCGTGTGTAAAATGAGTGAAGGATGTCCCCAAGCAATGTTGGTATTGGATTTCTGGACAAGAAGATTTTGACGGCGTTGACCTCTACAAGCTGGTCAGGATTTTGGAACAGGACCAACCCATAGATAAGGAGTGCCACAATCTCTTCAAAGGCTTGCAGGTCCAATGAGTTCCAACAATCTTGTGCCTTCTCAAACAAGAATTTTGCTAAGAATCCTTTGACACCGCTTCTAGTTTCCCAATGCCCCTTGATGTCGGATGGCTGTAGATGTAGTGCTCGAGCAACATCTTCAGGCTTTGGTTCCTTTTCCGTACCGTTGAAAGGTAGTTGATTAAGGATAGGAATTCTCAGGAGTTGAGAAAATTCCTCCAAAGTGGGCACCAACTGGTAGTCGGGGAAAGTGAAACAGTGGTGAAGAGGGTCAAAGAACTGGAATAGCACTTTCATCATGTCCTCTTCAATGTTGGTGTTGACTAAGCTGAGTAGTCTACCATGTCTTTCACTGAAGGGAGAGCTTTCCGGAATTCTTGATGTGAGCTCCTTGAGTTGAAGAGGGATTCTCATAAGGTTGACTTGGATGGTTTTTCTGCGAGGAATTTCCATGACCTACAAAACAAGAACAAAGATGAAGATCTAAACCCTTGAAGTTGTTAGTAAATGCATATGATGCTTTATGATGTTCATGATGTATGCACAAACATATGTACAAGCAATTCACACCAAACCCTAATTTCAGGTTTGCATGGGGTTTCATAGGTAAGTACCCTCTTGAGTGTAGTTGGCTTAAAAACCTGTCCTATAAATAGTAACCGGGTTCTAAGGAGCTCAATATCACTGGATTGTTTTCATTGTTCATTGTTTTGGTTTAGCCACTTAACTAGCGACCAAAATATTCCAAGAAACCAACCCTCAATGAGTATAGTATCGAGTATCTACCAACTTCGGACTGCACCAAAGCCGGTCATCTCACTACCCCTAATGAAAGGCCAAGATTGTCAAGTAAGGTTCTAGGTCATTAGTGCTTAGTGACATCACTCAGCGGCCCCGTACTCTCCTTGATTGAACTCAAGGGTTACCGGTACTCACAAATATGTCGCACTAATATAGTTATTGCTTCGACCGTGTCGGTATACCCCGCACAGTTTCCACAACGTATTGCTATCTATGAATGTTTCCCAAAATCCGGGTGTAGGATTGTAAACCCAAAAAAGAGAGCCAAGATATAAAGCAATCAAAACAATCAATTAGTCATGCAAGAGGGTGATCTAAGCCCTAAGGTTACTCCACTTTTAAATTTTTCCCCAGCAGAGTCGCCAGTTCTGTGATACGGTGGGAGAACTGACTTGAGGTTTTACGTTTTGTTTTCGCAAATGTTTCGGTTGAGCAAGAGTCGCCACCGACTTTTTATTTTATCCTAAGGAAAGGTTAAAAAGCACAGCAAAAACCTTTGAGATGTTTTCTTGGGTTCGGGGAGTAGATTATAGAAAGGGAAGGTATTAGCACCCTTTCTATCCATGGTTATCCATGGGCTCTTAGTTAGTTGCTTAGATCAACTTGCCTTAATTTTCAATTGTTTGAAATGGTGCTTTGTGTGTGGATTTTGAAAATGTTTTGAAAAGAGGCCAATGTGGTGGCAACCTTTGTAATGATCCATGTTAGGATGTATACAAAGGTGTATGTCTTTTGAAAAGGTTTTCAATGTTTTTGAAAGTTGTTTTGAAAGTGTATTGATGTGTGTTTTGAAAAGAATAGGCAAGTGTTTTGTTTTGCAAGTTGGCAAGTAATCAAGAGCTATCTACCCTAAATTTCTCAAAGATATTTGCTATGTTTTAACCCTTTTAACAATTTTGTTCCACCATTGTATTTGGTGGACAATCTTGTGTTAGGATGTTAAAGGGACAGGCGCGGGTCATCGTTTTAGACCATGATTGCAATGGTGCCAAGTATCTTTGGGCAATTTTCCTTTAAGGGACTTGATCATTTTAGGCAACTTTCGAAAGCGTCATCGAGGGACTATGATCATTTGAATTGTGTTTGTTTTGCCCAAAGAGACCTAACATGCAATATGGCCCATTATTGAAGGCAACAAGTGGAATACCCTAGGGGTGCAAGTGTGATTAGTGTTGTCCATTTTCATGCTTGTTTATCTTGAAGTTAGGTCAAACTATTTTGGTTAATTGATTTGCATACAAACCCTAATTCTAACATGGCATAATTAGAAAGCTTTAAAGTGCGAAAAATAAAGTTCCTAAGTTATTACAACACAATATATGGGAAGGGGGGTACAAATGTTCAAATGGGGGTATTTTGACAAGAATTAAAACCCTAGACTATTACATCAAACTTGGAATTTTGCAAGGTATTTATTTACAATATTCAAATAAAAATAAGATAAATATGCAAAATACAAAAAAAGGTTTTTCACATGTATGTAAAAAGTATTTATCATGTATCAAATAAGCAAAAATAAAATCAATTAATTTTTGGTATTTTTATGCATTTAGGGCAAAAACCCTAATTTTTACAAATAAAAGTATTTATTGTATGATATATGCAATATTTATTAATTATTTACAAAAAATAAATAAAAGAAGGTATTTTATGTAAAAAGTATTTTTGAGGTCAAAATATTAATAAAAACAAAAATGTATTAATTCTTTGTATTTTTCTAAATATATTAATAAATATGTATAAGTATTTTACTTTATTTATTAAATATGTATTATATGTACAAAAATAAAATGTTTAATATTATAGAAAAAAATATATTTTTATTATAAGAGGTTTTCAAGAGATAACATAAAAATAAAAATAAAAATAAAAAAAGAAATAAAGTATGTTTGTCTTACTTTTGTATTTTTAAATAAAGGTATATTTATTTATTTATCTACAAAACTAACTAAAGTCAAATAAATATCAAAATAAATGCAAAAAAATATGGAAAAAATGTTTTTAATGTTTTTTATGATTTAAATAAAAATATGGAAACAAAATCAAAAAGAAAAAAAATGGAAAATAACAAGTAAATTTCAAAATGGGCCAGGGGGGTGCATGTGCAATACAGTGGTGTGAAAAGAAAAGATAAATCTCAGGCCCAGCCCAAGACCCTGTCTTCTTCAACCTCCAGCATCTCTGTTCAACAAAAACACGCGTTTGATATCTCCAGATTCCATGATTTTTAGCACAAACTCACAACACAAGAAATGTAGAGCATCAAACCACGATTCTGGACATATGAAGAACTCATCCTAACTCTCAGAAATGAGAGAGAATTTCTTCTCCCCCAATTCCTGACCTAGTTTTTATTCCATGTTCAGACTTAAAATTCTCTAAGCACACAAAACATAAATGAAAACTAATGATATGGGTAGATTCAGGGCCATGAATGTGACATAATTTCTTCACAAATCTAAACCTAACAATGCCTGGATAGAGAGATACGAGTTCATGAACTTACCTGTTCAGTTGGAATTGTGTGCAACAATGGAGATGCTTACAAGGCAAGGTAATGATTTGTATAGCTTCCTTGATGTCCAGGGATGCTATTCCAATCTTTAGTTTGCTCCAAAACCAAGTGAATCGTGTTATGGAACTTCAACTGCAAAACAGAAAATATGGAAATGGTGATGTTAGCTAGGGGTGTTACAGGTCGTGTTTAGGGCTTGGAATAGTTTCAAGGGATGATTTGGGATGTGTTTGAAGTGTTTTTGGCCAAGATGCACGATGGAAATGAGCTAGCCAAGTCCAAGTGCAGAATACCCTGTTTTTATGCAGTTTAATGGTGATTCTGTGTTTGAGGATGTTTGTAACTTGGTTGGCTTGTGTTTCAGCTTAGGTTTTGTGTTTAGAATGAGTACAATAGCTTTGCTTAAGGTTTTGTTGACAGGAATGAGAGTTGGGAGTTGTTATGTCAAATTTCTTCTTACTTAAGCAACAAAATGCCAAGTTGTGTTTTAGACTGATGGAGGCCCCCAATCTATGCTGCATACATTAGTCTTGGTCAGTGTGTTATGCTCCTTAACTTGTGCTTCAGAGATATGCTTTGGTACTTCTTGGATTTGCTTTTGACATAAAGCCATACCTTTTCAAAAATGGATAATTTGCTTTTTCTATTTTAAGACTAAACCTTCATGTAATGCTTAAACACATAATGCAAGGCTTGAACACAAAGGGTTTGCATTTAATTATTGAGTGCAAATGGGATATAGGACCTGTAATCAAGTTGTGCAAGCTGATTTGAAAAATTGCACAAGTTATGAACATGTACATGGCCATGAATCAAAGTGACTTTTTTCCAACTTGCCAAATTCGATTCTCTCTAACCATGAGGTTGTTTGATGAGTTCTTGGACATTTTGGAAAGCTTGGAATGTGTACTACAATCCATCTTTGTCATGCAAATTGAAATTCCAAGTGGAAGTATGTGAAAAGTGGTCTTGAAGTTAGGTAAAAATCTTGCCTAAAATTGGTCAAAACTTCTCTAAGTTAAGAATGGTTTGGTACCCTTGTTCCAAAAATTGTAACTTGAGCTACAAGCTTCTTTTGAGGAAACTTTGTGAATCAAAGTTGTATATTTTTCAATGGACTACAACTTTCATGTTTTGACTTTTCCTTGAATCCAAATGCATCTTGATGAGAAAGTGGGACAAAGTTAGGAAAAAATTAGGGTTTTTCATAACTTAGAAAAATTCTAAGTTATGAAAAATCTTCATTTCAAACCCTAATTTGTGATTTTTGATTTCTTGATGAACAAGTTTCATGATTTGGCATGTTTTGATGAAAAATGAATCTTGACACTTGATTTTGACCAAAAAGTCAAAGTTTGACTTTTCAGTATACAGACAAAAATTGATCAATTGACTGGAAAATTCAACTGTCAATCTTGTGCAGTTGGAATCCTTTGAACTTGTTGAGTATGTCAAGACAATTCCATGGGGTCCTTGAGTCCATATGTGAGCTTGGTTTGCCATTGGCTAGGTCAAACAGTCAAAAATTGCCTTTGTGTAGTCAAAACCCTAAAAATGACCATTTTGCCCTTTTGGTGATCTGATCAAATTTCTTGTGGAATTGTGATCCAAACTTGATCAAATAGTCAATATGAGTTCACAATGTTGATGTGGGTCAATTTTCATGAGGTTTGACTGTCAATTGACCACAGTTGACTTTTCCCCCAATACAGTTGATTTCTAGGTCAACTGTCCAATTGACTGGGCAAATATTGGAATCAAGACTTGAAACATGGTATGGATAAACTTGTGAGTCAAACATGAAGCATGAAAGTCATCTTAGGCATTTTAGGTAAAAATATCTTTGTGCAAACACAAACCCTAATTTGGGTCAACAGTGCTAGGAGAAGTCTTGCAGAGGGAACCCTAACTGGAACTTGAGCTCCAAGGGCCTTGAGAGAATGGGAGGGAAAATTTTGGTGTACAAAAAATATCATCAACATAAATTTGACAGACTAAGATGTCATTCTTAACTGACTTACAGAATAAGGTAGTGTCCACCTTCCCTCTGGTGAATTCATTTTCTAACAGAAAGTTACTTAGTCTTTCATACCAAGCTCTGGGAGCTTGTTTCAGACCATATAGTGACTTCTTTAGTTTGAAAACATGGTATGGATGTTTTGTATTTTCAAAACCAGGGGGTTGGTGCACATAAACCTCTTCTTCTATATAACCATTTAAGAATGCACTCTTGACATCCATCTGATACAAAGTGATGCCTCTATTAACAGCAAATGAAATTAAAAGTCTGATAGATTCTAACCTGGCGACTGGGGAAAAGGTTTCAGTATAGTCTATCCCCTCTTGCTGACTATAACCTTGAGCTACCAGTCGTGCTTTATTTCTGATGACTTCACGTTGTTCATTTAGCTTGTTTCTGAATACCCATCTTGTTCCAATGACGTTGAATCCTTTTGGTCTGGGAACAAGATCCCATACGTCATTTCTGGTGAATTGATTCAGCTCTTCTTGCATTTCTAGAATCCAGTTGTTGTCAAGAAGTGCTTCATCAATAGAAGAAGGTTCAATCAGAGACACAAGTCCCATGAGGGATTCTTCAGAGTTTCTGAAGCTTGCTCTTGTTCTGATTGGATCTTCTTTTCTTCCTAAGATAGTTTCTTCTGGGTGATCCAACCTCCTTCTGGGTAATCTCTTCTGAGGTTGATCAGCAGCTGTTGTAGGATTGCTAGCAGTGCTCCTTTCAGACGTTGAAGGAGTGTCTGTGTTGAGAGCTTCTGATGACTTGTCTTCAGAACCTGTAAATTCAATTTCCATACCTGCAAAAACTTCATTCTGCTTTGACTTTTCAGAGTCAAGCTTATCATCAAAACAAACACTGATTGATTCTTCCACAATCTGTGTTTCTGTATTGTATACTTTGTACCCTCTTGAGCGTTCAGAGTATCCTAACATAATACACTTATGTGCTTTAGCGTCAAACTTGTTCAAATAATTCTTTGTATTTAACATAAAGCAGGTACATCCAAATGGATGAAAATATGAAATGTTGGGCTTTCTGTTCTTCCACAATTCATATGGAGTCTTTTCCAGAATAGGTCTTATTGAGATTCTATTCTGAATGTAGCACGCTGTGTTTATTGCCTCTGCCCAGAAGATCTTAGCAACGTTTGTCTCATTGATCATGGTTCTGGCCATTTCTTGCAATGTTTTGTTCTTTCATTCTACAACTCCATTTTGTTGGGGAGTTCTAGGACAAGAGAAATCATGCAGAATGCCTCTGTCATTAAAGAATGACTCAAAATCTTTGTTTTCAAACTCTCCACCATGATCACTTCTGACTTTAACGATTCTAAGATCCTTTTCATTCTGAACTTGGTTACAGAAGGTAACAAACATAGAGTGTGACTCGTCCTTGTGTCTTAAGAACTTTACCCATGTCCATCTTCTATAGTCATCTACGATTACTAACCCATACTTCTTGCCACTGACTGAAGCAGTTTTAACTGGTCCAAATAAGTCAATGTGCAGAAGTTCTAATGGCTTAGAGGTAGAAACAACATTTTTAGATTTAAAAGAAGGTTTTGCAAACTTGCCTTTCTGACATGCTTCACACAGCATCTGAATTGAACTTCAAATTAGGAAGTCCTCTGACCAGATTGAGTTTGTTAATCTGAGATATTCTTCTCATACTAACATGCCCCAATCTTCTGTGCCAGATCCACTGCTCATTGTTAACAGACAGAAGACACTTTACATTCTGACTTTTCAGTTCAGAAAGTTTGATTTTGTAAATGTTGTTTTTCCTCTTTCCATTAAACAGGATAGTCCCATCTTTCTGACTAACAGCTTTACATGATTTTTGATTAAAGATTATATCATAACCGTTATCACTTAATTGACTTATGGATAACAGATTATGCATTAATCCATCTACTAGCAGAACATTATTAATAGAGGGAAGATTTCCATTACCTACAGTTCTAGAGCCAATTATCTTTCCCCTCTGATTGCCTCTAAAGCCAACGTGGCCTCCAGGCTTAAGTTCCAGACTTTGGAACATATGCCTTCTTCCTGTCATGTGTCGCGAGCAGCCAGAGTCCAGGTATCATGACTGGTGTTTCTGATTTGCTGCTAAAGATATCTGCAACATGTATTATTTTATCCTTAGGTGCCCAGATTTTCTTGGGTCCTGATTTGTTAGATTTACCAAAACTCTGTTGAATTTTGGTTTCACAGAATACTTACTGCTAGTGTATTTAATATCATGTGTGTGACCATACACAAAATGTGAATTCAGAGGAGTGTGTTTAATGGTTAAATCCATGACATTCTTTGGTGTAGGAACCTTACCTTGGTATCCTATTCCCTTCCTGTCGTTTCTGCTAACTCCATAGATCATTGAAGCCATTTTGCTTCTATCTATGCTTTTAGCAAGGAACTTCTGGAAACTGTGATCATACTCCTTAATGATCTCATCAGCACTGCTGGGAGTTTCAGAAATTGGTTCCTTCTGAGAGTTTTGTAAAGTATTTTCTAATTTTGAAATTTTATTTTTCAGCTCAGAATTTTCCAATTTGAGACTCTCAGTCTTATCAGAGTCAGATTCAAGATTCCTTTTCAGGTTTCTGAATTTAACTCTAATCTCCTGGTACCTTTCCAGAATTTCGTTAAGGCTTTCAGCAAGTTCAGCCTTGGTAAAATTAACAGCAAAGTCAGGAAATACCTCTTCAGTATCTGATTCTGAGTCTGATTCAGAAGCTTCACTATCTTCTGAAATGTTGGCCATGAGAGCTATGTTTGCTCTCTCATCATCTGATTCTGAGTCAGCTTCAGACGAGTCAGAGTCATCCCATGTAGCCATGAGACTTTTCTTCTTTTCTCTTCCAAACTTCTTTTTGGGATTTTCCCTCTGAAGCTTTGGGCAGTCACTCTTGTAGTGTCCTTGCTCATTGCACTCATAGCAGATGATGTCCTTGGTGTTTGGCTTTCTGCTTCCTGAGGAGCCTTCAGATCTTCTGTATCCAGAGGAAGAATTTGTCCTTCTGTATCTGGAAGAAGACTAGTTCTGATAAGATCTTCTGGGATTCCTGAACTTCCTTTGCCTCTGCTTCCACAGTTGATTCACTCTTCTGGAGAGGAGAGAAAGTTCGTCTTCTTCTGATGAGGATCCATCAGATGTTTCTTCAACTGCCTGCAAAACCTTAGACTCATATTTTTTGTTAGATTTTAATGCTAAAGGCTTACCTTGCTTCTGGGGTTCATCAGCTTCTAGTTCTATCTCATGACTTTTGAGGGAGCTAATAAGTTCCTCTAGAGAAATTTTATTGAGATCTTTTGCTAGCTTCAGAGCTGTAACCATTGGCCTCCACTGCTTAGGTAAGCTTCTGATGATCTTCTTGACGTGATCAGCAGTAGAGTAACCTTTGTCCAGAACCTTGAGACCAGCTACCAGAATCTGGAATCTTGAGAACATTGTTTCAATGGATTCACTTTCTTCCATTTTGAATGCCTCATACTTCTGAATGAGCGCCAGAGATTTAGTTTCTTTGACCTGAACGTTGCCCTCATACGTCATTCTGAGTGAGTCAAACATGTTCTTAGTTGTGTCTCTGTTAGAGATCTTTTCATATTCCGCATACGAGATGGCGCTGAGAAGGATGGTTCTGGCCTTGTGGTGATTTTTGAAGTCACGCTTTTGTTGATCAGACATTGCTTTTCTATCAATCTTCTAACTGTTTGCATTCACAGGGTGCGTGTATCCATCTGTCACCATGTCCCACAGATCAGCATCATGTGCCAGAAAGAAGCTTTCAATTCTGTCTTTCCAGTAATCAAAGTTTTCTCCATCAAAGACTGGAGGTTTGCCGCTGAATCTGTCTCTGTCTTCATGGTTGTCATTGCTGGTGTGTGAATAAGTTCCTGCCATTGTGTTTTTCTGACGCTGGATCTTGTACTGACACGGCTAAGTGTTTTAGCTCAGAACCAGGCGCTCTGATTCCAATTGAAGAAGTGAAAAACACAAGAAGTGGGGTTGAATTGTAAAACTGAAAATCAATGCAATGAACACGATATTTTTATCCTGGTTCGTTTGATCTCAAACTACTCCAGTCCACCCGTCAAGGTGATTTCGCCTCTCTCCAACGAGGTCTTAATCCACTATATTCAACTGAATATTACAATCTGCTTTAACAACTGCTAAAGCCTTCTTGTTCAAACCACAAACCGGTTTGTCAAGGAATCACTTTCTTACACAGAATAGAAATCTAGGTGTGTGAATGTTTTCTACAAAACTGTTTATCACAACTGTGATACTACACAACTTAAGCTTATGGAAACTAGATTGCTAAAATAATTGAGTAAGGAATTTGGAGCTTTTAGCAAACTGAGAATAAGAAGATGATGAATAGCTTTTAGGCGTGTAAATTGATGTAGAGAATTATCCAATTCAATCTTCATTGACTTGTTTATATAGCATTGAAATTGGTGAACGTTGGAGCAATAATCTTGATTCAATGCCAATAACAAACTTTCCTTATTAAGCAGATCTTGTCTGGAATGATGCCGTTGGTAATAACTCGTCTTGAATGCACAATATCGTTGCTACTTAAAGCGTGTTCTGGCTTTGGCTCATTTTGACGCTGCTTAAGTGCTGATGAACTGTTGTTGTCTTATTCAGAGATTAGAGTGTTGAGCGCAGATCTGTTCATCAAGCTTCAGCATAAGCGCGAGTTGTTCTTCTGATTCTGGTATCTGATATAGCATCTTCTGATGCTGATGTTGATAACCAATATTCTAATGCTGATTATGATGTACTCTTGCTGATACCTATCAGAGTTTCTGCAAGACAGAAAGTAATATTTTAGGTAGCAAATAGTTCTTACATGAATCACATAATTAATATATCTTTTCATTTTGTTATAATCAAAACTTAAACTTAGGGTAGTAGATTCAAACTTTGTTCTAACAATCTCCCCCTTTTTGAGGATGACAAAAACTAGATATTTTTTAATTGAAAATAGCGTGAAAAAGTATCAGAGATAACTAAATGATGAGTTGCATCAGAATTAAATAAGGAGTTATCAAAGATAAGGGATAAAGAGATATCAGAGATAGGATTGGAGATACTCCCCCTGAATTTATTACTTCCCTTTTTAATTCCAAGAGTTCTTCAGGATCAGATCTTTATTGAATTCTTGAACATCAGAGTATCAGAGCTTTGACTATCAGAACTTCAGATCAGAATATCAGAGCTTTATCAGAGCTTTGCTTTGGATCAGAGTATCAGGGCTTTGGTCTTCAGTGTATCAGAAAGCATTCTTGTACCTGTAGACTTATAAAAAAACAGAAAACATATTCAAGTATATCAGAGTTAGAATGTTTGAGACTTTTTGTCTCAGTAATCCGTTATTGAAAAATATCATTCTTGTTCTCCCCCTTTTTCTCAGCAATCAAAAAGTGTAAGTGATGTTCTAAAACGATTAGAGCAGAAAAACTTGTCATATTAAAATATTCAGAGCCAGACAAAACAGTACAAAAGATATGCAAAGAAAAACATTGAAAATATCATGAATGAAAAACTAAGGTTGGGGAGGAAAGCGTGTGAATAGAGTCTCCAGCATTGCCTTAATCTGATCAGCAGTTTCAGTCTGCTTGTGCACCATGATGACTACTGTATCTATCTTGCTGTCCTGCACATCCATCCTTTCCTTCATCTTCTGACCATTTTCATCCATTCTTTGCTGCAGACGAATATCATTCAGCTTCAGCTCTTCCAGAGTCTGCCTGTCCAAGGCAGCTTGAGAAACATCAGAAGCAGGGAGCTTCTGAGAGATTTCTGCAACATCTTCAGCTTGTCTGACTTCAGCTTGAGTTATCTGATCTTCTTCTGGCTGCACTTTTGAAGCTGAATGCTTCTCAAACCATGGCTCACTGTCCAAAAGGAGCACGTCTTCCTGTTGCAGCTGACTTTCAACTTCCTTCAGCAGCTTGCTGAAGTTCTGTTGTGCCTGCTCATAGTTGATATCTTGAAACTTGAGGGCTTCAGCACGCACCCATATTCTGAAACGTGACCAGAGCTGGTCTGAGGCAGCAGGATCAATCATTCCAGGACAGACTTGCTTCAGAGAAGCAATCCATTGCTGCAAACCTGTTTCAAAATTCACAATGCCAGAGCCAACATCTAGCTGTTTTGGTTTTGGAATGGCTATTTTATGTTTGAGATCAGCGAGACGGTCAAGGATTGTTAAATCGATGAAGGTCCTGCTGGGGTCATCTGTAGTTTGTTTGGGAGATGGAGTGGGAGAGTCAGAAATAATAATTGGACTGTGTGGGGTTTTTGGAGTATTGGGAGGGGTAGATTCTGGCGAGGATGGCAGCTGGGCCATGGTTACAGTTGTTCCACATGGCAGCTGAATTTCCAGAGGTTGTGGCTCAGAGGATTGAGGAGAATGAGGTTCAAGAGATGGAGTTTCAGAATGATGAACCTCAGGTTGAGGAGGTGATGGAGGAGGTGATGGTTGTGGTGATGGTGGATGAATTTCTGGTTGAGGAGAGGGAGGAGGAATTGCTGGTTGTGGAGAAGGAGGTGGAATTTCTGGTTGTTCAGGAATTTGTGGTTCTTCTGGTATGGGTGAGAGAGGTTGTTCTGGTTGAGGAGAGTGGACAATTTCTGGTTCAGAGTTTGGATTATTGGAGAGGTGATCAGAAACACGTTGATCAATGTCAGACAGAACTTTGTCAAGTTCTGATGTTGTTGAAGTTGTTGGTTTGGGATGTTTGGTGCGGGGTCTTCTGAGTTTCAGTGACTCAGAAGGGTCATCTTTTGGTTCGGTTTCATCTATAGTTGGTATGGGGATTGGAATTTCATGTGAATCTGGAGTTGGGATTGATGTTGGAATAGCAGAAGAATTTAAAACAGAAGCAGCAGATAAATTACCTCTTTTCTTGGGTGTCTGCTAGGATGATCCTTCTGAAGTGGCCTTCCTTTTCTTCGTCTTCTTCAGTGTAACTTCTAGTTAAGGTTGGTGCAGATCTTTGATGTTCAGCTTGGGATCTGTACCATCAGCCTTGCACGCGTCCAAGTATCTGAGAACCACCACTGGTTTAGATTCTATCTCAAAGAATAATGGAAATTCGCTCAGTGGGACTCTTCTGCTGGTGATGTCAGCAATAGGAGTAACGTTGGGTTCCTTTCTGATATTCTCTATTAATTTCATTTTCTTCGGGTTCTTCGCGTTCAGAGGCTTGCCAATAGTTGGTTCAATAGTTCTTAACTCCTGGGCTTCTATAAGGTGCTCTATCAGCCTATTCTCAGTCAGAATATCTGATATTAACCTTCCAAAGGGTATCCAATCCCTCTTTGTTCTTTCTTCTTCCCTGGTTTCCTTGACGCTAGTTCTGAGGTGATTAAACAGAAGATGAGCTAAGTTGATTTTTACCTTCTGATTAATAAAATAGATCAGAAACTGCTGATCTATATTTATATAATCAGAGGAGCTAGTTGGCTTCTTGTGATTAAAACACCCCAGAATGATCTTCGCCCAAACTCTGTGGTGATCCTTTAAGTCTCTGATCTTGCTGCTGGGCACCCCATGGGTGAAAATCTGTTGTGCTATGACACCAACGTCAGAGCATCTTTCAGCCATATCAATACAGCGGACGCCACCGCCACTGTAACCAATCAGTTTTGCTATGTGATCCTCAGTGATCACAATCTTCTTTCCCATTATGTAGGAGGTGACTTGATGCGTTGATGAGGACGCATGAATCCAGAACTCCTTGACCAAAGCTGGGAACGTTGGTCCAACCAACTTGTCAAAATATCTCTCCCATTTTTGTGCCCTAACTTCTTCTGTCAAGTCAAAACCATATCTACATCCACTCAAGATCCCATGGGTAACGGTTCTGCTATGGCCAATTGTAACTTTGAAAATCCGATCTACCAAGCCGACGACGAAGGTGGGGAATGAAGAAGTGAAAAACACAAGAAGGGGGGTTGAATTGTAAAACTGAAAATCAATGCAATGAACACGATATATTTATCCTGGTTCGTTTGATCTCAAACTACTCCTGTCCACCCGTCAAGGTGATTTCGCCTCTCTCCAACGAGGTCTTAATCCACTATATTCAACTGAATATTACAATCTGCTTTAACAACGGCTAAAGCCTTCTTGATGCAAACCACAAACCGGTTTGTCAAGGAATCACTTTCTTACACAGAATAGAAATCTAGGTGTGTGAATGTTTTCTACAAAACTGTTTATCACAACTGTGATACTACACAACTTAAGCTTATGGAAACTAGATTGCTAAAATAATTGAGTAAGGAATTTGGAGCTTTTAGCAAACTGAGAATAAGAAGATGATGAATAGCTTTTAGGCGTGTAAATTGATGTAGAGCATTAGCCAATTCAATCTTCATTGACTTGTTTATATAGCATTGAAATTGGTGAACATTGGAGCAATAATCTTGATTCAATGCCAATAACAAACTTTCCTTATTGAGCAGATCTTGTCTGGAATAATGTCGTTGGTAATAACTCGTCTTGAATGCAAAGTACCGTTGCTACTTAAAGCGTGTTCTGGCTTTGGCTCATTCTGACGCTGCTTAAGTGCTGATGAACTATTGTTGTCTTTATCAGAGATCAGAGTGTTGAGCGCAGATCTGTTCATCAAGCTTCAGCATAAGCGCGAGTTGTTCTTCTGATTCTGGTATCTGATATACCATCTTCTGATGCTGATGTTGATAACCAATATTCTGATGCTGATTATGATGTACTCTTGATGATACCTATCAGAGTTTCTGCAAGACAGAAAGTAATATTTTAGGTAGCAAATAGTTATTACATGAATCACATAATTAATATATCTTTTCATTTTGTTATCATCAAAACTTAAACTTAGGGTAGTAGATTCAAACTTTGTTCTAACAGGGAAGATTATGAGGTGCCAGGGGAGTTGGCCAGGTTGTTGCAACAGGAAGAAAGAACCTTTCATCCGCATGAAGAGTCGGTCGAAACAGTTAACTTGGGAACTGAGGAAGACAAAAAGGAGGTCAAGGTGGGTGCCAACTTGGAACCTAATGTCAAGGAGCGTCTGATTCAGTTATTTCACGATTATGTTGAGATCTTTGCCTGGTCGTACGAAGACATGCCGGGACTTGATGCAGACATTGTGGTACATCGTTTGCCTATAAAAGAAGATTGTCCCCCAGTAAAGCAAAAGGTTCATCGCATGAGGCCCGATATGTCTGAAAAGATCAAAGCAGAAGTCATGAATCAATTCAATGCCGGATATTTGGTTGTCACCTCTTATCCCCAATGGGTGGCCAATGTTGTTCCTATACCCAAGAAAGACGGTAAAGTGCGGATGTGTGTGGACTACAGAGACTCAAACAGGGCAAGCCCCAAAGATGATTTCCCACTCCCCCATATCGACATCCTAGTTGACAATACGGCGCATCACAAAGTGTTTTCCTTTATGGACGATTTCTCGGGCTACAACCAAATCAAAATGGCGCCTGAGGATATGGAGAAAACGACCTTTGTTACACCATGGGGCACTTTCTGCTATAAGGTCATACCATTCGAACTGAAGAATGCTGGGGCAACTTATCAATGTGCCATGGTAGCTTTGTTTCATGACATGATACATCATGAGATAGAGGTCTACATAGACGATATGATAGCCAGATTGCAAACGGAAGAAGAGCACCTTGATCACTTACAAAAGCTATTTGAGAGGCTGAAGAAGTACAAGTTGAGATTGAATCCAAACAAGTGCACGTTCAGAGTCCGGTCTGGTAAACTTTTAGGCTTTGTCGTCAACATTAAGGGTATCGAGGTTGACCCTGCCAAGGTTAAAGCAATACAATAGATGTCGTCTCCTCGTACTGAGAAAGAAGTCATAGGATTCTTGGAACGTCTGAATTACATAGCCAGGTTTATTTCTCACCTGACAGCTACTTGTGAGCCAATCTTCAAACTCTTAAAGAAAGATCAAGTAGTCAAATGGAATGAAGAATGCCAAGTTGCTTTTGACAAAATCAAAGAATACCTGCAACAGCCTCTTGTGTTGTTGCCACCTGTCGAGGGAAGGCCATTGATCTTATATTTGACTGTTTTAGAAAACTCAATGGGGTGTGCGTTGGGGCAGCATGACGAGTCTGGCCAAAAAGAGCATGTTATTTATTACCTGAGCAAAAAGTTTACCGACTGTGAAACAAGATATTCGCTGCTCGAGAAAAATTGTTGTGCTCTGGCATGGGCTGCTCGCCGGCAGAGATAGTATATGCTGACCCATACTACTTTGTTGACATCTAAAATGGATCCGATAAAATACATCTTTGAGAAACCCGCTCTTTCTGGGTGAATAGAGAGATAGCAGGTAATCCTGACAGAATATGACATACAGTATACTACCTAGAAACCTATAAAGGGTAGTGTAGTGGCTGATCACCTCGCTCACCAAGCTGTGGAAGATTATCAGTCCATGAAGTTCGAATTCCCGGATGAAGACATCATGACGTTAGACAACTGTGAAGAAATTAGGCCATATGACGGACCTGAACAAGGATCCCGATGGAACCTGTTCTTTGATGGGGAATCTAACACACTTGGCAATGGTATCAGTGTTGTACTCATATCTCCAGAAGGATGTCATACTCCCTTTACTGCCAGACTTTGCTTCAACTGTACAAACAACATGGGAGAGTACGAAGCATACATCTTCGGTCTCAAAGCTGCTATAGACTTGGGGATAAAATACATGGATGTATTTGGAGATTCAACTTTGGTCATCAGTCAAATCAAAGGGGAATGGGACACCAAACACCCCAACCTTATCCCTTACAAATAACATGTGTTGACATTGCTGCCGCATTTAGAGAAGATTACCTTTGAGCATTTCCCGCGAGAAGAAAATCAGCTAGCAGACGCATTAGCTACAATGTCATTTATGTTTAAACTTAATTGGGATAACGAGGCTCCTCAAATCACCATTGAGCGGATGGGCGAACCAGCCTACTGTCACGAGGTCGGTACTAAAGAAGTAGTGGATCGACCTTGGTTCCATGAAGTTAAAAGGTATCTCGAGTCTCAGGAATATCCAGAAGAAGCTTCAGTGAATGTCAAGAAGTTCCTGAGAAGATTCTCGGCTAAATTCTTCCTTAGTAACACCATTTTGTACAAACGTAGTCATGAATCTATATTGCTTCGGTGCGTAGACAAGGTTGAGGCTGAAAGGATCATGGTTGAATTACACGAAGGCACTTTTGCTACCCATTCCAGTGGGCATACAATGGCAAAGAAAATCCTACGGGAAGGCTATTATTGGTCTACCATGTAGGCAGATTGCTACCAACACTCTCGGACTTGCCATAAGTGTCAGATTTATGCGGATAAAGTGCACGTACCTCCGGTTCCTCTAAACAACTTGACGGCTCCTTGGACCTTTGCTATGTGGGGAATCAATAGGATTGGGGAAATCAAGCCAATAGCCTCCAATGGACACCACTTAATCTTAGTGGCCATCGACTATTTAACAAAGTGGGTTGAGGCAGCTTCCTTTGCTTCTGTTACCAAAAATGTAGTCGCCTGGTTCATCAAACAGAATCTCATCTGTCGATACGATATCCCAGATAGAATCCTCACTGATAATGGTACGAATCTAAACAACACTATGATCACCGCCTTGTGCGAGCAATTCAAGATTCATTATCAAAATTCTTCCCCTTATCGGCCAAAGATGAATGGTGCTGTCGAAGCTGCAAATAAAAATATTAAGAATATCATACAAAAAATGACAGTCACATACAAATACTGGCACGAGATGCTACCATTCTCTCTCTACGGGTATCGTACCACAGCTCGCACATCAGTTGGGGCAACACCCTATTCTCTAGTGTACGGCATGGAGGTTGTCTTGTCTATTGAGGTCCAGATCCCCTCTCTGAGGATCATGAAGGATGATGTTTTGAATGAAGAAAATTGGATCCAGACTAGGTTTGACCAACTAAACTTGATTGATGAGAAGAGGCTTACAGCTATCTGTCATGTTCAGATGTACCAAACACACATGATCAAAGCTTTTAATAAAAAGGTCAAACGTCAGGTATATCGGGTCAGTGACTTGGTAATCAAGCGTATCATTTTGCCACAAGGTGATCCCAGTGGCAAATGGACCCCTACATATGAAGGGTCGTTTGTAATCAAAAGCATATTCTCTGGTGGATCAATGATCTTGACCACTATGGATGGCGACAACCTCCCGCACCCTGTAAATACAGACATAGTTAAAAGATGCTACGCATGATCAAAGACCCGCTAGGTTGACTGGCCTAGGCAAAAATAAGGGCTTCCCGGCGAACCAAAAGGGTTCGGGCAAAAATAAGGGATGAAAATTAAAAAAAATCTGTACACCCGGCAAGTCGAAAACCCGAAAGGGCGGCTTGGGCAAAAAAGGGTATCCCGATGGACTGAAAACCCGAGAGGGAGGTCCAGGAAAAAGTTAGGGATAAAAGCGTATGACTATGTCCCGTTGGATCATCTGACAAACAATCTTCAACATCTACCAATCAACTCAAACGACTCTAAGTTAATCCAATCGACTTCGCCGAGGCGACAAGTGGATAAGATATTCAGAGACATAAAGACTATAGCAGAATGGGAACCCCATGGGATTATTTCACATAGCTATCCTTCCTTTGTATTAATTTTCATTTTTTACGACGATATTTTCTTGCTAGAATGCTCGTCTCATTGTATAAAAATACTTATTCAAGTAATTACAAAGATGTCCCCTTTGGAAAATGCAAAACCATTTGTTTTCTTTTTCTTTGTTTCTGTGTCTTGTTTACAAAAATGTCCAATGATTTATTTTTGAACATATGAATTCAAATATGATTACTGTTAAAAATAAACAAAAAAAATGGAAAGACAGTTACTAATGACTTTAAGAAATAAGATAATATCTATAAGCCATTCCATAAAACCCCCGCAGGTACTTTCTCTAGCCAGAGCAAAAGAAAATTAATCCTACTACAGAATCGCTAACATATCCCCAGTGTGCAGCATGTCGGTATCAAACATTCTCATATTCTTGACAAAGCATAACTTCCAACTACGGCTCCAGAGGTTCCCCGGTAAGTTGCCCAGCTTCTCAGATTTCCCCAGCAGAATTTCACGAAGTCTACAAGCGGTGTCTGGCTTTTCCCTTCTACAACAGAGTTTATATTTGGAAACTCATCCATCAGTGCTTCAGAAGGGATTTATTTTCCCCGCTTCCAGCAATGCTACTACACAAACAATCTTTAACTCCATACATTTACATCCATACGTCATAACATTGACAACTCAAGTACATACCATGCAATCTCATTCATTTTGAGAGGAAAATATCACCCCATGCATCGCATACATCATAGCATTGCATACAATTAACTCTTCACCTTTTGCAGGAAAGAGTCATTTGACAGGAAATCATCATCAACAAATTTCCAACAGACCAAGATTTTCAACAAGAAAAGACTGGTCGACCATCTACATAACAAAAATTTTCTTCCAGACTCTTACTTGTTTAGATAAACCTTTCAACAGTTTATTCTGATTCGTCTCCATATTTCCAACGGTTCAGATAAATCTCTCAACAGTTTATTCTAATTAGTCTCCATATTTTCACTGGTTCAGATAAATCTCTCAATAATTTATTTTGATTCGTCTCCATATTTTCACTGGTTCAGATAAATCTCTCAACGGTTTATTCTGATTGGTCTCCAGATTTTCACTGGTTCAGATAAATCTCTCAACGGTTTATTCTGATTCGTCTCCAGATTTTCACTGGTTCAGATAAATCTCTCAATGGTTTATTCTGATTCGTCTCCAGATTTACACTGGTTCAAATAAATCTCTCAACGGTTTATTCTGATTCGTCTCCAGATTTTCACTGGTTCAGATAAATATCTCAATGATTTATTCTGATTTGTCTCCAGATTTCCACTAGTTCAGATAAATCTCTCAACGGTTTATTCTGATTCATCTCCATATTTTCACTGGTTCAGATAAATCTCTCAACGGTTTATTCTGATTCGTCTCCAGATTTTCACTGGTTCAGATAAATCTCTCAACGGTTTATTCTAATTCGTCTCTAGATTTTCACTGGTTCAGATAAATCTCTCAACATTTTATTCCGATTCATCTCCAGATTTTCACTGGTTCAGATAAATCTCTCAACGGTTTATTCTGATTCGTCTCCAGATTATTTCACTGGTTCAGATAAATCTCTCAATGGTTTATTCTGATTCATCTCCATATTTTCACTAGTTCATATAAATCTCTCGATGGTTTATTCTGATTCGTCTCCAAATTTTCACTGGTTCAGATAAATCTCTCAACGGTTTATTCTGATTCGCCTCCAGATTATTTCATTGGGTCAGATAAATCTCTCATTGGTTTATTCTGATTCGTCTCCATATTTTCAATGGTTCAGATAAATCTCTCAACAGTTTATTCTGATTCGTCTCCATATTTTCACTGGTTCAGATAAATATCTCAACGGTTTATTCTGATTCGTCTCCAAATTATTTCACTGGTTCAGATAAATCTCTCAACGGTTTATTCTGATTCATCTCCAGATTTTTACTAGTTCAGATAAATCTCTCAACGGTTTATTCTGATTCGTCTCCAGATTATTTCATTGGTTCAGATAAATCTCTCAATGGTTTATTCTGATTCGTCTCCAGATTTTCACTGGTTCAGATAAATATCTCAATGGTTTATTCTGATTCGTCTCCAGATTTTCACTGGTTCAGATAAATCTATCAACAGTTTATTCTGATTCGTCTCCAGATTTTCACTGGTTCAGATAAATCTCTCAACGATTTATTCTGATTCATTTTCTGTAAAAAAAAAAGAGATCGATTTCAAACTTTCTGTCAATAATCGTCTTTGGATGGCATCTATAAGCCCATCTCCGACAATTCTCCTTTACTTCTCCAAATGGCATCTTTAAGCCCATTTCCTTATGCAATCGACCAGTGCATCATCAAGCGCAAATTTCTGGGCACTCTAGTGTTCAATCATCTTATACTTTCAAGCCGCGAACGACAAACGTGTCAATCTTGCTTTTCAAGTTTAAGAAGATTAAACAGGGGCAGCTGTTGTACCCCAAAATTTTCCCTCTCACTTTTTCAAGAATCTCCTCACAAGATTTATACTGGGCCAAAACTACACAAGGTTTGATCAGCTCAAGTCGTCATAGATCATATTGGATTTTCAAGCATTAGGTCAAGGAGGAAGCTATTGAAAGAGCAAAGCAGATAAATTTGACTGCTTTTGACAAAATCAAAGAAAATAAGTTTGCTTCGACTGGTGCTTAACTTCAACAGAAGTTGCTCCTCCATTTTAGCTTCGACTGAGTTTAGTTTCCCTTTGGAACATTCTCCTTCGAATCAAAGAGGAAGGGCCTCTTGTATCCTTTTTCGACTCCAATAGGAAGAGTCTCTTGTAGCCTTTTTTGACTCAAAGAGAGAAAATCCCCCTGTTGATGTCCTTCGACTCAGGACTTGGTGGATTCCTACTGGCCTCCTACAGCTTCCCTTTGACACATGCATAGCCTCTATACCATGACATGTCTGGATGTTCCAATCAAAGGTTATACCTTGGAGGCCCATCTGAAGAATTGCAAGATGCATATGTGGTCCACTCGAAGGACATTTTGAAAGAAACATTGTTATCTGAAAAGAAGTCTAGTCGAAAGATAGAGCCAGTTGGTCAAAACAAAGGAGAAGTAGTCCAGATGCCAGTAGTATCAGGTACAAATCTATTGCACTGGCCATAACATTCTAAAACTGCTACAAACCAGTCCTGCCACACTGCCCCCATATTTGCACCAAATTGGTATATAAAAACTGTACCTCAAAGGCTACAAGAACAACATACCCAATTTGTTCAAATTTCTTTTGTTTTCCCTCCCAAACCTCAACCAAACTCATCTATAAATAAGAGCCTCCATCACACGTTTTAGAGGCCCCAGATAGTTGGAAAAAAACTCTGTTTGTGAAGAAATTACCAAATTCTCAAAAACTCTCAAACACTATTAAAAATTCTCAAACATTCCCAAACACTCAAACTTTAAACAACTCAGATCCCTTCATACATAAGCAAACCTTTCGACTCAATCCCCAACTGCCAGATAGTTAACCACAACTGACTGCCCAAACAAAACAACAACGAAACTAGCTTCGGGAAGGTTCCAGCAAGGCTCCATCCATCATCGAAGAAGCCACTTACAAGTCCTACGACTAAGCACTTTAAGAGGTAAGTTTTCCTCTAAACTAAAAAACTTTGCTCACTTAAACATCATTTGTGAATGTAAATAAAAGGAAAATGTAGATATCCTATCTAGGATTTTGATCATGCTTTCGACCCTCACTGCTTGTATACTGAGAATCTCAACCCTGACTAGTTAGACTTTGGATCCTGGTTCCCAATAATCTTGTGCTAACCCCTGATTTGTAGTTGTCGAAAGTTACACTTGTTGGTTTCATTTTCAAGTTTAGACAGTTTTCGTGTATCTTTTGACTGGCTAAACATTGGAGCCTTCTCGAAATCTAAACTTGGGAGCTTTGCATTCCTGCAATCAAAGGAGACATCAAAGAGTTTGAAATGAAAGGTGTTCATTCCATGCTGACTCCTAAAGCCTGTCAAAATAAATAGCAAGAAGGGTGATTCGAAGGTTACCGACTAACACTCATGCAGTCGAAGGAAACAAAAAAAGGCATATTCGAAAGGGGCCATGAAGATTTGAGTCGAAGGGTGCTACTGCCTGGGTCGAAGAGCTCATTTTCCTTTCTTTTATTTTGTTTTTGCCTTTTACATTTTCTTGGCTTTCAATATGGTTGTAATAGTGTAGGATATTTATTTCCCGCATTTTATTTCTTTATACAAATGTTAGTAACTAGGATGTATGGTAACATAAAACCAACAAATAGGCCACCCTAATCAAAGACAAAATGCATGCAAATCAAACACATTATTCACACATGCACCTCTAGGGTAATCTCACTCGTTATCTCGAAAACAGTCATGTCCCTCGAATATGGGGCGCTTTAGCAATGACCCTTCAATAAAAGATCGTAGTCCCTCGATGACCCTCAATGTTTCCTTTAATAAAACGATCTCGTCCCTTACGAAAATTGCTAAAGCGTCTCATAAGTTGCTTTCGATGACTGTAAAATTGACCCGCGCCTGTCCCTTTACATCTAACGATGGGGCTTCTTACCAAATCAATGGTAAGATAGCAACATTAAAAGGAGGAAGAAAAGAACCTTGAGACCTTTCGAGTAGGAAGATTCGCTCCTAGTTACTCACTTGCTCACGACAAAAACATTTTTACACCAACACTTTCTTCTAAAAACATTTTCAAAAGACAAGGCATTTTGTATACATTCTTATAGAGACGAGGAACCATTGCAAAACATCTTTTCAAAACCACTTTCAAAAACACATTTCCACAAACACATCTTTGAACTATTTTTCGAAATAACACTTTGTACGCGTTCTTATAGAAACGAGAACCATTACAAAGAAAATTTCAAAATACTTTCAAAAAAACACACCACAAGTACACTTTCAAACAAAAGCAAGTGATCTAAACGAGTAACTAAGAGCCCATGGAAAACCATGGATGAAAAGGGTGCTAATACCTTCCCTTTTCATAATCTACCCCCCAAACCCGAGAAATAATCTCGAAAGGTCTTTCCTGTGCTTTTTTACCTTTCCTTTTAGATAAAAGAAAATTCGGCGGCGACTCTTGCTATCCACACAAATGCGATCAAAATGCAAACATCAAGTCAGTTCTCCCACCGTATCACACTATCCCATTTCCATTCTGGAACTTCTAACAGTTGCATCAACCATGCTGGCTTCTGATGTTCAACTTCCGACTTCTGACAAGTCAAACATGCATACACAAATCGAGCCACATCACTCTTCATTCCATGCCACCAAAACAAACCTTTCAAATCTTGATACATCTTTGTAGCTCCTAGATAAATACTCAACTTACTTCTATGACTCTCTTCAAGTATCACTTTCTTCATCTCAGCATCATCAGGAATACAAATCCGGTTACGAAATCTAAACACACCCTGTGCATCTAGCTTAAAATCATTATTCTCAGACTGGTCGATACCAACCATTGAATCTACCAGTTTCACATCCAACTTCCGAGCTTCTCGGATACTGTCTAGAAATTCATTATTAATCTTCAACATACCCAACATAACACTCTGCGGCGTAACCTCGCAAACTAAGCTCATATCTCTAAATTGTTCAATTAATTCCAACTCTTTAATCATCATTGCTGACATATGTAAAGTCTTTCGACTCAATGCATCAGCTACCACATTCGCTTTTCCTGGATGATAATTCAAACCGAAATCATAATCCTTTAACAATTCCAACCATCTTCGTTGCCTCATATTCAACTCCTTCTGATCAAATAAATACTTTAATCTCTTATGGTCACTAAACACTTCGAATCTAGAACCATAAAGATAATGCCTTTAAATCTTCAACACAAAGACAACCGCAGCAAGCTCTAAATCATGGGTAGGATAGTTCTTCTCATGAGTCCTCAACTTCCTTGACGCATAAGTAACTACCTTATCATTCTGCATAAGCACACCTCCTAAACCCATCTTAGAAGCATCATAATACACCACAAAAGGCTCTCCTGGATTAGGCAACATCAAAATCAGAGCCGATGTCAACCTCTTCTTCAATTCCGTAAAACTTTCTTTGCACTGAACATCCCATACAAAAGCTCTACATTTACAAGTCAACGTAGTCAACGAAAGTGCCAACTTAGAAAAACCTTCGATAAACCTTCTATAGTAACCAGCTAATCCCAAAAAGCTTCTAATCTCCGTAGCTGACTTCGGAGTTTCCCATTGCAGCACAACATCAACCTTCGATGGATCTACAACAATGCCACTACCCGAAATCACATGACCAAGAAAACTAACCTCCTTTAACCAGAACTCACACTTGGACAGCTTCACATACAACTTCTTCTCTTTCAAAACTCGTAATACCATTCTTAAGTGTTCTGCATGCTCTTCTTCTGACTTGAAGTAAATCAAAATATCATCAATGAACACAACTACGAACCGATCCAAATAAGTATGAAAGATATGATTCATGTATTCCATGAATACTCCCGGTGAATTAGTTACACCAAAAGGCATCACCGAATACTCATAATGTCCATAGCGCATTCTAAAAGCCATCTTTTTTGATATCTTCATCCTTCACCTTAATCTGATGGTAACCCGACCTCAAATCAATCTTACTAAACACATGAGCATCCACCAATTGGTCCATCAAGTCATATATTCTTGGAAGCGGATACTTGTTCTTAATTGTCACTTTATTCAACTGTCTATAATCAACATAAAGCCTCATACTTCCATCCTTCTTCTTTACTAACAACACTGGAGCTCCCCATGACGATACACTTGGTCTTACAAACTTATTTTCAAGTAACTCTTCCAATTGTTTCTTTAACTCTAACAATTCAGATGCAGACATCCTGTATGGTGCCATAGACACAGGTCTGGTACTAGGTACAAGATCAATAGCAAATTCAACTTCCCTCTCAGGCGGTACATCAGGAATTTCATCAGGGAAAACTTCAGGAAATTCACACACCACCTGTAATTCCTTAATTATAGCTTGAGTCTCTACAGATAAATACGCCATCAACGAGAACATTTGTGCTTCCTCTTGCATCAACTTCCTCAACTGTCTAGAAGACAACAGACTATGTTCCTCTTCTTCAGGAGTAGAAAACCTCACAGACTTGTCATAATAGTTAATATGAACACAGTTATGCTCTAACCAGTTCATACCCAAAATCACATCCAAACCTCTTAACGGTAAACAAACCAAATCAACAGCAAAGTCTCTGTCGAAGATCGACAAGGGACACTTTAAACACACAAAAGAGGTAGACACCGACCCCTTGGCTGGAGTATCGAAGACCATTTCTCCATTCATAGAAGACAACATAAGACTCAATCTTTCAACACAATCAGCGGCAATAAAGCAATGAGTAGCACCGGTATCAATAATAGTAATTAAAGGAGTACTATTAATGAAACATGTACCTCTGATAAGTCTGTCCTCAATAGCTGTCTGATCCTCAACCAAAGCGAACACCTTACCACTTGTCTGCACCCTCTTCGGTTTCTGACACTGACTTCCAATGTGCCCTTCTTCACTATAATTGAAACAAATCACATCCTTATGCTTGCACTCAGATACAATATGTCAGTTCTTACCAAAACGGAAACACCTCTTTACTTCAGTAGTACACACATTACTCTTATGCCCAGGTTTCCCACATTTAAAAGAAACCGCACCAGTAGGAGCATCACCTCCACTAGTCCTTTGACCCTGAGCAACTTTCTGTTTACCTTTACCAGTTGGGGTATCATAAGGCTTACCATGATTTTGTTGGTGCTTACCCCTCCTTTCACTGATAATCTTGTAATGAGCATTATTATCCTCTTCATAAATCTTGCAACTATCAATCAAATCAACAAAGAAACAGATCTTCTGGTATCCAACTGCCTTCTTGATCTCCGGGCGCAACCCATTCTCAAACTTAATACACTTTGAAAACTCAGCATCTCCCTCAGTGTAGTGCGGATAAAACTTAGAAAACTTAGAAAACTTGGCAGCATACTCAATAACCGACATACTCCCTTGCTTCAGCTCAAGGAACTCAATTTCCTTCTTACCACGGACATATCCAGGAAAGTACATCCTCAGAAATTGCCTATGAAACACAGCCCAAGTGACATTCTCACCTGCAGCTTCCAATCTTTGACAAGTCTCTAACCACCAGTCATTAGCCTCGACTGCTAGCATATGAGTAACATATCGAACCTTCTGCGCTGGAGTGTAGTCCATCACACAAAACATTCTCTCAATCTCTTTCAACCAATCCAATGCTCCGTCAGGATCATACTTTCCCTTGAACGTAGGCGGATTCTCTCTCTGAAAAGTCGCCAAGCTACGAGATCCAGCATTCACGTTAGCATTCGGCTGATTTTCCATCGCATGAGCCATTGCTTCTAAAGCAACAACAAGTGCAACATCATTCCTTCTAGCCATCTCAAGTTATCACTACAACATAAACAACGGTTAGAAATCAAATTAACAATACTCGATTTTTAGACAACTACGACTCAACAACAAGGTCGGATGGACCAACCTTTTCTCTGATACCAACTTTGTAACACCCCAATTCTACCCTGCAATTATAAATGTAAATCAAAGTTATAATCATTCATACAAACGAATCAGGATGCCACAATTCATCTTTAAAAACACATTGCATACAACGTGGATACATAACACTTTAAAACTTCGGATGAACTATCAACATAGAAATTTAATCTCTTAATTCAACAAATTAAACATCTACGCAACAAAATTCTTAATAACACCTTTATCCATCGTTACAGCAACTTCAAAACAACACGTACTTAATAACAATTAAATTAAAGTTCAACAACTGAAATGATCAACAATTAAAAGCAACAAGCATTCACCCCCCCCCCCCCCCCCGAGTGTTACATATCAGAGCAATGACACCGACTCGAACTACTGAAGGTATACAACCTTCACTCTTGATTACCTGCATGTTACCAACATAAGGGTAACATTAAAACAGAAGGGGTGAGATATCTAACAATATAATAAAATGTATGATAATTAATATATTAAATTAGATCACATAACACCACCACTTCTCATCTTATAACAAACATAATCGCAATAGAATACCAACAATATACACATTCACCGCATTAATACACAACTTCTGTATGCAATCATATAATGCGACTCAATACTATGCAAATTCATGTGGTACCATTGTAGTAGAACTCCCATCTTAAAAATCTTCCAATAAATAGAGGCATCAACAAGGCATAAGCCTTCATCTTAATATCCGCCAATACAGGCCATCCTAACGAGCATAAGCTCCATCTTGAAATGCAATGTATGTGACACGATCATGAATGTAAAGAAAACACCATAATTAACAACATCTCAACACAACATCATCGTTGGCCATAAGCCCATATCTTATTAGCTGCCAATTATTAGAGGCATCTCAACATCTTTCATCAACATCGTTCATCAACATTATTTATCATCATAATTCATCAAACGTCATTTATACATCATATTTCATCAAACATCATTTATACATTATAATTCATCAAACATAATCGCATTTACATCATTTCATCAACAACTCAGTCGTACAACAATACAACATTAACTCGTCAATCTCGCAGCATTGGCCATAGGCCTACAACATGATATTAAATAATTCGTCTAAGGCTTACTTCTAAATTACCTAACCTCTACATATTACTATTCTGTAATACTACATCATCATCATCATCATCATTAATCCTACTGTTACAAACCAAACAGTAATCTATAAACATCTCATCCTCATCATTCTTCACAAAAATCAACATTGCGGTTAACGCGGAAACTAACTCTAATCCTAATTTGGGTTACTAGGATTATCCTTCCTATTCTTAATTTTAATCCTTAAGAATGAAGTTAATCACGTTAGCTATTCAACTCTTCGAACGACACCTCAAACGGAGGCCGAAAACTCAAGTTACAGCCTTTTCAAAATGATTCTGCCAAAAACCAGACAACATGGATCGACGCGTAATGCCTTGGGTTGACGCGTACTGGACTTAACACGTTACATGAGTCGATGCATACTCTCTTGTATCGACTCATAGCGAGTCTTCAACACTGCATGTATCGACACATGCTCCTTCGTATAGACTCATCCTGAGTCTCTAAGCCTTCATGTATCGCTGCAAGACTCCTTCGTATCGACTCATCTTGAGTCTAAAGGCCTTCATGCATCGACGCATAACGTTTGGGGTCGAGACATACTGCAATGTCATGAAAATTTTCTACAATTTTCTCTGCATTTTCACTATGGTTTCCATGCTTTAGGCCCTAAAAATATCATCTAATCAGAGATAATCATCAATTATAATTATCCTATAATTCTACATCATTTTTACAGCATTGGGGCATCGTTATTCATCCATAACTCGTCGATTTTCATCATACAACAACATATATAATTCAATCATAAACCAAACAATCTTTCACCTCTAACCCCACATACCAATTATCATAAACCCTATTATAGAGTCAGAACCCCACCCTTACCTTGGGTTGAAGGTTGCTCTACAACTTTTCCAATTGAATCTCGTTCTGCCTCTTTTCCTCCTTTCCAACAGCTTTCACGTTCTCTTCTTCTAACCCTTATTCTTTCTCTCTTATTGCTTCTTCTTCTCTCCTTATTTCTAACAATAATAAAATAACCCTATTATTCTCTTTATGCCTTAATGGTCTTAAAACTCCCACACCCCCTCTTTTACTACTTCTATTCCTTTAAAACAAGCCCACATCAAATAACATCATTCTTCTAATATTATTCCACAACTTACTAAAATAAATAAATCCAACTAATCACAACACATATTTACAAATATTCCAAAAATAATTTAATTAAATAATTAATTAAATTACGGGCGTTACAAGTATCTTGTTTCACTGTCAGTAAACTTTTTGCTAAGGTAGTATATTGCATGCTCTTTTGGACCAGACTCATCATGTTGCCCCAATACACACCCCATTGAATTCTCTAATACTGCCAAGTACATTATCAGAGGTCTTTCTTCAACTGGTGGCATTAGAATTGGAGGTTCCTGGAGATACTCCTTGATTTTATCGAAGGCTATCTGACAATCATCTTTCCATTTCATTACTAGATCTTTCTTTATTAACTTGAAGATTGGCTCACAAGTAGCGGTCAAATGGGAAATAAATATGGAAATGTAGTTCAATCGTCCCAAGAAACCTCTTACTTCCTTCTCAGTATGGAGAGCTGGCATTTCTTGAATAGTTTTAACCTGGGAAGGATCAATTTCAATACCTTTACCACTAACGATGAAACCTAGAAGTTTATCGGATCTTACCCCGAAGGTGAACTTGTTTGGATTCAACCTTAATTTGTAATTCTTCAATCTCTCGAACAGTTTGTGTAAGTGGTCAAGCGGTTCTTCTTCAGTCTGGGATCTAGCTATCATGTCATCAACGTAAACCTCTATCTCGTGATGGATCATACATGGAACAAAGATACCATAGCACACTGATATGTTGCATCGGCGTTCTTCAAACCAAAAGGCATAACTTTATAATAGAAAGTTCCCTACTGTGTGACAAAAGTAGTCTTCTCCATGTCTTCAGGTGCCATCTTGATTTGATTATAACCGGAGAAACTATCCATGAAGGAAACCACTTTGTGTTAAGCGGTGTTGCCAACCAGAACGTCAATATGTGGAAGCGGAAAGTCATCTTTGGGGCTTGCCCTATTTAGATCCTTCTAATCTATACACATATGCACCTTTCCATCCTTCTTAGGTACTGCACCACATTTGCAACCCACTATGGATAGGATGTAACAACTAAGAAACCTGCATTGAATTGCTTCATAACCTCAACCTTGATCTTTTTTGACTTCTCAGGACGCATATGAAGAACCTTCTGCTTTATAGGAGGACAACCTTCCTTCATCAGTAAACGGTGAACCATAATATTAGTATCAATCCCTGACATGTCTTCGTACGACCAAGCAAAGATCTTAACATAGTCACGTAACATCTGGATTAATCTCTTTTTGACATTGTTTTCTAGTTTGGAACCTATCTTGACTTCTTTCTTGTCCTCTTCAGTACCCAATTTCATAACCTCGACTGGCTCTTCATGTGGTCACATGGCTCTTTCTTCTTGCATTAATAGCCTAGCAATATCTCCATCTATTTCACAATCTTCCCCACCTTCGTCCTCGGCTAGGTAGATCGGATATTCGAAGTCATAATTGGCAATAGCAGAATTGTTATCAATGGGGTCCAGGGTGGATATGGATCTGCAATTTGTTGTGTGAGTGTGTGTAAGAACATATAGCCATTATGGAACCAAATAAAGTAAAAGAAAAACAGAGAGCACAAAATTTGAGTGCAAACTTCCAATGATTTATTAAATGAAAATATGTTGATGAATAATGAAAACCCTAACAAATGAACCGTTGTTCCCTGGGTAAGGCACAAGTGTTGTACCCTAAAATTTTCCCTCCAATTTTCACACAAGACATACTCCTAGAGGTCCTCAATTGCTCAAGTTGACTAAGGATTTACCAAATAAATCCTCCTCCTAAGACAATAAGCCTCAAACTAGGGTTGCAGTTTCAAGCAAGATGGTTGAGTCCCAAGGGTCCCAAATGGTCTCCATTGTCCTAATATGTCCTCAAGATCATCTATTCCAAGTTTCATGCCTTGCATAACAAGTTTGCTCAATCAACTTCTCAAATGCCTGAAAATCAACTATACTAAGTTAAAAGTCAATTGTGGCTCAAATACAGTCAAACTTCAAGATTTCTGGTCAACATCAATATTTTGAAGTATTATCCATCATTTTATCAAGGGTTGATCATGATTCCTCAAGAAATGCTCCTAACTCATCAAAAGTCAAAAATCGCAATTTAGGGTTTATACAGGAAAAGTCAACCAAACTTTGACCAGACATAACTTTCTCATACTTTATCATAAATTTTCTAACCAAGGATCATTTTTAAGAGAATCCAATTCCCTACAACTCCTCTTCATCCCTCAAGGTCAATAAATGCCTCAATCAAAAGATACAAGTTCATACATTATAGGTCATTTTAAAAAGTCAACAAAAACACCTTTTGGGTCAAAGCTCCTTACATGAACATGGAAGATCCAATTAAGATGAAACCAAAAAGGTTGTTTAGAGGACATCCTAAGATTTCTAAAAAGTCCAAGAAAACCCTCTCAGGGTTAAAATTAAGAGAGATCTGCATTGTCAAAGTTGACTATTTTTGGAAATGTGCATGAAGTCAACATTGATCAAAATGACTTTTTTTCCGAATGGGCCCATGTTTTCTTGTTTGAAACTTGTTCCTAAGATGGCCCACACCCTAAGCTTATCCACCTATTATTTCATTATTTTTATTTTTTATTTTTGATTTTTTATTCATTTAAATCAAAATAAATCAATTTAAATAGTGGAATAATCAAATAAAATCAAAGATTTGATTTTGTGAGCACATTATGAGTCCATGAACAGCTAGCAAATCAGGAAAATTTGTGCAAGGGCTAATTGATTAGAAAATATCGTGATTTGGTTTGTTTTAGAAACAAATCATACAAGGCAAAAAATTCAAATCTTTTTCAACAATTTGCAAAGATTGAATACAGTTTTGTTAACCTAATTGATTCTATTATATATAGACAACATTTCCAAAGCATGAAAACAAGGATTGGTCGTGAGAATTGGAAGAACAAAAACTCAAAATTTGGACAAAAAGTGAGATTCAGATTTCTTTCTACAAGGAGATTCAAGGTGTTTCAAGGCCAGCAATTCATTCCTGGAAGTCTTTGGGAGCTCTCTGGACCCTTACCACGCATCAACACCTTCAGAAATCGCACGTACCAGTACCACGCTTTTTCATCTTCTTTGAAATTGGTTTTTGGAATTTACGCATGATAAACTATTTCTAAGTATATATTCATGTTTATACAATCATTTAGAACGTGTTTGCATAATCAATTATGTGTTTTGCTGTCTGTTTGATGGAATGCCATTGTTAGGGTTTAGAGCATCGTTTTAGGGCTTTTAGATACAGGTACAATTGGGTCTAATGAAGTACACCATCATGCTTAGAGGATCAAACTCAATTGATCCATGGTCTTGAATTTAATTTATGTTGCATGATCATGATTTTTGAGATGCACAGGTTATAGCTATGGCAAACGTCTGTAGGTAAAAGTCTTTACCTAAGACAACAGTCTGAGCGAAGAAGATGAAGGCGTGGCAGATCCTGTATGGCCCATTTGAATTTTTACGCGTTTTTTATAAAACTGACTTTGCATATTATATAATATATGTTATGCGTGTGTATTAACGAATGAAGCAAATGGTTTAGTGGCAAGAGGCAAGGCTTTGCAAGGCGCGCGTCTAGGAGGTCAGGGGTTCGATCCTTGCCTCCTACATGTTACTTTTCTTAATAACTATTTGCATATCCAGTGGTTTCTTCACATGTACATGCACCATACGCCTCCGCATCATCATCATTGGATCATTCACTATCCAGATCCAACGCCTCAAGCATGCATGCGCATGGTGGACTATCTTGGAAAGCTTCTCACTGAATTTAACGCTGGTGATGGGCCAACCTGACTAGGCCTAGAATAGAATTCAACAACATCACCTCTGATTTGGGCCTACACCCCCTCAGGCTTAATTTCTCATCTTTTGTAGTTTTTTTTGTATTTTTATTATTTTGTTTAATTATTTTTGTTAATCAATTTTTTTATAAAATCATAAAATCAAAATCACAAAAAAATAGGTTAGTTTTTTTTATATATAAATTTTTTTTTGTAAACAAATTAATTTCTTCAACTTTAATTTTTTTTTCATTAATTAAAATCAATTAGAAATTAGGTTAAATTCAAATCTTTTTTCACAAAAAATCCAAAAATATTTTAATGATCAAATTAGGGTTTTTTTAGGGTTTTAAACTTTTTCCAGTTTTTGAATCTCGCGCGTAATTATTTTTGTCGTACGATTATTTTTTCACTATTGATGTAACTGCGCCCGATTTGTAATAGATTAATTAGGGTTTAATTTCTGCAAATTTACTTTCAGTCAATTCTTTATGTATCTGTCCAAAAGCCTTCTATTAGCGTAAGACTCTTTTTACTTTCTCGCTTTTATATCTTATGGTTGTATATAATTGTTAGCAACCCAGGCTTGCATGCTTAATCAATCAATCGGTAGATCACTTAACTTCAAGATAAATATCTGAAAACAAACACTACTGCACACTTGCACCCCAAGGGTATTCCTCACTTGGTTGCCTTGGAAACAATGGTCATGTCCCTTGAACATAGGGATATCTTAGAAAAGACCCTCAATTCAAAAGTCGTCATAAAGATCATAGTCCCTTACTGTCCCTCGAGTTGCCTACGAGAAATGATCTTATGATGATAGTCCCTTCTAAATGCTAAGGTATCCTTACATGTTGCCTTCAATGACCATTACGTCCCTTTTGATAGTCCCTCAACATCCAACGACTAGGGTTACCTACTCATATATAGTAGGATAACACGGTCTAAAGGATAAGAGGAAAATAATGCCTTTTTTCTAGTAGGTAGATAACTGTTAGGTACTTGCTCAAAATAATCTTTTACACCATACACTTTCAAACATACTTTTCAAACAAAAGTTTTCAAAAACGCTTTATCACACTCTTGAGGACTGACGCAAGGGTTACCATAAAGTGAAACGCCGCACTAAGGCATTTTCAAAGCTTTTTCAAAACACACACAAAAGCAATTTAAATATGAGCAAGTACCTAAGAGCCCATGGAAAACCATGGATAGAAAGGGTGTTAACACCTTCCCTTTCTATAATCTACCCCCCCCCCCCCCCCCCCCCGTACTCAGAAACATCTCGAAAAAGGTTTTTTCTGTTCTCTTTCCCATTTCCTTTGTTGGATAAAATAAAAGACGATGGCGACTCTTGCTTACCGCGATATTTGCAAACAAAAAACGCAAAACCAGTAGTAACAAAAACAGTCAGTTATGCCGCCGTATCACAACAAGGCTTAAAGTTTATTGTTTAAATTACATAACCAAAAAAATTGAAAGTAAGAAAACAGAAAATAGCATTTACTCATGACTAAAGGAGATCAGGATAAAGTCTTCAGTCTTCCAATTATTGAGCCCACCGCTGGTAGTAGAGAAGATCCAGATGTCTATGTTACAGTCACTATCAGCGTCTTCTACAATGTTGACTTGATTGTTGTGAACTCCATTGTTGTTGATGTGGAATGGCGGTCTCCCAGAATTAGCACGAGCACGACGAACAACCCTCTGAGCCTGAGAAGTGAAACCCAAACCAAATTTTTCGGACTTATAAGTAATATCGGGAAGCTGACCCCAAACAGTGCAACCACCTTCTTTAACCATAGCCTTAACGTCTTTCAAAGAAACCATTTTGATGGGGTCTTAGGAACCGCATGAGAAGCTTTATAAACCGGGGTTGTCTGAGAAATAACTGCAAAAGTATGTTAATGAGTCTCGACAAATTCACCATCCATCTCAACATACTTGAAGGAATTCAAATGGCTCACCATATATTCTTCTTCACCGTAAACTGTAACAATCTTTCCCTTCACGGGATACTTCAACTTCTGGTGTAAGGTAGAAGTAACGACATCTGCTCCATGAATCCACTGCTTAATGAGGAACCAATGTCTACCAACATATAAGATAAGTTAGTGCCCTTGCACTTAATAGAGACATGTGGGGCCTTAATATGATTCCTTCCTGTGGGAGTTAAGTTTACGTTAGAAAAGCCTAACCCATTATTAGTTGTTAGGCTAGCAACATGATTTTCAAATCTATCCATAGAGATTTTCTGCGGTACATGAGCAGATTTCAAAAATTTAACCAAAGCCTGAGCATGGGCTTAAAAGCACAACAACAGAGATATCATAGATATTTTGGACGGGGTCCTCCCCAACTGTTCAACAATCTTATAGTCACTTTTTCAAATAATCTTCAGTATTTCCTCCATCTCTTGCTTGGAGGTGTGTTCAAAAGTAACCTCTTTTGGCACCTCAGTCTGGGCAGGCTCAGTCATATATTATTTACCTCGAGTCTCAGTAGTTGATTCAGTAGTATTGATACGAACTAGTGTAGTAACAGCCTTCGAAGAGATCTCTGGAGAGAAAATCATTCCACTTCTGGTAACCTTACTACCCAGCGATATTGCCAATGTTTGGATCAGTAACTTCAGCATTTTCATATTCAACAGTCAATGGTTCTTGCTTGACACCATGGTAGTAGACATAAACTCCATAATTCCAAGGGATAGCATTATTAGAGGAATATGGAATCGTCCCAGGTGCAGTAATGATTAGAAGAGAACCTCTAGGTTCGGAAGTAATCTTTATAGGACCCTTAGAAGTGATCCTTATAGGGGCACGGGAAATTGTAGACATGTCTTCAAGCTTCAGGTCTTGGGATGTACTCTCCACAGAAGGAGTCTTCTCAAAAGGAATTTTCTCAAATAGAATCGCACGGTCATCCATCAAACACTGGATACCTTCTTTCAACAATGCACAACCATTGGATTGGGATGCACAGTAGTAGCAGTCTTCAACAAAACCCAAAAATAAACTGGCTTGCATTAACTTCTCCTTGAAAATCATCAGAGGAGTAGTCAAATCATTTGTAGTAGGAACATAAGAAACATCTTCAATAGCATTAACGCCCTTGGCATGATTAGGCATAGGTACAATGATCACATTAGGAGTTTCAGGAGGGTCAAATTCAATTTCCTTAGCATCAATCATGTCTTAAATCATATTCTTCAGGGCCCAACAATTGCTAGTGTCTTTCCCAAGATGGAGTGATATACACACCTTGCATTGGGATTGTAGACGGGAGAGGAAGTGTTGGGATTCTGAGGTGGTTCTCTCAATGTAACCAACCCTGCCTTCAACATGTGTTGTAATGCTTGAGCCAAAAGCATGTTGATTTTTGTGAACTTCCTCCTAGGCGTATCCTGCCTATGCTGATTACTTGTTGTTGTTTTTGCACTGGCGCATGATTAGAGATCAGTAATGCCCCCACAGATTGGTTGCGCTCACTCTTATTACGACCCTTCTGGTCGTACAAAGCATTAGATTCTTTATTAGCATTTGTTGTACCCCAAAATTTTCCCTGTTTTTTCTCAATACATTTATCATCAAAAATATTCAATGACTCAAGCTTGCACAAGTGTTAACTAGGTCAGACCATCTCCTAAGCGCTAAGGTCACAAATTAGGGTTTTGAATAAAGTTGACTAATCATTGACTTTTGACCTAATACACGACCTAATGTCTTGAAGCATAATCTGAAGGACTCAAACATTACATGTTGACCTAATTTCATGGCTCAAATCATTTCTCAAGAATAAAGGTTTGATAGTTGAAATTTGGATCAACTGACAAAAAGTCAATCGATACACAAAAAGTCAAACTTTGACTTTTTGGTCAACATTGAATTTCAAAAAAAAATTAAAATTCATCAAGAAATTCAAAAATGTGAAGCTTGATCATCAATAAATCAAAAAAGTCAAAATTCAATGAAAAAAGTTAAACTTTTCAACACTTACAAATTTTTCTAAGTGTTTTGTACATGGTAAATTCATTACTTCATGGAATTTTTTCACCAAGGTGCAAGACGATTCAAAGGAAACTTTCAACATGAAAATTATAGATCTTGGTGAATTCTATAACTTTGTATTAGAGGGTTGATTTCCAAAAAATGCTTAGATTTGAAGATACAGGCCCCTGAAGTTATGACATTTTTATCTAGCACTTAGAGAAATTTTCAACAGGTTTTGATAAGTTTTTATCTCAACTTCTTGGCCAATTTTCATCAAGTTCCAATTTGAATTAGCCAAAGTGGTCAGCATGAAAGTTGTAGACAATATTTCAAGCTTTCCAAAATGTCCAAGAGCACGGATTGTCATACTTGAGCTAGGAGATTCAAAGGCATGAAGTTGGGCATCCATTCTTGATTTGCAAGTCTTTTTGTTGAAGAACACATAATCCAATATATATGCCATGCTGCATAATCCCATGTTACATTCCTTGTAACTTGCAAATCTCACCATAATTTAATGCTTACACATACTCTTGAGATATTACCCAAGTGTTTGAACCATTGTCCAAAAGATATTTCCATTTATAGCATAAAGGCACCATTGTTATTCTTGAAAAGCAAGTTTTTTGGTACAAAATTTGTCTTTAGCCCATACCTTGCTTACTTCTGATTATACTTCACCATAAATCATGGAAAGTATCCCCTCTATACCAGCAACTTTGGTACTTCATCTTGGGACCATGGAATACTTGCCATAACTTGATATTTGCATTCCAACCAAACCATAATTTGTTATCTTGCAAATCTGATTACTTCAACTTACCAAACCTTTTCTCTATAAATAGAGAGGCCATTTGCAAGCTAAAAGGGCCAGAATCTTGTGTGTTGAAAAAACCTCAAAACCCCTTATACTCTAAAAAACCATAATTGTCCACAAAACCTCCATTTCTAAGCTTTGAAACCAAAATCTTCAAATCTCTTTAACCTTGCAAATCTTGTCCAAACAAACCACCCAAATACTTCATATACATCATATAGAAGTTGTCCAAACACAAGAACAACTTATGTAACATGACTATCACCATCTTCCAAACTCAAAAAACAGTACTTTGCAACTTGACTTCTCCAAGACAATACAACAACTCTAAATCAAAACACGAGTTTCAGTTTCAAGGTAAGTTTTCTTGACTTTGAACTCTTCATACAAGCATCATTAGTGGTTAACTTGTGAAGATAAAATGTAGATATCATTACCCTGAAGCTAACCATATGCTTACTTTTCATTTTCATTAACCATGTGTTTAGAACTGACTTATATATGCAACAAAATAAAATGTTAGAGGTAAAACTGCAGTATGAGTCGATGCATATCTCATATGAGTCGACTCATATTAGTTACAAAACAGGGGATGAGTCGATATAATGCATTATGTATCAATACATACTGTTATCAAGACATATTACAGAGAGACAAAATGTGTATGAGTCGATGCAAAACACGAATGTGTCGATGCAAAATAGAAATGAGCCGATGAAAACCATTATGCATCAATATATACTGAGTTAGTTTTAATTTCCAAAAACAAAAAGTGATATGTATCGATGCATAAGTGCATGTGTCGATGCATAAAGCTTTTTTAAAATAATTTTCCTTTCTTTTTACATTATCTTTATATTTTTATATATTTTTATTGTTGTTCATTATTCAATATGGTTGTAATAATAATTAGGTTTTAATTGCTTTCATCCACCATTTGTGATTTGTATCCCCATCCCCAAAAAGATGTAATAGCGTAGAACTTTAAATTCCTGCAATTTATCACTTTCAATATTATTGCTAGTAATTAGGGTTTGTATGGCAAGATATAAAATCAACAAATAGAAAACCCTAATTTCAAAGAAAAAATGTATGCAATCGAAAAACTTTTTACACTTGCACCTCTAGGGTTAACCCACACTTGTTGCCTTCAATAAAAACATTCATGTCCGTCGAATGTGGGATACTTTAGCAAAGACCCTCGATTACCCTTCAATGTTTCCTTCAGTAAACGATCTTAGACCCTTAAGATAAATTGCTAAGGTATCGTATAATGTTTCCTTCTATGACTATATGATGACCCACATCCGTCTCTTCACATCCAATGATAGGGCTTCTTACCAATCAATGGTAAGATAGAAATATATAAAGGAGGAGGAAATGAACAAAGACTTTTTGAGTAGGTAGAACACTCGTAGTTTCTTGCTCACAACCATTTTCAAAACATCTCTCAAAACACACTAACACTTTCAAATGAAATATTTTCAAAAGTTAACACTTTGTATACATTCTTATAGAGACGAGAATCATTACAAAGTTCTCCTAAACAAAGCCACTTTTCAAAAATACTTCCAAACTATCACAAAACACACTTCAAAACAAAGCATTTCAAAGTGAGCTAGCAACTAAGGGCCCGTAGATAACTACGGATGAAAATGGTGCTAACACCTTCCTTTTTCATAACCTACCCCCCAAACTCAAGAAAATATCTCAAAAGGTATTTCCTGTTCTTTTCACCCTTTCCTTTATTGTATAAAAGAAAAGTTAGTGGTGACTATTGCTATCCGCAACAATTGCAATCAAACGAAAAACACCCAAGTCAGTTCTCCCACTATATTAAACCATTATAAGACTTCTTCATAGTATTTGAAGATGTGGCCTCCTGGATTTTACCGCTTCTGATTCCATTCTCAACACGTTCCCCTGTCAATATCAGTTCAGTGAAACCAGCTAAAGAAATTCCTAGCAGATTATTATAGAAGGGACCAGATAGCGTGCTTATGAACATGTCAACCAATTCCCTGTCAGCCAAAGGAGGTTGAACTTTGTTTGCAAGATCTCTCCACTTCTGGACATACTCTTTGAAGCTTTCCTCAGAACCCATGGACATACTCTATAGTTGCATACAGGTTGGCACCAAGTCATAATTGTATTGATATTGTTTGTAGAAAGATGCAGACAAATCTTCCCAAGTGTGAATATTGGAACCTTCATGTTGATAATACCATTCCAGTTGCGTTCTAGGAAAACTCTCTTGAAAGAAATGCAACCACAATTTTTTGTCAGCAGTGTCTGGTTGAATTTTCGAACATATGATCTCAAGTGCAGCTTCGGGAAGGAAACACCATCATACTTGGAAAAGGTAGGAGTTTTGAATTTAGGAGGAATGACAACTCCTGAAACCAAACCCAAATCATCAAAGTTCAATCCAGGCACCTTCTGGATCTCCATACCTCTCAGGCGCTCTTCCAATAGCTTATACTTCTCATCAGCAAGGGATATTGCTCATCCAAATAATCATCTTCCTCTTCATCAGGAAAATTTTCAAAACCAAGACTGCTTCTTTCAGTTTTGACACTCTTACTATCTACATCTTGTTTGTCATCTTCATCCGATGGGATATCAAGATCTCGAGCTTACTTGACTGGACCTCTGAAACTTCTCCCCATGTTAAGGACGCCAATTGGTTTCTTTGTCTTCTTCTTATTATTATTAGTGACAAGTGGCTTCAATTTTTCCTGCCCCTTGGCTAAGTTCAGGAACATCTATTGGAATTGGGCATTCTGAGCTTGGAGATCTTTGATTTTCTGTTCAAGAGCTATTTTTTCGGCTGAAATAAATAACAAGAAGATTAGAAAACCTGTCTTGAGGACACCTGTTATGTAATTATATGTGTTGCATGTAGATGCATATGCAATGTTTTCAAGGATCTCGCGAGATTAAAATTAGAAAATAAATCTGGTTGCAAATTTCTCTTGATGAACTTTGAGTTTTCATCTTTGAACGTCCTTCTATAAGAATCCAACTCACCATATCAAGTGGGTCCTAATGTCAGATTCAAGAGAATATACTTTGATCTTGACAGCATCTGGTTAGAGGAAAATAAATCCTCTTGCCCCCTTGCTAGAAATTTGGCTTATGATAATCATGCACCAAAGATCCCTAAGATCCTTGAAATGGTTAGTAAAAATGCCATGTTATAATGATATGATGTCATGATGTCATGTTCGTGTTAGACAGATAGCAAACACAAACAAGTCACACAAGAGCCCTAGGTTTAAATGCTTGCATGAAGTCCAAAGGTAAGTACCCTTCCCCATTAAAGTTAAGTTGCCTCAACCTGTCCTAAAAATAGTAACCAGGTTCAAGAAATCTCATATCACCGATATTTCTCACAAGATTTATTTTAGCACGGCAACTGGCTTGCCACTAAAACATCCCGAGAGTCGAATCTCAATGAACGTAGCATCGAGTATTAACCAACCTTGGACTGCACCAAAGCCAACTATCTCACTACTTTCTAATAGACAACATGGGTCAATTAAGGTTCTAAAAGTAAGTTAGTGTTAATGACACCATGCAGAAGCCTAATGTTATCCTCGACTAAATCAAGGAACATCAGTACAAGCCAAAGTGTCACACTAACCATAGCCATCATTTCAACCATATCGGTCTATATCGTACAATCTTCATGATCTATTTCTACTTACCTAAGGCATCCCTAGATCGGGGTGTAAGATCTTACAAGCAATAATAAACCCAAGTAACCCTTAAATTTAAAGCAAACAAAGAAAGAAGGTAAAGTGATATAACCCTAAGGTAACCCTTCTTTTTTAAGTACTCCCCAACAGAGTCTCCAATTCTATAATACGGTGGGAGAACTGACTTTTTGGTTTTTATCCAAATGTGCAGATAGCTAGAGTCGCCACCGACTTTTCTTTTTTCCAATATAAGGAAAGGGTGAAAAGAACTGGAAAGACCTTGATTGATTTTGAATTCGGGGGGTAGGTTATGAAAATGGAAGGTGTTAGCACCCTTTTCATTCGTAGTTATCTACAAGCTCTTAATTGCTAGATCACTTTTGAAAATTTTCTTTGCATGTGTGATTTGAAAATATTTTTGAAAAGCCAATGTACGACCAACTTTGTAATGATTCTTGTATCTGTCCTCAAGAATGCATAAAAAGTGTTGGAAAATATTGTTTGAAAAGTGTGATGTGTAAAAATGATTTTTTTGTGAGCAAGCAGTTTGTTGAGTCTTACCCACTAAAGGTCACTTTTGTTATTTTCCTTCTCCGTTAGAGATACTATTATCCACACCATTAGTTGGTAGGTATCCCTATCTATTGGATATGAAGGGACTGGCGTAGGGTCATCAAATGGTCATTGAAGGCAACATGTAGGAATACTTTAGCAATTTGTATCGGAGGGGCAAGATAATTTTTGTAGGCAACTTCAAAGGGTCATCGAGGGACTATGATCTTTATTCGAGGGTCTTTTTCTAAAGTATCCCCACTTTCGAGGGACATGACCATTAATCGAAGGGAAACAAGAGAGGATACCCTAGAGGTGAAAGTGTGCGAGGTGTTTTGATTCAGTTATTTATCTTGAATTAGCGTTTTTCTACATTTGATTACTAGTCTTGCCATACAAACCTAATTACTAGCAATTATAAAATATAAAAAAAATAAACGTGCAAAAAATAGGGTGGGTGTTGAGCCCATGCCCCCTTCCTCTCCAGCATGCATGTTTGCCAACCGAGTTGCATTGCGTTTGTGTTTAGAAATAGGAAAAAATTAAAATATTATGAACATGTGTGTCACTTTGGAAAATTAAGCAAAATAATGCCAAAAGGCTGGGATCGAACCCACGCCCTTCATGATACGTGCGCGTCTGCTTTATCACTGAGTCATGCTTCTTTTCTATTACTCAAACATAAACAATACATTATATAATAAAAAGAAAACTAAAATTAAAGAGACGCCAGAGCCCTAGCTCCGGTCGTCTTCTCCAATGATACAAAATCCTCAGCCCGCGAAAATTTGCAAAATAAAGATTAAGATGGACCTTACCCCGCCTAATTTGAGGGCTACGAATTCAATGGTAATATTGGTTTGGCCAGAAAATGCCTGTATAGAGAGTTTTGAAGAAAATAATACTTCGTGCCCTAACGATGGCAGATCATGTTCTCTATGTTAGAGCTTGTTTTTTTTGTTCAAACCTGTCTTACACATCATGTTAAACATGTTTGGGCAATCAAAAGTAGACAACAATGCATAGATTGACAAATTCGAATTGAGAAATTTTACCAAACCGATGGGCTTGAATGAACGATTCCAGGCGTGGACATGCTTGCTTCTTGGCTTGGTAGTGATCTTGGGAACTTCAGGAATGCGTTTGGATGCTTGGTTTCGATTGAAGGAGGCTGCAAATAGGGTTTTGTGTTTTCCATAGTTATAGAAATTTTGAGATTTTTGAGAGTTCTTGTAGGCAGCATGTGCATGTTCTTCTTGGTCTAAATACATTGTATATTTATAGGACAAGATTTAGTTAACAAAAGTTGGATCAAATCTTGTATGATTATTGATCTAAACTGGGCCCGCGCTTGCCCCACTATTGGGGAGGCCCAATCCAACACCCTTGTATTAGGCCCAAAGACAAGCAGCCCAAGTTGGGGTTTGTTGGGCAACTCCACAACGTATCCGTTAGGGAATGCGACCTATGTGTATACATCATCATCATCATAACTTCCCTCCGGAAATCACAGGTCCAACACCTGTTCTCTCGGAACAGTTGGCCAGGGGGGAGTCCATGTTTTGGACTCCATACATGCGTAAGCCCTGGCAGTGTTCACTGTTGGGCCTCATCATGGCCCAACATTGGAGACTTAGGCCCAGTGTTGGGGGCTATAAATGCCCTCTCACTTTAGAGGGTTAGGTATTGATTCTTTAACTAACATACTCTCATACTTTCTAGAACACTCCATGAATCTTACTTTAGCATCAAAGTGTCTTGCAGGTACCCCCCCATCTCATCTCCAATTGCTGCTCAACTCACAGCTTGTAGGTTTTGACGATCCATTATGGTCTGGTACGATCAATTATTATGAGAATATTTGATTTTATTCTTGAATGGAAAATCTCTTTTTGAGCTCAATCTTATGCCACCTATGCTCCACAAGTTTCTTGATCATCAAGGTGAATTATATGGGCCTCCATGTGACTGAAATAAAAAGCCCATGCGCCTTGATCTAATGCTTCGTATTTTATTTGATTTAATTTGCATTTAATGAATAAAAATTAAAATAAAAGAAATAAAAATCATTAAAAAAAATAGGTGAATGGTTTTAGGGGTCCCCTAATATGTCATAAACATTTTTGAACTTCAAAAGTTTGGCCCATTAGTCCAAAAGCCCAAAATTGTTCAATTAAGGTTTCTTGCATTTTCATAAAATTGATCGACTTGCACCAATCATAAATCTCTCAATTTTTGTCATATGAAGGTGATCTTGGACATTTTGGAAACCCCAAGATGTCTTCTACAACTTTCATGGTGGTAATTTTTCCATTTGAAGATTTTAACTTAATGTAAATTGCTTTGATAAAAAAGTGTCTTTTTGTTGACTTTTAAAATGACCTGTAATGTTTTGGCTCATATCTCTCAAATGAAGCATTTTTTGGCCTTGAGCTTAGAGAGAAAAAGTTGTAGATAATTTAATTTCCATCAAAATGGGCTTTGGTTGAAAATTTTATGATGAAGTATGTGAATGTTATGCTTGGTCAAAGTTCAGTTGACTTCTCCTAAAGTAAACCCTAATTTAGTAACTTTTGGCTTTTGATGAATCTTAAGTTTTCTTGATGAATTATGATCAACCCTTGATCAAATGATGAATGTGAGTTAAAAATACCGATGTTGACCAAAAATCTTGAAGTTTGACTGTAAATTGGTCAAAGTTGACTTTTTGTCCAATACAGTTGATTTTCAATTATATGACTATTTGATTGAGCAAACTTGTGCTGCAAGGCTTAAAACTTGGTATGAGGATACTTTGAAGCATATGAGAAACCATGAAGTCCACTTGAGGCATTAGAAGCCCAACTTTCCTTGAGAAAACCAAAACCCTAGTTATAGGTCAATGCTTAGAAGGAGGATTCATCTGATCAATTCTTGAGTAGTCTTGAGTATTTGAGAAACTTAGGAGCATGAGAAGATATATTGAACCAATTTTTATTTAAAAGTGGGAGGAAAATTTTTGGGGTACAATAGAACGGATGTACGATACCCATGCAAAGCAAAAGGGAGCATCTCATGTCAATCCTTATAGGTGACAACCATCTTCTGGATGATATTCTTAATATTTTTATTAGCAACTTCGACATCCCCATTCATATTGGACCTGTAAGGAGACGAATAATGATGGACAACCTTGAATTCTTCACAAAGTTTTGTCATCATTTTGTTATTCAAATTTGAGTCGTTGTTGGTGATAATCCTGCTTGACACACCATACCGACATATAAAATTATTCTTGATAAAGTGTACTACCACTTGCTTGGTGACGTTAGAATAAGAAGTTGCTTCCACCCACTTGGTGAAGTAGTCAATTGCCACTAAGATGAAATGGTGTATATCTGACGCCTTGGGTTCAATCATTCCAATCATATCAATACCCCACATAGAAAAATGCCATGGGGATGAAATAACATTGAGAAGCGTCAGAGGAACATGAATCTTGTCAGCATAAATCTAACACTTATGCCACTTCTTCGCAAACTTGTAATAGTCAGATTACATTGTCAACTAATAGTAACTTGTCCTAAGCATCTTCTTTGCCATTGAATGTCCATTGGCATGGGTACCAAAGGAACCTTCATGGATCTCATGCATTAACATGCCTGCTTCGTGTCTATCCATGCATATGAGCAAGACCAAGTCATAATTTCTCTTGTATAACACATCTTCATTGAGGAAAAATTCTACCTGCCAACTTTCTCAATATCTTTCTATCTTTGTTTGACGCACAAAGCAGTTACTCTTGAGTTTGAAGGAAGTGCTTGATATCATAATACCAAGGTTTTTCATCTGACGCCCCCTCTGTAGCAAACACATGAGTTGGTCTATCAATACGCCGAACTGTAATATAAGGTACATCATTCCAAGCGTTCACTTTATACATGGAAGCCAAAGTGGCCAACACATCTTCCATTTGATTCTCATCTCTGGGAATATGATGGAATTTAATTTTATTGAATAAAGTTAATAATCTCTTTGCATAATCCTTGTAGGGGATGAAGACAATGTGATGAGTCTCTCATTCTCCTTTGATCTGATTTATTACCAAAGTCGAATCACCATATTATTGGTACAATCAAATGTCAACTTTGCAGTAAAAGGGATATGTGACCCATGGGGAGTGATAATCACAACACTAATTCATTTTCCATAAGCATTTACAGCCTCATCAAACACCATACCCCTTTCAGGATTTAGGATCAAGACCTTCCTTAGGTAAAGGCTCATCACAATCTTTTACTTTCAAATACATCACATCCTCATCAGGGAAATCATATTTAACAGACTGATAATTGTCAACTAGTTGGTGGGCAAGGTACTCTGCCAACATACTGCCTTAATGGCCTTCTGAGTACGGTATTCAATATCATATTCAGACAACAACATCTGCTAACGGGAAATTCATCCAGTAGAAGTATACATTTCAAAAATATACTTAATTGGATCCATTTTAGAAATCAATCAAGTAGTGTGATTCAACATATATTGCCGGAATTACTTTTCCGCCCAGGCCAAAGCATGACATGTTTTTTCTAGCATAGAATACCGTGACTCACAGTCAGTAAACTTCTTGCTGATATAATAAATGGCATATTCTTTTCTTCATGTTTCATCTGGTTGTCCCAAAATACAGCATGTGGAGTTATCCAACATAGTCAGATACATAATCAATGACCTTCCTTCAACAGGAGGGAGAAAGATAGGAGGCTCAAGAAGATACTATTTAATGCTTTCAAATTCCCTTTGGAAACAATCCTTCCACACACAACCTTGATCCTTCTTCAACTGCTTGAAGATTGGTTCACATGTTGCAGTCATATGGGAAATAAATCTGGAAATGTAATTCAAACGTCCAAGGAAGCCTCTAACTTTCTTTTCAGTTCTTGGTGCGAGCATTTCTTTAATTTCCATAACTTTATCTATATCAACTTCAATTCCTTTTTGACTGACAATGAAACCTAACAATTTTCCTAAACAAACACTAAAAGTACACTTATTTGGATTCAGTTGGAGACGATACTTCCTCAATCGTGAAACAACTTCAAAAAATATTCTATATGACTTTCCTCAGTTTGAGATTTGGAGATCATATCATCAACATATACCTCAATTTATTTATGCCTCAAATCATGGAATAGTGTTGTCATAGCCCTCTAGTACGTTTCACCAACGTTCTTCAACCCGAAAGGGCATCACTCTATAACATAATGTTCCCCAGGGTGTGATAAACGTTGTTTTTTCCATGTCCTCATGAACCATTCTAATTTGATTGTATCTGGAAAATCTGTCCATGAACGAGAACACTTTGAATTTTGTTGTACTATCAACCAACATATCAATATGCGGTAATGGGAAGTCATCTTTTAGACTTGCTTTATTTAAATCTCTATAATCAATGCACATGCAGACCTTTTCGTCCTTCTTTGGTACTGGAAAAATATTGGAAATCCACTAAGGGTACACTGATTTCACAAGAAAACCAACATCAATTTGTTTCAAAACCTCTTCTTTGATCGGCGGACATTCTGGCTTAAGCCGCAAATAGTGTCCCACAATATCGGTATCCAAACTAGGCCTGTCTTTATAAAACCAAAAAAAGATATCCACATACTCTTTCAGCAACTCAATCAACTTGCTCTTCACCTCGGGATGAAGAAGTGCCTCAAACTTGACTTATTTCGGATCTTCCTCTGAACCCAAGTTAATCGTCTCCAACAGATCTTTATACGGCTGAATAGTATTTTCCTCGAGCTCAAGAAACCGTGAAACTTCTTCTAGGATTTCATCATATTCTTCTTCTTCAGCCACATACACAGTATATTCAAAGTTGGGAGAGGGTGTAGGGTCATTACACTCAACGGGGTTTTTTTAATTAATCTGCACATATGATTTATGATTGATTTTAGAAACTGACACATGTAACAAGTGATTATGTAGATTTAATTACAATTATTATTTATTTCGAAAGGTTTTTTCTGATTACCATTTTCCAAGAAAAAAATATAAAATAAAGACATAATTTAGAAATCAAAAGCAACTTTTATTAATGATCTTAAAATTCAAAACAAAAGACATGCCCATACAATCATTACTTCCACCTTGGGCAGAGTGAAATACTTTTTGAAAAGACCAACAAAAAACAAAATACTTTGAAATTTGAATGCAAGAAGGAACATCAACAGTGATCTAATTCTGGATTTTGACTCCATGTGCCATGAAGTTTGACATCTCTTGCTCTGAATCATTTTCAAGAATAGCGTTGATCCTTGGAGTAGTCGGATGAAGATATCATACACTGTGAAAGATGTCTTGATATTTACTCAAAACGGACTTCGGCTTCACAACTTCCTCCTTCATGGAGAAACCCAAACCAGTCTCATTCCTATTCAAATTTGGATTAATAACCTGCCCCGCACCTTGCTATGGCCTTTCTACACTACCTGTTGCGCATCCTTAAATGAGGCGATATAATCTTCATTATTTCTTATATTATCAATGGACAAAGCTTAGAACTGAGTTAAAACAACGGCTTTATTAGCTTCTATAATTCTAAAGTAAGAAAAATGAGATATGTTGAAACGGTAAAGTGACAAGCAACAAAAGTTTTAGAAATATTTATCTGGGAATTTATCGTGTCCACAAAGATTGGTGAATTGAAATTTCGTTTGACAAATCTCTCGTTAATGAGTTTGGATTTAATTGGTAAAACAAAAAAATCATAAAAGTAAATATGAATAGGAAAAAATTCATACTCTAGAGAGAAGAAACTTATCAAGCATGCATATAATCTGGTTCTCACAAACTTAAACTTATCGACCAGTTACACTTAACATATAATACTCCTCTGAGTCATCTAGAATCACTCACTCCCTAAGTTATTTCTAACCCAAAGTAGAGATAACTACTATATCATCTCAGTGACGATCTCTCAGCCAACCTCAACAACACATCAGATATCCATATTACTCGTACCCACGATCTCTCAACCGACACAACCAACACGGAAGCATTAAGCTTCGACACTTATTAAGATTGTTAGCTCTAAATATATCTCTAGAATCCAGAAATTAACAGATAATCATCCTAGATAAATATTTGAGCAGTATAGGTCTATAACAACCCAAACCCCGAGCACAAAGCAAAAATCTAAGATGACAATCAACACAGATTTGTAAAGCAAATTAAATATAATGCCACGGGAAAAAAATATACATGAGTTCAAATTAAAATCATATAAAAAACCCAACCAAAGAGAAATACACAAATAGGAAGAGAAATGAACCAAAAATATCCCGGTTTGTCAACACCGATTGATGATCAATCCACCCCGGATCATCCATATGCAAGCTCCAAAGTTGTTTTCTAAGCTCTATCTACTAAAAATTGAAGGTTTGATGGATTGGGACCAAAGTTACCCAAAACATAACCTAAAAATATATATTTTTACCCCTTTTAACGTATTTATGTCCTTCCAGTTTCATCGGGTAAATCTGGATTCGCCTGGCGAAATTCACCAGAAGCAACAACAGGAAATTATGCATTGTTTCAGCTATAACTTGAGAACCGTAACTCCAATTTGCGCTTGGTTTGAAGTGTTAGAAATATTATTCAATTCTATTTCTAACAATGACAAAATATAAACTAAATTGATGATTTATTATTCTTTGATTTTGAGTCTTATTCGTTGACGAATTGCTCAAAATCACGCGTTTGAAGTCGTGTCTTTGACACTTTATTGCTCATGCTCCAAATACGCATCAATACCTACAAAATGAATGTAAAAACATCAAACAATACACTATATAGATAACAAAACACAAACAAACACAAACTAAACGTATTTACATAAAAGTAAGCTTTACTCAATGATATTAATAACAAAAAGTCTATAAGTGCAATAAAAAGTATATACAAAAATAGCTACAATTTACACTTATCAAACTCTCCCCAACATGAACTTGTTTGTCCTCAAACAAAGCCAAACAAATCAAAGAATCAAAAGTAACCAACCAAAATATCACGAATCAACAAGTTTTAAAACAGAAAAGAAATGTATGGTTCAAACAAAAACGCACATGCAAGGTAAATACTTACCACAATGTTACAACAAAAACATGTAAACAAAACGAATCCTAAGTACAAAAATCATACTAAACATTCTAAAACAAAATCAAGCTCAATCATGAAGAACACACAAAAGTGAGGGGCAAAAATCACTCATCCACAATCTTGCAAACAATAGACTAAATTATGCAATCATCCAAAAACTCATATTGAAAATATAAAGGCAAGAGTCACAAGGGTTTTTTAAGGTTGTAATGTGGCTTGGTTAACAAACAATGGATAAGTCCTAAAGCTAATCGAAACAAAAACTTTCCTTAATCTAAGGGAGTGATCAACTCACAAAGACTCAGGCAAAATAATTTCAATCAAACTTTTTCTTCATTCCAAATTTTAAACCAACACATATCACATATTAACACAATATTATTTCATACTCTTTTTGTTTCTGTTTTTCAAATTTTTCTCTTTTTTTCTTTCTTTTTCACTTTTTTTCTTTCTATTTCTTTCTCAACCTCATAGTAATACACATAAGCACATAAACATTTATCTCCCCAACTTGAGGTCAACCATGTCATAATATGAATACTCACTACTTTCTAAGGCAAGGTAAAAATTCAAACTACACCTCTTAGTTAAAGGTTCAAGAAAACAAAGAATCAATATCCATACAAAAAAATGAACCAAATACTCATAAACAAGCATTTAGAAAAAACAACATGGATATCGACAAAAAGCTCAAAGGGGTTAACAAAAGTTCACACACTCACAAGGTGAATTGACTATTTGGCTAAGGTAGTTGTGCTCAAAATGAAACAAAAAAAATGCATTGATCATGTTCAATATTTCATACAATCAACACAATAAAAGATTAAACATAATAAAATCCATTTAAAACAAGAATTGTGACCTCCAACATATATGAACAATGGAAAGCTCCCTCACATTTATGGGTAAAAAGGGAAACTAAAGTGATTCATGTCATGAGCAAGTAATGCAAAAAGAATGAATGGTATAGTAAGTATACAAATGATAAATTTCTTAAACATGTTATGCTATAGAAAGAGATAAACGAGTACATAGCGTGTATCAACTTCAAAACATTATCATTACTATACATTCGTAAGTTTAAACACTCAAATTTGGAAAATCACCAATTCTACTTCAAGCTATCGAACCAAAATTCGAGTCCAAACAACAAGAAAAAAAAAGGATGAAAGTGAAATAAACAACTTGAGAAGTGAAGATTTGAGATTTTAGAACAGGTCCAATTTCAACTTGTTTAAACAATTAATCAACACACTACCTAAACTAATCAAAATGAAAAACCATAAAACATGCTTGTTTTACGTCGTAAGACATGTTTCTTCGAATGAGCCAAATGCTTCACTCCCGTTTTTGCTCTAATCTCTTCGAGCTCTAACCGGAACTACACATGTAACCACACTTTTGGCAAACATAAAAAGAAACAAATATATACACTATATTCACAAGTATGTAAAACATGTACAATTTACAAGTTTGGTAAACATATACAAAAAGATGTACAATTAAACATAAACAAGTTCATTTACAATTTCTATACAACATATACATTAATTACAAAACTCAAAAATAAAGAAACTATCGCAATGTGATCCAATAAAAACACCAATCCTCGGCAACAACGCCATTTTGTTGAAATGGTAAAGCCACAAGCAACAAAAAAATTGGAAATATTTATCCGGAAATTTATCGCGTTCACGGAGATTGGTGAATTAAAATTCCGTTTGTCAAATCTCTCGTTAATGAGTTTAGATATAATTGTTAAAATATAAAAACATAAAAGTAAATATGAATAGGAAAGAATTCATACTCTAGAGAGAAGAAACTTATCGAGCATTCATATAATCTGCTTCTCACAAACTTAAACTTATCGACCAGTTACACTCAACCTACAGTACTCCCCAGAGTCATCTAGCATCGCTCACTCCCTAAGTTATTTCTAACCTAAAGTATAGAGAACTACTATATCATCTCAGTGACGGTATGTCAGCCCCCTCAACAGCACACCAGACATTCATATTACTCGTATCGATGATCTCTCAACCGACACAACCAACACGAAAGCATTAAGCTTCGACACCCATAAAGATTGTTAGCTCTAAATTAGGAAATAAGGAGAGTTTTGAAAAGGAGTGAGAAGATTTTTGAAATTAAAGGAGATAGGAGGACATGAAGGGGCTATCCTAGAGCATAAAGTAAAATCTAAGAAAAAGAATGATCTAACCAACAAGAAACCAACATTTGACATATGAAGTCAATGTAGTATTCTCATCCTTTAAATTGAAACCAAGAAAGCAAAGATACTAAACCTCTGAGAAATACCATGCTTTAGATGAATTAAGTCTTCACAAAAATTAGGTGGAGTAACAACTGTATACAGGAATTCTCAATCACAGACAAAACATATAATTAGAATAACGTGTACACAAAGAAAATCAATCCAATGTTTTAGAGTAAACCCCAAGAACTTCAGACAAAATAACAACAAAGTCACAAGGTCCCAAGGGTATCAAGGCTTCTAAAACTAAGTCTGAGAAGTCCACAACTCCACAATGCCAAGGATAGTAACCAAATAGTCCAAGTAACCTTAAAGTTTTTTAATGTTCACATTGGTTATTAAGTGTCTTCAAAAAGAAAAGAAAGCTCAAGTGAGAAAAATAATAAAAAAAATACATAGAGATAAATGCTCAAATGAGCAAAGATAAGATGACATAAAGATAAATGATCAAGTGAGCAAAGATGAAAATAACATGAAATGTAAATGCTAAAGTAAATGGTGCATAAAAGTAAAGGCATAAAATAAAAGGGCATAAAATAAAAGCACAAAGTAAAGTCAATTGCTAGTGAATTAGAAGTTAGAGATTAAATGAATGACCATCTTGAAAGTTGCATTTGAAAACTCATTAGAAGATTGATAAAAGCGAAGCTTCTCAACAACAAGTTTCATTTGTTTTTTTGTCAAATATATCATTCATTTCAAATACTCAAGGAAAGTATATATGATCAACGATGTTTAAATGATTCACTTAAATTAAAATTCATGGTTATTGGATCAAAGGTTTTAAATTAGACATACTTGAGCTTGTAAGCATAGGTTTGGACAACGAATGATCATTTTTCGAATCGGAATAAATTTAGTGTTATGTTAAGCAATCGTAAGTGGACTTATGTAGAAGTCACACCTATTTGAGGTCGTTCAATAAAAACCTATGTACCATATATTAGAGAAATTATATGTAGATTATACTATAACGAGATGTAACACAAGTAAGAAAGGGATAAAATAAAGAGGGGGGGATGTATCAGATGAAATTAGGATTTCAAATATCATCAACATCATTCATCCATTTTGATGGATTTAGTTTTTCAACCTATCAAAACCCAAGATCCAATGAGGTTGAGGAACTTGTCCCAAAATAACACATAAATCAGGACCAAACAAAAATAATAAAATAATATTCAATGAAGCGATATTTAAATAATTAATAAAAGAGAAATTATTGGTAAAATACACAAAGTATATTAAAACACTAAATAAAATTCTTAAAAAAATAGTCAGTGGTCAAACATGAGTAAATAAATGTTAACAAAAATTTTCATAACTTTTTAAAGGCAGAAACTATTTTTTAAAATTTAAAGAAATAAGCAAAATAAACAATAAATTGTAAAAAAAATATCGTAAAATAAGAAATAAAAATAAAATGAGGCCACCAATATTTGTCAAGAGGTCATTGGATCCTTCCATATTTTTTCTAGATTTCAAAAATCAAGAAAAGTATTTTTAAACAATTAAAACAATTCAAATAAAGTGAAAAAACATAAGAAATATCCAATTGTGAAAAATAAGAATCAAAAATAGAAAAATCAAAAGTATTTTTGAGAAATATTTTTAGAATTTTAGAAGTTGAAATGAATTTTTTTATGAATTTTTGAAGTTTAAAACAATAAAAATATAAAATCAGAAAATAAAATAAAGTAAATAAGATGTAGACTATTGGATCAATGTGAAAATTCATTAGTAATCAAATCCAAGGGATCTGGCGCACTGTGCATATCATGGTCATTAGTGAATAACACACAAGATCCTCTATTTCAAAAACAGATAAAACAAGCCACGCATGGGGCTCTGATTGGTTAAAGACGTCCATGCCACCACCTTCAACCTTCAGATCTTTGACAAAGTCAACCAAAACACAAGATTTATAGGTCCCTCAAACGGAAAAAAATAGAGGTTCAGATCGGTGCCATTCGATTTCTTCTCGTCAAGACGAAGACAACTCTACCCTCGCGAAAAATTATTTAACTTATAGCTTAGTCTTTTTGAGAAAAACCAGAGAGTTTTGAAAAAAATTTAAATCATAAACAGATGCATCAAATGCATTAATTCACCAAAATTAAGTTAGTAGTAAGCATCAGTGAACATCATAAGCCATTTCAGTTATTTGAGTTAGAAGATTTGGTGCCTTAAACTACCTAAACGAAGTCAGATGAATTTACTCTAAAACTAAACTTGGCTAGAACGATTTAGGACACTTCAAGGATTGTTTCTTCTTCTGTTAGCTTTAGGGAAGTTCAAAGATGAAGAATCAGCAAAGAAATTGGATTGAAAGATGCTTTAAAACCAAATTCGAAGTTGAAGAATTGAGAGGTATGGAGGGAGTTCAACAGAGGTTCTTTGGCTCTCTAAAGCTTGTCAAATGAGTGTGATATCATCCTATATTTATAGTTGAGAAAATGGAATGCTCAAACGTGTGATATGATGAGATTTTGAGAGAATTCATGTGAAGTTGCAAGCATGAAAAATGTGACTCATATTTGCTCAAAACTCAGCCAAAACATGTGTTTCAAGGTGCTAATCACTTCAGGAAGATTGTTAAGCATGATTAGAAGTAAAAACATGCAACAATTGTGTGATTAGAGGCCACATTAACCAATTTGCAATCCGACTGTTTTGACAAAATCAGTTCCAAGGTGCCGACTTTGAATCCATGGTGCACCTAACTCAAGAGGCTTTATCACGTGATTCTTGGAGAATTTGAAAAATGAGGTTACAATCTTTACAATGTGCCAAGAAAGAAATCATTTGGAGATATGAGCAAAAATTTATGTCCAATTGAATTTAGGAAAAACACACTGATGTTTTCTACTTAGAAAAATTCTAAGTGTTGAACTTCAAAATGACCTATAATGTTTGTGATACGGTGGGAGAACTGACTATGGTTTTGCGTTTGTTTTCGCAAATGTTTCAGTTGAGCAAGAGTCGCCACCGACTTTTTATTTTATCCTAAGGAAAGGTTTAAAAAGCACAGCAAAAACCTTTGAGATGTTTTCTTGGGTTCGGGGAGTAGATTATAGAAAGGGAAGGTATTAGCACCCTTTCTATCCATGGTTATCCATGGGGTCTTAGGTACTTGCTTAGATTAACTTGTCTTGGTTTTCAATTGTTTGAAATGGTGCTTTGTGTGTGTTTTTGAAAATGTTTTGAAAAAGATGCCTTGTCTAGGTTACCCTTGTAACAATTCTTTACTCGAATGTTTTACAAAAGGTGTTTGTCTTTTTGAAAAGATGTTTCAAGGTTTTTTGAAAGTTTGTTTTGAAAGGGTGGTTTGAAAAATAGGCAAGTGTTTTTGTTTTGCAAGTTGACAAGTACTTAAGAGCTATCTACCCTAAAGTTCTCAAGGATTTTTGCTATGTTTTAACCCTTTTAACAATTTTATTCCACCATTGCATTTGGTGGACAATCTTGTGTTAGGATGTGAAAGGGACGGGCGCGGGTCATCGTTTAGACCATAATTGCAATGGTGCCAAGTATCTTTGGGCAATTTTCCTTTAAGGGACTTGATCATTTTTAGGCAACTTTTCGAAAGCGTCGTCGAGGGACTATGATCATTTTAATTGTGTTTGTTTTGCCCAAAGAGACCTAACATGCAATATGGCCCATTTATTGAAGGCAACAAGTGGAATACCCTAGGGGTGCAAGTGTGATTAGTGTTGTCCATTTTCATGCTTGATTGTCTTGAAATTAGGTCAAACTATTTTTGTTGTTTTTGTTTGCATACAAACCCTAATTATAACATGGTATATTTAGAAAGCAATAAAGTGCGAAATTTAAAGTTCCTAAGCTATTACAACACAATATGGGAAGGGAGGTACAAATGTTCAAATGGGGGGGGGGGGGGGGGGATTTGACAAGGAATTTAAACCTAGCTATTACATCAATTTGGAATTATTTACAAGATAATCAATTGCACAAATTAAATAGAAATAAGATAAATATGCAAGATGCAAAAAGGCTTTTTATGTGTATGAAAAAAAAGTATTTTTTATGTCAAATAAACAAAATAAAAAGTATTATTTTTTTGGAGCTTTTTTATGTTTAGGGCAAAACCCTAATTTTATTAAGTAAATTGTATTAATTATTCAATATATATAATATTTAATAATTATGTATAAGAATAAAATAAAAATGGAGTATATTTGTAAAAAGGTATTTTTAATATTAAATATTAATAAAAAATAAAAGGTATATATTTCATATTTTTTACCTAAATATTCTAATAAATATAGATGTATTATTATTATTTACTAAATATATATTATAAGTATAAAAATAATAATATTTAATATTTATAAAAAAATATATTTTATATCAAATATTTTCAGAAGATAAAATAAAATAATAAATGAAAAAAAATGAATGTATTTGGTATTTATTCCTAATATTCTAAAAAAAGTATTATGTATTTATTTACATACAAATATCAACATAAACAAATAAATGCCTAAAAAATATAAAAATGGTGTGAAAAATATTTTTTATATTTTTAATATTATTAGAAAAAATAAATAAGTCAGAACAAAAAAGAAAAAGTCAAAAAAACATAAAAATAAACATAATGGGCCAAGGGGGTGTAAAAGTAAAAACATGGTGTGAAAAGAAATAACAAAACAGGCCCAGCCCACGTGGAGCTTCTTCAACCTCTGGCCAGAACCTTTGTCAAAAACGCGCGCTTTGCACAATGATTCAAACACCTGGATTCTTGGACTTTTAGCACAAGCTTACAACATAAGAAATGTTAATCATCAAGCCACGATTCTGGACAAGTAAAAAACTCATCCTAACTCTCAGAAATGAGAGAGAATTTCATCATTCCCAAATCTTAACCTAACTTTTTATCAATGTTCAGACCTTAAATTCTCATGGCACAGGCAAAATAAATGGAAAGTAAAGACATGTACAGTTTCAGGGGCATGAGTAGAACACTTCTTATTGACAAACTTAGTGCTAATGATGCCTACATTAAGAGTTAGAAGTTCAAGAATATACCTGTTCAGTTGGAATCGTGTCTGGCAATGGGGGAGCTTTCAGGACAAGATGATGATTTGTACAGCTTCCTTGAAGTGTGAGGATGTTATTCCAATACTTGGTATGCTTTGAAACCTTCTATACCAAGCTGCAGAAGTCAGCCTGCAAGAGGAAGAAATGAAAATGGCCAAACTGATTAGAGGAGTTACAGTCCACTTCTAATGCTTTGGATAGTTTGGATTGCTGGTAAGGAAAGTGTTTGAACTGGTTTTAGCAAGAATGCACGATGGAAATGAGTTGTGGGATTCAATCTGCAGCAGGTGCTCTGTTTTGACAGTTTGAGAGGGCAATGAAGGTGGATAGCTCGTGTTTCAACTTGGGTTTGATGATTAGAAAGTGTTTGACAAGTTTGCTTCAGCTTGGTTCACAGGAAATGAGAGTTGTTATGTGTTATGGCAAGTTTCTTACACTTTAAGCAACAAAAGGCCACTTGGTGTTTCTAGCCTGTACAGGCCCCCATTCTATGCTGAACCACTTAGTCTTGATCAGTGTAATTAACCCATAAACTTGTGCCAAAGAGATCTTAACTGTACTTGCTTGGATTTGCATTTTGACATAAAGTTCACTTTTGCAAAAATGGTTAAAATGCTTTATCTATTTTGGGACTAAACCTTTTTGCAATGCTTGAACACAAAAAATATGGTCTTGGCACAATGAGTTTGCATTAAATTTATGAGTGTAAAAGAGATTTAGGGCCTGTAATCAAGAAATGCATGCTGATTTGAAAATTGCCTAAGTGTATGAACATGGAAATTGGCCATAACAAAAGTGAGTTTTTCCCATATTGCCAAATTCGATTCTCTCTAACCATGAGGTTGTTTGATGAGTTCTTGGACATTTTGGAAAGCTTGGAATGTTTACTTCAATCCATCTTTGAAATGAAAATTGAAATTCCAAGTGGAAGTATGTGAAAAATGGTCTTGAAGTTAGGTAAAAATCCTGCCTAAAATAGGTCAAATTTTCTCTAAGTTAAGAATGGTTTGGTACCCTTGTTCCAAAAATTGTAACTTGAGATACAAGCTTCTTTTGGGAAAACTTTGTGAATCAAAGTTTTAGATTTTGTAATAGGCTACAACTTTAATGTTTTGACTTTTGCTTGAATCCAAATGAATCTTGGTGAGAAAGTGGGGCAAAGTTAGGAAAAAATTAGGGTTTTTCATAACTTAGAAAAATTCTAAGTTATGAAAAATCTTCATTTCAAACCCTAATTTGCAATTCTTGATTTCTTGATGAACAAGTTTCATGATTTGGCATGTTTTGATGAAAAATGAATCTTGACACTTGATTTTGACCAAAAAGTCAAAGTTTGACTTTTCAGTATACAGTCAAAATTGATCAATTGACTGGGAAATTCAACTGTCAATCTTGTGTATTTGGAATCTTTTGAACTTGTTGAGCATGTCAAGACAATTCCATGGGGTCCTTGAGTCCATATGTAAGTTTGTTTTGCCATTGGCTAGGTCAAACAGTCAAAAATTGCCTTTGTGCAGTCAAAACCCTAAAAATGACCATTTTGCCCTTTTGGTGATCTGATCAAATTTCTTGTGGAATTGTGATCCAAACTTGATCAAATGGTCCATGTGAGTTTATAATGTTGATATGGGTCAATTTTCATGAGGTTTGACTGTCAATTAGCCATAGTTGACTTTTTCCCCAATACAGCTGATTTCTAGGTCAACTGTCCAATTAACTGGGCAAAATTTGGAATCAAGACTTGAAACTTGGTGTGGATAAACTTGGGGGTCCAATATGAAGCATGAAAGTCATCTTAGGAATTTTTGGTCAAAACATCTTTGTGCAAACACAAACCCTAATTTGGGTCAACAGTGCAAGGAGGAGTCTTGAGCAGATGAAACCCTAACCGGATCTTGAGCTTCAAGGGCTTTGTGATGAGAAATCATTGAGAGATGGGAGGGCAAATTTTGGGGTACAACAGTTGCCCCTGTTCAATCTTCTTGAATTCGAAGAGTTAGATTGGCAAGTTTGCCTTTCGCGACTCGAGGGTAAAAGGAGATTGGACACTAGAGTGCCCTTAAATTTGCACTCGTCAAAGAAATGGATGCGGGAATGGGCTTAGAGATGCCATTTGGAGATGGGCTTAACGATGCCATCGGGAGGAGTGACAGAAACTTGTCGGGGATGGGCTTAAAGATGCCATCTGGGATGAGTATCAGCAAGGTGTCCATGTTTTGGACTATCTCTGAACTGGGGGTTTGAATAAGCAATAGATTGACATCCGTATCTGGAGGCATCCGTAAACTGTTTTCAAAAGTTGCATTTGAACAAGCGATAGATCAACATCCGTTGTTGGGAAGAATCCATAAACTGTTTTCAGAAGTCTTGAGAAGAAACTGAACAAGCGATAGGTTAACATCCGTTACTTGGAGAACCCGTGAACTGTTTTCAGAAATCTTGAAGTTGAATAAGCAATAGAGCAGCATCCGTTGTTGGGAAGCGTCCGTAAACTGTTTTCAAAAGTTGCATCTGAACAAGCGATAGATTAACATCCGTTGTTGGGACGAATCCATAAACTGTTTTCAGAAGTCTTGAGAAGAATCTGAACAAGTGATAGGTTAACATCCGTTACTTGGAGAACCCGTGAACTGTTTTCAGAAATCTTGAAGTTGGATAAGCAATAGAGCAGCATCCGTTGTTGGGAAGCGTCCGTAAACTGTTTTCAAAAGTTGCATCTGAACAAGCGATAGATTAACATCCGTTGTTGGGACGAATCCATAAACTGTTTTCAGAAGTCTTGAGAAGAATCTGAACAAGCGATAGGTTAACATCCGTTACTTGGAGAACCCGTGAACTGTTTTCAGAAATCTTGAAGTTTGAGGAGGAACCGGTGTAGGGTTTCCTGATGATGAGCTCGTGTAAAACTGCATCTGGATGAATCTGGAATAAGCATCAGAATGTTGCCACGTCTGGGTCACATCTGAACTATTCCTAGAAAGAATCTCGGAAGATAATGATTTTAGTCTGTCGACTGATCTTACCTGAAAAGGTAAAGAGTTAGTTGTATGCAATGTCATGATGCACGATGCAACGTATGTTATATGATATGAATGTAAATGAATGCTCATGTAAGCTGACGAGCTATCTTGCTGAGGATAAGTGAATCCTGGATGGCCGAAGATAAAAGCCTCTTGACTGCTGTCGGGAACAATAATTCCTGGTTGTTGCTGGAGAATAAGGAGCTTGGGTTGTATACCAATCCTCTGGGGAATTCCTGTCTTGAGGAGATCTTCATTGGAGAATCTTGAATATACAATGAGGAACTGAAAACTGAAAGTCTGCAGATTTGCTTGGGGAATATCAGACCTTCAATCGTTGAGGGGCCTTGGAACCACTTACGGGGACTTGGAATTTCCTTGGTGACTTGCAGGGTAAGAGAATTTCTGATGATGTCCACTGGGGATTTTAGAACCTGGCAGACTTAAGCTGGGGAGATAAGACTGAGAATCTCTAGTCTAGTGAGAAGCATTTTTGTGGGGAGAAGGTTCACTAGTCTGGCTCTGCTGGGGATCGATAGCCTGAAGTTTTAGCTCTGCTAGGGATACTGAAACTCAGTTCTGAGGGGAATGGAGTTCTGGAGGATTCTCTGGCTGGGGATAACAAAGATAAACTCCTCTGGGGATTGTATTGATAAGTTATGCTGGGGAACTTTGATGAACTCCGCTGGGGATAGGGAGAATTTTGCCGAGTGCGATCTTCCGTGGCAATTAGCTGAGGATAACCCAGTTATAAGCCCTTGTGAGGAATAACTTTGAATAAATCTCAGGAGAGACGTCCGTACTCTGCAGGGGATAAGCTTCCAGAATCTACTGGGGATAAGCTTCAAGACTTGTTGGGGATATGGATTCCAAATCTCCTGGGGGTTTCCTTTGAAAGGGTATCAAGATATCCAACTGCACCTTCAACCTATCAGTAATCCTCTTTCTTGATTCATAAGGAAATGATTATGTTCAAATGCATATGCCTATTTAACAAAACATTGGACGTTTCTCAAAATAAAACAAATAGTGCAAGAGAAAAGAAGAAGGAAATGACACAAATTTCTGGGAAAAGTATTTGTATTGACTTTCTATGAGTATATTTGTACAAAGGAGACAAACATCCTAGTAAGAGGATTTCGTCGTAAATATTGAAAGATTTATACAAAATAAGGATGGCTATGTGAAATAATTCCATGGGATTCCATTCCGCTATAGCCTTCATAACTCTGAATATCTGTCCATTCAATGCTTCGTCTGTCGATGACTGGATTGATCAAAAGCCTGGAACTGGTTGATGAAGAGATTGTCTTTGAAATGATCCGACGAGACATAGTCATACGCTTTAATTCCCTAACTTTTGCCTGAATCTCCCTTTCGGATTTTCGATCCACCGGGAAACCCCTTTTTGCCCAAGCCGCCCTTTCGGGTTTTCAACTTGCCAGGTGTACAGATTTTTTTGTTTTTATCCCTAATTTTTTCCTGAACCGCCCTTTCGGGTTTTCGGTTCACTGGGATGCCCATTTTTGCCCAAGCCGCCCTTTCGGGTTTTCGACTTGTCGGGTTATTTTATGCGTAGTATCTTTTGACTATGTCTGCGTTCGCAGGGTGCGGCAAATCGTCGCCGTCCATGGTGGTCAGAATCATTGCACCACCAGAAAATATGCTCTTGATCACAAATGGTCCTTCATATGTAGGAGTCCATTTTCCCCTGGGATCACTTTGCGGTAAGATAATCCGCTTGATTACGAGATCTCTGACTTGATACACTTGACGTTTGACTTTTTTATTGAAGGCCTTGATCATCCATTTTTGATACGTCTGACCATGGCATATAGCAGCAAGTCGCTTCTCTTTGATCAGATTGAGTTGATCAAGTCGGGTCTGCATCCAATCATCTTCATTCAAACCTGTGTCCTTCATAATCCTTAGAGAAGGAATCTGAACCTCCATAGGCAGGACTGCTTCCATGCCATATACCAAAGAAAATGGGGTTGCCCCGGTTGAAGTACGTTCCGTCGTACGGTATCCATGTAGGGCAAACGGTAACATCTCATGCCAGTCTTTGTAAGTGACCGTCATTTTCTGAATGATCTTCTTAATGTTTTTGTTCGCAGCTTCAACAACACCGTTCATCTTCGGCCGATAGGGAGATGAATTATGATGATAAATCTTGAACTGTTCGCACAATGCGGTGATCATTGTGTTATTCAGATTTGTATCGTTGTCTGTGATGATCCTATCTGGAACACCATACCGGAATATGAGATTTTGCTTGATGAAGCGGGCAACCACATTTTTAGTAACAGAGGCGAAGGAAGCCGCTTCGACCCACTTGGTGAAATAGTCAATGGCAACTAGGATGAAGCGATGTCCGTTGGAAGCCGTGGGCTTGATCTCTCCAATCATGTCAATGCCCCACATTGCAAATGGCCACGGAGCAGTCAGGACGTTGAGAGGAACCAGAGGGATATGAACTTTGTCAGTGTAGACCTGACATTTGTGGCAAGTACGGGAATGTTGATGGCAGTCAGCTTCCATGGTAGACCAGTAATAGCCTGCCCTTAGGATCTTCTTGGCCATTGTATGCCCGCTCAAGTGAGTGCCAAATGTGCCGTTGTGTATCTCGGTCATGATCAATTCTGCTTCAGCTTTGTCTACGCATCGGAGTAATACACAATCATGGCTTCGTTTGTAAAGGATGTCGTTGCTCAGGAAGAATTTGGCAGCAAATTTCCTTAAGAACTTCTTGTCATTTACGGAAGCTCCTTCGGGATAATCTCTAGTCTGGAGATACCTTTTGATTTCATGGAACCAGGGTTGTTCCACTACTTCTTCGGTATTAATCTCGTGACAATGTGCAGGTTCATCCATTCGCTCGATGGTGATTTGGGGAGCCTCGTTATCCCAGTTGAGTTTAAACATGGAGGACATTGTAGCTAGAGCATCTGCTAGCTGATTTTCTTCTCGCGGGAAATGCTCGAAGGTAATTTGCTCGAAATGAGGCAACAATGTCAAGACATGTTCTTTGTATGGGATAAGATTAGGATGCTTGGTATCCCACACTCCTTTGATTTGGCTGATAACCAAAGCCGAGTCCCCAAATACGATCAAAGATTTGATCCCCAAGTCTATAGCAGCCTTGAGACCAAAGATGCAAGCTTCATACTCAGCCATGTTGTTTGTGCAGCTGAAGCAAAGTCGGGCCGTGAAAGGTGTGTGACAACCTTCCAGAGAAATGAGTACTGCGCTGATACCATTTCCAAGTGCATTTGAAGCACCATCAAAGTACAGGGTCCATCGGGATCCCTTTTCGGGTCCGTCATACGGTCCGTTACCTTCAATGTTGTCCAAATTCATGATGTCCTCGTCTGGGAAGTCAAATCTCATGGGTTGATAATCTTCGATAGCTTGATGAGCCAGATGGTCAGCTAGTACACTCCCTTTTATAGCTTTTTGGGTGGTGTACTGGATGTCATACTCAGTTAGGATCATTTTCCATCTAGCTATCCTTCTGGATAAAGCAGGCTTTTCGAAGATATACTTGATAGGATCCATTTTGGAAATCAACAAGGTAGTATGAGTCAACATATACTGCCTTAGTCGGCGAGTAGCCCATACCAAACGCAGCAAGTTTTCTCGAGCAGTGAGTAGCGAGTCTCACAGTCGGTAAACTTTTTGCTAAGGTAATAAATAGCATGCTCTTTTCGACCAGACTCGTCATGCTGGCCCAAAACACACCCCATTGAGTTATCCAAGACGGTCAGATACATGATCAATGGCCTTCCTTCGACGGGTGGCATCAGAATAGGAGGTTTTAGCAAATACTCCTTGATCTTATCAAAAGCAGCTTGGCAATCGTCGTTCCATTCGACTACCTGATCTTTCTTTAAGAGTTTGAAAATTGGCTCACAGGTAGAAGTCAGATGAGAGATGAATCTGGCAATATAGTTCAAGCGCCCCAAGAACCCTCTAACCTCCTTTTCAGTACGGGGAGCAGGCATCTCTTGTATTGCTTTCACTTTTGCTGGGTCGACTTCAATGCCTTTGTTGCTTACGATGAATCCTAGAAGTTTACCAGACCTAACTCCAAAAGTGCACTTACTTGGATTCAGCCTGAGTTTGTATTCTTTCAACCTGGCAAACAACTTTTTTAGATGCTCAAGGTGCTCCTCCTCTGTTTGTGACCGAGCTATCATATCGTCTACGTAAACTTCAATCTCATGATGTATCATATCATGAAACAAAGCTACCATGGCGCGTTGATAAGTCGCCCCTGCGTTCTTCAGTCCGAACGGCATCACCTTGTAACAGAAAGTGCCCCATTGTGTGACAAAAGTTGTTTTCTCCATATCTTTGGGGGCCATTTTGATTTTATTGTAGCCCGAAAATCCATCCATGAAGGAAAACACTTTATGCTGAGCTGTATTGTCGATTAAAATGTCAATGTGTGGAAGTGGAAAATCATCTTTGGGGCTGGCCCTATTCAAATCCCGGTAGTCCACACACATTCTGACTTTGCCATCTTTCTTAGGTACTGGCACGATGTTAGCGACCCATTGAGGATAGGACGTAACAGCCAAAAAGCCAGTGTCGAATTGCTTCATCACTTCTGCTTTGATCTTTTCAGACATGTCAGGCCTCATTCGGTGGACTTTTTGCTTGATCGGTGGACAATCCTCTCTTGTGGGGAGACGGTGAACCACAATGTCTGTGTATAAACCCGGCATGTCTTCATAAGACCAAGCGAAGATTTCAACATACTCATTCAACAACTGTATCAGGCGTTCCTTGACATTTGGTTCCAGATTGGCACCCACTTGCACCTCTTTCCGGTCTTCCTCGGTCCCCAAGTTGACAGTTTCCAATGACTCTTCGTGAGGTAAGATGGCCCTTTCCTCTTGCTGTAGGAGTCTGGCTAGTTCTCCTGGTACTTCACAACCTTCGTCATCTTCATACTCGGCTTGATTGACCATATCTTCAGAGTTATTGAAGGATATAGCAGAATAGTCACCCATGGAATCCGGAGTGGATGGGTACCTGCACTTGTGAGTGTGGGTGTGTGTAAGGGATAGCCATCCTTAAACGAAAAATGAAAAAGGAAAGAAAATGAACACATCAGTTTATCAAATGAAAAACGTCCAATGAATCATTAAACATGGCATATGGATATGAAAGTAATCAAAACCCTTACAAATGGACCTACATGCCCCGGGCAAGGCATGAGGTAAAAAGATAGTGTACGGATTGTTTGAAAATAAATATTACAGACCAAATAGGAAATGTTTGACAGATAAATTACTGATGAATAAAAGTGATGGGGACAAAGTCTTTTGCCTCCCAGTTGCATAATCCTCCTTTGATAGTTGGGTAAATCCACTCTTCGATGTTGCTCTCTTTGTCTTCTTCCTCCAAAGCGTTGATTCCGTAGGGAGAAATTTTGACTGGCGCTCTTTCAATCTTCGAACGGCGCATAGCTTTCTGGCCCGCGGTAGTGAATCCTAATCCAAATTTGTCTGTTTTATGTGGAATATCAGGCAACTTCCCCCATGCTGAATTCTTCCCCTCCTTTATTGAGGCCTTTGCGTCCTCCAGAGATGCCATCCTGGCCATCTGCCTTGGTACTTCAGCTGCCAACTTTGCTACTGTTATTTCAGGAAGGACTTCTTCGAAATGCTGGAAAGGCGTCTCAATGAACTCCCCCTCTACCTCCACATACCGGAAGGAGTTCAAGTGGTTGATCATGTACTCCTCTTCGCCATGGACGGTTATAATCTTTCCCTTGATAGGATACTTCAACATCTGATGTAAGGAGGAGGTGACTGCCCCAGCATGGTGTATCCACGGCCTCCCCAACAAGCAAGAGTAAGACGGACGGATGTCCATCACATAGAAAGTAGATTTAAACACCTCGGTGCCTATCTTGATGGGGATTTCAACCTCCCCATGGACCATCCTCTTCGAACCATCGAAAGCTCTGACAACAATATCACTCGGCTTCAACTCTAACCCTTCACAATCTAGTCGGTCCAAGGCCTTCTTAGGAAGTACATTTAGCGACGAACCAGTGTCGACCAAGACATGTGCGAGAGTAGTTCCTCGGCACTCGACTGAAATGTGCAAAGCATCATTGTGGTTTCTACCTTTAGGAGTTAGGTCGGCATCAGAGAAACCTAATCCATTGTCCGCAGTAAGGCTGGCCACGCAATTTTGAAATTGATCTGCAGAGGTTTCCTGGGGCACATGGGCTGCCTTCAGGAATTTTATCAGAGCTTTAGTGTGCGCTTCCGAGCAAAGTAGTAGTGCCAGCATGGAGATCTTTGAGGGGGTTTGCCCCAGCTGTTCTACCACATCTTAATCACTCCTTTTGATTATCTTCAAGATCTCATCCATTTCCTTCTTGGAGGTTTCCGGGATGACCAAGGGTTGAGCCCTCGTCTTGACGAGCTCATATTGGATTCCCTTACCTTTATCAACAGCGGTAGGAGGGACAATACTAGGAACAACAACATCTTCAATCAATGGGGTTCTAGAGGAGAGTTTTATTGGTGCAGGGATGACCTTGTCAGCAGATGAGGGTCCAAAGATTGCTCTTGGAGGGGCAATCTCTGGAGAAAATATTCTCCCGCTCCGGGTGATTTTGCTCGTGCCTGCAATGTTACCAATGCTGGCTTCTTCATCATCCGAACTTTCTTCAGTTATTTCGATTTGTTTAATACCATGGTAGTAGACGTCACCACCGTAGTTCCATGGTATTGACTTCTCAGAAACAAAGGGGACAGGCCCTGGCATTGTTATCTTCAAAGGAACAAATTTCGTAGCTGGTGTAATCTTAACAGGCTTTCTGACGGCCTTGGAAAGATTGGCGTGAATGGTTATGATTGAGACATCTTCAGTATGGGTTGGAATGGCAGAAACTTTTTCAAACAAAATTTGTTGACTATCCATTAGGCCTTGGATGCCTTTCTTCAGCAACGGACAATCAAACGGCAGAGAGTAACAACAATAGCAGTCTTCCTTACATCCTGGGAAAATCCCGGCCTTTAACAGATTCAACTTGATGGTTAACAATGGAGTTACCAGATCATTGACATCAGCAACATACAAATCTTCTTCAATGGCATTGACATTTCGGCCGTGCTTCGAAATTGGAGCAGATATCACATTAGGCTTCTTCGGAGCGTCGAACTCCACTTCCTTCGCCTCTATCAGGTCTTGGATTTTATGCTTGAGTGCCCAACAATCATTGGTGTCGTGCCCGACACTGTCAGAATGGTAGGCGCATTTAGCATTAGGATGGTAATGCGGAGAGGACGTATTCACATGTTTTGGTATCTCTTTGATAGTGGCGAGATTTAACTTCAACAGATGGGGAAGTACTTGCGCTGGTGTCATATTAATGCGGGTGAACTGCCGTTGTGGCCGTTCCACCCGTTGCTGATTTGGTCTGGACTGGTTATAGAGAGGCTGCTCACTTGAAGGGTTTTGAATCATTACGGCCCCCACAGTTGGCCGGCGTTCAGTCTTCCCTGCTCTTCTCTGGGAGTATACCACAGCCGTTTCCTTCTTAAAAGGCTTCTTCTCAACACTTGCAGCGGCACCCTTCTGAATCTTTCCTGACTTGATGCCAACTTCTATTCTTTCGCCTGTTAAGATCAAATCGGTAAACCCCGCGGAAGAGTTACCAATCAGATGATTGAAAAATGGCCCAGATAGGGTCCCTAGAAACATATCAACAAGTTCACGGTCGGTTAAAGGAGGCTGCACCCTGCCAGCCAAATCCCTCCATTTTAGTGCATATTCTTTGAATCCTTCGCATGTTCCCAGTGACATACCCTGAAGTTGGGTACGAGTAGGAGTAAGGTCAGAATTGTACTGATATTGTTTGTAGAAGGCGGTGGCCAAGTCTTCCCAGTTTCGGACGCTGGTTCCCTCTAGCTGATAAAACCACTCCAATTGAGCCCCAGAAAGGTTGTCTTGAAAGAAATGGATCCAAAGGTTCTTATCTGCCGTATAGGGTTGGATCTTTCTTACGTAGGACCTGAGATGCATTTTTGGACAGGACAGCCCATCATACCTCACAAAAACTGGCACTTTGAACTTTGGGGGAATCACAATCCCGGTAACTAAACCCAGGTCTTCAAAATCCAAACCCGGTACTCTCTGTAGCTCCATGGCGGCCAACCTGTCTTCTAAACCCTTGTATTTATCATCAGCCGGAGGGTATTGTTGATCAGAGTAGTCTTCATCCTCTTCGACCTCCTCTTCTTCCACATCGGACTCGGAAGGTACCGCAGCCCCACCTCCTTTATTGGTTCCTTCATCAGAAGTAGGAGGAAATTCAAGCACTCTCCGGGTTTCTCCTTCAAATCTTCTCCCTAAAGTAGCCACCCCGAGTCTCTTTTTCTTCTTTTTCACTGGGTCTTTATTCCCCAGCAAGGTCTTTAGATCCTCCTGACCCTTAGCCAAGGTCATCAGGAGTTGCTGGAACTGTGCATTTTGAGCTTGCAGGTCTTTGACTTTTTGCTCGAGATCCATCCTACTGAAATAAACAGCAGACAAATAAGGAAACCTGGCGTGAGACCTGCTTATGCACATGATGAATGGTATGCTTATGTATGCAATGCATTCAAGGATTTAGAATATTCAAAATTGTTGCAGACAAAAAAGAACGCACGTCATATTAATAAGAAGAAATTTGTTAGTACATAAATGCCCCATGGGCCAAATATTACAAAAATAACTTCTCAAGGTAAAAAGACATTGCGCATCCTCTTTGGTGCGATGTAGGTGTTGAGGGCCTCTTGCTCATGGAGTCGACGGGTAAGCTCTAGAACCTTCTTCTCGCTAGCGTAGAAGCTGGCTTCAAAAGTGTTTCGTTCCTCCTTGAGCTGAATCCAACTTTTCTGCATTTCCTCCCACGATGTAGGCATGTCAGGATGTAGGATGGTGTAGGGAACCTCTCCTTCCTTGACGGGCTCTTTAATCACAGGGAGAACATGAGGATAAGGCATCATTAGACTCTGGGCTCGGGCTCGTACCCACTTGAGATAAGGCTCAAGAGGGATGGAGTTCTTGTGTCCCAGTGTCTTGCTATCAACCTTGTTGGGTCTTCCCCAAGCTCTGATGAATCTTTGGCGAAGTCCTTGCGCATCGTTGTCGAAGTCAAAAACTAGGTCAGGAATCAACATGTCGTGAGGGCCATCCCTCCGTGCATATCCAAATTGCCTCAAAGCTAGGCAAGGGTTGTAGGTGATACCTCCTCTGATTCCAAGTAAAGGAACATTAGGAAACTCTCTGCAACGATCGACAATGATGACATTTTCTCTGGACCGAGAACACCAATGTACATCAGAGTGAGTAAGAGTCATCAATCGTTGGGACCACCTCGAGCCTTGGTCATTCTTCAAGACAGATTGTGGAAGGTGCGAAATAAACCACCTTGCAAGGAGAGGAGTACAGCACATGAGAACACCCCTCTTTCTCATTGTTCGTGTGTAAAATGAGTGAAGAATGTCCCCAAGCAATGTTGGTATTGGATTTCTGGACAAGAAGATTTTGACGGCATTGACATCTACAAGCTGGTCAGGATTTGGGAACAAGACCAACCCATAGATAAGGAGTGCCACAATCTCTTCAAAGGCTTGTAGGTCCAATGAATTCTAACATTCTTGTGCCTTCTCAAACAAGAATTTTGCTAAGAATCCTTTGACGCCGCTTCTGGTTTCCTAATGCCCCTTGATGTCAGATGGTTGTAGATGTAATGCTCGAGCAACATCTTCCGGCTTTGGTTCCTTTTCCGTACCGTTGAAGGGTAGTTGATTAAGGATAGGGATTCTTAGGAGTTGAGAAAACTCCTCCAAAGTGGGCACCAACTGGTAATCGGGGAAAGTGAAACAGTGGTGAAGAGGGTCAAAGAACTGGAATAGCACTTTCATCATGTCTTCTTCAATGTTGGTGTTGACTAAGCTGAGCAGTCTACCATGTCTTTCACTGAAGGATGAGCTTTCCGGATTTCTTGAGATGAGCTCCTTGAGTTGAGGAGTGATTCTCACAAGGTTGACTTGGATGGTTTTTCTGCGAGGAATTTCCATGACCTACAAAACAAGAACAAAGATGAAGATCCAAACCCTTGAAATGTTTAGTGAATGCATATGATGCTTTATGATGTTTATGATGTATGCACAAAACATATGTACAAGCAAATCACACCAAACCCTAGTTTCATGCTTGCATGGGGTTTCATAGGTAAGTACCCTCTTGAATGTAGTTGGCTTAAAACCTGTCCTATAAATAGTAACCGGGTTCTAAGGAGCTCAATATCACTGAATTGTTTTCATCGTTCATGGTTTTGGTTTAGCCACTTAACTAGCGACCAAAATATTCCAAGAAAACAACCCTCAATGAGTGTAGTATCGAGTATCTACCAACTTTGGACTGCACCAAAGCCGGTCATCTCACTACCCCTAATAACAGGCCAAGATGGTCAAGTAAGGTTCTAGGTCATTAGTGCTTAGTGACATCACTCAGCGGCCCCGTACTCTCCTTGATTGAACTCAAGGGTTACCGGTACTCACAAATATGTCGCACTAATATAGCTATTGCTTCGACCGTGTCGGTATACCCCGCACAGTTTCCACAACGTATTGCTATCTATGAATGTTTCCCAAAATCCGGGTGTAGGATTGCAAACCCAAACAAGAGAGCCAAAGTATAAAGCAATCAAATCAAACAATTAGTCATGCAAGAGGGTGATCTAAGCCCTAAGGTTACTCCACTTTTAAAATTGTCCCCAGCAGAGTCGCCAGTTCTGTGATACGGTGGGAGAACTGACTATGGTTTTGCGTTTGTTTTCGCAAATGTTTTGGTTGAGCAAGAGTCGCCACCGACTTTTTATTTTATCCTAAGGAAAGGTTTAAAAAGCACAGCAAAAACCTTTGAGATGTTTTCTTGGGTTCGGGGAGTAGATTATAGAAAGGGAAGGTATTAGCACCCTTTCTATCCATGGTTATCCATGGGCTCTTAGGTACTTGCTTAGATCAACTTGCCTTGGTTTTCAATTGTTTGAAATGGTGCTTTGTGTGTGGTTTTGAAAATGTTTTGAAAAAGATGCCTTGTCTAGGTTACCCTTGTAACAATTCTTTACTCGAATGTTTTACAAAAGGTGTTTGTCTTTTTGAAAAGATGTTTCAAGGTTTTTTGAAAGTTTGTTTTGAAAGGGTGGTTTGAAAAATAGGCAAGTGTTTTTGTTTTGCAAGTTGACAAGTACTTAAGAGCTATCTACCCTAAAGTTCTCAAGGATTTTTGCTATGTTTTAACCCTTTTAACAATTTTATTCCACCATTGCATTTGGTGGACAATCTTGTGTTAGGATGTGAAAGGGACGGGCGCGGGTCATCGTTTAGACCATAATTGCAATGGTGCCAAGTATCTTTGGGCAATTTTCCTTTAAGGGACTTGATCATTTTTAGGCAACTTTTCGAAAGCGTCGTCGAGGGACTATGATCATTTTAATTGTGTTTGTTTTGCCCAAAGAGACCTAACATGCAATATGGCCCATTTATTGAAGGCAACAAGTGGAATACCCTAGGGGTGCAAGTGTGATTAGTGTTGTCCATTTTCATGCTTGATTGTCTTGAAATTAGGTCAAACTATTTTTATTGTTTTTGTTTGCATACAAACCCTAATTCTAACATGGTATATTTAGAAAGCAATAAAGTGCGAAATTTAAAGTTCCTAAGCTATTACAACACAATATGGGAAGGGGGGTACAAATGTTCAAATGGGGGGGGGGGGGGGGGGGGGGGGGGATTTGACAAGGAATTTAAACCTAGCTATTACATCAATTTGGAATTATTTACAAGATAATCAATTGCACAAATTAAATAGAAATAAGATAAATATGCAAGATGCAAAAAGGCTTTTTATGTGTATGAAAAAAAAGTATTTTTTATGTCAAATAAACAAAATAAAAAGTATTATTTTTTTGGAGCTTTTTTATGTTTAGGGCAAAACCCTAATTTTATTAAGTAAATTGTATTAATTATTCAATATATATAATATTTAATAATTATGTATAAGAATAAAATAAAAATGGAGTATATTTGTAAAAAGGTATTTTTAATATTAAATATTAATAAAAAATAAAAGGTATATATTTCATATTTTTTACCTAAATATTCTAATAAATATAGATGTATTATTATTATTTACTAAATATATATTATAAGTATAAAAATAATAATATTTAATATTTATAAAAAAAATATGTTTTATATCAAATATTTTCAGAAGATAAAATAAAATAATAAATGAAAAAAAATGAATGTATTTGGTATTTATTCCTAATATTCTAAAAAAAGTATTATGTATTTATTTACATACAAATATCAACATAAACAAATAAATGCCTAAAAAATATAAAAATGGTGTGAAAAATATTTTTTATATTTTTAATATTATTAGAAAAAATAAATAAGTCAGAACAAAAAAGAAAAAGTCAAAAAAACATAAAAATAAATATAATGGGCCAAGGGGGTGTAAAAGTAAAAACATGGTGTGAAAAGAAATAACAAAATAGGCCCAGCCCACGTGGAGCTTCTTCAACCTCTGGCCAGAACCTTTGTCAAAAACGCGCGCTTTGCACAATGATTCAAACACCTGGATTCTTGGACTTTTAGCACAAGCTTACAACATAAGAAATGTTAATCATCAAGCCACGATTCTGGACATGTAAAAAACTCATCCTAACTCTCAGAAATGAGAGAGAATTTCATCATTCCCAAATCTTAACCTAACTTTTTATCAATGTTCAGACCTTAAATTCTCATGGCACAGGCAAAATAAATGGAAAGTAAAGACATGTACAGTTTCAGGGGCATGAGTAGAACACTTCTTATTCACAAACTTAGAGCTAATGATGCCTACATTGAGAGTTAGAAGTTCAAGAATATACCTGTTCAGTTGGAATCGTGTCTGGCAATGGGGGAGCTTTCAGGACAAGATGATGATTTGTACAGCTTCCTTGAAGTGTGAGGATGCTATTCCAATACTTGGTATGCTTGGAAACCTTCTATACCAAGCTGCAGAAGTCAACCTGCAAGAGGAAGAAATGAAAATGGCCAAACTGATTAGAGGAGTTACAGTCCACTTCTAATGCTTTGGATAGTTTGGATTGATGGTAAGGAAAGTGTTTGAACTGGTTTTAGCAAGAATGCACGATGGAAATGAGTTGTGGGATTCAATCTGCAGCAGGTGCTCTGTTTGGACAGTTTGAGAGGGCAATGGAGGTGGATAGCTCGTGTTTCAGCTTGGGTTTGATGGTTAGAAAGTTTTTGACAAGTTTGCTTCAGCTTGGTTCACAGGAAATGAGAGTTGTTATGTGTTATGGCAAGTTTCTTACACTTTAAGCAACAAAAGGCCACTTGGTGTTTCTAGCCTGTACAGGCCCCTATTCTATGCTGAACCACTTAGTCTTGATCAGTGTAATTAACCCATAAACTTTTGCCAAAGATATCTTAACTGTACTTGCTTGGATTTGCATTTTGACATAAAGTTCACTTTTGCAAAAATGGTTAAAATGCTTTATCTATTTTGGGACTAAACCTTTATGCAATGCTTGAACACAAAAAATATGGTCTTGGCACAATGAGTTTGCATTAAATTTATGAGTGTAAAAGATATTTAGGGCCTGTAATCAAGAAATGCATGCTGATTTGAAAATTGCCTAAGTGTATGAACATGGAAATTGGCCATAACAAAAGTGAGTTTTTCCCATATTGCCAAATTCGATTCTCTCTAACCATGAGGTTGTTTGATGAGTTCTTGGACATTTTGGAAAGCTTGGAATGTTTAATTCAATCCATCTTTGAAATGCAAATTGAAATTCCAAGTGGAAGTATGTGAAAAATGGTCTTGAAGTTAGGTAAAAATCCTGCCTAAAATAGGTCAAATTTTCTCTAAGTTAAGAATGGTTTGGTACCCTTGTTCCAAAAATTGTAACTTGAGATACAAGCTTCTTTTGGGAAAACTTTGTGAATCAAAGTTTTAGATTTCGTAATAGGCTACAACTTTAATGTTTTGACTTTTGCTTGAATCCAAATGAATCTTGGTGAGAAAGTGGGACAAAGTTAGGAAAAAATTAGGGTTTTTCATAACTTAGAAAAATTCTAAGTTATGAAAAATCTTCATTTCAAACCCTAATTTGCAATTCTTGATTTCTTGATGAACAAGTTTCATGATTTGGCATGTTTTGATGAAAAATGAATCTTGACACTTGATTTTGACCAAAAAGTCAAAGTTTGACTTTTCAGTATACAGTCAAAATTGATCAATTGACTGGGAAATTCAACTGTCAATCTTGTGTATTTGGAATCTTTTGAACTTGTTGAGCATGTCAAGACAATTCCATGGGGTCCTTGAGTCCATATGTAAGTTTGGTTTGCCATTGGCTAGGTCAAACAGTCAAAAATTGCCTTTGTGCAGTCAAAACCCTAAAAATGACCATTTTGCCCTTTTGGTGATCTGATCAAATTTCTTGTGGAATTGTGATCCAAACTTGATCAAATGGTCCATGTGAGTTTATAATGTTGATATGGGTCAATTTTCATGAGGTTTGACTGTCAATTAGCCACAGTTGACTTTTTCCCCAATACAACTGATTTCTAGGTCAACTGTCCAATTACCTGGGCAAAATTTGGAATCAAGACTTGAAACTTGGTGTGGATAAACTTGGGGGTCCAATATGAAGCATGAAAGTCATCTTAGGCATTTTTGGTCAAAACATCTTTGTGCAAACACAAACCCTAATTTGGGTCACTAGTGCAAGGAGGAGTCTTGAGCAGATGAAACCCTAACTGGATCTTGAGCTTCAAGGGCTTTGTGATGAGAAATCATTGAGAGGTGGGAGGGCAAATTTTGGGGGTACAACAATGTTCTTCAAAATTACATGACCTTTCACTCAAAATTTGATCTTTATATATGAAGATGACATGAAATAAACCTCTCAAATAGAAGTGATTTAGATCACTTAAAAATCATAAAAATTAAAAGAGTTATGGTCTTTGGAAAATGACGAACAAATTTGGGGAATTCACAAAAGAACTATAATCTTTTCAAATCTTCAACCACTTTCCAAGCATCCTCAAGTCTTGCACATAAAAACAAAGTTGTAGTAGACATCCAAAATACTATTATGGAAAAAAAATGGAACCAAGGATATAAAAATTGACCAAGTTATGGTCATATGAAGTCAAACCATAAAATTCAAAGGCCTTTCAAGGAGACTTGTAATCTTTCTCAACTATTAGTGATCTTCCCTTTCAAAATTAGCCTTAGATTTCTGAAGAGAGATTGTTAAGGACCATTGAAAGAGAATCATGGATTTGGAAATAATCAAAAATCTCAAACAATGAGCAAGATATGGTCCGCAAAAGTCAAGGAACCCTAGCTTAGAGAGTGTCAAAATGACTTGAAACCCCTTTCAACTTTTGATGATTTTTCTTGCACAATTGGATCTTGTCATGTGAAGACAGTTTGTTGTTGATTATGATAAGAATCCATAGAAAAAAGAACCAACTCCAAATAATGAAAATTGTGAGAGTTATGCACTTGTGATCACTAAATCAAGAATTTGCTCAATTAGGTCAAACTTGTTGATCCATCTTGAATCTCTTTGAACTTTCTTGATAAAAAAAGCATGATGAATCATAAGAGGCCTTGAAAGGATGTTGTCTTGAAGCACATTCAAAATGGAGCTTAAGTATCAATGAAGCTTTTTGAAGAAGGCATGGAAATAAACACATGAACCTATGAATCTTCTTGATGAATGCCACCACCAACTTTGAGGAGATATTGACCTAAATAAAGTGACAGAGCTCCTTGAAAAACAAATCTTTGATGTCATAGACATGACCTTGAAGATTGAGCTCTTGTAATCCATTGAAGCATCATTTGACTAAGAACCCCCCCCCCCCCCCCCCCTCAAAACTCTATGTTAGATGGTGAGATGAATGCAATTGTGATCACCTACAATATGAACGTTCAAAGAAACATATATACACATATTGATGTTAGTTAATATAACACATGTACAAGATACACATTTCAAGATGCTTGGTGATCCCTCAAGAGCAAACTTAAATAGAGAACCAACCCTAATGTGTGATATTGATATACTAATAAAAGTGAGATGATGATAAATCTTAGGGGCAAAAATTGGGATATAACATTGACTTACATCAGCATTAAAGTTGAGTCAAAAATGAAAGTCAAGCTAATCAAGCTACTAAAATAGTATATATATTGCTTCTCCTAGGATTATGATGAGACGATTTGGTTAAGTTGAAAGGTGGTGGAACATCGACATCATATTCAACCAGGTAAAAGGCCAGTAAAGAAGCATCCTAGGAGATTCTCCCTCGAGATTACTTTGAAGATCAAACAGGAGATTGAAAGGCTGCTCAAAAGTAAGTTCATCAGAACTGTAAGGTGCCTCGAGTGGTTAGAAAATATTGTTCTTGTTATTAAGAAAAATGGAACTCTTAGAGTTTGTATAGACTTTACAGATTTAAATAATTCTACTCCTAAAGATGAATATTCAATACTTTTAGAGAAATGTTAGTCAATTCGCTTGCAGGGTATGAATATCTTAGCATGCTCGACGGATACTCTGGTTATAACCAGTTTTTTATAGCAGATGGAGATGTGCCCCAACAGAATTTAGATGCCCAAGGGCATTAGGAACATATGAGTGGGTGGTAATGTTGTTCGGTCTGAATATGATGGAGCCACCTATCAAAGGGAAATGAATGCCATGTTCTAGGATTTTAGAGAACATTTCATGCAAATGTGTATATATATATATATATATATATATATATATATATATATATATATATATATATATATATATATATATATATATATATATATATATATATATATATATATATATATATATATATATATATATATATATATATATATATATATATATATATATATATATATATATATATATATATATATATATATATATATATATATATATATATATTGATGAAATTGTGATAGAATCTTCATATGCGAATGGTTATCTAGACCATCTTCGACGATCTTTTGAAAGAATGAGGAAATACAAATTGAAAATGAATCCACTAAAATGTGCCTTTTGTGTGCAAGCAGGGCATTTTTTAGGTTTTGTAGTACACAAAAAAGGCATCAAGATCAATCAAAGTAAAACAAAGGCAATTTTGGATCTCAAACCTCCTTCGACATAGAAGCAGTTGCAGTCTTTGTTGGGGAAAATCAACTTCTTGAGAAGATTTATTTCGAATCTAAGTGGCAAAATGAAGGTTTTTTCGCCATTATTGAAGATCAAGAAGGAAAGTGACTTTCATTGGGGAAAGGAACAACAAGAGGCCTTCAATGCAATCAAAGAATATTTAACAAGGCCTCCCATTTTATTGCTACCTAATCGAAATAAGAACATGAGATTGTACATAGTTGCATCTAATTTAATAATAGGGAGCATGTTAGCCCAAGAGGATGATTACAGAGTCGAAAGACCCATTTATTACCTTAGTCGTGTATTAATATATGCATAAACTAGGTATAGCATGATAGAAAAATATGCATATGTTTGTATTTATCATGTATTAAACTTAAGCAATATATTAAACCATTTGATGTTTATGTTTCATCTCATTATGATTCCATTAAACATATGTTGTCCAAACCAATTTTACATAGTCGAATTGGCAAGTAGGCACTTGCTTTAACTGAGTTTTCATTGTTTTAAATGCCTTTTAAAGCCATGTGTGATATGGTGGGAGAACTAACTTGATGTTTTACGTTCCGATCGCATTTGTGAGGATAGAAAGAGTCGCCACCGACTTTTCTTTTATCCTAAAGGAAAGGTAAAAAAGCACAGGAAGGACCTTTCGAGATTTTCTCGGGTTCGGGGGGTAGATTATGAAAAGGGAAGGTATTAGCACCCTTTTCATCCATGGTTTTCCATGGGCTCTTAGTTACTCAATTAGATCACTTGCTTTCATTTGACAGTATGCTTGTGGTGTGGGCTTTGAAAGTATTTTGAAAAATCTCTTTGTAATGGTTCTCGTCTCTATAAGAACGCGTACAAAGTTTTGTTTCGAAAATTGGTTCAAAGACGTGTTTGTGAATCGTGTTTCAGAAAGTGTTTTGAAAAGAGGTTTTGCAATGGTTCTCGTCTTTATAAGAACGTATACAAAACGTTTTGTCTTTTTGAAAATGTTTTGAAATGAAAGTGTAGGTGTAAAAAGTTTTTATCGTGAGCAAGCGAGTAACTAAGAGCGAATCTATCTACTCGAAAGGTCTTAAATTGTTCTTTTCTTCCTCCTTTTAATGGTGCTATCTTACCATTTATTTGGTAAGAAGCCCCATCGTTGGATGTGAAGGGACAGGCGCGAGTCAATTTTACAATCATCGAAAGCAACTTATGAGACGCTTTAGCAATTTTTGTAAGGGACGAGATCGTTTTATCGAAGGCAACATCGAGGGTCATCGAGGGACTACGATCTTTTTTATCGAAGGGTCATTTCTAAAGCGTCCCATATTTGAGGGACATGATTGTATTTCTGAGGCAACGAGCGAGGTTACCCTAGAGGTGCGCGTGTGAAAAAGTGTGTTGGTTTCAAGTTATTTCATTCTTTGATTAGGTCAACTAGCGATTGATTTTTGAATCTTGCCATACACGCCTAATTACTATACAATATAAGGAAAACAATAAATTGCGGGAATTGAAATTCGACGTTATTACAACGTGTTCGGGAATGGGGGTACAATTTTTACAAATGGGGATAAATCAAATGTGATAGCAAAATCCAAATAGAAAACAATACAACCAAATCGAATTCTGTGCGATTAATGAAAGCTATAATAATCTATGAAATAAAATCAACAAAATATGGAAATGAAATTTTAAGTATTTATTTGGAAAGAGAAAAGTAAAACCTATTCTAAAAATAAAATAATTGATTAAATTATATGTTTTATTTTTGTAACTTAAGTAAAATTTAAAGAAGGAAAACAAACTAAATTATTTTTTGGTGTTTTATTATGTAAATTAAATCTAAAACAAAATTTATTAAAGAAAGAAAATGATAAAATTATTCACAAAGCCTAAATCAAATTAATTATAAAAAGTATATTTTAAGTTTTAATAATATTTTGTATAACAAATAAAAAGAATAAGAATAAAAATGAACTAATAAACAACATGGGCTTATGGAAGTGATTTGGGAGGAGGCCTAAAGAAAATAATAGTTATTTGTTGTAACAAAAAAAACCAAAGGGGGGTATGTCCAGCAAAACAAAATGGGCTTAAGGGCAAGGGTAAAGGAATATCCAACTCAAATCAAACAGACAAAGCCCAAGTTCTTAAACTAAGCTTAGTTACTGATTAAGGGGGAAAAACAAAATTAGGGTTCTTGGGACATCTCTCATGCGGCGATGTTCTTCATCTTCGTTCATCTTTTCCAATTTTGTTGAACCCTCTAAACATCCTCACTACCCATCCCTGTCTAACCTCATGACCGAATCGCCCTCTTCAATAACATACTACCTCTTTGTCTCACCTCGATTTGTATCTTTGAAACCCTAATTTTTGAATTCGGAACTAAACCCAAAAGACCCGAAATTGGTTCATCCTTGACCTCCCCAAAACTCTCTGTTGCCGGAACACAACCCTCTCGCCTCCTTAATCAAGTTCTAACGACTTCTTTGAAAAAAAGGTAAGGTTTCTGTATTTTTCAAAAAAAGCTTACAAGTTTCCAACGATTTTCCTATCTTGTTATGTTTTTTGTTAATTAAACTTTTGTTATCTATTAAATGCATAAATTAGGTTTATGGAAATATGAGAAAGAGGAAGAGCTCATACCTGTTGGAGCTTTGAAATTTATTGTGATTTTTTCTGTGAAATAGGAAGGGGAAGGCGAGACTGAGGATGGTATTCCAGTGGTGGCAGAAGTTGCAAGAGGGGAGGAGATGAGGATGAGGGCGTGGCTTTTCTGGCTTGTTGGTAACTTCTTCTTATCTCTGTGTTTTGGGATTTTTCAGTGATGGTTAAGGGTTGTGGGATTTTTGATGATGGTTCTGTTGTTTTGAGTTAACAGTTTTTTAATTTGATGATGTTTTCTGGTTTTGAGTTTGTGAAGCTTGTTTGATGGTTCACAGTTTTTTGAGTTAACAGGTTTTTGATTTGATGATGTTTTCTGGTTTTGAGTTTGTGAAGCTTGTTGTAGGTTTTTGGTTTGGGACTTGTTACTGGTTTTTTTTTGTTTGAGGCTTGGTACTGGTTTTGAGTTTGAGGCTTGGTTTAGGTTTTGGGAGTTTTGAGGTTTTGTTTGATGGTTCACAGTTTTTTGAGTTAACAAGTTTTTGATTTGATGATGTTTTATGGTTTTGAGTTTGTGAAGCTTGTTACAGGTTTGGGATTTTTGAGGTGAGCTTGTTATTGTGTTTTTGGTTGTTTGATGGTTCACAGTTTGAGATCTTTGTTGCTGGTTTTCTGTTCTTGATGATGGTTAAGGGTTTTTGTTCTCTTTGCTCTCTCCCCTTTTTGGATTTCCCTGCTTCTATTATATTGACTCTTCAAAAATGTTGTGGCCTCTTGGCCTTTGGTCTCTACCATAGGTTTTGCTTACAGCAGGTTTTGTTTTTTTAGCAATTTTGATGATTCTTGGGTTTGCAACAACTCCTCTTTTGTAGCAGGGCTTTTGCAGAATGTGCATTTTGGGCAATTCTATAGAATAGGTGACTTCTTTCCTCTCTTATCTCTCAATGACAATAAAAAAGCAATTTGCTCTTTTGCCTTTTTTTACTAATTCTGAAAGGTTTGCAGTTGGAAAATGATGACTTCTTGAGCAAGTTTTGTTTGACTTGGCATCTAGCTATTTGTCATACTGCTGCCTCGTTTTAGATTTTGTTGATGTTGTTGTTATTTGTCCAGTTGTGATGCTGTTTGTTGTTTGATTCAGTTTGTAATGATGTTTGTTTGGTTTAGTTTGCGCTGTTGTTTGTTTGGTTTAGTTTGCGCTGCTGTTTGTTTGGTTTAGTTTGCGCTGCTATTTGTTTGGTTCAGTTTGTGATGTTGTTTGTTGTTTACGAGGTTGTTGTTTGGACAGTTTGTAATGCTATTTGTTCTTGGACAGTTTGTAGCATTTTGTTTTTGTAGCATGCTCGCGAATTTCTCTTCTTCTCTCTTTTTGTGAACCAAGAAGAATAACCTTCTTGTGATTTGCAATTTGGGGAAATAAATTGTGATGAATTAAACAGCATTCTGATTCCACATTGCAAACCTTAATGATGAATACTTTTTTTTTGAAAAATTCTTGTTCACGCCCATATAATTTGCACTGCTCAAATTTTCTTTCTCTTGTCTTCATGTGAGCAAAATTGGATATGACCAAGCAAAAAACGCAAGAAATCTGTAGCAAGCATGGAAGTCTTGGAGATAAGCAAAGGAATCAGATACGTCTTCAATCTTCAAACAACTTAGACATAGATTAATTCTCCTAGGCCAAACATTCATTTGGATTTTCCTTGTAACTTAGAAAGATCATTCTTGTATTGTATTGTATCCAATAGTACCAATTCATCTTTAAATACAATAAGTTGTAAAACATAAAGTATTGAAAGAATAAATTGTTTTGTAATAATGTTTGAAATTGGAGAAAATCTTGAGTTGTAGCATGAAGTATTCTGGTGTCATTTTATAACTTGAAATCCTTTATCAACAACAACTTGTAATTTCTCTTCGCATCCTAATTGATTTTTGAAATTCCCAATCAAGATATTTGAAATAAAATGCTCCAATCTGGTAACTTAAATTCCAAGTAATCCCAATAACTTTGTAACTGCATTTCAAACAAACACGCACTGTATATTCCATTTCCTAACCAAACAAATGTTTTAAGGACGCAAATCATCTGGTCAACCTGGATCCCACAATCATGAGTGTCCTAAATGACAGTCTTAACTTCTATCTCTTGTCCCAAATAAATCATGCTCTGAGAACAAACATTATCTTTTCAATAAACTGTGTTTTAAGAAAATTCAAAATCAATCAAATGCCTTGCGATGATTTGATAATTTTAAAGTTTTCCCAAACTCAAATTTCTTCTGATTCTTTGAAGATAAACCTGTGAGCGACATCACATCTGACCATGAACAGACAGAATCGTCTCAAAATCTTGTAGCTTGGAGAAATCATAAATACAACCTTGAGGAAGCATGAAGACCTGTGAAAGCCAATTGGATCTTTGAAAACTCATTTTATTTTGAGAATTGCAAGAAACCCTAATTGCTGGTTTACTGCCATAGAAGAGAATCTGTCTGGTCGACTTCTGAGCCAACTTGAATATCCGAGAAACCCTAGGGTTGTGTCTTATATAAAAAATGGGAGGGCAAATTTTGGGGTACAACAGCTGCCCATGTTCAATTTTCTTAAACTTGAAAATCGAGATTGACATGTTTGTCGTTTGTGGCTTGAAAGTAGAAGATAATTGAACACTAGAGTGCCCAGAAATTTGCACTTAATGACGCGTTGATTTGATTGTGTATGGAAATGGGCTTAAAGATGCCATTTGGAGAAATAGAGGATAATTTTCGGAGATGGGCTTATAGATGCCATCCAAAGTTGATTGTTGACGGAAAGTTTGAACTGGATCTGAACAGAGAATGGATCAGAATAAACCGTTGAGAGATTTATCTGAAATAGTAAAAATCTGGAAATGAATCAGAATAAACTGTTGAGATTTATCTGAACTAGTAAAAATCTGGAAATGAATCAGAATAAACCGTTGAGAGATTTATTTGAACCAGTAAAAATCTGGAGATGAATCGGAATAAACCGTTGAGAGATTTATATGAACCAGCAAAATAATGTGGAGATGAATCAAAATAAACCATTGAGAGATTTATCTGAACTAGTAAAAATCTAGAAATGAATCAGAATAAATCGTTGAGAGATTTATCTGAACCAGTAAGAATCTAGAAATGAGTCAGAATAAACCGTTGAGAGATTTATCTGAACCAGTAAAAATATGGAGACGAATCATAATAAATTGTTGAGAGATTTAACTGAACCTGTAAAAATCTGGAGACGAATTAGAATAAACAGTTGAGAGATTTAACTGAACCAGTAAAAATCTGGAAATGAATCAGAATAAACCGTTGAGAGATTTATCTGAACCAATAAAAATCTGGAGGCGAATAAGAATAAACCGTTGAGAGATTTATCTGAACCAGTAAGAATCTGGAAATGAATCAGAATAAACCGTTGAGAGATTTAACTGACCCAGTAAAATTATGGAGACGAATCAGAATAAACCATTGAGAGATTTAACTGAACCAGTAAAAATCTAGAAATGAATCAGAATAAACCGTTGAGAGATTTATCTAAACCAGTAAAAATATGGAGACGAATCAGAATAAACCATTGAGACATTTATCTGAACTAGTGAAAATCAGCCTTTTCTCGGAAATTGATCTGTATTTGACTTGTTGAAGATTTGTGTCTGTCGGAAGTTTGTTGATAATAACTGTCAAATGTCTCTTTCTTGTAGAAAGGTGAAGAGTTAATTGTATGCAATGCTATGATGTATGAGATGCATGGTGTGATGTTTTCCTCTCAAAATAAATGATATGGCACTATATGCACTTGAGTTGCCAATGTTATAACGTATGTATGCGAATGTATGAAAAGTAAAGATCGTTTGTGTCGTAGCGTTGCTGGAAGTGGGGAAAATAAATCCCCTCTGAAGTATTGATGGGTGAATTTCCAGGTAAATGCTCTGTGCAAGAAGGGAAAATCCAGACATTGCTTGTGATATTCTGCTGGGGAAATCTGAGAAGTTGGGCAACTTGCTGGAGACACTTTGGACCAGTGGTTGGAAATTTTTGCTCTAGCTGGAGAAAGTACCTGCAGGGGGTTTTATGGAATGGCTTACAGATATTATTCTATTTCTTAAAGTCATTAGTAATTGTCTTTCCGTTTTTTTTCTTTTATTTATTTGTAACAGTAATCACGTTCAAATGTATATGTTCAAAAATAAATCATTGGACGTTTTCGTAAAATAAAACAAAGAAAAGCAGTTGGTTTTGCACTTTCAAAAGCGATATCTTTGTATTAACTTGAACAAGTGTTTTTTTTGTACAATGAGACAAAGCATTCTGGCAAGAGAATGTCGTCGTAAAAATGAAAATTTATACAAAGAAAGGGTAGCTATGTGAAATAATCCCTAGGGGTTCCCGTTCTACTATAGCCTTCATGTCTCTGAAATTCTTGTCCGTTGGTCGCCTTGGCGAAGTCGATTGGATTGATTTAGAGCCAATTGAGTTGATTGGTTGGCGCTGAAGATTGTTTTCCAGATTATCCAACGAGACATAGTCATACACTTTAATCCCTAACTTTTGCCTGGACCGCCCTCTTGGGTTTTCAGTCCACCGGGATACCCCTTTTTGCCCAAGCCGCCCTTTCGAGTTTTCGACTTGCCGGGTGTACAATTTTTTTTATTTTCATCCCTTATTTTTGCCCGAACCCTTTTGGTTCGCCGGGAAGCCCTTATTTTTGCCTAGGTCAGTCAACCTAGCCGGTCTTTGATCATGCGTAGTATCTTTTAACTATGTCCGTATTTACAGGGTGCGGGAGGTCGTCGCCATCCATAGTAGTCAAGATCATTGCTCCACCAGAGAAAATGCTTTTGATCACAAATGGACCTTCATATGTAGGGGTCCATTTTCCCCTGGGATCACCTTGTGGCAAAATGATACACTTGATTACCAAGTCACCGATCTGATATACCTGATGTTTGACCTTTTTATTAAAAGCTTTGATCATGCGTTTTTGGTACATCTAACCATGACAGATAGTTGTAAGCCTCTTATCATCAATCAAGTTTAGTTGGTCAAACCAAGTCTGAATCCAATCTTCTTCATTCAAACCAGCATCCTTCACGATTCTTAGAGAGGGGATCTGGACCTCAATAGGCAAGACAGCTTCCATGCCGTACACGAGAGAATAAGGTGTTACCCCAGTTGATGTGTGAGTTATGGTACGATACCCGTGGAGAGCGAACAAAAGCATCTCATGCCAGTCTTTGTATGTGACTGTCATTTTCTGTATGATCTTCTTAATGTTTTTGTTAGCAGCTTCTACATCACCATTCATCTTTGGCCGGTAAGGGGAAGAATTGTGATGCTGAATCTTGAATTGCTCGCACAAGGCAGTGATCATAGTATTATTAAGATTTGTACCATTATCAGTGAGGATTCTCTCTAGGATACCGTACCGACATATGAGATTTTTCTTGATGAACCGGGCGACCACATTTTTGGTAACGGAAGCAAAAGAAGTTGCCTCAACCCACTTTGTAAAATAGTCGATGGCCACTAAGATAAAGCGGTGTCCATTGGAGGCCGTTGGCTTTATTTCCCCAATCATATCGATTCCCCACATAGAAAATGGCCAAGGAGACGTCAAGACATTCAGAGGAACCGGAGGTACATGCACTTTGTCAGCATAGATTTGGCACTTATGGAAAGTCCGAGAGTGTTGATAGCAATCTGCCTCCATGGTAGACCAATAATAGCCTGCCTATAGGATTTTCTTTGCCATTGTATGCCCACTGGAATGTGTACCAAAAGTGCCTTCATGTAGTTCACCCATGATCCTTTCAGCCTCAGCCTTGTCTACGCACCGAAGCAACACAGAGTCATGACTGCGTTTGTACAGAATGTCATTACTAAGGAATAATTTAGCCGAGAACCTTCTTAGGAATTTCTTGTCATTCACCGAAGCTCCTTCTGGATATTCCTGAGACTCGAGATACCTTTTGACTTCATGAAACCAAGGTTGGTCCACTACTTCTTCGGTATTAATCTCGTGATAGTAGGATGGCTCATTCATCCGCTCAATGGAGATTTGAGGAGCCTCGTTATCCCAATTAAGTTTAAACATAGATGACATTGTAGCTAATGCGTCTGCTAGCTGATTTTATTCTCGCGGGAAATGCTCGAAGGTAATCTTCTCGAAATGCGACAACAATGTCAACACATGTTCTTTGTAAGGTATAAGGTTGGGGTGCTTGGTGTCCCATTCCCCTTTGACTTGACTGATGACCAAGGTTGAATCTCCAAATACATCCAATTGTTTGATCCCCAAGTCTATGGCGGCCTTGAGACCAAAGATGCATGCTTCGTATTCTGCCATGTTGTTTGTACAATTGAAGAAAAGTTTGGCAGTAAAGGGAGTATGACATCCTTCTGAAGATATGAGTACGACGCCGATACCATTGCCAAGTGCGTTGGATGCCCCATCAAAGAACAGGGTCCATCGGGATCCTTGTTCAGGTCCGTCATATGGCCTGATCTCTTCACAGTTGTCTAACGTCATGATGTCTTCGTCTGGGAATTCAAACTTCATGGATTGATAGTCTTCTATAGCTTGGTGAGCAAGATGATCAGCCAACACACTTCCCTTTATAACTTTCTGGGTAGTATACTGTATGTCGTATTTTGTCAGGATCATCTGCCATCTTGCTATTCTCCCAGAAAGAGCAGGCTTCTCAAAGATGTACTTTATTGGATCCATTTTAGATATCAACAAAGTAGTGTGGGTCAGCATATACTGTCTCAGCCGACGATCAGCCCATGCCAGAGCGCAACAAGTTTTCTCGAGCAGTGAATATCTTGTTTCACAGTCGGTAAACTTTTTGCTCAGGTAATAAATAGCATGCTCTTTTCGGCCAGACTCGTCATGCTGCCCCAGCACACACCCCATTGAATTTTCTAAAACAGTTAGATATAAGATCAATGGCCTTCCTTCGACAGGTGGCAACAACACAGGAGGTTCTTGCAGGTATTCCTTGATTTTGTCAAAGGAAACTTGGCATTCGTCGTTCCATCTGACTACTTGATCTTTCTTCAAGAGTTTGAAGATTGGTTCACAAGTAGCTGTCAGGTGAGAAATAAACCTGGCTATGTAATTTAGACGTCCCAAGAATCCTCTAACTTCTTTCTTAGTACAAGGGGACGACATTTCTTATATCGCTTTAACCTTGGCAGGATCAACTTCGATACCCTTGTTGTTGACGACAAAACCCAGGAGTTTACCAGACCGTACTCCGAATGTGCACTTGTTTTAATTCAATCTCAACTTGTACTTCTTCAACCTTTCAAACAGCTTCTGTAGGTGGTCGAGGTGCTCTTCTTCCGTCTGTGATCTGGCTATCATATCGTCTATGTAGACCTCTATCTCATGGTGTATCATGTCATGAAATAAAGCTACCATAGCGTGTTGATAGGTTTCCCCAGAGTTCTTCAGTCCAAATAGCATGACCTTATAACAGAAAGTGCCCCACTGTGTAACAAAAGTCATTTTCTCCATATCCTCATGCGCCATTTTGATTTGCTTATAGCCCGAGAAGCCATCCATGAAGGAAAACACTTTGTGTTGCACCGTATTGTCAACCAAGATGTCGATATGGGGAAGTGGGAAATCATCTTTGGGGCTTGCCCTGTTTAAGTCTCTGTAGTCCACACACATCCACACTTTACCATCCTTCTTGGGCACAGGAACAACATTGGCCACCCATTGGGGATAAGAGGTGACAGCCAAAAATCCAACATTGAACTGCTTCATAACTTCTGTTTTGATCTTTTCCGACATGTCGGGCCTCATACGACGAACCTTTTGCTTTACTGGGGGACAATCTTCCTTTGTAGGCAGACGATGTACCACAATGTCTGCATCCAGTCCTGGCATGTCTTCGTAAGCCCAGGCGAAGATCTCAACATAATCGTGCAACACCTGAATCAGATGTTCCTTGACACTCGGCTCTAGATTGGCACCCACCTTGATTTCCTTTTTATCTTCCTCGGTACCCAAATTGATTGTATCCAACGGTTCCTCATGAGGCTGAATAGCTATGTCTTCTTATTGCAATAACCTGGCCAACTCTCCTGGCACTTCATAATCTTCCTCACCTTCGTCGTCAACTTGGTAGATCGGATTTTCAAAGTCACAATTGGCCATAGCAGAATTATTACCCCTGAGATCCTGAGTGGACGTAGATCTGCATTTTCAATATGTGAGTGTGTGTAAGAACACAACTACCTTTGAAAGAAATAAAATGCAAGAAAGAAAAGACAAAGGAAACAAAATTTGATGTAAAAAAAACGTCCATGATTCATTAATGACATATGAGAATGAAGTGACAACCCTTACAGATGGACCATTGTGCCTCGGGTAAGACACAAGGTTTAAAAAAAGAGTCTAAATTGTTTAAATATTACAAGCCTGGAAATATTAAAAGACAATTACTCTTGAATAAAAGTAATAGGAATGAAATCCTTCTCCTCCCAATTATTAAGCCCTCCGCCGATAGTTGGAAAAATCCATTCATCCATGTCACAGCTGCCATCACTATCTTCTATTGCATTGACTCCTTGATTATTGATACGCAGAGGTGGCCCCCCTGCGTGAGAACTTCGGACATTTTTTTGAGCCTCTGAAGTGAACCCCAACCCAAACTTATCGGACTTGTAGGGAATATTCGGAAGCTGACCCCAAATAGTACATCCTACCTATTCAACTACTGCTCGAGCGTCTTTCAATGAAGCCAATTTTAGCGGAGGTCTGGTAATCTCCGGGACCTTTGGAGTAGATTTGGTTGCTGCGACCATTGCTGGAACCTCCTCAAAGTTCTGACAGGGAGTCTCTATGAATTCACCATCCATTTCAACATACCTGAAAGAGTTCAAATGGCTAACCATGTATTCCTCTTCTCCGTGAACTGTAATAATCTTCCCTCTGATCGGGTATTTTAGCATTTGGTTTAGGGTGGAAGTGACGGCACCAGCACCATGGATCCAGAGTCGACCCAACAGACAAGAGTACGAAGGGCGGATGTCCATCACATAGAAAATTGAGTCAAAGGTCTGAGTCCCAATTTTTATGGGGATACTAACTTCTCCGTACACAGTCCTCTTGGAACCATTAAAGGCCCTCACTATGATGGTGCTAGGTTTCAAGACGAGTCCCTCGCAATCTAGCCGATCGAGGGAATTTTTGGGCAAGACATTCAATGATGAACCGGTATCCAACAAAACATGGGAAAGTATGGTTCCCCTGCATTCAATGGAAATGTGTAAGGAATCGTTGTGCTTCCTTCCCTTAGAGGTTAAATCAGCATCGAAAAAGCCTAATCCGGTATCAGCAGTTAGACTGGCCACACAGTCTTCAAATAGGTCGATGGAGGTCTCCTGGGGCATGTGAGCGGTCTTAAGAAACTTTACCAAGGCTTTGGCGTAAGTTTCAGAGCACAAAAGTAAGGACAACAATGATATCTTCGAGGGGGTCTGCCCCAATTGTTCTACAATGTTGTAGTCACTTTTTTTTATTATCTTCAGGATTTCTTCTATTTCTTTTCTAGAAGCTTCAAGGATGACTTCAGGACATTCCCTTGCTTGGGCAGGCTCAACCAAAGCCTCTTTTCCCCTGGTATCGGCAGTAGGGATAACAGCAGGAGTATCACTGGTGGTGTCGGTAGGAGTGGCAGTAGTGATGATCACAGGAGTAGCAATGGTTTTTGGAGAAATCTCAAGTGAGAAGACTCTTCCACTTCTTGTTATTTTGCTGGTTCCAGTGATGTTACCGATATCAGGATCAATATCTCTCGCAACTTTATTTGTGACAGCCAACTGATCTTGCTTGACGACATAGTAATAAACGTCAGCCTCATAACTCCAGGGAACATATTTATTTGAGGAGTATGGCATTGGTCTTGGCATAGTGATGATTAAAGGTGTCGTTCTGGGAGTAGATGTAATCCCGACGGGTCTTTTGGTGGAGACCCTGGGAGGATTGTCGAAAATGGTGATTATCTAAACATCTTGATAAGAGCTTTTAATAAGAGGTAACTTTTCAAAAAGGATTTCTTTACTAGTCATCAGGCGCTGGACGCCTATCTTTGGTAACAAACAATCGTTCGACAGAGATTTGCAAAGGTGGCAATTATCATCGCAACCTGGGAACAAGCCTACTTGCAGTAGATTTTATTTAATGGTCAACAGAGGAGTAACCAAGTCATTCACGGAGGAAACAAAATGATCATCATCAATGGCGTTGATACCTTTGCCATGTCTGGGCATTGGTGTCGTTACTACATTAGGCGTTTCTGGGGACTCAAATTTAAGCTCCTTCGCATCGATAAGGTCTTGCACCTTATTCTTTACGGCCCAACAGTCATCTATATCGTGCCCTGGGCTTCCAGAATGATAGGAACATCGGGCGTTCAGGTTGTAGCGAGGAGAAGCCGTATTATGGTTCTTGGGAGCTTCTTTTAAAATTTCCAGATTGGTCCTTAGAAGGTGTGGCAAAACTTGATACATTGTCATATTAATCCGGGTAAATCATCTCATGGGTGCTTCTGGTTTGCGCTGATAATTTCGTTGCTGATTTGGCGTAGGATTAGAGATCATGACAGCCCCTACTGTCGGACGACGGTCGGTTTTGTTTTTATTCCTATGGTCATACGCAACACTGACCTCCTTCTTTCCAACAAAAGGGTTCTTCACCGAACTTGAGGATGCATCTCTTTGAATTTTGCCACTTTTTATACCGGCTTCGACCCGCTCACCAGTCATGATTAATTCGGTAAACCCAGATGAAGAACTCCCAATCAGGTGATTGAAAAATGGTCCTGAAAAGGTGCCAAGGAACATATCCACTAATTCTTTGTCGGGTAGAGGGGGATGGACTCTGCCTGCGAGATCCCTCCATTTTTGAGCATAGGTTTTGAAACCCTCATCTGTTCCCATAAACATACTCTGTAATTGTGTCCTAGTCGGAGCTAAATCAGCATTATACTGATACTGTTTGTAGAAAGCGGAAGCTAACTCTTCCCAGTTACGAACATTGGACCCTTCTAATTGGTAGAACCAATCTTACTGAGTCCCCGATAAGCTCTCCTGGAAGAAATGCACCCACAGATTCTTATCAGCCGTGTGGGGTTGAATCTTTCTGACATATGACCTTAGATGTAGTTTTGGGCAAGAGATACCATCATACTTGGCGAAGGTTGGGACCTTGAATTTTTGTGGGATGACAACCCCTGAGATGAGTCCTAATTCTTCAAAGTCCAAACCGGGTACTCTCTAAATCTCCATGGCATTCAAATGATCCTCTAGTTGTTTGTATTTATCATCAGTAGGAGGATATTGCTCCTCAGAGTAATCAATCTCTTCCTCTCCTTCGGACGCTGGGTCATTGTTCACTTCCTGGGTCTCGGCCCCTTGGTTATCTCCTTCACCCGATGATGTTGCAAAGTCCAAGGTTCGCCTGGTCTATCCTTTAAACCTTCTTCCCATGATCACAACTCCAGTTGGTTTCTTTGTTTTCTTCTTATTCTCTTTGGCTAGCAGAGTCTTCAACTCCTCTTGCCCTTTTGTCAGAGCCATGAGCATTTGTTGAAACTGGGCATTATGCGCCTGAAGATCTTTCACAGTCTGTTCAACATCCATCTCACTGAAATAAATAGTAGAAGGATAAGGCGACCTATTATGAGAAACATGTATGATGTTATATGAAATATGCAAATGATTTCAAGGAAATTTAGAAGATTTAAACTTGTCCAAACCAAAAAGAACACACGTCATATTAAATAAAGCCAAGTTCGAATACATCATGCCTCCTTGGGCTTACAAAGAAAGAAACAAAATACAATGAAAACTCTTAAGACAAAAAGACCGAGCGCATCCTCTTTGGAGCAATGTAGGTATTCAGATTTTTCTCTTCATGAAGCAGTTTGGTGAGCTCCAGAACCTTCTTCTCACTGGCGTAGTACTGGGTTTCAAAGGTGTCTCGTTCTTCCTTCAACTGAACCCAAGCTTTCTGCAGATCTTCGAGAGAGGTAGGCATGTCAGGATGAAGAACCGTGTATGGGACGTCTCCTTCAATAACAGGCTCAATGATGACAGGAAGGATGGAAGGGTAAGGCATCAAGATATTCTGAGCACGAGCCCGCACCCACCTAAGGTAAGGCTCGAGAGGGATAGAGTTTTTATGTCCCAAAGTCCTACTGTCCACTTTGTTCACCATTCCCCAAGCATGTGCAAACCTCTGGCGATAACCTTGATCTTCTTTATCGTAGTCGAAGACCAAACCATGGACGAGCATCTCATGAGGGACATCTCTTCGGGAATACCCAAACTACCGAAGAGCCAAACACGGGTTGTAGGTGATACCTCCCCTAATACCTAGCAGAGGCACATTAGGGAACTCCCCACAGCGATCAATGATAGAAATATCTTCCAAGGATCTCGAGCACCAACGGATATCAGCGTGGGAGAGAGACATCATCCTTTGAGACCAAGTCAATCTTTGCTCGTTCTTCAATGCTGACTGAGGCAGGTGTGAAGTGAACCACTTAGCGAGTAGGGGTATACAACACAAAAGGGTACCTCTTTTCTTCATGGTACGAGTATGAAGGCAATGCAAGATGTCTCCTAGCAAGGTGGGTATAGGATTGCGGGAGAGAAAGACTTTGATGGCATTAACGTCTATCAATTGGTCTGAATTAGGAAACAGAACCAAACCATAAATGAGGATAGCTAGCACGTCTTTGAAATCTTGGAAATCCATGTCATCCCAGAATGAACGAGCTTTTTCCAATAGAAACTTAGCTAGAAAACCTTTAACCCCACTTCTTGTCTCCCAATTGGCTATGACGTCGGCCCTCTTCACATGTAAAGCTTCGGCGATGACTTCAGGTTTTAGGATCCCTTCTAGACCGGTGAACGGTATCTGATTAAGCAGGGGCACCCCTAAGAGTAGAGAGAACTCTTCCAATTTAGGTACCAACTGATAATCCAGAAAAGTGAAACAATGATGTACGGGATCAAAGAATTGGAATAGTACACACATCATCTCTTCTTGGAAGTTGGATGTAGCCAAACTGAGGAGTCGACCATACTTCTTGGTAAAATGAGAATCCCCATGAACTCTTAAAGCTAGCTCTTGAAGTTGAGGATGTGCTTTTACAAAGCTGATCCAGATGGTGTTTTTTCGGAGAGAATTCATATCCTACAAAACAAAAACAAAGATAAATTTCTAAATCCTTGAAGTGGTTAGTGAGCATGCATATGATGTTGATGATGTTTATGATGTTTATGTACAAGCAAACATATACACACACAACAAACAGATCCCTATGTTTTAGGCTTGCATGAGTTTTGTAGGTAAGCACCCTCTTGAAGTTTTAGTTGGCTCAACCTGTCCTAGAAATAACGATCGGGTTCTAAAAGATCTCAATATCACCAACCTTTCTCTTAGGCATTGTCTCAGCACAACAATCTTTTCTTGCGGCCGAGATATCCCAAAAGTCTAGCCTCAATGAGTGTAGTATCGAGTGTCAACCAATTTTCAGCTTTACACCGAAACCGGCTACCTCACTATGTCCTAATGGCCAAGTTTGTTCAATTAGGGTTCTAAGGTTAATTAGTGCTTCATGATGCCACTCAGCAGCCCCGTATTCTCCTCGATTCACCGCGAGGGATACTGGTACCCACAAATGCGTCACACTAATATAGTCATTATTTCAACCATATCGGTCTACGCCATACAGTCTCCACAATCTATTGCTATTTACCTAAAAAGGTGCCCTAAATCCGGGTGGAGGATCAAAGTAATCCCAATACAAAGAACTAAATATAAAGCACATAAATCAAATAATGAAATCGAGTAAATGTGATCTATCCCTAAAGTAACCCCACTTTTTTTATTAAGTCCCCAGCAGAGTCGCCAGTTCTGTGATACGGTAGGAGAACTAACTTGATGTTTTGCGTTCTGATTGCATTTGTGCGGATAGCAAGAGTCACCACCGACTTTTCTTTTATCCTAACGGAAAGGTAAAAAAGCACAGGAAAGACCTTTCGATATTTTCTCAGGTTCGGGGGGGTAGATTATGAAAAGGGAAGGTATTAGCACCCTTTTCATCCATGGTTTTCCATGGGCTCTTAGTTACTCGTTTAGATACTTGCTTTCATTTGACAGTGTGCTTGTGGTGTGGGCTTTAAAAGTATTTTTAAAAATCTATTTGTAATGGTTCTCGTCTCTATAAGAACGCGTACAAAGTTTTGTTTCAAAAAGTGGTTCAAAGACGTGTTTGTGAATCGTGTTTCGGAAAGTGTTTTGAAAAGATGTTTTGCAATGGTTCTCGTCTCTATAAGAACGTATACAAAACATTTTGTCTTTTTGAAAATGTTTTGAAATGAAAGTGTAGGTGTAAAAAGTTTTTATCATGAGCAAGCGAGTAACTAAGAGAGAATCTATCTACTCAAAAGGTCTTAAATTGTTCTTTTCTTCCTCCTTTTAATGGTGCTATCTTACCATTGATTTGGTAAGAAGCCCCATCGTTGGATGTGAAGGGATAGGCGCGGGTCAATTTTACAATCATCGAAAGCAACTTATGAGACGCTTAATCAATTTTTCTAAGGGACGAGATCGTTTTATCAAAGGCAACATCGAGGGTCATCGAGGGACTACGATCTTTTTTATCGAAGGGTCATTGCTAAAGCGTCCCATATTCGAGGGACATGATTGTATTTCTGAGGCAATGAGCGAGGTTACCCTAAAGGTACGCGTGTGAAAAAGTGTGTTGGTTTCAAGTTATTTTATTCTTTGATTAGGTCATCTAGCGATTGATATTTGAATCTTGCCATACACGCCTAATTACTATACAGTATAAGGAAAACAATAAATTACGGGAATTGAAATTCTACGCTATTAGAAAGTGTTCGAGAATGGAGGTACAATTTTTACAAATGCGGATGAATCAAAAGTGATAGCAAAATCCAAATAGCAAACAATACAACCAAATCGAATTTTGTGCGATTAATGAAAGCTATAGTAAGCTATGAAATAAAATCAACAAAATATGGAAATGAAATTTTAAGTATTTATTTGGAAAGAGAAAAGTAAAACCTATTCTAAAAATAAAATAATTGATTAAATTATATGTTTTATTTTTGTAACTTAAGTAAAATTTAAAGAAGGAAAACAAACTAAATTATTTTTTGGTGTTTTATTATGTAAATTAAATCTAAAACAAAATTTATTAAAGAAAGAAAATGATAAAAATTATTCACAAATCCTAAATCGAATTAATTATAAAAAGTATATTTTAAGTTTTAATAATATTTTGTATAACAAAAAAAAAGAATAAGAAGAAAAATGAACTAATAAACAGAATGGGCTTATGGAAGTGATTTGGGAGGAGGCCCAAAGAAATTAATAGTTATTTGCTATAACAAAATCAAACAAAAGGGGGGAATGGCCAGCAAAACGAAATGGGCTTAAGGGCAAGGGTAAAGGAATATCCAGCTCAAATCAAACAGACAAAGCCCAAGTTCTTAAATTAAGCTTAGTTACTGATTAAGGGGGAAAAACAAAATTAGGGTTCTTGGGACATCTCTCACGCGGCGTTGTTCTTCATCTTCGTTCATCTTTTCCAATTTTGTTGAACTCTCTAAACATCCTCACTACCCATCCTTGTCTAACCTCATGACCGAATTGCCCTCTTCAATAACATACTACCTCTTTGTCTCACCGCGATTTGTATCTTTGAAACCCTAATTTTTGAATTCGGATCTAAACCCAAAAGACCCGAAATTGGTTCATCCTTGACTTCCCCCAAACTCTCTATTGCCGGAACATAACCCTCTCGCCTCCTTAATCACGTTCTAACGACTTCTTTGAAAAAAAGGTAAGGTTTCTGTGTTTTTCAAAAAAAGCTTACAAGTTTCCAACGATTTTCCTATCTTGTTATGTTTTCTGTTAATTAAACTTTTGTTATCTATTAAATGCAGAAATTAGGTTTATGGAAATATGAGAAAGAGGAAGAGCTCATACCTGTTGGAGCTTTACAATTTCTTGTGATTTTTTCTATGAAATAGGAAGGGGAAGGCGAGACTGAGGATGGTATTCCAGCGGTGGCAGAAGTTGCAAGAGGGGAGGAGATGAGGATGAGGGCGTGGCTTTTTTGGCTTGTTGGTAACTTCTTCTTATCTTTGTGTTTTGGGATTTTTTTCAGTGATGGTTAAGGGTTGTGGGATTTTTGATGATGGTTCTGTTGTTTTGAGTTAACAGTTTTTTTGATTTGATGATGTTTTCTAGTTTTGAGTTTGTGAAGCTTGTTTGATGGTTCACAGTTTTTTGAGTTAACAGGATTTTTATTTGATGATGTTTTCTGGTTTTGAGTTTGTGAAGCTTGTTGCAGGTTTTTGGTTTGGGACTTGTTACTGGGTTTTTTTTGGTTTGAGGCTTGGTATTGGTTTTGAGTTTGAGGATTGGTTCAGGTTTTGGGAGTTTTGAGGTTTTGTTCGATGGTTCACAATTTTTTGATTTAACAGGTTTTTGATTTGATGATGTTTTCTGGTTTTGAGTTTGTGAAGCTTGTTGCAGGTTTGGTATTTTTGAGGTGAGCTTGTTATTGTGTTTTTGGTTGTTTGATGGTTCACAGTTTGAGATCTTTGTTGCTGGTTTTCTGTTCTTGATGATGGTTAAGGGTTTTTGTTCTCTTTGCTCTCTTCCCTTTTTTGGATTGCCCTGCTTCTGTTATATTGACTCTTCAAAAATGTTGTGGCCTCTTGGCCTTTGGTCTCTACCACAGGTTTTGCTTACAGCAGGTTTTGTTTTTTAGCAATTTTGATGATTCTTGGGTTTGCAGCAACTCCTCTTTTGTAGCAGGGCTTTTGCAGAATGTGCATTTTGGGCAATTCTATAGAATAGGTTACTTCTTTCCTCTCTTACCTCTCAATGACAATAAAAAAGCAATTTGCTCTTTTGCCTTTTTTTTACTAATTCTGAAAGGTTTGCAGTTGGAAAATGATGACTTCTTGAGCAAGTTTTGTTTGACTTAGCATCTAGCTATTTGTCATATTGTTTCCTCGTTTTAGCTTTTGTTGATGTTGTTGTTATTTGTCCAGTTGTGATGTTGTTTGTTGTTTGATTCAGTTTGTAATGTTGTTTGTTTGGTTTAGTTTGCGCTGCTGTTTGTTTGGTTTAGTTTGCGTTGATGTTTGTTTGGTTTAGTTTGCGCTGTTGTTTGTTTGGTTCAGTTTGTGATGTTGTTTGTTATTTGTGAGGCTGTTGTTTGGACAATTTGTAATGTTGTTTGTTCTTGGACAGTTTGTAGCATTTTGTTTTTGTAGCATGCTCGCGAATTTTTCTTCTTCTCTCTTTTTGTGAACAAAGAAGAATAACCTTCTTGTGATTTGCAATTAGGGGAAATAAATTGTGATGAATTAAACAGCATTCTGATTCCACATTGCAAACCTTAATGATGAATACTTTTTTTTTGAAAAATTCTTGTTCATGCCCATATAATTTGCACTAATCATATTTTCTTTCTCTTGTCTTCATGTGAGCAAAATTGGATATGACCAAGCAAAAAACGCAAGAAATCTGTAGCAAGCATGGAAGTCTGGGAGATAAGCAAAGGAATCTGATACGACTTCAATCTTCAAACAACTTAGAAATAGATTAATTCTCCTAGGCCAAACATTGATTTGGATTTTCCTTGTAACTTAGAAAGATCATTCTTGTATTGTATTATATCCAATAGTACCAATTCATCTTTAAATACAATAAGTTGTAAAACATAAAGTATTGAAAGAATAAATTGTTTTGTAACAATGTTTGAAATTGGAGAAAATCTTGAGTTGTAGCATGAAGTATTATGGTGTCATTTTATAACTTGAAATCCTTTATCAACAACAACTTGTAATTTCTCTTCGCATCCTAATTGATTTTTGAAATTCCTAATCAAGATATTTGAAATAAAATGCTCCAGTCTGGTAACTTAAAATCCAAGTAATACCAATAACTTTGTAACTGCATTTCAAACAAACACGCACTATATATTCCATTTCCTAACCAAACAAATTTTTTAAGGACGCAAATCATCTGGTCAACCTGGATCCCACAATCATGAGTGTCCTAAATGACAGTCTTAACTTCTATCTCTTGTCCCAAACAAATCATGCTCTGAGAACAAACATTATCTTTTCAATAAACTTCATTTTAAGAAAATTCAAAATCAATCAAATGCCTTGCGATGATTTGATAATTTTAAAGTTTTCCAAAACTAAAATTTCTTTCAATTCTTTGAAGATAAACCCGTGAGCGACATCACATCTGACCATGAACAGACAGAATCGTCTCAAAATCTTGTAGCTTGAAGAAATCATAAATACAACCTTGAGGAAGCATGAAGACCTGTAAAAGCCAATTGGATCTTTGAAAACTCATTTTCTTTTGAGAATTGCAAGAAACCCTAATTGTTGGTTTACTGCCATAGAAGAGAATCTGTCTGGTCGATTTCTGAGCCAACTTGAATATCCGAGAAACCCTAGGGTTATGTCTTCTATGAAAAATGGGAGGGCAAATTTTGGGGTACAACACCATGAAATGCCAAATTATGGCAGACTTCATAGTCGATCACGTCATAGTTGAGCCATCGGTAAATCTGATAGCCACTGACCCTTGGAAATTATACTTCGACGGGTCAAGCCATAAGAATGGAACTAGTGTCGGAGTTCTAATTATCTCTCCAAAAGGAGTGCCAACAAAATTAAAATGTAGGGTAGATGGAAAATTCTCCAACAACGAAGTGGAGTATGAGGCTTTGATCACTGGGCTTAAACTTTTAAGGGGCTTAGGTGCAAATAGGGTCGAAATCAAAGGTGATTAAGAGCTAGTGATCAACCAAATAACTCGATAATACAAGTGCATTAAAGAAAATTTGTTTTTATATTTTGTGATGGTTAATCAATTGTTAGAATATTTTGAAGTTGTAAGCATCACTCACGTGCCCAAATTAGAAAATCAAGTGACTAATGATTTGGCATAAATTGCTTCTGGGTCGAAGTATCAACTGACAAGATGAAAAGGTTTGTTGAGGTAAGGGAGAAAGTAGTGTCGACACCATTATCAACATTGTCAATCCCAAAAGCTGGGGGGACACATGACTTGACAAAGTTAGAAATTTTGAAATTTTGAAGTTTTTACCATTGACAGTTTGTCAGACATGGATTGGCGAAAGCCAATCGTGAATTATTTGGAAAATCCATTTGGAAATGTCGATAGAAAGATAAAGTACAGGGCTTTGAGCTACGTGTGCATGGGCAATGAATTGTTTAAAAAGACTCCTGAAGGGGTTTTGATCAAGTGCTTAGGAGATACTAAAGTGTATTTGGAAATAGTCGAAGCCCACAATGGAGCTTGTGGTGCCCACCAAGCCGGCCATAAAATGAAATGGCTGATATTCCGACAGGGTGTCTATTGGCCAAGTATGCTGAAAGATTATATTGAGTTTGCTAAAGGGTGTCAAGAATGCCAAAAGCACGCGGGTGTTAAACATGTAACTACAAGAAAATTTCACACAATTATTAAGCCATGGTCGTTCCGAGGATGGGCGCTGGACATCATAGGAGAAATTCGACCAGCCTCGTCGAAGAAACAAAAGTTTATCCTGGTGGGGATAGACTACTTCTCTAAATGGATAGAAGCAATACCATTAGTTAATGTCGACCAAGAAGCAATGTTAGACATCATTCAAAATCACATCATTTATAGATTTTAAATTCCTGAGACAATCACTACAGACCAAGGGTCGGTTTTCATTGGGCGTAAGATGAAAAAATTTGCGGCTGAAATAGGCTTCAAGTTTGTAACATCCACAAACCATTAAGCTCAAGCCAATGTCTAGGTCGAAGCTGCTAATAAAGTAATAATTGGATTAATTAATAAATACGTCTCTAAGAAACCCAAGAAATGGCATAAGACATTGGATCAAGCTTTATGGGCTTGTCGAACGTCTCTCAAAGAAGCAACTGGATCAACGCCTTTTCGACTGGTATTTGGACACAGTGTGGTCTTACTAGTAGAAGTACACTTGCAGTCAGTACGAGTACAACGCCAACATGAAATTTCGTCAGAACAATATTGGAATATGATGTTTGACAAAACACTGGATCTGGATGAAGAAATATTAGTTGCACTAGATATTCTAATTCAAAAACAAAGAGCGGGTTGCAAGGGCCTACAATAAAAATTCCAAGATAAAGACGTTTTCAATTGGCGACTACGTGTGGAAAGTTATTCTTCCCATGGATCGGAAAGATATAATTTTGGGAAAGTGGTCACCGAATTTGGAAGGACCATTCCAAGTACTGTGGGTGTTCACCAATAATGCATATGAGACCGATGAGTTAGGGTTCAATCAAAGAATCTTGAAAGTAAATGGTAAATATTTGAAAAGTTATAAACATATGCTTCAAGAGATTCGAATTACTGCAAAATAGAGCATACCAAAATATTTTTGGCGAAAATGGACAAGTGCCAAGATGGCTATTATATTCCCCAATGGGATTACATATGTAAAAAATGAATCCTAGTTGAAACATGGGAAACAAGGAAATTACAAAGGAAACCGAGATTTAAGGTTTTCCAAGTGGGCTCTTTAATAAGTAATCTTTTGGTTGAGACAAATCCTTTCATCTGTTAGGTGATTAACCTTACTCCCGGGTTGAAGGGCTTTCTCGCCGTGAGTTATTACCTCAAGAGTATATTGTTGAACTTCGTTGGGTAAAGGACCGTCAGGTGAATCTAATATAGCCTCCAGACGCTCGTTGTCGACAATTTTCTGATTGAGCGCTTCAATTTGGTTTTGATAACCCAAGGTTTCTCGGTCAAGAGCAAAATGTTGCTCGACGGTCTTTTCTCTTAGCTTCGATGTCATAAGCCTTTTGCATACATATTTCACTTAATTCCCACTCCCCTCTCATCTTATTTTCCTTGGTCTTAAGTTGGAGGTCGGTGTATCGGTGGAAGGAGAGTTCTTTTGTAAGTTGGTTGAAGAAAGCCTCAAAATCAATTAAGTACTGAGCCAAGGAATAAGGAAGAGGATATTGAGAGATAGTGTTAAGAAGTTTAAAAATCTCAGCCGCCATGAAAGTGTCCTCCTCGAGGACAGCTAAAAACTCACTTTCAAACATATAAGACCTTATTTCATGAAGCGCGTGGATTACTTCAGCGTCCAATTCAGCAATAAGTAAAGACGTCGAACCAAGGTTTGGTAAAGCAATTGGGGTATGTTTGAGAAGTTGAATCCTCCTAAATGCTGCTATTGGATCTTGTTTCTTCAACACTTCGATCTAATTCTGGGATGAAGTTAGGCCCAAGGTTTGGTAAAGCAATTGGGGTATGTTTGAGAAGTTGAATCCTCCTAAATGCTGCTATTGGATCTTGCTTCTTCAACACTTCGATCTCATTCAAAATGTGATAGGTAGGTTTGATGAAAGCTGGATGACTGGACCCTGCAATGTTGTCACCAACATGGGCATTTCTAGTTGGATTCAGCTCGACGTCGCCTACACAAGGTAGCCCCTAGGGAGGATTTCCAAGATAGAATAAAGAACAAGATTAGAAGTGGAAAATAAAAGAGAAGAAGAAATACCTCCAAGTGTGGTGACACAACATTATGATTTTGTGAGATTATCGTACCCCAAATTTTCCCTACCTCGATGATTTCATTTTTCGAGATTAAAATAGAAGAAATATTTAATTAAAGATGGTACACCAGTAACTGATGGCCTATCTTTATCCAAGATTAGGGGGTGTATCTTAATCCAGGAGAGTGGGGCTTTCTAAATCGGAAAGACTCATAATTCCGTTCACGAGGCATGTTGGCCAATGGTCCATGCAATTCGAAAATCAATTATTCGAGCACCTATTAAGTTCTTGATTATTGAACAGTTGTTATTAAGAAGAGAAATGGGAAATTAAAAAGTCGTTAAGTTAACCACTTGGTATTTGTGAGCAAAATTATTATCTTGATTTTGAGTAAGAGTTTTAAATCATTTTTATTATGTAATAAAGGATTTTGAAAAGGGTGTTATTAGCAAGAATCTTTGGTCTTATTATTAAAGATAAATGCATAGTTTGAAGAAAAATATAATTGCTGACAAGTTCCATTTTTATATTAAAGAAAATTGTTTATTGTTTTTAAGTAAATAAATAAACAATATATTTTCTTTTTTAAGGAAAAACTAAAACGTTTTATTAGTAACTTTGGGTTCTAAAATTTGTTTGCTTTAAAAGATATTCAAGCCCATTAAGATTTCTAGCACATTTAATGTTGCTGCTTTGTTTTAGGAAAAGCGTTATTATTAAAAGAAAAAGAATTCTTGTTATTTCAATGAAAAAATATTTTTTTTATTAAGAAAATATTTATTATTGTTAAGCTTTTGTAATAATGTTTTTATATCAAATTTTATTTAATCTAATTATTAAGAATCAGTTTTGCTAGACCAAAGTTAGGCCCAATTTATATGGAAAAAACGCATGATTTAGTGAAACAAAAAATAAGCTAAGGCCCAAATTGATTAACAACAATAACTATTTAGATCTAGCCAAAGTTAATACACATTGTTTTCAACAGACAGTTACTAATCAGGCCAAAACTTATGCTAATTTTTCCCAAAGGAACTGATATTGTAGAAATTTAAAAGACAAAACAATCAATTAACCAAATATGGAAATCAAGTCAAAGCCATAATATAGTAAAAACGAAATCCAAATTTCAATCTAAATAAATAATATCCAGAATATTTAACACAGTCAAATCTTTATCAAATCCTTACAAACCAAAAAAACTCTAATACACAAATATACATTACAATTGCAATAAATTACAGCAGATTTACAAATCTCTAATTGATCTAATCCTAAATCAAACTCTAACTAATTGTAACGACAACCCTGAAATTCCTAATGATATCAATAAACAGCAAATTAAGAAAATGAAAGGGGGACAACGATCTTTTTTACAGAAGAAGAACAGAGCGGGTGCGGATCATTGACAGAAACAGAAAGGCAAATAGTTTATAGAAACAGGGGAAGGACGAACAGAGATTGAGAGAAGAAGAATAGGCTTGAACCACCTTGTTGAAGACCGGAGTTAGAGGTGATTAGGGTTTCAATGCCTGAAACGCTAATCGCATGACATCAGCTCCGCCGTTGTTGGAAACCTAGTCGCTAACTGTGCCGGCTCCGGCCACCACCATCTTCAAGCCCTCAATCAGCGCCTGCAAAAGAAAAGGAAAAGCAGTTAAGATCCAAATCTAAAAAGCAATCGAAAGAAGCTCGTGAAGTCAGAATCGTGGAATCGCGAAAGGGGTAAAAATAACTTAGCTTGCTATTCGTTTTGATTTTGTTTGTGGGTTGTGTTGGGGTTGATCGATGGTGGAGGTAGGGTTTGTGGTTGATCCGCCGCCAGTTTCTAAGGGAACTAGGGTTAGAAGGAGGAGAAAGAAAGGGTGGATTTTAGCGAGGGAGAGAGAGGATAAGTATTTCTGGAAAATACAATAACTGTAAAATAAAAATGAATAAAAAACAAAATCTATTATCCATTTGTATTATATGCAGCACGCCCAAAGTAACGACCATGTTCCCTTAAACATCATCTATGATATGCGCATCAAGCGGCCGTAGGGCCAAGCCGCATGGTAATGTTGTGCGCCCTCACTACACACGATCATCTGGACCCCTTCAAAATCCATAATGGGCCAAGCCCATTACTCGTCACGCCCCCCTTGCCTCTTGTTGTACCCCAAAATTTGCCCTCCCATTTCTCATTGATTTCTCACCACAAAGCCCTTGAAGCTCAAGATCCAGTTAGGGTTTCATCTGCTCAAGACCTCTCCTTGCACTGTTGACTCAAATTAGGGTTTGTGTTTGCACAAAGATGCTTTGACCTAAAATGCCTAAGATGACTTTCATGCTTCATATTGGACTCCCAAGTTTATCCATACCAAGTTTCAAACTTTGATTCCAAATTTTGCCCAGTCAATTGGACAATTGACCTAGAAATCAGCTGTATCAGGAAAAAAGTCAACTGTGGCCAATTAATAGTCAAACCTCATGAAAATTGACCTACATCAACATTATGAACTCATATGGTCCATTTGATCAAGTCTGGTTCACAACTCCATAGGAAATTTGGTCAGATCACCAAAAGGGCAAAATAGTCATTTTTAGGGTTTTGACTGCACAAAGGCAATTCTTGACTGTTTGACCTAGCCAATGGCAAACCAAGCTCATATATGGACTCAAGGACCCCATGGAATTATCTTGACATGCTCAACAAGCTCAAAAGATCCCAAGTACACAAGGTTGACAATTGAATTTCCCAGTCAACTGATCAATTTTGACTGTATACTGAAAAGTCAAACTTTGACTTTTTGGTCAAAATCAAGAGTCAAGATTCATTTTTCATCAAAACATGCCAAATCATGAAACTTGTTCACCAAGAAACCAAGAAATGCAAATTAGGGTTTAAAATGGAATTTTTCATAACTTAGAATTTTTCTAAGTTATGGAAAACCCTAATTTTTTCCCAACTTTGCCCCACTTTTTCACCAAGATCCATTTGGATTCAAACAAAAGTCCAAACATGAAAGTTGTAGCTTGTTGCATAATCTACAACTTTGATTCACAAAGTTTTCCCATTTGAGGCTTGTATCTCAAGTTACAAATTCTTGAATAAGGGCACTAAACCATTTTTAACTTAGTGAAATTTTAACCTATTTTGACAAGGTTTTCTACCCCACTTCAAGGCCATTTTCCATACACTTCCACTTGGAATTTCAATTTGCATTTCAAAGATGGATTGTAGTACACATTCCAAGCTTTCCAAAATGTCTAAGAACTTCTCAAACAACCTCATAACTTGAGAGAATCGAATTTCACAATATGGCAAAAACTCACTTTTGATTTGAGCATGAGCATGTTCATAACTTAAGCCATTTTCAAGTCAGCATAGTTTATGCTAAATTACAGGTCCTAAAACCCTTTGACACTCAAAAATTCAATGCAAAACCATTGTGCCAAGTTGTTATTCTAAGCATTTGGACATTACATGGAGAATTAACCCTAAACTAGAAAAAGCACTATTTCCATTTTTGCAAAAGTTCACTTTATGTCCAATTACAAATCCAAGCAGTACAAGCAAGATCTAATGGGCACAAGTTTATGGACAAATCACTCTGATCAAGGAGAGTTTATGCAGCTCATTAGAGGTCCCCTACTGGCCTAAAACACAAAGTTGCTTTTGTTTGCTTAAGAGTGAAGAAAAGTGCCATAACATAACACATCTCTCATATCAGTCAAGAAACCTTTAAGCAAATATTAAAAACACATTCCAGAGATCAGAACCAAGCTTTTGCACGACCCTTGCACCTCTCAAACACTCCCATTGCCATAATCACTCTCAAACTGCACAAACAGGGCAAAGCCTGCAGTTTGAGTGCTATCTCCCATTTCTCTCAAGCTTTCTTGCCCAAACCAGTTCATACACATCCCCTAGCATCTATGAAAGCTAACCATGACCTGAAGCACGACCTGTAATCCCTCTAACCACTTCCACCATTTTCAGTTTCTTGTTTTGCAGGTGAAGTGCTCTAGCACGATTCAGAAGCTTTCAAGACAAAGTAAACATTGGAATAGCATCCCTGGACCTCAAGGAAGATTTTCCAATCATCACCTTGCACTGAAAGCTCCCCCATTGCAAGATAGAACTTCAGCTGAACAGGTATCTTGGTGAACTCGTATCTCTCTTATTATGCATCATTAGCCTTAAGTTTGTGAATAAACAATGTCCTACTCATGCCACTGAACATGTACATTCTTTTACTTTTCATTTCTTTTGCTTGAGCTGTGAGAATTTGGAGTTTGAAAATGGCAGAAAAACTAGGTTAGGATTTGGGGGAGGAGAAATTCTCCCTCATCTTAGAGAGTTAGATCAAGTTATGCATATGGTTAGAATCGTCTCTTCATGCTGAACATTTTTTATGTTATCAGTTTTTGTTAAAAAGCCAGGAATCAGGAGTTAAGGATTGATGAAGAAAGGCGCGCATTTTTTGAATTGTTTGGTCTGAAGGTTGAAGACAACCATTTTCTGGGTTGAGCCTGTTTGTTATTCCTTTTTACACCATACATTTACTTTTGCACCCCCTGAGCCCATTTTGTTATTTTTAATGATTTTTTTGACTTTTTCTTTTTTGGTCTGACTTGTTTATTTTTGCTTATGATATTAAAAATCTAAAAATAAATTTTTACACCATTTTTCTATTTTTTAGGCATTTATTTGATTATGTTGACATTTATACATAAATATATATATACACACTATTATTTAGAAAACTAGAAAAAATAATGCAAATATATTTTCTTTTCTGATTTTTATTACATTTTCCCTTTTGAAAATATTTTATACAAAACATATTTTTTTTTATAAATATTAATTATTATCATTTGTATATATATGATATTTATTTGTAAATAATATAAATATATAGGTATATTAATATACTTAGGAGAAAATATCAAAAAATGTGCATATTTTATTTTTTAATATTTAATACTAAAAAAGGCCTTTTTTTACAAATATACCATATTTTATTTTATTTTTTTTTGTATGTAAATAATAAATATTATATGAATTGATTAATTAATGTCCCTTTTGATTAAAAAATTAGGGTTTTGCCCTAAATTTGAAAATACCTCAAAAATAATACCTTTTTATTTTCTTTTTTATTTTACATAAATAATACTTTTTTCATACATATAAAAATTCCTTTTGCATTCTTGCATATTTGTTTTATTTACCATTTAAATTATACATTTATTTATCTTGCAAATATTCATAGAAAATGATGTAATAGCTTAGATTCAATTTCTTGTCTAAATATCCCCATTTGAAACATTGTACCCCCTCCCCATATTATTGTGTTGTAATAGCGTAGGATTTTAAATTTCGCACTTTATCGCTTTCTAAACATACTATGCTAGAATTAGGGTTTTGTATGCGAATAAAAATGAACAAAATAGTTGGACCTAATAGAAGATAAATGAGCATGAAAAATGGACGACACATTTCACACTTGCACCCCTAGGGTATTCCACTTTGTTGCCTTCAAATAATTGGGCCATATTGTATGTTGAATTTCTTTGGGTAAAAACAAACAATCAAATGATCATAGTCCCACAAAATGTTGCTTAAATGAATGATCAAGTCCCTTTTAAAGAAAATTGCCCAAGACATTTAACATTATTGCAACTATGGTCTAAACGATGACCCGCGCCCGTCCCTTTCATCTCCTAAAACAAGATTGTCCACCAAATGCAATGGTGGAACAAAATTGTCAAAAGGTTTAAAACATAACAAAAATCTTTGAGAAAACTTTAGGGTAGATAACTCTTAAAGTACTTGCCAATTTGCAAAGAAAACACTTGCCTAATTTCAAAACCCACTTCACAAACACTTTCAAAATCAACTTTCAAAAAACCTTGAAACATCCTTTTTAAAAGACAAAACACCTTTTGTAAAACATTCGAGTAAAGAATTGTTACAAGGGTAGCCTATACAAGGCATCTTTTCAAAACATTTTCAAAACCACACACAAAGCACCATTTCAAACAATTGAAAACCAAGGAAAGTTGATCTAAGCAAGTACCTAAGAGCCCATGGATAACCATGGATAGAAAGGGTGCTAATACCTTCCCTTTCTATAATCTACTCCCCGAACCCAAGAAAAATCTCAAAGGTTTTTGCTGTGCTTTTTAAATCTTTCCTTAGGATAAAATAAAAAGTCGGTGGCGACTCTTGCTCAACTGAAACATTTGCGAAAACAAACGCAAAACCCTAGTCAGTTCTCCCACCGTATCACAGAACTGGCGACTCTGCTGGGGATAATTTTTAAAGTGGAGTAACCTTAGGGCTTAGATCACCCTCTTGCATGACTAATTGTTTGATTTTCTTGCTTTATACTTTGGCTCTATTGTTTTGGTTTACAATCCTCCACCCGGATTTTGGGAAACATTCATAGATAGCAATACGTTGTGGAAACTGTGCGGGGTATACCGACACGGTCTAAGCAATAGCTATATTAGTGCGACATATTTGTGAGTACCAGTAACCCTTGAGTTCAATCAAGGAGAGTACGGGGCCGCTGAGTGATGTCACTAAGCACTAATGACCTAGAACCTTACTTGACCATCTTGGCCTTTTATTAGGGGTAGTGAGATGACCGGCTTTGGTGCAGTCCGAAGTTGGTAGATACTCGATACTACACTCATTGAGGGTTGTTTTCTTGGAATATTTTGGTCGCTAGTTAAGTGGCTAAACCAAAACAATGAACATTGAAAACAATCCAGTGATATTGAGCTCCTTAGAACCCGGTTACTATTTATAGGACAGGTTTTTAAGCCAACTACACTCAAGAGGGTACTTACCTATGAAACCCCATGCAAGCCTGAAATTAGGGTTTGGTGTGAGTTGATTGTACATATGTTTTGTGCATACATCATAAACATCATAAAACATCATATGCATTCACTAACCATTTCAAGGGTTTTGGATCTTCATCTTTGTTCTTGTTTTGTAGGACATGGAAATCCCTCGCAGAAATACCATTCAAGTCAACCTTTTGAGAATCTCTCCTCAACTCAAGGAGATCACCTCAAGAATTCCGGAAAATTCATCCTTCAGTGAAAGACATGGTAGACTGCTCAGCCTAGTCAACACCAACATTGAAGAAGACATGATGAAAGTGCTATTCCAGTTCTTTGACCCTCTTCACCACTGCTTCACTTTCCCTGATTATCAGTTGGTACCCACTTTGGAGGAGTTTTCTCAACTCCTAAGAATCCCTATCCTTAATCAACTACCCTTCAACAGTACGGAAAAGGAACCAAAGCCGGAAGATGTTGCTCGAGCATTACATCTTCAACCATCCGACATCAAGGGGCATTGGGAAACCAGAAGTGGCGTCAAAGGATTCTTAGCAAAATTCTTGTTTGAGAAGGCACAAGAATGTTGGAACTCATTGGACCTACAAGCCTTTGAAGAGATTGTGGCACTCCTTATCTACGGGTTGGTCTTGTTCCCAAATCCTGACCAATTGGTAGATGTCAACGCCGTCAAAATCTTCTTGTCCAGAAATCCAATACCAACATTGCTTGGGGACATCCTTCACTCATTTTACACACGAACAATGAGAAAGAGGGGTGTTCTCATGTGCTGTACTCCTCTCCTTGCAAGGTGGTTTATTTCGCACCTTCCACAATCTGTCTTGAAGAATGACCAGGGTACAAGGTGGTCCCAACGGTTGATGACTCTTACTCATTCTGATGTGCATTGGTGTTCTCGGTCCAGAGAAAATGTCATCGTCGTCGATCGTTGCGGAGAATTTCCTAATGTTCCTTTACTTGGAATTAGGGGAGGTATCACCTACAACCCTTGCCTAGCTTTGAGGCAATTTGGATATGCACGGAGGGATGGCCCTCATGACATGTTGATTCCTAGCCTAGTTTTTGACTTCGACAACGATGCGCAAGGACTTCGCCAAAGATTCATCAGAGCTTGGGGAAAACTCAACAAGGTTGATAGCAAGACTCTGGGACACAAGAACTCCATCCCTCTTGAGCCCTATCTCAAGTGGGTACGAGCCCGAGCCCAAAGTCTAATGATGCCTTATCCTCATGTTCTCCCTATGATTAAAGAGCCCGTCAATGAAGGAGAGGTTCCCTACACCATCCTACATCCAGACATGCCTACATCGTGGGAGGAAATGCAGAAAAGTTGGATTCAACTCAAGGAGGAACGGAAAACTTTTGAAGCTAGCTACTACGCCAGTGAAAAGAAGGTTCTAGAGCTTACCCGCCGACTCCACAAGCAAGAGGCCCTCAACACCTACATCACACCAAAGAGGATGCGCAATGTCTTTCTGCCTTGAGAAGTTTATTTTGTAACATTTGGCCCATGGGGCATTTATGTACTAACAAATTTCTTCTTATTAATATGACGTGCGTTCTTCTTTGTCTGAAACAATTTTGAATGTCCTAAATCCTTGAATGCATTGCATACATCAGCATACCATTCATCATGTGCATAAGCAGGTCTCACTCCAAGTTTCCTTATCTGTCTGCTGTTTATTTCAGTAGGATGGATCTCGAGCAAACAGTCAAAGACCTACAAGCCCAGAATGCGCAGTTCCAGCAACTCTTGATGACTTTGGTTAAAAGTCAAGAGGATATCAAGACTCATTTGGAGAATAAGGACCCAATGAAGAAGAACAAGAGGATCGGGGTGGCTACTTTGGGGAGAAGATTTGACAGAGAAGCTCGGAGAGTGCTTGAATTTCCTCCTACTTCTGATGAAGGGACTAGTAAAAGAGATCGAGTTACGGTGCCTTCCGAGTCTGATGCGGAGGAGGAAGAGGTTGAAGAGGATGAAGATTATTCTGACCAGCAATACCCTCCAGCTGATGATAAATACAAGGGTTTAGAAGACAGATTGGCCGCCATGGAATTGCAAAGAGTACCGGGTTTGGATTTTGAAGACTTGGGCTTGGTTGCCGGAATTGTGATTCCCCCAAAATTCAAAGTGCCAGTGTTTGTAAGGTATGATGGGCTGTCCTGTCCCAAAATGCATCTCAGGTCCTACGTGAGAAAAATTCAACCCTATACGGCAGATAAAAATCTCTGGATTCATTTCTTTCAAGATAGCCTATCGGGAGCTCAGTTGGAGTGGTTTTATCAGCTAGAAGGAACCAGTGTCAGAAATTGGGAAGATTTGGCCACCGCTTTCTACAAACAATACCAGTATAATTCTGATCTTGCTCCTACTCGTACCCAACTTCAGGGTATGTCACTAGGAACAAGTGAGGGATTCAAAGAATATGCACAAAAATGGAGGGATTTGGCTGGCAGGGTGCAGCCTCCTTTAACCGATCGTGAACTCGTTGATATGTTTCTTGGGACCCTATCTGGGCCATTTTTCAATCATCTAATTGGTAACTCTTCCGCAGGGTTTACCGATTTGATCTTAACCGGCGAAAGAATAGAAGCTGGCATCAAGTCAGGAAAGATTCAAAAGGGTGTTGCTGCAAGTGTTGAGAAGAAGCCTTTTAAGAAGGAGACAGCTATGGTATATTCTCAGAGAAGAGCAGGGAAGATGGAGCGTCGGCCAACTGTGGGGGCCGTAATGATTCAAAACACTCCAAGTGAGAAGCCTCGCTATAACCAGTCCAGACCAAATCAGCAACGGGTGGAAAGGCCACAATGGCAGCTCACCCGTATTAATATGACTCCAGCACAAGTGCTTCCCCATCTATTGAAGTTGAATCTTGCCACCATCAAGGAGGCGCCAAAGAATGTGAATACGTCCTCCCCGCATTATCATGCCAATGCTAAATGCGCCTACCATTCAGACAGTGTTGGACACGACACCAATGATTGTTGGGCACTCAAGCATAAAATCCAAGACCTAATAGAGGCTAAGGAGGTAGAGTTTGACGCTCCAGAGAAACCTAATGTGATATCTGCACCTATGCCGAAGCACGGCCGAAATATCAATGCCATTGAAGAGGATTTGTATGTTGCTGACGTCAGTGATCTGACTACTCCACTGCTAACCATTAAGTTGAATTTGTTAAGGGCCGGGATCTTCCCGGGATGTAAAGAAGACTGCTACTGTTGCCACTCTCTGCCGTTTGATTGTCCGCTATTAAAGAAAGGCATCCAAGGCCTTATGGATAGCCGATAAATTTTGTTCGAAAAAGTTTTTGCTGCTCCAGTTCATGTTGAAAATGTCTCAATCATAACCATTCACGCCAATCTTTCCAAGGCCGTCAAAAAGCCAGTTAAGATTACACCAGCTGTAAAATCTGTTCCTTTAAAGATAACAATGCCAGGGCCTGTTCCCTATGTTTCTGAGAAGTCGATACCTTGGAACTATGGTGGTGACATCTACTACCATGGTATCAAGCAAATCGAAGTAATTGAAGAAAGTTCGGATGATGAAGAAGCCAGCATTAGTAACATTGCGGGCACCAGCAAAATCACCAGGAGCGGGAGAATATTTTCTCCAGAGATTGCCCCTCCAAGAGCAGTCTTTGGACCCTCATCAGCTAAAGAAGTCATCCCTGCACCAGTAAAACTCTCTGCTAAAACTCCTTTGATTGAAGAAGTTGTTGTTCCTAGTGTTGTCTCTCCTACCATTGCTGATAAAGGAAAGGGAATACAAGATGAGCCCGTCAGGACGAGGGCTCAACCCTTGGTGATCCCGGAAACCTCCAAGAAAGAAATGGACGAGATTTTGAGGATAATCAAGAGAAGTGATTACGATGTGGTGGAACAGTTGGGGCAAACCCCCTCCAAGATCTCCATGCTGGCACTATTGCTTTGCTCAGAAGCGCACGCTAAAGTTTTGATTAAGTTTCTGAAGGCAGCTCATGTGCCCCAGGAAACCTCTGCGGATCAATTTCAACATTGCGTGGCTAGCCTGACTGCGGACAATGGATTAGGTTTTTCTGATGCCGACCTAACCCCTAAAGGCCGAAACCACAATGATGCTTTGCATATTTCAATCGAGTGTCACGGATCCACTCTTGCACATGTTTTGGTTGATACCGGGTCGTCGCTGAATGTTTTGCCTAAGAAGGCCTTGGACCGGCTAGATTACGAAGGGTTGGAATTGAAGCCGAGTGATATTGTCGTCAGAGCTTTCGATGGGTCGAAGAGAAAGGTCCATGGAGAGGTTGAAATTCCCATCAAGATAGGTACTGAGGTGTTTAAATCCACTTTCTATGTAATGGACATCCGTCCATCATACTCCTGCCTGCTGGGTAGATCTTGGATACACCATGCTGGGGCAGTCACCTCCTCCTTGCATCAGATGCTGAAATATCTTGTCAAGGGAAAGATCATCACTGTCCACGGCGAAGAAGAGTACATGATTAGCCACTTAAATTCTTTCCGGTATGTGGAGGTTGAAGGAGAGTTCATTGAGACACCGTTTCAACATTTCGAAGAAGTTCTTCCTGAAATAGCAGTAGCAAAGTTGGCAGCTGAGACACCGAGACAGATGGCCAGGATGGCATCTCTGGAGGATGCAAGGGCCGCAATTAAAGAAGGGAAGAATTCAGCATGGGGGCAGTTACCCGACTTTCCGCATAAGACTGACAAGTTTGGATTAGGGTTCACAGCCGCTGGCCAGAAAGCTATGCGCCAGTCAAAGATTGAAAGAGCGCCAGTCAAAATTTCTCCTTACAGAATCAACGCCCTGGAAGATGAAGACAAGGAAAGCAACATTGAAGAGTGGATTTATCCAACTGTCAGAGGAGGATTGAGCAATTGGGAGGCTAAAGACTTTGTCCCCATCACTTTTATTCATCAGTAATTTATCTGTTAAACATTTCCTATTTGGTCTGTAATATTTTACTTTCAAACAATTCGTACACTATCTTTTCACCTCCTGCCTTGCCCGAGGCATGTAGGTCCACTTGTAAGGGTTTTGACTATTTTTCATATTCATATTCCATGTTTAATGATTCATTGGACGTTTTTCATTTGATAAACTGCTTATGTTCATTTTCTTTCCTTTTGCATTTTTTGTTTAAGGATGGCTATCCCTTACACACACCCACACTCACCAATGCAGGTACCCATCCAATCTGGATTCCATGGGTGACTATTCTGCTGTATCTTTCAATAACTCTGAAGATCTGGTCAATCTAGCCGAGTATGAAGATGACGAAGGTTGTGAAGTACCCGGGGAACTAGCCAGACTTCTGCAACAAGAGGAAAGGGCCATCTTACCGCATGAAGAGCCATTGGAAGCTGTTAACTTGGGAACCGAGGAGGATCGGAAGGAGGTGCAAGTGGGTGCCAACCTGGAACCAAAAGTCAAGGAGCGCTTGGTACAGTTGCTGAATGAGTATGTTGAAATCTTCGCTTGGTCCTATGAAGACATGCCGGGTCTAGACACAGACATCGTGGTTCACCGTCTCCCCACAAGAGAAGACTGTCCACCAATCAAGCAAAAAGTTCGCCGAATGAGGCCTGACATGTCCGAAAAGATCAAAGCAGAAGTAATGAAGCAATTCGATGCTGGCTTCCTGGCTGTTACGTCCTATCCTCAATGGGTCGCTAACATCGTACCGGTACCGAAGAAAGATGGCAAAGTCAGAATGTGTGTGGACTACCGGGATTTGAATAGGGCCAGCCCTAAAGATGATTTTCTACTACCTCATATTGACATCTTGATCGACAATACAGCTCAGCATAAGGTGTTTTCCTTCATGGACGGATTCTCGGGCTACAATCAAATCAAAATGGCTCCCGAGGATATGGAGAAAACAACTTTTGTCACGCAATGGGGCACTTTTTGTTACAAAGTGATACCGTTCGGGCTGAAGAACGCAGGGGCAACTTATCAACGCTCCATGGTAGCTTTATTTCATGACATGATACATCATGAGATTGAAGTCTACGTAGACGATATGATAGCTCGGTCACAAACGGAGGAAGAGCACCTTGAGCATTTGGAGAAGCTGTTTGCCAGGTTAAAAGAATACAAGCTCAGGCTGAATCCAAGTAAATGCACTTTTGGAGTTAGGTCTGGTAAACTCCTGGGATTCATTGTAAGCAACAAAGGCATTGAAGTCGATCCGGCAAAAGTAAAAGCAATACAAGAGATGCCTGCTCCCCGTACTGAAAAGGAGGTTAGAGGATTCTTGGGGCGCATAAACTATATTTCCAGATTCATCTCACATCTGACTTCTACCTGTGAGCCAATTTTCAAACTCTTGAAAAAGGATCAGGTAGTGGAATGGAACGACGATTGTCAAGCTTCTTTTGATAGAATCAAGGATTATTTGCTAGAACCTCCTATTCTGATGCCACCCGTCGAAGGAAGACCATTGATCATGTACTTAATCGTCTTGGATAACTCAATGGGGTGTGTTTTGGGCCAGCATGACGAGTCTGGTTGAAAAGAGCATGCTATTTATTACCTTAGTAAAAAGATTACCGACTGTGAGACTCGCTACTCACTGCTCGAGAAAACTTGTTGCGCTTTGGTATGGGCTGCTCGCCGACTAAGACAGTATATGCTGACTCATACTACCTTGTTGATATCCAAAATGGACCTTATCAAGTATATCTTCGAGAAGCCCGCTTTATCTGGAAGGATAGCTAGATGCCAAATGATCTTAACCGAGTATGACATCCAGTACACCACCCAAAAAGCTATAAAAGGGAGTGTACTAGCTGACCATCTGGCTCATCAGGCTATCGAAGACTATCAACCCATGAGATTTGACTTCCCAGACGAGGACATCATGAATTTAGACAATGTTGAAAGTGACGGACCGTATGACGGACCCGAAAAGGGATCCCGATGGACCCTGTACTTTGATGGTGCTTCAAATGCACTTGGAAACGGTATTGGCGCAGTACTCATTTCTCCGGAAAGTTGTCACACTCCTTTCACGGCCCGACTTTGCTTCAGCTGCACAAACAACATGGCTGAGTATGAAGCTTGCATCTTTGGTCTCGAGGCTGCTATAGACTTGGGGATCAAATCTTTGATCGTATTTGGGGACTCGGCTTTGGTCATCAGCCAAATCAAAGGAGACTGGGATACCAAGCATCCTAATCTTATCCCATACAAAGAACATGTCCTGACATTGTTGCCTCATTTCGAGCAAATTACCTTCGAGCATTTCCCGCGAGAAGAGAATCAGCTAGCCGATGCTCTAGCCACAATGTCCTCCATGTTTAAACTCAACTGGGATAACGAGGCTCCCCAAATCACCATCAAGCGAATGGATGAACCGGCACATTGCCACGAGATTAATACCGAAGAAGCAGTGGAACAACCTTGGTTCCATGAAATCAAAAGGTATCTCGAGACTAGAGATTATCCTGAAGGAGCTTCCGTAAATGACAAGAAGTTCTTAAGGAAATTCACTGCTAAGTTCTTCCTGAGCAACGACATCCTTTACAAACGAAGCCATGATTGTGTATTACTCCGATGTGTGGATAAAGCTGAAATAGAGTTGATCATGACTGATATACACAGCGGCACATTTAGCACTCACTTGAGCGGGCATACAATGGCTAAGAAGATCCTAAGGGCAGGCTATTATTGGTCTACCATGGAGGTTGACTGCCATCAACATTCCCGTACTTGCCACAAGTGTCAAGTCTATGCTGACAAAGTTCATATCCCTCCGGTTCCTCTCAACGTCCTGACTGCTCCGTGGCCCTTTGCAATGTGGGGCATTGATATGATTGGAGAGATCAAGCCCACGGCTTCCAATGGACATCGCTTCATCCTGGTTGCCATTGACTACTTCACTAAATGGGTCGAAACAACTTCCTTCGCCTCTGTGACTAAAAACGTGGTTGCCCGCTTTATCAAGCAAAATCTCATATGCCGGTATGGTGTCCCCGATAGGATCATCACAGACAATGGTACAAATCTGAATAACATGATGATCACTGCATTGTGCAAACAGTTCAAGATTTATCATCACAATTCATCTCCCTATCGGTCGAAGATGAACGGTGTTGTTGAAGCTGCGAACAAAAACATTAAGAAGATCATTCAGAAAATGACAGTCACTTACAAAGACTGGCATGAGATGTTACCGTTTGCTCTGCATGGATACCGTACGACGACACATACTTCAACTGGGGCAAACCCATTTTCTTTGGTTTATGGCATGGAAGCTGTTTTGCCTATGGAAGTCCAGATCCCTTCTCTAAGGATTATGAAGGATGCAGGTTTGAATGAAGATGATTGGATGCAGACCCGACTTGATCAACTCAATCTGATCGACGAGAAGCGACTTGCTGCTATATGCCATGGTCAGACGTATCAAAAGTGGATGATCAAGGCCTTCAATAAGAAAGTCAGACGTCAAGTGTATCAAGTCGGAGATCTTGTAATCAAGCGGATTATCTTGCCGCAAAGTGATCCCAGGGGCAAATGGACTCCTACATATGAAGGACCATTTGTGATCAAGAGCATATTTTCTGGTGGTGCAATGATTCTGACCACCATGAACGGCGACGATTTGCCGCACCCTGCGAACGCAGACATAGTCAAAAGATACTACGCATAAAATAACCCGACAAGTCGAAAACCCGAAAGTGCGGCTTGGGCAAAAATGGGCATCCCGGTGAACCGAAAACCCGAAAGGGCGGTTCAGGCAAAAATTAGGGATAAAAACGAAAAAATCTGTACACCTGGCAAGCCGAAAACCCGAAAGGGCGGCTTGGGCAAAAAGGGGTTTCCCGGTGGATCGAAAACCCGAAAGGGAGATTCAGGCAAAAGTTAGGGAATTAAAGCGTATGACTACGTCTCGTCGGATCACTTCAAAGACAATCTCTTCATCAACCAGTTTCAGGCTTCTGATCAATCCAGTCATCGGCAAGCGAAGCATTGAATGGACAGATATTCAGAGTTGTGAAAGCTATAGCGGAACGGAATCCCATGGAATTATTTCACATAGCCATCCTTTATTTTGTATAAAATCTTTCAATATTTACGACAAAGTCCTCTTACTAGGATGATTGTCTCCTTTGTACAAATATACTCAAAGAAAATCAATACAAATACTCTTCCCAAAAATTTGTGTCATTTCCCTTTTCTTTTTCTCTTGCACTATTTGTTTTATTTTGAGAAACGTCCAATGTTTTGTTAAATAGGCATATGCATTTGAAACATAATCACTTCCTAAATGAACCTAAGAAAGAGGATTACTGATAGGATGAAGGTACAGATGGATATCTTGACACCCTTTCGAAGGAAACCTCCCAAGAGATTTGGAATCCACATCCCTAGCAAACCCCGAGGTCTATCTCCAGCAGATTCTCGAAGCTTATCCCCAGTAAGGTTCTGGAAGATATTTCCCCACAGAGCACGAACGTCTCTCCCGAGTTTTATTCAAAGTTATTCTTCACAAAGGCTTATAACTGGGTTATCCTCAACTAACAACCACAGAAGATCGCACTCGCCAAAGTTCGTCCTATCCCCAGCGGAGTTCATCAAGAGTCTCCCAGCACAACTTATCAGTATAATCCCCAGAGGAGTTTATCTTTGTCATCACCAGCCAGAGAGTCCTCCAGAGCTCAATTTCCCTCAGAGTGCAAATTTTCAATATCCCCAGCGGAGCCAGACTAATGAGCCTTCTCCCCACAGAGTTTTAGGAAGAGAAATCTTGAGTTCCCCAGTGAGATCGCCAGAGTTACTTCCCATCAAGCTGAATATTCTCAATCTTACCTCCCCAGCATGAGCCTATTAGATTGGAACTCCCTAGTAGAGGTCATCGGGAATTCTCTTCCCCAGTAGCAGCCAAGGATTTATTTTCCCCGGCAGCAGTCAAGATGCTTTTATCTTCAGCCACCTCGGATTCATTTATCCTCAGCAAGATAGCTCGTCAGCTTACATGCGCATTCATCACATTCATGTCATAAACATTGATGTCACGTATATTGCATCATGCATCATAAAATTGCATACAACTAACTCTTTACCTTTTCAGGAAAGATCAGTCGACAGACTAAAATTATTCAACTTCAAGATTTCTGAAAACAGTTCACGGGTTCTCCAAGTAAACGGATGTTAACCTATCACTTGTTCAGATTCTTCTTCAAGACTTCTGAAAATAGTTTATGGATTCTTCCCAACAACGGATGTTAATCTATCGACTTGTTCAGATGCAACTTTTGAAAACAGTTTACGGACGCTTCCCAACAACGGATGCTACTCTATTGCTTATTCAACTTCAAGATTTCTGAAAACAGTTCACGGGTTCTCCAAGTAAACGGATGTTAACCTATCACTTGTTCAGATTCTTCTTCAAGACTTCTGAAAACAGTTTATGGATTCTTCCCAACAACGGATGTTAATCTATCGGCTTGTTCAGATGCAACTTTTGAAAACAGTTTACGGACGCTTCCCAACAACGGATGCTACTCTATTGCTTATTCAACTTCAAGATTTCTGAAAACAGTTCACGGGTTCTCCAAGTAAATGGATGTTAACCTATCACTTGTTTAGATTCTTCTTCAAGACTTCTGAAAACAGTTTATGGATTCTTCCCAACAACGGATGTTAATCTATCGACTTGTTCAGATGTAACTTTTGAAAATAGTTTACGGACGCTTCCCAACAACTGATGCTGCTCTATTGCTTATTCAAACTTCAAGATTTCTGAAAACAGTTCGCGGGTTCTCCAAGTAAACGGATGTTAACCTATCGCTTGTTCAGCTTCTTCTCCAAACCACTGAAAGCAGTTTACAGATTCCTCCCAACAACGGATGTCAATCTATTGCTTGTTCAGACCCCCCAGTTCAGAGATGGTCCCAAGCTTGGACACCTTCCTGATATTCTCTCCCAGATGGCATCTCTAAGCCCATCCCCAACAAGATTTCTGTCACTCTCCAAATGGCATATCTAAGCCCATTCCCGCATCCATTGCTTTGACAAGTGCAAATTTCCGGGCACTCTAGTGTCCAATCTCCTTTTACCCTCGAGTCACGAAAGGCAAACTTGCCAATCTAACTCTTCGGATTCAAGAAGATTGAACAGGGGCAACTGTTGTACCCCAAAATTTGCCCTCCCATTTCTCATTGATTTCTCACCACAAAGCCCTTGAAGCTCAAGATCCAGTTAGGGTTTCATCTGCTCAAGACCTCTCCTTGCACTGTTGACTCAAATTAGGGTTTGTGTTTGCACAAATATGCTTTGACCTAAAATTCCTAAGATGACTTTCATGCTTCATATTGGACTCCCAAGTTTATCCATACCAAGTTTCAAACTTTGATTCCAAATTTTGCCCAGTCAATTGGATAGTTGACCTAGAAATCAGTTGTATCAGGGAAAAAGTCAACTGTGGACAATTAACAGTCAAACCTCATGAAAATTGACCTACATCAACATTATGAACTCATATGGTCCATTTGATCAAGTCTGGATCACAACTCCATAGGAAATTTGGTCAGATCACCAAAAGGGCAAAATAGTCATTTTTAGGGTTTTGACTGCACAAAGGCAATTCTTGACTGTTTGACCTAGCCAATGGCAAACCAAGCTCATATATGGACTCAAGGACCCCATGGAATTATCTTGACATGCTCAACAAGCTCAAAAGATCCCAAGTACACAAGGTTGACAATTGAATTTCCCAGTCAACTGATCAATTTTGACTGTATACTGAAAAGTCAAACTTTGACTTTTTGGTCAAAATCAAGAGTCAAGATTCATTTTTCATCAAAACATGCCAAATCATGAAACTTGTTCACCAAGAAACCAAGAAATGCAAATTAGGGTTTAAAATGGAATTTTTCATAACTTAGAATTTTTCTAAGTTATGGAAAACCCTAATTTTTTCCCCAACTTTGCCCCACTTTTTCACCAAGATCCATTTGGATTCAAACAAAAGTCCAAACATGAAAGTTGTAGCTTGTTGCATAATCTACAACTTTGATTCACAAATTTTTCCCATTTGAGGCTTGTATCTCAAGTTACAAATTCTTGAATAAGGGCACTAAACCATTTTTAACTTAGTGAAATTTTAACCTATTTTGACAAGGTTTTCTACCCCACTTCAAGGCCATTTTCCATACACTTCCACTTGGAATTTCAATTTGAATTTCAAATATGGATTGTAGTACACATTCCAAGCTTTCCAAAATGTCCAAGAACTTCTCAAACAACCTCATAACTTGAGAGAATCGAATTTCACAATATGGAAAAAACTCACTTTTGATTTGAGCATGAGCATGTTCATAACTTAAGCCATTTTCAAGTCAGCATAGTTTATGCTAAATTACAGGTCCTAAAACCCTTTGACACTCAAAAATTCAATGCAAAACCATTGTGCCAAGTTGTTATTCTAAGCATTTGGACATTACATGGAGAATTAACCCTAAACTAGAAAAAGCACTATTTCCATTTTTGCAAAAGTTCACTTTATGTCCAATTACAAATCCAAGCAGTACAAGCAAGATCTAATGGGCACAAGTTTATGGACAAATCACTCTGATCAAGGAGAGTTTATGCAGCTCATTAGAGGTCCCCTACTGGCCTAAAACACAAAGTTGCTTTTGTTTGCTTAAGAGTGAAGAAAAGTGCCATAACATAACACATCTCTCATATCAGTCAAGAAACCTTTAAGCAAATATTAAAAACACATTCCAAAGATCAGAACCAAGCTTTTGCACGACCCTTGCACCTCTCAAACACTCCCATTGCCATAATCACTCTCAAACTGCACAAACAGGGCAAAGCCTGCAGTTTGAGTGCTATCTCCCATTTCTCTCAAGCTTTCTTGCCCAAACCAGTTCATACACATCCCCTAGCATCTATGAAAGCTAACCATGACCTGAAGCACGACCTGTAATCCCTCTAACCACTTCCACCATTTTCAGTTTCTTGTTTTGCAGGTGAAGTGCTCTAGCACGATTCAGAAGCTTTCAAGACAAAGTAAACATTGGAATAGCATCCCTGGACCTCAAGGAAGATTTTCCAATCATCACCTTGCACTGAAAGCTCCCCCATTGCAAGATAGAACTTCAGCTGAACAGGTATCTTGGTGAACTCGTATCTCTCTTATTATGCATCATTAGCCTTAAGTTTGTGAATAAACAATGTCCTACTCATGCCACTGAACATGTACATTCTTTTACTTTTCATTTCTTTTGCTTGAGCTGTGAGAATTTGGAGTTTGAAAATGGCAGAAAAACTAGGTTAGGATTTGGGGGAGGAGAAATTCTCCCTCATCTTAGAGAGTTAGATCAAGTTATGCATATGGTTAGAATCGTCTCTTCATGCTGAACATTTTTTATGTTATGAGTTTTTGTTAAAAAGCCAGGAATCAGGAGTTAAGGATTGATGAAGAAAGGCGCGCATTTTTTGAATTGTTTGGTCAGAAGGTTGAAGACAACCATTTTCTAGGCTGGGCCTGTTTGTTATTCCTTTTTGCACCATACATTTACTTTTGCACCCCCTGAGCCCATTTTGTTATTTTTAATGATTTTTTTGACTTTTTCTTTTTTGGTCTGACTTGTTTATTTTTGCTTATGATATTAAAAATCTAAAAATAAATTTTTACACCATTTTTCTATTTTTTAGGCATTTATTTGATTATGTTGACATTTATACATAAATATATATATATACACACTATTATTTAGAAAACTAGAAAAAATAATGCAAATATATTTTCTTTTCTGATTTTTATTACATTTTCCTTTTTGAAAATATTTTATACAAAACATATTTTTTTTTATAAATATTAATTATTATCATTTGTATATATATGATATTTATTTGTAAATAATATAAATATATAGGTATATTAATATACTTAGGAGAAAATATCAAAAAATGTGCATATTTTATTTTTTAATATTTAATACTAAAAAATGCCTTTTTTACAAATATACCATATTTTATTTTTTATTTTTTTGTATGTAAATAATAAATATTATATGAATTGATTAATTAATGTCCCTTTTGATTAAAAAATTAGGGTTTTGCCCTAAATTTGAAAATACCTCAAAAATAATACCTTTTTATTTTCTTTTTTATTTTACATAAATAATACTTTTTTCATAAATATAAAAATTCCTTTTGCATTCTTGCATATTTGTTTTATTTACCATTTAAATTATACATTTATTTATCTTGCAAATATTCATAGAAAATGATGTAATAGCTTAGATTCAATTTCTTGTCTAAATATCCCCATTTGAAACATTGTACCCCCCTCCCCATATTATTGTGTTGTAATAGCGTAGGATTTTAAATTTCGCACTTTATCGCTTTCTAAACATACTATGCTAGAATTAGGGTTTTGTATGCGAATAAAAATGAACAAAATAGTTGGACCTAATACAAGATAAATGAGCATGAAAAATGGACGACACATTTCACACTTGCACCCCTAGGGTATTCCACTTTGTTGCCTTCAAATAATTGGGCCATATTGTATGTTGAATTTCTTTGGGTAAAAACAAACAATCAAATGATCATAGTCCCACAAAATGTTGCTTAAATGAATGATCAAGTCCCTTTTAAAGAAAATTGCCCAAAGACATTTAACATTATTGCAACTATGGTCTAAACGATGACCCGCGCCCGTCCCTTTCATCTCCTAAAACAAGATTGTCCACCAAATGCAATGGTGGAACAAAATTGTCAAAAGGTTTAAAACATAACAAAAATCTTTGAGAAAACTTTAGGGTAGATAACTCTTAAAGTACTTGCCAATTTGTAAAGAAAGCACTTGCCTAATTTCAAAACCCACTTCACAAACACTTTCAAAATCAACTTTCAAAAACCTTGAAACATCCTTTTTAAAAGACAAAACACCTTTTGTAAAACATTCGAGTAAAGAATTGTTACAAGGGTAGCCTATACAAGGCATCTTTTCAAAACATTTTCAAAACCACACACAAAGCACAATTTCAAACAATTGAAAACCAAGGCAAGTTGATCTAAGCAAGTACCTAAGAGCCCATGGATAACCATGGATAGAAAGGGTGCTAATACCTTCCCTTTCTATAATCTACTCCCCAAACCCAAGAAAAATCTCAAAGGTTTTTGCTGTGCTTTTTAAACCTTTCCTTAGGATAAAATAAAAAGTCGGTGGCGACTCTTGCTCAACCGAAACATTTGTGAACACAAACGCAAAACCCTAGTCAGTTCTCCCACCGTATCACACCTCTGATTACTGAAATTTCAAAACAAACGCACCCCCCTGGCTGGACAATTCTGGGCCTAGCCCAGCTTACTATCATCACCCCCATGTTTTTACTTCATAATTGAAAATACACCCCCCTTGAAATTACTTATTTTTATATTTTATTTTATATAATTCTATTTTCTTATTTATTTACTTATGTTATAAATATTTATTATTAATGGTATTATTAGATTTCATTAATATTTTATATATTTTTATATGTCATTTTTATTTATTAATTTTTACATTATTATTATTATCATATGTTTGTTATTTATTATATTAGCATATAAATTATTTTATCAAAAACTCACATACATATATTATTTTCTCATATATTGCATTAGATCTTTTTTAAACATGCATTAATCATGATTTTCGCAACTAATACAATTAAAAAAATACAAACAAATCTCAAACTATCTTTCGCAATAAACTAAGCTAATCAACTATCTTTTTGCAAATGGGTTTCAAGCTAGTTTTGGATTACTGCGTCCTCAGTTAAAATATCTGCAATCACTACTCCCGATCGAGTGCAAAGTGATTCAAAATATGCTTGCAAACCCCTAAAAAACACAAACCCATATGAACTAGGAATTGGGACTCTGATTCCTCGTGAGAGGATACATAGGCACGCGATCTAAAATCGTGGCGAGTCTTGCTAATTAAAACTTAAAACCCTGTTTATCCCAAACCTAAACCTAGAGCTTAATATCCTTGTGAACAAGGTGTATGAAAGGTTCCTAACACCTTCCTTTCGTCTAATTGAGTTCGAAATCTAGAATCTCTGTCTGCGAATTAGGGTTTTATGTTAGGTTCCCTTCCCTAGGATAAAAACTAATAGCGGCGACTCTTGATTTAAAAATCAGTTGCTACAGCTGGCGACTCTGTTGGGGATTCTCCTTGACCCTAGATTTAGGTATTTTTGGGGTTTATTATTTTTGTTTTCTTTATTTATTTATTGCATTTATCTATTTTATCACATTTATTTATTTAATGTCAAATTCTCTTATCATCATATATTTACTATGTGGCGGGATCTTTCTACCTCAAAAATATTTCCAATATAACCCTTAGCAAGAAGGTTCGTCTATTAGCTTAGGGGGTACATCATCCCTACGAGTTTATGTGACGACTTCTCCTAGAGTCGGTGGACTTCCGAAAAAGGAATACTTATCAAGAGATATCCTCTTGACGAGTAGGACTTTGGAAGGTCACCCATGACTCTTTGTAACGAACTTAACCCAAAATCTCATGACGAGACCTTTCACGACTATGAGTCGGACGTCTCGGTCCGTAAAGAGGCTCCACCTAAGGGACGCCCTTGCTCCTTTTCCCTCTGGTGTTATTCATGATACCCTTAAGGAAACCACCTTCTTGAATGGTAGATCAATCGTAGGTCAAAATTAAGGAACCTACCTTCTAAGGATACTTATCACAAAAACCCCGTCACTAAACCATACATCCCTACCTTATAGGGGTACTTATTATAAAACCCCGTCATTCAACCCTACACCTATGCATTCATATATTTCATGTATTTGTCATACATTTCATCATATATTCGTCACCCATTTCTTTGTCTTATTCACGGGGTACCAAAAAAATAAAATCAAGATCTCGGTGACTGTCTTTAAAAATGGATACTGAAGGAAACAACCTGCCCGCGTCAACACGCCAAACATGTCTGAAATCAAAGCCACGAAAAGGAAATAACGTGCTGAAGATTTTCCCAGGCTTTGTCAGGTCAATGTGGATGACTTCCAGATCAGATATTCGCAGGCACACCTAGAAGACTTATTTCCTTTCGCTTGATTTCACGCAAATAAAGTTTTGGTATAAGATTGTAATATTTTTCAATATCTGAATTATGTTACCTTCAATAAAGGCATTTTGTTTCCACATCTCGTTTGCGTATCTATTTTAAAGATAGTCGCCAAATAAAATAGTAAGCAAAAGAGGGATATATACCCAAGTGAATAGGACAATTAACCCCTTTCATATTTGTACACATTTATTCGCACGCATGCATTCACAAACACCTGCATATCATATCAAAACTCATTTTTCAAAAACATCTCTCCAGTTGAACCATTGGTAAAAGAAGATCTCCACCTCCTTGGCCTCCGTATCAAATAAAGGCTTATCAACAAAAAAGCAATGGAGAAAATCGAGGAAACTCATGATGCATTCAGAGAGGATCTTGACCAAGCAAAGGGTGACGTCACTTCAATGAAAGGAGATCTAAGTCAAGTTCTCCTAGCTTTGAAGAACATTATTGACAGACAAGACCAGATTCCCAGGGCAGCTTTAGGAGAAGTAGCCCAACCTATTGGTGCATCAAGCGGTCACCAACTAAGGAAAGAGTCAGAGACAGGACCCCAAAAATCCGTCATGGTCCAACAAGAAGCTGAAACTGAAGGGTTTGTCCCACCACCGCCAAAAGCAGGGGCATCTCGTACCCTACAGATTCCGAATAATGATGCAGATAATTAATTGGACCTGCAATACGGAGACCACGACCCAAAGGATACCAACCAAGCACCCTCAAAGATGACTGGTACTCATGTTTTTGATAATCCATTAGTGATGAATCAGTACAAATCCTTGGAAGAAAGATTAAAAGTTGTGGAGAGTTTCGATGCTTTCGAAGTAGACGCTCTCGAAATGGGCCTAGTTCCTGATGTGGCGATTCCACCAAGGTTCAAAGTAGTTGACTTCGAAAAATACAAGGGGCTCACTTGTCCAAGAAATCATCTTCGTATGTATTGCAGGAAGATGCATTCCCGTGCCCCCGATCAAAAGCTGATGATTCACTATTTTCAAGATAGCCTGAGTGGGGCATCTTCAGACGTGTATATGCAATTGGAGCGAACACATATTCGAACCTGAGTAGATCTTTCTAATGCTTTCCTAAAGCATTACAAATATAACCCGGACATGGCGCCTACCCGCATAGAACTCCAGAATTTGTCCCAGAAGAAAGAATAGTCCTTCAAGGAGTATGCTCAGAGATGGAGGGAATTGGCATCCTGGGTGCAACCACCACTGTTAGAGAAGGATTTAGTAGACACGTTCATGGGAACTTTGAATGGGTTGTATTATGAGATGATGGTTGGAAGTATCTCTTCGGGGTTCTTAGACCTAGTAACCATCGGAGAAAGAATCGAAACTGGGAAGATATCAGGGGGACCATCAAATGCTCCCTACAATTCAAAGCGGCCTGCTTCAAACTTCACCAAAGGAAAGGAGGGAGAGATTAATGTTGTAGCACCATAACCCATGGTTCAACAACCATTAGTGATCCCCTAGGGCTGCAGCAAGGTAGAAGGCCACCCAGGAAATTTGATCGACTCCATATGCCACCTAGCCAGTTATTGCAACAACTAGTTAAGGTATCCTTAGTGGAACTCAAGCCTCTATCCCCTCGAGTCGGGCCACTCCCACGAAGATACGATGCCAACGCCAGGTGCAAATATCATGTTAATTCTCTTGGACATACCATAGAACAGTGTTGGCATTTCAAACACAAAGTGCAAGATTTGTTGGATTCTCAAGACATCACTTTCGAGAAGCCCGGCATCACATCAGACCCTACGCTGTCGCACGATGGGCTAAAAATAAATGCAATTGAAGTGGTCACTGACTCTGGGGAAAGAAGCCAAGCAAAGACCCTGATAAACTCGCTGAAAGAATATTAGTTGGGATATGGACTCCCGCTAGAACACAATGAATCTCTTGAAAGAGCTCTACAAAGGCTAAGGGACCAGGGGATAGTCCAGTTTGGACAATACCCTGAAGAAAAATATAAAGCTATTCTGAAGGGCGAAGCACATTTTCCTCCGATCCAAGAGACTTTTGTCAACAATGGAGTAGTGCATGGAATACATGGGGCAAAACTATTCAGCTAAGCCAACACCAAAGGGGAAACTGAATTCATCCAAGAATGCGCCCTAGGGAAAAAATCTAAAGATGGACGACCATGGAGATTCCTGAGATTTTTTTCTTTCTTAATTATTTTTTCTTGTTTTCGAAAAAACCTATGTCAATCCCAAGGCATAGGGGTTGCTTGTAAGGGTTTCCCTGTTTTGCTTCAGACAATATTTATGATTAATAAAATTTATGTTTTGTTTTCAATTAAGATCATTGTCTTTCTCTTGCATTTATATCTCAAATCTAAAAAATGGCAATACTTTCTCCGCATATGCATTTTCAAATTTCATATAATAAATCTGCACCAAAACATGATAAAGGTGCAAATTCACGACCAAATCCATCGATAATGCTATTGCTGCAATCCGATATAATTTTGATGCTCCTATCAACCAAGCTAAAGAGGAAGATGATAAAGATCTTGAACTCTATGAGAAAATGGCGAGGGAAATAAAAAGAGAAGCTAACAATACGCAACCATATCAAGAGGCTATTAAGACCACTGATCTAGGCACAGGGGAAGACCTGAAAGAAACCAATCTAAGGGGAAATATAAAGAGCGGAGCCACAAATAAGTTGATCAAGTTATTGTGCATATCTACAGAAACAGGCCAAAGTCAAATACAGACAGTGCCATAAAAATAAGCAACTATGAAATACCAAGATCTGGCAAAAAACCCGAGCGAGGGGCACGTTGGATACCCACGTTTGACGAGGCTTCAAATACACTGGGGAACGATATAGGAGTAGTCTTGACTCCTCCCAAAGAATTCCCACAAGCCATATACCAATTCAATGGTGAACGGGATACTAAACACCCAAGACTGGTTCCATATCGGGATCATATTTTGAAAACTGACTGCGGAATTCACAAAGATCATTTTCAGTCACGAAAAGGAAATCAAATGACGGACGCCCTGGAAACTATATCGTCTGCATTCAAAGTAACTTGGTCAAACCATGAATCGTGCATCACAAACATACGCTTCGAAGAGCCCGCACATTGCCTTGCTATAAAACAAGCTTTGGTTTCACGACATCCGGAAAATGCCTCTAGCATTGGCAAACAAACCTTACGAGAATTATCCACGGAATTCTTTAAAAGTAACGATATACTGTACAAGATGAACCACGACATGGTTTAGTATCAACAAGATTCTGCTACCTTGCCTCGAATCACGTGACAAACGAACCCCCAATTACGAAGGTCCATACATAGTCAAAACAGCATCCCTCGGTGGTAATCTTGTCTCCACAATAATGGATGAGGAAGAACTACCGCACCCGACAAATTCAGACGCAGTCAAAAACACTATGTATAAGAAGCTCACTAAGCTCGAACCTTAAACAGGATACTTAATCAAAAAGGAGCGCCCTGGTGGATCAAAAACCCTAAAGGGCGATCTAGGCAAAAATTAGGGGCATATAGACGAAAAAATCATCCCGGTGGATTGAAAAACCTAAAGGGCAATCCAGGCAAAAATTAGGGATCATCCAAAAAGAAATAAAGAACAAAAAGACTGAGATCTAAGAACTAAGACTACGAACCACGAAGGGAGAGATAGATCTAAATCATACAATTCAGAAGCAAAGGAGATAAGATCATTAAAAGGATATTGGGGAACAACATTAGCAATTATAATTTTTATTGCCATTTACAATTTTAAAATCTTCTGTAATTACCCATTTCTAGGAATTGCATCTTGTACTCTCGCCTACTCAGAGGCATATTAATAAAACACTGGCTTTATTTGCATTTTTCAAATTTCATTTTTTCTTTTCTCAGACTTGTTTGCAAAACACTACGATTATTACTTGTGAATATTGTCTTAAAATCATTTCGGGGGATTAACAAAATAAAAGCATTTGACAAAACATCGAAAAAATATTTTCGTTAGAAAAATATCAAAAGAAAATCCACGTCTACGTCCACGCACATGGCTACTCTTACATCTTGCAAATATATACACATGTCTATGCTTGTATCTATGCATATCTACACTCACGATGCAAAAAGTCTACACCCACACGTACATCTGCGCCTATGCTTGCACTCAACAATACCAAGTCTATGCCTACATCTACGCGTCCGCACACAAAGCCTATGTCCATGTCAGCACCTATGCCTAACTTGTAACACGAGGTCTACATTCGCATGCGTCCATGCACATGTGTATTCCTGCCAATTCTACATACGTCTACGCTTACGCTTGCGCCTACGACACACGAATCTACATACGTCTACGCTTGTGCCTGCACCTATAACATACGAATCTACATACGTCTACGCTTATACATGCGCTTACAACACCAAGACCATACATATGCCAATACATGCGTCTACGCCTGCGCTTACAACATACAAATCTACGCATAGGCCATTATCTACGTCTACGTCTACGTCCACGCCCACAATACAAAATCAATGCTCAAATTTTGCTAACATTGTCCACTGTGTTCAAGTTCAACAATACTACGGTGAAACAACATACAATGCAAGGATTTGGTAACTCTGAGCCAATGGTTTAAAGGAGAGAATGCCAGAAATGGTCTTCATAACATTTCAAGGCATACGCGCATCTTACACACATTTCATACATACACATATTTTACATATCTCAAGCATACATACACTATGCTTTCCTATATACAGTACGCATATAGTCATGGTTCCATATCAATGTCAAACTTCATACATTTCGCATACATACAACATTCAATATGCATGCATACACATGTATCGCCTAGCAAACAGACAAATAATTTCACCCTCGATTCAACTATCTAAGGGTCAACCAACACAATACTTCTCCTACGATTCAACCCGACACCTCAGTCTTCATATCGTGACACATTCAACCCATCACTTAAGTCTTCCAGCAGTGATGAGTTCCTTACAAGTCCCATTACATTGCCTCTAAGCCGCAGTGTATTATCCAAGCCAAGCACATTACCCCTAAGCCGCAATGTATCCTCAAAACTCAGTATGTTGCCTCTAAGCCACAATGTATCCTCAAAACTCAGTATGTTGCCTCTAAGCCACAACATATTCTCAAAACTCTGTACGTTGCCTCTAAACCGCAACATATTCTCAAAGACCCATTACATTGCCTCTAAGCTGCAATGTATCCTCAAAACCCAACACATTGCCTCTAAGCTGCAATGTATTAGCTAAGCCAACACATTGCCTCTAAGCTGCAATAAATTCTCAAAACTCGACACATTGCCTCTAAGCCGCAATGTATTCCAAGCCAACACATTGCCTCTAAGCCATAATTCATTCTCCAAACTCATTAAATTTCCTCTAAGCCGTAATGTTTTCGCAAAACCTAGATCATCGCCTCAGACTTTACCCAGCGATGCTCTAAAACAAAACCTAGCTTATTGCCTCAGACTTCACGCAGCGATTTGTGAACCTAATCTATTGCCTCAGACTTCATGCAGTAATGTATTTCGTTATGCCAAGTTCCAGACCATCGTCTCAGACTTCATGCAGCGATGATTGAAACAACAAATTTAGCTTATCACATTAGACTTCACGCAGTGATTTTCAAACCAAACCATCGCCTCAGACTTCATGCAGCAATGTCCGAAAACCAAATTTAGTTTATCACATCAGACTTGACGCAGTAATTTATAAACTTAACCCATTGCCTCAGACTTCATGCAGCAATGTGTTCAAAACTCCAAACCATCGTCTCAGACTTCATGCAGCGATGTTCGAAACAACAAATTTAGCTTATCACATCAAAATTCACGCAGTGATTTGTAAACCTAACCCATTGCCTCATACTTCAAGCAGTAATGTGTTTCATATTTTGCGACGCAGATCATTGCCTCAGACTTCATGCATCAATGCTCAAAAATACAAAATTTAGCTCATCGCCTCAGACTTCACGCAGCAATTTGCGAACCAAACTCATTTCCTCAGACTTCATGCTGCGATAAAAAACAAAACTTTAACCCATTGCATCGGACTTCATGCAGTAATACATTTCGTTATTCCATAAACATCGATCATCGCCTCAGACTTCATGCTGCAATGCTCAAAAGAAAACAAAACTCAACACATTTTCTCTAAGCCGCAATGTATTCGTAAACTCAACACGTTGCCTCTAAGCCGCAATGTATTCGCAAACTTAACACATTTCCTCTAAGTCGTAATTCATTCTCAGAACTCAGAACATTTCCTCTAAGCCGCAATGTATCCTCAAAACTCAGCACATTTCCTCTAAGCCACAATGTTTTATCCAAACCAACACATTGCCTCTAAGCTGCAATGCGTTCTTCAAACTCAAACACATAGCCTCTGAGCCATAATGAATTCATGCTCAAAACATCGCCTCAGACGTCATGCAATGATTCGCAAACATAACCCATGGCCTCAGTCTTCAAGCTGCCATGCATCATCAATCAAGTGTTGTTCATCCTCCAAATGGGTGAGTAAGCCAAGACATACAAAACTGCGCTTTTAAGATCAAATACTCTCGACCTCGTTATCAAACCCTGGTAAACGATATATCATCAGCTTTTCCTACTTTCTCAAAGACTCGTAAGGGTATGCTATATCAGTGTAACCTTATGTTTGTCGGACAAATTATGGGGATACTTCAAGTATTCAATAAACTCCTAATCATAATGCATAAGACTCGCATTTTCTCACACTATTCGATTGGAAGATAATTGAATAGGGGCAGTTGTCGTACCCCAAATTTGTCTTACCTCGACGATTTCATTTTTCAAGATTAAAATATAAGAAATATTTAATTAAAGATGGTACACCAGTATCTGATGGCCTATCTTTATCCAAGATTAGGGGGTGTGTCTTAATCTAGGAGAGTGGGGCTTTCTAAATCCGAAAGACTCATAAATCCGTTCGCGAGGCATGTTGGCCAATGGCCCATTCAATTCGAAAATCAATTATTAGATCAAATATTAAGTTCTTGATTATTTAACAGTTGTTATTAAGAAGAGAAATGGTAAATTAAACAGTCGCTAAGTTAGCCCACTTGGCATTTGTGAGCAAAATTATTAGATTGATTTTGAGTAAGAGTTTTAAATCATTTTTATTATGTAATAAAGGATTTTGAAAAGGGTGTTATTAGCAAGACTCTTTGGTCTTATTATTAAAGATAAATGCATATTATAAAGAAAAATATAATTGCTGACAAGTTCTATTTTTATATTAAAGAAAATTATTTATTGTTTTTAAGTAAATAAATAAATAATATATTTTCTTTTTTAAGGAAAAACTAAAACGTTTTACTAGTAACTTTGGATTCTAAAATTTGTTTGCTTTAAAAGATATTCAAGCCCATTAAGAATTCTAGTCCATTTAATGTTGCTGCTTTGTTTCAGGAAAAACATTATTATTAAAAGAAAAAAAACTTCTTGGTATTTCTATGAAAAAATATTTTTTTATTAAGAAAACGATTTTTACTATTAAGCTTTTGTAATAATGTTTTTATATCAAATGTTATTTAATCTAATTATTAAGAATTAGTTTTGCTAGACCAAAGTTAGGCCCAATTTATATGGAAAAATGCATGATTTAGTGAAACAAAAAATAAGTTAAGGCTCAAATTGATTAACAACAATAACTGTTTAGATCTAGCCAAAGTTAATACACATTTGTTTTCAACAGACAGCTACTAATCAGGCCAAAACTTATGCTAATTTTTCCCAAAGGAACTGATACTATAGAAATTTAAAAGACAAAACAATCGATTAACCAAATCTGGAAATCAAGTCAAAGCCATAATATAGTACAAACGAAATCCAAATTTCAATCTAAATAAATAATATCCAAAATATTTAACACAATCAGATCTTTATCAAATCCTTACAAATCCAGAAAATCTCTAATACACAAATATACATTACAATTGCAATCAATTACAACAGATTTATAAATCTCTAATTGATCTAATCCTAAATCAAACCCTAACTAATTGTAACGACAACCCTGAAATTCCTAATGATATAAATAAAGAGCAAATTAAGAAAATGAAAGAGGGACGACGATCTTTTTGACAGAAGAAGAACAGAGCGGGCGCGGATCGTTGACAGAAACAGAAACAGGGGAAGGACGAACAGAGATTGGGAGAAGAAGAATAAGCTTGAACCACCTTGTTGAATACCGGAGTTAGAGACGATTAGGGTTTCAATGCCTGAAACCCTAATCGTGTGACATCAGCTTCGCCGCTGTTGGAAACCTAGTCGCTAATCGTGTTGGCGTCGGCCACCTCCATCTTCAAGCCCTCAATCAGCGCCTGCATAAGGAAAGGAAAAGGGGTTAAGACCCAAAGCAAAAAAGCAATCGGAACAAGCTCGCGAAGTCAGAATCGTGGATTTGCGAAAGGGGTAAAAACAACTTAGCTTGCTATTCATTTTGATTTCGTTTGTGGTTTATGTTGGGGTTGATCAGTGGGGGAGGTAGGGTTTGTGGTTGAGCCGCCGTCAGTTTCTAAGGGAACTAGGGTTAGAAAGAGGAGAAAGAAAGTGTGGGTTTTAGCGAGGGAGAGAGAGGATAAGTCTTTCTGGAAAATACAATAACTGTAAAATAAAAATGAATAAAAAACAAAATATATTATCCATTTGTATCATATGCAGCGCGCCCACAGTAACGACCATGTTCCCTTAAACATCATATGTGAGATGCGCATCAGGCAGCCGTAAGGCCAAGCCACTTGGTAACATTGTGCGCCCTCATTATACACGATCATCTGGACCCCTTCAAAATCCATAATGGGCCAAGCCCATTACTCATCACGCCCCCTTGCCTCTGATTACTGAAAGTTCAAAACAAACGCACCCCCCTGGATGGACCATTTTGGGCCTAGCCCAGCTTACTATTATCACCCCCCTGTTTTTACTTCAAAACTGAAAATACCCCCCCTTGAAATTACTTATTTTTATATTTACTTTTATATAATTCTATTTTCTTATTTATTTACTTACGTTATAAATATTTATTATTATTGGTAGTATTAGATTTCATTAATATTTTTTATATATTTTTTATGTCATTTTTATTTATTAATTTTTACATTATTATTATTATCATATGTTTTCTATTTATTATATTAGCATATAAATTATTTTCTCAAAAACTCATGTACATATATTATTTTCTCATATATTGCATTAAATCTTTTTTAAACATGCATTAATCAAGATTTTCGCAACTAATACAATTAAAAAAACACAAACAAATCTGAAACTATCTTTCGCAATAAACTAAGCTAATCAACTGTCTTTTTGCAAATGGGTTTCAAGCTAGTTTTGGCTTACTGCGTCCTTAGTCAAAATCTCCGCAATCACTACTCTCGACCGAGTGCGAAGTGATTCAAAATATTCTTGCAAACCCCTAAAAAACACCAACCCATACGAACTACGAATTAGGACTCTGATTCCTCGTAAGAGGATACGTAGGCACGCTATCTAAAATCGTGGCGAGTCTTTCTAATTAAAACTTAAAACCTTGTTTATCCTAAACCTAAACCTAGAGCTTAATATCCTTGTGAACAAGGTGGATGAAAGGTGCCTAACACCTTCCTTTTGTCTAATTGAGTCCGAAACCTAGAATCTTTGTCCGCGAATTAGGGTTTTCTGTTAGGTTCCCTTCCCTAGGATAAAAACTAATAGTGGTAACTCTTGATTTGAAAACCAGTCGCTACAGACTGAGCCTACAAAGAAGGAGGGTGTCATTTCCTGCACTTTTTCAGAAGGTGAAGTTTGGTTCAATTCGACCGGTGAAGGGCGCTCCTGTTCCAAAGGGATCAGCGACATAGGAGGTTGTCGAGTTTCCAGAGCACTAAAGGCGTCGATGAGCCTTTGAACAAAGTTGGTTATGGAGAAATATTTCTCTTGACATTGGGGCCAGCGCTGGTCGAAAAGCTTTGAAGAAAGGAAGGAGTGTTCAAATTTAAATAACGGGAGTGTGAGAGTTTTAGTTTCCCAATGAAATTTGAGGTAAGCTCGATGATCCTCAGTAGTGAGTTGTCTACCCACCCAGACGATATCGGCATGGTGATAGAATAAAGATGAAGGCAACATTTGGCTGAGTCCAAATTATCGAGATACCAAGTTTGGTTGGTAACCCATGAAACCATATCATGTCGATCCAGTTTTGATTCGACGAGAAAGCATTGTGGGTGTTATAAAGCTCCTCCGGGTTGCATTTATATGAGTGGAAGTTGGAGAGGTATTAGGAAAAGGTTATTGAAACCAGTCTGGACCAAATCGTCGTTCCATAAAAGGGGCCATGGCTGAGACAAATGTCTTTGTTTTTATGAACATATTGATATGCTTCATAAACACAAATCGATCAAGTTTGTAGAGGGGAGTGGTCAAGGATAGTCTCATGCCTTCAATGGCTCTAACTTTGTTAAGACGCATAATTTTTTTGGAAACAGGATAACCCAGTTGAAATTAGAATGTGGCATTTATCCAATGTTGTAGAAGCAAAAAGGGTCCTAAAAGCGTGAAGCAATTGTCATGATCAAGGAGTGCCTTCAGTTGCGTGGAAGCATTACCCAAAGTTTGGTAAAGATTCACCAGCAAAAGCTTTCCTAGAGAGATGTTTTGTCCCTCATGGAGTTGAATCACCAGAGGTATGAAATATTGAAGTGTGGTAAAAGATCTTGTGCAAAACAAGAAATTAGAAAGCCAGGGGGTGAGAAAGGCTATGTGTTCAGTGTCAGAGACATCGTTCGTATCCACAAGATATGATCAGCAATATAGTTGGAAAAATCTGATTGGTCGAAGCAAAATGTGTATTTCATCAACACAGTTTGGTCAAAAGTCATACCCAACGAGAAAGCCCAGTGATGGCTTCTACGTAAAAAAGGTAGGTGTCAACATCTCATAAGGAAGTTAGAAAGTGTTAGTCGAACTTTACCAAAAGAAAAGTGAGACAAGAATAAAGTTTGGATCAATTGTATGGACGCTCCGTGAAATTTGAATTGTGTCAAAGATGCCAATTTTTTCCCATTGAGATTTTCGTTGTTCCTAAACTATATCAAGCCAAGCAAGGTACGTTGTATTACACAGAGTGATATGGAGGTAAATATTGTGATATCATAGAACATAAATCTAACATCAATGGACTTTGCATGTTTAAAAGCAAAAGAGATAGCAGGAAGAAAACAAGGAAAATATTGATTGGCGGTTTTAGGATGCGTCTCTTGGGCTGGATAAGGCCCATGGAATGCAAAGTGTTTCTTCAAAACAACAAAAGGAATGAGATTTTGGTGTTGCCATGCCTGGACCTTGGAGTATACTTTATGTGGAGGATCTGGAACAAAGTTCAAACTCTGTTTCCTATAACTTGAGAAATCTATAGGGTTATTACCAATGTTGAAGGGAGTACCAGATGGAGCGGCCAGGATGAAAGCAGAGTAGGCTCCTTAAGTTTTTTTTAGAAGTTGCAGAGTGGTGAAGCTAAAGCGGAAGGAAGGAAGGAAACTAAGGGCTTTAAAAGTATATTTAAAAGGAAAATTAGAGTCGTTAGAAGTGAAACAAATGTCACTCAAAAAACGGGAGCAGGCCAAAAGAAGCAGAAAAGTTAGTGGGTCTGTTTAAAATACCTATGCCCTATAACCTAGGAGTAATCATGATAAGTGATTGAAGTGACATGGGGAACTGTTGCACAGAAAGTGACCGCTATTGCGTACGACTTAATATTAAAAGAGGCATGCAGTCGAAAACTTGTAAGAGAATACGCCAGAATTCTCCCATTGACAGAGGCTCTGTCAAATATGGTGTTTTGGGGGGCAATTTGTTGACAAGCAATTTTCGACTAAGATAAGAAGCCTTAAGTTGTGGGGTTTATTTGGCTGAAAAGGCGTAAGTTTGTTAAAAACAATATAACGTGTCAATCAAGGCAAAAAGTATCAACCAAAAGGAGTTGTTCGACGAAAGGCTTGGGATTCATATGCGGTCATCAACGAGTGAGGGTGTCGATAAGCAAGGATTTATGATGGCGAGAACGGTTATCAACATGAAAACCAGCAAGGAACTGGGACATGTTTAATAGCAGTTTAGAATAGTCCTCCACAAGGCCCAACATGGGCTAGTAACTGTCGACGGTTATATATTTAGGATTTCTATTTAAGAATATGTTTGTATTTTTGTCAGGGGTCTCATTTCTTCACATTTAGAGCATTACACTTAAAGTACCTGCATCTAAGAGAGAAACGAGTTTCAGGCTTAACAATGTATGAATGCTTCTACCTTTAAATTCATAGAAATTTCCAGTTTTTACTTTGAAATTACAAGTTTTGTCTTTAATTTCTCTACTTCGCAATTGTCTTTATCTTTTTCCCTTTTATCCAATATCAACCAGTTTTTAACCTAAAAACACTTAAGACACTAAGTCTAGGATTATTATAGTTGATCATGCAAGTAACCTTTAATAAGAGGCTAGCGATTGTTTCGCATGTAAACACTTGCCTAATATGAGCATGAGCTACAAGCCAAATACTCTAAGTTTGTCAAAAAATTACATACATATATTTCAAATATTTTAAATGATAAATACAAATCAAATGATCAAAATATTAGCCACATATTTAATATTCTAAGTTCTCAAAAATAAATAATAATGTATATATAAAATAAATGGGGCGGATTCGGGGGAGGGTTCGGGGTTGGTACTAGTGTCCCCATTACCTGACCCATCCTCATATTTTATATTCGGGGAAACCCAAACCCCATCAAAGCGGGTATTCCTCGTCAACTTCAGGGCAGGTTCGGGTGGGTACTTGCGTGTACGAGTTTTGTTGCCATGTCTAAGAACATGTATTCATTAGAAGTTGTGAATTGTCTAAAGGTTAAAGGTTGAATTAGGCTCTGATACAACATATGTTTCAGAAGTTGTGATCTTTGTGAAAATATGGTTAAATCAAGCTCTGAAACACCTACTGTTCAGAAGTTGTGAACATTTTGAAAGTAGGATAAACGTGCGTTGATAATACCTATTGTTCTAAAGTTGTGAACTTTATGAAAATATGGTTAATCAAGCTCTTATGCACAACACTGTTTAGAAATTGTGAACTTTCTTAAAGTAAGGTAATCATGTATCTTGACAACACTTATTGTTCAGAAGTTGTGGACTTTTTGAAAATATGGTGATCAGACTCTAACGCTTTAGAAGTTGTGAACTTTCTAGAAGCTTAGAAAAGTTGATATGCTACGAAGCAATCATTTCAGAAGTTGTGGACTATCCGAAAGAATGTCAATGTGTGCTTCAGAAACGTTCACTTTATTACTACGAGACTGTTCAGAAGTTGTAAATTGTCTGAATATTTTATAACCACGTTATGTTATACCAGACTCTGATACTTCAGAAGTTGTGAACTTTATGGAAGCATATTAAATCTATTGTGAACTAGGTTTTATTCAAAGGTTGTAAACCTTCAGAAGACATGGTCAAGAGACGTGGTCAAAAGACATGTTTTGAAGACATGTTCTAAAGACGTGGTCTACGACATGGTCAAAGACATGGTCTAAGACATGTTCTAAGACATGGTATAAAGACATTTTCTAAGACATATTCTAAGAAATGGTCTAAAACTTGTTCTAAGACATGGTCTAAAGACATGTTATAAGACATTTGTAGAAGACATGGTCTGAGACATGACAAGAAGACATGTTTGAAAGGCATGGTCAGTCAAGCAATAGTTCAGATGTTGAACCTTCTGATGACATGTTATTGTGCACCTTCTAGTGGTGTGATTCTAGTTTATGGAAGAACTAATGAATTAGTTCTGATGTTTGATGAAACTCGTCAAGATGGTGACTAAACAGGTTCTGTTAATTCATAGTGTTCTGATAGTAAGCCAGGTTCTGAGATGAAGACCAAGCATTTCTAGTCAAACTCTAATGATATGTCAATGGAGAAGTATTCTTTCTCTATGTTACCTTGTGTACTGCAAAATTCATTTTGTGAGTCTTGGACTCAAGGGGAGACTCTGAATAAGAATAAATGATATTTTGGGTATTAATATATTCAGGAGGAGCTAGTTAGCTTTACTGAATTTGTGTTCCATGGTGATTACCCTGTATGAATTATTCTATCAAAATATATGGTTTTGTCATCATAAAAGATAGGGAGATTGTGAGTACACGACTGGTTATACATCTGGCATTAAGTTTTGATGATAACTTTACATGTTATCCTAGAGAAAAATTGTGTACTCTAATGGTTTATGTCTAGTGTGTAGCTTTTGCTAAACATATTTTGACTTTGGTAAGAAGGCATGTGACATCATCAGGTTCTGAACTCAACACTCTGAAAAAATACATATGGTGTGTTGCAATTTAAGTCAATGTTCTGGAATGCCTCTTATGCAACAGTTCTAAGGAACGTTGGTAAAAGAGCTTTTGATCGTGACTTATGCAAGAAAGCTTTTGAGGCCTTCTAAAGCTTTACTTATGATATTGCAAGTTTTGAAGATGCTAAAGACAAGATTCTATTGAACAAGTTCTAAAGATCTTAAGACATTCTAAAGACCAAGTGGTGAAGACTCTGAAGGCAAGGGTTCTCTGTACAAGCCCTGAAAGGCTCTTAAGACTTATATTCTAAAGATACATAGTTCGGATCCTTCTAAAACATGCTTCATCAACAAAAATATCAGAAGCCTTTGAAGATATAGAAGACAAAGATCAAGACTAAGGGATTGTGTGTGATGGTGAGTATAAAAGTACAAAAGTACATTGTGAGCTCTACTCTCTAGAGTGGCGCAAGGGCAAACCTTTTTGTACTATTGTCTACCAGTCTCACCATGACTATTGGGAACAAAATAATTGTATTGTTGTTTCCTATTCTACCTTCTAATGGATCTCTTATTTCAGATATAAAGGGGGTACTTGGAATAATTTTAAATCAACGAATAAATTCTACAAAACAACATCAAACTGCTGAACAAACTCTCTAGAGTAATTCTTTATGTAGTTTTGTAAATAAGCAAAGAGATTTTGTTCGTATCTTGATATCAACACTTTTGTGTTGTTGTACTTAAACATTATGTAATTTGCTTATGTAGAAGCATATTTATATAAACATCTTTGTAATCAACTGTTGTTGATAGGTTCCTTGAGAGACTCTGTGTAGTCTGGATTCTTAAGAAGACTTTGGTTTTGGTCATAGAGGATTTTCAATAAGGATCGACAGACTTATTGGGGGTGCCAATAAGGTTGATCAGACTTATTGTGGTTGTCTGTAATCAGGTTGATTATCGTGGATTAAGTCCTTGTGTATAAGGAAAATCACCTTACAGGGTGGATTGGACCCATCAAAGTATAGTTTCCAAGGTTTAATGTCCACCATATTTAGTGATGGCTCAACTATGGAGTGATCTACAATGAAATCTGCCACAATTTATCCTTTCATGGACTTTAAAGGCATATATGTTAAAGAAAACAGGGTTAACGCAAGTGCTCATTTTCCAATTCGACTATGCAAAATGGGTTTAGATAACATATGTTTAATAATATAAAAATGAGACGAAACGGAAAAATCAATTGTTTTTATATATTGCTTCAATTTCATACATGAGAAGTACAAGCATAGGCACAATTTTTCTATTATATTGTACCTAGTTTTTGCATCTATTAGCACTCGAGTAAGGTAATAAATGGGACTTTCGACACCACTATCATCCTTCTGAGCTAACTGTTGTACCTTAAAATTTGCCCTCCCTTTTTCACAAGAAATCATAACTTCAGGGTTTTCTCTGTTCTTTCAAGATTGGCTCAAGAATCAGTCAAACAGACTTTTCTTTATCAGTCAATCCAGAATTAGGGTTTCCATTGATTTTATTGAGATTGGCTCAGGAATTAATCAAGCAGACTTTTCTTTGACGACAAATTAGGAATTAGGGTTTTCACTCGTATTTCTCAGAAGAAATTGAATCCATAATAATTCGATTGACTGTTACATTATTTTTACGCTTGTTCCAGATTACAGGTTGCTTCTCAAAACCTAAATATCTGGGATAGGAGTTGAGGCTTTGATTGAAACTTTGAGGCATTGGTTTGATCAGTGAAGTGAGAAGTGTATGGAATGCTTGTTTGTTTAACTGTACAAAGCATATGATTAATTGTAATGCCAGGCGTATTGTGGTTAATGCAAAGTTGCGAGACGGCAAAGTTTGTTGATTCTTTATTTCATCTGGGTTAAAGTTATTGGGATGCATTTCCAGTTGTTTTAACTTAAGAAATTTAAATAATTAAATAGACAGTGCAAAGGAAAGAAGGAAATATTTGACAGTAAAGAATTCGTATTTGACAAAGACTTTGTTTATTTATTTATTTAAAATATTGTTACAAATTTTATTCGAATACTGTAAATTTATAATTTACAGTGTTTACAATAATATTTATTACAATAAATGAAAAGAAAATAAATCTAAAGCCTAAATCTCTTAAAATCTTTGATCTTCTACTGCTTCTTCCATTATCCAACTGGTATTTACCTGCAAAGACAGAAAAAGAAGTCAGTATAAGAATTTTCAAGCAAAAGCAGATAAATAAATCATCATTAAAGCTTGTTGGCCGGAATCAAATTGTTTTTTGGGATTCATCATATTTTACTTGTCCTCTTTGCAAATCACAAGAAGATTTCTCTTCTTGGTTCACAAAGAGGAAAGTAAAAATAATTTGCAAGCATACAATTAAATGCAAAGATACAAGGCAGCAAGGCAAAGCAAACTAAACAACAAACTGCATTAGTCAACCAAAAGCAAACTAAGTTGCAAAAATGTCAAACCAAGTACACAAAGCTGTCAAAAAGAACAATGCAGAAAATATGGAAAGAAAGTATAACAATGCAGAAAATATGGAAAGAAAGTACAACAATGCAGGAGATAAACCAAGATACAAGCAAGGAGGCTTGTCACACTTATCATCATATTCTGGCCAACAAAGCTTTTCAGAAAAAAATACATTAAGCAATTTAAAATGCTTTTATGGAGAGAGAAAGAGAGGATCAGGAAAAAGGTTTGCAGTTTTGGCAGGCTTAAAAGATATAAGAGAACAAGACTGTAAACAGTCTAGAGAGGAGCCACAAACTGCAACTCATTTCAAACTTGCCTAAAACACTGCAAGTTATCAAACCTGCCTAAACTCATCAACTGCAGTGACAAGAACTGCAAGTTAACTAAGCTGCAAAACTGCCTCAAACTGAACCTGCATCCAAGAAGCAAGCCCAACACCCAGGCCTGCCTTACCAAACAAAAACTGCCAGCCAAAACTTTGAAACAACAAAAGCTTGCTTAAAGCTTACCAAGCCTGCTTCCAAAATCAGAAACCATTCAAACCTGTCAAAACTAAAAACTTACCAACAATCCTACAAAAACACAAGCAAATCCAAAGCTCCAAAATCACAAAATCTGTGTTACAAGCCTTCAGGCCTGCCTTCAAAAAAACAAATTGCATAAAACTCACAAGCCTTCAAGCCTGCTTTCAAAACCAAACTCAAACACCAGAAGCAAAACTGCTATAAAAAATCCAAACAAGTTCAAAGTTTATCCAAAACTAAAACCATCAAACAAAAGACAAAGTTACAAGCCTGCTTGTACTAACACCCAGGCCTGCCTTACCAACTCAAACCTGCAAAACTCAAAGCCATTCCAACATTCCCAAACATACAGAAAAGCCACAAACTGTAATAACCCTGTTGGCTCAACAAAAAGCAAGACCACAACATTGGTTTTCAGTTTTCACTATCGTCCAGTCAAAACATCCAAACACCAAATCAACAACAACAAATAGCTTTTTCAGAATACATGTTCATCATCAAATAAACAGGGTACCCAAAGAAAAGGAAGAGGTCCAGAAGTGAAAGTTTAAACAAGTAATCTCAGAAAAGAATCATCATCAACTCAAGCCAACAAAAACATAGCAACAACAAAGACCAAATCTCAGAAAGTTATCATCATTGATACAAAATATCCAACACTCAAAGAAGAGGAAGAAATCCAGAAGTGAAGAACAAAGCAAACAGTTTTCAGAATGAAGTCATCATCAAACAACGTAAAGATACAGAAATACCAGAGGTGAGCTAGCAACGATGGCATCCTCGTCCTCCTTCTCCGGTCACCAAGAGCGCCGCCGTTCCAAGTCCTCTCTCCACCATCCTTTCCAGAGAACAAAACGCCAAGGTATTTTTACCTCAACTTTCCTACATCTCACACCCAAAACATCAAAGATTAAAACATTGTAAAACGATAACATGCAAGAATCAAACCTGAACTGTAAAAACGCGTCAAGAACGAAAATGACACCTTTCAAATCACCGCCTTGTATAGTCACGAAGAGGAGAGGATGGAGGCAACATTCTGGTAGCCTGGAGCTTGGAGGGAGGAATCAGAAGACCCATGGATTAGAGAGAAGATGAGAGACGAAGAAGAAAGGAGTGGCGCCGTTGTACAAACTGAAAACCCTAATTCCTAACAAAAATGAATGAACCCTAACAATTTGTTCAAACCCTTCATTTGGGCCTCCTCCCAAACCAAAACATAAAGCCCAAATGCTTTCTGGCGCCTACACCCCCCTTCCCTCTTCTTTAATTTGTTTTTTTATTTATCCTTTTTTTATTTGAGCCATCCAAAAATATTCCCAAAGCCCACTTATTTTTTTCTTTTAAATGTTTTAAAACCAATACTTTTTTTTATCACCTTATTTTCATTTTCTATAACCTAATATATTAAATTTTTGTATAAAATGTTCTTAATAGTTTTTTTTTAATATTTATTACATTTAAACATACATAAATAATGGAATTTTAACTTAAAATAATTTTTATTTTCTTTAAAACTCTTTGTTTATATAATCAATAAAAAAACATAAAATACAAAAATAATAATTATACTTAAGTCTTTAATTAGGTTAATTTTTATTTATTTGTAAATAAATATACACATCTCATATCTCTTTGATTTTTATTATTTTATATCTTGTTATATTTTTACGTTGAGAATGCGACAATTCGATTTGGTTGTAATATATACTTGGACATTACTATTCTGATAAGACTCATCCCCATTTGTAAACATTTGTACCCCCATCCCCGGATACTTATTTGTAATAACTTAGACTTTAAATTCCCGCAATTCATCGCTTTCAATATACTGTATAGTAATTAGGGTTTGTATACGAAGATTCAAAATCAATTGTTAGATGACCTAATACAAGATAAATGCATGAAAATCAATACACAATTCACACTTGCACCTCTAGGGTAACCTCGCTTGTTGCCTCGGAAAATGCAAACATGTCCCTCGAGTATGTGATACTCTAGCAAATGTCCCTTCGATAAACAAAGATCGTAGTCCCTCGATGACCCTCGATGTTGCCTTCAATAAAACGATCTCGTCCCTTACAAAATTGCTAGAGCGCTTCACAAAGTTGCCTTCAATGATTGTATACGATGACCCGCGTCTGTCTCGTGTTTAACATCCTAACGCAAGGTTGTTCACCAAATACAATGGTGAAACAACACTATTAAAAGGGTTAAAAACATAAGAAAGATCTTTGAGTAAAATAGGGTAGACAACTCTTAGTTACTTGATCAAAACCTTGCAAAACATCCTTGCCATTTCAAACACACTTCACAACACAACTTCAAAACAATTTCAAAAAACAACTTTCAAAACATTGAAATATCTTTTCAAAAAGACACACACCTTTGTATATATTCAAAACAAGAATCATTACAAAGGTTGCCTAGACAAGGCATCTTTTTCAAAACATTTTCAAAACCACACACACAAAGCACCATTTCAAACAATTGAAAAGCAAAGGCAAGTGATCTAAAACAAGTAACTAAGAGCCCATGGATAAGCATGGATGAAAAGGGTTCTAGCACCTTCCCTTTTCATAATCTACCCCCCGAACCCAAGAAAACATATCAAAGGTCTTTCCTGTGCTTTTCAACCTTTCCTTAGGATAAAATAAAAAGTCGATGGCGACTCTTGCTAAACTGAAACATTTGCGAACACAAACGCAAAATCCCAAGTCAGTTCTCCCACCGTATCACACTAACATACTTCATATTTTCAAGTCAGATGCAGCTATATACAATATCATGTTCTTATGTCTACTAGGAGGAAATAAAATGGGAGGCTTTGTTAGATAAGCTCTGATGTCGTTAAAAGCCTCGTGTTGCTCTCTTCCCCAATGGAAATCATCTTCTTTTTTTTATCTCGAGAAGTGGTGCGAAGACCTTCGTCTTGCCACTTAAGTTGGATATAAACCTCCTCAAGAAATTGATTTTCCCCAACAAAGATTGTAGTTGTTTCTTTGTCGAAGGAGGCTTGAGATCCAAAATTGCCTTTGTTTTGTTTTTGGATGGCCTTGATGTCTCTCTAGTGAACAACAAAACCTAGAATATCTCCTGCATGCATACAAAAAGAAAATTTTAGTGGATTCATTTTCAACCCATATTTCCTCATCCTTTTAAAGGATCGTCGAAGATGATCTAAATGACCATTTTTTAGACGAGGATTTTATAACAATGTCATCAATGTACACTTGCATAAAATTTTCTATAAAATCATGGAACATAGCATTCATGGCTCTTTGATAGGTTGCTCCGGCATTTTTAAACCGAAAGTAATTACAACCCATTCATATGTCCCTAAAGCCCCTGGGCATCAAAACGCCATTTTAGGCACATTCTCTTCTGCTATGAAAATTTGGTTATACCCAGAATACCCATCAAGCATACTTAGATATTTGAAACCTACGGTTAAATCAACTAAAATTTCTTCCACTGGCATCGAATACTCATTTTTAGGAGTTGTATTATTCAGATCTCTAAAACCTATACAAACTCGAAGAGTTCCACTTTTCTTTATCACAGGTATAATATTATCTAGCCATTCGATGTACCTTACAGTTTTGATGAACTTTCTTTTAAGAGATCTTTCGATCTCTTGCTTAATTTTCATAGTGATTTCTGGAGCAAACCTTTGAGGATGTTGCTTTATTGGCTTCTTTCCCGGCTAAATACGCAAACGATGTGCTACCACATTTCGACCTAAGCCCGAAATTTCACCATAATCCAAGGAGAAGCAATCTTTATATTGTCTCAATAACTTAATCAGCTTCACCTTCATTTTAGCTTCAACTTTTTTACTTATGTAAGTTGGCCTTTGTAAGTGTTTGTTGACAGCAATTTTGGTAAAATAATGACTTGATAATGTTGTGCCAAATGTCTTAACATTTGAATCAAACTAATTTAAATGATGTCAAAGAAGATTTCTTGACATCTGCCTCCTGAACTGAACTCGGCCCAATATCAGTTCATGTTTTCTGTTTCCTGATTTCTTGCACGCCATAATTGAGGATTTATGACACATAGGCTGCGGAAAAATATGGAGGAATATTTTTCTATTTGAATTATCTTTATGGATTATATCTTGGCCTTCTTTCATGGAAATATTCAAAAGATTTGAATATTTGTTTTTCAGCCCAAGCCCACTGTTGCGCATATATAAGGACCTGCTTCCTTATTCAGAAAATTACAACTTTTGAAGAAGAATACTTTCTTTCTGTTTTAGAAGTCTAAGTATTTTAATTGTCAAACACTCTAGTATTGATTTAATACTTGTGTTGTTATTTGGATTGTTAATTGTGTATCATTCATAAGCTTTTAAGCATTGAATGATTGAAGATTTTAAACTTATTATTTCTGTTGTTTCTTCATTGTAAGTGATTGAAGGGATTTAAGGAGGGCCTCATACCTAGGTGAGTCTTAGGTAGAAGTAAATCACAAGTAGTGATTAAGTGATTATATCATAAACTGGTTGTTTACTGAGGGTTTATGAATTGATATTATTTAGTGGACTTGTCCCTGGCTTGGTACCCCCAGAGTAGGTGTTGTTGTACACGGAATTAGGTTAACAATCCCTTGTGTTTTTACTGCTTTTATTATTGTTGCACTTTACTTTGTTCCTCAGATATTTGTGACATGACATCTCATTCGACATCACATATCTGATACCATAATTTCAATTGGTATCAGAGCAAGCATCCTGCTCTTTATCTAGGTGACATCCAGGGAAGATACTTTCTGGTACTATGGACAAGGAAGGAGGATTTATGAACAGACCACCCATTCTGGATAGAAGTAATTATGACTACTAAAAACCACGTATGGTTTCCTTTTTAAAGTCTTTGGACAGCAGGGCTTAGAAAGTTGTTTTAAAAGAATGGAAACACCCTGTCAAATTGGGAGAAAATGGAGAACCTACTTCTGAGTTAAAACCAGAAGAAGATTGGTCTAAAGAAGAAGATGAAATTTCTCTTGAAAATTCTAAAGCCTTGAATGTTATATTTAATGGAATTGACAAGAACATTTTCAGATTAGTGAACTCATGTGAATTAGCTAAGGATGCATGGGGAATTCTTCAATCTACTCATGAAGGCACATCCAAATTTAAGATGTCGAGACTTCAGTTGCTCACCATAAAAATTGAGAATTTGAGTATGAAGGATGATAAAAGTATTAATGTCTTCCATATGAACATTCTTGAAATTGCTAATGCATGCAGTGCTTTAGGAGAGAAAATACCTGAAGACAAATTGGTGAGAAAGATGCTCAGGTCTCTTCCCAAGAGAATGATATGAAAGTGACTGCTATAGAAGAAGCTCTAGACATTGACAAAATGAAAGTGGATGAACTTGTTAGATCCCTTCTGATATTTGAATTAAGCATCAATGAAATATATGAAAAGAAGAACAAAAGCATAGCCTTTGTATCAAATACTGAAGATGAAGAGGAAGACTGTGATCTGGATACAGATGGAGGAATATTAAACGCCTTAGCTATGCTTGGAAGACAGTTTAACAAAGTGATAAAAAGAATGGATAGGAACCAAAGATCAAATGTCAAGAACATCTTATCTGACGTCCATAAGTCAAACGAGTTTGGAAGAAAAAGGGCTGAATAAAAATCCACTCAAGGGAAGGGAGTACAATGTCATGAATGTGAAGGCTTTGGTCACATTAGAGTTTAATATCCTACATATCTTAAGAAACAAAATAAAAATCTATATGTTACTTGGTTTGAAGAGGACTCAGAGAGTGGTCTTGAAGAATCTGCCAAGTATGTTAAAGCATTGGCAGGGAAATATGTATCTGATGAAGAATCTAGTGGTGTGGAACTAACCTTTGATGAGTTAGCTGCTTCATACAAAGAATTATGTCTCAGAAGTGCAGAAGTGTGCCTTGAAGGGGAGAAACAGAAAGTCCTCATAACTCAGCTTAAGGAAGAAAGGGAAGAGCATTTAAAAACTATTTCTAATCTATAAAGTGAAGTGACCTCCTTGAATTAAAACCTTGATAGAATGGTCAAATCTCTCAAAATGTTGAATAATAGGTCTGACACTTTAGATGAAATTCTTCAAGCAGGAAGAGTGACAGGAGACAAAAGTGGTCTAGGTTTTTATGAGAAAAAGGAACCAAATTCTAAAGAACCTTCAGTAGATTCCACTCATGCCAAGTATAAACCAAGGATGTCGAATCAAATGTCTAAACATCATGTCAATAAAGGACATCATGGCAAGAAAAAGTTTAATCACACTAGAGAGAATTTCCAACCCTGGAGATGTCATCACTATGGAAGGCTTGGTCAATAAGGCCCTTATGTTTCAAGTTGTATGAGTATCTTAAGACTACTCCTCCTCCCAAGACTGCTAAGATTCCACAAAATAGCAAAAAGAAGAAACGGTGGATTCACAAGTCTAACGTTGCTAGTTTCATAGCTCACACCTCCCTCGGAGTATCAACCAAAGATGACTGGTACTTTGACAGTGGCTGTTCTAGACACATGACATGTGTCAAGAATTTGTTGGTAGATATCAAATCTTATTCCACCAGTTATGTGACTTTTGGTGATGGGGCAAAAGGAGAAATCAAAGGTGTTGGCAAGTTGGAATGTTCAGGAGTCCCTAAGCTTGATTATGTGTTACTCGTTAAAGGGTTAACAGCTAACCTGATAAGTATAAGCCAATTGTGTGATCAAGGATTCAAAGTTAACTTCACCAAGGAAGAATTTCTTGTATGCAATGAAAATAATGAATTTATTATGAAAGGAATCAGATCTAAAGACAACTGTTATCTATGGATTCCTCAAGAGTTGAACTTCTCCTCAACACGTGTTTTAGCCAAAGAGAATGAAGTTAAACTATGGCATAAAAAATTGGGGCACTTGAATCTGAAAGGTATGAAATGAATTATATCTGAAGAAGTAGTGAGAGGGATTCCTAAGCTCAAGATAGAAGAAGGAAGGGTGTATGGTGACTTCCAGATTGGAAAGCAGACTAAGATGTCACATCAGAAGATCCAACATCTTACTACATCAAAAGTTTTGGAACTTCTTCACATGGACTTGATGGGACCTATGCAGGTTGAAAGTATTGGTGGAAAGAAGTATGCATATGTTGTTATAGATGACTTCTCTAGATAGACATGGATAAGTTTTATTAGAGAAAAATCAGAAACTTTTGAAGTGTTTAAACATCTTCGTCAAAAACTTCAAAGGGAAAAAGATAGTCATGTCATCAGAATTAGAAGTGATCATGGCATGGAATTTGAGAATAACAAATTTGATGACTTTTGCTCTTCTGAAGGAATCATCCATGAATTATCTTCTCCCATTACTCCTCAACAAAATGGGATTGTGGAACGCAAGAACAGAACCCTTCAAGAATCTTTCAGAGCCATGATTCATGCTAAGAAGTTACCTACCATTTTTGGGCTGTGTTGTACCCCAATTTTTGACCTAAGATCCCATTTTTATTTTTGCATTTTTTAAGATAAGTCAAGGTCACGAAATACAGTCGGTTTTAATGTCTCACCTTCAAGCATTAACTATGCGAAGATTGTCAAGTGTTTTGAACATTTTTAGCCTATGTATCACTAATTTCTAATCGCATACAAAGGTGTATGTTCATATTTTCTTTTGTGTCATGTGCAGAGACAGGTCTGAATCAAGAGCATCAGATGTCGCGCCTCAATTAAGGTTTTGATTCTCCCAAGCCAGAAATACGGTTGATTATAGATTCTCGAAGACTGATTCATCAAGACAGACTGTTAAAAGCGATTCGACACTATGCGGGAAAGTAGCGAGAAAATATTTCAAGTTTTCACCTTTTACCGATCATTTTATGAATCTGCGCTTCGCTTAGATTATGACGGTATGCTCGCTTTATTTTTTTGGTACAGTTCGAAGTCTCGTTTTAACCTTAAACGTCTGTTTAGTCTGATATTTTCATTATTATTTTATTTTTGATTTTTGACTTCTTGAATATTTTTTCTTTAATCTTTGTGACATGCAGATTATTTTAATGTGTTCATTTTATTTTTTCGGATAAATTTTCGTCCGTTCTTTTATCGTTTCAATCATTTTGGGTCTTTATTTTTATTCATAAAATATTCAAAAAAATCATTTTAAATTGAGTTATTTTTTATAATTTCAGGTTTTATTTTATTTTTGTCATTCAGGGACTTTTTGGTCACAAAAAATATTAATTAGGCTTCGCTTAATTCTCATTGGTCGATAGCATAGTTTGCGGATTGATAGAGATTGAATTCTCATTGGTCGAAAGCATGGTTTGCGGATTGATAGAGATTGGATTTATATTGAACAGCTTGGATTTATTTTGAAATCATAATGTTTCTATTCTTTTTCTATTTAAAGGCTTCATTTTTTTTCTTTGCAAGGGGGGGACAACAAAAACAAAAGCACAAAAACAACACACAGTAACTCTTTATCCTTTCCTCTCTTCCCCTCTCGAAAAATCCAAGCCCATAATTTCATTCATTCTTCTTCAATTCTCCATTCACTCATTTTTCCAATACAATCACATTGAAATCAACATTTCACCAATAACACCATACCTTAAAATGTTCAGATCAAGAGCTAGCTGAACTCAAAACAATGACTCACTGAGTTATGGCTATCGTAACTCGTCAAGCTAAACGACCAATTGGGTTATGGTTAAAGATGACAGCTGTAACCATTTTGGGTCTTTGTTTCATTTTTGTTTGGACTGTGTTTTCACCTTCGCCATCGACCCAACCCGCCATACCCATTCTCTTCACCACACAACACACTCTTCACCCTTTCATCATGCATCTTCATCACTCTCAAAATGACAGAGTTTCCACTGCCATTATTCTCCGAATTCCGCCGCCTTTCTCATCGGAATAATTCATTCCACCGCCTATCCTACCGGAAGAACTCATCACAGAGATTCTCTTGCGGCTTCCGGTGAAGTATCTTGTCCAATTTAAGTGTGTCTGCAAATCATGGAAAACCTTAATCTCCGATTCCCAATTCGCAAAGAATCAGCTTCACATCTCACGCATGATCACTCAACAATGGGTATTTTCCGATTTTGAAAAAAAACCTTACAAAATCGCATCTTACTCTTTGAAGCCGTTATTTGAAAACTGGTCAACCCCTGTTAAACCCGTTACCTTGGGTCACATGAAGAATATCAAGAGGTGTATTATAGGTTCATGCAATGGTCTGCTATGTGTCTTTCATAGCTCTCAAAATACTGTCAAACTGTGGAACCCTTCTATCCGCTTCAAGTCCAACCAATCTCCTCCCATCCATTTCTATCACCCACCACCACCACAGCAACAGTGCCAATACCGACAACATCTTCATCTTCTCGACCTAATGAACCTAATGAATGTTCTTCCATTTGGTCATTTTACGACGATCTTTATCGTGATACCCTCTATGCAGATTCTGAATTCCATCAAGAAGAATCTACCCATGAAGAGATTCGAGCTGGAGTTATTGATGTTTCGGTTGAATCTAAGAAAAGAAAGGTTACTGGTTCATTGAGTTCGCACTTGGCGAAAGGAAAATGGACGCTGAGTAGAGAACAAGGGAGTAAGCTACTTGGGAGACAGTACCGTGATGATTGTTTATATGTTTGTGATTGGCCTGGTTGTGTTCATTTGGAGGAGAAGAGAAAGTATAGGCTTTTCAGAGGGGTGTTTATGAATTTCAAAGAGGACGCGTGTTTGGAAGACGGTGAATGATTGTAGTAACAAGAAGAAGATTGATTTGCCTTGTGCTTTTTGTTCTTGTAATCATACTTGGGATCTTTATTCTGCGTTTTGTTTGAAGAGAGGGTTAGGCTTTCATGATAATGGGGAGCCTATTGTTAGGGCTTATGTTTGTGATAATGGTCATGTTTCTGGTGCTTGGACTGACGTTCCCATCTACTCTTGATCATCATTATTTTGATTTCCTTAGCTTTTTCAATAACCAACACAACAGTTCTTTTCAAATCGGCATCCACAACAGGCAACACCTCAGCAGCTCCAAAACCTACTCTCTCATTGGAATTAAGAAAACCCTTGTTTTCTACAGAGGAAGAGCACCCAAAGAAACTCCAAGGATGAATGGGTGATATCACGTGTGTTTCAAAAGAGAGCAACTCCGGAAGTGGAAGCCCCACCGTGACAGCCACCACCAGTGCGCATCCGCTACTGCCAACGACTTTGGTTAGTTTTTGCCAATTTCCTCTGTTACCCTCTTTCAATTTCAAATAGCAACAACACTTTTTTTTAGACTCATTTTCCTTTCTAGTTAATATTTTGAATTGAAATTAATGTGATGTGTTTCTTTTAGTTGAATTGTAGAGTTTTTGAAACAATTGTGTTAAAATGGGTATTATTGACATTTTTAGTTTTTTTGTTGTCAATTTTGGAGAATTTAAATTTAGTTTTAATAATCAATTTGTTCCCCATTAGTTTAGAATTTTTTCAATTGGAACTATGGAGTTTAATGCATATATATAGTGGTTGTCCAAAATTTGGTTTAATTGAATAATTCTTGAATTGGAATCAATTTTCCGTGTTCGATTTTGAATTGAGTAAATTCATGAATTCTTGATTTTTGATTTGTGTAAATATTCATTCATTCACATGTATTCATACAATTTTATACTCACTAGCACATATTTTAATTGTTGCAATTTCGTTTCATTTTAATTTGTATACCGCTTATGCTACTAACAAATTTGCTTATTGTGAAGGTTTTCGAGAACAATTTCAAGCGTTCGTTCCCGCGTAGCGCATTTATAATTTTTCTTTATTCCCTTTTTACCTTACTATTTTGATTTAATATTTGGTACTGTAAATATATACTTGTACATAATATTTTGACTGTATATTTTACTTGTAAATAAATTCAGGTTTTGAAAATATTATTTTCATCGCATGGTGATTTTATTTTTAATTCCAACTAACTTCTGAAAATTGTGCGGACGCACACAAGTTTCCCGTGTTGTTAGATTTGTTGGTATATCTCTTGTGATGCAGGGATTCTTATCCGATATCGTGAGCTTTATCCACCGCCTTTGCGCTTTATCTGATGCTTGGAGTATTATCTCACATTAGGTTTTTTTGATGATGCTGTCGGCTTGTGATTTATTTTCACCTAAGGTTTGACATACTCTTAGCTTATTTATCCGTCTGTGGTTTTAATTCCAAGGGAAATTTTTCAACTCAGTTGACTTCACGTCATCAAATACATCTTCTACAATCGTGCGAATAGCCTCATTCATGTTTTGCTTGCTTACTATTTTTCCAAACTTAAGACAATTTTCCCAAAAGACTCCATTTTCAAACTCACTCCTTTTAAGCCAAAACTTCGACACTAGGTCGTCGCATCTTCAAAATCTCGTCCATACCCATCTTTTAGCCAAACGAATCATTTTAATCAAACAAACAATTTTAAACCAAAAAACAGATATTTCAAAAGGTTCCTGCGGAGTACCGCAGATGCATTGGGTGCTAATACCTTCCCATTGTATAACCAACCCCCGAACTCTCGATCTCTTTTTAAAAACGCATTGTATTTTCATTACTTTTAAATATTAATTTACATTGCATACTTTAGGGTTTTATTTCGCTCTTTTCCCTTTTCCCTGGGAAACAATAAAGCGCGGTGGCGACTCTTGCTTTTGTGAGTCAAGTTAATTCATAGCTTGATCTCTGATTTTCACCGCTACAGAATTGGCGACTCTGCTGGGGAAAGATTGACCTCTTGCTGGTCCATCCCTAAGTGGGTTAAGCCTAATTTGTTTTAACTGTTTTATCATTATTTGATTGTTTGATTATATGTGTATATTGTGATTATTTGGGTGTTGATAACATTTACAAAGGACAAGTCCTATACCCGGACTAAGTTACACTTAGGAATAGGACGGGCGGTATAGTCATGTTAACTTTGAGGGAGTAATCCCGAAGAAGGAGGCATGAGATCCCCCACTCAGTGGAAGGCCCTTTTGAACGTAATATTTGTTTACCGAGTAATCGAGAAGACATTATTATTTTCGACCTGGGAGCCAGAGAAGCTGGGAACCATAGAACCCTAACCCATCTTGGCCTTTTAGGTGTAGCGCGGAGATTATAACGGAGTAATCCGGAAATAATTGTTACGCGATGCTACGCTCGGATGAGTTTCTCTTGAGAATATTGCTGATTATTGAGTAATCAAGACGTTGGTAATATCCGAAGGAGGAATGTAGACTTCGGGAACTCTTAGAACCTTGTCTTACAGGTGTGATTAAACCGTTAGTACATACCTTGGGGGTGTTCCTTACCTTGACTCCATGCTCGTGACGTTGAACCTTTCGACTTTATTTGTGACCTTGCTTGTGGTTGTTGCATAGCCATGCATTCATAAAACCCTTTTCACTTGACTTTGAAGGAATTTGGAGGTCTTTCTTTGTAAACATCACAAGTTTCGTCAAGCTCAATGGATCTTGGGTGTTGATAGGGCGAAAACCCTAATCCACCAAAATGGATGATTGATCTTGATGATAACTTGATCAATGTTTGGAGCTAATTTAAAATTCATCTTCTATCTTCATACTTTGATGTTTACAACTTAATATCTTGAGTTCCTTGAAAATCAAATAAAAACTCTCTTTTGCATATCATACATCATTCTACATTTTTTGTTTCACTTTCAAAGGACCTTTTCCGAGTCGTATTTTTCCTTTGGTCTCACCAGTACAACACTCGCGCTAAGAGAACAATGGAGAATATCAAGCAAGAGGTTTCTGAACTCCGTAGAGAGATGACTATTTTGAAAGCTAGTGTGGAGCACTTAACTGGTTTGTTTGAAATTTTGGTTGCCTCCCAAGTCAATCCTTCTAGGAGGGAGGAAGCGATGATAAAAGTATTCACTGAAACTCTAAAATCATTCTCTCATGAGAAGGTGATGGTTAATGCACCTAATGACTTTCCTGACAAGGTGAATGTGGGAGTGCGTCTAGAAGAAGATGTTGGGAATGGATGTTCATATGAAGATGGTAGCTCAGCTAATGGTGTGAAGAAGTTTGATAATAACTTTTCCAAGAAGAGAACCATAGGAAGAAATAATCATTGTCAGAATCATCATGTTTCTCCTATTCATCAACAGAATCAGCAAGTTCCTAATCAGAGGAAAACCCAGTTTGATCCAATTCCAATTACCTATACAGAGTTGTTCCCTATCTTGATGCAGAGGAATTTGGTTCAGACCCGACCTCCACCGAAGGTTCCTGAGAAGATACATTGGTACTACAAAGCTGATTTGGCTTGTACCTTTCATCAAGGTGCTCCTGGGCATGACTTGGAGGGTTGCTTTGCTTTGAAGATTGAGGTTCAGAAGTTGGTCAGAAGAGGTATCTTGTCATTCAAGGACGTTGGTTTTGAAGTTCAAATCAAGCATGCGCCGAAGAGTAAACACGATTGATAGTGACTTTGATTTTTGAAGGATGTTTTCGGTAATTCAAGTCCAGATGGAAAGCTTTCCCAGATTATTAACTTATTTATGCTTTTTGTAATTTTTCTTGTTTATCAAAACATTGTTTGCATGTAAGAACTTGTTTGCATCTGAATGATTATCTTAATACAATGAATATGTTTGTCTTGAAGAAATTCATTCGTTTCACTCATGTTTGTTTTTAAATTTTAAATTGCTTTTTGCACTATGATACCAAATTGTTGCTCATTCTCTTGCCTAGGCAGAGATTGAAGGGAGGATGATGATCTAAAGAACACAAAATCTCTGGTTGTTTGCTTTTGGATAAAATCTTGCTGATGATGTACAGGCATTGTTTCAAATCCCTAAACACCGGAGATATAAGGAAGATAATCCCTTGCTAACCCCTTTTGAGCCTTTGAAGCAGAAGTTTCTTTTCTATACGAAAAAACCTTGAATTTTAACCTGGGGCAGGGTAGTTTTTAGTTAATCTGACTGAGTGTTCAAAATTCATAAGGAAGATGTTTTTTGAAGGGAAACTACGAAGGCTATCCTTCATGTATAATGAACCTAGAGGATGTGGAACCACAATGTTATCCCTTATTCATCAAGAAACGAGGCAATCACAATCCTCTCAACAAGCAAAGACAAGCTAATGTCACACATTTTGTTCAAAAAGTCAAAAAATCAAGAAAAAGAAAAGCCCGCTAAGTCAAAAAACATGAAAACGTGAGACTTAGGCAAAATTAAGGCATCCCGCTGGACTATCAATTCAAAAGAATTAGTTCAGGCAAAAATTAGGGAAAATAAAAATTGCAAATAAAGGACTACAAAGAAAAGTCCTCAACAAAGAACAAATTGGTGACTACAAACACGAAGACATGAGGGTGATTTCTACTCCGAAAGCCTCGTCGTTTCCTTGACCGTCACAAAATCCTTTTGAGAGATGAACACTCATGTTGAATTAACTGAACATAGGGTTGGAGAACATCATGAAGAATGGGTGGGCACCAAATATTTTGAACCTTAAAATCTTTTTTTTCTAAAAACCATGAATCAGACCACGTTACAACCTTCAAAAGTCCTAATTGAAGCAAGGTTATTTTGAAAGCATACTTCAATGAGATAGTGTTCCTGACTCCCATGAATGTTCTAAATAGTTATGTTGGTATCATATGTTTTTCCTATACAAAAATAAATGGTGCTTTAACTCACAAAATTTGTGCGATATCTTTCAAAATCTTCAAGACTTACATAACTATTGCATTAGAATTTTCATTCTCATTGTAAACTTTTTCTAACTGCAAAACATTTGTTTGATATCAAGGAAGCTCACATAAGCACCAGTGATGAGTTTATTCTTTTAAGGCCTGAAACTATGTTGAGTAATTGGCGGATCACGTCAAGAAAAAATCATATCCATGGGCATGTTACCTGAAGACCTTAAGCACGGACATGTTGCTTCTCCTAATTAATGCTTTCCCAACTTGTTTGCTCGTTTGGGGCAAAAATTCGAAGACCTTGTTGTGCCGACTATAGTCAATCCGGGGCAATCACGTAGAGATTGGATGAATCTCTCTAAGAGTTTGAAGACACCAGAGCATGGTGAATGCCAGGTCTTTTGTAAAATCCTCTTGAGACGATTTCTCCTCATCAACCATATAGCTTGGGGCATTTTAGAATTGAAGTTATTCGCAAGAATTGTCGTGCAACATGCAGCTTATCAGCAGTAAACTTGGGGCATTCAAAATTAATCCCCAGGGCAATCCAGATTTGTCAAGATATGTTTTTCATACATTATCAGAGGGTGGTGTTCCCAGTATCTCCAGTTAAGCAAGACTTTTTCCAGCTGAAGCATTGTTCGTGTTGTTATCCTTTCAATGGATTGTCGACAATAGAAGACTAGACTTTGGGTTTTCTACCTGAAAATACCTTCCTCTCCAAAGAGATTTAAGCCTTGTAAAAGGACTTTACTCCAATGATGGCTTCTTTTGTTCTATCTCCAGTAATGTTCCCCTTTCGTTGAGGTTAGCTGAGTGTCGGGTTGTACTGGGACGTCTTATCATCTTCTGTCCATCTCCCCTGTCTGTTTTGTCAGCATATACATGACATCCATTTATTCATTCACACTGGCATCATGCACGCACATTTTTATTTGTTGATATCTTTGAGTTCGTATACCTTGGTTATGTCTATTCAAATAGCATATTTGATCTTTCCAAATAGAGTGTCAACTTAAGCAGAAAGTGCGCCTCTTTTCTAATTCCCCACTGAGTTAACTCTCGTGGAAGAATCTTGCTTTAGCTTTCCTTTTCCATCTCGGGATAGGATAAATCCCCATTTGAGTTGTTTCCTCATTGGGTGGAGTCTTGTTTGACTGTTTTCTCTCCAGTTTATTCCTGGATTGAGCTTTGTCTTTTGTGAATGATACCCTGTGGATCTCTCTAGGCTGTGAAACCTAGATGGATAATGCATTTATTTTGCAACGTAAATACCTGGTCTCCTCAAGAAGGATTTATTCATGGTTCCCCATTGAAGATGAACTTTATTCCCCAGCAGTGTTATCACAACCTTCTTCTGGAATATCGACATGACAACAAGCGACTGACTCTTTATTTGAGCAGTTTGATTATTTCTGATTTCTCTACGACAAATGGCGGCCTCTTCATGAGCAGTTTGTCCATCCCCGATGAAATTATTGGTTCTCACCTCCAGCAATATCTTCACGATATTTTATGGGTATCTTTTTGGCAAACAGCAAGCGGCAGTCTCTTCATGAGGCAACTTGTGTGTTATGGATACTCTTGAGAAACAGCAAGCGGCGGTCTCTTCATGAGCAACTTGTGTGTTATTGTTCTCTTGACAAACAGCAAGCGGCGGTCTCTTCATGAGCAACTTGTGTGTTAATGTCACCTTTCAAAACAGCAAGCGGCGGTCTCTTCATGAGGCAACTTGTGTGTTACGGATACTCTTGACAAACAGCAAGCGGCAGTCTCTTCATGAGGCAACTTGTGTGTTATGGATACTCTTGACAAACAGCAAGCGGCGGTCTCTTCATGAGCAACTTGTATGGTTATTGCTACATTTGAAAAAAAAACAACAAGCGGCGGTCTCTTCATGAGCAACTTGTATGTTATTTATCACCTTTGAAAACGGCAAGTAGCGGTCTCTTCATGAGCAGCTTGTACAGAAAACGGCAAGTGGCAGCTTCTTCATGAGCAGCTTGTACGTTAGTATTTTTGGAAGACAGCAAGTGGCAGCTCATCTATTTGAGCAACTTGTATGTTATTGTTCCCTTGAAAACGGCAAGTGGCAGCTTCTTTATGAGCAGCTTGTGGGTTTTTAGCAACAAGTGGCAGACTCTTCATGAGCAGCTTGTGTGCTTTAATATTCTTTGAAGACAGCAAGTGGCGGTCTCTTCATGAGCAGCTTGTATGTTATTGACACCTTTGAAAGGAAGCAAGTGGCGGCCTCTTTATTTGAGCAGCTTGTGTATCCCCAACAATAATGTCTACTCAGCAAATGGCATCCCTTTCGGAAAAGTCTCGTGGGGAAGTTTGTTATTTTATCCTTTTCAAGCGATATCTCGGTTAAAGAAGAAATGTGTTACCGTTCTTGGTAAAATTCAGAAATCAGAGATGTTTATCTCCAGCCACAATACTGATGTAAATCAATTCCTTGCCTGTCTAAGTACTGATGTCAATCATTTCTTTTTCAATCACAGTACTGATGTCAATCATTTCCTTTTCTAGTCTCAGTGTTGATGTAAATCATTTCTTTTCCAGTCACAGTGCTGATGTCAATCATTTCCTTTCTTCAGTCTCCTTACTGATGTAAATCATTCAAGAGTCTCTCATTTGAAGTCTATGACTTTGTTTCCCCAGTGGAGTTACAACCTTTTCCTCTATGTGATTATTGTATAATATGCTTGGTTTCTCCAGCATAGTTTGTTTCATATGGCGTCATTCCCCATAAAATTCAGAGCATTACATTCATATCATATCATGAACATAATCGCGGTATCTTAAGGCCAAAAATTGTGTATTCTATATTTAAGTCCCTTCAATCTCGTCGAAATGAAGATCCCAATCTTCATATCTCCAGATAGAAGAAACTTAAATAGGGGCAGCTGTTGTACCCCAATTTTTGACCTAAGATCCCATTTTTATTTTTGCATTTTTTAAGATAAGTCAAGGTCACGAAATACAGTCGGTTTTAATGTCTCACCTTCAAGCATTAACTATGCGAAGATTGTCAAGTGTTTTGAACATTTTTAGCCTATGTATCACTAATTTCTAATCGCATACAAAGGTGTATGTTCATATTTTCTTTTGTGTCATGTGCAGAGACAGGTCTGAATCAAGAGCATCAGATGTCGTGCCTCAATTAAGGTTTTGATTCTCCCAAGCCAGAAATACGGTTGATTATGGATTCTCGAAGACTGATTCATCAAGACAGACTGTTAAAAGCGATTCGACACTATGCGGGAAAGTAGCGAGAAAATATTTCAAGTTTTCACCTTTTACCGATCATTTTATGAATCTGCGCTTCGCTTAGATTATGACGGTATGCTCGCTTTATTTTTTCGGTACAGTTCGAAGTCTCGTTTTAACCTTAAATGTCTGTTTAGTCTGATATTTTCATTATTATTTTAGTTTTGATTTTTGACTTCTTGAATATTTTTTCTTTAATCTTTGTGACATGCAGATTATTTTAATGTGTTCATTTTATTTTTTCGGATAAATTTTCGTCCGTTCTTTTATCGTTTCAATCATTTTGGGTCTTTATTTTTATTCATAAAATATTCAAAAAAAATCATTTTAAATTGAGTTATTTTTTATAATTTCAGGTTTTATTTTATTTTTGTCATTCAGGGACTTTTTGGTCACAAAAAATATTAATTAGGCTTCGCTTAATTCTCATTGGTCGATAGCATAGTTTGCGGATTGATAGAGATTGAATTCTCATTGGTCGAAAGCATGGTTTGCGGATTGATAGAGATTGGATTTATATTGAACGGCTTGGATTTATTTTGAAATCATAATGTTTCTATTCTTTTTCTATTTAAAGGCTTCATTTTTTTTCTTTGCAAGGGGTGGGACAACAAAAACAAAAGCACAAAAACAACACACAGTAACTCTTTATCCTTTCCTCTCTTCCCCTCTCGAAAAATCCAAGCCCATAATTTCATTCATTCTTCTTCAATTCTCCATTCACTCATTTTTCCAATACAATCACATTGAAATCAACATTTCACCAATAACACCATACCTTAAAATGTTCAGATCAAGAGCTAGCTGAACTCAAAACAGTGACTCACTGAGTTATGGCTATCGTAACTCGTCAAGCTAAACGACCAATTGGGTTATGGTTAAAGATGACAGCTGTAACCATTTTGGGTCTTTGTTTCATTTTTGTTTGGACTGTGTTTTCACCTTCGTCATCGACCCAACCCGCCATACCCCTTCTCTTCACCACACAACACACTCTTCACCCTTTCATCATGCATCTTCATCACTCTCAAAACGACAGAGTTTCCACTGCCATTATTCTCTGAATTCCGCCGCCTTTCTCATCGGAATAATTCATTCCACCGCCTATCCTACCGGAAGAACTCATCACAGAGATTCTCTTGCGGCTTCCGGTGAAGTATCTTGTTCAATTTAAGTGCGTCTGCAAATCATGGAAAACCTTAATCTTCGATTCCCAATTCGCAAAGAATCAGCTTCACATCTCACGCATGATCACTCAACAATGGGTATTTTCCGATTTTGAAAAAAAACCTTACAAAATCGCATCTTACTCTTTGAAGCCATTATTTGAAAACTGGTCAACCCCTGTTAAACCCGTTACCTTGGGTCACATGAAGAATATCAAGAGGTGTATTATAGGTTCATGCAATGGTCTGCTATGTGTCTTTCATAGCTCTCAAAATACTGTCAAACTGTGGAACCCTTCTATCCGCTTCAAGTCCAACCAATCTCCTCCCATCCATTTCTATCACCCACCACCACCACAGCAACAGTGCCAATACCGACAACATCTTCATCTTCTCGACCTAATGAACCTAATGAATGTTCTTCCATTTGGTCATTTTACGACGATCTTTATCGTGATACCCTCTATGCAGGTTCTGAATTCCATCAAGAAGAATCTACCCATGAAGAGATTCGAGCTGGAGTTATTGATGTTCCGGTTGAATCTAAGAAAAGAAAGTTTACTGGTTCATTGAGTTCGCACTTGGCGACAGGAAAATGGACGCTGAGTAGAGAACAAGGGAGTAAGCTACTTGGGAGACAGTACCGTAATGATTGTTTATATGTTTGTGATTGGCCTGGTTGTGTTCATTTGGAGGAGAAGAGAAAGTATAGGCTTTTCAGAGGGGTGTTTATGAATTTCAAAGAGGACGCGTGTTTGGAAGACGGTGAATGATTGTAGTAACAAGAAGAAGATTGATTTGCCTTGTGCTTTTTGTTCTTGTAATCATACTTGGGATCTTTATTCTGCGTTTTGTTTGAAGAGAGGGTTTGGCTTTCATGATAATGGGGAGCCTGTTGTTAGGGATTATGTTTGTGATAATGGTCATGTTTCTGGTGCTTGGACTGACGTTCCCATCTACTCTTGATCATCATTATTTTGATTTCCTTAGCTTTTTCAATAACCAACACAACAGTTCTTTTCAAATCGGCATCCACAACAGGCAACACCTCAGCAGCTCCAAAACCTACTCTCTCATTGGAATGAAGAAAACCCTTGTTTTCTACAGAGGAAGAGCACCCAAAGAAACTCCAAGGATGAATGGGTGATATCACGTGTGTTTCAAAAGAGAGCAACTCCGGAAGTGGAAGCCCCACTGTGACAGCCACCACCAGTGCGCATCCGCTACCGCCAACGACTTTGGTTAGTTTTTGCCAATTTCCTCTGTTGCCCTCTTTCAATTTCAAATAGCAACAACACTTTTTTTTAGACTCATTTTCCTTTCTAGTTAATATTTTGAATTGAAATTAATGTGATGTGTTTCTTATAGTTGAATTGTAGAGTTTTTGAAACAATTGTGTTAAAATGGGTATTGTTGACATTTTTAGTTTTTTTGTTGTCAATTTTGGAGAATTTAAATTTAGTTTTAATAATTAATTTGTTCCCCATTAGTTTTGAATTTTTTTCAATTGGAACTAAGGAGTTTAATGCATAGATATAGTGGTTGTCCAAAATTTGGTTTAATTGAATAATTCTTGAATTGGAATCAATTTTCCGTGTTCGATTTTGAATTGAGTAAATTCATGAATTCTTGATATTTGATTTGTGTAAATATTCATTCATTCACATGTATTCATACAATTTTATACTCACTAGCACATATTTTAATTGTTGCAATTTCGTTTCATTTTAATTTGTATACCGCTTATGCTACTAACAAATTTGCTTATTGTGAAGGTTTTCGAGAACAATTTCAAGCGTTCGTTCCCGCGTAGCGCATTTATAATTTTTCTTTATTCCCTTTTTACCTTACTATTTTGATTTAATATTTGGTACTGTAAATATATACTTGTACATAATATTTTGACTGTATATTTTACTTGTAAATAAATTCAGGTTTTGAAAATATTATTTTCATCGCATGGTGATTTTATTTTTAATTCCAACTAACTTCTGAAAATTGTGCGGACGCACACAAGTTTCCCGTGTTGTTAGATTTGTTGGTATATCTCTTGTGATGCAGGGATTCTTATCCGATATCGTGAGCTTTATCCACCGCCTTTGCGCTTTATCTGATGCTTGGAGTATTATCTCACATTAGGTTTTTTTGATGATGCTGTCGGCTTGTGATTTATTTTCACCTAAGGTTTGACATACTCTTAGCTTATTTATCCGTCTGTGGTTTTAATTCCAAGGGAAATTTTCCAACTCAGTTGACTTCACGTCATCAAATACATCTTCTACAATCGTGCGAATAGCCTCATTCATGTTTTGCTTGCTTACTATTTTTCCAAACTTAAGACAATTTTCCCAAAAGACTCCATTTTCAAACTCACTCCTTTTAAGCCAAAACTTCGACACTAGGTCGTCGCATCTTCAAAATCTCGTCCATACCCATCTTTTAGCCAAACGAATCATTATAATCAAACAAACAATTTTAAACCAAAAAACAGATATTTCAAAAGGTTCCTGCGGAGTACCGCAGATGCATTGGGTGCTAATACCTTCCCATTGTATAACCAACCCCCGAACTCTCGATCTCTTTTTAAAAACGCATTGTATTTTCATTACTTTTAAATATTAATTTACATTGCATACTTTAGGGTTTTATTTAGCTCTTTTCCCTTTTCCCTTGGAAACAATAAAGCGCGGTGGCGACTCTTGCTTTTGTGAGTCAAGTTAATTCATAGCTTGATCTCCGATTTTCACCGCTACAGGCTGAAGCTATGAATATTGAGTCTTATATCCATAATAGAGTCACTCTAAGGAAAGGCACTGCCGCCACCTTGTATGAAATATGGAAGGAAAGAAAACCAATTGTTAAATACTTTCATGTTTTTGGAAGTAAATGTTAAATCTTAGTTGATCATGAACAAAGGAGGAAGATGGACCCCAAGAGTGATGAAGGAATATTCCTGGGTTACTCTATAAATAGTAGAGCTTACAGAGTTTTTAACTCCATAACCAAAGTTATGATGGAGTCAATAAATGTTATTATTGATTATAGAGGATGGAATGTTGAAGAAGATGTCTCATAAGATGTTGGAACATCTTTGTCTGATATTCCAACAGAATCAAATGACAGAAGTATTGATTCTAATCCACCTCAAGAAGATCCTGAGCCTAGTCATCTTAATAAAGGACATTCAATTAGAACCCAGAGAGATCATCCTAAGGAGCTCATCATAGGAGATATAAACAAAGGAGTTACTACCAGATCAAGAGATGGAATATAAAACTCTTTCTTTGTGTCAAAAATTAAGCCTAAAAATGTCAAACAAGCCCTAATTGATGATTTTTGGATTAATGCTATGCAGGAAGAGCTAGAACAATTTAGTAGAAATGAAGTTTGGGATCTAGTTCCAAGACCTGAAGGAACAAATGTGATTGGCACTAAATCGGTGTACAAGAATAAATATGATGAAAAAGGGGTGGTCACTAGAAACAAGGCAAGGTTAGTTGCACAAGGGTACACTTAAATTGAAGGAGTTGACTTTGATGAAACATTTGCTCTTGTGGCCAGACTTGAATCAATCGGACTACTCTTGGGAGTTGCATGCATACTAAAATTTAAATTGTTTCAAATGGATGTAAAAAGTGCATTCTGAAATGGCTATCTGAATGAAGAAGTTTATGTGGAACAACCAAAGGGATTTGTTGATCCAAGTTTTCCTAAACATGTCTACAAACTGAAGAAAGCTCTGTATGGATTAAAGAAAGCTCCAAGAGCTTGGTATGATAGATTGACAGAGTTTCTTGGTGAGAATGGATACAAGAAAGGTGACATAGACAAAACTCTTTTTGTCAAGGAAGAAGAAGGGAAGATCATGATTGCACAGATTTATGTTGATGATATTGTGTTTGGTGGGATGTCAAATGAGATGGTTCAACATTTTGTCAAGCAAATGCAGTCAGAATTTGAGATGAGCCTTGTTGGTGAATTGACCTATTTTCTTGGTCTGCAAGTTAAACAAATGAAAGATTCCATATTTTTATCTCAGAGCAAGTATGCTAAGAATATAGTAAAGAAGTTTGGGATTGAAAATGCCAGTCACAAAAGAACTCCTGCTCCCACAGATCTGAAGTTGTCTAAAGATGAAAAAGAAGTAAGTGTAGATAAAAGTCTTTACATAAGTATGATAGACAGTCTTGTATATCTCACAACTAGCAGACCTGACATTTACTTTGATGTAGTAGTGTGTGAAATATATCAAGTTAATCCTAAAGTTAGCCATGCCAACCATGTGAAGAGAATTCTCAAATATGTGAATGGGACAAGTGACTATGGTATGCTATACTTTCATGGGTCCAATTTTGCCTTAACTGGTTATTATGATGCTGATTGGGCAGGAAGTGATGATGATAGAAAAAGTACATCAGGAGGATGCTTCTTTCTGGGAAATAATCTCATATCTTGGTTCAGTAAGAAGCAAAATTTTGTGTCTTTGTCCACTGCTGAGGCTGAGTATATTGCAGCAGGAAGTAGTTGCTCTCAATTGGTTTGGATGAAACAAATGTTAACAGAATACAATGTCAAACAAGATGTCATGACATTATTCTGTGACAATTTAAGTGTTGTAAACATATCAAAGAACCCCATTCAACATAGCAAGACCAAACATATTGATATCCGTCATCACTTCATAAGATAGCTTGTTGAAGAAAATAATGTTGCCTTAGAACATGTAGCCACTGAATTGCAATTGGCTGACATCTTCACCAAGGCATTGGATGCTAATCAGTTTGAGAACTTAAGAGGAAAATTAAGGATTTTCTTATATGAGGGTTTGTAGAAATTAAGGGTGTGTGGGAATATCATTAAAGTGATATTATATTATTTATGTTTTCAACAAATCAAATTTCGAAAACAATCATTACTAGAATGTCTCAAAGTGTTTCCCACACGCTACGAAATTTCATATTTCTACTTTCAAAAACTCTCCATTCTCCTCTACAGAAAAAGAACCCTTGTCATTCTTCATCTCTTTGCTCAAAAATATTCAAAGATGTCTCAACATCATACATCATCTTCCTCAAATCTGGAAACCTCCCTGAAAATCTCTCCCTTGACATAGTACTTGATGTTACTCCCCTAACAACCATCCCACCTCTTGAGAAAAAGGTCAAGAAATCCAGATCATCACCTGCAAAGATATCCAAGAATGATAAAGGTAATTCTTCTACTGCTACTGAAAATAGCACAGAAGAAGAGGTTGTTAATGTGGATAGAAGCATTAGAAGGCTAGTAGAAAGAGTATTAAATGAAGGATTTGATGTGCCTGGGATTTCTACTCCTCTTGCTCGCATGCCTCCTCTGGCTGACAAAGGAAGTAACCCTAAAAGTGTTGCTGCTGAATCATCCACCTTCAAGAAAGATGTTGTTGAAAGTAAACTTGAGAAGCTTGCTACCTCTACTCTAAAGGAAGTGGAAGAAGAAAATGTTGAACAAGATGCTGAGGGGAACTATCCTTCTAAGGGAGATGTTGCTGCCTCCAAGTATGTAGAAGGTCAAAATGTTGAGAATGTAGTTAATGTAGATGAGATATATGACAATGAGCTCATTATTAATGTGGTTCCTGGTATTGCAAGAAGGCTCAAATCTAGGAAAGTGAAGGATTCAAGTGTCACACCCCCTGCCAAGAGAACCAAGAAGAAAACCATGTATGGACCCCCAAATCAAGGAAGTATAGTGGTTCCTCACTCTAGAAAAAGAAAATCTAGACCTGAAAGCTCCACAGATGATGATGAGGATGCTATAGAGATCTAAGAGTAAGAAGAAAGTTGTACTAGTTGAAGAAACTGACTCTGAGTATGATGTCGATCAAGATGTCCAGGACATCTCTCCTATCAAAAGTCTGTAAGTAAGAAATTGTCTGTTAGGGTACCTGATGCCCCTCTTGACAACATTTCCTTCTATTCTGTTGGGAATGCTGAAAAGTGGAAGTATGTGTTTCAAAGAAGAATTTCCCTGAAAAGAGAATTGGGAGCTGGTGATCTGGAATGCAAAGAAATCATGGTGCTAATATCTTATGCTGGACTGATGAAAATTGTTACCAGGTTTTCCAAATGCTATGAGACTCTTGTTAAGGAATTTATTGTTAATATTCATGTTGACTGTGGTGATCATAAATGTAAGGAGTATAGAAAGGTGTATGTTAGGGGTAGGTGTGTAAAATTTTCCCCTGCTATCATAAATAGATTTCTAGATAGGACTGAAGATGACTTTTGTGAGCTAGAAGTAACAGATAATCAAGTTTGCAGAGCCATCACTGCTAATTAAGTGAGGGAGTGGCCCTTGAAGAATAAACTTCATGTTATCAAGCTAAGTGTGAAATATGCTATTTTGCACAGAATTGGAGCCGCAAATTGAGTTCCTACAAATCATACTTCAACCATCACCATTGGCTTAGGAAAGTTTATTTATGCTGTTGGAAACAAGAAACTATTTGATTATGGTACTTACATCTTTGATCATACTATTAAGCATGCAGGAACTTGTGCCATTAAGATTTCAATTTCTTTTCCTTCCCTTATCTGTGGAATTATTCTTAATCAGCATCCAGGGATTCTAAGTGGTAATGATGTAGTATGCAAGAGGGATTCTGCTTTGACCCTTCATTTTAAGCTTTTTTCAGGAAAACATGTCCCATATATTGTTTTGACATCCGCACCTGCTGAAAACAAGACCTCTACCAAGGATAACATGATCACTGAATGAAAAGAAGCCTGGAAAGAACTAGATGATGTGATCAGAGTTAGCTCAATAAGGAAGCTAACTTTTGAGAAGATGACCAAGGAGCTGCAAAAGGACAACAACTTTGATGATAGAGTATGCTCTGAAGGAGGAGATTCTAGTGAGGAAGAAAGTTCTGACTCATCCAAGTCTACTGGTCCTGACAACAGTTAGACTATTTGATGTTTATTTATCTGAACCCTTTGTTTCTTTTTGGAACTTGCATGTGCTTGACATTTGATTTCTATGGGATGTACCTAAATTAATGATACTCTCTTGAATGCATCCTTTTATTTGGAATATTATGACTAAAAAGGGGGAGAGAAACTGATTGACTGACCATTGATTGCTGATTGGCCACTGACTGAGGGGGAGCTTAATACTTGAGGGGGAGCCTCGTGTCTCAGAAGATATTCTGACATCTTCCTTTGCTAACAGCTAACTGCTAACTGAGTTTTTGTTTTGCTTGCTTTGCTTATGTTGCTGCTCTGATAATGTTCTGATAATGTTTTAGCCAAAATTTTCCAAAGGGGGAGTTTGTAAGTGTTTGTTGGAAGCAATTTTGGTAAAACAATGACTTGATAATGTTTTTCTAAATGTCTTAACATTTGAAGAAAACTATTTTGAATGATGTCAAAGTAGATGTCTTGACATCTGCCTCCTGAACTAAACTCAGCCCATAATCAGTTCATGTTTTCTGTTTCCAGATTTCCTGTGCGCCATAATTTAGAATTTATGACACATAGGCTACGAAAAATATGGAGGAATATTTTTCTATTTGAATTATCTTTATGAATTATATCTTGGCCTACTTTCATGGAAATATTCAAAAGATTTGAATATTTGTTTTTCAGTCCAAGCCCACTGATGCGCATATATAAGGACTTTCTTCCTTATTAAAATTACAACTTTTGAAGAAGAATACTTTCTTTCTGTTTTAGAAGTCTAAGTCTTTTAATTGTCAAACACTCTAGTATTGATTTAATACTTGTGTTGTTATTTGGATTATTAATTGTGTATCATTCATACTCTTTTATGCATTGAATGATTGAAGTTTTTAAACTTATTATTTTTGTTGTTTCTTCAATGTAAGTGATTGAAGGGATTTGAGGAGGGCCTCATACCTAGGTGAGTCTTAGGTAGAAGTATAGCACAATTAGTGATTAAGCGGTTAGATCGTAAACTGGTTGTTTACTGAGGGTCTATGAATTGATGCTATTTAGTGGACTTGTCCCTGGCTTGGTATCCCCCAGAGTAGGTGTTTTTGTACACTGAACTGGGTTAACAATCCCTTGTGTTTTTACTATTTTTATTATTGTTGCACTTTAATTTATTCCTCAGATATTTGTGTCGTGACATCTCATTCGATATCACATATATGATACCAGAATTTCAGCCTTTTTGTGCCACCATCTCCCAAATCTACCTCTTCCAATGGATCATAGGCATGCATTCTCTACACTGAATTTAGTGGGTTTTTTTTAAAACCGCAAAGGTTCATTGTCATAAAAATAATCTAACCTTCGGCTTTCAGAAGCCATTGATTGACCAAAAAGGCCATCTTCATGATTTCTAACTTTGGCTTTGACAGCCAAATTTTGTAATTTTTCGGCCTCTAAGTCCGATTTCAATTTGTCTTCAGCCATATAGGTCGAAATTCGAGCCAAAGATTATGACTCAATGGTCATCTTCATAGACCACGGGCACCCCTTAGGTGGGTTCCATCCCATAGAATTTGAATCATTTTTAGTGTCCCGGATGAAACCATAATTAGGATCCAAGTTTAGAAAATGATTTTCATTTTCATTTGGAGTGTAAGCTTATGATGCGTCATAACAAGGCGCAACATTTCAAAGTGTTGGTCGAAAGACTTCTTTCCAACTTTGTTTCCATCAATTTTGTAATAACTTTGGTCGGCTTCAATATTCTCAACAATACCAAATTTTATCCAAATGGACATTCGTTGGTGCACAGTAGATGGTAAAGCACATATTCCATGGATTCATTCACGTCCAAGCAATAGAGTATAATTTTCCTTTGAGTTTATAACCATGAATATTATTGGCCTGGTAGTTATTCCTAAAGCTAAATCCATATGGATAACGAAGTATATCGTTGGTTTTCCCTTCATAGTTGGACAAAACCATATTGTTGGGTCGAAGGTTAGAACCACTTTTTCCCATCTTTTTGAATAATATATGAGGCATCAGATTGACAGTTTCCCCCCATCAATGATTATTTTGTTAACTAGCATCCATCCACCTTTTCTCTTATAAACAATGGTTTGAGATGGTACATCATTCATGAGCTTGGTTTCTCAAAGACAGCTGTTGTACCCCAAAATTTTCCCTCTCATTTTATCAAGATTTTCCCCACAAGACTCTTTGGACTCAAGACCAGATTAGGGTTTGCTCAGCTCAAGACATCTCCTTGCACTGTTGACCTGAAATTAGGGTTTGAGTTTTCACAAGGATTTTTGGACTTCCAATGTCTCATGTGACTTTCATACTTCATGTTGGACCTCTAAGATTTCCTATACCAAGTTTCAAGCCTTGAATCAAATTTTTGCCCAGTCAATTGGACAGTTGACCTAAAAATCAACTGTATTGGGGAAAAAGTCAATTGTGGCCAATTTACAGTCAAACCTCATAATTTTTTATCCTCATCAACATTATAGACTCATATGAACCATTTTATCAAGTTTGAACCATAACTCCTCAACAAATTTGATCAGATCATCAAAAGGGCAAAATGGTCATTTTTAGGGTTTTGACTATAGAAGGGCAATTTCTGATTTTTCACCTAGCCAATGGCAAATTGGGTTCAAGCAAGGTTTCAAGGACTAAATGTCATCATCTCGACTTAATCACAAGGTTCAAAAGACCTCAAATGCATTGGATTGACAGATGAATTTTCCAGTCAACTGATCAAAAATCAACTGTACACTGAAAAGTCAAACTTTGACTTTTTTGGTCAAAATCAAGTGCCAGGGGTCATTTTTCATCAAGATGTGTCAAAACATGAAAATTGTTCACCAAGAAACCTAATTTTGAAAATTAGGGTTTAAAATGGAAAATTTTCATAACTTAGAAATTTTCTAAGTTATGAAAATTTCTTATTTTTTCCCAACTTTTCCCAACTGTTTCACCATGATGCAATTGGATTCAAATAAAACTTCCAACATGAAAGTTGTAGTCCCCAACAAAATCTACAACTTTTATTCACAAAGTTTTCCCAAAAGATGCTTGAATCTCAAGTTATGATTTTGTGAATAAGGGTCCATGAAACTTTTAACTTAGTGAAATTTTGCCCTAGAACTCTCCAAGATCATTTGTGGTTAGGGAGGATCGAAGGATTGAAAATGGAAAATAATCACTTTTGTCCAAGGCATTTTGCACCATGTCACAACTTGCAAATCAGGTTGAATAATGCTTGTACTTGGTTTACAGGTTCTAATACTTTCTACACTCATAAATTGAATGCAAATACAATGGTTAATGGCATTGTTTTTGTCTTGGAAGCTTTGTACAAAGGTTTAATCCAAAAGTGGAAAAAAGATATCGTTGCTACTTTGATAAAGTTCACTTTATGTAACTTTGTTTACATTGAGCCATGGACCAAAGCTTTTGCTGCAAACTAACTCCACAAACATCAGGAAAGATCACCAACCCTATGCAGACCTTGAGCTAGCTTGTACAACCTTGGCCTTTGTCATTTCAACTTTTGCTTTAAAAACAAGTCAACTTGCAAAAGTGAAGAGAACTGGTGCATCTGTTGAAAACAAGCCTAAGCATTATTCTACACAACCTCAGCATATCAAACCAAGCCAGAAACACGAGCTCATAGCATTGCAAACACCCTTAAACACAAAAACACCAAGTTCTTGTCAAAACAGGGCAACCACTGCAGAACCTTAGCCAAAACCAAATTGCCTCGTGTGTTTTGTCTTGAACCACTTCAGACACATTCCATACATCCCATTTGAACTATCCAACCCCTTCTCAAGCAACTGTAACCCCTGTTTCGTGCTTCACCATTTTCAATTTCTGAGTTTGCAGGTTGACTTCTACAAGGAGATTAAAGTCATTTCAAAGCAAGCTGAGCATTAGGAAAGGTCAAGGGAACATCAAGCAAGCTCAAAATACCTTCAGGCCTCACTCAAAACTCCTACATTGCCATATTCGAACTTGACTGAACAAGGTAATTTCCAACTTTCTATCTCCTTATTTAGACATCCTTAGGTTTAGGTTTGTGAAGCAAAAATGTAGTCCTTAATGTCCTTGAGCTGTACATATGCATAGCTTGTATTTATATTAACTGAGCTAGGAGAATTTAGATGATGAACATGCTGAAATTTTTAGGTCATAAATTGGGGGTGATAAAATTCTCTCTAGTCTTTGAGAGTTAGATCAAGTTTTTTATATCATTAGAATCGTGTGATGATGAGCTATAACTTTCATGTTGCAAGATTTTGTTTTTAAGCATGTATGCAGGAGATACAGTTTTGAACATAGGGCGCGCGCGTTTTTGCCAGAGGACAGGGACGAAGGGCAACTTGGGCCTGGGCCTGTTTTGTCCTACTTTTGACACCCCTTATTCTGTTATTTGCACCTCATTGGCCCATTTCTCTTATTTTTCATATTTTCTTGCATATTTCACATTTCTGACTTTTATTTATTTTTTCCTAAACATTAAAAATCATAAAAATATTTTCTTTAATTTTTTTGTATTTTTCATATTTTTTTATTTTATTTTTGGGTATAAAATTAGTTTATTAAGGTAAATATAACTTATTTTCTCGAATAAATTTGTAAATAATACAAAAATATTATATATTTTTTATTTTTATTATTTATACACTCAAATTAATATTTTCATACAATATTTAATTTTTTAACATTTTTGTATATATTATTATTATTTTTCTTTGTACAAAAATGAATAAATAAGTAATATAATATCTTTTCTTTTAAAACCAAAAATTAGGGTTTTCACCCTTTCAAAAAACAATCACTTTATTTCCTTATTTTTAGGATATAATTAAATTTATTTTTACATACATAAAAATAAATACAAAAACATTTTTTGCATATTTACATTTATTTACATATTTAATATTTGCTTATTTATTTATTTGTACAAATAAATTCAATTTGGTTGTAATAGTTTTAGGGTTTTATTTTGAGCAATATCCCCCTATTCAAAACTTGTACCTCCTTCCCCATAATATTGTTGTAATAGTCTTAAATTTACTTTTACGCATTTTATCGCTTTCGTATGCCATGATAGTAAATTAGGGTTTTGTATGAAAAGACCAAAATCAAACAAATAGCATGACTAAACACAAGACAAAAATGCAAGAAAATGACAACACAATACACACAAGCACCCCTAGGGTTTCATCCACTTTGTTGCCTTAAAATGGCCATGGCATGCATGCTAGGTATCTTGGCAAAATCAATAAAAACAAAAAGATCAAAGTCCCTCGATGACGCTTTCAAAATGTTGCCTAAAAACAAATGAGTTTAGTCCTAAAAACTTGCTAAGATACTTGGCACAATTGCTATCATGGTCATACGATAACCCACGCCTGTCCCGTTTAACATCCAAAGATAGGGTTGTTTACCAAATACAATGGTAAAACAATAATGTCAAAGGGTTAAAAATGTGTAGGAAATACTTTTGATTAGGGTAGACAACTCCTAGTTACTTTATCAATTTGCAAACTATCCTTGCTATTTTCAAATAAACACACATAATTTCAAAACAATTTCCCAACAAACTTTCAAACATTGAAAAAATTTTCAAAAGACAAACATCTTTGTATACATTCTTCAAACAAGAATCATTACAAAGATTGCCAAAACGATGGCCTCTTTTCAAAATACTTTCAAAACCACACAAAGCACCATTTCAAACAATTGAAAAAGCAAAGCAAGTGATCTAAACAAGTAACTAAGAGCCCATGGAAAACCATGGATGAAAAGGGTGCTAGCACCTTCCCTTTTCATAATCTACCCCCCGAACCCAAGAAAACATCTCAAAGGTCTTTCATGTGCTTTTTGACCTTTCCTTTGGATAAAATAAAAAGTCGGTGGAGACTCTTGCTAAACCAAAATATTTGCGAACACAAACGCAAAACCTCAAGTCAGTTCTCCCACCGTATCACAGAACTGGCGACTCTGCTGGGGACAATATTATAAAAATGGGGTTACCTTAGGGCTTAGATCACCTTTACATGCTTATCTTGCTTGACTTGTATGATTTACACTTTGGTTCTATTGTTTGGGTTTGAATCCTCTACCCAGATTTGGGAAACATTCATAGGTAAATAGCAATACATTGTGGAAATGGTGCGGGGTATACCGATATGGTCTAAGCAATAGCTATATTAGTGCGACATATTTGTGGGTACCGGTAGCCTTTGAGTTAATAAAAGAGAATACGGGGCCGCTGAGTGATGTCATGAAGCACTAATGGACTTTTAGAACCTTTACTTGACCATCTTGGCCTTTTAGGATGTAGTGAGATGACCGGCTTTGGTGCAGTCCGAAGTTGGTAGATACTCGATACTACACTCATTAAGGGTTGTTTTCTTGGAATATTTCGGTCGCCAGTAAAGTGGCTAAACTGAAACAATGAACACAGAAAATAATCCAGTGATATTGAGCTCCTTAGAACCCGGTTACTATTTATAGGACAGGTTAAGCCAACTAAACTTCAAGAGGGTACTTGCCTATGAAACCCCATGCAAGCCTAAATTAGGAACTTGTGTGACTTGTTTGTACATACATACTTGTGCATAACATCATGGACATCATGAAGCATCATATGCATCCACTAACCATTTCAAGGATTCTGGATTTTCATTTTGTTCCTTTTTTGTAGGTTATAGAATCACTTCGCAGGTAAACTATTCAGGTCAACCTTGTGAGAGTTCCTCCACAACTAAAGGAGATTACTTCTAAGATTCTAGAGTATTCTCCATTCACCAAAAGACATGGTCGACTTCTCAACTTGGTCAACTCCAACACAGAGGAAAACATGGTGAAAGTTCTCTTCCAGTTCTTTGACCCCTTACACCACTGCTTCACATTTCCTGACTACCAGCTAGTGCCTACTTTGGAGGAATTTTCTCAACTCTTGAGGATTCCTATTCTCTATCAACTACCTTTCAACGTTACGGAAAGAGATCCAAAGCCTGAAGATGTTGCTCAAGCCCTACACTTGCAACCATCTGATGTCATAGGCCATTGGGAAACTAGAAGTGGTGTCAAGGGTTTCTTGGAAAAGTTTCTGTTTGAGAAAGCTCAAGAATGTTGGAATTCTCTAGACCTGCAAGCTTTTGAGGAGATTGTGGCTCTTCTAATCTATGGTTTGGTCTTGTTCCCAAGCCCTGACCAGCTTATAGATGTCAATGCTCTCAAAATCTTCATGGCTTGCAACCCGGTGCCTACATTGCTTAGAGATATCTTGCACTCTTTTCACACTCGAACAATGAGGAAAAGAGGTATTCTCATGTGTTGCACTCCTATGCTGGCAAGATGGTTTATTTCTCATCTTCCCCAATCAGTCTTGAAGAATGAGCAAGGGTTGAGGTGGTCACAACGATTGATGGCTCTTACACATTCAGATGTTCATTGGTGTTCTCGATCCCGAGAAAATTTTATCATCATTGACCATTGTGGGGAATTCCCTAATGTCCCTCTACTTGGCATTAGGGAAGGCATTACCTACAACCCCTGCTTGGCTCTGAGACAATTTGGGTATGCCTAAAGGGATGGCCCACATGACATGCTAATTCTAGACTTAGTTTTTGACTTCGACAACAACGATCAAGGACTTCGACAAAGGTTTATCCGAGCTTGGAGGATTCCCAACAAGGTGGACAGTAAGACCTTGGGACACAAGAATTCCATCCCCCTTGAGCCTTACCTCAAGTGGGTACGAACTCGCGCCCAAAGTCTTATGATGCGTTATCCCTACATTCTCCCTGTGATCAAAGAGCCTGTTATAGAAGGAGAGGTTCCATACACCCTCATACATCCTGACATGCCAACATCACTTGAAGATTTGCAAAGGAGTTGGGTACAGCTCAACGGAGAACGCGATACTTTTGAAGCCCAATTCTATGCCAGTGAGAAGAAGGTTTTGGAACTTACTCGTCAACTTCACGAAGAGCAGACTCTCAACACCTACATTGCACCAAAGAGGATGCGCAACGTTTTTTTGCCTTAGAATTTTGTATTATTTTGCCCATGGGGCACTGATGTACTAACAAATTCTATCTTATTAATATGATGTTTGTTCCTTTTTGTTTAAACGAATTTGAATTTTCTGAATCCTTGAATGCATTACATGAATACACATCATTCATCATATGTATAAACAGGTCTTCACACCAAGTTTCCTCATCTCTCTGCTGTTTATTTCAGCAAGATGGACATTGAATAAACGGTCAAAGACTTACAAGCTCAGAATTCACAATTCCAGCAGCTACTCATGACCTTAGCTAAGGGTCAAGAGGAACTCAAAACTTTGCTAGAGAAGGAAAAAGAGAAAAATAAGAAGAAAAGAGTTGGTGTGGCTACCTTAGGCAGAAGATTTGAAGGTCAAGCCAGAAGGGTCCTAGATTTCCCATCAACATCTAAAGAGGGGGAAGGAAAGGGTAAAGGAGCTGCAATGCCATCTGATTTTGAAGCTGAAGAGGAAGAGGATGAGGATTACTCAGAACAACAGTATCCTCCTGCGGATGACAAATACAAGAATTTGGAAGAGCGTCTAGTTGCCATGGAGATACAGAGAGTTCCTGGGCTGGATTTTGAGGAGTTAGGCTTGGTTTCTGGAATTGTGATCCCTCTTAAATTCAAGGTGCCACTGTTTGCTAAGTATGATGGGGTGTCTTGTCCAAAGATGCACCTACGATCTTATGTCAGAAAAATTCAACCACATTCTTCTGACAAGGATCTGTGGGTCCACTTTTTCCAGGATAGTCTTTCGGGGACACAGTTGGATTGGTTCTACCAACTAGAGAGGTCTGATGTCCATAATTGGGAGGATTTGGCAGCTGCCTTCTACAAGCAGTATCAATATAATACGGACTTAGCACCAACCCTTACTCAATTACAGAGTATGGGCATGGTCTCCAATGAAGGTTTCAAAGAGTATGCCCAAAAATGGAGAGACTTGGCGGGACGAGTACAACCACCTCTATCTGAGAGAGAGCTAGTAGATGTGTTCTTGGGTACACTGTCAGACCCCTTTTTCAATCACCTGATTGGAAGTTCGTCTGCGGGGTTCATCGAGTTAATTCTAATTGGTGAGAGAGTTGAAGCCGGTATTAAGAGCGGTAAAATTTAAAAAGATGCATTTGCTTCCGTTGCCATCAAAAAGCATTTTCCAGCAAAGAAAGAAGTATCAGTTGTCTACTCTCAGAGAGGTCAAGGAATAGTTGAGCGTCGACCAGCGGTGGGGGCCGTAATGATTCAGAAGTCTGCAGCTGATCAGCCCATAAACAATCAACCCAGAACCAACCAAACAAGGGTGGAAAGGCATGTACGGAAATTCACTCAGATAAACATGACTCCCGCTCAGGTTCTTCCCCATCTCTTGAAGTTAAACCTTGCAAGTCTGAAAGAGGCCCCAAAGAATCTGAATACAGCTTCTCCTTACTACCATTCGAACGCCAAGTGTGCTTATCATTCAGGGAGTATAGGGCACGACACCAACAATTGTTGGGCCCTCAAGAATAAGATTCAGGATTTGATAGATGCTAAAGAAGTGGAATTCGACGCCCCTGAAAAGCTGAATGTGATCTCTGCTCCAATGCCAAGGTATGGCCACAATGCCCATGTTGTTGAAGAGGATCTTTTTGTTGCTACTATTGATGATTTGATGACTCCGCTACCGATAATCAAGTTGAATCTGTTGAAGGATGGGATTTTCCCAGGTTGTGAAGAAGATTGTTGCCTTTGTTCATCCTTACCAACCGGTTGTCCGTTGTTTAAGTTAGGCATCCAGTGCCTAATGGATAACCAAGAAATCCTTTTTGAAAAGACTCATGTTACTCCGACTTCTGTCAATGATATTTCAATAATTACCATATCCGCCAATCTTTCCAAGGTTTCCAAAAGACCTGTTAAGATTACATCTGATCCGAAGACTGTACCTTTGAAGATAACCATGCCTGGGCCCGTCCCATACAAGTCTAACAATTCAATATCGTGGAACTATGGTGGAGAAATCTACTACCACGGTGTTAAAAAAATTGAATCAACTGAAGAGAGTTCTGATGAAGAGACTTCCGACATTGGAAATATTGCTGGAACGAGCAAAATCACCCGCAACAGAAGAATTTTCTCTCCGGAGATTGCTCCTCCAAAGGCAATCTTTGGACCCTCAAATGCTCCTAAGGTTACCCCTGTGTCGGTCAACATATCTGTGAGAACTCCAATTATTGAAGAAATTGTTACTCTTGTGGTTGTCCCCTCTGTTGCTGCTGATGATAGAGGGAAAGGGATCCAAGAAGCGCCCGTCAGGACGAGGGCTCGGCCATTGGTCATCCCTGAGACCTCTCAAAAAGAAATGGAAGAGATTTTGAAAATAATCAAGAAAAGCGATTATGATATTGTGGAACAACTGGGGCAAACCCCCTTAAAGATCTCTATGTTAGCCCTGCTGCTTTGTTCTGACGCTCATGCTAAAGAACTGATCAGATTTTTGAAGACGGCCCACGTGCCGCAAGAAACCTCCGCGGATCAGTTCCAGGAATGTGTAGCTAGCTTAACAGCTGACAATGGTCTAGGATTCTCCGATGCCGATTTAACATCTAAAGGGAGAAAGCATAATAACGCTTTGCATGTCTCGGTGGAATACAGAGGGACTACTCTAGCTCACGTCTTGTTTGATACTGGGTCTTCTTTAAATGTCTTGCCGAAGAAAGCCTTGGATAGATTGGACTGTGAACGCCTAACCCTGAAGCCCAGCAATATAATTGTCAGAGCCTTTGATGGTTCTAAAAGGATGGTCCACGGGGAGGTGGACATCCCGATTAAAGTGGGAACTGAAACCTTCAACTCCATATTCTATGTGATGGACATCTGTCCTTCCTATTCTTGCTTGTTGGGAAGACCCTGGATCCACAATGTTGGAGCTGTCACTTCTTCTTTGCATCAAATGCTCAAGTACCCTGTCCAGGGGAAAATTATAATTGTTCATGGCGAAGAGGAATACATGATAAGCCATCTAAATTCTTTCCGCTATGTAGAATTGGATGGTGAATTCATAGAGACCCCTTTCCAACACTTCGAAGAGGTTTCTCCTGAAGTTGCAGCGACCAAGGCGTTGTCTTTTGTACCCTTGATTACCAAACTTGTGCCTCGAATGTCATCTCTCAAGGATGCGAAGGCTGTGATTGAAGAATGAGGAAGTACAATCTGGGGGCAGCTTCCCGACTTCCCTCTCAAGTCAGATAAGTTCGGCCTAGGGTTTACTTCGGCTAGTCAAAAGGTTGTGCGCCGCTCTCGCTCCGGAGGGCCACCAGTGAAGATCACCCATCATGGAGTCAATGCTTTGGAGGATAGTGAAGAAGAGAGCAACTTGGAAGACTGAATTTTCCCTATTGTTGACGGAGGACTGTGCAACTAGGAGGCAAAAGACTTTGTTCCGATTACTTTCATAAATCAGTAATTTATCTTTCAAACATTTCTGTTGGTTTGTAATAATTCTCAAATAATTCGTACACTTTTAGCCTTGTGCCTTACCCGAGGTACATAGGTCCATTTGCAAGGGTTTGATTTTTCATCTTCATATGCCATTTTAATGAATCATGGACGTTTTCACATATAAACTTTTGTGTTCATTTTCTTTCTTTTTACATTTTATTTGTTTAAAGGTGGATATCCCTTACACACACCCACACTCACAAATGCAGGTACCCTTCCATTCCGGATTCCATGGGTAACAATTCTGCTATGGCCTTCAGTGACTCTGAAGATCTAGTCTACCATGTCGAATACGAAGGTGATGAAGATTGTGAGGTGCCGGGAGAATTGGCTAGACTACTACAACAGGAAGAAAGAGCAATTCTGCCTCATGAGGAGTTGTTAGAGACAATCAACTTGGGAAATAAGGAAGACAGAAAAGAAGTCAGAGTGGGTGCCAACCTAGAGCCAAGTGTCAATGAGCGCTTGATTCAACTGTTGAATAAATATGTTGAGATCTTCACCTGGTCTTACGAAGACATGTCGGGACTCGATACAAATATTGTGGTTCATCGTCTCCCCACAAGAGAAGACTGTCCACCAATCAAACAAAAGGTCCGCCGCATGAGGCCCGACATGTCTGAAAAGATCAAAGCAGAAGTAATGAAGCAGTTCAATGCTAGGTTTCTTTCAGTTACTTCCTATCCACAATGGGTTGCTAACATTGTGCCCGTGCCTAAGAAGGACGACAAAGTGAGAATGTGCATGGATTACAGAGACTTAAACAGGGCCAGCCCTAAAGATGACTTTCCACTTCCGGACATTGACATTTTAGTTGACAATACAGCTCAGCACAAGGTATTTTCTTTCATGGACGGATTTTCAGGTTACAACTAGATCAAAATGGCACCTGAAGACATGGAGAAAACTACTTTTGTTACAGTGGGGTACGTTCTGCTATAGAGTGATACCATTCGGACTGAAGAATGTCGGGGCAACCTATCAACGCACCATGGTAGCCTTATTTCATGATATGATACATCATGAGATAGAGGTCTACATAGACGACATGATAGCCCGATCACAGACAGAAGAAGAACACCTCGACCATTTGCAAAAGTTGTTTGTCAGGTTGAAGGAGTACAAGCTCAGATTGAACCCTAACAAGTGCACCTTCGAAGTCAGGTCCAATAAACTCTTGGGTTTCATTGTCAGCAACAAGGGCATCGAGGTTATCCTGCCAAAGTAAAAGCCATACAAGAAATTCCTGCTCCTCGCACTGAGAAGGAAGTCAGAGGTTTCTTGGGACGCCTAAACTACATTGCTAGGTTCATTTCTCACCTAACATCTACCTGTGAGCCAATCTTCAAGTTGTTGAAGAAAGATCAGGTAGTTAAATGGAATGATGACTGTCAAGTTGCTTTCGATAAACTAAAGGAGTATCTGCTAGAGCCTCCTATCTTGATGCCACCCGTCGAAGGAAGACCGCTAATCATGTATCTGACTGTCTTGGATAATTCATTGGGATGCGTACTGGGCCAACATGACGAGTCTGGTCGAAAAGAGCATGTCATTTATTACCTTAACAAAAAGTTTACCGACTGTGAGACTCGCTACTCGCTGCTCGAGAAAACTTGATGCGTTTTGGTATGGGCTGCTCGCCGGCTAAGGCAGTATATGTTGACTCATACCACTTTGCTGATATCTAAGATGGATCCGATCAAGTACATCTTTGAGAAACCTGCTTTGTCTGGAAGAATAGCTAGATGGAAGATGATCTTGACAGAATACGATATACAATACACGACCCAAAAATCTATAAATGGAAGTGTGATATTTGACCATCTGGCTCATCAAGCTGTCGAAGATTACCAATCCATGAAGTTTGACTTCCCCGACGAAGACATTATGACATTGGACAACATTGAAGATTTTAGACCATATGACGGACCTGAACAAGGATCCCGATGGACCCTGTACTTTGATGGTGCCTCTAATGCACTTGGGAATGGTATCGGCGAGGTACTCATCTCCCCGGAAGGTTGCCATACACCTTTCACCGCCAGACTTTGCTTCAATTGCACCAACAACATGGCCGAGTATGAAGCTTGCATCTTTGGTCTCAAGGCTGCATTAGACCTGGGAATCAAATCTTTGATTGTATTTGGGGACTCAGCTTTGGTCATCAGTCAGATCAAAGGAGAGTGGGATACTAAACATCCAAACCTCATCCCTCACAAAGAACATGTCTTGACATTGTTACCACATTTCGAGCAGATTACCTTCGAGCATTTCCCGCGAGAAGAGAATCAGCTAGCATATGCTCTAGCTACAATGTCATCCATGTTTAAACTTAACTGGGATAATGAGGCTCCCCAAATCACCATTGAGCGGATGGACGAACCTGCACATTGTCACGAGGTTAACACCGAAGAAGTAGTGGACCGACCCTGGTTTCATGAAGTCAAAAGGTATCTCGAGGCTCAAGAATATCCTAAAGGAGCTTCAGTCAATGACAAAAAGTTCTTAAGGAGATTCTCTGCCAAGTTCTTCCTGAGCAATGGTATCATGTATAAGCGCAATCATGATTGCATTCTGCTCCGTTGTGTGGACAAGATTGAAGCTGAGCAGATCATGGCTGAATTGCACAATGGTACCTTTGGCACTCACTCTAGCGGACATACGATGGCTAAGAAGATCCTACGGGCAGGCTATTACTGGTCTACCATAGAAGCTGACTACCATCAACATTCCAGGACTTGTCACAAATGTCAAATCTATGCGGACAAGGTACATATACCTCCAGTTCCTCTCAATGTCTTAACAGCTCCTTGTCCATTCACTATGTGGGGAATCAACATGATTGGAGAGGTCAAGCCTACAACATCCAATGGACACCGCTTCATTCTGGTGTCCATTGATTACTTTACCAAATGGGTCGAAGCAACTTCCTTCGCATCTGTTACAAAGAATGTGGTTTCCCGCTTCATCAAGCAGAACCTCATTTGTCGGTACGACATCCCTGAAAGGATCATCACTGACAACAGTACAAACCTTAACAATACTATGATCACCGCCTTGTGCGAGCAGTTCCAGATTCAACATCACAATTCATCTCCCTATCGGCCAAAGATGAACGGTGTTGTTGAAGCTGCGAACAAAAATATCAAGAAGATCATACAAAAGATGACAGTCACCTATAAGGATTGGCATGAGATGTTACCGTTTGCTCTCCACGGGTACCGTACCACGGCGCGTACGTCAACTGGGGAAACACCTTATTATTTGGTATACAGCATGGAAGCTGTTTTACCTATTGAGGTTCAGATTCCCTCCTTGAGAATCATGAAAGATGCTGGTTTGAGTGAAGATAATTGGATTCAGACCCGGCTTGATCAACTTAACTTGATTGACGAAAAACGACTTACTGCTGTTTGTCACGGTCAGACGTATCAAAAACGGATGATCAAGGCTTTCAACAAGAAAGTCAGGCGTCAGGTATATCAAGTCGGAGATCTTGTAATCAAGCGGATCATCTTGCCGCAAAGTGATCCCAGGGGAAAATGGACTCCTACCTACGAAGGACCATTTGTAATCAAGAACATCTTTTCTGGTGGGGCAATGATATTAACCACCATGGACGGCAATGACCTGCCGCACCCTGCGAACACAGACATAATCAAAAGATACTACGCATAAATGACCCGCTAGGTTAACACACCTAGGCAAAAAAAAGGGCATCCCGGTGAATCGAAAACCTGAAAGGGCGGTTCAGGCAAAAATTAGGGATAAATAAAAAAATCTGTACACCCGGCAAGTTGAAAACCCGAAAGGGCGACTTGGACAAAAAAGGGTTTCCCGGTGCATCGAAAACCCGAAAGGGCGGTCCAGGAAAAAGTTAGGGAATTAAAGCGTATGACTATGTCTCGTCGGATCACTTTAAGGACAATCTCTTCACAAACAAGCTCCGAGCTTCTGATCAACTCAATCATCTTCGGACGAAGCCATGAATGGACAAGATATTCAGAGTTACGAAGGATTTAGCAGAATGGGAACCCCATGGAGTTTTTACACATAGCCATCTTTCTTTGTATAAATTTTTCTCATTTTTTATGACAACGTTCTCTTACTAGAATATATGTCTCCTTTGTACAAAATACTTACACAAAGTCAATACAAAGATACTTCAAAGTGCAGAAAAACTATTTGCCTTTTCTTCTTTTTACACATGTGTTTTATTTGAAAACGTCCAATGATTTATTAATAAGCATATGCATTTGAATATAATCATTGTTTACAAATAAACGAAATGGGAAAGAATAATTATTGACAAGTTGAAAGTATAGGAAAACGTCTTTGGACTATTCCAAGAGAAATCCCCTGCAGTACATCATCTAGATCCCCAGCGGAACTAAAACCCTGAAATGAATATCCCCAGCGGAGCTAAATTTCAATTTCAAAATTCCCATCAGAGTTAAAAACTTCAAACTCCCAATCCCTAGCGGAGTAAAAACGTTGGGTCATAAATCCCCAGAAAATATGAAACCTTCTTCCCCAGTCAAGTCAAGACTATCAATCCCCAGCTGGAACCATTCAGTTTTCCCCAAATTCTCCATCAAGTTGTCTTAAAGCCTGGAAATCAACCAGATAACAGTTAACTTTTGTCTTATCCCCAAACTAGGATAATTCCCCAGTAGATTGGCATACAACCCAAACTCATGATCTCCCCAGAGTCCTGAACTTACTCTCCAGCAGTATAGCTACTGCCCACAGAGTTTTCACTCCCCAACAGAATGAAGATTCTCATTCTAGATTCCCCATTGAAGTTGCCAGAGTCTTCATTACTCCCCAGCATGAATTTGTCAGAATTTTTAATCCCCTGCAGATCGAAGATTCTCATTCTTGACTCCTCAACATGAAGTCCCCAAGGATTCAAATTCCCCTAGCCGAATGAAGATTCTCATTCTCAGTTCCCCGCAAAAGCCATCAGAGCCTTCCTTATTCTCCAGCAGAGCAAAGTTTTTTTCCTTTGTTTGATCCCCGGTAGGGATCGCCAAAGTTTTCCCTATTCCCCATCCGAGTAAGGATTCCCATTATTTAACCCCTAGTAGAAGTCTTCAAAGTTCTCTGGATTCTCCAAGCAGATTTCTCAGGCAGTACATGGAATTACTTCCCCAAGCAGAATTTTTGTCAATACTCCAACTCCAAAGACTTGAAGGATCCATATCCCCAGGAAAGTCATGAAGGATCTTCACATCCCCACAAAGGTTGTCAAAGATTCTGAATCTCCGACAGCGGTCATGGATTTATTTTCCCCGGCAGTAGTCAAGGATTTCATTATCCCCAGCTATCAAGGATTTATTTTCCTTAGCAAGACAGCAAATCAGCTTACATGCGCATACATTACACTCATATATCATAAACATTGATAAGGCACATTTTATTGTATCATGCATTTCATGCAACATAACTTTGTGTTTCAGCTAACATTTTACCCTTCTTAGGATAAGATTAACAGTTATCTTTAACAAATATTCAAAGATTTCAGATACAGTACAGATACACTACAGACACGGAAGTCATTATGTTACTCATTCGGATCTCTTATTCAGATACAGTACGGATACGCTCCAGACACGGATGTCATTTTATCACTCATTCAGACTTCAACAATCAGATACATATTAGATACGTTCCAGATACGAAAGCCATTTTATTTCTCATTCAGATTCAACTATCAATTTCAAGTACGGATACACTCCAGACACGGAAGTCATTCTGTCACTTATTCAGATCCCAGATACAGTTCAGATACACTCCATACACGAAAGTCATTCTGCTACTCATACAGATCTCAACTTCAGATACAGTTCAGATACACTCCAGACACGGAAGTCATTCTGCTACTCATACAGATCTCAACTTCAGATACAGTTCAGATACGCTCCAGACACGGTTTCCATTCTGTCACTTATTCTGACTTTTCCCCCAGCTCAGAGATGCTCCAGACACGGTTGCCATTTTGTCACTTATTCAGATTCCAGATACAACTCAGATACGTTCCAGATACGGATACCATTCTGATGTTCATTCTCCTGATTTTCAACAAACATTCTTTGATGGCATCTACAAGCCCATCTCCGACAAGATTCTGTCACCTCTCCGAATGGCATCTTTAAGCCCATTCCCTCAACTACATTTTGACGAGTGCAAATTTACGGGCACTCTAGTGTCCAATCATCTTTTACCTTCGAGTCACGAATGACAAAACTCACCAATCTAACTCTTCAGATTCAAGGAGATTAAACAGGGTCAGTTGTTGTACCCTAAAATTTTCCCTCTCATTTTATCAAGATTTTCCCCACAAGACTCTTTGGATCAAGACCTGATTAGGGTTTGCTCAGCTCAAGACATCTCCTTGCACTGTTGACCTGAAATTAGGGTTTGAGTTTACACAAGGATTTTTGGACTTCCAATGCCTCATGTGACTTTCATACTTCATGTTGGACCTCTAAGATTTCCCATACCAAGTTTCAAGCCTTGAATCAAATTTTTGCCCAGTCAATTGGACAGTTGACCTAAAAATCAGTTATATTGGGGAAAAAGTCAACTGTGGCCAATTTACAGTCAAACCTCATAATTTTTTATCCATATCAACATTATAGACTCATATGAACCATTTGATCAAGTTTGGACCACAACTCCTCAAGAAATTTGATCAGATCATCAAAAGGGCAAAATGGTCATTTTTAGGGTTTTGACTATAGAAGGGCAATTTCTGATTTTTCACCTAGCCAATGGCAAATTGGGTTCAAGAATGGTTTCAAGGACTTAATGGTATCATCTTGACCTAATCACAAGGTTCAAAAGATCTCAGATGCATTGGATTGACAAATGAATTTTTCAGTCAACTAATCAAAAATCAATTGTACACTAAAAAGTCAAACTTTGACTTTTTTGGTCAAAATCAAGTGCCAAGGGTCATTTTTCATCAAGATGTGTCAAAACATGAAACTTGTTCACCAAGAAACCTAATTTTGAAAATTAGGGTTTAAAATGAAAATTTTTCATAACTTAGAAATTTTCTAAGTTATGAAAATTTCTTATTTTTTCCCAACTTTTTCCAACTTTTTCACCATGATGCAATTGGATTCAAAGACAACTTCCAACATGAAAGTTGTAGTCTTCCACAAAATATACAACTTTGATTCACAAAGTTTTCCAAAAAGATGCTTGGATCTCAAGTTATGATTTTGTGAATAAGGGTCCATGAAACTTTTAACTTAGTGAAATTTTGCCATAGTCTAGGCAGGATTTTGACCTATCTTCATGGCAACTTTTCACATAGTTCCAATTGGAATCTCAAAATTCATTTCAAAGATGGATTGTTGAGAATGTTACAAGCTTTCCAAAATGTCCAAGAATTCTCCAAGATCATTTGTGGTTAGGGAGAATCGAAGGATTGAAAATGGCAAATAATCACTTTTGTCCAAGGCATTTTGCACCATGTCACAACTTGCAAATCAGTTTGAATAATGCTTGTACTTGGTTTACAGGTTCTAATACTTTCTACACTCATAAATTGAATTCAAATACAATGGTTAATGGCATTCTTTTTGTCTTGGAAGCTTTTTACAAAGGTTTAATCCAAAAATGGCAAAAAGATAACATTGTTACTTTGATAAAGTTCAGTTTATGTAACTTTGTTTATCTTGAGCCATGGACCAAAGCTTTTGCTGCAAACCAACTCCACAAACATCAGGAAAAGATCACCAACCCTATGCATACCTTGAGCTAGCTTGTACAACCTTGGCCTTTGTCATTTCAACTTTTGCTTCAAAAACAAGTCAACTTGCAAAAGTGAAGAGAACTGGTGCATCTGTTGAAACCAAGCCTAAGCATTATTCTACACAACCTCAGCATATCACACCAAGCCAGAAACACGGGCTCATAGCATTGCAAATACCCTTAAACACAAAAACACCAAGTTCTTGTCAAAATAGGGCAACCACTGTAGAACCTTAGCCAAAACCAAATTGCCTCGTGCGTTTTGTCTTGAACCACTTCAGACACATTCCATACATCCCATTTGAACTATCCAAGCCGTTATCAAGCAACTGTAACCCCTGTTTCGTGCTTCACCATTTTCAATTTCTGAGTTTGCAGGTTGACTTCTACAAGGAGATTCAAGCCATTTCAAAGCAAGCTGAGCATTGGGAAAGGTCAAGGGAACATCAAGCAAGCTCAAAAGACCTTCAGGCCTCACTCACAACTCCTACATTACCATATTCGAACTTGACTGAACAAGGTAATTTCCAACTTTCTATCTCCTTATTTAGACATCCTTATGTTTAGGTTTGTGAAGCAAAAATGTAGTCCTTAATGTCCTTGAGTTGTACAATTGCATAGCTTCTATTTATATTAACTGAGCTAGGAGAATTTAGATGATGAACATGCTGAAATTTTTAGGTCAGAAATTGGGGGTGATAAAATTTTCTCTGGTCTTTTAGAGTTAGATCAAGTTTTTTATATCATTAGAATCGTGTGATGATGAGCTATAACTTTCATGTTGCAAGATTTTGTTTTTAAGCACGTATGCAGGAGATACAGTTTTGAACATAGGGCGCGCACGTTTTGGCCAGAGGACAGGGACGAAGGGCAGCTTGGGCCTGGGCCTGTTTTGTACTACTTTTGACACCCCCTCATTCTGTTATTTGCACCCCCTTGGCCCATTTCTCTTATTTTTCATATTTTCTTGCATATTTCATATTTCTGACTTTTATTTATTTTTTCCTAAACATTAAAAATCATAAAAATATTTTCTTTATTTTTTTGTATTTTTCATATTTTTTTTATTTATTTTTGGGCATAAAATTAGTTTATTACGTTAAATATAACTTATTTTCTTGAACAAATTTGTAAATAATACAAAAATATTATTATTTTTTTATTATTTATACACTCAAATTAATATTTTCATACAATATTTTATTTTTTAACATTTTTGTATATATTATTATTATTTTTCTTTGTACAAAAATGAATAAATAAGTAATATAATATCTTTTCTTTTAAAACCAAAAATAAGTGTTTTCACCCTTTCAAAAAACAATCACTTATTTCCTTATTTTTAGGATATAATTAAATTTATTTTTACATACATAAAAATAAATACAAAAATATTTTTTGCATATTTACATTTATTTACATATTTAATATTTGCTTATTTATTTATTTGTACAAATAAATTCAATTTGGTTGTAATAGTTTTAGGGTTTTATTTTGAGCAATATCCCCCTATTCAAAACTTGTACCCCCTTCTCCATAATATTGTTGTAATAGTCTTAGAATTACTTTTACGCATTTTATCGCTTTCGTATGCCATGATAGTAAATTAGGGTTTTGTATGCAAAGACCAAAATCAAACAAATAGCATGACTAAACACAAGACAAAAATGCATGAAAATGACAACACAATGCACACAAGCACCCCTAGGGTTTCATCCACTTTGTTGCCTTAAAATGGCCATGGTATGCATGCTAGGTATCTTGGCAAAATCAATCAAAACAAAAATATCATAGTCCCTCGATGACGCTTTCAAAATGTTGACTAAAAACAAATGATCTTAGTCCCAAAAACTTGCTAAGATACTTGGCACAATTGCTATCATGGTCATACGATAACCCACGCCTGTCCCGTTTAACATCCAAAGATAGGGTTGTTTACCAAATACAATGGTAAAAAAACAATGTCAAAGGGTTAAAAATGTGTAGGAAAGACTTTTGATTAGGGTAGACAACTCCTAGTTACTTTATCAATTTGCAAACTATCCTTGCTATTTTCAAACAAACACACACAATTTCAAAACAATTTCCCAACAAACTTTCAAACATTGAAACATTTTTCAAAAGACAAACATCTTTGTATACATTCTTCAAATAAGAATCATTACAAAGATTTCCAAAACGATGGCCTCTTTTCAAAATACTTTCAAAACCACACAAAGCACCATTTCAAACAATTGAAAAATCAAAGCAAGTGATCTAAACAAGTAACTAAGAGCCCATGGAAAACCATGGATGAAAAGGGTGCTAGCACCTTCCCTTTTCATAATCTACCCCCCGAACCCAAGAAAATATCTCAAAGGTCTTTCCTGTGCTTTTTGACCTTTCCTTTAGATAAAATAAAAAGTCAGTTGCGACTCTTGCTAAACCGAAACATTTGCGAACACAAACGCAAAACCTCAAGTCAGTTCTCCCACCGTATCACAACAACCTTTTGCTCTTCGACTACGTCATTGTTCATGACATAGTAGCATAGTGGTTGTTCACGAGCAACTTCGTCTGGTATGAAGTATTCATCTGTTTCAAAGGCTTCTGACGTTCGATCATATTCAACAGGTAACATTGTCACAATCCCATAATTAAGGATAAAATCCCCTCGTAGTTATCGTCGGCCATCTAATCTTCTGGAAGAGGATCATATTCATATGTATGGTCTTCTTCCTCAAGAAGGGGGTATATTTTGCACTCTGAGTCGACACCACTTCCTTTGTTCCCAAAGGAGCTACCTTCATGGATAGTCTCTGGTTCATAATGATTTTTTCTTGTTCATTCAGCCTTCCCTTTGGATACAGTCATAACAAGAATCAAGAAATCGGACACAGTCACAACTGTGTTTGAAGAAGATCAACAAGATAAAGTCATAATCAGTCAAAATGAAGAACCACCTAAGCAGAATACTAGCTGGATATGAGAGATTTCCATATCAAGTTGTCGATGTAGATGGTGACTTAATTGAAGAAGCCATGATGATGGCTAAAGTAGAACCAATTGATTTGGATCAAGCCATGAGTGATTTGAATTGGTGTGATGCCATGAAAGATGAACTTAGAGAAATTGAGAAGAACAAGACCTAGGAGCTTATCGGAAGATCTAGCAACAAGCCAATCGATGTAAAGTGGATTTATAAGTTGAAATGAAGGCCAAATGGTCAGATTTTTCCAAGTATAAGGCAAAACTAGTGGCAAAAGGTTTTTTTACAAGAACTCGGTATTGACTTCGACGAAGTCTATGCACCTGCCTTAAGGCTGGAGACAATTAGAAGTTTTGTATCGACATCATCATATAGGGGGTGGAAGATACATCAGTTGAATGTAAAGTCAGCATTTCTGAATGGACCATTGGAAAAAGAGGTCTATGTTACTCAACCATTGGGATTCAACATCAAAGGGCAGGATTCGAAAGTGTACAGATTAAGGAAGGCTATTTATAGTTTGAAGCAAGCTCCTAGAGCTTGGAATAAGAGAATAAGGTTTCACAAAGTGTGTCTTTGAACATGAAGTGTATGTAAATGATGCTGACAATTTCATTCGAATCATTTTATGCATGTATATAGATGATTTGCTGATCACAGGAGCAGACGAAGCTGAGATAAAGAAAGTCAAGTGGAAACTTATGCAGGAATTTGAAATGTCCGATCTAGGGTATATGTCATATTATTTAGGGATGAAATTCAAAGACGCGGGTGAATGAGTATTTTTGCACCAAAATAAGTATGCTTAAGATATCTTGAAGAGGTTCAAGATGAACAACTATAATGCAGCTGCCACGCTATTGGAAACTGGAGCAAAGTTGAAAAGGGAGACAAATGATGAATTTGTAAGTTCAATATTGTACAAACAAATCATTTAATCCTTGAGGTATCTTTGAAACACTAGGCCTGACAGTTATCAAGGTGTCAGATTGTTGAGTTGATTCATGGAGAAACTCCAAGAATGTCATCTTATTGCAATGAAGAGGGTACTGAGATACATAAAGAGTACCATTGATCATAGTAAGCTGATGACAAGGAAGTCGAAGACCAACACAGATGCAGAAGTCCATGGATACATTGATTCAGATTTCAGTGGAGATCAAAACGAAAAGAAGAGTATTGCAGGCTACATTTTAATGATCGGAGACGCTCGAATCTCTTGGAGCTCTAGGAAGTAAATAATTGTGGCTTTGTCATCATGTGAAGCTGAATATGTAGTTGCATCATATACTGGATGTCAAGCATCATGGGTCGAGATGTTGCTTGAAGAACTCAAGATAATGTAACCTAAGAAGATGAAGTTGTTTGTCAACAACAAGTCAGTTATCGAGTTGGTGAATCATCCAGTGTGTCATGGTTGAAGTAAGAATATAGAGAGGAGGTATCATTTTTTGTGGGATCAAGTTATCAAAGGGAATCTTGAACTTGAGAATTGCAAGACTTAAGTTAAACTAGCTGATATACTCACCAAACCTCTAAAGAATGTCAGGTTCGACGAGTTGAAGAGAAGCATTGTGGTGAGAAGTCTCGAGAACATGAATTAAGCGGTGTCTTAGTTGTAAGTCTTGTTCTGTCAAAATGCATAATCAGAGGTGTCGAACTAGCTAGTAGGATTTAAGATGTGTGTCGAAATATATTTTGGACCCGAGCTTTAGTAGCCTATATAAAGAGCATTGTATGTTTTAATTTTACACTACACTCATAACAGTAATAACAATTTTCAATATAGTTTTCTCTCTTATCTCTCTTCTTCTTCTTCTCCTTCATATTTCCTGAAAACCCTTTTATTTCAACAAGAGTGAACTTTAACCACCTTAGTAGAGAATATGTTCCTATATTGGAAGAGTCATTTCGTGTAGATGAAATTAAGAAGGAAATTAGGTTGAGGAAGAGAGATAAAAGTCCACGGTTGGATGGCTTCAATATGATATTTTTCAAAAATTGCTCGAATATAACTAAAGCAGATTTAGTGGCTTTCTTGGATGAAATCTACTTCAGTGGTAAGCTTTCTAAGACAATTACTTCTATCTTATTGACTTTGATTCCAAAGGTAAATAACTCTCAATAGGTTAGTGAATTTAGACCAATTTACTTGGTACCAAGTTTGTACAGGATATTGGCAAAAGTCCTTACTAGTAGGTTAAGAAGGGTAATTCCCTCATTGATATCTAGAAATCAATCAACTTTTGTTAAAAATAGACAAATGCAAGATGGAATTTTAGTAATCAATGAAATTGTGATTCTATCCAAGAGATCTAAAAGGTATTGTTTTCTTCTTAAAGTGTATTTCAAAAAGGCATATGATAACCTTTCTTGGAATTATCTAAGAAGTGTGATGGGTTTGATGGGGTTTGGGAGAAGGTGGGTGAGATGGATGGAGAGAAGTGTTTTTTCAAGTAGTTTTTCATTTTGGTGAATGGTAGTCCGACCAAATATTTTGAAATGGCTAGAGGTATAAGAAAGTAGATCCATTGTCTCCTTTCTTATTCCTCTTAGCAGTAGAATGTTTGTCTGGATTGTTGAATAATGCTATTTTAAAAGGAGATTTTCAACCTCTTAAGTTAACGACGAAATCCAATTTTCGACCATTCAATTTATTAACGATACTATAATTTTAAGTGAGGGGACTTATTCAAGCTTATGGAGTTTTAATGGGTTACTGAAGGAGTTCGAGCTTGTATCTGGATTATGTGTCAATTTTCATAAAAACATGCTTTTGGGGATCGATTTGGAGGAGTCCTTTCTTGAGGAAGCATGCATTTTCTTGTCTTGTGAAATAGGAAGCTTTCTTTTCTTGTTTTTAGGCATTACAATAGATATAAATCTCAGAATGAAGGAGTCTTGGAATCTCATTTTCAATAAGTTTCAAAGGAAGGTGAAGAAGTGAGATGACCTTGTTAAATTCAGTTCTTAATAGTTGCCTATTCATTTTTTTCTCCTTTTTCAAAGTTCCTAAAGTAGTCATTAAGGAAATTATAAAGGTGCAACGAAATTTCTTGTGGAGTGATGAGGAGGGAATGAGAAAGATTAATTGGTTAAGTTGGAAGAAGGAGTGTTGTGAAAAGAAAAATGGTGGTCTTGGTTTCAAACATTGTGATCTTTTTAATCAAGTGCTTATATGTAAGTGGTTTTGGAGAATTCTTAATGAGAAGGAGACGCTTTGGCATGGGTTATTACTTATAGATTTCGGGACATTTTATTTCAGGTTAGTGAGGGTTCATTTAATGGCTCAAGAAAGAAACATTCAATTTGGTGGAGGGACCTTAATTTGCTTGGTCTCGATCTCTTGGATAATAACACTAGTATTGCAGTTTGTTTTAGCAAAGATGCGATAGCTGAAGAAAAAACAAGATAACTAGCATACATATTTTGGTAAAACTACCACTAAGAAACTCTTGCAGCTCATTAAAAAACCACACAGATAGTGGTCTTATTGATAATATAAGTTGATTGAGAATGTCTCAACAATGAAACGTTATTATTTATTGAAAAAACCTTACAACAACTTCAACCCACCACCATAGACATGCCACCTTGAATGCAGATATGAAAACCATTTTTTACTCAGATCTCAAAACTAAATTTCCAGACCGTTTTTTATCCAAACCAAATTGAATCCCTTAGTTCAAACAATACAACACGCACTCAGAAAACGCAATCAAATTAATACGAAAAACCCTAAATTTAAAGTGTAAAAATTACATCCACATCAACAAAAACAAAATAGCGTAAATCGTGAAACAGGACGGAATAAAGTGATATGAATTCCATTTAATTCTATCATTTTTCACTATATTTCTTCTCTTCCAATTTCAGCCTTCACTCTATTTCGCTTCATTTTACTCTACTCCATTCATTTCATGACATCCAAACATAACTTTAAGGATAACATTTCACTTTTTTTGTTTTTAAAATTTAATTTTAAATTAATATAAAATAAAACAATTTCATATCATTTAACTTATAATAAACCGTTAACTTATAATAAACCGTTGGCATATTAAACATATATAAGTTAAGGGAATTTGATAAAATTTATTAATAAATGACTAAAGTAAAACCTTAAAATAAGTTAAAGAACTAAAGAATGCATTAACTCAAAAAAAAAAATACATCCAATCAATATAACTTTTTATTTAAAAGTTTTTTAAAAAAATATTTTGGCTCAACTTATTTGAGAATCATCGGTTTCCCTTATGAAACAAAAGAATCATCGGTTTGATCAAGTTGATGCTGTTACACCTTCACTTTCACCATTAAGTATTTGGTATTCTATCTTCAGATTCTCATCTTCCTCAATAGTAGTAGCTGCAGCAGGAACTGATTTTTTCTCCCTGATAGAAAAAACAAAACACCCCAATAGTAATTAGTAGCATGTGTTTTCTCTAACAAGTAAGTACAATGAACTAAATATAGTTACAGTTATAAATAAATATTACATACGTCGAAGAATAAATGGTTAGACCAATACCAACAACTGCAAAAGAAACATTGTTGATCCACTCAACTGCATGACACAAAATTCCACTCAGCTGTAATATTCTAAATAATGTCATATTGTCGCAAAAAGAGACAGGTCCGTCTTAAGTTTTTAGAGGTTCTGTATAGGTTAATTGAGACTCTATTTAACCACAATTTAATAGTAGAAAATTTGAGACTATGTGTTATACTTCATCTTACACGACCCCAAGCCTCAAAAACGACCTATGTCACAAACATTCAAGTTCATGAGAAGGAAACTAACCTTAAGAACAAAGGGAGCAAATGAGTAAAAGATGAAGCTTGACACACCATAGCTAGCAAAAGCAAGTACCTGTTAAGGAATTTTGATATATAGTATAAACATTCAATTATATACAAATATGAAATTTCAGTGTTTTGTACTATACTTAAAATGATATGAGAATTGACCACTTACAATATCTGCAGACCATTTGATTGATTCCAGAGTCTTCAATTCTAAAATAGATCTGTCAAATAATGGAGTAATGGAAGAAACTAAACCAAATTTAAAATTTTAGTATTAGGTTTCCTAATTCGCACCAAATTAGAATAATAAGAAGGATACACTTCAACCGCGGTAACTAGGAATCCATAAACACCGAGCATTGCAACTACTTCAACGCGATCTTTTTTCTTAATACAAAATTCCTGCATTTTATAACATCATATCATATCCAGTTAGATTATTCATTATTCCGCAACATAAATGATTTTCATTATTACTAGCGTGCAGACAGACACACAGACAGACACATATCTCGCCAACATTGCTTATTGCATAGAAAACTGTCCCTACAATAACAAGTTCATCACCCAAGATAATTTTTGATCCACCTGAAAATTTTAACTTTGGAATCAAGTTAATTGATTGATTAAAATATTTTGATCCATATGTAAAAAGGCTCTGAGTTAAAGGTGTATCAACACCTATATAAAAATCATATGAAAGTTTAAAAATTCATATAACTCATAATTAAAAACCAGAAAAATAACAAATTAAGAATACCAAATTCGGCAATGAGAGAAGTAGTGATGCTCATGAGTGCTACTGCGGAAGAAACTAGTTGACCAAGAAGAAGTTTGCCAAGGACTTTTACAGTTGGATTGTTGCGCAAGTAAATTCTCATGGTAGTCCAATTCATTGTTGAAAATTTTGCAATATTTTGTTTCTTTGTTAATTCATTTTATGATAACAACATTGGAATGTGAATTGAATTTCATTGTAATTTGAGAGATGAAGGATGATGGAATTTGAAGTTTGGATGCATATGCAGCTACCATTCTTTGTTATTTGAATTGAATGGTGAGTGAAGGGAAAATAATACAGTGACATATATTTGTTTTGTTGACTGTGTTCTTTTGGTCCAAAAATAAATACTAGTTTTTTACATTAATGTTTTTGGGTACAGTATATTGTACTTTATTAGAATTTAATTCTAATTCATTATATTGACAAAAGATAAAAATTAATGTTATTTTCTGTCAAAAATAATATTACGTTATTACTTAACAGTTCAAAAATACTTTTAAAATGTGAAGTGAACCAACTAATCACAAAATTTTGTATATATGTTTGAATTTTAAAATCATTATGATTATATGATGAGTATCCTATTTCTTTTAAGTTTTGTTTACAAATTGTTGGCTGCGGGTATTAGATATGTAAATATAGAAAGATTATTATTAGTATTGATTACCAATGATTATTAGAATCATAACTACATATTTGTACCGTGTATATAAATGACTATCACATGAATGAAAAGGCACGGCCTAAATTATCTTACATGGTATCAGTCTTGGTTTGTTCCAAACCCTAAAATCAGCCGTAAACCTTCTTCCTTTCTATCCCTCATTCTTTTTCTCTTCAACTACCGCGAAACAGCCATGACTACCACTTCTGATTCCTCTAACAACAACTCTTCCCCGAAATCATCCGGTCATACCGACCCTCCTCCACCACCTACCACTCCTACACCGATTCACCCTGCTCTCACTGTCTCAAATATTACTAATTTCATCAAGATTACTCTGAGCATTGAAAAGGGCACGTATAACACGTGGTCAGAACTTTTCAAAATTTATGCTCGAGTTTTTCAAGTAATTGACCATATCAATCCCTCTGAACCAGCCGCAGATCCCTCTCTCAAAACTACCGATCCACAGTTATGGCTTCGTCTCGACGCTGTCGTTTTGCAGTGGATATATGGAACAATCTCCGATGATTTTCTCAACACTATCATCGAACATAATTCCACCGCTGAAATCGCGTGGAATCGCTTATTCGACATCTTTTATGATAACAAGAATTCTAGGGCTCTCTACCTATAGCAAGAATTTTCGCAAACTCATATGGAGCAATTCTCTGATGCTTCCTCCTACTGTCAGCATCTCAAATCTCTCTCTGATCAACTCGCTAATGTTGGTGCCCCTGTATCGAATGAACGTTTAGTTCTTCAACTCATTTCGGGACTAACCGATGCATATGCTACTGTGGGATCTCAAATTCGTCATGCTGATTCACTTCCTCAGTTCTATAAAGCTCGTTCCATGATCATTTTGGAAGAAACAGCACTGCAGAAAAAGGTGTCAAGCTCAGTCGAAAATTCATCTTTCATGGCGTCTCACAATGATGCATCAGTTAATTCATCGGCATCCCGTCCTAACTGCGGTAACAACAGTAACCACAACCGTGGTGGCCGAAACAATGGCAGAGGACAGCGTGGACGAGGCCGAGGGCGAAACAATGGACGTGGCGGAGGTCGTGCTCCGCAACAGCAATGGCCTTCACCATATTACCCGCATCAGCAGTGGGCTTATCCGCCATACCCAAATCAATATCAACAATGGAGCTCCCCGCCATGGCAACCATGGGCTACACCACCTTGTCCGTATCCAACAGCAAGAAATCCAAAGGAACAACCCGGCATCCTTGGTCCCAAGTGTTAGAACAAAGTTTGAATCTACTACCCTATATTTAAGTTTTGATGATAACAAAGTGAAAAGATATATTATTTAAGATTCATGTATGAACTATATGCTGCCTAAAATTATTATGTTCTGACTTGCAGATACTCTGATTGATATAAGCAAGATCACATCTAATCAGCATCAGAATTTGGTTCTTGACACCAGCATCAGAAGTTGCCATATCAGAATGTCAGAATCAGATGATCAACTCACGTATATGCCGAAGCCTGATGAACAAGACTGCGCTCAACACTCTGATAAAGAAATACAACAGTTCATCAGCAGCTAAGCAGAGTCAGAATGAGCCAAGCCAGAACTTGCATTAAGTAAGAAACGGTACTGTGCATTGAAAGCAAATTAATACCAACGGCCTCATTCCAGACAAGATCTGCTAGATAAGGAAAGTTTGTTAATAGCATTAAATCAAGAATATTGCATCCAACGTTCAACATCTCAGTGCTATATAAACAAGACTTTGAAGATTGAAATGGCTAATGCTCTCCAAATCTCTACACGCATAAAAGCTGATCAAAATCTTCCTTCTCTCAGTTTTGCTAAACACTACACATTCTGATATTCTATCATTGTTTAGCAATCTAGTTTCTAAGCTTTAATTTGTGTATACATCACAGTTGTGATACAGTTTTGTAGAAAACATTCACACACTTAGTTTTATCTCTTTGTAAGAAAGTGTTTCCTTGACAAACCGGGTTGTGGTTTGGATCAAGAAGGCTTTAGCAGTTGTTAAAGCAGTCTATAATATTCAGTTGAATATAGTGGATTAAGACCTCGTTGGAGAGAGGCGAAATCACCTTGACGGGTGGACTGGAGTAGTTTGAGATCAAACGAACCAGGATAAAAATATCGTGTTCATTGCATTAGATTTCAGTTTTACAATTCAACCCCCCCCCCTTCTTGTGTTTTTCACTACTTCAATTGGCATCAGAGCGCCTGGTTCTGAGCTAAAACACTTAACCGTGTCAGTACAAGATCCAGCGTCAGAAAAACACAATGGCAGGAAACAATTCTCACATCAGCAATGACAACAATGAGGACAGAGACAGATTCAGCGGCAAACCTCCAGTCTTTGATGGAGAAAACTTTGATTACTGGAAAGACAGAATTGAAAGCTTCTTTCTGGCACATGATGCTGATCTGTGGGATATGGTGACAGATGGATACACGCACCCTGTGAATGCAAGTGGTCAGAAGATTGATAGAAAAACAATGTCTGACCAACAAAAGCGTGACTTCAAGAATCACCACAAGGCCAGAACCATCCTCCTCAGCGTCATCTCCTATACTGAGTATGAAAAGATCTCCAACAGAGACACAACAAAGAATATTTTTGACTCACTCAGAATGACGCATGAGGGCAACGTTCAGGTCAAAGAAACAAAAGCTCTGGCGCTCATTCAGAAGTATGAGGCGTTCAAAATGGAAGAATCTGAATCCATTGAAACCATGTTCTCTAGATTCCAAATTCTGGTAGCTGGTCTCAAAGTTCTGGATAAAGGATACTCTACTGCTGACCATGTCAAGAAAATCATCAGAAGTTTACCCAAGCAGTGGAGACCTATGGTTACAGCTCTGAAGCTAGCTAAAGATCTCAACAAAATCACTCTGGAGGAACTTATCAGCTCCCTCAGAAGTCATGAGATAGAGCTAGAAGCTGATGAGCCTCAGAAGCAAGGTAAGCCTTTAGCATTAAAATCTAACAAAAAATTTGAGTCTAAAGTTTTGCAGGCAGTTGAAGAAACATCTGATGGCTCCTCATCAGAAGAAGACGAACTCTCTCTCCTTTCCAGAAGAGTAAATCAACTGTGGAAGCAAAGACAAAGAAAGTTCAGGAATCCCAGAAGATCTGATCAGAACGAGTCTTCTTCCAGATACAGAAGGACAGATTCTTCCTCTGGATACAGAAGATCTGAAGGCTCCTCCAGTAGCAAAAAGCCAAACACCAAGGACATCATCTGCTATGAGTGTAATGAGCAAGGACACTATAAGAGTGACTGCCCAAAGCTTCAGAGGGAAAAGCCCAAAAAGAAGTTTGGAAGAGAGAAGAAGAAAAGTATCATGGCTACATGGGATGACTCTGACTCGTCTGAAGCTGACTCAGAATCATATGATGAGAGGGCAAACATAGCTCTCATGGCTAACATCTCAGAAGATAGTGAAGCTTCTGAATCAGACTCAGAATCAGATACTGAAGAGGTATTTCCTAACTTTGTTGTTAACTTTACAAAGGCGGAACTTGCTGAAAGCCTTAATGAGATTCTGGAACGGTATCAGTAAATTAGAGTTAAATTCAGAGACCTGAAAAGGAATCTTGAATCTGACTCTAATAAGACTGAGAGTCTCAAATTGGAGAATTCTGAGCTGAGAAATAAGATTTCAAAATTAGAAAACACTTTACAAAACTCTCAGAAGGAACCAATTTCTGAAACTCCCAGCAACGCTGATGAGATCATCAAGGAGTATGATCACAGTTTCCAGAAGTTCCTAGCTAAAAGCATAGATAGAAGCAGAATGGCTTCAATGATCTATGGAGTTAGCAGAAACGGCAGGAAAGGAATAGGATACCAAGGTAAGGTTCCTACACCAAAGAATGTCATGGACTTAACAATTAAACACACTCCTCTGAATTCACACTTTGTGTATGGTCACACACATGATATTAAATACACTAGCAGTAAGCACTCTGTGAAACCAAAATTCAACCAGAGTTTTGGTAAAACTAACAAATCAGGACCCAAGAAAATCTGGGTACCTAAGGATAAAATAATACATGTTGCAGATATCTTTAGCAGCAAGTCAGAAACACCAGTCATGGTACCTGGACTCTGGCTGCTCACGACACATGACGGGAAGAAGGCATATGTTCCAAAGCCTGGAACTTAAGCCTGGAGGCCACGTTGGCTTTGGAGGCAATCAGAGGGGAAAGATAATTGGCTCTGGAACTGTAGGTAATGGAAATCTTCCCTCTATTAATAATGTTCTGCTAGTAGATGGATTGATGCATAATCTGTTATCCATAAGTCAATTAAGTGATAACGGTTATGATATAATCTTTAATCAAAAATCATGTAAAGCTGTTAGTCAGAAAGATGGGACTATCCTGTTTAATGGTAAGAGGAAAAACAACATTTACAAAATCAAACTTTCTGAACTAAAGAGTCAGAATGTAAAATGTCTTCTGTCTGTTAACAACGAGCAGTGGATCTGGCACAGAAGATTGGGGCATGTTAGTATGAGAAGAATATCTCAGATTAACAAACTCAATCTGGTCAGGGGACTTCCTAATTTGAAGTTCAATTCAGATGCTCTGTGTGAAGCATGTCAGAAAGGCAAATTTGCAAAACCTGCTTTTAAATCCAAAAATGTTGTTTCTACCTCTAAGCCATTAGAACTTCTGCACATTGACTTTTTTGGACCAGTTAAAACTGCTTCAGTCAGTGGCAAGAAGTATGGGTTAGTAATCGTAGATGACTATAGCAGATGGACATGGGTAAAGTTCTTAAGACACAAGGACGAGTCACACTCTGTGTTTGTTACCTTCTGTAACCAAGTTCAGAATGAAAAGGATCTTAGAATCGTTAAAGTCAGAAGTGATCATGGTGGATAATTTGAAAACAAAGATTTTGAGTCATTCTTTAATGACAGAGGCATTCTGCATGATTTCTCTTGTCCTAGAACTCCCCAACAAAATGGAGTTGTAGAACGAAAGAACAGAACATTGCAAGAAATGGCCAGAACCATGATCAATGAGACAAACGTTGCTAAGACCTTCTGGGCAGAAGCAATAAACACAGCGTGCTACATTCAGAATAGAATCTCAATAAGACCTATTCTGGAAAAGACTCCATATGAATTATGGAAGAACAAAAAGCCCAACATTTCATATTTTCATCCATTTGGATGTACTTGCTTCATATTAAATACAAAGAATTATTTGAACAAGTTTGACTCTAAAGCACAGAAGTGTATTATGTTAGGATACTCTGAATGCTCAAGAGGGTACAGAGTATACAATACAGAAACACAGATTGTGGAAGAATCAATCAGCGTTCGTTTTGATGATAAGCTTGACTCTGAAAAGTCAAAGCAGAATGAAGTTTTTGCAGGTATAGAAATTGAATTTACAGGTTCTGAAGACAAGTCATCAGAAGCTCTCAACACAGACACTCCTTCAACGTCTGAAAGGAGAACTGCTAGCAATCCTACAGCAGCTGCTGATCAACCTCAGAAGAGATTACCCAGAAGCAGCTTGGATCACCCAGAAGAGACTATCTTAGGAAGAAAGGAAGATCCAATCAGAACAAGAGCAAGCTTCAGAAACTCTGAAGAAACTCTTATGGGACTTGTGTCTCTGATTGAACCTTCTTCTATTGATGAAGCACTTCTGGATAATGACTGGATTCTGGCAATGCAAGAAGAGCTGAATCAATTCACCAGAAACGACGTATGGGATCTCGTTCCCAGACCAAAAGGATTCAACGTCATTGGAACAAGATGGGTGTTCAGAAACAAGCTAAATGAACAAGGTGAAGTCATCAGAAACAAGGCACGACTGGTTGCACAAGGTTATAGTCAGCAAGAGGGGATAGACTATACAGAAACCTTTGCCCCAGTCGCCAGGTTAGAATCTATCAGACTTTTAATTTCATTTGTTGTTAATAGAGGCATCACTCTGTATCAGATGGATGTCAAAAGTGCATTCTTAAATGGTTATATAGAAGAAGAAGTTTATGTACACCAACCCCCTGGTTTTGAAAATACAAAACATCCAGAACATGTTTTCAAACTAAAGAAGTCACTGTATGGTCTGAAACAAGCTCCCAGAGCTTGGTATGAAAGGCTAAGTAACTTTCTGTTAGAAAATGAATTCACCAGAGGGAAAGTGGACACTACTCTATTCTGTAAATCAGTTAAGAATGACATCTTAGTCTGTCAAATTTATGTTGATGATATTATTTTTGGTTCTACTAATCCTTCTCTTGGAAGAAAATTTGCTAAGAGTATGCAGGCAGAATTTGAGATGAGCCTCATGGGGGAACTGAAATTCTTTCTAGGAATTCAGATCAATCAAACTCCAGAGGGAACTTACATTCATCAGAGCAAATACATCAGAGATCTTCTGAAGAAATTTGACCTCTCAGAATGTAAGCCATCAAAGATTCCAATGCATCCCACGTGCATTCTGGAAAGAGAAGAGGTAAGCAAAAATGTAGAACAGAAAGTCTACAGAGGTATGATTGGTTCTCTCCTCTATCTGACTGCTTCAAGACCTGACATATTATTCAGTGTTTGTATCTGTGCTAGATTCCAATCAGATCCTAGAGAATCTCACTTAACAGCTGTTAAGCGAATTTTCAAGTATCTGAAAGGTACTACTAATCTGGGTTTGTTTTATAGAAAATCTAGTGATTACAGCTTAGTAGGCTACTGCGATGCTGATTTTGCTGGAGACAGAGTGGAACGAAAAAGTACTTCTGGAAGCTGTCAGTTTCTGGGAGAAAATCTGATCTCTTGGTCCAGCAAAAGGCAATCAACAATTGCACTATCAACAGCAGAAGCTGAGTACATAGCAGCAGCAGGATGTAGCACACAAATGCTCTGGATGAAAAGTCAGCTTGAAGACTTCCAGATTTTTGAGAGTAACATTCCTATACTTTGTGATAATACTTCTGCTATTTGCTTAAGTAAGAATCCCATTTTACATTCTAGAGCTAAGCATATAGAAATAAAACATCACTTCATTAGGGACTATATTCAGAAAGGTATCTTGAACTTAAAATTTATAGATACAGACCATCAATGGGCTGATATCTTTACTAAACCCCTTTCAGAAGATAGGTTTAATTTCATTCTGAAACATCTCAGCATGAAAGTTTTTCTAGAGTGAAAATGTTTTAATTCCATATATTTACCTTCAGAATGTAATTGTTTTACTGTGAACTTCTGATCAATCTTCTTTCAGAAAGATATAACATGCAGATTGTATCAGATGCAAGTCTAAAGATCTGAGAGTCTAAGCTCAAAGACAGACGTGCTGATCACTACATCAAACAAGTGTCATCCAATCATCAGCATATCTCTGAAGCAGAACGTGTGCACGCTTCTGAGAAGGCAAAGCGCTGATTGGGTGCATTGAGACACATGTCTGGTAACCATTTTTAAGTATCTTTCTCAAATCCCCCAAAATCAGTAAGCATTTAATGAAAAGTAATCATGCTTTTAAAATGCAATCATGATTTTTCTCTTTCTTAAAAACGTTTATCTTTTCAAAATATTTTGAAACTCTATTTAAACACATTAATCTCTCATTCTCATTCTTTACGCTTTCTCACTAATACTCAAGCATTTTCTGCATATTTCTGTGTTCATCTCTTGCAAAACCCTTTTCCTCAGTTTATTCTCAAAACCTTTTAGTGTGTGAACATGGCAACCTCCAGCAGTGCTTCTGCAGGTCCTCAGAAGAAAGCATCATCTGAGCAATATCAAGTGCCATTCAGAACACTCCTCACTCCTGTGAAGAATCTTGAAGTGCTTTCTGAATTAATCATTGATTTTGGAAGCTTGAAGGAGAACGGTTTTGACCTAACTGAAGAAGTTAGGGCACAGAAGTGGGAAAGGTATTTTGACAGGTTGGTTGGACCAACATTCCCTATGCTAGTCAAGGAATTCTGGATTCACGCCAAGGCTTCAACACATCTAGTCACCTCCTTTGTTATGGGGAAGAAGATTGTGATCACAGAGGATCACATTGCAAGGCTAATCGGTTACAGTGGCGGTGGCGTCCGTTGTGTGGACATGGCTGAAAGATGTGCTGATGTGGGTGTGATAGCTGCAAGGATTTTCACCCATGGGGTGCCCAGCAGCAAGATCAAAGATCTGAAGGATCATTACAGAGTTTGGGCTAAGATAATTCTGGGGTGCTTCAACCACAGGAAACCAACCAGTTCACCTGATTACATAAATGTGGATCAGCAGTTTCTGATCTACTTTATTGATCAGAAGGTAAAAATCAATCTGGCTCATTTTCTGTTCAACCACCTCAGAACAAGTGTGAAGGAAACCAGGGAAGAAGAAAGAACCAAGAGGGATTGGATACCCTTTGGAAGGTTGATATCAGATATTCTGACAGAGAATAGGCTGATAGAGCATCTGATAGAAGCTCAAGAGCTAAGCACTATTGAACCAACAGTTGGGAAACCTCTGAACGCAAAGAACTTGAAGAAAATGAAGCTGATAGAGAATATTCAGAAGGAACCCAGAGCTACTCCTATTGCTGATATCACCAGCAGAAGAGTTCCTCTGAGTGACTTTCCTTTATTCTCTGAAATAGAATCTAAACCAGAGGTGGTTCTCAGATACTTGGATGCGTGCAAGGCAGATGGTTCAGATCCAAATCTGATTATCAAAGCTCTGCATCAACCTCAGCAAGAAGTGACTCTGAAGAAGACGAAGAAGAGGAAGGCACCATCAGAAGGATCATCCCAGCAGACACCCAGGAAAAGAGGTAATTTATCTGCTGCTTCTGTTTTAAATTCTTCTACTATTCCAGCATCTATTCCTCCTCAAACCTCTCATAAAATCTCAATCCCCATCCCTACCATAGATGAAACTGTACCAGAAGAGGACCCTTTTGAGGCATTAAAACTCAGAAGACCCAGAACCAAACATCCCAAACAACCAACAATCTCAACAACATCAGAAATTGACCAAGTGTTGTCTGACATTGATCAACACACCTCTGATCAACCAAACTTTGAACCACAAATTGTCCCTCCTCCACAACCAGAACAACAGCAATCTGCTGAAGAACCAGAACAACAACAACAACCACTTTCACCCATTCCAGAAGAACCCCTTATCCCTGAACAACCAGAAATTCCAACAAATTCTCCTCAACCAGCAATTCCGTCTCCCTCTCCTCAACCAGAAATTAATCCACCATCACCTCAACCAGAGTTTCATCACTCTGAAACTCCTTCTCCTCAACCATCTGAACCTCATTCACCTCAACCATCACCTTTGGCAATCCAACTGCCAGGTGGAACAACAATCACCTTAGCACAATTGCCATCCTCATCAGAATCTACACCACCAAATACTCCCAAAACACCACCAAGTCCAATCATAATCTCTGATTCTGAAACTCCCTCTCCAAAACAAACAGCTGCCAAGAATACCTCCGAAAACCCCAGCAGGAATTTCATAGACTTAACTAGTCTTGACCGTCTTGCTGATCTGAAACATGAAATTGCCATCCCAAAACCAAAACAACCAGATGTTGGCTCTGGTATTATGAATTTTGAAACAGGTGTGCTGCAATGGATTGCTTCTTTGAAGCAAGTCTGTCCTGGAATGATTGACCCAACTGCTTCTGATCAGCTCTGGTCACAATTCAGACTTTGGGTACGTGCTGAAGCCCTCAAGTTGCAGGATATCAACTATGAGCAAGCACAACAGAATTTCAGCAAGCTTCTGAATGAAGTTGGAAGTCAGCTTCTGAAAGAAGACGTGCTCCCTCTGGATAGTGAACCTTGGTCTGAGAAACAGCCAGCTTCAAAGGTGCAATCAGAAGAAGACAAGACCATTCAAGCTGAAGAAAGTCAAGCAGAAGATGTTGCTGAAAGCTCTCAGAAGCTTCCTGCTTCTGATGCTTCTCAAGCTGCCTTGGACAGGCAGACTCTGGAAGAACTAAGGCTGAATGACATGCGTCTGCAGCAGCAGATGGATGAAAGCGACCAGAAGATGAAAGAAAGAATGGATGTGCAGGATAGCAAGATTGACACTGTTGTCAGCATGGTGCACAAGAAGAATGAGACTGCTGAAAAGATCCAAGCCATGCTGGAGAACCTGTTCACACGCTTGCCTCCTCAACCTTAGTCTTTTTTTCATTCATGTCTTTTTCATGTTCTCTTTGATTTTCTGATGTACTGCTTGAATATGTTTTGTACTATTTTCATGTTTTGATTCTGAACTCTTTTAATATGACTAGTTTTTCTGATCTTAACTGTTTTAGCACATCACTTACACTTTTTGATTGCTGACAAAAAGGGGGAGAACAAGAATGATATTTTAAACAATAACGGCTAGCTAGACAGAAATTCTCAAACATTCTAACTCTATTACTTGAAAATGTTTTTCTGTTTTGCTTAAAGTCTACAGGTACAAGGAAGCTCCTGGACACTCTGAAGACTAGAAGCTCTGATCACTATGAAGCTCTGATCCGCTCTGATACTCTGATCCAAGCAAAGCTCTGACAAGAAAAGCTCTGAAGCTCTGCTCTGACATAAAGCTTCTGATAGTCAAAGACTCTGATACTCTGATGTTCAAAGAAAGGCAAAAAGATCTGATCCTGAAGAACACTTGTAATCAAAGGGAAGTTATAAACTCAGGGGGAGTATCTCTTAACTCTGATATCCTTTTACTCCTTATCCTTTTTACTTCTTACTCTGATGCATATCTCTGATACCTTTTCACGTTATTTTCATTTAAAAATATCTAGTTTTTGTCATCATCAAAAAGGGGGAGATTGTTAGAACAAAGTTTGAATCTACTACCCTATATTTAAGTTTTGATGATAACAAAGTGAAAAGATATATTATTTAAGATTCATGTATGAACTATCGGCTGCCTAAAATTATTATGTTCTGACTTGCAGATACTCTGATTGATATAAGCAAGATCACATCTAATCAGCATCAGAATTTGGTTCTTGACACCAGCATCAGAAGTTGCCATATCAGAATGTCAGAATCAGATGATCAACTCACATATATGCTGAAGCCTGATGAACAAGACTGCGCTCAACACTCTGATAAATAAATACAACAGTTCATCAACAGCTAAGCAGAGTCAGAATGAGCCAAGCCAGAACTCGCATTAAGTAAGCAACGGTACTGTGCATTGAAAGCAAATTAATACCAACGGCCTCATTCCAGACAAGATCTGCTAGATAAGGAAAGTTTGTTAATAGCATTGAATCAAGAATATTGCATCCAACGTTCAACATCTCAGTGCTATATAAACAAGACTTTGAAGATTGAAATGGCTAATGCTCTCCAAATCTCTACACGCATAAAAGCTGATCAAAATCTTCCTTCTCTCAGTTTTGCTAAACACTACACATTCTGATATTCTATCATTATTTAGCAATCTAGTTTCTAAGCTTTAATTTGTGTATACATCACAGTTGTGATACAGTTTTGTAGAAAACATTCACACACTTAGTTTTATCTCTTTGTAAGAAAGTGTTTCCTTGACAAACCGGGTTGTGGTTTGGATCAAGAAGGCTTTAGCAGTTGTTAAAGCAGTCTATAATATTCAGTTGAATATAGTGGATTAAGACCTCGTTGGAGAGAGGCGAAATCACCTTGACGGGTGGACTGGAGTAGTTTGAGATCAAACGAACCAGGATAAAAATATCGTGTTCATTGCATTAGATTTCAGTTTTACAATTCAACCCCCCCTTCTTGTGTTTTTCACTACTTCACCAAGCCATCTCATCAAGCTTATGTCGCCAACACAGTGCCAACCTCCTCATATGCTCCAAATCAAGCTTATGTCGCCAACACAGCGCCAACCTCCTCATATGCTCCAACAGATATTCAAGCTGCCATGCATACTCTCTCACTTTCTACTCCTGATGATCAGTGGTACATGGACACCGGAGCAACCTCGCATATGACGGCCAACGGAGGTAATCTCTCGTCCTATTTCAATATGAGTAATAATATTACTGTCGGTAGTGGTCAAAATATTCCTGTAATTGGTTGTGGACATGCATCATTACCAAATTCCCTTCATTTACTAAAATTACCTAATGTTTTACATGCACCAAAACTCATAAAAAATCTTATCTCTGTTCGTAAATTTACCATAGATAATGATGTGTCGGTTGAATTTGATCCTTTTGGTTTTTCTGTGAAGGATTTTCAGACAGGAATATTGTTAATGAGATGTAACAGTTCTGGTGACCTCTATCCCATTGCCACAAGACCACCTAATAAAACCTTACCACCATCCACCTTTGCCGCAATATCCACAGAATTATGGCACAACCGTTTAGGACATCCAGGAGCTACTATCTTAAGTTCTCTACACAGAGACAACTTTCTCCAATGTAATAAGTCTCGGAACAATTACTTTTGTAATTCATGCCCTCTTGGAAAACAAATAAAATTTCCCTTTTATAGCTCTGTGTCTCGTACTTTTATGCCTTTTGATATTATGCACAGCGACCTATGGACTTCACCAATTCTTAGTTCAGAAGGTCATCGTTACTATGTGTTATTTCTTGACGATTACACAAATTTTTTATGGACTTTTCCAATTCATACAAAATCTCAGGTTCATTCCATTTTTCTTCAATTTAGAACTCACATTGAAACACAATTTGAAAGAAAAATTAAATGTTTCCAATGTGACAATGGTAAAGAATATGATAACACTATGTTTCATAATTTTTGTAAAAAAAAAGGAATGTCTTTTAGATTTTCGTGTCCTCACACCTCCTCACAAAATGGAAAAGCCGAAAGAAAAATTCGTACCATAAACAACATCATCCGTACCCTTCTCGCCCATGCCTCTTTACCTCCATCAATGTGGCATCATGCACTACACATGGCCACTTACCTACATAATATCCTTCCAAATAAAAAGCTTTCCCTTCAATCACCCACTAAAATACTCTACCAAAAAGATTCGGCCTATACTCACCTTCGTGTCTTTGGATGTCTTTACTATCCTCTCATCCCTTCATCATATAGAAATAAGTTACAAGCTCGGTCTACACCTTGTGTCTTCTTAGGATATCCCTCAAATCATAGAGGATATAAATGCTATGATTTATCTAGCCGTAAAATATTTATTTCTCGGCATGTCATTTTTGATGAAACTAAGCTTCCGTTTTCTAATCCAAATGTTCCTACAACGGTTGGTTATAATTTTTTGGATGACGACACACCCTTCCTTCCATCCTATTCCTATAGTGCTCCCTCCTCTAACCATCAAAATCGCACTTCACCCCTAACTACACCAGTTCAAACAAACATTTACCAACCATCACCATCTTCTTTGAATTTGCCTTCGTCACCCTCCCAAAATCCCACCTCACCAACCATAACATCAGCCCCATCCACAACATCACCTCTAAACCCATCATTACCAAATATCGTCTCATCCACATCCACTACATCACTTCCGACTCCTCCACCTTCACAACAAAATCAACCCCTCTCCCCTCAAATGACAACCAGAGCCCAACACGGTATCGTCAAACCTCGCAAACTCTTCAATCTCCATACATCAACCTCAACCTCCATATCCCCTCTACCTACAAATCCCATTGATACATTAAATGATCAAAATTGGAAAATGGCCATGAAAGACGAATATGATGCTCTTATTGAAAATAAGACGTGGGACTTAGTTCCTCGTCCGTCTAATGCTAATGTTATTCGAAGTTTGTGGATTTTCAGGCATAAAAAGAAATCTGACGGATCTTTTGAGAGATACAAAGCTCGCCTTGTAGGTAATGGTGCAAATCAACAAACAGGTATTGATTGTGGTGACACATTCAGCCCGATGGTCAAACCGGCTACCATTCGAACGGTTCTAAGTGTTGCTTTATCTAAATCATGGTGTCTTCATCAATTAGATGTTAAAAATGCTTTCTTGCATGGGAACCTTCATGAAACCGTATACATGCATCAACCTCCTGGATTTCGTCATTCTCAATTTCCTGATCATGTCTGTTTATTGAAGAAATCTCTATATGGTCTCAAACAAGTACCTCGCGCCTGGTACCAGCGCTTCACTGATTATGTAGCTACAATGGGCTTCTCTCACAGTATTTCTGACCACTCTCTTTTTATATATCATCATGGCAATGATATAGCTTATATTCTTTTGTATGTGGATGACATTATTCTTACTGCATCATCTGACACTCTTAGAGAATCTATCATGGCACAATTGAGTTCCAAATTCTCCATGAAGGATCTGGGGCCTTTAAGTTATTTTCTGGGTATTTCTGTCACCAAACATCCCGAAGGCCTTTTTCTTTCTCAAAAGAAATATGCAGAAGAAATTATCGAACGAGCTGGTATGTCCTCCTGCAAACCATCCCCCACACCAGTAGACACAAAGGCGAAACTCAGTGGTTCATCCGGTAACCCTTACCATGATCCAACCGAATATTGTAGCCTTGCCGGAGCATTGCAATACTTAACATTCACTCGACCAGACATCTCATATGCAGTTTAGCAGGTATGTTTATTTATGCATGATCCAAAAACTCAACACATGTCTGCCTTGAAACGCATTATTCGTTACATTAATGGTACCGTAGATCTCGGCCTTCATCTGTACCCTTCATCTGCCGACAAGCTCATTTCTTACACAGATGCAGATTGGGACGGTTGTCCTGACACAAGAAGATCTACCTCTGGCTACTGTGTTTATCTCGGTGACAACTTGATCTCATGGTCCGCAAAACGCCAACATACCTTGTCTCGTTCAAGTGCCGAAGCCGAATATAGAGGCGTAGCTAATGTTGTGTCTGAATCATGTTGGTTACGCAACTTACTCTTGGAACTATGTTGTCTTGTCACAAAAGCTACTCTGGTATATTGTGACAACATCAGCGCGGTTTATCTTTCCGACAATCCTATTCAACATCAATGCACCAAACATATTGAAATGGATATACATTTCGTGCGTGAGAAAGTTGCTTGCGGTCAAGTACGCGTTCTTCACATTCCCTCGCGTTTTCAGATTGCTGACATCTTCACAAAGGGACTTCCGTTGCAACTCTTTGATGACTTTCGTGATAGTCTCAACATTCGTTCACCTCCAGTTTCGACTACGGGGGTGAATTAGATATGTAAATATAGAAAGATTATTATTAGTATTGATTACCAATGATTATTAGAATCATAACCACATATTTGTACTGTGTATATAAATGACTATCACATGAATGAAAAGGCACGGCCTAAATTATCTTACAGCGGGAAATCCAAATTGTGAACTGTTGTTATAAAAAAATTTCATTGATTCACGGTTCCATGCTACTCATTTGCAATAACTCACGTTCTTTAAATCTTTTATTTGATCGAATCGAAACCGCAAAATTTTGTCAAAACCCTCAAATTAACACTTATCTTGGTGGAAAACCCTCACCGTTTTTCATGGATGAACACCCCTAGAGATTCTCAACCCAATTTACAATTCAACAACCTAAATTGGATGTTAACAACTCTGATTCTAGATGGCACCAAAAAAAAGATTATGTGTAATTTGTTTGTGTGTATGCATAGAACATGAGAGATAAAGATGAAGATCAATTTTTGTATGATTATAGCTTCATCAACTTTTGAATGATGCATGTATGAGGTATATATATATGTGTGCAAGTTTGAGGCTAAAAGGAATGCAAAAGGTTTAAGAAAAAAATGCAATTTTTCAGTATTTTTAATGCATGTGTCAACCTCTATATGTCATGTGTCAACACATTTGAAGCATGTGTCGGCTTGTATAGGTGTTAGCTGGGAATTTCGAAGACTTGTGATATAGAAGAGAAATAAAGGATATCGAAGAAAGGCTAATTTTAAAGGAAATATGAGAGATATTATTTTCGACCGACTGACCAATTGATGGTCGAATATTATTAGATATCAGCGAAATTTTATTGTTGCGGAATGCATAAGACTTAAGATATTTCAAGTTTCGAATTCAAATAATTCGACAAGTCACGTTGTGGGTTTTTTGGCGCTTCGAATCAAAGCCGAATTTGAATTCAAATGATTTAATCTTATCCAGAAGGACGCGTGGAAGTCTGACAATTTGAAAGGGGCATGCAAGATTCGAACGTGACACTCTTGTAGAGAAAGGTCGTTAGGATCGAATTAGTATAAATAGGGATCTTTTTATTAAGATTCAGTGTGTTCATTTTGTACAAATTACTCATATAAACTCGAAGTACCAGTGTTAGAGAAAAGAGTCAATGAGAATGTACGTATATAAACACCATTTTTATATTCAAAGTCTTTTACATTAAATCAAATCTTTTACCTTTGTTTAATATTTTAGTCGAATTCTTTACATTTCCAGTTTTTTACTTCAAAATCCATTTACCTTTGTCTTCAAACTTTTTGCTTTTACTTTTACCTTCGTCGTATTTATCTTTTCAATATGGAATAACAATTAGAAATATTAAAACAGACACGATATTCGACACATGTCCTTGGATCAATATAGTCGATCCTGCGAGTAACACGAAATTATTTTTATTTTGGAAGACTAGCGGTTGTTTACCAAATTTCAAGGTAACAAATCGACATGCCCAGTGGAACCAGTATCGACTGCGTCATAAATTTTTGTATTTTATTTAGTCCTTTTGTTTGACATTGTTGTATGAGATTAAGGAGTGAAAAATTAGCCAAAACTAACGAACCTGTACCCGAGAGGAAATACAATAGGAAGATGGTTAACCCACCCAGTAACAATGGAGAATAGCCACCCCCTTCGATAGGGGAAAATACGGTTGTGTTATCTGCAACCAAATCCATACTCGTTCAAGCAAACACAATGGAAACATCAACAAATGCTTTCATCCGTCCAATTATATCCCCAAGGTGTTTGCAGGGTTCCCCACCAAACACAAGACCACCAGGGACGAGTGATTTCAGGAATTTTGCATCTAGATTTACAATACCAATGGATGGCCACGAACAAATGTATGGCATGTCAACATCAATGATAACAAGCCTAAACAATAGCATATTAACATTTCCAGATCCAAGAGTTTCTATATTTTCACCACTACAAGAATCAGGACCAGGAGTAAATAATATGGGTCAAAATGTCCCTCCCCCGGGATTCGTTTCTCAATTACCTAACCTAACAAAAAATTCTGCAGCGGAGTTTCAACAACAAATGGATGATAGAAATCATGAATGGTTGGCGTGTTGGTCCAATAAATGGGTACAATCTTTAACCCATTAATCCAAAGTACCACTCAAACAACGAGATAATATGAAAGGCGTTTATAATCTGAACTTACTAACTGAAAGGCGTTTATAATCCAAAGTGCTACCTAAAACACGTTTATAATCTGAACTTACTAACAAGAATCTGTGTTGTTGTTGTTTCCTTTTTATTAACAAATTTAAATCCCACAGATTCCTTGAAAACATTGCATATGCATCTACATACCATACATATCATTACATAACAGGTTTTCAAGACAGGTTTTCTCATCTTCTTGCTGTTTATTTCAGCAGAAAATGGCTCTTGAACAAACAGTCAAAGATCTCCAGGCTCAGAATGTCCAGCTCCAACAGATGTTCCTAAACTTAGCCAAGGGAAAAGAAGAACTGAAGGCGCTCATCGCCAATGGGAAGAAGAAGAAGATAAAGAAACCAATCGGCGTCCTTAACATGGGGAGGGGGTTCATAGGTCCAGTCAAGTAAGCTCAAGATCTTGATATCCCATCAGACGAAGATAACAACCAGGATGAAGATGGTAAAAGTGTTAAAACTTAAAGAAACAACCTTGGTTCTGACAAATTTCCGGATGAAGAGGAAGAGGATTATTTGAATGAATAATATCCCCCTGCTGACGAGAAGTATAACCTATTAGAAGAACATCTAAAAGCTATGGAGATCTAGAAGGTGTCTGGCTTGAACTTTGAAGAATTTGTTTTACTCTCATGAGTCGTCATTCCTCCTAAGTTCAAAACTCATACCTTTACCAAGTATGATGATGTTTCTTGCCCGAAGCTGCATTTGAGATCATATGTTCGGAAAATTCAACCACACACTGCTGACAAGAAATTATGGTTGCATTTCTTTCAAGAGAGTTTGTATGGAACACAACTAGAATGGTATTATCAACTTGAAGGTACCAACATTCATACCTGGGAAGATTTGGCTACAACTTTCTATAAACAGTATCAATACAATTCTAATTTGGCACCAACCTGCATGCAACTACAGAGTATGTCCATGGGTTCTGAGGAAGGCTTTAAAGAGTACGCACATAAATGGAGAGATCTTGCAGGCAGATTTCAACCTCCTTTGGCTGATAGGGAATTGGTTGACATGTTCATGAGCATGCTAACATGTCCTTTCTATAATCACCTACTTGGAAGTTCTTCAGCCGATTTCACTGAACTGATATTAACAGGAGAACATGTTGAGAATGGAATTAGAAGCGATAATACATCTTTGAATAATGTGAAGAAGTCTTATAATGGTAAGAAAGAATCCAATATTGTGTACAGCCAGAAGAGTCGTAGTAAGAGTAACCGCAACCAATCTGTGGGGGCAGTTCTGATCTCTAATCCTGTGCCATTACCACAACAACAACAACAACAACAGAGTAATCAGCGTAGGCAGGATGCACCCAGAAGACAGTTCACAAGAATCAACATGCTGTTGTCTCAAGCATTGCAACACAAGTTAAAGGCAGAACTGATCACATTAAAGGACCCTCCTCGGAATCCTAATACTGCCTCTCCCCGTTACAATCCCAATACAAGGTGTGCATATCACTCCAACAGTCCCGGACATGACACTAACAAATGTTGGGCTCCCCGTTTTCTAATTAATTTTCAACAACTCTAAATAACTTTTCAAAAATGATTACAGTACTTTTGGCTATCTCTAATATGGGATTGTGTTTCTCTACTGTCACAACCCCTTGCATTCACACATTCAAGAATTAGTAATCGTCTGATTAAAATTCGATGGTTCTGATTTAATAGAGACAGATTAAAAAAATATAATATAAAAATAAATTTGTTTTTTCTAAACCGTATGATCAAGATTTAACGGCTAAAAATACTCTAATTGCATGAATGCGTCATTTTCCCAACTGCAGGGGGTTTATTTCCTCTAATATGCTTATACTTTTATCTTTCACATTTTTCTCGTCCTCTCAAACCACACCATTTAATGTTTTAAAAATCATACCGATTATTAAACTGATGAGAGTATCGGGTCACTGAAGTTCATATGTCTAGTTAATAGGTCACTCATCAAATCTCATGATTAAATTGAATTAAATCCGATAATTCAATTGAATAAATCATATAACTTAGTTGAATAAACCAATCTCTATAACAGAGCCATTAGTTATTAAACCAGTCGAATCAGATGGCTCGATCTCTAGAAAAATTACAACACCTACCCAATTTTAGAATTTCAAAATATCATAACTTTACAAGTTCATTTTTTAAATTCTAATTCTAAACATAATCATCACAAACTACAAAATAGTATGAAATAAAAATCCAACTAAATATTGAACAAAATATAATTGTAACACAAACTGAATAAGAAAATAAGTGCAGTGTCTAATAAATTTAATTTCGGGAAAGTTGTTTCAAATAAATTTTGAACAAAGTCTAATTATATTTTAATTATATTATTTAAAAAATATTATTAAAACATCTTCGTTTTTTCTGGGGAATAAAAACACGCATTTAACCCGCCAATTTTCCAAAATCATTGATTCACCTGTTTTTATCGATTTTGGTCGGTTTTGCTCAGTCTCACTAGTTTTATAGCTTATTTAATCCAATAATCAAACCAAACAGATAACCCATCTAATTTGTGGTTCGACGAATTGACCCAGTCTGATTTTTAAAACACTATCACCACCTTTCAAATTTCTCTCTCACTTTCATATTTATTAATTCTTCATGTTTTCATTATAAATGTATTGCTTTAAACAATATTATTTCTAACTTATAATATAATTTAATTCATAATTTTTTTATATTTAACCACATCAATATATAATGTCTGGATTTACATCTATCTATTTATCGTATCCTTTTTAACTAAGTACACTTGTTATATTAGAGAAAAACTAGAGTAAAAGAGATGTAACACATTTATTTGTCGTTTGGTAAAAAAAAGTTAATGAACAAATAATATCAGATATTAATCTCATTAAAATGGTTAATAAATTTGTCGTTAAGTTAGAAAATAATTAGAATAAAATAAATAGAATAATATTAATGTATTTGTGTATAGAGTATTTTTAATTTTAAAATATAAATTTAAATAAAAAGAAAATATATTATAAAAATAAATATCCACTGTGTACATAATTCTTTTAATAGGTATATACATGTTAAAAATTCCCCTTTAAATTCATAATTAGTGGGATACTCGTGCGTTCACATGAGTACCGATATGATACGCGCATTTATTCTTAAAATATATAAAAATAAAATGAAAATTTTTAAAAGAGATAGTAAATCGGTGTCTATAATTCTTTCAATATATAAAAAAAAATGAATCAATATATATATATTGTGATACGGTGGGAGAATTGACTTGGGTGTTTTACGTTTTATCGCAAATGTTGCGGTTAGTAAGAGTCGTCACCGACTTTTCTTTTATCCAAAAGGAAAGGCTGAAAAGAACAGGAAAGACCTTTGAGATTATTTCTTGAGTTCGGGGGATAGATTATGAAAAGGGAAGATGTTAGCACCCTTTTCATCCATAGTTATCTATGGGCTCTTAGTTGCTTGCTAGATCACTTGCTTTTGTTTGAAAATGTGCTTTGTGTGGTTTTTGAAAGTATTTTGAAAAGGCGCCTTCGTTTAGGAAAACTTTGTAATAGTTCTCGTTCGTAAGAACGTATACAAAATGTTGATCTTTTGAAAATGATTCAAGTTTGGAAAATGTTTTGAAAGTGTTGGTGTTTGTTTTGAAAATAAGCAAGAGTGTTTGATTTGAAATTGAGTAAACAACTAGGAACAATCTATCTACTCAAAAGTCTTAGTTCATTTATTCCTTTCCTTTGATATTGCAATCTTACCATTGATTTGGTAAGAAGCTCTATCTTTGGATGTATAGGGACGGGCGTGGGTCATTGTATAGCCATGATAGCAATGTTGTGAAATATCTTAGTAATTCTCTTTGAGAGACTAAGATCATTTTGAAAGGCAACATTTGATAGCATCATCAAGGGACTATGATCTTGTATTTTGATTGCTTTTTGCTAAGATATCCCACATGCATAACATGGCTATTTTGGTAAGGCAACAAAGTGGAATTACCCTAAGGGTGCAAGTGTGCAAATGTGTTGATTTACATGCATTATTTTGTCTTAAATTAGGGTTTGCTGACTTGTTGATTTTATCTTTCCATACAAAACCCTAATTATTAACATTTATATAAAGGGATAAATTACGAAAAATAAAAATACTAAGCTATTACATCATTAGGGGAAGGGGTATACAAATTTACAAATGGGGGATTTGCAAGAAAATTGAATCTAATTAATTATTACAACCATATTGAATAAATGTAAAAGAATTGAATAAATAATGTAAAAATGCAAAACGTAAAAAGAAATCATTTTTTTTTGTTTGGATTCTTTATGGAATGGTTTTAATCTAAACCTAATTAAGAAAATAATTAATTAAAAATTAACTTAAACTAATTAAGAAAAGAAATTAATTTAAAATGGTTTTTAGGGTTTTTTATGAAAAGATTTTAAATAATGAAAATAAAATGAGAATTGATTAATTAAAATAAACCTAGGTTCTAAAGTAATTTTAATTTACAAGAGAATAATATAACAATTAAACCTAATTATAAAAATTTATTATAAAAGAAATAAATTAATTTGTTTTAAGAAAAATGTTTTTTAGTCTTTTTGTTTTTTATAAATGAAATAAATAAGGTGTGAAAATAATAATAATAATATTTTTTGGATTTTTTAATAATAAAAACAATAATGATAATAATAATAAAAATAATAAAGATATTAAAGAAAAATAAAAAATAATGAAATAAAAATAAGAAAAATGAAATAATAAAGAAAAATGGGCCAGGGGTGTAAAAGTAAGGAGGGGTTGGAGGTCAGCAAAAATAGAAGCCCAAAGGGAAGGAAGCCCATGCGCTGTTTCAAGCAAAAAAAATGGAAAAAATATGGAAAATGGACAAAAGGGTATCACTGGGGCTCGAATCCATGTCCCAAAGGTGACAGGCGCGTGCTTTAACCACTGGGTTGGTGATACATTCATTAACTTAAACAAAAGAATAAATATGTGACATAAGTTTTGCCCTGAATGAACTTCATCTTCAACCTCCAGCCAAAGAACCTGTAACTCATTCATTTCTCATCCATTCACAAAACTTCCAACATCAAAGTTATTAGAAATTTCCTCACGATTCTGAATATGTAAATAACTTAAGCTAATTCTCAAAGATGAGCATGAATTTCTAACAGTACCAAATTCTGACCTAAATATTTTCAGAGGTTCAAACTCAAGATTCTCCCTACTCAAGCAACATAAATGATATCTATGGACATGTACAGTTTCAGGGCAATGATGTCTACATTTTATCTTCACAAATGCAAGCCTAACAATGCCTAAATGAGAAGATAGAAGTTTAAGAAAAATACCTCAAAACTGGAAATCGTGAAATGAGTTGGAGCTTGATTCAAGTTGTTGTAATGATCATGTTAGCTTCCTTGAGTCTCTAGGAAGCTAATGTAATGCTTAGCTTGAGTTGAGAGTGGGTGAAATGGTCTGGAGAAATCCAACTGCAATACTCTGTTTTTGGTTATGGAAGTTGATGAAGATGATGTTACAGTCGTGTAACAGGGTGTGGGATGGTTTGTATTTGATGTAAGGAAGCTTTAGAAACTAAAAGGCCAAAGAACGCACGAGGGAGATATGAGTTTGATGTGTAAAGTCAGAAATTGCACAACAATGGTGTTTTGAAGCAATTCCTGGCTAGAGGGAGATTGGGAGTGTTTCAGGGTGTTCAAACTCGTGTGTTTTCTTGTAAATAACTTGTATAGGTATAAACAAGAGGTCTTAGGGTTGGAAGTTGACAGATCTGTGTGATATAAAGTTATGGCTATGTTACTTGATTTTGAAGAAAAGTGGGAAAACAAGTTTCAATGTGTTGTACAAGCATGGTCTGAGTTGGTAGGAGGTTCTAGCCATGTTTCTTTTGGTTTTGGACTTTGCTTGTGTTTATATGAAACAAGTTAGGAGCTCTATGCATTGACTTTGTGATTAAAGTCACTTTTCCAAAATGGAAGTGTGAACTTTGTTTCATTAATGGAATAATCACTTGGATAATGACTCAAACACTTGGATCATAGCTCAAATAGTTGTGTAATATTTTTATTATAGATAGATTTAGATGTTAGAATCTTGCAAAGTAAGATTTATGCAGCATGGGCTTGAGATTTGAATTCTTGTTCATCATGGAAATGACCTATGATTCAAGAATGAATGTCCAACTTCTTGTCTTCGATTCTCTTTGATCAAACATGATCTCAATGAGTTCTTGGACATTTTGGAAAGCTTGTAGCATCCTCTACAACCTCTATATTTGACATTTTTGAAAATTCCTCTTGAAACTATGTGAAAAATTTCCATGAAGTTAGGTCAAATTCCTGCCTAAACTAGGGCAAACTTTCACTAAGTTTCCAAGCTTCATGAACATGTATTCACAAAATCATAACTTGAAATCCATTCATTTCTAGGAGAAGTTGTGTTCTACAATGTTTTATATCTCATTGAGATCTCAACTTTCATGTTGGAAGTTTCCTTTGAATCATCTTGCATCATGGTGGAAAATTGGCTCAAAGTTGTGAAAAAATATGAAGTTTTCAACACTTAGAAAAATTTCTAAGTTTAGAAATTTTGACTTTTCAAAATGAAATCTTGACTTTTTGATTTCTTGATGAACAAGTTTCATATTTTGACATGTTTTGATGAATTGTGATCTTTGACACTTGATTTTGACCAAAAAAGTCAAAGTTTGACTTGTTAGTGTACAGTTGACTTTTGATTAGTTGACTGAAAATTCAGCTGTCAATCAATTGATCTAGAGCAAGGTTTTGAGCCATGCCATTAGGTAAAAATGATGCATTTTAACCCTTGAGATCATAACTTAAACCAATCAACTCTTTGCTAGGTTAAAAATCAGAAATTGCCTCTTCTCAGTCAAAACCCTAATTTTGACATTTTGCCCTTTTGAAGATCTGATCAAATTTCTTGTGGAATTGTGGTCCAAATTTGATAAAATGACATATATGAGTTCATGATGTTGATATGGATCAAAAATTATGAAGTTTGACTGCAAATTGACCACAGTTGACTTTTTCCCCAATATAGTTGATTTTTCAGGTCAACTGATCAATTGACTGAGCAAAAATGTGATCCAAGGCTTGGAACTTGACATGAGAAATCTTGAGGGTCCAAAATGATCCATGAAAGTAATATGAGGCATTAAAAGATCAATTATCCTTGTGCAATCTCAAACCCTAATTTTCAGTCATCAGTGCTTGAGGATGTGTCTTAAGCTGATCAACCCTAGTGCAGTCTTGAACCAAAGGAGATCTTGTGAGAGATTACTTGATAAATGAGAGGGAAAATTTTGGGGTACAACAGCTGCCCCTGTTCAATCTTCTTAAACCTGAAGAGTTAGATTGGCGGATCTTCCATTCGTGACTTGAAGGTGGAAGATGATTGAACACTATAGTGCCTAAAAATTTAAACTCGGAGATGGATTATGAATGGGCTTATAGATTACATTTGAAGGAATGTTGGTAAACACTGGAAGAAATATCAACAAAAATATTTGGTCGATTCATACTAACACTTCATGTTTTACCTGTGGGAAAAAAGTTAGTAAAATGCAGATGTATGCATGATGTTCACAAAATGAATGAGCTATTCTAAATGCATTTTGTATGTATATGTCATGATATATGAATGTGAGATGCATGTTTTTTTGTCCCGGAGAATAAATCCCTGACTATTATTGAGGAAATTCTGGGGAGTTGAATCCTTGATTGTTGTTGGGGATGAAAAATATACATATCTTCAAACTTTGCTGAAAGGATGCTTCCGCTGGGGAATATCTCTTGGATGTCAGTTGTTATCTGGTTGGATCCAGGCTTCACAATTGTTGAGGATGAGAAAGTCAACTGCTATCTGGTCGGATCCAGGCTTCACGGTAACTTACTGGGGAAGAAATAAATTAACTGTTATCTGGTCGGATTCCAGGCTTCGCAGAAGATTTCTTGAAATTGAATTATTATCTGGTCGGTTCCAGGCTTCACAATAACTTGCTGGGGATAAGGAATTTTAACTGTTATCTGGTCGGATTCCAGGCTTTGCGGTAACTTCTTGAATTTGAACTGATATTTGGTCGGATCCCAACTTTATAGTAACTTGCAATGGTAACTACTATCTGGTCGAGTCCAGGCTTCATAGTTTTTTGGAAAAGTTATACTATTATCTGGTCGGGTCCAGGCTTCATAGTGTCTTGCTGACATTGTAACTAATTGTTATCTGGTCGGATTCCAGGCTTCACAATAAGCTTGCATGAATAGACAAAGTTGAACTGATATTTGGTCGGGTCCAGGCTTTACAGTAACTTGCTTGGGATTTTAGTTGTTATCTGGTCAGATTCTAGGTTTCACAACAAACTTCTGAGGGGAATTGCTATCTAGTCGGACCCAGGCTTCACAATAACTTACTTGAAATTGAAAACCATTATTTGGTCAAATCCAGACTTCATAGTAACTTATTGGGGGTAGAGGAAAACTCTACTGGGGAAAAGAAGGTTAAACCCTTGTCTGGTTGAGTCCAGGTTCTTTTATATCTTTGAAGAGTTGAACTATTATCTGGTCGGGTCCAGGTTTCATAGTTTTTTAAGAAGTTGACTATTATCTGGTCGGGTCCAGGCTTCATAGTATCTGAAAGTTGTATTAATATCTGGTCTGACCCAGGCTTCAAAGTATCTTTTGAAGAAAGTAAAGGTTTTGTTGACGACTTTACCATGGATTAGGGGTTGTGGCCCTAAGATTTGCAATAGTCTGAAAGGCAAACTCAAACCGGGGAATGTAGACTCAGTCGGGGAGAACATACTCAACTTAGGGAGGACACACTCAGCTGGGGATAACAAGCTTAGCTGGGGAAAATAGACTAAGCTATGGAATTTTGTACCCGGATGGGGAGTTATGCTACTCGTTGTTTGTTAGGGAAATAAACCCTGTTGATGAGTACCTGATAAACTGTTGACGAGGCGAGTTCTTTAAGGAAGAGGTTCACAAGGCTTCTACTTGTAGGATCAACTTATCTGGGGAGAGAGCTGCCAAGAGATTGAGACTCTGGTTGGAGATTATCCTATGCAAAGAGACTTTGTTGAGGATTGATTTATTATAATTGTCTTGTGGAGATAATGTTAATGAAATGACTCTGTGGGGATATTCCATATGCATTAAAGAGATGTTTGTTACTGCCTAGGTCATATGTGCCAAACAGTTTTAATTACGTTCATATGCATATGTTTGTTCAATTTTAGTCATTGGACAAATTTACATTCAAAACAAAGACATAAAGTTTGTACTTCAAAGTATATTTGTATTGATATTTTGCCCATGAATAGGCGTTTTTGTACAAAGAAACGGAGATCCTAGTAAGAGGAAATCGTCGAAAGGAAAACAAAATTGAAAACAAAAAAAAATAGCCATGTGAAATGATCTTATTTCCTTCCAACTCTACTATTTCCCCAATGTCTTCGAATGCCCTTTGTCGTCGACAGAAGTTGATTGGATTGATCTTGGACCATTTGAACTCGGACCTCGGTGATAAAGTTGATAGTGGTGATTCCACGGGACATAGTCATACGCTTTCAATCCTTAACTTTTTCCTGGACCGCTGTTGTACCCCAAAATTTTCCCTCTCACTTATCAAGAATTTTCTCACAAGATCTCCTTAGCTCAAGACTGCACTAGGGTTTGATCAGCTCAAGACACCTCCTTAAGCACTGATGACTAAAATTAGGGTTTGAGATTGTACAAGGATTTTTGAACTATCAATGCTTCATATGACTTTCATGGACCATTATGGACCCCCAAGATTACTCATGTGACAGAACCTTGTCGGGAATGGGCTTATAGATGCCATTTGGAGACCGTTGGTAGGTGGATGGGCTTATAGATGCCATCTGGAGGTTGTCTGTTGGATTGTAATTTTTGTAAGTTGAAAGAGGGAACCTGTGTAGGGTTGCCTGATGATGAGCTCGTGTAAAACTGCATCTTTGGAGGAGGGAAACCTGTGTAGGGTTTCTTGACGACGAGTCCGTGTAAAACTGCATTTGAAATGGGGAAGGAACCTGTGTAGGGTTACTTTGATGATGAGCCCATGTAAAACTGCATCTGAAAAGAGAAAGGGAACCGGTGTAGGGTCGCCTCATGATGAGTCCGTGTAAAACTGCATCCTGGAAGAAATAAAACCTGTGTAGGGTTTCTGACGACAAGTCCGTGTAAAACTGCATCTTTGAAAAGAGAGAACCTGTGTAGGGTTTCTTTGACGACGAGTCCGTGTAAAACTACGTCTGGAGTTGAGAAGGAAACCTGTGTAAGGTTACTGATGACGAGTCCATGTAAAACTGCATCTTTGGGAAGAGGTAAACCTGGGTAGGGTTTCTGATGACGAGTCCGTGTAAAACTGCATCTTTGGGAAGAGAGAACCTGTGTAGGGTTTCTTTGACGACGAGTCCGTGTAAAACTACGTCTGGAGAGAGAGAACCTGTGTAGGGTTTCTTCGGGATAAGTTCGTGTAAAACTTCTGGAGGAACCGAGGTAAGGTTACTTCGGGATAAGTCCGTGTATAACTTCTTGATGAACCGGGGTAAGGTTATCTTGAGATAAGTCCGTGTAAGACTTTTTCTGAAAGAAAAGGAACCGGTGTAGGGTTACTTTGGTGATAAGTCCGTGTAAGACTTCTTTTGAAAATTGAGAAGGAACCGGTGTAGGGTTGCCTGATGATGAGTTCGTGTAAAACTACATCTGAGGTTGAGAAGGAACCTGTGTAGGGTTGCCTATTGATGAGCCCGTGTAAGACTTCTTTTGAAAGAAAAGGAACCGGTGTAGGGTTGCTCGAGGATGATCAAGTAGATAATTGTCCTGTTTGGTTTCAGATATTAACCCACGATCAGTCGTCTACAGAATTTTCCTGGCTTGTTACCGGTGTTGATCTGGAACTGTAAAGGTATATGGTAATCATCTTTTGATTGACTTTTTCCTGAAAAGGCAAAACATTAGTTGTATGCAACTGCATGATTTTAAGATGTTCTCAAAAATGAGATTTGTGTTGTATGATGCGTATGCATGCTATAATGTATGAAGATGTGATGTTTATAAATGTATTCTCGTCTGGGAAAATAAATCCTTGACGAATGTCGGGAGCTTGTTGAATCCTGGGCTGATGTTGAAGAGTAGAGTTCTTCGTTTCCGCTGGGGATGATGAGTGCAAGAATAAACCGTTAGGAGAAGATGACTCTGTTGGTGAATAAACTTGTTGGAGAGATTACTCTGCAGGGAACTACTCTGTAGGGAAGATATGCTTCGCTGAGACTTTAACGATAACTCCGCTGGGGATACCATTGATAAGCTCTGTTGGAGGATTTGATGAACTCCGCTGGGGGATAGGAAGAACTTCGCCAAGGACGATCTTTCCGTTGTAATTAGCTGAGGATAACCCAGTTATAAGCTCTGGTGGGGAGTAACCTTCTGAATAAAACTGGGGAGATGCTTTTGCGCTCTGCGGGGGATAAGCTTCCAGAATCTATTGGGGATAAGCTTCTTGGATCTGTTGGGGAGATTGATTGAGTTCTACTGGGGAATCTTTTCAGATTGTACTGGGGAATGGCTCCACTGGATGTCTGTATTCCGCCGGGGAACAATCTTATATTAAGACTGTCGGGGATGCTTGTTAGGAATATTTGTATACCGCTGGGGAATGTTGAGATCTTCTGGGGATAATCCAACTTCCTTAAAGCTGACAGTGGTCTAACTCTGCTTGGGGGAGAGTGTTACTGACTTGCTGGAGACATTGTGCCTTGTTCAGGGCTGATGGGAGGTCAAATGCTTGGGGAGAATTGTTGAATCTTGTCTTACTCGTCGGGGAGTGAAGGTATCTAGGTTACATTCTTCAGCAGAACTTACCTTGGTACCTTGGTGGACAGAGCAATTAGATTGCTTAGACAACTCATTATTGCCCCTGTTTCTGATGTTACCTGTGGAGGTGCTTGATGACTGCCGATTGACAAATCTTCTTCTGGTAGGCAAGTGACGAGATGTCGGGACATAGTCGTACGCTTTTGATCCCTAACTTTTGCCTGGACCGCCCTTTCGGGTTTTCAGTCCACCGGGATACCCATTTTTGCCCAAGCCGCCTTTTCAGGTTTTCGACTTGCCGGGTGTACAGATTTTTTCATTTCATCCCTTATTTTTGCCCGAACCCTTTTGGTTCGCCGGGAAGCCCTTATTTCTGCCTAGGTGTGTCAACCTAGCGGGTCTTTGATTATGCATAGTATTTTTTCGACTATGTTCACGCTCTCAGAATGTAGGGAGTTGCCCCTGTCAGAAGTGTTGTCGTACCACCAGAAGGTCTTCGTTGATCATGCAAGATTCGTAGCTGGAACTCATGTCCAATGCCCCAGGTGACTCAGGCGGAGATTTGCCCCAGGCTATTAGGAATTTGAGAGATTCTCTGAATCTTGACTGGACTGCCCCCAGATGACGGACCATGATCATGTCTGCCCCTTGATTGGAAGTGTTTCTTCCACTTGAGGTGAATTTTTAGAAGATTTTTGCTCACTGGATGTTCATCGTGCGAATTTCTCTGCTGTTCGAACAAATGGTCATATGCAAACAATGTTATTTTAAGAATGCAAAGCTTATGTCTGTCTTGAAGTTTTTTGAAAATGCATTTTTTCATAAAAACAAGTGAAATTTTTTTTTTGTAAACTGTGATGTCAACTCAAGATTTTACGGCGAGCCTTAAGGAGTCAGGATACCTTTCGTAACAGTATGCTTTCGAACTAACCCATGCTTCAGCTAGGACTTTTGAGGGTTATAACGTAGCCTGGTTCACGGTTTAAGAAACAAAGGATAAGGCTCAAAATGTATTTGTACCCACCCGCTCTTCGTGATGTTCTTCAAACCTAAACTCAGTTGACCGTGCGTTAGACCTTGTTTGAGTCTTTATCTTGATGTTCCAATGATGGTTCGGATGTTGACAGTTTATCTTGAATAGGCAGTCATTTCTTTTTTGGTTGAGGGTTTGTAGGACCTCCTTCTTTTTGATTTTGTTATCCCTGTTTTTTGCCTGAACTGTTTTTTTGTGATTACAGTCAGCGGGATACCCCAGTTTTGTAAGTCTCCTTCATAGGTTTTGACTTATCGGGCTTTTATTTTGAGAGATATATGACTGCCTGTCTTTATGATTATTTAGAACCATCACTGTCTTTTGCTTTGTAAGGACTTCTTTGGTGCTATTCGCTGTGCACTTGGATCAACTGAGAGAACTACCCTGCCCCAGGTTATGATTAAGGATTTTAATTTTCGAAGAGAAAAACTCCTACTTCTTTGGCTCAAAGGGGTTGACGAGGGATTATCTTCCTTATAACTCCAGTGTTTAGGAATTGAAACAATGCTTGTACTTCATCAGCGGGGTCTTTTCAAAAGCATATTGTAAAGATCGTGGTATCGTTTTCATCATCCTCCCTCAAGAGGTTTGGAACTTTAAAAGCGAGCGTTGAACATCAAAAATAAAAGCAATTTTGAATATAATGAACACAATTACTTCAAAACAGACACGTAGAATGCATTAATGAAATAACCAAGTTCGACATGAAATAAAATGTTTGAAAAATCAAAGAAAATTACAACTTGAACATTCGAATGAACACAAATATTCCAATCCTAGCCATGTTTTGGCAAGGGAGCAGTGGTCACATTGGGAGTCTCAGCAGGCTCGAATTCGATCTCCTTAGCGTCGATCATATTCTGGATATTGTATTTTAACGCACAACAATCCTCAGTATCGTGCCCCGGGCTATCAGAATGATAAGCACACCTCGCTTCCGGGTTGTAGTTTGGAGAGGAGGTCTTGGGATTTGCAGGAGGGTTGATCACTGCAATCAGATTCATTTTCAACATATGATGCAATGCTTGTGACAATGGCATGTTGATGTTGGTGAATTGTCTTTTAGGCTCGTCCGGCCTTCGCTGATTTCCCTTTTGTGGTTGGCGGCGTGGTGCAGAACCAGAGATCATGACTGCCCCTGCATGTTGGTCACGACGACTCTTTTGACTGTATGCAGCATTAGACTCTTTCTTCCCCATGTAAGGCTTTTTGTGAGTATCAGAAGGTGCGGCCTCTTGAATCTTCCCAGCCTTGATACCAGCTTCAATTCTTTCCCCAGTCAAGATCAAATCTGTAAACCCAGCAGAAGAATTGCCAATCAGATGGTTGAAGAAAGGTCCAGACAGGGTCCCCAAGAACATGTCCACAAGCTCACGGTCAGTTAGAGGTGGCTGCACCCTTCCAGCAAGGTCTCTCCACTTTTGTGCATATTATTTAAAGCCTTCGCCTGCACCCATAGACATTCCCTGAAGCTGAGTGCGCGTGGGAGCAAGGTCGGCATTATACTGGTACTGCTTGTAGAATGCAGTAGCCACGTCCTCCCAGCTGCAGATGTTGGCTCCATTCAGTTGATAGAACCAGTCGAGTTGAGTTCCTGACAGACTATCCTGAAAGAAGTGAATCCACAAATTCTTGTCAGCCGTGTAGGGCTGGATCCTCCTTATGTATGACCTGAGATGCAGCTTAGGACAGGAGGCTCAGTCATATTTTGCAAAAGCAGGTGCCTTGAACTTGTGCGGGATTACTACCCCAGAAGACAGACCTAGATCTTCGAAGTCCAGGCCGGACACTTTTTGTATCTCCATAGCACTTAGCCGGTCTTCTAACTGTTTATACATGTCCTCAGCTGGAGGGTACTGTTCATCATTGAACTCTGTCTCGTTGTCGGAGACCACTGGACTAGGAACCTCTCTCTCATGGGGGCTGTCCTTTCCAACATATGGGGTAGTCTGCTCAACCTCATTTAGTGATCCATTCCCAGATTTGCGTCTCGGGTTGAACAACACCGTTCTCTTCTTCTTCTTCTTCTTCGAGAGCAGAGTCTTCAAATCCTGTTGACCTTGGGTTAGACTCTTAATCAACTCCTGGAACTGGGCGTTCTGAGCCTGGAGGGCCTTGATGGATTGCTCAGTAGATGATTCAGGATTCATAATGAGACTGCTGAAATAAACAGCAAAGAAGTTAAGTGACATGTAAATAGTGGTACCTGTAATGCCATGATATGTATGATATGCATGCAATGTTTTCAAGGATCTCGCGGGGTAAACAGAGAAATTGGTTAGAATTTTGTAGCTTGATTGAAGGAACTTCATGTTGTTGAGAGTTCTTCTTCAAGAGTCAAGGCTCACCATATCGAGTGGGTCATAGCCCCTGACAACCTTGGCTAGAGGAAAATAAATCCCCTTTGCCCCTTGCTAGACATGTTGGTTCATCATGACCTGCATCACAAAACCTTTGAGGTCCTTGAAATGGATTAGTCCTTATATAGGATGCATGCAATGGTATGATAGTATGATGTTATGATATGCATGTAGTGATGTAAGTAAGCCCTGTAATGAGTCCCAATTAAGGACTGTTAAACAAAACCTGCAAGGAACTCGTGTTGTTAGATAACAAGTATGCAAGTAGTTCAAGTATGAAGGCACACAAGTCACACAAGAGAGCCCTTAGAGTTTAGGCCAGCATGGGGTCTAGGTATTACCCTCTTGAAGTTGGTGGGCTCAAAACCTATCCTATCAAAAGTAACCGGGTTCTAAGGATCTCAATATCATTGGATTGCTTTCTGTGTTCATCGTTTCGATTTAGCCACTGAACTGGCGATCGAAATATTCCAAGAAAACAACCCTCAACTGAGTGTAGTATCGAGTATCAACCAACTTCGGACTGCACCAAAGTCAGTTATCTCACTACCCTAAAGAGGCCAAGATGGTTCAATTAAGGTTCCTAAGGTCAGTTGATGCTTCACGACACCACGCGGCGGCCCCGTACTCTCCTTGACTTGACTCAAGGGTTACCGATACTCACCAAAGTGCCACATCAATGTAGCAGACTTCTTCAACTGTGTCGGTATACCCCGCACAGTTCTCTCACAGTCTTGTTGCTACTTTTTAAGAAGGTATCCCCCGATCTGGGTTAGGATCTATAGAACTTCCAAGACAGGCCCAATAATATTAAAGCAAGCAAAGCAATTGAGAACACAAGTATGAGCTATCCTAAGGTACACCTCACTTTTATAAGTATCCCCAGCAGAGTCGCCAGTTCTGTGATTGGTGGATTTAGAACTGACTGTTTAACGCTGGTTCGCGAAATGTCGCGGAAGCAAGAGTCGCCACCGTCTTTTATTTTCTCCAACATGGACAAGACAAAAGCACAGCAAAATTCCTTATGAGATAGTTTCTCGGTTCGGGAGGTAGATTTATAGAAAGGGAAGGTGTTAACACCCTTTCTATCCATGGTTATCCATGGGCTCTTAGATACTTGCTCTTATGTTTTCAAAATGTTTGCTTTTCAAAATGTGAGTGGGTTTGGAAAAGTTTCATTGAAAGATTTCTGAATGACTCTTGTATCTGTCCTCAAGAGTGTTTGAAAAATTGTTTTGAAAGCTTTTTGAAAGTGTCGGTGCGAAAAGGTTTTTGATTTGTTTTTGAATGGAGCAAGTATCCATGAGTCATCTACCTACCCTAAGGAATTAGGTTGTGTAGAAGTCCTTAAGGTAGTGCCATCCCACCATTGAGAGGTAGGTAGCACCACCGTTGGAGGTGTTCGGGTCAATTCGATTTTAGGGACAGTGTGGTCACCGAAGCAACAGTAGGACACCTTAGAGGCTACCCTTATGTCCTAGATCCTTTTTTAATCTGAGGTAACCGTTTCGAGGCAACTATTCCGAGGCAACTGTTTCGAGGCAACTGTTTCGAGGCAACTGGATCATGGACATAAGGATCGCTAAAACGTCCTATACTTGACGACCACGTTTCGAAGGCAACAAGTGAGGCGTACCCTAGAAGTGGTGTGTGTATTTGTGTGTTGTTTTCAGTTTAACAATTATCTTTGATCATGGCATTGTGAGCTACGAGTTATTTTTAATTGACCATACATTCTTTCATGCAATTTAGAATTTAGGAGTGCGGAAAATTAAAAGACGGAAAGATAAAAGCTACGCTATTACAAGGCGCGGGTCTATACATCGCCAAAATACAAAGACCTATTTTTTTGATAAAGGATGCGGAAAGTAAATAAATACCTAATTACTATTACATCCAGAAAGCAGTTACATAATAATCACTAAAAGAAAATAAATGCGCGAAAAGAATTAAACTGAACGTCCGAGGGTTTTGACCCTTTTGCTTGAAATTAAATTGAATTAAGACTTAATTATTACTTAATTAAAGAAGATGTTTTTTTTAATGTTTTTTGGTGTTTAATGAAATAAAGAAAAAGAATTAAAGAAAACCCTAGTTCTAAATTATTTTAAATTATTAATGAAAAGGTCAAAATTAGGTTAATTAACTAAATTATTTAATTTACATGTTTACTTACAAAAATATTAATAATAATAAATAATGATGAAAATAATTAATTAAGAAAAAAAAAATGAAAATGTCAAAAAAACCTAATTCTATATATTTTATTTATTAAGAAAAAAGATTAAAATTAAAACCTAAATTAACTAAATTAATTGTTAGTCATTTATTTACAAAAAATGTTAGTGGTGAAATTAATAATAATTAAATATATTTTACAATTTTGACTTTCTGTTTTTATTATGGAAAAAATTATTTTAGTGAATTAATAAACATAATTAAAGCAATTAAAAGAATTAAAAAGAAAAGAAAATGAAATTAAATATACAAACAAGGGGGGGTGTCTGGCCCAAATGGAGGTAAAACTGCAGCAATTCAGGCCCATTGACAAAGCAAGCTTCATTGACTTTCTGTATGCATGATGGTTGACTGGGGTACACCCTGGATTTCCTTCTGAAGCCATTGGATTGGACCTTGAAGCCACTTGGCAGGCTAGCGCATGAGCATGTATGGTGGAACGTTTGATGGAAGCTGCATTGGAATACAATAGAACAAAAAATACCAATTACATGGGGGGACCTGGGAATCGAACCCAGGTCCCAGCACTCACCAAGCCACGTCCCTTGCCAGTTGAGCTATTGCGCGCGTTTGTATATACAATGGAAAACAAATATTATATAATAAAACAAAGGTTAATGGTATAAAACAAAAAAAACGCGCCAGATATTTGAATCACCCAACCACGCCTGGACACCTCAGCTTTCTTCTTCGTTCTCACCTGCAATATGAATGAGATAGCGGGGGTTTTAAACCCCCACTAATCATAGCCACGAAAAATAGCGAATAAAAGAGGCGTTAATATAAATTGAGCGCGAGGTTGCCATTCAATTCGTATGGAGCTCCTGAACTCAACTGCATAGGTTTCAAGGTTCAATTTTTCCCCTACAAGAAAGCCCTATTTTGAAGCTTCAGAAACCCTAGGTTTCATCCATGGTGAATTTCGTTTCAAGCAGTTTTAGCACAATTAAACGTTACCAAAAGCTTCAGGGAGATGTTAGTAGCATAAATCAATAATCAAAACACATGAATGATGCGTGGAAATTAAAATTCGATTATGGAAATATTTGTGAAAAACGTGACTCTGTTCTACCGTTTCTTTGAGTATGAGGACCTGTTCTTGATGCCAATAGCTTCCTAGCAATGTCAGTAATGCAATGGAAACGTTTTGAGGCCTTGAATTACCCTGCAAGTATGAAATCAGTTTCCAAGTTTTTGTTGAAAAGTTGCAAATTGGTTATGGCGTGTGAGCAGCTTTTTTGTGTCTGTATGAGTAGGGTTAGGTTATGCATAAGTATGTGATCAGAATTAGGTCAAAAACAAGCCCATGAATCCATGAATTTATGATTTGAATATTTGATTTTCAATCATGAAATTTCAATCTTTTTTTCAATGAAACCTTGCCAATTATGGGAGATCTTGTCCCCTTGGATGAGAAACGACTTTTCCAGCTTGCGCTAGTTTGATTTGCTGCACAAAAAGATCTACAAAATCATATCTTTGAATTTTCTTATAATAAAAACTAATTAAATGAATTAATATAAATATAAATTCAATTAATTAATTAAAAATAAGAAAATAAATTATTTTGAGCTCAATGGGTCGTGCATAGGCTTTGGGTAATGATTCAAGAAAGAAATTGAGGCCCACTAGCAAATTTGAAGTGTTTTAGGCAAAGTTGACTTTTGAAAGTTCCCAAAAATTTTCCAACTTCTCCAATGCATATCTTGCTCAATTTTGAAGCTATGATCATGTTCTTGGACATTTTGGAAAGGTATTGAAGTCCTCTAACCAATGCCTTTAGTCCCATGTCATTTTGATTTACCAATCTCAAGTTATGGTCTTTGACTTAAAGTGCCTTTTTGTTGACTTTTGAAAATGACCTATAATGTTGAAATTGATAACTTTTTGTGAGAGCATTTCTTGGACTTGGAGTGTGAAGATGAGTTGTAGGAAATGTCATCCCCTTCAAAATGAGCATTGGATGGGATTTTTCTGATAAACCATGAGGAAGTTATGCTTTGGTCAATTTGCAGTTGACTTTTCAACTATCCAGAAATAGAAACTTTTGCATCTTGAGACTTTTTGAGCCATGCTTTTGGAATCATGATCAAGAATTGATCAAATGATGATTGTGGCTTCAAAATAAGATGTTGACCAAAAATTTTGACTTTTGACTGTCAAATGACCATTTTGCCCCTGCAGTTGACTGTGAAGCATTTAGGGTTTTTGACTGTGCAACTTGATGCTGTGAGTCTTGAAACTTGACATATGGATGCTTGACAATGTATGTGGGCATGTGGGACTTGATTGGACCCTTGAAAATCTCAATTTCTTTGCCAGAACCAAAACCCTAGTTTTGACTGTGTTGGGAGGCAATTGGACTGTGCAACCCTTGAGAGATTTTGAACCATGATCTTGCCAAATCTTGAAGAATATGGGAGGGCAAATTTTGGGGTACAACAGAAGGCATGCATATGTCCCTTGGGACCTGGGTTCGATTCCCAGGTCCCCCAAAATTTCCATATTATTTTTCTTTACACGCTTGTGTGCAGGTTTCCAAAGAAGGTGTACCATATACCTCACAAATCAGCGCGCCAAGTGGCTATTCTCACAAGATCTGATGGCCATAAGGTGCAGAATACCATGTTCCTGATCAACCTACGCTCTAGGCAATCCCAGAAGTCAAACAAGGCTTGAGATAATGGGCCTCACAATTCCAGAATTCACCTCCATCAAGGCCCAGAACCCCCCTTGGTTCATTCCTCTTTCTTATTTCATTTTTTTATTTTGTTTATTAATTCTATTTTTTATCATTATTATCACTAAAATTAACTTAATTAATTTTCTTCACAATAAAAATTCAGAAAACTAAAAAATGTAAATATTTTATTTATTATTATTAATTTCACTTTAGTTTAATTATTTTGTAAATAAACACTAACTTAAATTAATTTAGTTTAATTAGATTTAATTTTAATTTTCTTTTACAATAAATAAAAATGAATTAGACTTAGGGTTTTTTGACACTTTTAATTTCTTTTTATTTTATTTCAGTAAAAACATAAAAAACACAAAAACATTTTTTCTTGTAAATAATTAATTAATTAGTAAATTAGGTTTAATTTCAATTAATTGCAAAAAAGGACAAATTACATTCTTTTCTCAAAAAGGGTCAAAACCCTAAGGACGTCCCGATTCATTCTTTCGCGCGTATATTATTTTTAATTCGTTATTTTGATTATTTATGTATCTGCTCAGAAATGTAATAGTTAATTAGGCTTTTATCGCTTTATTTACTTTTCTCGCATTTATTTTCCAAGCGGGTTTTTGTTTTTGGCGATGTATAGACCCGCGCCTTGTAATAGCGTAGATTTACCTTTCCGCAATTTATTTTCCGCACTCTTAACTGTTAAAAATGCATGAAAGACTTGTATGAAAAATAAAATCAATCCGTAGCTCACGAATAACATGTACAAGATAATCTTTACTGAAAAACAACGCACATGCACATGCCACTCTTAGGGTACGCCTCACTGGTTGCCTCGACGTGGTCGTCAAGTATAGGGTGCTTTAGAGGTCGCCCTCCTGTCTAAGATCCAGTTGCCTCGAAACGGTTGCCTCAGATAAAAAGGATCTAGGACATTAGGGTTACCACTAAGGCGTCCTACCATTGCTTTGGTGACCACACATTGTCCCTATAATCGAATTGACCCGAATAACTCCAACGACGGTGCTACCTACTTCTCAATAGTGGGATAGTACTGTCTAAAGGACTCTTACACAGCCTAATTCCTTAGAGTAGGTAGATTTCTCCTGGGTACTTGCTCTTTCAAACAAACAAAACCACTTTTCGCACCTACACTTTCAAAAAGTTTTCAAACAAATATTTCATACACTCTTGAGGACAGATACAAGAGTTACCTAGAAATTTTTCAAACGAAACTTTTTCAAAACCCACATACACTTGAAAAGCAAACAATTTTTGAAAACATAAGAGCAAGTACCTAAGAGCCCGTGGATAACCACAGATAGAAAGGGTGCTAACACCTTCCCTTTCTATAAATCTACCTCCCGAACCGAGAAACATCTCGAAAAAGGAATTTTGCTGTGCTTTTGTCCTTTCCATATTGGAGAACATAAAAGACGGTGGCGACTCTTACTTACCGCGACATTTCGCGAACCAGCTTAAAAAACAGTCAGTTCTATTTCCACCGATCACAGTTGTCATTTGAAGACTAAATGTGGAGGTCAACTATTAATTGATGTGGGTAGGGACCCCAATGAACAATAATTCTCACTGGCCTTTGGTATTCTGGAAACAAAAACAAAAGAATCATGGAGGTGGTTTATATAGCTCTTAATGGAAGATGTTGGAATAGACAAGAGATATTTTTTTCCAGACCAGCAAAAGGTTATCCCTTTAAATTTCACTAATTTCTAGTTATGTATGATGTCCTAATATTTCACTAATATGTTCCATATTATTGTAGGGTTTGGTTGCAGTATTTGAAGAAATGTTTTAAAGAATTGAGCATTGGCTATGCTTAAGGCACTTGTATGCAAGTTTTAAGAAGAAGTTTGGTGGAGCAGCACTCATAAGAGAACTAATGATGGGAGAAGCCAAGGCAACATACCATCAAGCATGGATGCAGAAGATGAATGAATTGAAGGCAGTAGATCCAAAGGCTTGGTCATGGATAATGGGGGTGCCTCCTAAAATTTGATGTAAGCATGCTTTTAGCTTTTATCTTAGGTGTGATGTATTGATGAACAACATCTATGAGTCGTTTAATGCCACAATTTTAATTGCTAGAGACAAACCTATATTGCCAAGGTCGGAATGGATTAGGAAATATCTCATGAATAGGTTTAGTCATTCTACTTTGAAACTTGATAAGTGGCCACACAGAGTTATGCCAATTCCAAGAAAAAGATTAGACACTGAGGTAGCTTTGAGTGGTCAGTGGGTGCCAACTTGGTCAATGGGAGAAAAATTTCAAGTCACTCATTCTTATAACACCCAAGAATTCATAGTTGATATAGGTAAAAGGTCAAGCACTTGTAATTTTTGGGAGTTAGTAGATATTCTCTGCAGGCATGTTGTTGTTGCCTTAGGATTTAGGCAGCAGAACTCAAAAGTGTTTGTTCATGAATGTTACACTAGGGATAAGTATGCCATGTGCTATGGATTTGAAGTTAACCCTATAAATGGACAAGACATGTGCCCTGAGGTTGAAAGTGAAGATCTCGTACCTCCTAACTACAAAAAGGGACATGTTAGACCAAGGAAATTGAGAATTAGGGAGACTGGTGAAGAAGGTGCTAGAAGAAGGTTACCTAGTGTGGCCTATAGATGCACTAAGTGTGACAAGTTTGTACATAATATAAAGTCATGCAAGAGCAAGAAACAAGATCCAAATGCCTTGAAAAGAAAGGTATGTGACTAGTATCTTTTGTATATTATGTGTAATTTATGTATGGTTGTAGATTGGTATGTAACTAGTATCTTTTTGCAGAAGAGCGTGAGATCAAGTGTTGATTCAAATGTTACAGATGTTCAGACTGAAGTTGCTGTAGTGAATGCTCAAAGTGTAGCTTCTGCAGTGAATGATGCATATGATGCAGTGAATATTCAAAGTGAAGCTTCATTGTTTGGGGATATAACTAATGATATGATTTCAAGCCTATCCGATATAAATCCAAGTGTACAAATGTCAGGGGCTTTTTATAGAATATGTAGTCAAATTATTTCATCAGTTTTATGAATTAAAAGCAAGAAAAATGAAGTTGAAATGATGAAAACATGTGACTTGGTGTTAGTTTTATAATGAGCAAGGTATTTCTTGAAGCATCAAAATCAGAGTTACTTACAAAACTAACTAACTTCCTAATCACAAAAAAAAATATTGCCTCTTCATCACGTTTTCTTCTATGAATTCAATGATCCCACACAACCACCAAGTCCAAAACCGACCACTTTTTTCCCTTCCATACCTCAACATGCATATTTTCCTTTAAAGCCTACAATTTCATCATTCATCATAAAAAGATTGGATTTTTAATGGGTGGCCAACAAAATAAGATTAGTCAAAGAGCAAGGAATCAGGTTATGGGTTTCAAACTTTCTCATAAGCCTGTAGGATTTGACCTTATGCAGAACTGTGATCTTCCTCCACCTTCTAAGGTTTTTCTAGGTTCAGATAAAACTGTCATATTATCCATGAATAAGGTCTGTAATATTTAAGGCAAAGAAAAAGAGCAAGATAGTAACACACCATGGACTTGAAGATGGTGACGACGAAATGGATAAAAGAGAGCTTCTTAAGGCGCTGAAAGCATCTCAAACACGCGCTAGAGAAGCATAAAAGATGGCATCAATTTTAAACAAAGAAAAGGATGGTCTCTCTGTTGCTTTGTTGGAAGAGGCCATGCAATTGTTTGCTTGTCGCCAAAGGGTTCCGACAATACTTGGTACAGCTACTGCGCCATTTAGTTGAACCATTATAACAACAAATTAGTAGTGTTCTGTAGACTATATTTTCTCTAAGAATACTACACCGTTAAGCATATTTGGAAATTATTCTTAGTGTTGAATAAACATTAAATGTCATTAGTAATAAGTTTCATATTAAATATGGTAGTAGGAAGGACAAAAATTTAGTAAGTTATGATAGTTTATTAGTAGCAGTTGTGTTTTTTTAGAATTGTAAAAGCCATTAGGTCTATATAAAGACCAAGAGTGTATTTTATTTTAATAAGAGATATATATATACAAAGTTTTGTCTGAAGTCTGATTAGTTATAACAATTTGGCATCAGAGCTCAAGGCAAACATGATGAATCAAATGCCATTGCCACAGCTAACGAAGTCAAATTATGAAAACTGGAGTATCCAAATGAAAGCTCTTCTTGGATCTCTAGACGCGTGGGATGTGACCCATGATGGGTTTGAAGAACCAACAGAAGTTGGGGGATATACGGCAACTCAAACGAAGGCGTTGAAAGAGACGCGATCGAAGGACAAAACGGCATTATACATGTTGTTCAGGGTTGTAGATGAATCAGGATTCGAAAAATTGTTGGTTCGACTACGACGAAACAAGCGTGAGACACGTTAGAAAAAGTGTTCAAAGGAGCAGATCGATTGAAGCAAGTTCGACTCCAAACTCTTCGTGACGAATTGGAGAGGATACAGATGAAGGATACATAAATTGTATCTGACTACATCACACATGTGCAAAAGGTGGTGAATCAACTCACCAAAAATGGAGAGACAGTACCTGATGCACGAGTTGTTGAAAAGATCTTGAGATCTTTAACAGACAAGTTTGAAAATATTGTGTGTGCAATAGAAGAGTCGAAGGACCTTTCGACGCTCTCAGTCGAAGAGCTCACTGGTTCTCTCGAAGCACATGAACAACGAAAGATGAAAAAGAAAGAAGAAGCAGTCGAAGAAGCAAACCAAACCAAGGAATCGAACAAAGACGAAAAGGTACTCTTTTCTCATAACTTTCGAGGAAGAGGACGTGGACGTGAAGGTCGTGACAGTGGTCGAAGTGGTAAAGGTAGCAACTTTTAAAGAGGACAATCGAGCCAACAAAATTGGCGTGGCAGAGGACGTGGTCAAAGAGGTGGTCGCTCGAATCATTCCAACTTCGAATGCTACAAGTGTGGGAAGTATGGTCATTATGCGAAGGATTGTAACTCCTGCAAATGTTACAACTGTGACAAAGTGGGACATCTTGCAAAAGACGGTCGAATCGAAAAGAAGATTGAAGAAACAACCAACCTAGCCTTGGAAGCTAAATCGAATGAAGGCTTTCTCCTGATGGCTCAAAACGAAATCAACACCAATGACAGTGTTTGGTATCTTGACTCAGGAGCAAGTAATCACATGTGTGGTTACAAACACCTGTTTAAAGATATGAAGAGAATTGAAGATGGTAATGTGTCCTTTGGAGATGCATCGAAAGTGAAGGTCGAAGGAAAGGGCACAATCAGTTACTTGCAGAAGGATGGCTTGATTGGATCAATCGAAGACGTTTACTATGTACCAGATCTCAAGACCAACATATTAAGTCTGGGACAACTTACAGAAAAAGGTGCTTCGATACTTATGAAAGATCGAACACTGCATTTGAAGGACACAGCAGGACATCTGATTGCCAGTGTCGAAATGGAAAGAAATCGAATGTACAAACTGAACCTGAGGAACATTCGAGAGAAATGTCTGCAAATCGAAGTGCAAGACAAAGCGTCACTATGGCATATGCGCTTTGGTCATCTACATCATGCTGGTTTGAGAAGGTTGGCGAAAAGGAACATGGTGCATGGACTACCAGACATGGATTTCGAAGGAAAATTCTGTGAAGAATGTGTGCTCAGCAAACAAACAAGAACCTCATTTCAAAGGAAGGCAAAGTATCAAGCTAAACATATTCTCGAATTGATACATACTGACATATGTGGGCCAATCACTCCAGAATCCTTCAGTGGAAAAAGGTACTTCATTTCTTTTATTGATGACTTCTCAAGAAAAACCTGGGTTTACTTCTTAAAAGAAAAATCTGAAGCATTAGAAGTGTTCAAAAAGTTCAAAGTAATGGTGGAGAAGGCAACAGACAGACACATCAAAGCAATTCGATCTGACATAGGAGGTGAGTATACTTCAATGGCTTTTGTGAAGTACTGTGAAGAACAGGGCATAAGGAGATTCCTAACTGCACCATATTCACCTCAGCAAAATGGTGTGGCTGAAAGGAAGAATCGAACTATTTTTGACATGATTCGATCAATGCTCAAAAGCAAGAACATGTTGAAAGAATTCTGGGCAGAAGCAGTACAGTGTGCTGTTTATATTCAGAATAGATGTCCACATTCAAAGTTAGAAGACAAAACACCACAAGAAGCATGGAGTGGACAGAAGCCAACAATTTCTCATCTCAAGGTATTTGGTAGTATAGCTTATGCACATGTACCAGATCAACGAAGAACAAAGCTTGAAGACAAAAGTCAGAAGTACATATTCATTAGATATGATGAGAAGACGAAAGGGTACAAGCTCTTCAATCCCATAAGAAAGAAAGTAATCGTGAGTAGAGACGTTCGAATGAACGAAGCAAGCAAGTGGGACTGAAACAATTCGATAGAGGTTATTGACGCAGTCAAATAAATAACTGTAGCTGTACCAGTAAGTATTCCAACAGAACATGAAGAAACTGAAGATGAAGATGAGCCTCTACAACCAAAAATGAGAAGTTTGCAAGATTTGTATGATTCAACAAGTGAGGTGCATCTTGTGTGTCTTCTGGCAGATGCTGAAAACATCAGCGCAGAAGAAGTGTTACGAGACAAGAAGTGGAAAAGTGCCATGGACGAAGAGATTAGAGCAATCGAACACAACAATACTTGGGATCTAGTCGAATTGCCAAAAGGTAGTCAACCTATTGGTATAAAGTGGGTATTCAAGAAAAAGATGAATGCTGAAGGAGAAATCGAAAGATTCAAAGCACGACTGGTTGCGAAGGGATACAAACAGAAAGCAGGAATTGACTATGACAAAGTGTTTGCGCCTGTTGCAAGAATGGAGACAATTCGATTACTCATTTCTCAAGCTGCCCAATTCAAATGGCCAATATTTCAAATGGATGTCAAGACATCATTTTTGAATGGTGTGCTCGAAGAAGAAATCTATGTCGAACAACCACTTGGATATATGAGAATTGGAGAAGAGAAGAAGGTGTTGAAACTAAAGAAATCGATGTATGGGCTGAAGCAAGCACCTAGGGCATGGAACACACGTATTGACACATATTTCAAAGAGAACGGGTTTGAACAATGTCCTTATGAACCCGCCCTCTATGTGAAGAAAAATGGAAGTAATTTATTACTTGTTGCTCTCTATGTTGATGACCTTATCTTTCTAGGCAGTGATGTTCAGATGATCGAAGATTTCAAGAACACCATGACAAGTAAATTCGAAATAACAGACTTAGGTCTGATGAGATTCTTTCTTGGTCTGGAGGTTTGACAAGAAAAAGCTGGAATTTTTATCCCACAAGAAAAATATGCAAAAGAAATCCTAGAAAAATATAAAATGAAGAATTACAATCCAACTTCGACGCCAATGGAACCAGGTACAAAACTGTCAAAGTTTGATGGAGGAGAACGGGTTGAAGGAAGCAAATATCGAAGCTTGGTAGGTAGCCTTCGATATCTCACATGCACAAGGCCAGACATTTCACTAAGTGTTGGCATAGTAAGTCGATTCATGGAGGAGCCAGTACACACATTGGAAGGCGCTGAAACGAATTCTAAGATACATCCAAGGAACAATATCACTAGGAATGTTTTATTCAAAAACAAAAAACTACAAGTTAGTTGGTTATTCTGACAGTGACTGGTGCGGAGACATAGACGATCGAAAGAGAACCTATGGATATGTGTTTTTCATGGGAAACACAATATTTACTTGGCTGTCGAAGAAGCAACCTATAGTAACACTTTCGACGTGTGAAGTTGAATATGTGACAGCATCCTGGTGCGTCTGTCATGCAGTATGGCTCAGAAGGTTGATAAGCAAGATGGAGCTAAAACAGGAAGATCCAACAATAATACAAGTGGACAATAAATCATCTATCGAATTGGAAAAGAATCCAGTGAATCATGAACGAAGAAAACACATTGATGTTCGATTTCACTTCATTCGTGAACATGTGAAGGAGGGAAGTGTCGAATTGAGGCATGTAGCAAGCAGAAACCAAGCAGCAGATATTTTTACAAAACCACTATCAAAAGAGATCTTCGACAGAGGCAAGAAGATGATATGAATGCTGGATGGAAGAAACATTTAAGTTTACAGAGGAGTTTTGTTGAATAAACATTAAATGTCATTAGTAATAAGTTTCATATTAAATATGGTAGTAGGAAGGACAAAAGTTTAGTAAGTTATGATAGTTTATTAGTAGCAGTTATATTTTTTTAGAATTGTAAAAGCCATTAGGTCTATATAAAGACCAAGAGTGTATTTTATTTTAATAAGAGATATATATACAAAGTTTTGTCTGAAGTCTGATTAGTTATAACACTTAGTGCTTTATGTGAATATGAAGACATTCATTCTAAATATTTTAACTACAATATGAAAAATAACTTCTCTGGATAAAAGAAATTACCCTCAACAATTTTGTCAGAGAGGACTTTCATGACATAATGTTGCTGGTATGTTGTTGCTTGTTGTGCTATTCCAAATAAGAATTGGTCATTTAATTGTTGTCATCATATTATCCTCTCCATCAGTTACGGTTCGCCCATTCTCCATTTCTAGAAAATCTACTTCGATACAAAATAGTTTGATCTTCAAGGTGTTGCGACCCACTGGTGCTACAGTCTTCATGAATGCTTGCAAGCTACAGTCATCATGAATAAATGCAATGTACCTCTGCAGTTGAGAAGTGACAATCGTGATTAGGTTTAATAGAATCATAGATGGGTGGTAGTATCATAAAACCAACACTTCTTGAGGAAGTTATGAGACAACAACCGTCAAAAATAGAATAATCTATCAATACCTCGTTATGACCTAATAATTGTTGCTCAAGTGAAGCAAGAAGTCAAAATCAATGGAACAATTAGCTATAATACGAGAATACAAGTAAATTCCAGTCAAGCTTTGAGTGTATGAACTACGCATCCAGTTCAAACTGTTCAATATATACTCACCATCCGAACCCATTCCCTGTAAAAGAAAACAAACTATGTAATCACATATTATTTAATTTTACATGAATTTTACGGGTAGTTTATCAAACAGATGTCGGGTAGGTTATCAAACATATGTCACTCACTGATAACCGATAAATGATTCTTAAACTGTCCGTAAAAACAAACTGAAACCCTTGTTTTGATACTACACTTCCATCTACTTGCATGTTTAAATTAAATCAGAATTTGAACCATGGTTGCTTTACCTTAAGTTGATGAAACAAAATGAACATGATAAGAATGTGAACATTGTAAGAACTTACAGGATCAATGTATGTAGAATCATCCGCAAACTGGAGGACATAACTTCATGTACAACAAACTCATCACACTTTAAATATACAAGTGTATGCTAATAATAACCGACACGACAACGACACTATTTTTTCAGTGTGAATCTGGTTACCTGTCAAGTTCCCATGTTAAGTTTTCCATTTGTAATCGGTATCTTGAAAATACAGGACATTGGTAGACAACAAGATAATGATAATTTTAAAACCAATGTTGAACCCTTCTTGTGCAACTGCTTCTTTCCCTGCGATGAGTCCATCTCGATATCCAATCTAAAATATGATGCAGAATGAGAAAACAATGACTACCTAAATCCGAATCATCATACTGTAAATGAAAATTGAAGATTCTTTCTTTTGACCAAAAGCTTTAAAACAAATATCAAGAATATTAGTTTTAAATTACAGTATGGAATTGATCATGTCTGGGAAATAAAAACAAGCATTTAATTTGCCAGTTTTCCAAAGTCGTCGATTCACTAGTTTTTATCGATTTTGGTCGGTTCTGCTCAGTCTCACTAATTTAACAGCTTATCCAATCCAACAATCAAACCAAATAAATAACCCATCTAATTTCTAGTTCGATCAACTGATCCTATCTGATTTTTGAAACAATGTCACCACCTCTAAAGTTTCTCTCTCACTTTCATATTTATTAATCTTTTATATTTTCATTATAAATGTATTATTTTAAACAATATTATTTCTAATTTATAATATAATTTAATTCATATTTTTTTTATATTTAATCACATTAATATATAATGTCAGGATCCGCATCTATCTATTTATCGTATCCTTTTTAACTATGTACAACTAATGTATTAGAGAAAAAAATAGAGTAAAAAAGATGTAACACATTTATTTGTCGTTGTGTAAAAAAAAGTTAATGAACAAAAAATATCAGATATTCATCTCATTAAAATGGGTTAATAAGTTTGAAAATAATTAGAATAAAATAAATCAAATAATATTATTGTATTTGCGTATAGAGTATTTTAATTTTAAACTATAAATTTAAATAAAAAGAAAATATATTATAAAAATAAATATCCACCGTGTACATAATTCTTTTAAGAGATAGTACATGTTAAAAATTCCCTTTTATTATTCACACTTATAAAAAATACTATTAACCTTTTTCCCTTTACACCTTTTTATTAATAAAAAATTTATTTACCTATTTTTCTCTTACTTCTTACCAAGTGGCAAGTGCTTATGACAATATATTGTTTCCATCGCAGCACTAGATAGGAACGACCCTACCACCCTCCCCACTCTCCAACTTGGTGCCACGCCTTCTCTCCAAACACGCATCAACTCTCCAACTTCATTAATATATTTTCAATATTTATTTATTTATTTTTATCAACTAGCGCCGTCCAATAAAGAAACTGTGGGTCCTTTCCTCAAAAATAATAAACCAAAACTAAAACAAAAATAAAAATAAAATAAAAATATCTATAAATCCATTGAATTTAAATATACGTCTAGTTTCATTGAATTTAAATAATACGTTAAGTTTTCTCAGCCGCTACGTTCTTAACCACAGCCGTCACAGCCTGCGTGTCTTTTGTTCTAATCCCATTCATTAATTAATTTACCTGTTTAATTAATTAACACTAACCCTCAATTACAACTCTTTATTATTCTCATTCTATTAATTAACTAATCTTTCCCCAGTTGAAAACGATTAATACCAATTTGTCCCCTTTCGCCGTTTCTTCCTCTCTCTCTCTCTCTCTCATCATAACCTCCCCAACTCTGTTATCTTTCCCTGTTAACATTCTTTCTCTTCAATTTCACCTTCCCTTATCTCTTCCTCTCAATCAGGTACAATTTCATTCATAATTCTTGTAATTTTCTCTTACTTTTGTAATCAAGATTCATCGTTTGGAGGAATAATTGAAACCATGCATCTTGATTGAAAATTCGAATATTCATCGACGGTATATTCGTTATTGAAATTTACGCAGGTTTTTTTTCCGTGAAAGAACAGATCTACCGGGATCTATGGCGGAAGAGCACCGATGTGAAACTCCGGAAGGTCACCGACTCTGCGCTAACAACTGCGGCTTCTTTGGAAGTTCAGCCACGATGAATTTCTGTTCAAAATGTTACCGAGATATTCATCTGAAGGAGCAAGAACAAGCCAAAACCAAATCCACAATCGAAACCGCTCTTTCCTCAGCCTCCTCCTCCGCCGCTTCTGCTGCCGTAGTCGTTGAATCTCAGGTTCTGGTACCGTCGAGCGAATCTCTCTCTCAACCTCAACCACCGGCGTTGATTATACCGTCGGTTGTTTCTGACGCGTCGGAATCTTCGATCGGATCGGTTCAACCGAACCGGTGCGGGACGTGCAGAAAACGGACCGGGTTAACCGGGTTCAAGTGTAGATGTGGAATCACGTTTTGTGGGACCCACAGGTATCCGGAGAAACACGAGTGCGGTTTCGATTTCAAGGCGGTGGGGAGAGAGGAGATAGCTAAAGCGAATCCCGTGATCAAGGCCGATAAGCTGAGAAGAATTTGATTTGATTTCCGCCGTTCGATGACGGATGTGATTTCGATGATTTGATCTGAACCGTTCGTTTGACGCGGAACTTACCTACACAAACGAATCATCTGGCGACGCTTGATGAAATGTAAAAAATCTATCTATTAAAAAGGTTGAATAAGTCTTTTTCTTACGTGGCTTTTGCTTTGTGTATTAAATGGGAAAAAAAGTGATTTTCTTATGTTCAATGTAATGAAATTGAAAATTTTAAGTCCACATCGCGTTTGGAATCTACGGTGTTGTCCAAATGTAAAGCGTTGCCGATTCATATTTTATTTGTAGTATTTGTATGGCAATTTCTAGTTGGTGGAGCTTTTGGTTTGTGTGAAAAGTGAGAGCAATCCTACTCATTTCTTTTGTTGTCACTAGTGTTTGTCTAGATTATATTTTTTTTGTAGAAAATGTCTACACTGAGCACAAGAAGTGCAGTGTGAGACCACAACACCAAAGCATACAAAGAGTTAAAACTACAAACCTGAGGGACAAAACAACAATCCCTGTCAATAAATTGAACCTGTACACCCGGCGTCCAAACAGAAAATGGCCTAAAAACCTGAAGAAAATAACAACACCTAAAGTTAACAAGGTAAAAATCAGGCTACAAGACAGATTGCTGCCAAAACCTAAAATCACTGTAATTGGTGAAACTCCCGTCAAGATTAACCTGCTCCAAAATGCGAAATTAACCAACACCAAGCAGCAAGCTGCTTCTAGCAACCAACGAAATTTGCTACACCAGTAAGAAACCCAGTAGTAAAACTTGACAGCCTGCGCCATAATTGTATACTGATATTACGAATTGGTCTATAAAAGTGCTAGCATAACCTTGCTGAGATGTTGACAATTTGCACCACAACAGTGAAGCTCACCTTGCCTACTCCTGAACCACTCCTGAATCGATGATAATCTTTGACATAACTTCATGCTCGATGTGCTCAAACAAAAACGACGCCAGACTCAGCGAGCATTAGCCTATAAGACGATGAATTCCGCTTAATTCCTTTGCCTACCTGAAACATGGGCTACTGAGACGACCAAGAGCCCCATCCTGCTGCAAAACCTGAAAGATCTTCACTAATATCGGATCCACGCACGAACTGGCTGGTTAATCAACACAGCCCAAAACAGCTCTTGTATATAAATACCAGGAAGTGAAAGTATAGTCTATGCTTTTGGATTTGATTTTCAACCAATTCCAAAACCATCTTTTCATAGATTCAGTTATGTTGATCAAATTGATGTCCTTGTTCTTGAAAAGCTTATCGTTCCTTGCCTTCCATATGCATCATATGCATGCAAATCAAATTACCCTAACTCTCTCGGTAAAAACTCTTTTGGTACTAACGAGTCCTTCGAATTGAAGAAGATGATCAATCCATCCGGTACAGTGTCGTTGATATGCCTAAACCAATTCGAGACATAGTACCAATTACCTGCAAAAAACAAAGATTCGAAAAATAGGTGGGAGACCGATTCCTCAGTTCCACAACCACTGCAACAGGATAAAGATCCATGACCTATAATCCCTCTCCTAAAAATATTATCCTTTGTAGCAATTCTGTTTTGAAGAAGCCTCCAAATTAGGAAAGAGACTTTTGACGGAATTGATTTATTTCAAATCTTCAACCACGGGAGGTTAGACGCGATAGTTCTAGACTCCATGATTTTCTTATAGGTTACTCTAACAGAATATTCATTAGGTAATTCTCCAAATCCTATATCTAAGTTAATTAAGTCAGCCCACCAAAGAGAGGTAATAGACCGCGATAGGCGACAAAACAAATTTAATAATAACCACCCAACCTTCAATGGACAGTTGATTATTCTTCCATCTAGTCAATCTGGATCTCACTGCATCGATCACGGGCTTCCAAGTCACTAAGCGTCTCGGGCTTGCCCCAATTGGAAGAACAAGGTATTTGAATGGGGTTGTTGTAGCGATGAAAATCGGAGATCAAGCTATTAACTTGACTCGCAAAAGCAAAAGTCGTCACCGCGCTTTATTATTTCCAAGGGAAAAGGGGAAAGAGCGAAATAAAACCCTAAAGTATGCAATGTAAAATAATACTTTTAAAAGTAATGAAAATACAAGGCGTTTTTGAAAAGAGGTCTATGGTTCGGGGGTTGGTTATACAATGGGAAGGTATTAGCACCCAATGCATCTGCGGTACTCCGCAGAAACCTTTTGAAATATCTGTTTTTTGGTTAAAATTGTTTGTTTGATTAAAATGGTTTGTTTGGTTAAAGATGGGTATGGACGATATTTTTGAAGATACGACGACCTAGTGTCGAAGTTTTGACTTAAAAGGTGTGAGTTTGAAATTTGAATCTTTTAGGAAAATCGACTTAATTTTTGGAAAAAAAATAGTAAATAGGAAAAAAATGAATGAGGGTGTTCGCTTGATCGTATTAGATATATTTGCTGACATGAAGTCAACAAATTTAATTCTTTCTCTTGGAGTTGATCATAAGCAAGTAGGTCTAGTAATCGAGCAAGAATCATATATAAGTAAAAAAATCCAAAAGAAACAAACAAGGAGAATAGTGACAAGATAAACTATAAGAAACTAAATAAACGCCCAGAGAAGAATCATGAATAAAAGAAAAAGATAATTAGAGGGTTATCTAAACTAATTTTGAAATTCTAAGGTTACTAAGTAAACTAAACTTAAATTCTAAAGTTTCTAACTAAACTAAACAAGATTTTAAAGTTAATAACTAAAACTAAATTAAAATTATAAAATTACTAACTTAAAATTCTAAAGTTAATAAATTAAATTTAAAATAAATTAGAATTCTAAAATTACTAAGTTAGATCTAAACTAGAGTAAAAATTTTAAAATTAGTAAATTAAATCTAAACTAAATAAATTCCAAGATTGCTAACCTAAAACAAAGAAAGTTCCAAAGTTACTAAACTAAATCTAAATCAAATAAAATTCTAAAAGTTTACTAAGTCAAATCTAAATGAAATAAAATCTAATTCTAAAGTTACTAAGTCAAATCTAAATGAAATAAAATCTAATTCTAAAGTTTACTAAGTCAAATCTAAATGAAATAAAATCCTAAAGTTACTAAAATAAAATTAAACAAAAAAATTTAAAGTTTACTAAGTCAAAACTAAAACAAATAAAACTCTAAAGTTACTAAATTATATTTAAATCGAATAAAAATTCTAGAGTTATTAAATTAAATCTAAATCAAATGAAAATTTTCAAGTTACTAAAGCTCTAAAATTACTAAATTATATCTAAACTAATTTAAATATAAACTAAGTTAATTATAAAATCACTAAGTTATAAAATTAAAATTCTAAAGTTGTTAAATTAAATCTAAACTAACTTAAATTTCTAAAGTTACTAAAATAAATCTAAGCTAACTAAAAATTCCAAAATTACTAAACTAAATCTAAATCAAATAAAATTCTAAAATGACTACATTACATTAAAATAGAAATTTTAAAGTTATTAGGTCAAATATAAATTAGATAAAAATTCTAAAGTCAAATCATATTTTAAACTAATTGAACGTTCTAATAAATCTAAACTAAAAAATCTAGATTAAGACCACTTTAAGCCTAAATTAAATTAATTATAAGGAAAAGGGGTGTAAAACTGAAGTATAGGGTGGAGATAATAGTTTTGAATGGGCTTGTTTAATTGTGTTGGGGTGAAGCCCATATGCCATCCAAATAATTAAACAAACTAGAGTAAAATATTGCTTGGACTAGACCGGGTCACAGGGTGAGGCCCGAAAGTTTCAAAAGAAGCAACTTAATGTTTTTCACTAGGTTTGGCCGTTCCACTTCTTCTTGGAAAGGGTCAATAGTTACTTTTAATATAATTATCAACAACTCCCAAAATTTTGTTACTCTTTCAATGATTCACCCTCTGCAGATTTCTCTATGCTCTCACGTTCCTACTTCTTCTCTTCAAATAAACCTTCCTTTCACCAACCAGTAACAACAAACAAAATTCCTCTATCCCCATAATTTTCAATGAATAAACAACAACAACAGTTCTTGCAAAGAAAAAAAACATACTTGGTACATTGTTGTTATGATATTTCCTCCTCTTTAGATTTCTCAGGCGCATGACTTGAGCTATTCTGCTTAATTATCTTGAGCTTGAAATCATCCAATGATACACCAGTCTCAACAGACTGATCACGTTCATGGCCTTCATACTCGTTCTCATGGTCAAAATCGTGATCGAGTTCATCATTTTCATGAACATGATCATGCTCTTCATCTGAAATTAACGCATGAATTTCAGGCCCAACAACGTAATCATCAAAGGAAACAGCTAGATCAGGAGTAATAACAGCATGACCGAGTGGAGGAGGCGACACGGTAATAACGAAATTATGATCGGTTTTCTACTGGTTTGAAAATGTTGATTTTGCACCCACAATCCATGACATGTTTTCACTTTGCTTTGTTAGTACTCTTCATTGCATTTGTTCTCTGATATGGTGACTTGGAAGCAACTTTATCCTCTCTCTTCTCGAGGAACCGATGAAGAGAAGCTTTCCTCGTAACTGGAAGGTCGCAAATGATGGGTCTGAAAGAATTTGAGGATGTTCATGAATCGGCCCATTACAGGTTTTTGGACGATGTCGTTCACTGTCGGAACAAATGGAGCAATGGGGTCAACAGAAATTCTAACCGAGTTCTGAGGAAATGAAGGTTGGATTTGTGACTGATGGTTCTGTGGTGAGATGAGCTGATTATGGCAGTAAAGGTGTGAGAGAATAAAGGTATACAGGTTGATGCGTAGAGGATGAAGTGTGGTTAGATGATTTTTGCAAATGGATTGATGAAGTTACTGAAGGTTTATAGTAGAGGCGTTTTGCAGTGAGAATGATGTGAATAAATGAGTGAAGTTATGAGGGATTTGTGGTGTTATTTGAGCAGAGGTTCAATATGGTTTTCAGTGGATTGTGGTATGGATTTGAGCAGAGGTTAGGAGCGGAGTTTTTTCTGTAAGGTTTTGATGTCGATTTCTCTTTTTTTTTGTTTCTTTTTCTTCTACTGCTATTGCAGAAATTAGGTGACAACCCTCTCCTCACTCTTCACCATTTGCTTCTGTTTTTATAGTGAATGTATGATAGAAATGGAGGGGAAAATGGAGCCAAATATCAGTTGAATTCTAGTTTATGTCAACTTCCTTATGCTTTCTTGATGCAGGGATTTATGGTTTCATTTTGGGCAAGCTTTTTGGACAGCAAAGATAGTAAAAAGGTTGTTTGCAGACTGGTTTTTATGCAGGTTTTGGAGTGTTGTGGGTAGCAGTAGCAGCTGGCTTTTTAACATATTTTTAAACTATTTTGCAGGACTGATATGCTTGGAGCATTATGCAAGTTTTGTTGTGTAGCATGTTTGGATTTTATGGACAGTTAGGATAGGGACAATAGCAAGGTTTTGGACTGATTTTATTGTTTGGACATTTTTTTACAAGGAGAGGAATAGCATAATAATAATAATAACAACAAAAAGTAAAAATAAAAATATTAAACTAAAAATTTCCAAAACATGAACATTAAAGGGAAATTAAAATTTATTTTAATTTTAATAATAACTCAACTAAAAAGTTGAATTAAAATTAGAACCAAATCAAGATTAATATTGAAAGAAAGAAATGAAAATTATAATAACTAAAAGAATTAAAAGGAAAAGATATTAACTATATATTTTTTGTGATTAAAGTGAAATGCTAAAATAAAATAATGCTAAGACATGTTTTTTTTTTGTTGAGATTTTTACTAAATTAAATCTAGAAGACTATAATTTTGACTTAAGAATAAAAATCTAAATGAAACTTGAAGAGACTACTTTTTTTTTGATATTTTGAATAATAATGTAAATACAATTAAGATGACATGAACTAAATATTTTTTTTAAAGGATTTTTCATGGAATTAAAAATAAAAGAAGAGAAAGTGTAAAATTTATGGTCGGATAAAACATAGTCCAAAATTAAGAATCAAATTCCATTAAATTCGTGAAACAACTTCGAACGTTAATAACTTTTTCGTGGCTTTTCAATGCGTAATCATCTCTTGTCTTGTAAAGAAAAATTGTAGATGGTGTCAAGAAAAATCATATGCAAAAAATAACCCCTCAAAATATTGAAATTTGAAGAAGTTATGAATTTTTGAAATCTGACTCGGGAATTGGCAAAAATAGGTCGAATTGCTTGTGAACTCTTGCCATGCAATGATGCGGATGGAATGCGGGATCTTAGGTCAAAAATTAGGGTATGACAGATGCCCCTATTTAAGTTTCTTCTATCCGGAGATATGAAGATTGGAATCTTCATTTCGACGAGATCGAAGGGACTTAAATATAGAATACATAATTTTTGGCCATAAGATACCGCAATTATGTTTATGATCTGATATGAATGTAACATTTTGAATTTAATGAGGAAGGATTCCGTATGAGGCAAACTACTGCTGGAGAAACCAAGCACATTATACAGTAATCCCACTGGGGAAGAGATTATAACTCCACTGGGGAAACAAAGTCATAGACTTCAAATGAGAGACTCTTATTAAAGAATAACTTTGAGGGAAGAAATGAATGATTTACATCCGTATTGAGACTGGAAAAGAAAATGATTTACATCAGTATTGAGACTAGAGAAGGGAAATGATTGACATCAGCACTGAGACTGGAAAATGATTGACATCAGTACTGAGACTGGAAATAAACATCTCTGACTTCTGAATTTTACCAAGAACGGTAACATATTTCTTCTTTAACCAAGATATCGCTTGAAAAGGATAAAATAACAAACTTCCCCACGGGACTTTTCCGAAGGGATGCCATTTGCTGAGTAGACATTATTGTTGGGGATACACAAGCTGCTCAAATAAAGAGGCCGCCACTTGCTTCCTTTCAAAGGTGTCAATAACATACAAGCTGCTCATGAAGAGACCGCCACTTGCTGTCTTCAAAGAATATTAAAGCACACAAACTGCTCATGAAGAGTCTGCCACTTGTTGCTAATAACCCACAAGCTATTCATGAAGAAGCTGCCACTTGTTGTCTTCAAGGGAACAATAACATACAAGTTGCTCAAATAGATAAGCTGCCACTTGCTGTCTTCCAAAAATACTAACGTACAAGCTGCTCATGAAGAAGCTGCCACTTGCCGTTTTCAAAAAAGTGTTGATAACATACAAGTTGTCCATGAAGAGAATGCCGCTTGCTGTTTTTAAAAGTGTTGATAACATACAAGTTATCCATGAAAAGACTGCCGCTTGTTGTTTTTCTTTTCAAAATTACCAATAACATACAAGTTGCTCATGAAGAGACCGCCGCTTGTTGTTTTCTTTTCAAAATTACCGATAACACACAAGTTGCTCATGAAGAGACCGCCGCTTGCTATTTTTCAAGAAAACAATAACACACAAGTTGCTCATGAAGAGACTGCCGCTTGTTGTTTTCAAAGGTGACAATAACATACAAGTTGCTCATGAAGAGACCGCCGCTTGCTGTTTGTCAAGAGTATCCATAACACACAAGTTGCTCATGAAGAGACCGCCGCTTGCTGTTTGTCAAGAGTATCCATAACACACAAGTTGCCTCATGAAGAGACTGCCGCTTGCTGTTTCCAAAAATACCAACCTACAAGCTGCTCATGAAGAAGCTGCCACTTGCCGTTTTCCGTACAAGCTGCTCATGAAGAGACCGCCACTTGCCGTTTTCAAAGGAACAAAAACACACAAGTTGCTCAAGTAGATGAGCTGCCACTTGTTGTCTTCAAAAAGTGTTGATAACATACAAGTTGTCCATGAAGAGACTGCCGCTTGTTGTTTTCTCAAAGATACCCATAAAATATCATGAAGATATTGCTGGAGGTGAGAATCAATAATTTCATCGAGGATGGACAAACTGCTCATGAAGAGACCGCCATTTGTCGTAGAGAAATCAGAAATAATCAAACTGCTCAAATAAAGAGTCCGTCGCTTGTTGTCATGTCGATATTCCAGAAGAAGGTTGTGATAACACTGCTGGGGAATAAAGTTCATCTTCAATGGGGAACCATGAATAAATCCTTCTTGAGGAGACCAAGTATTTACGTTGCAAAATAAATGCACTCTCCATCTAGGTTTCACAGCCTAGAGAGATCCACAGGGTATCGTTCACAAGAGACAAAGCTCAATCCAGGAATAAACTGGAAAGAAAAATAGTCAAACAAGACTCCACCCAATGAGGGAACAATTCAAATGGGGGTTTATCTTATCCAGAGATGGAAAAGGAAAGCTAAAGCAAGATTCTTCCACGAGAGTTAACTCAGTGGGGAATTAGAAAGAAGGCGCACTTTCTGCTTAAGTTGGCACTCTACCTGGAAAGATCAAATACATTATTTGAATAGACATAACCAAGGTATACGAACTCAAAGATATCAACAAATACAACTGTGCGTGCATGATGCAAGTGTGAATGAATAAATGAATGCCATGTATGTGCTGACAAAACAAATAGACAAGATAAACTGGAGATGATAAGACATCATAGCACAACCCAACACTCGGCTAATCTCAACAGGATGGTAACATTACTGGAGATAAAAACAAAAGCCATCATTGGTGCAAGGTCCTCTTACAAGACTTAAATATCTCTGGAGAGGGAGATATTTTCAAGTAGAAAACCCAAAGTCCAGTCTTCTATTACAAACAATCCATTGAAAGGATAACAACACGAACAAAGTTTCAGCTGGAAAGAAGTCTTGCTTAGCTGGAGATACTGGGAACACCACCCTCTGATAATGTGTGCAAAACATATCTTGAGAAATCTAGATTTCCCCTGGGACTAATTTTGGATGCCCCAAGTTTACTGCTGATAAGCTGCATGTTGCACGACAATTCTTGCGAATAACTTCACTTCTAAAATGCCCCAAGCTATATGGTTGGTGAGGAGAATCGTCTCAAGAGGATTTTACAAAAGACCTGACATTCACCATGCTCTGGTGTCTTCAAACTCTTAGAGGAATTCATCAAATCTCGACGTGATTGCCCCGGATTGACTGTAGTTGGCACAACAAAGTCTTCAAATTTTGCCCCAAAAGAGTAAACAAGTTGGGAAAGCATTAATTAGGAGAAGCAACATGTCCGTGCTTAAGGTCTTCAGGTGACATGCCCCTGGATATGATTTTTTTCTTGAAATGATTCGCCAATTACTCAACATAGTTTCAAGCCTTAAAAGAATAAACTCATCACTGGCGCTTATGTGAGTTTCCTTGATATCAAACAAATGTTTTGCAGTTAGAAAAAAAGTTTACAATGAGAATGAAAATTCTAATGCAACAGTTATGTAAGTCTTGAAGATTTTGAAAGATATCGCACAAATTTTGGCGAGCTAAAGCACCATTTATTTTTGTATAGGAAAAACATATGATACCAACATAACTATTTAGAACATTCATGGGAGTCAGGAACATTATCTCATTGAAGTATGCTTTCAAAATAACCTTGCCTCAATTAGGACTTTTGAAGGTTGTAACGTGGTCTGGTTCATGGTTTTAGAAAAAAAGATTTAAGGCTCAAAATATTTGGTGCCCACCCCCTTCATGATGTTCTCCAATCCTATGTTCAGTTAATTCAACGTGAGTGTTCATCTCTCAAAAGGATTTTGTGACGGTCAAGGAAACGACGAGGCTTTCGGAGTAGAAATCACCCTCATGTCTTCGTGTTTGTAGTCACCAATTTGTTCTTTGTTGAGGACTTTTCTTTGTAGTCCTTTCTTTGCAATTTTTATTTTCCCTAATTTTTGCCTGAACTAATTTTTTGAATTGATAGTCCAGCGGGATGCCTTAATTTTGCCTAAGTCACACGTTTTCATGTTTTTTGACTTAGCAGGCTTTTTCTTTTTTTTCTTGATTTTTGACTTTTTGAACAAAATGTGTGACATTAGCTTGTCTTTGTTTGTTGAGAGGATTGTGATTGCCTCATTTCTTGATGAATGAGGGATAACATTGTGGTTCCACATCCTCTAGATTCATTATACATGAAGGATAGCCCTCGTAGTTTCTCTTCAAAAAAACATCTTCCTTATGAAGTTTGAACACTCAATCAGATTAACTGAAAACTACCCTGCCCCAGGTTAAAATTCAAGGTTTTCGTATAGAAAAGAAACTCCTACTTCAAGGCTCAAAAGAGGTTAGCAAGGGATTATCTTCCTTATATCTCCAGTGTTTAGGGATTCGAAACAATGCCTGTACATCATCAGCAAGATTTTATCCAAAAGCATACAACCAGAGATTTTGTGTTTTTTAGATCATCATCCTCCATTCAATCTCTGCCTAGGCAAGAGAATGGGCAACAAGTTGGTATCATAATGTCAAAAGAAATTTAAAATTTGAAAACAAATATGAGTGAAACGAATGAATTTCTTCAAGACAAACATACTCATTGTATTAAGATAATCATACCGATGCAAACAAGTTCTTACATGCAAACAATGTTTTGATAAATAAGAAAAATTACAAAAAGCAGAAATAAGTTAATGATCTGGGAAGGCTTTCCATCTGGATTTGAATTACCGAAAACATCCTTCAAAAATAAAAGTCACTATCAATCGTGTTTACTCTTCGGCACGTGCTTGATTTGAACTTCAAAACCAACGTCCTTGAATGACAAGATACCACTTCTGACTAACTTCTGAACCTCAATCTTCAAAGCAAAGCAACCCTCCAAGTCATGTCCAGGAGCACCTTGATGAAAGGTACAAGCCAAATCAGCTTTGTAGTACCAATGTATCTTCTCAGGAACCTTCTGTGGAGGTCAGGCCTGAATCAAATTCCTCTGCATCAGGATAGGGAACAACTCTGTATAGGTAATTGGAATTGGATCAAACTGAGTTTTCCTCTGATTAGGGACCTGCTGATTCTGTTGATGAATAGGAGAAACATGATGATTCTGACGATGATTATTTCTTCCTCTGGTTCTCTTCTTGGAAAAGTCATTATCAAACTTCTTCACACCATTAGCTGAGCTACCATCTTCATATAAACATCCCTTTCAGACATCTTCTTCTAGACGCACTCCCACATTCGCCTTGTCAGGAAAGTCACTAGGCGCATTAACCAACACCTTCTCATGAGAGAATGATTTTAGAGTTTCAGTGAATACTTTTATCATCGCTTCCTCCCTCCTAAAAGGATTGACTTGGGTGGCAACCAAAATTTCGACCAAACCAGTTAAGTGCTCCACACTAGCTTTCAAATTAGTTATCTCTCTTCGGAGTTCAGAAACCTCTTGCTTGATATTCTCCAATGTTCTCTTAGCGCGAGTGTTGTACTGGTGAGACCAACGGAAAAATAAGACTCGGAAAAAGACCTTTGAAAGTGAAACAAAAAATGTAGATGATGTATGATATGCAAAAGAGAGTTTTTATTTGATTTTCAAGGAACTCAAGATATTAAGTTGTAAACATCAAAGTATGAAGATAGAAGATGAATTTTAAATCGGCTCCAAACATTGATCAAGTTATCATCAAGATCAATCATCCATTTTGGTGGATTAGGGTTTTCGCCCTATCAACACCCAAGATCCATTGAGCTTGACGAAACTTGTGATGTTTACAAAGAAAGACCTCCAAATCCTTCAAAGTCAAGTGAAAAGGGTTTTATGGATGCATGAATGCATGGATATGCAACAACCACAAGCAAGGTCACAAATAAAGTAGAAAGGTTCAACGTCACGAGCATGGAGTCAAGGTAAGGAACATCCCCAAGGTATGTACTAACGGTTTAATCACACCTGCAAGACAAGGTTCTAAGAGTTCCCGGAGTCTACATTCCTCCTTCGGATATTACCAACATCTTGATTACTCAATAATCAGCAATATTCTCAAGAGAAACTCATCCGAGCGTAGCATCGCGTAACAATTACTTCCAGATTACTCCATTATAATCTCCGCGCTACACCTAAAAGGCCAAGATGGGTTAGGGTTCTACGGTTCCCAGCTTCTCTGGCTCCCAGGTTGAAAATAATAATGTCTTCCCGATTACTCGGTAAACAAATATTACGTTCAAAAGGGCCTTCCACTGAGTGGGGGATCTCATGCCTCCTTCTTCGGGATTACTCCCTCAAAGTTAACATGACTATATCGCCCGTCCTATTCCTAAGTGTAACTTAGTCCGGGTATAGGACTTGTCCTTTGTAAATATTATCAACACCCAAATAATCATAATATATACATATAATCAAACAATCAAATAATGATAAAATAGATAAACAAATTAGGCTTAACCCACTTAGGGATGGACCAGCAAGAGGTCAATCTTTCCCCAGCAGAGTCGTCAATTCTGTAGCGATGAAAATCAGAGATCAAGCTATTAATTAACTTGACTCGCAAAAGCAAGAGTCGCCACCGCGCTTTATTATTTCCAAGGGAAAAGGGGCAAGAGCGAAATAAAACCCTAAAGTATGCAATGTAAAATAATACTTTTAAAAGTAATGAAAATACAAGGCGTTTTTGAAAAGAGGTCTATGGTTCGGGGGTTGGTTATACAATGGGAAGGTATTAGCACCCAATGCATCTGCGGTACTCCGCAGGAACCTTTTGAAATATCTGTTTTTTGGTTAAAATTGTTTGTTTGATTAAAATAGTTTGTTTGGTTAAAGATGGGTATGGACGATATTTTTGAAGATACGACGACCTAGTGTCAAAGTTTTGACTTAAAAGGTGTGAGTTTGAAATTTGAATCTTTTAGGAAAATCGACTTAATTTTTGGAAAAAAAATAGTAAATAGGAAAAAAATGAATGAGGGTGTTCGCTTGATCGTATTAGATATATTTGCTGACATGAAGTCAACAAATTTAATTCTTTCTCTTGGAGTTGATCATAAGCAAGTAGGTCTAGTAATCGAGCAAGAATCATATATAAGTAAAAAAATCCAAAAGAAACAAACAAGGAGAATAGTGACAAGATAAACTATAAGAAACTAAATAAACGCCCAAAGAAGAATCATGAATAAAAGGAAAAGATAATTAGAGGGTTATCTAAACTAATTTTGAAATTCTAAGGTTACTAAGTAAACTAAACTTAAATTCTAAAGTTTCTAACTAAACTAAACAAGATTTTAAAGTTAATAACTAAAACTAAATTAAAATTATAAAATTACTAACTTAAAATTCTAAAGTTAATAAATTAAATTTAAAATAAATTAGAATTCTAAAATTACTAAGTTAGATCTAAACTAGAGTAAAAATTTTAAAATTAGTAAATTAAATCTAAACTAAATAAATTCCAAGGTTGCTAACCTAAAACAAAGAAAGTTCCAAAGTTACTAAACTAAATCTAAATCAAATAAAATTCTAAAAGTTTACTAAGTCAAATCTAAATGAAATAAAATCTAATTCTAAAGTTTACTAAGTCAAATCTAAATGAAATAAAATCTAATTCTAAAGTTTACTAAGTCAAATCTAAATGAAATAAAATCCTAAAGTTACTAAAATAAAACTAAACAAAAAAATCTAAAGTTTACTAAGTCAAAACTAAAACAAATAAAATTCTAAAGTTACTAAATTATATCTAAATCGAATAAAAATTCTAGAGTTATTAAATTAAATCTAAATCAAATGAAAATTTTCAAGTTACTAAAGCACTAAAATTACTAAATTATATCTAAACTAATTTAAATATAAACTAAGTTAATTATAAAATCACTAAGTTATAAAATTAAAATTCTAAATTTGTTAAATTAAATCTAAACTAACTTAAATTTCTAAAGTTACTAAAATAAATCTAAGCTAACTAAAAATTCCAAAATTACTAAACTAAATCTAAATCAAATAAAATTCTAAAATGACTACATTACATTAAAATAGAAATTCTAAAGTTATTAGGTCAAATATAAATTAGATAAAAATTCTAAAGTCAAATCATATCTTAAACTAATTGAACGTTCTAATAAATCTAAACTAAAAAATCTAGATTAAGACCACTTTAAGCCTAAATTAAATTAATTATAAGGAAAAGGGGTGTAAAACTGAAGTATAGGGTGGAGATAATAGTTTTGAATGGGCTTGTTTAATTGTGTTGGGGTGAAGCCCATATGCCATCCAAATAATAAAACAAACTAGAGTAAAATATTGCATGGACTAGACCGGGTCACAGGGTGAGGCCCGAAAGTTTCAAAAGAAGCAACTTAATATTTTTCACTAGGTTTGGCCGTTCCACTTCTTCTTGGAAAGGGTCAATAGTTACTTTTAATATAATTATCAACAACTCCCAAAATTCTGTTACTCTTTCAATGATTCACCCTCTACAGATTTCTCTATGCTCTCACGTTCCTACTTCTTCTCTTCAAATAAACCTTCCTTTCACCAACCAGTAACAACAAACAAAATTCCTCTGTCCCCACAATTTTCAATGAATAAACAACAACAACAGTTCTTGCAAAGAAGAAAAACATACCTGGTACATTGTTGTTATGATATTTCCTCCTCTTTAGATTTCTCAGGCGCATGACTTGAGCTATTCTGCTTAATTATCTTGAGCTTGAAATCATCCAATGATACACCAGTCTCAACAGACTGATCACGTTCATGGCCTTCATACTCGTTCTCATGGTCAAAATCGTGATCGAGTTCATCATTTTCATGAACATGATCATGCTCTTCATCTGAAATTAACGCATGAATTTCAGGCCCAACAACATAATCATCAAAGGAAACAGCTGGATCAGGAGTAATAACAGCATGACCGAGTGGAGGAGGCGACACGGTAATAACGAAATTATGATCGGTTTTCTACTGGTTTGAAAATGTTGATTTTGCACCCACAATCCATGACATGTTTTCACTTTGCTTTGTTAGTACTCTTCATTGCATTTGTTCTCTGATATGGTGACTTGGAAGCAACTTTATCCTCTCTCTTCTCGAGGAACCGATGAAGAGAAGCTTTCCCCGTAACTGGAAGGTCGCAAATGATGGGTCTGAAAGAATTTGAGGATGTTCATGAATCGGCCCATTACAGGTTTTTGGACGATGTCGTTCACTGTCGGAACAAATGGAGCGATGGGGTCAACAGAAATTCTAACCGAGTTCTGAGGAAATGAAGGTTGGATTTGTGACTGATGGTTCTGTGGTGAGATGAGCTGATTATGGCAGTAAAGGTGTGAGAGAATAAAGGTATACAGGTTGATGCATAGAGGATGAAGTGTGGTTAGATGATTTTTGCAAATGGATTGATGAAGTTACTGAAGGTTTATAGTAGAGGTGTTTTGCAGTGAGAATGATGTGAATAAATGAGTGAAGTTATGAGGGATTTGTGGTGTTATTTGAGCAGAGGTTCAATATGGTTTTCAGTGGATTATGGTATGGATTTGAGCAGAGGTTAGGAGAGGAGTTTTTTCTGTAAGGTTTTGATGTCGATTTCTCTTTTTTTTTGTTTCTTTTTCTCCTACTGCTATTGCAGGAATTAGGTGACAACCCTCTCCTCACTCTTCACCATTTGCTTCTGTTTTTATAGTGAATGTATGATAGAAATGGAGGGAAAAATAGAGCCAAATATCAGTTGAATTCTAGTTTATGTCAACTTCCTTATGCTTTCTTGATGAAGGGATTTATGGTTTCATTTTGGGCAAGCTTTTTGGACAGCAAAGATAGTAAAAAGGTTGTTTGCAGACTGGTTTTTTATGCAGGTTTAGCTGGGAGTGTTGTGGGTAGCAGTAGCAACTGGCTTTTTAACATATTTTTAAACTATTTTGCAGGACTGATATGCTTGGAGCATTATGCAAGTTTTGTTGTGTAGCATGTTTGGATTTTATGGACAGTTAGGATAGGGACAATAGCAAGGTTTTGGACTGATTTTATTGTTTGGACATTTTTTTACAAGGAGAGGAATAGCATAATAATAATAATAACAACAAAAAGTAAAAATAAAAATATTAAACTAAAATTTTCCAAAACATGAACATTAAAGAGAAATTAAAATTTATTTTAATTTTAATAATAACTCAACTAAAAAGTTGAATTAAAATTAGAACCAAATCAAGATTAATATTGAAAGAAAGAAATGAAAATTATAATAACTAAAAGAATTAAAAGGAAAAGATATTAACTATATATTTTTTGTGATTAAAGTGAAATGCTAAAATAAAATAATGCTAAGACATGTTTTTTTTTTTGTTGAGATTTTTACTAAATTAAATCTAGAAGACTATAATTTTGACTTAAGAATAAAAATCTAAATGAAACTTGAAGAGACTACTTTTTTTTGATATTTTGAATAATAATGTAAATATACTTAAGATGACATGAACTAAATATTTTTTTAAAGGATTTTTCATGGAATTAAAAATAAAAGAAGAGAAAGTGTAAAATTTATGGTCGGATAAAACATAGTCCAAAATTAAGAATCAAATTCCATTAAATTCGTGAAACAACTTCGAACGTTAATAACTTTTTCGTGGCTTTTCAATGCGTAATCATCTCTTGTCTTGTAAAGAAAAATTGTAGATAGTGTCAAGAAAAATCATATGCAAAAAATAACCCCTCAAAATATTGAAATTTGAAGAAGTTATGAATTTTTGAAATCTGACTCGGGAATTGGCAAAAATAGGTCGAATTGCTTGTGAACTCTTGCCATGCAATGATGCGGATGGAATGCGGGATCTTAGGTCAAAAATTAGGGTATGACAGTTGTTCTGACTTTACATATTAGATTGTTAGCTTCCTCTTCAAGCCGAACTTTTGAAATGTTAATCCCAATAAGCCAACTTTTATGAAAGTTTTCCTTAAGACTCGACATTAGCTCAAATAATATAAGGATTGCCTTCATACTTCAAATGTTCCCCCACCCTTTCCTACCAATGATTAAGGTTTCATCGACATATTAAAGGTGCGAAAAACACTCGCTTCCCTCGTCGTCGAACATGTATCTTGAAAAATCCCTCGAATCTAAAGCTTTCTTCATTAATAAGTTAAAACCTTATGTTGCCAGTAGAAAGAGAAACATAGATAAAAGGTCTCCTTGTATAAGACCTGATGGAGCCTTGAAGAACGAGAGGTAATAGACCGTGATAGGCGACAAGACATATTTAATAATAATCACCCGACCTCCAATGGACAATTGATTATTCTTCCATCTAGATAATTTGGATCTCATTGCATCGATCACGGGCTTCCAAGTTGCTAAACGTCTCGGACTTTCCCCAATTGGAAGACCGAGGTATTTGAATGGGATTGTTCTGACTTTACATTTTAGAATGTTAGTTGTATCTTCAAGCCAAAATTTTGAAATGTTAATCCCAATAAGCAAACTTTTATGAAAGTTTACCTTAAGAACCAACATTAGCTCAAATAACATAAGGATTGCCTACATACTTCGGATGTTACCTTACCCTTTCCTACCAATGATTAAGGTGTCATCGGCATATTGAAGGTGCGAAAAACACTCGCTGCCCTCCTCGTCGAACCTGTATCCTGAAAAATCCCCCGAATCCAAAGTTTTCTTCATTAATAAGTTAAAACCTTCTACTGCCAATAGAAAGAGAAAAAAAGATAAATGTATCCTTGTCTAAGACCTGACGAAGCCTTGAAGAACAAGAGGTAATAGACCATGATAGGTGACAAGACATATTTAACAATAACCACCCGACCTCCAATAGACAGTTGATTATTCTTCCATGTAGACAATCTGGATCTCACTGCATCGATCACAGGCTTCCAAGTCGCTAAACATCTCGGACTTTCCCCAATTGGAAGACCGAGGTATTTGAATAGGTTTGTTATGATTTTACAGTTTAGGATGTTAGCTTCCTCTTCAAGCCAAACTTTTGAAATGTTAATCCCAATAAGCAAACTTTTATGAAAGTTAACCTAAAGACCCGACATTAACTCAAATAACATAAGGATTGCCTTGATACTCCAGATGTTCCCTCACCCTTTCCTACCAATTATTAAGGTGTCATCGACATACTGAAGGTGCGAAAAATACTCGATGCCCTCCCCGTCAAACCTGTATCCGAAAAAATCCCCCGAATCTGAAGCTTTCTTCATTAATAAGTTAAAACCTTTTGTTGCCAGTAGAAATAGAAACTGAGATAAAAGTTGTCATTGTCTAAGACCTTGACCCATCTCGAATTCCTTTGTCGGACTCCCGTTTACTAATACTGATAGAGCATTTGTTCGTAAGCATTTTGTGATCCAACTCCTCCATTTCTCATGAAAATCCACCTTTTGCATAACAAAGTTAAGGAAGTTCCAATCCATAGCCGAAAGCCTTTTCAAAATCGACCTTAAATATCAATAACTCTTTTTTCTTTCTTTTGGCCTCATCCACGAATTCATTTGTAATAAGGATTTCATCAAGAATTTGTCTTCTGGATATGAATGATGATTGAGTTTCTAACACCACCGAACTGATCACCTTTTTAAGTCTATTTGATAAAACTTTGAATATTACTTTATAGATGCATCCAATTAAGGAAATAAATTAGGAATCAGACACTTTCAGAGTTCTTTTTCTTTGGTATCAACACTAAGAACACACAGTTTGCTCCCCTAACTATCCGATTGTTGGAATAGAATCATGTTAAAACGCAGGGAAAAAAAATCATTTTTGATATCCTCCCAAAACTCTTTTACAAAGTCAAAATTCACACTGTCTGGTCTTGAACTTTTTGAAATTTCACAATGTCTAGATTATATATGTTGGAAATGAAAAATAAAAAAGAGTAGAATAGGTTAAAATGCAAAACTCTATTATATTATTTTTAAGATAGTTGGCTGAATTCTTCATAAAAAATCTCAATTCATTGAGTTGTTATCTTTTAAAATAATAAAAAAGAATGGTATTTGTTCTGGACTGGCCCAATTATTAGAATTGGCCCAATCTGCTTCCACCTTTGATACAACCCAATAACATTGTCCCAGCATCCCTGGTCAACCATGCCCTTGAACGAGACGACCAACAATACCTGAAACGCACTCGTGCGGACAACTTCCTCACAGTCTAATCGACACACAAAGATAAGACACTCAAGAAATGCTCATAAATTCTCCTTCTCTTCATCTCATTCTTGCTCGACACAACGGCTAGTTACGAACATGACTTCCCGTTTTGACCAAGTCTTGGCAGTTACCTATTTTTGCAGACCCGCATATCTAGGCTCAAAAATAGGGACCAATGGCTACGCGCCAGGGGAATTATATAAATCCTCACACTTGTGAGGGCTAGGTATCCAATATTCACTGATAAAACCCTAATCTCTTTCTTGTATCTCTTTGCACTATTTCTTACTAGATCATCAGAGTGCCTTGCAGGTACACCCCCTCCTCTACAGAAATTTCCAGCCAAGCAGACGTCATCATCAAGGCCCACTTTCAGGTTCTGATCAACTAGTAAGATTAGTGGCTCCGTCTTTGGGAAGTTATCTTCCCCGTTTTCCTTCTTCCTCGAAACCGAAGAACAAAGATACCTTCACACTTCAAATCATGGCCGACAACGATGACCACCATCTGTCTGGAAAAACTGTATTTTCTCCTGTCCACAAGAAAAACGGGAGCCAAGAACTTCCTCACCTAGAGGATATCCCCGATATCAGAGACATTTGGATAACATCCCCAGACTCAATAGATACTGAATGCATCAACCTCCAATTCTTGGATGATCAGAGGTCCAAGAATCTCAACAAGGAGCCGTCAGAAGTCCTCCAATCAGTTCATATTCCATCGAATGTTAACCCGACCATAACATCCTGCTCGCTTCCCTCAATCAAACCAACACCATAATCCTACAACAAAGCAAGAGGATTGGGGCCTGGGAGAAGAAGTGGTCAAAGTCTCCTCCTCAGAAACACCATCGTTATGACTCCTGCAGTCCATCTCCACCAAGGTGTTGTCGCCCCCCCGCACGGGAGAAACAAGAGGTTTATTTCATAAAAAAACTAAGTCGCATGCCTCCCCGTAAATATCAGCGCTCCCCAATCTCTAAAAAGACAAAGAACAACCGGCTTGACCGCGTCCGCTCATCATCACCCAAGCCAAGAAGGAGCACCTCTCACCAGTGGGACAACAACCTTCGACGAGGAAGGGATCACCATTCCCCATCACCATCTCCTGATAGAAGCGAAAATGACGATACTCATGGACCGTTATCAAGAGAAATCATGGAGACCACTCTCCCTGTCGGTCTGGAGAAACCTCCCCACCTCGGGAGCTACGATGCAAAGACCAACCCTAACGAGCACATCGAAAAAATCACGCGCTGCTCAACTATAGAGGAGTTCGTGGACCGATCAAATGTCGACTCTTTCCTACAACGCTTAAGAAAGGGGTCATGGCATGGTATAACATCCTTCCCGATGAATCCATTACGTCGTGGAAGAACCTGGGGAGATAATATCCCGGGCACTTTACGGCATCTCGCCGCCATCCAAAGTTTGAAGCGTCTCTGAAGGCGATCATCCTAGGGAAGGATGAGTCCCTCTGAGAATATATTGAATGTTTCAACCAGGAAACCACACAAGTCTCCACGACTGACGACATGAAGACATACCTCCTTTAACACGGGCTCAATCCCCGCAGTGACTTTATGAATGTAGCTAGTATCGAATCACCAGCCACCCTAGATGATCTCCTACTCAAAGCACATGCATACATACAGTTCGAGGAAAAAGAGGCAGAAAACGACATGTGAGACTCGCGGCATAGAGAGAATGCAAATTCCTCAAAGAATAAAGAACACTTGACATTCCGTCGGAGAGGAGAAAAGAAAAGGGAGGAAAAGTCCTGGGAGTCCTGAAACTACAAGGCGCCGGCCAGTCATTTTCGTGACTATACTCTTCTCAATGCCTCGTGCGAGAAGATTTTGACCGATTGCACAAATGCAAAATTCAAGCAAGTTGGGTTCCACTTCCCTCGACAAACATCGTCCAAGATAAGGGCGAACAAAAGCAAGTATTGGAGGTTTCATAAAATTCATGGGTATTCATTGTGTTGTACCCCAAAATTTTCCCTCTCATATTACTCAACATATTCTCATTGAAGCCCTCAACCTGCTCAAGAATGCCCAAGAGTTGACCAGACAAACTCTCTTCTAAAGCAATGAATCTCCAATTAGGGTTTCCATTTTCATCAAGATGGGTGAGCTCCAAAGGCTTCAAATTTTTTCCATGGTCCTAATATGTTATCAAGACCATCCATGTCAAGTTTTATGCCTTCCACAAGAAGTTTGCTCAGTCAACTGCTCAAATGCCTAAAAATCAACTGTACTAGGTCAAAAGTCAACTGTGACCCACATACAGTCAAACTTCAAGATTTTTGGTCAACATCAACATTTTGAAGTGATATCCATCATTTGATCAAGGGTTGACCATGATTCCTCAAGGAATGCTCCTAATCCATAAAAACTCAAAAGTTGCTAAATTAGGGTTTCTGCAGGAAAAGTCAACCAAAATTTGACCAGGCATAACTTTCTCATATTTTATCATAAATTTCTAATCCTGGGCTGATTTTGAAGAGAATATAATTCCCTACAACTCCTCTTCAGCCCTCAAGTTCAAGAAATGCACCGATGAAAAGATATAAATTCAGACATTATAAGTCTTTTTCAAAAGTCAACAAAAACACCTTTTGGGTCAAAGCTTCTTACATGAACATGGAAGATTAAATTGAGATGAAACCAAAAGGGTTGTTTATAGGACATCCCAATCTTTCTAAAAAGTCTAAGAACACCCTCTTAGGGTTAAAAATGAGAGAGACATGCATTTTTAAAGTTGACCAGTTTTTGGAAATGTGCATGAAGTCAACATTGATCAAAATGACCTTTTTTTCTTCTAAATGGGCCCATCTTTTCATGCTTGAAACTTATTTCTAACCCACGACCTTTAAGCTCATTCATACATTATTATTCTATTTATATTATTTATTTTGAGATTTTATCTATTAAAAATGCAAAATTAAATAAATAAATAAATAAAAGGAATAATGTAAGATTTGATTTCAAATCTTCTTCTCATCAAATAATGGGCAAAATGTGTTGGCATATCAAGGCAAACTCGTGGAGAAAGAGCAAGATTTGATTTGGTCCAAATATGCAAAAATCATATTATTGAAAGAAATTATTTTCTCAATGAAAGAAAAGATTTCTTCCAATTTTGTTAACCTAATATGATTCGCTATATATGCATGGCTATTCAGAAGCACAAGGACACAAATACGCAACCCTAAGTACTCATACAAAAATTGAAAAAATAATTAAAAATTGTAAAATTCCAAAGTGCAACTCATGGTCTCTTTCAGTCTAACCTAAGCCTTCAATCCATGCCTAGAGGTTCCCAGGAGTCTATCCCTGTCCAGATCCAAGCTTGCAGCACCCTCAAACGCCCAGATCAAGAGTCACCGGAATGGTAAATTTCTCAAGCTTCAAACTTTTATTTCATGGCGTGTAAATGAGATATTTGCACATATTTATGTTTAATATCATATTTGCAAGAGTTTTGAACCATTAGCAGCAAACATGCACGCCAGAACAGCAACATGCCATTGTTAGGGCACAAAGGTCTTCCTCCTTCGTATCTGCATTTACAACTAGTTTCAGGCCAACAGACCACCATCATCATGATCGCAACCCCTGAAATAGAGGGATAAGGTACCTTTGGCATCTTTATATCACGTATTTTGCAGGTTCGAGTTTGAATAACACCGAAGAAGACGACTGGCCTCCGACGCCGGTGAGAGCAAGACCGGTTGACTCACTGCGTGGCAAAAAGACAATGTTTCATTGGCTGGCCTCAACTGGTTCTCTATCTCTCTCTGTGTTTGATTGGCTCGTTTAAATTACAAGGGTCCCACTTGCTGGAGCGTGTTTGACAACTCAGCATTTGCTTTATTTTCACATTATATAATTTTGTTTTATTTATATGTATGAATGAACAATCAACGCAGATGGCAAGGACATGGATGTGTGAAACCAAAGACCTGGGTTCGATCCCAGGCGTGTACATTTTGCTATTTTTTTTTATGTTCTATGCATGATCCAGTGCGCCTCATACTCAGATGTCAACCATGCATCTCCAAATCCAGCCATTGGATCTTAGTGGGTCCAGATCTGGCGCTCCTGGAGCGCTTCCCCAAGATGGACATCCCAGATGTGGCAACATTGGATCAGGCAGGCATTGGGCTTGTATGATCCGAGCTTTACAAAATTCAGCGCTGCACCCCTCCCCCAGATTACTCAACAACATCAGGCCCATTCATTTTTTATTCTAATTTTTTTTAAATTTATTTATTTTGTTTTCTTTATTTTTAAAAGATCATTTTTTAACTAAACAAAAAATCAATAAAATCATAAAATGTTAGAATTAGGTTTTTCCACTAAATTTAATTTTGTTAATTAAGTAGATTAATTTAATTTAGGGCAATTTAATTTCTTTTTCATAATTTAAATCAATTAGAAAATTAGGGTTAATTCATAAATATTTTCTTAAATAAAAATACAAAAAATATTTTCTTTCACTAATTAGGTTTCCTTTGAATTCAAGCCCTAATTCTTCATACTTAATTTTGTCGCGCGTATCCTTTTTCCATTATTTTATTAATTACTGTATATGTTCCAAGGTTGTAATAGATTTTAATTAGGTTTATTTTACTGCCGTTCATTTATGTTTACCCCCATTTTTGGTTATGTAACCCCTCCCCGAAGCCTTGTAATAGCTAGGTTTTTATTCTCGCACTTTACTTTCCGCTATTATTAACTGCTTAGACTAATAGGCTTGTATGGAAATAATAACGAGTAAAACGGTAGATAAACATAATTATGCAAAGATAATCAACTGAAATCAAATACATGCACATGTTCACTCCTAGGATTTATCCCACTTCGGTTGCCTTCGGTAAACGATCATGAAGTATAAGGAGTTTTAGTGGTTTCCCTCTAGTCTCAAAAGATAAAAAATGACCCATTTGAATGTTACCTCGGAAAGATATTTAAGACTCTAGGGTAACTACTAAGGTTTCCTAACCATTGCTTTGTGACCGTAATTGTCCCTTCGAATGTCCCTTAAACTCCAACGATAGAGCTACATACTCCTTAATAGTAGGATATCATTGTCTAAAGGAAACGAGAAAATAAACAGTCTTTTTCGAGTAGGTAGAAGCTTTTAAGTACTTGCTCAAAACAACAAAAACTCTTTCGCACTTACACTTTCAAACACGTTTCAAACAAAGTTTCCAAAAACGCTTTATCACACTCTTGAGAACTGATACAAGGGTTACCATAAAGTGAAACACTGCACTAAGGCATTTTTAAAGTTTTTTTCCAAACACACACAAAAGAAATTTTCAAAATGAGGAAGTATCGAAGAGCCCGTGGAAAACCACGGATAGAAAGGGTGTCAATACCTTCCCTTTCTATAATCTACCCCATGTACTCAGAAACATCTCGAAAAAGGTTTTTTATATTCTTTTCCCTTTTCCTTTGTTGGATGAAATAAAATTCGGTGGCGACTCTATCTTACTGCAACATTTGCAAATACAAAATGCAAACCAGTATTAACAGTCAGTTTTGCCACCGTATCACAGAACTGGCGACTCAGCTGGGGAATTATAATAATATGGGGTTCACCTTAGGATTTAAGTCATTCTTAATTTCTTCTTTGGTTTGTCTTGTCTGATTTACTTTTAAGGGTATCTGTTTGGGTTGTTTGGATCCTAAACCCGGATCGGGGAATTCCTTTTAGGTAAGTAGCAATAAACTGTGAGGGAGCTGTGCGGGGTATACCGACACGGTTGAAACAGTAGCTACATTGATGCAATACTTTGGTGTGTACCGGTATCCCTTGAGTAATCAAGTAGAATATGAGGCCACTGCATGGTATCATAAAGCATCAACTGACCTTAGTACCTTAGTTGACCAACTTGGTATTTAGGACGTAGTGAGATAGCCGTCTTTGGTGTAAACCCAAAGTCGGTTGATACTTGATGCTACACTCATTGAGGTTTGACTCTCGAGTTTTGTTTGGTGGCAAGTCAATTGTCTATCAGAACAAAATTTGAGGGAAAGATCGGTGATATTGAGATCCCTTAGAACCCGGTTACTATATTTAGGACAGGTTGAACCAATCCAACTTCAAGAGGGTATACCTTAAAATCCATGCAAGCCTTAAACCTAAGGTCTTTGTGTGATTTTCCTGTGTTTTCTATATCTGCTATATCTGAGCATAATCATGACATCATAACATAGCATATCATACTAACCATTTCAAGGATTCTTAGGGTTTACTTTTATCTTGTTTTGTAGGACATGGCCCTCGCCCGCAGATTCACTATCCAAGTCAGTCTGGTAAAAGTACCTCCTCAACTTAAGGAATTGGTATCAAGGGTTCCTGAAAGCTCTCCCTTCACTGAAAGACATGGTCGACTTCTCAGCTTGGTCACCTCAAACCCTGATGAAGAAATGCTAAAAGTGCTCTTCCAATTCTTTGACCCACTACATCACTGCTTCACTTTTCCAGATTATTAGTTAGTGCCTACCATGGAGGAGTTTTATCAGTTACTGGGGGTGCCTATCCTTAACAAGGTACCTTTCAATGGTATGGAAAGAGATCCTAAACCTGGAGATATTGCTAAAGCTCTGTCCTTATAGTGATCTGACGTAGTAGCAAATTGGGAAACCAGGAGAGGTGTCAAGGGTTTTTTGGCTAAGTTCTTGTTTGAGAAAGCTCATCATTTTTGGGATACCCTGGACTTACAAGCTTTTGAAGAGGTATTAGCCCTTCTCATCTATGGGTTGGTACTGTTCCCCAATTCGGACCAACTCATAGACGTGAATGCGGTTAAGGTTTTCTTGTCGCGCAATCCGGTATCTACTCTACTTGGAGATATCCTACATTCTCTGCATACTCACACTATAAAGAGAAGAGGACCCTTCTGTGCTGCACTCCTCTTTTGGCTAGGTGGTTTATTTTGCACCTACCTAGATCCGTCTTGAAGAATGAACAAGGTTCGAGGTGGTCTCATAGGATAATGACTCTTACACATTCAGGTATTCATTAGTGTCCTTGATCCTCGGAGAATGATACCATTATTGATCGATACGGAGAATTCCCTAATGTCCCTCTCTTAGGAATTAGAGGAGGAATCACTTATAATCCTTGCTTGGCACTGCGACAGTTTGGATATGCGAGAAGGGATGGTCCTCATGATACACTTATCCAAGGAATCATCTTCGACTATGAGAATGATGCTCAGGGTTACCGTAAAAGGTTCATGCGAGCTTGGGGCATGGTACACAAAGTTGATAGCAAGACACTGGGGCACAAGAATCCCATCCCTCTTGAGCCTTATCTCAAATGGGTACGATCCCATGCCCAAAATCTTATGATGCCTTACCCCGCCATCCTACCTATGATTGTGGAACCAGTTGTTGAAGGAGACACTTCTTATCTTGTTCTTCATCCTGACATGCCAATTGATCATGAGGAGTTACAAAAATCCTGGGTGCAACTTAAAGATGAGCGAGATACGTTTGAAACTCAATTCTGCACCAGCAAGAAGAAAGTCCTGGAACTCACTAGGCTGCTTCATGAGGAGAGGAGTATAAATTTCTACGTTGCACCAAAGAGGATGCGCTCATGGGAAACCTAACTTTCTTTTTGCTTTAAGTTTTGTTTTGTTTGATTGTAATCCTAAAAGGCACTCTTTGTAACAATTCAAACTTATTAATATAATTAACGTGTGTTTCTTTTGGTTAAGAAAATTTGAGCCTTTAAGATTCCTTGAAATCATTGCATACGCATATCATCCATGACATTGCATAAACACGTTTCATAATAGGTTTCTCATCTTCTGCGCTGTTTATTTCAGCAAAAATGTCTTCGGAACAAAGTATTAAGGACCTTCTAGCATAAAATGCCCATTTTCAGCAAATGTTCGTAGCCTTGGCTAAAGGGAAGGAAGATCTGAAGGCCCTTATTCTAAAAGAGAAGAAGAAGAAGAAGAAGAAGAAGACCGTTGGTGTCCTGAATCTGGGCAGAAGATTTAGGGGACCGTTGAAGCAAACGGTTGATCTGACCTCTTCATCCAAAGAAAGGGAGAACCAAGAGGGTGAAACAAGGGAGGAAGACCCTAGTCCAAGAGTTTCTGAGGATGAATCTGGCTACAACGATGAAAAATATCCTTCCACTGAGGATAGATACAAACAGCTAGAGGGTCGTATGAGCATAACGAAGATCCAAAGAATACCAGGGCTGGATTTTGAAGAGCTGGGTTTGGTATCTGGGGTTATTATTCCACCGAAGTTCAAGGCTCTGGTATTTGCAAAATATGATGGGGTGTCTTTTCCCAATCTTCATCTTTGTTCCTATATGAGGAAGATCCAGCCTCACACTGCTGACCGAAAGTTATGGGTCCATTTTTTACAAGAGAGTTTGGCTGGCGCTCAATTGGATTGATTCTATGAGTTGGAAGGAACCAACATTCATACCTAGGAAGACTTGGCTACTGCTTTCTACAAGCAGTACCAATACAATGCTGACCTGACACCAACTCGAGTGCAACTGCAGAATATGTCCATGGGCTCAAAAGAAGGGTTCAAGGAATATGCACAAAAGTGGGGGGATCTAGTTGGAAGAGTACAACCTCCTCTGGCTAATCATGAAATGGTAGACATGTTCATGGGCACTCTGACAGGACCATTCTTCAATTTTCTAATTGGGAGTTCCTCATCCAGGTTCGCAAAGATGGTTCTGATAGGAGAGAGGATCGAAAATGGTATCAGAAGCGGGAAGATCCCGATGGCTACATCTCCTAGTGCTGAGAAGAAGTCATTTGGTGGAAAGAGGGAAGCCAATGCTGTGTGTCATACCCCAATTTTTGACCTAAGATCCCATTTTTTATTTTTGCATTTTTATACAACAGTCAAGGTCACTAAATACAGTTGGTTTTAACCTCTCACCTTCGAGCATTGATTATGCAGAAATTGTCAAGTGTTTTGAACATTCTTAGCCTATGTATCACTAACTTCTAATCAAGCACGAAATGTGTGTTTTTTGTTTCTTTGATTTCATGTGCTGACAGGACTCCTTCGATTCAGCCTTTCGACTGGACAAGTTTGTTGTTTCGACTGGACAAGTTCACTGCCTGCAAGCCTGTTTCGACTGGACAAGTTTGTTGCCTGCATGCCTCTTTTGAATCTGGACAAGTTTACTTCCTGCAAACATGCTTCGATTGGGCAACATTGCTTCCTTTGAACACGGGCTTTCGATTGGGCAATATGTTTGTTTCGATCCACATGCTTCGATTGGGCAACATTGCTTCCTTCGATCCACAAGCTTCGATGGGCAATACATTGCTTCCTTCAGTCACAAGCTTCGATTAGGCAATACAGTCTTCCTTCAGTCACAAGCTTCGATTTGGCCATGTAGTTTCCTTCGAAGTAACCCCCTTTGATCCACAAGCTGGACATGTGATTTCCTTCAAGGTGGCCTCCTCCGATTCACAAGTTAGACCACTAAACCCTTCGAAGCAACATACTTAGAGCACACAAGTGGCCTCCCATATACTGCCAAACTCAAGCCAACTGTGCTGCTATGCAGCAGTCCTGCACCAACCTGCCACTAAGCTCCAAAATACTGAAAAAGCATGCGCTGTCTCAGTCCTGTACTTGCACAAAAACAGAGTGCACAAGAACTGCATTGAAGAAAACAAGGGGGTAGTATACCCAAATAATTCAAATATTATTTGATTTCCCCCTAAAACCATATCAAAGCTCGCCTATAAATAAAGAGGCTACCACACATTTTTTTAAAGAAGAGAGAGGACCTTCTGGGCCAGGCGAACGAATCTTCAGAAAATTCTCAAAAACACCAAATTTTCTCAAACACAAAAAATCTCAAGTCCCTTCAATACTTGTGTGAACAAACCCAGAATCCCCAAACACTTACTTCCTTCGATTCTGAAGAACAACCATACTTCAGTCTCCTTCGAAACAAAGAAGCATCACACTTGCTTTTTCTTTTCCTTCAAATCCAGCGCTCCCAGCACAGCCTGTGATCCCTCTTTCGAATCCAGCATCCAGGGCCACCACTCAAGGCCCCACATCCATTCAATTCCTGAAGCAAGGTAAGTCACTCTTACCCTTGAACTTTTCGTTTCACAGCATAACATGTAAATAATACTTTTGTTCGTTTCCAGCATGTACATAACACTTTGTTTCTTTTCGTTTCCACCTATTTCATACGTTTTCAGAGCTAAATCCTTTCGTTTTACTTGTTGTTCACCTGAACTAGTTTTAATTATTAAACTGTTTGAAAGATAAATACTAGCATGGCCTCAGGCCATGTTGTCATTTAATGTTTGAAATGAAATAAACAGGAAACAGGAAACAGGAAATAGGAAACGAAGCTTCTGGCTTCTACCTTTTTCTCCAGGTCAAACGAAAGAGACAACCAGGAGGCAAACCATGTCCAAACGAAAGACATTCCCTCATTGCTTTCAACCTCCAGTCGAAGAAGGCAACAAGGCAGAATTAAAAGACTTTGCCATACACTGACTGCAAGACCAATCGAATGACAGAACCTCACTGGTGCCAGCCCCAGTCGAAGGATACAACTTGTTGTTGCCTTTGCCCAATCGAAGGATAAGACCTCGCCCCTGCCAAAGCCTAATCGAAAGACATGACTTTTCTGTTGCTAGCCCCAATCGAAGGAGGCCAACAAAATTCCAGTCGAAGTGTGCTACTGCCTGGGTCGAAAGACACTCAGTTTTCTTACTTTTTTTCTTTTCCTTCATATTTTTTTATGCCTTTGTAATAGCGTAGGTTTTTATCTTTCTGCATTTTTATTTACTTTGTACAAATGCTAGTAATTAGGCAAGATAAAATCAACAAATAAACAAACCAAAAAAAATCCAAAAAACACTCTTTAATCATTACTTGAACATACTTTAAAACATGCAAAAAACACTCAACAAATCAAAACTTCCCCCAAGGGCATGTTACCTCCGTTCTACCGCGATACCGGTCGTGCCTATTGCTAGAATGCGTGCGTTAATGTCACCCACTAAAAAAACACAAACAAATCAACTTTTTTCTAGAGGAACTACGCTATTTTGATTCCTTCATTGGATACGTAGGCAAAGGGTCGCGAAACCCTCACGAACGCAATAATAAAAACTCATTTCTTTCCCCTTAAGCAAACATAGTTGTAGATAAATACACCCTTATATATAACAAACAATTTTAAACCAAAAAACAGATATTTCAAAAGGTTCTTGCGGAGTACCGCAGATGCATTGGGTGCTAATACCTTCCCATTGCATAACCAACCCCCGAACTCTTGATCTCTTTCAAAAAACGCATTGTATTTTCATTATTTTACATTGCATGTTTTTAGGGTTTTATTTCGCTCTTTTCTATTTTACCTTGGAAATAATAAAGCGCGGTGGCGACTCTTGCTTTTGTGAGTCAAGTTAATTAATAGCTTGATCTCCGATTTTCACCGCTACAGAATTGGCGACTCTGCTGGGGAGAGATTGACCTCTTGCTGGTCCATCCCTAAGTGGGTTAAGCCTAGTTTGTTTCATCTGTTTTATTATTATTTATTTGTTTGTTTGATTATATGTATATATTGTGATTATTTAGGTATTGTTAATATTTACAAAGGACAAGTCCTATACCCGGACTAAGTTACACTTAGGAATAGGACGGGCGGTATAGTCATGTTAACTTTGAGGGAGTAATCCCGAAGAAGGAGGCATGAGATCCCCCACTCAGTGGAAGGCCCTTTTGAACGTAATATTTGTTTACCGAGTAATCGGGAAGACATTATTATTTTTGACCTGGGAGCCAGAGAAGCTGAGAACTGTAGAACCCTAACCCATCTTGGCCTTTTAGGTGTAGCGCGGAGATTATAACAGAGTAATCCGGAAGTAATTGTTACGCGATGCTAAGCTCGGATGAGTTTCTCTTGAGAATATTGCTAATTATTGAGTAATCAAGACGTTGGTAATATCCGAAGGAGGAATGTAGACTCCGGGAACTCTTAGAACCTTGTCTTGCAGGTGTGATTAAACCGTTAGTACATACCTTGGGGTGGTCTTTACCTTTGACTCCATGCTCGTGATGTTGAACCTTTCGACTTTGTTTGTGACCTTGCTTGTGGTTGTTGCATAGCCATGCATTCATGCATCCATGAAACCCTTTTCACTTGGTTTTCAAGGAATTTGGAGGTCTTTCTTTGTAAACATCACAAGTTTCGTCAAGCTCAATGGATCTTGGGTGTTGATAGGGTGAAAACCCTAATCCACCAAAATGGATGATTGATCTTGATGATAACTTGATCAACGCTTTGATCCAATTTAAAATTCATCTTCTATCTTCATACTCTGATGTTTACAACTTAATATCTTGAGTTCCTTGAAAGTCAAATAAAAACTCTCTTTTGCATATCATGCATCATTCTACATTTTTTGTTTCACTTTCAAAGGTCTTTTTCCAAGTCTTATTTTTCCTTTGGTCTCACCAGTACAACACTCGCGCTAAGAGAACAATGGAGAATATCAAGCAAGAGGTTTCTGAACTCCGCAGAGAGTTGACTAACTTGAAAGCTAGTGTGGAGCCCTTACCTGGTTTGGTATGAATTTTGGTTGCCGCCCAAGTCAACCCCTTTGCTAAAGCATAAGTGAATCTCTGTTGATTTTGGCCTTGAAGTTTAGGACAGGTTTCCTTCAGCACAAGTCCAGATGGAAAGCCTTCCCAGATTACTAACTTATTTCTGCTTTTGTAAATTTTCTTGTTTATCAAAACATTGTTTGCATGTAAGAAATTGTTTGCATCTGAATGATCATCTTAATACAATGAGTATGTTTGTCTTGAAGAAATTCATTTGTTTCACTCATATTTGTTTTCAAATTTTAAAATGCTTTTTGCATTATGATACCAACTTGTTTCCCATTCTCCTGCCTAGGCAGAGATTGAAGGGAGGATGATGATCTAAAGAACACAAAATCTCTACTTGTATGCTTTTTGAATAAAATCTTGTTGACGATGTACATGCATTGTTTCAAATCCCTAAACACCGGAGATATAAGAAAGATAATCCCTTGCTAACCCCTTTTGAGCCTTTGAAGTAGAAGTTTCTTTTCTATACGAAAAAACCCTCAAATTTTAACCTGGGGCAGGGTAGTTTTCAGTTAATCTGATTGAGTGTTCAAAATTCATAAGGAAGATATTTCTGAAGTTAAACTACGAGGGCTATCCTTCATGTATAATGAATTCAGAAGATGTGGAACCACAATGTTATCCCTCATTCGTCAAGAAACGAGGCAATCACAATCCTCTCAACAAACAAATAAAGACAAGCTAATGTCATATTTTTGTTCAAAAATCAAAAATCAAGAAAAAAAAAAGAAAAAGCCTGCTAAGTCGAAAACTTGAAAACATGCGGCTTAAGAAAAAATTAAGGCATCCCGCTGGACTATCAATTCAAAAGAATTAGTTCAGGCAAAAGTTAGGGAAAATAAAAATTGCAAAGAAAGGACTACAAAGAAAAGTCCTCAGCAAAGAACAAATTGGTGACTACAAACACGAAGACATAAGGGTGGTTTCTACTCCGAAAGCCTCGTCGTTTCCTTAACCGTCACAAAATCCTCTTGAGAGATGAACACTCATGTTGAATTAGCTGAACATAGGTTAGAGAACATCACGAAGAATGGGTGGGCACCTATAAATTTTGAGCCTTAAAAAATCTTTTTTCTAAAAACCATGAACCAGGCCACGTTACAACCTTCAAAAGTCCTAATTGAAGCAAGGTATTTTTGAAAGCATACTTCAATGAGATAGTGTTCCTGACTCCCCTGAATGTTTTCTAAAAAGTTATGTTGGTATCATACGTTTTTGCTATAACAAAAAAATAAATGGTGCTCTGACTCGCAAAATTTGTGCGATATCTTTTCAAAATCTTCAAGACTTACATAACTGTTGCATTAGAATTTTCATAATAAACTTTTTCTAACTGCAAAACATTTGTTTGATATCAAGGAAGCTCACATATAAGCACTAGTGACGAGTTTATTCTTTTAAGGCTTGAAACTATATTGGGTAATTGGAGAATCATTTCAAGGAAAAAATCATATCAGGGGGGCATGTCACATGAAGACCTTAAGCACGAACATGTTGCTTCTCCTAGTTAATGCTTTCTCGACTTGTTTACTCTTTTGGGGAAAAATTTGAAGACTTTGTTATGCCAACTACAGTCAATCCGGGGCAATCACGTCAAGATTTGATGAATCTCTCTAAGAGTTTAAAGACACCAGAGCATGGTGAATGCCAGGTCTTTTGTAAAATCCTCTTGAGACGATTTCTCCTCATCAACCATATAGCTCGGGGCATTTTAGAAGTGAAGTTATTCGCAAGAATTGTCGTGCAACATGCAGCTTATCAACAGTAAACTTGGGGCATCCAAAATTAGTCCCAGGGGCAATCTAGATTTGTTAAGATATGTGATATGTTTTGCACACATTATCAGAGGGTGGTGTTCCCAGTATCTCCAGCTAAGCATGACTTTTTCCAGCTGAAACATTGTTTGTGTTGTTATCCTTTCAATGGATTGTTGGTGATAGAGAACTGGACTTTGGGTTATTCACCGAAATATATATTCCTCTCCAGAGACATTTAAACCTTGTAAAAGGACTTTGCTCCAATGATGGCCTGTGTTCTATCTCCAGTAATGTTCCCATCTTGTTGAGATTAGCTGAGTGTCAGATTGTACTGGGACGTCTTATCATCTCCTGTCTATCTCCTCTATCTGTTTTGTCAGCATATACATGGCATTCATTTATTCATTCACACTTGCATCATGCACACACATTGATATTTGTTGATGTTCTTGATCTGTATACTTTGGTTATCAAATTTCCTCTCCTCAAATAGAGTGTCAACTTAAGCATAAAGTGTGCCTCCTTTCTAATTCCCCATTGAGTTAACTCTCGTGGAAGAATCTTGCTTTAGCTTTCCTTTTCCATCTCTGGATAGGATAAATCCCATTTGAGTTGTTTCCTCATTGGGTGGAGTCTTGTTTGACTATTTTCTCTCCAATTCATTCCTGGATTGAGCTTTGTCTCTTGTGAACGATACCCTGTGGATATCTCTAGGCTGTGAAACCTAGATGGAGAGTGCACTTATTTTGCAATGTAAATACTTGGTCTCCTCAGGAAGGATTTATTCATGGTTCCCCATTGAAGATGAACTTTATTCCCTAATAGTGTTATCATAACCTTCTTCTGGAATATCAACGGGACAACAAGCGACTGACTCTTTATTTGAGCAATTTGATTATTTCTGAATTTCTTTATGACAAATGACGGTCTCTTCATGAGCAGTTTGTCCATCCCCGATGAAATTATTGATTCTCACCTCCAGCAATATCTTCATGATGTGTTATTTATATCTTTGAAAGCAACAAGTGGCAGACTCTTCATGAGCAACTTGTGTGCTTTAATATTCTTTGAAGACAGCAAGTGGCAGTCTCTTTATGAGCAGCTTGTGGGTTATTGGTATCTTTGAAAGCAACAAGTGGCAGACTCTTCATGAGCAGCCTGTGTGCTTTAATATTCTTTGAAGACAGCAAGTGGCGGTCTCTTTATGAGCAGCTTGTGGGTTATTGGTATCTTTGAAAGAAACAAGTGGCGGACTCTTCATGAGTAGCTTGTGTGCTTTAATATTCTTTGAAGACAGCAAGTGGCGGTCTCTTTATGAGCAGCTTGTGGGTTATTGGTATCTTTGAAAGCAACAAGTGGCAGACTCTTCATGAGCATCTCGTGTGCTTTAATATCTTTGAAGACAGCAAGTGGCAGTCTCTTTATGAGCAGCTTGTAGCTTATTGGTATCTTTGAAAGCAACAAGTGGCAGACTCTTCATGAGCAGCTTGTGTGCTTTAATATTCCTTGAAGACAGCAAGTGGCAGTCTCTTTATGAGAAGCTTGTAGGTTATTGGTATCTTTGAAAGCAACAAGTGGCGGACTCTTCATGAGCATCTTGTGTGCTTTAATATTCTTTGAAGACAACAAGTGGCAGACTCTTCATGAGCAGCTTGTGTGCTTTAATATTCTTTGAAGACAACAAGTGGCGGTCTCTTTATGAGCAGCTTGTGGGTTATTGGTATCTTTGAAAGCAACAAGTGGTGGACTCTTCATGAGTAGCTTGTGTGCTTTAATATTCTTTGAAGACAACAAGTGGCGGTCTCTTTGTGAGCAGCTTGTGGGTTATTGGTATCTTTGAAAGCAACAAGTGGCGGACTCTTCATGAGCAGTTTGTGTGCTTTAATATTCTTTGAAGACAGCAAATGGCGGTCTCTTTATGAGCAGCTTGTGGGTTATTGGTATCTTTGAAAGTAACAAGTGGCGGACTCTTCATGAGCAGCTTGTGTGCTTTAATATTCTTTGAAGACAGCAAGTGGCGGTCTCTTTGTGATCAGCTTGTGGGTTATTGGTATCTTTGAAAGCAATAAGTGGCGGACTCTTCATGAGCAGCTTGTGTGCTTTAATATTCTTTGAAGACAATAAGTGGCGGTCTCTTTGTGAGCAGCTTGTGGGTTATTGGCATCTTTGAAAGCAACAAGTGGCGAACTCTTCATGAGCAGCTTGTGTGCTTTAATATTCTTTGAAGACAACAAGTGGCGGTCTCTTTATGAGAAGCTTGTGGGTTATTGGTATCTTTGAAAGCAACAAGTGGCGGACTCTTCATGAGCAGCTTGTGTGCTTTAATATTCTTTGAAAACAATAAGCGGCGGTCTCTTCATGAGTAACTTGTGTGTTATTGTTCTCTTGAAAAATAGTAAGCGACTTTCTCTTCATGAGCAACTTGTATGTTATGGATACCTTTGAAAAACAATAAGCGGCGGTCTCTTTATGAGCAACTTGTATGTTATTGATACCTTTGAGAAAACAGCAAGCGACAGTCTCTTCATGAGCAACTTGTGTGTTACTGTCACCTTTCAAAACAGCAAGCGACAGTCTCTTCATGAGCAACTTGTATGTTATTGACACTTGTGAAAGATAACAAGTGGTGGCCTCTTTATTTGAGCAGCTTGTGTATCCCCAACAATAATGTTTACTCAGCAAACGACATCTCTTCAGAAAAGTCCCGTGGCGAAGTTTGTAATTTATCCTTTTCAAGTGATATCTTGGTTAAAGAAGAAATGTGTTACCGTATCTTGGTAAAATTCAGAAGTCAGAGATGTTTATCTCCAGTCTCAATATTGATGACAATCATTTTTCCAGTCTTAGTACTGATGTCAATCATTTTGTTTTCCAGTCACAGTGTTGATGTCAATCATTTCCTTTTCCAGGCTCAGTACTGATGCCAATCATTTTCCAGTCTCAGTACTGATGCCAATCATTTTCCAGTCTCAGTACTGATGCCAATATTTTGCCAGCCTCAGTGCTGATGTCAATCATCATCTGCCAGCCTTAGTGCTGATGTCAATCATGTCTTTTCCAGTCTCAACACTGACGTAAATCATTCAAGAGTCTCTCATTAGAAGCCTATGACTCTTGTTTCCCCAGTTGAGTTATAATCTCTTCCCCTGTGAGGTTACTGTATAATGTGCTTGGTTTCTCCAGCATTAGTTTGTCTCATGCGGCATCATTCCTCATTAAATACAAAATATCACATTCATATCATATCATAAACATAATTGCGGTATCTTAAGGCCAAAAATTGTGTATTCTATATTTAAGTCCCTTCAATCTCGTCGAAATGAAGATCCCAATCTTCATATCTCCAGATAGAAGAAACTTAAATAGGGGCAGCTGTCATACCCCAATTTTTGACCTAAGATCCCATTTTTTATTTTTGCCTTTTTATACAAAAGTCAAGGTCACTAAATACAGTTGGTTTTAACCTATCACCTTCGAGCATTGATTATGCAGAAATTGTCAAGTGTTTTGAACATTCTTAGCCTATGTATCACTAACTTCTAATCAAGCACGAAATGTGTGTTTTGTTTCTTTGATTTCATGTGCTGACGGGACTCCTTCGATTCAGCCTTTCGACTGGACAAGTTTGCTGTTTCGACTGGATAAGTTCACTGCCTGCAAGCTTGTTTCAACTGGACAAGTTTGCTGCCTGCATGCCTCTTTCGAATCTGGACAAGTTTACTGCCTGCAAACATGCTTCGATTGGGAAACATTGCTTCCTTCGAACACGGGCTTTCGATTGGGCAATATATTTGTTTCGATCCACATGCTTCGATTGGGCAACATTGCTTCCTTCGACCCACAAGCTTCTATGGGCAATACATTGCTTCCTTCAGTCACAAGCTTCGATTAGGAAATACGGTCTCCCTTCAGTCACAAGCTTCGATTTGGCCATGTAGTTTCCTTCGAAGTGACCCCCTTTAATCCACAAGCTGGACATGTGATTTCCTTCAAGGTGGCCTTCTTCGATTCACAAGTTAGACCACTAAACCCTTCGAAGCAACGTACTTAGAGCACACAAGTGGCCTCCCATATACTTCCAAACTCAAGCCAGCTGTGCTGCTATGCAGCAGTCCTGCACCAACCTGCCACTAAGCTCCAAAATACTGAAAAAGCCTGCGCTGTCTCAGTCCTGTACTTGCACAAAAACGGAGTGCACAAGAACTGCATTGAAGAAAACAAGGGGGCAGTATACCCAAATAATTCAAATATTATTTGATTTCCCCCCAAAACCATATCAAAGCTCGCCTATAAATAAAGAGGCTACCACACATTTTTTTAAAGAAGAGAGAGGACCTTCTGGGCCAGGCGAACGAATCTTCAGAAAATTCTCAAAAACACCAAATTTTCTCAAACACAAAAAATCTCAAGTCCCTTCAATACTTGTGAGAACAAACCCAGAATCCCCAAACACTTACTTCCTTCGATTCTGAAGAACAACCATACTTCAGTCTCCTTCGAAACAAAGAAGCATCACACTTGCTTTTTCTTTTCCTTCAAATCCAGCGCTCCCAGCACAGCCTGTGATCCCTCTTTCGAATCCAGCATCCAGGGCCACCACTCAAGGCCCCACATCCATTCAATGCCTGAAGCAAGGTAAGTCACTCTTACCCTTGAACTTTTCGTTTCACAACATAACATGTAAATAATACTTTTGTTCGTTTCCAGCATGTACATAACACTTTGTTTCTTTTCGTTTCCACCTATTTCATACATTTTCAGAGCTAAATCCTTTCGTTTTGCTTGCTGTTCACCTGAACTAGTTTTAATTATTAAACTGTTTGAAAGATAAATACTAGCATGGCCTCAGGCCATGTTGTCATTTAATGTTTGAAATGAAAGAAACAAGAAACAGGAAACAGGAAATAGGAAACGAAGCTTCTGGCTTCTACCTTTTTCTCCAGGTCAAACGAAAGAGACAACCAGGAGGCAAACCATGTCCAAACGAAAGACATTCCCTCACTGCTTTCAACCTCCAGTTGAAGAAGGCAACAAGGTAGAATCAAAAGACTTCGCCATACACTGACTGCCAGGCCAATCGAAGGACAAAACCTCACTGGTGCCAGCCCCAATCGAAGGATACAACTTGCTGCTGCCTTTGCCCAATCGAAGGACAAGACCTCGCCCCTGCCAAAGCCTAATTGAAAGACGTGACTTTGCTTTTGCTAGCCCCAATCGAAGGAGGCCAACAAAATGTCAGTCGAAGTGTGCTACTGCCTGGGTCGAAAGACACTCAGTTTTCTTACTTTTTTTTCTTTTCCTTCATATTTTTTTATGCCTTTGTAATAGCGTAGGTTTTTATCTTTCTGAATTTTTATTTACTTTGTACAAATGCGAGTAATTAGGCAAGATAAAATCAACAAATAAACAAACCAAAAAAAACCCAAAAAAAACACTCTTTAATCATTACTTGAACATACTTTAAAACATGCAAAAAACACTCAACAAATCAAAACTCCCCCCAAGGGCATGTTACCTCCGTTCTACCGCGATACAGGTCGTGCCTATTGCTAGAATGCGTGCGTTAATGTCGCCATCTAAAAAAACACAAACAAATCAACTTTTTTCTAGAGGAACTACGGTGTTTTGATTCCTTCATTGGATACATAGGCAAAGGGTCGCGAAACCCTCACGAACGCAATAATAAAAACTAATTTCTTTCCCCTTAAGCAAACATAGTTGTATATAAATACACCCTTGTATATAAAAAACAATTTTAAACCAAAAAACAGATATTTCAAAAGGTTCCTGCGGAGTACCGCAGATGCATTGGGTGCTAATACCTTCCCATTGCATAACCAACCCCCGAACTCTTGATCTCTTTCAAAAAACGCATTGTATTTTCATTATTTTACATTGCATGTTTTTAGGGTTTTATTTCGCTCTTTTCCCTTTTCCCTTGGAAATAATAAAGCGTGGTGGAGACTCTTTCTTTTGTGAGTCAAGTTAATTAATAGTTTGATCTCCGATTTTCACCGCTACACTGTGCACGGCCGAAAGGGGCGTAGTAAGGCAGACTACCACCAATCTGTAGGGGCAATGCTGGTCTCTAGTTTGGCACGCGCACAACAACCACAACAACGGAACAATCAGCCAAGGGTAGAAAGACCTCAAAGTCAGTTCACCCAAATCAACATGCAATTGTCACAAGCATTGCAACACATGTTGAAGATGAATCTGATTATGGTGATAGACCCTCATCCAAACCCTAAGACTTCCTCTCCTAACTACAATCCGGATGCAAGGTGTGCTTATCATTCTGGAAGCCCAGAGCATGATACTAATGATTGTTGGGCGCTGAAATACAAGATTCAGAATATGATTGACGCCAAGGAGATTGAATTCGACCCTCCTGAGACTCCCAACGTGATCACTGCTCCCATGCCAAATCATGGCTAGGATTGAAAGCATTTTTGTTTATTTGAATTCTCAAGTTGTATTTTCTTTGTTTATTCAAACAGTTATTATCATGTCAAAACTTTGTTATTTCATTAATGCATTACACATGTTTGTCTTGAATTAATTTGTTTTAACTATGCTTAAACTGCTTTATACTTCCTTTTCGTGATATTCAACTCTCGATTAAAAGCTCTAAGCCTTTAGAGAGAGGATGATGAAAACGATACCATAATCTCTACAGTATACTTTTGAGCAGACCCTACTGACGATGTGCAGGCGTTGTTTCAAATCCTAAACAGTGGAGTTATAAGGAAGATAACCCCTAGTTAACCCCTTTGAGCCAAAGAAGTAGGAGTTTTTCTTTCACACAAATTAAAACCCTTAATCATAACCTGGGGCAGGGTAGTTTTCTCAGTTAATTCAGAGGCGCATTCAGTCGTAATCCTCTGCTTCGCACACAATGAATAGCCTCAAAGACATCCTTCCGAATCAAAAGACGGTGATGGTGCCACATAGTCATTAAAACTGGCAGTCATTATCTCTCAAAATAAAAGCCCATTAAGTCAAAAAATACGAAGGAGACTTAAGAAAAAACGGGGGCATCCCGCTGACTGTAATCACAAAAGAAACAATTCAGACAAAAGAAGGGATAACGAAAAAAAAAGGTTACTACAAATCCTCAATAGAAAAAAGATTACAAAAATGACTGCCTATTAAAAATAAACTTTCAGTATCTGAACCATCACCGGAACATCAAGGACAGTACTCCAGGACTCAACTGGGATTCTAAACGCGTAATTAACTGAGCATAGGACTGAAGGACATCACGAAGAACGGGTGGGTACAAATAAATTTTGAGCCTTTATCCTTTGTTTCTTAAGCCGTGAACCACACCACGTTATAAACCTTAAAAGTCCTACCTGAAGCATGGGTTAGTTTGAGAGCATACTGTTACAAAGGTATCCTGACTCCTATAGAACTTGTTACGAATCCTGAGTTGATATCACATTCTCGCAAATTTTGTTTTACTACACAAAACACATTTTATAAAAAAAAATTTTCAAGATAGACATGAGTTTTGCATTCTTTAAATGAAATTGTTTGCATATGACTAATTGTTTGATAGCAGAGAAATCCGCACAATGGATATTCAATGAACAGACATCCTCTCAATGGACAAAATCACCTCAGCGAGAAAGAAACTTCCAATAACAGGTCTTCCATAAGCAAGGCGTATAACATTATGTCTAACACACCTGGGGAAGTCTCTCTAAGAGTGCCAAATAACCAGAGGCAGATCTCCATCTGAATCACTTGGGGCATTACACACGTATTTTAGCAACGAATCATGTGCCATCAAGAAAACATTTTTGACAGTACTACGACACAACACTATGGACAATGATAACTCCCTACATAGTAGAGGCAACTAAAGCTTTGGAATCGGCTTCCCCAAATAGGAGTTATTTTCCCCAGTAAGCTCCTTCAGAGAGCCGACGTCTATATTCCCCAGCCAAATTTTATAATCGCAAGCGGTTCATACAATTTTTTCCCAAGCAGTGTTTATTTCTATGAATACAAAAGCTCAATCCCCAACAGAGATATCCCCTCCCAGATTTATTCTCAAGCAGAGTCTATCCCCAGCAGAATATTCACAAACGGGAGAAAATCCACGACATAGTCATCTCCGTTCGCCATCCCCAGCGGAAGTAGAAGAACCACTTTTTCTACGATGGTCAGGAATTCGATTTCCACTACTCTCCAGCAGCAGTCAGGGATTTATTTTCCCAGACTCGGATATGTCATAATAGCATTTCATGTTCATACATCGTGACGTGTGCACACATATTGCATACAGAATAATCTCATTTATTTTGAGAACATCATCATACAATGCATTTCATGCATCACATATAATTAATCATGTACCTTTTTTAGGAAAGATAGTTATCATCAACAATTTCCAGCAGGTCCAAGATTAGCTCCTGAAACTAAATAGAGTAATTATCTGTGCGACCAAATGCAGCTTTACACGGGTTCGTCACGAAGCAATCTTACACGGGTTTCTCCTAAAGGCAGCTTCACACGGGCTTATCTTGAAAAAAAATCTCACACGGGCCCCTTCTCATACATTTCTAAATAATGTTTCACACGAACTCATCACGAAGTAACCCTACAATCCAAATTCCTTCCCATAGCCCTACACGGACTTATCCCGAAGTAACCTTACCCAGGTTCTTTCTGAAGTTTTACACGAACTTATCCCGAAGTAACCTTACCCAGGTTCCTTTTGAAGTTTTACACGAATTTATCCTGAAGTGACCTTACCCAGGTTCCTCCTGAAGTTTTACACAGACTTAGCCCGAAGTAACCTTACCCAGGTTCCTTATGAAGTTTTACACGGACTTATCCCAAAATAACCTTACCCAGATTCCTTCTGAAGTTTTACTCATACTTATCCTGAAGCAACCCTACCCAGGTTCCTTCTTAAAAATTCCCGATGTAGTTTTACCCAAACTCATCACGAAGCAACCTTACCCAAGTTCCTCCTCGTTTCAGATGCAGTTTTACCCAAACTCATCACGAAGCAACCTTACCCAGGTTCCTTCTCGGTTCAGATACAGTTTTACCCAAACTCAGCACGAAGCAACCTTACCCATGTTCCTTCTCAGTTCAGATGCGATTTTGCCCAAACTCATCGTGATGGAGCCCTACTACCCAGGCTTTCATTTTGAAGTAACCCTACTATCCAGGTTCCTTCTCATAGCCCTACTATCCAGGCTTTCATTTCGAAGCAACCCTACTATCTAGGTTCATTATCATATCCCTACTATCCAAGCTTTCATTTTGAAGTAACCTTACTATCCAGGTTCCTTCTCTTTTATCTCCAGACAACATTTTACAACACTGTTAAAACCTAAACCCGACCAGATACGGTCAATTTCATATTCCCCAGTAGAGTAGTGGACAATCGAAGCTCCTAAACTCTATTTCCCAGGACATAAATCAACATTCCCCGGCGAAGCCCTCCTCAATGGCATGTACAAGAATTCTCGCAAAGGAATCTCTTACGCAACCAATATCTTTTTTGGATGGCATCTTTAAGCCCATCTCCGACGAATTTCAGTTACCTTCTCCAAATGGCATCTTTAAGCCCATCTCTGAAGATTCTCCGTCACCTTCCAAATGGAATCTGTAAGCCCGTTCCTGATATTATCGATCAACATTCACTTCATGCGAGTGGAAATTTCCAGGCACTCTAGTGTTCAATCATCTTCCACCTTCAGATCACGAAAGGCAGACAAGCCAATCTACATCCTCAGGTCTAAGAAGATTGAACAGGGGAAGCTGTTGTACCCCAAAATTTGGCCTCTCATATTACTCAACATATGCTCATTGAAGCCCTCAACCTGCTCAAGGATGCCCAAGAGTTGACCAGACAAACTCTCTCCTAAAGCAATGAATCTCCAATTAGGGTTTCCATTTTCATCAAGATGGGTGAGCTAAAAAGGCCTCAAATATTTTCCATGGTCCTAATATGTTCTCAAGACCATCCATGTCAAGTTTCATGCCTTGCACAAGAAGTTTGCTCAATCAACTGCTCAAATGCCTAAAAATCAACTGTACTAGGTCAAAAGTCAACTGTGACCCACATACAGTCAAACTTCAAGATTTTTGGTCAACATCAACATTTTGAAGTGATATCCATCATTTGATCAAGGGTTGACCATGATTCCTCAAGTAATGCTCCTAATCCATCAAAACTCAAAAGTTGCTAAATTAGGGTTTCTGCAGGAAAAGTCAACCAAACTTTGACCAGGCATAACTTTCTCATACTTTATCAAAAATTTCTCATCTAAGGCTCATTTTGAATAGAATCCAATTGCCTACAACTCCTATTCAGCCCTCAAGTTCAAGAAATTCACTCATGAAAAGATATAAATTTAGACATTATAAGTCTTTTTCAAAAGTCAACAAAAATACCTTTTGGATCAAAGCTTCTTACATGAACATGGAAGATCCAATTGAGATGAAAAAAAAGGTTGTTTAGAGGACATTGTGATCGGTGGATCTGGAACTGACTGTTTGACGCTGGTTCGCGAAATGTCGCGGTAAGCAAGAGTCGCCACCGTCTTTTATTTTCTCCAAATGGAAAGGACAAAAGCACAGAAAAATTCCTTATAGAGAGTGCTCTCGGTTCGGGAGGTAGATTATAGAAAGGGAAGGTGCTAGCACCCTTTCTATCCATGGTTATCCATGGGCTCTTAGATACTTGCTCATTTGTGTTTTCAAAATGGTTTGTTTGCTTTTCAACTGTGGGTTTTTAAAAAGTTTCTTGAAAATTTCAGTTCGACTCTTGTATCGGTCCTCAAGAGTGTTTGAAAAGTTGCTTTCGAAAGCTTTTTGAAAAGGTGTCGGTGTGAAAAGTATTTTTGATTTGTTTTGGAATTAGAGCAAGTATCTAGAGTCGTCTACCTACCCTAAGGAATTCGTCTGTGTAAATGTCCTTAAAGTAGTGCCATCCCACCATTGAGAGGTAGGTAGCACCACCGCTGGAGGTGTTCGGGTCAATTCGAGGGTTCGGGACATGGTGATCACCGGAGCAATAGGAAGACACCTTAGAAGCTACCCTCATGCCATGTTTATGGACATGAGGACTTACTAAAACGTCCTCTACTCGACGATCACCTTTCGAGGGGCAAGGCAACAGTGAGGCGTACCCTAAGGGTGGTGTGTGATTTGTGTGTCATGTTCGTTTATTTTTGTCTTGTCATGGATTGGTGATCTACGCGTTGCTTTTATTTTTAGGCATTCATTCTTTCATGCGGATTATTAACAGTTAAAAAAGATGCGAGAAGGTAAAAGGTCCTACGCTATTACAAAGGCGCGGGTCCACATCGCCAAATTAGTCCAGGACCCGATTTGAAATAAAATAAAGTGCGAAAGATAAATATCTAATTAGTCTATTACATGGCTTTAGGAGAATTACATTATATTCACAAAAAGAAATAAAAATGCGAAGAGAATTAAAATCGGGAATGCGAGGGCGTTGGACCCTTTTAAAGAAATTGAATTAAAATTACGAAATTAATTAAATTGAATGTGAAAGGAAGTTATTTTTTTTTGAGTTTTTTGTATTTATGGATTTTAATGAGAATTAATGGAATTAAAACCTAATTCTAACTATTTTTAATTTATTAAAAAAACATGTTAAAATTGAACCTAAAATTAACCTAATTATTTACATGGCAATTTATTTACAAAAATAATAATTAATAATTAATATGGTAAAAAAGAAAAAAAGAAGGATAAAAGTCTTTAAAACCCTAATTCTACAATTTTTAGTTTATAAAAAAACATTTAAAATTAAAACCTAGAATTAAAACTAAATCAATTAATAAGATTTATTTACAAAAAATGTTAAATAAAATATACTTTTGTTTTTGTCTTTTCTGATTTTTATAATTTTTATGTTAAGGAAAAAATTAATGTAAAGAATTAAATTAAAATTAGACAAAACAAACAAAATAGAAAGAAAATAAAAAGAAGGAAAGGAAGCAAACCCATGGGGTGTTGACCCCAATTTGGAGGTCTTTGGCTAGCAATCAGGCCCAATGTTTTAAGGCCTTGTTTGACTTTATTGGCTTGTGTGTGACACGTCTGACTTATGCCTATGGTGGTCTCTAGATCAAGGCCCTTGGACTCATGCTCTGAGACATGTGGCACACTTGGATACAAGGCTGCATAGTAGGCTTCAGGAAGCAAGCTGCATAGAATCACATGGAAACAAAATATATTAAGGAAGTGAGGGGACCTGGGAATCGAACCTAGGTCCCAGTGCTTATGTGACAACGCCGCTACCACTTGTACCAAGCGCTTTCTTTGTAATATTACTTGAATGCAATTAATATATAACAAAACAAATGCTAATGCTGTTAATTCAAAAAACGCGCTAAAACCTGAATTGACCTATCACGTTGAGACAGCATGCCTTCTTCTTCGTTGGTCTGCATTTGCCTGAAAAACATAAAACAAGATTGCGGGGGTTTTAAACTCCCACTATATGATACATGGAAAAATAGCGAATAGGCCGTCGTTGATCAGAAATTAGGCGCGACCTATGCATTGAGTTTGTTTGAAGCTCCTGGTTCTAATGGCCTAAGTCTCATGTATCAATTTTTCCAGAACAAGGAAGCCCTAATTCGTGACCTCTGAAAACCTAGAATGCTCCAATGGTGGATTCTCATATAATGCACGAAAACTAAATTAAAGGGCATGGTTAGCTTCAGAATGATTAACTTAACACAAATCAAACATTAAAAATTGAAAATAACGCATGAATCATGATACATGAATATGAGAAAAATTATGAACAGGACAGGGTCGTTCTACCAATTCCTTGCGTTAGAGACAATGGTTTTGATCCAGAAACGTTCCTTGAAGCCTCAGGAATGTAATGGGATTGTTCTCTTGCCTTGAAACGCTTTGGAATGGTGTTTTCAGTTTTCACTTTTTTCACAAAAATTGCAAAGTTCTTGTTCAGCTTTGGGCGCAGCTTTTAGGTTGTGAGCATTAGGTTTAGCTTCTGGCTTATGTATGGGATGGATTAGGGTTGAATTTTGAACCAAAAGATCCTTGCATTGATGTATGAGATATTTGATTTTCCATGCATATTTTCCAAATCTTTTTCATGTGATTTTGATTCCAATCATGGCCAATCTTTCCAATTTTGTTGTGCACGAATCTTGAATAGCCAATGAGAGCAAATGCTGCATAAAAAGATTCAATATACATTGGTTTAGTATTTTTTTCATATTTTATTTAATTAAATGAATTAATAGTGATTAAAAATTCAAATAAAATAATAAAAATGATGAAATAAATCCCCTTTGGGCCAAATGGTCGTGCATAGCCTTTGGATGATGAATCTTGGAAGAAAATGTGGCCCATTAGCAATTTTGAGGCATTTGAAGCAAAGTTGACTTTTCAAAATTCCCAAATATTTCCCAACTTCCACAAGGCATATCTTGCTCAATTTTTAAGCTTTGATCATGTTCTTGGACATTTTGGAAAGGTCTTGAAGTCCTCTAACCAATGCCTTTGGTCCCATGTCATTTTGATTTACCAATCTCAAGTTATGGTCTTTGACTTAAAGTCCCTTTTTGTTGACTTTTGAAAATGACCTATAATGTTGAAATTGATAACTTTTTGTGAGAGCATTTCTTGGACTTGAAGTGTGAAGAGGAGTTGTAGGAAATTCCTTTCTCTTAAAAATGAGCTTTGGATGGAATTTTTCTGATAAACCATGTGGAAGTTATGCCTTGGTCAAGTTACAATTGACTTTTTCAACTATCCAAATATGGAAACTTTTGCATCTTGAGACTTTTTGAGCCATGCCTTGAAAATCATGATCAAGAATTGATCAAATGATGTTTGTGGCTTCAAAATAAGATGTTGACCAAAAATTTGAACTTTGACTGTCAAATGACCATTTTGCCCCTACAGTTGACTGTTGAGCAATTAGGGTTTTTGACTGTACAATTTTGTGTTGTAAGTCTTGAAACTTGGTATGAGGATGCTTGACCATGTTTATAGGCATGTGGGACTTGTTTGGACCCTTGGACACTTCAATTTCTTTGACAGAACCAAAACCCTAGTTTTTGACTGTTAGGAGGCCCTTGAACTGTGCAACCCTTGGGGAGGTTTTGAAGCTTTGACTTGGAAAATCTTGAAGAATATGGGAGGGAAAATTTTGGGGTACAACAGTTTCCCCTGTTCAATCTTCTTAGACCTGAGGGTGCAGATAGGCTGACGTGCCTTTCGTAATCCGAAGGTGGAAGATGATTGAACACTAGAGTGCCCAGAAATTTGCGCTCACATAGTAGTGTGATGGTGGGAATAGGCTTATAGATGCCATTTGGAGATTAATGGATAGGATGATGGGCTTATAGATGCCATGCTGAGAGGTGATGGATAGGTAGATGGGTTTATAGATGCCAGCTGGGTGTCGATCACGTAAGAGATTCCTTAGCGAGAACTTGCGTACCTGCAAAAGAAAATGATTACCTGACCTGTTACAGGAGCTGGTTTTCAAACTCTTATGTAGATGCGCTCTGACTGGTTACATGAGTTGAATCTGGAGCTTCAAAAGGTGATGAATGAACCAGGGATGGTTACAACCTCAATAGGAACGCTGAGAGAACCTTGGGTGATTACTACCTCAACAGGGACGCTGAGAGAATCTTGGGACGATTACTACCTCAACAGGAACACTGAGAGAACCTTGGACGATTACTACCTCAACAGGAACACTGAGAGAATCTGGGGACGATTACTACCTCAACAGTAACGCTGAGAGAATCTGGGATATCTTCTACTGAGTCTTCATCAGGAAAATCTTTTAGGGATCGATTTAACTGGACTAGAGAAGGCCTTTGACTGGATAAGAATCAAGAAAAGTCTTAGGGTCGACTTAACTGAACCAAGCAAGGTCTTGGAATCTTCAACTGGATAAGAAACAGGGAGATCTTAGGGTCGATCTGACTGAACCAGAGAAGGCCTTTGACTGGATAAGAAACAGGAAAATCTTAGGGTCGATTTAACTGAACCGGTCTAGGTCTTGAAATCTTCAACTGGATAAGAATCAGGGAGATCTTAGGGTCGATCTGACTGAACCAGAGAAGGCCTTTGACTGGATAAGAAACAGGAAAATATTAGGGTCGATTTAATTGAACCGGTCTAGGTCTTGAAATCTTCAACTGGATAAGAATCAGGGAGATCTTAGGGTCGATCTGACTGAACCAGAGAAGGCCTTTGACTGGATAAGAAACAGAAAAATCTTAGGGTCGATTTAACTGAACCAGGCAAGGTCTTGGAATATAGTTGAGAATTTAACTGGATCTTTCCTGAAAGGTAAAGGTCAGTCATATGCAATGCATGGTATGGATCAAGCAATGATGTTCTCAACATAAATGAGATTTGTAAGATATGATGCGTATATGCATGCTATAATGTATGGAAATGTGATGTTTATGAATGTATCTTTTTCGTCTAGGAAAGTAAATCCTTGACGGGTGCCGGGAAGTTGAATCCTGGGCTGATATGGAAGAGTAGAGCTCTGTCTCCGCTGGGGATGATAGTTGCAAGAATACCGGTAGGATAAGATAACTCCGTTGGGGAATAAATTTGGCGAATGGAATACTCTGCGGGGAGAAAATTACTCTAGCGATCTTGCTGGGAAGCAATACTCTGTGGGGAGAAAGGTACTTTGCTGAGATGTTGACGGTAACTTCGCTGGGGATAAGAAGACTTCGCTGAGGACGATCTTTCCGTGGCTTTTGGCTGAGGATAACCCAGTTATATCCTGGTAGGGAAATAACTCTTTGAATCAAGCCGGGAGACGCGTTCGTGCTCTGCGAGGATAAGCTTCCAGAATCTACTGGGGATAAGCTTACTGATTGGGGAGATGGCTTTCAACTTTCCTGGGGAAACTGGATTGGACTCTCTTGGGGAAGTATTGAACTGTATTGGGGAAATGACTCTATTGAATGTTTGATATACCGCAGAGGAACAATCTTTAGGCCAATACTGCCGGGGATGCTTGTTAAGAATGCATGTATATTGCTGGGGAATGTTGAGATCTACTGGAGGATACCCAATTTCCTTAAGGCTGACTGTATAACTTTGCTTGGGGAGAGTGCACTGACTTGCTGGCTCACTCTCTGGGGAATTAAGATGTACTGGTTATGTTCTTCAGCTGAACTTACCTTGGTACCTTGGAGGATAGAACAATTAGATCGCTTAGACAACTCTTTATTGCCCCTGTTTCTAATGTTACCTGTAATTAATCCTTTGTTTCGTATGCAAATATTCATGAGTTAGCAAATTATTGTCAATGCATATATCACAAATTGAACCTTGGACGTTCTTCGCAAAACAAAACAGAAAAGGAGAAACAAATGGCAATTTGAGCTGAAAAGTATATTTGTATTGATTTTTGAATTTGCTTGTAAATAGGCGTTTATGTACAAGAGGCTGACGTCCTAGTAAGAGAACGCCGCCGAACAAAAGAGTTTATACAAATTTGTACAAAGGAAAATAAAACAGCTGTGTGAATAGAATGATCCCACTGGGTTTCAACTCTGCTATCGCCTTTATATCTTCGAGCGTCTCATCACTTGATGACCTTGGTTGAAGATGAAGCTGATCGATCAATGCCGTATGAACTTAATGTAGATACCGGATTCTGGATGCAAAGTGTTCCAATGAGACATAGTATTACGCTTTATCCCTAAATTTTGCTTGGACCGCCCTTTCGGGTTTTCAGTCCACCGGGATACCCATTTTTGCCCAAGCCGCCTTTTCAGGTTTTCGACTTGCCGGGTGTACAGATTTTTTTTCATTTCATCCCTTCATTTTTCCCGAACCCTTTTGGTTCGCCGGGAAGCCCTAATTTTTGCTTAGGTATGTCAACCTAGCGGGTCTTTTTCATGCGTAGTATTTTTTTACTATGTCTGCATTAGCGGGGTGAGGAAGGTCGTCACCATCCATGTTGGTTAAAATCATGGCTCCTCCTGAGAACACATGTTTAACCACAAATGGCCATTCGTACGTGGGAGTCCATTTGCCCCTTGGATCACTCTGAGGAAGGATGATTCGCTTGATTACCAGATCCCCAACTTGATATTCTTGCGGTCTGACCTTTTTGTTAAATGCCCTGATCATTCGTTTTTGGTACGTCTGACCATGACAGATAGCAGCGAGTCTCTTTTCATCGATAAAGTTTAACTGATCAAGTCGTGTCTGGATCCAATCATCTTCACTCAGATCTGCATCCTTCATTATCCGGAGAGAGGGTATCTGCACTTCGATCGGTAAGACTGCCTCCATGCCGTAAACCAAGGAAAAAGGAGTTGCCCCGGTTGACGTCCTAGCTGAGGTACGGTACCCATGTAGAGCGAACGGTAACATCTCGTGCCAATCTTTATAAGTCACTGTCATCTTCTGCACGATTTTCTTAATGTTCTTATTTGCTGCTTCTACAGCCCCATTCATCTTCGGTCTGTAAGGAGAAGAGTTGTGGTGCTGTATCTTAAACTGCTCGCAGAGCTCAGTGATCATCTTATTATTAAGATTGGTACCGTTGTCTGTAATGATCCTTTCAGGGACCCCGTATCGACAAATCAGATTATGCCGAATGAACCGTGCCACAACAGTCTTGGTTACCGTAGCGTAGGAAGCTGCTTCAACCCACTTCGTAAAGTAATCAATCGCTACTAGGATGAAGCGATGCCCATTGGATGCCGTAGGTTTAATCTCACCGATCATATCTATGCCCCACATTGCAAACGGCCAAGGCGCAGTCAGAACATTTAGAGGAACTGGAGGAACATGCACCTCTATCTCATGGTGGATCATGTCATGAAATAAAGCAACCATGGCACGTTGGTAGGTTGCCCCAGCGTTTTTCAGTCCAAAAGGCATGACCTTGTAACAGAAGGTGCCCCACTGAGTAACAAAGGTAGTCTTTTCCATGTCTTCAGGAGCCATCTTGATCTGATTGTAACCTGAAAAACCATCCATGAACGAGAACACCTTGTGCTGAGCAGTATTGTCAACAAGGACATCAATGTGAGGTAGAGGGAAGTCATCTTTAGGGTTGGCCCTGTTCAGATCCCTGTAATCGACACACATTCTGACCTTTCCATCTTTCTTAGGTGCTGGCACCACATTAGCAACCCACTGAGGATAAGAAGTTACTGCAAGAAACCCGGCATCAAACTGTTTCATAACCTCGTCTTTGATCTTCTCAGACATCTCTGGACGCATACGGCGGACCTTTTGCTTGACCGGAGGGCAGTCTTCCTTAGTAGGCAAATGATGGACCACAATGTAGGTATCCAACCCGGGCATATCTTCATAGGACCAGGCAAATATCTCCACATAATCATGTAACATCTGAGTCAACCGTTGCTTCACGCTGAGCTTTAGGTTGGCACCAATCTTAACTTCCTTCCTGTCCGCCTCAGTACCCAGATTTATCGTCTCCACTGGCTCTTCGTGTGGTTGAATTGCCCTCTCTTCCTGGAGTAACAGTCTTGCAAGCTCGCTAGGCACTTCGCAATCATCTTCACCTTCGTCTTCGGCTAAGTTGATCGGATTTTCGAAGTCATAACTGGCGGTAGCAGAGTCGTTACCAGTGAGATCCAGAGTGGATTGAAACCTGTATGAGTGAGTGTGTGTAAATACAGCTGTTTTGCAATATATAAAGAAAGGAAAGAAAGAAAAGGAGCACAAGATTTGAAATGCGAGAAAACGTCCAAGATTTTTATTCATGATATATGAAATGACAATTTATATGCCCTCACAAATGAAGCCAACGGTGCCTCGGGTAAGACACCGGGCCATAGAGTTTTAATTGTTTATTACAAATACCAACACAGAAGAATTCATTACCCAGTAACAAGAGAAACAAGTAGGTTGTCCTTTGCAATCCAATTGCTAGGTTCATTGTCGGTTGCCGGGTAAATCCAGCTGTCGAACTCAGCTTCATCCACTTCATCTTCATCCCCAACAGCATTCACTCCATGAGCAGGCAGGGGAGCTGTCACTACATTAGGCTTCTCAGATGCCTCAAATTGTACCTCCTTTGTATCAATAAGGTCCTGCAACTGGTTCCTTAAGGCCCAACAGTCATCAGTGGAATGCCCCGGGCTATCGGAGTGATAAGCACAGCGGGCATTTGGGTTGTACTTGGGAGAAGCCGTGTTCACAACCTTCGGGGCCTCTCTGACAGTCACTAGGTTGGTGGATAGTAACTGCGGCAAGATTTGCGATAGAGTCATACTCAGCCGGGTAAACTCTCTTCTGGGTCTTTCAGGCCTTTGAGGATTGGTTTGCCGAGGAGCGGCAGCAGGCTTAGCAATCATCACCGTGTTGACAGATTGGCGGCGCTCGGGTTTCTCTTGTCTTCTAGACCCATATACCGCACTGGCCTCCTTTTTAAAGGGCTTCTTCTCAGAACTTGCAGATGCACCCTTCTGAATTTTACCAGACTTCATCCCAGCCTATATTCTCTCTCTAGTCAGAATAAGATCAGTGAACCCTGCAGATGAGTTACCGATAAGATGATTGAAAAATGGCCCAGATAGGGTCCCCAAGAACATGTCTACCAACTCCCGGTCAGTTAACGGAGGCTTCACCCTGCCAGCCAGATCCCTCCACTTCTGCGCATACTCTTTGAAACCTTCGCTTGAACCTAGCGACATACCCTGGAGTTGGGTACGTGTAGGGGCAAGGTCGGCATTATATTGATACTGCTTGTAAAAAGCAGTAGCCAACTCCTCCCAGTTACGAACTTTGGTCCCATCCAGCTGATAGAACCATTCGAGATGAGTCCCTGAAAGACTCTCCTGGAAGAAGTGGATCCACAAATTCTTGTCCACTAAGTACGGTTGAATCTTCCGCACATAAGATCTGAGGTGTAGCTTGGGACAAGACGCCCCGTCATACTTGGTGAAAGACGGTGCCTTAAACTTGTGAGGAATAATCACACCAGTAGATAAGCCCAAGTCTCCGAAATCCAGCCCAGGCACTTGTTGGATCTCCATAGCATTCAGTCTGTCTTCCAACTGCTTATACCGGTCTTCAGCAGGAGGATACTGTTCCTCATTAAAGTCAGTCTCGTTGTCAGAGACTACTGGACTCGAAGCCTTTCCCCCCTGGGGACTGCCTTTGCCTATAGAAGAACCAGCCTCTTCATTCTGCAGAGTGTTGCCAAACCTTCGGCCCGAGTTGAACAGAACAGTTCTCTTCTTCTCCTTCTTCAGGAGTAAAGCCTTCAACTCTTCTTGGCCCTGAGCCAAACCCATGATTAGTTCCTGAAATTGCGCGTTCTGCGCCTGAAGAGCCTTGATAGACATCTCGGTTGATGATGAGTCAGGATTCATGATGCTGAAATAAACAACGAAGAACGGTAAGCAACCTGAAAAGAAGAAAACCTGCTATGCACATGATGAATGATATGTGTTTATGCAATGCATTCAAGGGTTCGAAAGTTCAAATTTGTTGTAGACAAAAAGGAACACACGTTATCATTAAGGAAATAATTGTTCAGTACATCAAAGCCTCATGGGCACATATTACAAAGCAAATCAATCCCAAAAGACACTACGCATCCTCTTTGGAGCTATGTAGGTGTTGAGATTCCTCTCCTCGTGCAATAGGCGGGTGAGCTCCAAGACTTTCTTTTCACTAGCATGCAGACTGGTCTCAAGAGAATTCCGTTCTTCCTTAAGCTGGACCCAACTCTTCTGCATTTCTTCCCAGGATGTAGGCATGTCAGGATGTTGAACGGTGTAGGACTCCTCTCCTTCCAAAACTGGCTCTTTGATCACAGGGAGAACATGAGGATAAGGCATCACTAGCTTCTGGGAGCGGGCTCGTACCCACTTGAGATAAGGTTCCAATGGGATGGAATTCTTGTGCCCCAGTGTCTTGCTGTCTATCTTACTGGGCATCCTCCAAGCTCTGATAAATCTCTGGCGAAGTCCTTGTGCATCGTTGTCGAAGTCAAAAACTATGTCAGGAATTAACATGTCATGAGGGCCGTCCCTCCGAGCATAACCAAACTGTCTCCAAGCCAGGCATGGGTTGTAAGTAATACCTCCTCTGATTCCAAGTAAAGGAACATTAGGGTACTCCCCACAACGATCAATGATAGTGACATCCTCTCTGGACCGAGGGCACCAATGTATATCTGCATGTGTAAGAGTCATCAGCCGTTGTGACCATCTCAAACCCCGCTCGTTCTTCAAAACTGATTGTGGAAGGTGCGAAATAAACCACCTTCCCAGGAGAGGGGTGCAGCACATAAGGACACCTCTTTTTCTCATGGTTCGAGTGTAACATGAGTGAAGGATGTCCCCCAGCAACGTAGGTATAGGGTTCCTGGACATGAAGATCTGGACAACACAGATATCTATAAGCTGATCTGGGTTAGGGAACAACACCAAACCATAGACAAGGAGGGCCACAACTTCTTCAAAAGCTTGTAAGTCAAGGGAATTCCAACATTCATGGGCCTTTTCAAACAGAAACCTGGCTAAGAACCCTTTGATACCACTTCTAACTTCCCAATGTCCTTTGAGGTCAGATGATTGTAGGTGTAAGGCTTTAGCAATCTCTTCAAGCTTGGGTTCCTTTTCTGTACCGTTGTAGGGTAGTTGATCAAGGATAGGGATCTTCAGGAGCCGGGAGAACTCCTCCAGTGTAGGTACCAGCTGATAATCCAGGAAAGTGAAACAGTGATGCAGAGGGTCAAAGAACTGGAACAAGACCTTTATCATATCTTCCTCAATGTTGGTATTGACCAAGCTTATGAGTCTTCCATGTCTTTCACTGAATGAAGAGCTCTCGGGGATCCTGGATATAAGCTCCTTAAGCTGAGGAGGGATCCTTACAAGGCTGATTTGAATTATCTTTCTGCGAGCAGTTTCCATGTCCTACAAAACAAGAACATAGATGAAGATTCGAACCCCTGAAGTGGTTAGTCAATGCATATGATGCTGGATGATGTCATGATGCTATGATTAAACACAACACAGATATTTACAAAGGAAAACATGTAAGGCACACAAGTCACACAAGACAAGCCCTTAGAGTTTAGGCCAGCATGGGGTCTGGGTATTACCCTCTTGAAGTTGGTGGGCTCAACCTGTCCTATTAGAAGTAACCGGGTTCTAAGGGTCCCAATATCATTGGATTTGTTTCATTGTTCATCGTTTCGATTTAGCCACTGAACTGGCGACCAAAATATTCCAGGAAAGCAACCCTTAATTGAGTGTAGTATCGAGTATCAACCAACCTCAGACTGCACCAAAGTCAGTTATCTCACTACCCTAAAGAGGCCAAGATGGTTCAATTAAGGTTCCTAAGGTCAGTTGATGCTTCACGACACCACGCGGCGGCCCCGTACTCTCCTTGACTTGACTCAAGGGTTACCGGTACTCACCAAAGTGCCACATCAATGTAGCAGACTATTTCAACCATGTCGGTATACCTCGCACAGTTCCCTCACAGCCTTGTTGCTACTTTCTAAGAAGGTATTCCCCAGATCCGGGTTAGGATCTATAGAACTCCCAAGACAGTCCCACAATTTAAAGCAAGCAAATCAATACAATTGAAAACACAGTTATGAACTATCCTAAGGTACACCTCACTTTAAGTTTTAGAGTCCCCAGCAGAGTCGCCAGTTCTGTGATCGGTGGATCTGGAACAGACTGTTTGATGCTGGTTCGCGAAATGTCGCGGTAAGCAAGAGTCGCCATCGTCTTTTATTTTCTCCAAATGGAAAGGACAAAAGCACAGAAAAATTCCTTATAGAGAGTGCTCTCGATTCGGGAGGTAGATTATAGAAAGGGAAGGTGCTAGCACCCTTTCTATCCATGGTTATCCATGGGCTCTTAGATACTTGCTCATTTGTGTTTTCAAAATGGTTTGTTTGCTTTTCAACTGTGGGTTTTTAAAAAGTTTCTTGAAAATTTCAGTTCGACTCTTGTATCGGTCCTCAAGAGTGTTTGAAAAGTTGCTTTCGAAAGCTTTTTGAAAAGGTGTCGGTGTGAAAAGTATTTTTGATTTATTTTGGAATTAGAGCAAGTATCTAGAGTCGTCTACTTACCCTAAGGAATTCGTCTGTGTAAATGTCCTTAAAGTAGTGCCATCCCACCATTGAGAGGTAGGTAGCACCACCGTTGGAGGTGTTCGGGTCAATTCGAGGGTTCGGGACATGGTGATCACCGGAGCAATAGGAAGACACCTTAGAAGCTACCCTCATGCCATGTTCATGGACATGAGGACTTACTAAAACGTCCTCTACTCGACGATCACCTTTCGAGGGGCAAGGCAACAGTGAGGCGTACCCTAAGGGTGGTGTGTGATTTGTGTGTCATGTTCGTTTATTTTTGTCTTGTCATGGATTGGTGATCTACGCGTTGCTTTTATTTTTAGGCATTCATTCTTTCATGCGGATTATTAACAGTTAAAAAAGATGCGAGAAGTTAAAAGGTCCTACGCTATTACAAAGGCGCGGGTCCACATCGCCAAATTAGTCCTGGACCCGATTTGAAATAAAATAAAGTGCGAAAGATAAATATCTAATTAGTCTATTACATGGCTTTGGGAGAATTACATTATATTCACAAAAAGAAATAAAAATGCGAAGAGAATTAAAATCGGGAATGCGAGGGCGTTGGACCCTTTTAAAGAAATTGAATTAAAATTACGAAATTAATTAAATTGAATGTGAAAGGAAGTTATTTTTTTTTGAGTTTTTTGTATTTATGGATTTTAATGAGAATTAATGGAATTAAAACCTAATTCTAACTATTTTTAATTTATTAAAAAAACATGTTAAAATTGAACCTAAAATTAACCTAATTATTTACATGGCAATTTATTTACAAAAATAATAATTAATAATTAATATGGTAAAAAAGAAAAAAAAGAAGGATAAAAGTCTTTAAAACCCTAATTCTACAATTTTTAGTTTATAAAAAAACATTTAAAATTAAAACCTAGAATTAAAACTAAATCAATTAATAAGATTTATTTACAAAAAATGTTAAATAAAATATACTTTTGTTTTTGTCTTTTCTGATTTTTATTATTTTTATGTTAAGGAAAAAATTAATGTAAAGAATTAAATTAAAATTAGACAAAACAAACAAAATAGAAAGAAAATAAAAAGAAGGAAAGGAAGCAAACCCATGGGGTGTTGACCCCAATTTGGAGGTCTTTGGCTAGCAATCAGGCCCAATGTTTTAAGGCCTTGTTTGACTTTATTGGCTTGTGTGTGACACGTCTGACTTATGCCTATGGTGGTCTCTAGATCAAGGCCCTTGGACTCATGCTCTGAGACATGTGGCACGCTTGGATACAAGGCTGCATAGTAGGCTTCAGGAAGCAAGCTGCATAGAATCACATGGAAACAAAATATATTAAGGAAGTGAGGGGACCTGGGAATCGAACCCAGGTCTCAGTGCTTATGTGACAATGCCGCTACCACTTGTACCAAGCGCTTTCTTTGTAATATTACTTGAATGCAATTAATATATAACAAAACAAATGCTAATGCTGTTAATTCAAAAAACGCGCTAAAACCTGAATTGACCTATCACGTTGAGACAGCATGCCTTCTTCTTCGTTGGTCTGCATTTGCCTGAAAAACATAAAACAAGATTGCGGGGGTTTTAAACCCCCACTATATGATACATGGAAAAATAGCGAATAGGCCGTCGTTGATCAGAAATTAGGCGCGACCTATGCATTGAGTTCGTTTGAAGCTCCTGGTTCTAATGGCCTAAGTCTCATGTCTCAATTTTTCCAGAACAAGGAAGCCCTAATTCGTGACCTCTGAAAACCTAGAATGCTCCAATGGTGGATTCTCATATAATGCACGAAAACTCAATTAAAGGGCATGGTTAGCTTCAGAATGATTAATTTAACACAAATCAAACATTAAAAATTGAAAATAACGCATGAATCATGATACATGAATATGAGAAAAATTATGAACAGGACAGGGTCGTTCTACCAATTCCTTGCATTAGAGACAATGGTTTTGATCCAGAAGCGTTCCTTGAAGCCTCAGGAATGTAATGGGATTGTTCTCTTGCCTTGAAACGCTTTGGAATGGTGTTTTCAGTTTTCACTTTTTTCACAAAAATTGCAAAGTTCTTGTTCAGCTTTGGGCGCAGCTTTTAGGTTGTGAGCATTAGGTTTAGCTTCTGGCTTATGTATGGGATGGATTAGGGTTGAATTTTGAACCAAAAGATCCTTGCATTGATGTATGAGATATTTGATTTTCCATGCATATTTTCCAAATCTTTTTCATGTGATTTTGATTCCAATCATGGCCAATCTTTCCAATTTTGTTGTGCACGAATCTTGAATAGCCAATGAGAGCAAATGCTGCATAAAAAGATTCAATATACATTGGTTTAGTATTTTTTTCATACTTTATTTAATTAAATAAATTAATAGTGATTAAAAATTCAAATAAAATAATAAAAATGATGAAATAAATCCCCTTTGGGCCAAATGGTCGTGCATAGCCTTTGGATGATGAATCTTGGAAGAAAATGTGGCCCATTAGCAATTTTGAGGCATTTGAAGCAAAGTTGACTTTTCAAAATTCCCAAAAATTTCCCAACTTCCACAAGGCATATCTTGCTCAATTTTTAAGCTTTGATCATGTTCTTGGACATTTTGGAAAGGTCTTGAAGTCCTATAACCAATGCCTTTGGTCACATGTCATTTTGATTTACCAATCTCAAGTTATGGTCTTTGACTTAAAGTCCCTTTTTGTTGACTTTTGAAAAGGACCTATAATGTTGAAATTGATAACTTTTTGTGAGAGCATTTCTTGGACTTGAAGTGTGAAGAGGAGTTGTAGGAAATTAATTTCTCTTCAAAATGAGCTTTGGATGGAATTTTTCTGATAAACCATGTGGAAGTTATGCCTTGGTCAAGTTACAGTTGACTTTTTCAACTGTCCAAATATGGAAACTTTTGCATCTTGAGACTTTTTGAGCCATGCCTTGAAAATCATGATCAAGAATTGATCAAATGATGTTTGTGGCTTCAAAATAAGATGTTGACCAAAAATTTGAACTTTGACTGTCAAATGACCATTTTGCCCCTACAGTTGACTGTTGAGCAATTAGGGTTTTTGACTGTACAATTTTGTGCTGTAAGTCTTGAAACTTGGTATGAGAATGCTTGACCATGTTTATAGGCATGTGGGACTTGTTTGGACCCTTGGACACTTCAATTTCTTTGACAGAACCAAAACCCTAGTTTTTGACTGTTAGGAGGCCCTTGAACTGTGCAACCCTTGGGGAGGTTTTGAAGCTTTGACTTGGCAAATCTTGAAGAATATGGGAGGGCAAATTTTGGGGTACAACAGTTGCCCCTGTTCAATCTTCTTAGACCTGAGGGTGCAGATTGGCTGACGTGCCTTTCGTAATCCGAAGGTGGAAGATGATTGAACACTAGAGTGCCCAGAAATTTGCGCTCACATAGTAGTGTGATGGTGGGAATGGGCTTATAGATGCCATTTGGAGATTAATGGATAGGATGATGGGCTTATAGATGCCATGCTGAGAGGTGATGGATAGGTAGATGGGTTTATAGATGCCATCTGGGTGTCGATCGCGTAAGAGATTCCTTAGCGAGAACTTGCGTACCTGCAAAAGAAAATGATTACCTGACCTGTTACAGGAGCTGGTTTTAAAACTCTTATGTAGATGCGCTCTAACTAGTTACAGGAGTTGAATCTGGAGCTTCAAAAGGTGATGAATGAACCAGGGATGGTTACAACCTCAACAGGAACGCTGAGAGAACCTTGGGTGATTACTACCTCAACAGGGACGCTGAGAGAATCTTGGGATGATTACTACCTCAACAGGAACGCTGAGAGAACCTTGGACGATTACTACCTTAACAGGAACGCTGAGAGAATCTAGGGACGATTACTACCTCAACAGTAACGCTGAGAGAATCTGGGATATCTTCTACTGAGTCTTCATCAGGAAAATCTTTTAGGGATTGATTTAACTGGACTAGAGAAGGCCTTTGACTGGATAAGAATCAAGAAAAGTCTTAGGGTCGACTTAACTGAACCAAGAAAGGTCTTGGAATCTTCAACTGGATAAGAAACAGGGAGATCTTAGGGTCGATCTGACTGAACCAGAGAAGGCCTTTGACTGGATAAGAAACAGGAAAATCTTAGGGTCGATTTAACTGAACCGGTCTAGGTCTTGAAATCTTCAACTGGATAAGAATCAGGGAGATCTTAGGGTCGATCTGACTGAACCAGAGAAGGCCTTTGACTGGATAAGAAACAGGAAAATCTTAGGGTCGATTTAACTGAACCGGTCTAGGTCTTGAAATCTTCAACTGGATAAGAATCAGGGAGATCTTAGGGTCGATCTGACTGAACCAAAGAAGGCCTTTGACTGGATAAGAAACAGAAAAATCTTAGGGTCGATTTAACTGAACCAGGCAAGGTCTTGGAATATAGTTGAGAATTTAACTGGATCTTTCCTGAAAGGTAAAGGTCAGTCATATGCAATGCATGGTATGGATCAAGCAATGATGTTCTCAACATAAATGAGATTTGTAAGATATGATGCGTATATGCATGCTATAATGTATGGAAATGTGATGTTTATGAATGTATCTTTTTCGTCTAGGAAAGTAAATCCTTGACGGGTGCCGGGAAGTTGAATCCTGGGCTGATATGGAAGAGTAGAGCTCTGTCTCCGTTGGGGATGATAGTTGCAAGAATACCGGTAGGAGAAGATAACTCCGTTGGGGAATAAATTTGGCGAATGGAATACTCTGCGGGGAGAAAATTACTCTAGCGATCTTTCTGGGAAGTAATACTCTGTGGGGAGAAAGGTACTTTGCTGAGATGTTGACGGTAACTTCGCTGGGGATAAGAAGACTTCGCCGAGGACGATCTTTCCGTGGCTTTTGGCTGAGGATAACCCAGTTATATCCTGGTAGGGAAATAACTCTTTGAATCAAGCCGGGAGACGCGTTCGTGCTCTGCGAGGATAAGCTTCCAGAATCTACTGGGGATAAGCTTACTGATTGGAGAGATGGCTTTCAACTTTCCTGGGGAAACTGGATTGGACTCTCTTGGGGAAGTATTGAACTGTATTGGGGAAATGAATCTATTGAATGTTTGATATACCGCCGGGGAACAATCTTTAGGCCAAGACTACCAGGGATGCTTGTTAAGAATGCATGTATATTGCTGGGGAATGTTGAGATCTGCTGGAGGATACCCAATTTCCTTAAGGCTGACTGTATAACTTTGCTTGGGGAGAGTGCACTGACTTGCTGGCTCACTCTCTGGGGAATTAAGATGTACTGGTTATGTTCTTCAGCTGAACTTACCTTGGTACCTTGGAGGATAGAACAATTATATCGCTTAGACAACTCTTTATTGCCCCTGTTTCTAATGTTACCTGTAATTAATCCTTTGTTTCGTATGCAAATATTCATGAGTTAGCAAATTATTGTCAATGCATATATCACAAATTGAACCTTGGACGTTCTTCGCAAAACAAAACAGAAAAGGAGAAACAAATGGCAATTTGAGCTGAAAAGTATATTTGTATTGATTTTTGAATTTGCTTGTAAATAGGCGTTTATGTACAAGAGGCTGACGTCCTAGTAAGAGAACGCCGCCGAACAAAAGAGTTTATACAAATTTGTACAAAGGAAAATAAAACAGCTGTATGAATAGAATGATCCCACTGGGTTTCAACTCTGCTATCGCCTTTATATCTTCGAGCGTCTCATCACTTGATGACCTTGGTTGAAGATGAAGCTGATCGATCAATGCCGTCTGAACTTAATGTAGATACCGGATTCTGGATGCAAAGTGTTCCAATGAGACATAGTATTACGCTTTATCCCTAACTTTTGCCTGGACCGCCCTTTCGGGTTTTCAGTCCACCGGGATACCCATTTTTGCCCAAGCCGCCTTTTCAGGTTTTCGACTTGCCGGGTGTACAGATTTTTTTTCATTTCATCCCTTCATTTTGCCCGAACCCTTTTGGTTCACCGGGAAGCCCTAATATTTGCTTAGGTATGTCAACCTAGCGGGTCTTTTTCATGCGTAGTATTTTTTTACTATGTCTGCATTAGCGGGGTGAGGAAGGTCGTCACCATCCATGTTGGTTAAAATCATGGCTCCTCCTGAGAACACATGTTTAACCACAAATGGCCATTCGTACGTGGGGGTCCATTTTCCCCTTGGATCACTCTGAGGAAGGATGATTCGCTTGATTACCAGATCCCCAACTTGATATTCTTGCGGTCTGACCTTTTTGTTAAATGCCCTGATCATTCGTTTTTGGTACGTCTGACCATGACAGATAGCAACGAGTCTCTTTTCGTCGATAAAGTTTAACTGATCAAGTCGTGTCTGGATCCAATCATCTTCACTCAGATCTGCATCCTTCATTATCCGGAGAGAGGGTATCTGCACTTCGATCGCTAAGACTGCCTCCATGCCGTAATCCAAGGAAAAAGGAGTTGCCCCGGTTGACGTCCTAGCTGAGGTACGGTACCCATGTAGAGCGAACAATAACATCTCGTGCCAATCTTTATAAGTCACTGTCATCTTCTGCACGATTTTCTTAATGTTCTTATTTGCTGCTTCTACAGCCCCATTCATCTTCGGTCTGTAAGGAGAAGAGTTGTGGTGCTGTATCTTAAACTGCTCGCAGAGCTCAGTGATCATCTTATTATTAAGATTGGTACCGTTGTCTGTAATGATTCTTTCAGGGACCCCGTATCGACAAATCAGATTATGCCGAATGAACCGTGCCACAACAGTCTTGGTTACCGTAGCGTAGGAAGCTGCTTCAACCCACTTCGTAAAGTAATCAATCGCTACTAGGATGAAGCGATGCCCATTGGATGCCGTAGGTTTAATATCACCGATCATATCTATGCCCCACATTGCAAACGGCCAAGGCGCAGTCAGAACATTTAGAGGAACTGGAGGAACATGCACCTCTATCTCATGGTGGATCATGTCATGAAATAAAGCAACCATGGCACGTTGGTAGGTTTCCCCAGCGTTTTTCAGTCCAAAAGGCATGACCTTGTAACAGAAGGTGCCCCACTGAGTAACAAAGGTAGTCTTTTCCATGTCTTCAGGAGCCATCTTGATCTGATTGTAACCTAAAAAACCATCCATGAACGAGAACACCTTGTGCTGAGCAGTATTGTCAACAAGGACATCAATGTGAGGTAGAGGGAAGTCATCTTTAGGGCTGGCCCTGTTCAGATCCCTGTAATCGACACACATTCTGACCTTTCCATCTTTCTTAGGTGCTGGCACCACATTAGCAACCCACTGAGGATAAGAAGTTACTGCAAGAAACCCGGCATCAAACTGTTTCATAACCTCGGCTTTGATCTTCTCAGACATCTCTGGACGCATACGGCGAACCTTTTGCTTGACCGGAGGGCAGTCTTCCTTAGTAGGAAAATGATGGACCACAATGTCGGTATCCAACCCGGGCATATCTTCATAGGACCAGGCAAATATCTCCACATAATCATGTAACATCTGAGTCAACCGTTGCTTCACGCTGAGCTCTAGGTTGGCACCAATCTTAACTTCCTTCCTGTCCGCCTCAGTACCCAGATTTATCGTCTCCACTGGCTCTTCGTGTGGTTGAATTTCCCTCTCTTCCTGGAGTAACAGTCTTGCAAGCTCGCTAGGCACTTCGCAATCATCTTCACCTTCGTCTTCGGCTAAGTTGATCGGATTTTCGAAGTCATAACTGGCGGTAGCAGAGTCGTTGCCAGTGAGATCCAGAGTGGATTGAAACCTGTATGAGTGAGTGTGTGTAAATACAACTGTTTTGCAATATATAAAGAAAGGAAAGAAAGAAAAGGAGCATAAGATTTGAAATGCGAGAAAACGTCCAAGATTTTTATTCATGATATATGAAATGACAATTTATATGCCCTCACAAATGAAGCCAACGGTGCCTCGGGTAAGACACCGGGCCATAGAGTTTTAATTGTTTATAACAAATACCAAAACAGAAGAATTCATTACTCAGTAACAAGAGAAACAAGTAGGTTGTCCTTTGCAATCCAATTGCTAGGTTCACTGTCGGTTGCCGGGTAAATCCAGCTGTCGAACTCAGCTTCATCCACTTCATCTTCATCCCCAACAGCATTCACTCCATGAGCAGGCAGGGGAGCTGTCACTACATTAGGCTTCTCAGATGCCTCAAATTGTACCTCCTTTGTATCAATAAGGTCCTGCAGCTTATTCCTTAAGGCCCAACAGTCATCAGTGGAATTCCCCGGGCTATCGGAGTGATAAGCACAGCGGGCATTTGGGTTGTACTTGGGAGAAGCCGTGTTCACAACCTTCGGGGCCTCTCTGACAGTCACTAGGTTGGTGGATAGTAACTGCGGCAAGATTTGCGATAGAGTCATACTCAGCCGGGTAAACTCTCTTCTGGGTCTTTCAGCCCTTTGAGGATTGGTTTGCCGAGGAGTGGCAGCAGGCTTAGCAATCATCACCGCGTTGACAGATTGGCGGCGCTCGGGTTTCTCTTGTCTTCTAGACCCATATACCGCACTGGCCTCCTTTTTAAAGGGCTTCTTCTCAGAACTTGCAGATGCACCCTTCTGAATTTTACCAGACTTCATCCCAGCCTCTATTCTCTCTCTAGTCAGAATAAGATCAGTGAACCCTGCAGATGAGTTACCGATAAGATGATTGAAAAATGGCCCAGATAGGGTCCCCAAGAACATGTCTACCAACTCCCGGTCAGTTAACGGAGGCTGCACCCTGCCAGCCAGATCCCTCCACTTCTGCGCATACTCTTTGAAACCCTCGCTTGAACCTAGCGACATACCCTGGAGTTGGGTACGTGTAGGGGCAAGGTCGGCATTATATTGATACTGCTTATAAAAATCAGTAGCCAACTCCTCCCAGTTACGAACTTTGGTCCCATCCAGCTGATAGAACCATTCGAGATGAGTCCCTGAAAGACTCTCCTGGAAGAAGTGGATCCACAAATTCTTGTCCACTGAGTACGGTTGAATCTTCCGCACATAAGATCTGAGGTGTAGCTTGGGACAAGACGCCCCGTCATACTTGGTGAAAGACGGTGCCTTAAACTTGTGAGGAATAATCACACCAGTAGATAAGCCCATGTCTCCGAAATCCAGCCCAGGCACTTGTTGGATCTCCATAGCATTCAGTCTGTCTTCCAACTGCTTATACCGGTCTTCAGCAGGAGGATACTGTTCCTCATTAAAGTCAGTCTCGTTGTCAGAGACTACTGGACTTGAAGCCTTTCCCCCCTGGGGACTGCCTTTGCCTACAGAAGAACCAGCCTCTTCATTCTGCAGAGTGTTGCCAAACCTTCAACCCGAGTTGAACATAACAGTTCTCTTCTTCTTCTTCTCCTTCTTCAGGAGTAAAACCTTCAACTCTTCTTGGCCCTGAGCCAAACCCATGATTAGTTCCTGAAATTGCGCGTTCTGCGCCTGAAGATCCTTGATAGACATCTCGGTTGATGATGAGTCAGGATTCATGATGCTGAAATAAACAGCGAAGAACGGTAAGCAACCTGAAAAGAAGAAAACCTGCTATGCACATGATAAATGATATGTGTTTATGCAATGCATTCAAGGGTTCGAAAGTTCAAATTTGTTGTAGACAAAAAGGAACACACATTATCATTAAGGAAATAATTGTTCAGTACATCAAAGCCTCATGGGCACATATTACAAAGCAAATCAATCCCAAAAGACACTACGCATCCTCTTTGGAGCTATGTAGGTGTTGAGATTCCTCTCCTCATGCAATAGGCGGGTGAGCTCCAAGACTTTCTTTTCACTAGCATGCAGACTGGTCTCAAGAGAATTCCGTTCTTCCTTAAGCTGGACCCAGCTCTTCTGCATTTCTTCCCAGGATGTAGGCATGTCAGGATGTTGAACGGTGTAGGACTCCTCTCCTTCCAAAACTGGCTCTTTGATCACAGGGAGAACATGAGGATAAGGCATCACTAGCTTCTGGGAGCGGGCTCGTACCCACTTGAGATAAGGTTCCAATGGGATGGAATTCTTGTGCCCCAGTGTCTTGCTGTCTATCTTACTGGGCATCCTCCAAGCTCTGATAAATCTCTGGCGAAGTTCTTGTGCATCGTTGTCGAAGTCAAAAACTATGTCAGGAATTAACATGTCATGAGGGTCGTCCCTCCGAGCATAACCAAACTGTCTCCAAGCCAGGCATGGGTTGTAAGTAATACCTCCTCTGATTCCAAGTAAAGGAACATTAGGGTACTCCCCGCAACGATCAATGATAGTGACATCCTCTCTGGACCGAGGGCACCAATGTATATCTGCATGTGTAAGAGTCATCAGCCGTTGTGACCATCTCAAACCCCGCTCGTTCTTCAAAACTGATTGTGGAAGGTGCGAAATAAACCACCTTCCCAGGAGAGGGGTGCATCACATAAGGACACCTCTTTTTCTCATGGTTCGAGTGTAACATGAGTGAAGGATGTCCCCAGCAACGTAGGTATAGGGTTCCTGGACATGAAGATCTGGACAGCACTGATATCTATAAGCTGATCTAGGTTAGGGAACAACACCAAACCATAGACAAGGAGGGCCACAACTTCTTCAAAAGCTTGTAAGTCAAGGGAATTCCAACATTCATGGGCCTTTTCAAACAGAAACCTGGCTAAGAACCCTTTGATACCACTTCTAACTTCCCAATGTCCTTTGAGGTCAGATGATTGTAGGTGTAAGGCTTTAGCAATCTCTTCAAGCTTGGGTTCCTTTTCTGTACCGTTGTAGGGTAGTTGATCAAGGATAGGGATCTTCAGGAGCCGGGAGAACTCCTCTAGTGTAGGTACCAGCTGATAATCCAGGAAAGTGAAACAGTGATGCAGAGGGTCAAAGAACTGGAACAAGACCTTTATCATATCTTCCTCAATGTTGGTATTGACCAAGCTGATGAGTCTTCCATGTCTTTCACTGAATGAAGAGCTCTCGGGGATCCTGGATATAAGCTCCTTAAGCTGAGGAGGGATCCTTACAAGGCTGATTTAAATTATCTTTCTGCGAGCAGTTTCCATGTCCTACAAAACAAGAACAAAGATGAAGATTCGAACCCCTGAAGTGGTTAGTCAATGCATATGATGCTGGATGATGTCATGATGCTATGATTAAACACAACACAGATATTTACAAAGGAAAACATGTAAGGCACACAAGTCACACAAGACAAGCCCTTAGAGTTTAGGCCAGCATGGGGTCTGGGTATTACCCTCTTGAAGTTGGTGGGCTCAACCTGTCCTATTAGAAGTAACCGGGTTCTAAGGGTCCCAATATCATTGGATTTGTTTCATTGTTCATCATTTCGATTTAGCCACTGAACTGGCGACCAAAATATTCCAGGAAAGCAACCCTCAATTGAGTGTAGTATCAAGTATCAACCAACCTCGGACTGCACCAAAGTCAGTTATCTCACTACCCTAAAGAGGCCAAGATGGTTCAATTAAGGTTCCTAAGGTCAGTTGATGCTTCACGACACCACGCGGCGGCCCCGTACTCTCCTTGACTTGACTCAAGGGTTACCGGTACTCACCAAAGTGCCACATCAACGTAGCAGACTGTTTCAACCATGTCGGTATACCCCGCACAGTTCCCTCACAGCCTTGTTGCTACTTTCTAAGAAGGTATTCCCCAGATCCGGGTTAGGATCTATAGAACTCCCAAGACAGTCCCACAATTTAAAGCAAGCAAATCAATAAAATTGAAAACACAGTTATGAACTATCCTAAGGTACACCTCACTTTAAGTTTTAGAGTCCCCAGCAGAGTCGCCAGTTCTGTGATCGGTGGATCTGGAACTGACTGTTTGACGCTGGTTCGCGAAATGTCGCGGTAAGCAAGAGTCGCCACCGTCTTTTATTTTCTCCAAATGGAAAGGACAAAAGCACAGAAAAATTCCTTATAGAGAGTGCTCTCGGTTCGGGAGGTAGATTATAGAAAGGGAAGGTGCTAGCACCCTTTCTATCCATGGTTATCCATGAGCTCTTAGATACTTTCTCATTTGTGTTTTCAAAATGGTTTGTTTGCTTTTCAACTGTGGGTTTTTAAAAAGTTTCTTGAAAATTTCAGTTCGACTCTTGTATCGGTCCTCAAGAGTGTTTGAAAAGTTGCTTTCGAAAGCTTTTTGAAAAGGTGTCGGTGTGAAAAGTATTTTTGATTTGTTTTGGAATTAGAGCAAGTATCTAGAGTCGTCTACCTACCCTAAGGAATTCGTCTGTGTAAATGTCCTTAAAGTAGTGCCATCCCACCATTGAGAGGTAGGTAGCACCACCGTTGGAGGTGTTCGGGTCAATTCGAGGGTTCGGGACATGGTGATCACCGGAGCAATAGGAAGACACCTTAGAAGCTACCCTCATGCCATGTTCATGGACATGAGGACTTACTAAAACGTCCTCTACTCGACGATCACCTTTTGAGGGGCAAGGCAACAGTGAGGCGTACCCTAAGGGTGGTGTGTGATTTGTGTGTCATGTTCGTTTATTTTTGTCTTGTCATGGATTGGTGATCTACGCGTTGCTTTTATTTTTAGGCATTCATTCTTTCATGCGGATTATTAACAGTTAAAAAAGATGCGAGAAGGTAAAAGGTCCTACGCTATTACAAAGGCGCGGGTCCACATCGCCAAATTAGTCCAGGACCCGATTTGAAATAAAATAAAGTGCGAAAGATAAATATCTAATTAGTCTATTACATGGCTTTGGGAGAATTACATTATATTCACAAAAAGAAATAAAAATGCGAAGAGAATTAAAATCGGGAATGCAAGGGCGTTGGACCCTTTTAAAGAAATTGAATTAAAATTACGAAATTAATTAAATTGAATGTGAAAGGAAGTTATTTTTTTTTTGAGTTTTTTGTATTTATGGATTTTAATGAGAATTAATGGAATTAAAACCTAATTCTAACTATTTTTAATTTATTAAAAAAACATGTTAAAATTGAACCTAAAATTAACCTAATTATTTACATGGCAATTTATTTACAAAAATAATAATTAATAATTAATATGGTAAAAAAGAAAAAAAGAAGGATAAAAGTCTTTAAAACCCTAATTCTACAATTTTTAGTTTATAAAAAAACATTTAAAATTAAAACCTAGAATTAAAACTAAATCAATTAATAAGATTTATTTACAAAAAATGTTAAATAAAATATACTTTTGTTTTTGTCTTTTCTGATTTTTATTATTTTTATGTTAAGGAAAAAATTAATGTAAAGAATTAAATTAAAATTAGACAAAACAAACAAAATAGAAAGAAAATAAAAAGAAGGAAAGGAAGCAAACCCATGGGGTGTTGACCCCAATTTGGAGGTCTTTGGCTAGCAATCAGGCCCAATGTTTTAAGGCCTTGTTTGACTTTATTGGCTTGTGTGTGACACGTTTGACTTATGCCTATGGTGGTCTCTAGATCAAGGCCCTTGGACTCATGCTCTGAGACATGTGGCACGCTTGGATACAAGGCTGCATAGTAGGCTTCAGGAAGCAAGCTGCATAGAATCACATGGAAACAAAATATATTAAGGAAGTGAGGGGACCTGGGAATCGAACCCAGGTCCCAGTGCTTATGTGACAACGCCGCTACCACTTGTACCAAGCGCTTTCTTTGTAATATTACTTGAATGCAATTAATATATAACAAAACAAACGCTAATGCTGTTAATTCAAAAAACGCGCTAAAACCTGAATTGACCTATCACGTTGAGACAACATGCCTTCTTCTTCGTTGGTCTGCATTTGCCTGAAAAACATAAAACAAGATTGCGGGGGTTTTAAACCCCCACTATATGATACATGGAAAAATAGCGAATAGGCCGTCGTTGATCAGAAATTAGGCGCGACCTATGCATTGAGTTCGTTTGAAGCTCTTGGTTCTAATGGCCTAAGTCTCATGTCTCAATTTTTCCAGAACAAGGAAGCCCTAATTCGTGACCTTTGAAAACCTAGAATGCTCCAATGGTGGATTCTCATATAATGCACGAAAACTCAATTAAAGGGCATGGTTAGCTTCAGAATGATTAACTTAACACAAATCAAACATTAAAAATTGAAAATAACGCATGAATCATGATACATGAATATGAGAAAAATTATGAACAGGACAGGGTCGTTCTACCAATTCCTTGCTTAGAGACAATGGTTTTGATCCAGAAACGTTCCTTGAAGCCTCAGGAATGTAATGGGAATGTTCTCTTGCCTTGAAACGCTTTAGAATGGTGTTTTCAGTTTTCACTTTTTTCACAAAAATTGCAAAGTTCTTGTTCAGCTTTGGGCGCAGCTTTTAGGTTGTGAGCATTAGGTTTAGCTTCTGGCTTATGTATGGGATGGATTAGGGTTGAATTTTGAACCAAAAGATCCTTGCATTGATGTATGAGATATTTGATTTTCCATGCATATTTTCCAAATCTTTTTCATGTGATTTTGATTCCAATCATGGCCAATCTTTCCAATTTTGTTGTGCACGAATCTTGAATAGCCAATGAGAGCAAATGCTGCATAAAAAGATTCAATATACATTGGTTTAGTATTTTTTTCATATTTTATTTAATTAAATGAATTAATAGTGATTAAAAATTCAAATAAAATAATAAAAATGATGAAATAAATCCCCTTTGGGCCAAATGGTCGTGCATAGCCTTTGGATGATGAATCTTGGAAGAAAATGTGGCCCATTAGCAATTTTGAGGCATTTGAAGCAAAGTTGACTTTTCAAAATTCCCAAATATTTCCCAACTTCCACAAGGCATATCTTGCTCAATTTTTAAGCTTTGATCATGTTCTTGGACATTTTGGAAAGGTCTTGAAGTCCTCTAACCAATGCCTTTGGTCCCATGTCGTTTTGATTTACCAATCTCATGTTATGGTCTTTGACTTAAAGTCCCTTTTTGTTGACTTTTGAAAATGACCTATAATGTTGAAATTGATAACTTTTTGTGAGAGCATTTCTTGGACTTGAAGTGTGAAGAGGAGTTGTAGGAAATTACTTTCTATTCAAAATGAGCTTTGGATGGAATTTTTCTGATAAACCATGTGGAAGTTATGCCTTGGTCAATTTACAGTTGACTTTTTCAACTGTCCAAATATGGAAACTTTTGCATCTTGAGACTTTTTGAGCCATGCCTTGAAAATCATGATCAAGAATTGATCAAATGATGTTTGTGGCTTCAAAATAAGATGTTGACCAAAAATTTGAACTTTGACTGTCAAATGACCATTTTGCCCCTACAGTTGACTGTTGAGCAATTAGGGTTTTTGACTGTACAATTTTGTGCTGTAAGTCTTGAAACTTGGTATGAGGATGCTTGACCATGTTTATAGGCATGTGGGACTTGTTTGGACCCTTGGACACTTCAATTTCTTTGACAGAACCAAAACCCTAGTTTTTGACTGTTAGGAGGCCCTTGAACTGTGCAACCCTTGGGGAGGTTTTGAAGCTTTGACTTGGCAAATCTTGAAGAATATGGGAGGACAAATTTTGGGGTACAACAGACATCATAAGCTTTCTAAAAAGTTAAAGAACACCCTCTTAGGGTTAAAAATGAGAGAGATATGCATTTCTAAAGTTGACCAATTTTTAGAAATGTGCATGAAGTCAACATTGATCTAAATGACTTTTTTTTTCTCCAAATGGACCCATATTTTCATGCTTGAAACTTATTTCTAACATAGCCCACGGCTTTGAGCTCATTCATACATTATTATTCTATTTTTATTATTTATTTTGAGATTTTATCTATTAAAAATGAAAAATTAAATAAATAAATAAAAGGAATAATGTAAGATTTGATTTCAAATCTTCTTCTCATCAAACAATGGGCAAGATGTGCTGGCATATCAAGGCAAACTCGTGAAGAAAGAGCAAGATTTGATTTGGTCCAAATATGCAAAAATATTATTATTGAAAGAAATTATTTTCTCAATGAAAGCAAAGATTTCTTCCAATTTTGTTAACCTAATATGATTCGCTATATATGCATGGCTATTCAGAAGCACAAGGACATAGATAGGCAACCCTAAGTACTCATACCAAAATTACAAAAATAATTAAAAATCATAAAATTCCAAAGTGCAACTCCCAACCTCTTTCAGTCCAACCTAAGCCTTCAATCCATGCCTAGAGGTTCCCAGGAGTCTATCCCTGTCCAGATCCAAGCTTGCAGCACCCTCAAACGCCTAGATCAAGAGTCACCGGATTGGTAAATTTCTCAAGCTTCAAACTTTTATTTCATGGCATGTAAATGAGATCTTTGCATATATTTGTGTTTAATATCATATTTGCAAGAGTTTTGAACCATTAGCAGTAAGCATGCACGCCAGAACAATAACATGCCATTGTTAGGGCACAAAGGTCTTCCTCCTTCGTATATGCATTTACAGCCAGTTTCAGGCCAAAAGGCCACCATCATCTTGATCGCAGCCCCCTGAAATAGGGGGATAGGGTACCTTTGGCATCTTTATATCACGTATTTTGTAGGTTCGAGTTTGAATACCGCCGGAGAAGACGACTGGCCTCCGACGTCGGTGAGAGCAAGACCTGTTGACTCACTGTGTGGAAAAAAGACAATGTTTCATTGGCTGGCCTCAACTGGTTCTCTCTCTCTCTCTCTCTCTGCGTTTGATTGGCTCGTTTGAATTACAAGGGTCCCACTTGTTGGCGCATGTTTAACAACTTAGCATTTTCTTTGTTTTCACATTATATAATTTTGTTTTATTTATATGTATGAATGAACAATCAACGCAGATGGCAATGACATGGACGTGTGAAACCAAAGACCTGGGTTCGATCCCAGGCGTGTACATTTTGCTATTTTCCTAACATTCTATGCAGGATCCAGTACGCCTCATACTCAGATGTCAACCATGCGTCTCCAAATCTAGCCATTGTATCTTAGTGGGTCCAGATCTAGCGCTCCTGGAGCGCTTCCCCAAGATGGACATCCCAGACATGGCAACATTGGATCAGGCAGGCGTTGGGCTTGTATGATCTGGGCTTTACAAAATTCAGCGCTGCACCCCCCAAACTACTCAACAACATCATGCCCATTCATTTTTTATTCTTATTGTTTTTTTTAAATTTATTTATTTTGTTTTCTTTATTTTTAAAAGATAATTTTTTTTAACTAAACAAAAAATCAATAAAATCATAAAATGTTAGAATTAGGTTTTTCTACTAAATTTAATTTTGTTAATTAAGTAGATTAACTTAATTTAGGGAAATTTAATTTCTTTTTCGTAATTTAAATCAATTAGAAAATTAGGGTTAACTCATAAATATTTTCTTAAATAAAAATACAAAAAATATTTTCTTTCACTAATTAGGTTTCCTTAGAATTCAAGCCCTAATTCTCCGTACTTAATTTTGTCGCGCGTATCCTTTTTCCATTATTTTATTAATTATTGTATCTATACCAAGGTTGTAATAGATTTTAATTAGGTTTATTTTACTGCCGTTCATTTAGTGTTTACCCCCCATTTTTGGTTATGTAACTGTTTACCGTGGTTTTTGGTAAACAACCACTGATCCTCCAAAAGGGAAAGTACTTTTGGTTACTCGCGGGATCGAACAGATTGATCCCAGAACATATGCTAACTTTTATACCGGGTTGATGTAAATAAGAAAAGAAATCCAGGAAGAACGCACGTTCGACCAAAGACAGGATACTTGTGGTTTTGGTAAGTAAGAAAGTTAATAGAAATGTAGAAACGCAGGTAAAGATGCAGGAAAAGTAACTTAGCAAAATAAGATTAAAGCAATGTAAAGAGACTTTATTAATGAAAAGCGGTGTTTGCAACGTACATTTCTCAATTTATCCTTTCTCACACAGCGGGTACTTGGACAATATTTGAGTAACTAGCACAATAGGTTGAACACACAGAAAAACTACACAGATTTCCTATTTTATACTAAAAACTACATAATCGTCGAGGGGTGGTTCTGCGCTAAGATGAGGACAAGTGTCCCCTGCATGTCCCTCGACCTCTAGCTTCCATCCATGTTGCTTTCCTTTGGCTACTGGCGAAACCTTCTTTCCCTCCAATAATTCAAATTCAAATGTCCCTCGCCTTTGGTGTCGACGCGAGGATATTCTCTTCTAGTTGAAGGTCATAAGACCTTCTCAGTCGAAATCTTGATAGTGGGTCCTGGTCGAAGACTAAAATGTAACTTAGATATTTTCTCTAAGTTATTTCACACGTCGAAACATTCTTCAGCTTGGTTTTATTTATTCCATTTTTGGTCTAAAAGACCAAATATAGTAGGTGTCGAATTCAGGAGCCAACAAATTGCCCCCCCAAGAATGTCTATTTCGACGCCAAAAGAAATAGCCATTCTTTGATCTTTCCGTTCAACACCTATCTCTCTTGCTGTCCACAAAGGTCTGACGTGCGCTTTTCGTCTTCCAACAGCTGCCACTTTCAAAAATCCATCATTACTATTTTTCCCAAGACGTCTATTCCAACTGCCGTTACCACGCTGCCATGATGACCATTATTCCTATAACCTAGGCAAGCATGTCAAAACGTTTCCCATCATCTGCACGGTAATCGCTTCATGGTTCGCCATGTGCCCCACTATCTTCATAGCATTAAATGGCTTTGACGAGACACATCCCTCTCTAAAGACTATAAATACTCTTGAGCCTCTTCATTTGGAACTTTCACAACTCTAAGTATTTCCAAGTCTTCTGCTTAAAACACCTTGCACTGTCAACTTCGCTTCTTTCAAATCTGCAAAAATGGCTTTCTTTTCTAATGCACCAAACAACCCCAAACCCAAAAATGCTGCTGATATCCAAAGCCAACCAGAGATCTTTCCTACAAGCCCTTCTCCTGCTTCGACTGATAGGCCATGATTCATTTTTGAACCCACAACTAGAGAAAGACGAGAGGTGTATGATTCCCAGCTTCTCATTGCCATTAGGTACTCTGAAGACATATACTCTATGTCTGGTCCTCTGTCCACATGCATCGAGAATCCTGTGAAGAACCGTGCCTTCTTCCCTACTCATCCAAGACTCAAACCTATAGGCTGCGCGAAGAAGCCTAGGGACGATCCTGAGGACGCAACTCCGGACAACCAGCAACATACTCAGACCACAGAGGATATTAACCTTTAGTTTATGAACAAAGGGACCGAGATCTTTCGATCATGCCCTAATCTCTCTTCAGAGTATTCATATTGGTTAAATAAGGTGGAGAAGGCACAAACCTCTGTCTGGAAGAAAATGGGGGATTTATGATTTGGTGATGTTGTCGAAGACAGGATTGTCTTATTGTCCTCTCATGTTGGTATCTTCGCTATATTTTTGGGATAGCGCACACTTCACCTTTCATCTTCCCCGTGGGATGGTGACCCTAACCCTCTTCGACATAGTAGCGATTACCGGTCTTTGACCGACTGGCGATTATTCTGATCTTGAGGACCTATCTGAAGATGTTATTGGGTTTGCAGCTACAAAACCCACCTACTCCACTTTTATCAACCACTTCCGTGATAAATCCTCCAGTACTGTGTCGGAGGTGGAACATATAGCTTTTCTGGCTATGTGGTTATCCCGTTTCGTCTTCTGCACCAAGTCGCTTCAGGTGACTAAGAAAATGCTCACGCTTGCGATGCAGCTTCATCATGGCTACCCCCTCTGTCTGGCCGAATTGATTTTGGCCAATCTATACGAGTCCATCAGCAATGGTGTGACTCAACTCAAGGTCATAGGGGATAGGGCAAGCTTGCTGCTTTCTGTCCCTTTCTGGCTTCTTCAACTTTGGCTCAATGCCACCTTCGAATCTTTTCTTCCCCAGAAGAATAAGATCAATGAAGCGGCCCCAGAAATCCTGAACAGGAGAGTCGGAGGTACCACACTTGCTTTGCTGACCCCTACTGATGAAGGCCAACAGTTTCAAAAGGCCTTCACAAGCTTCATGATGATGTTTGTGGAGCGCAAACGTTTTGTTTCGACCATGGCTCCTTTTTCTAGTCGAAAAGTCGACCCAAAATGGTTTACTAGACCATTTCCTTCGAATGAGGAGGAAGACTTGGACGATGAATACGTGGGCATGTGGGAGTCATTTCTTCGACCTAGAATCATGCCATTGAGATTCAAGAGCTCAAAGAATCAATTAAGCTTAATTACTTATCAACTAAATCTTGTCTCTCGACAATTTGGCATTGTCCAGTCACTCCCCTCACCCATTTATCCTCGAGAGAAACTGCTGTTATTTTACAACGTAGACTACTCAGAAGATGCCACTACCAAGCATATTGTTAGGTACGCTGGTCGAACCGTACTAACCATGTTCAACTTTAATCTCAATTTTTTATGTTCTGGCAATTTTGAAGGGTGGTGGAGGCAGTATTATGATGAGGAGTTCTTCGATGAGAAGGACTTCGCCCACCACCTTCGTGAGGTGTTTAAACTGGTCCTTGACAGGATCAAGAAAGGTATTACTTCTTTTCTTTTCTCTTTGCCTCAGATTTAGTCATTCGACGCTCGACTAATCTTCGTTTTTTTGTATAGCTGTCAAGAGGATCACTTCGAAGAAGGCTGCTGAAAGTACAAAAGGGGGGGGGGGGACCCTTCTGTTAACCCTTCTTCCAAGGTATTTACTTTCCTCTATACCCTTATTCTTTACGATCATCTGATACGGATACTGATTTCTTCGACTTATCTTTCTGGGTATTCAGAAAACTACCCCCAAAAAATGGAAGGTCCAGGAGATCGAAATCTCTAATGACGAAGAAGAAGAGTCTCCTCCTATTCCTCTGAAGAGACAAAGGTTAAAGAAACCAGCCCTTACGGTTGAGCCTCTCCCTAAAACAAGAATTAAAATCACAGCTACGAGGCCTCCTCCTGTAATTATCAAAGAACCCACTGAATAGGAAGTAGCTGCCAGGCTAAACAGTCCCAGTGAGAGCAATAACTCCAGTCCCGGTGCTGAAGTCCCAATTCAGGTATTTGGTTCGTCAGTCAATCACTTACTTCTTGAACTAACCTTTTTCTTTATGAGAACTCTAAAAGAAACAAACTTCTTTTAATCTTCATGATACTGCTAACACCTCCAACCAAGTCCCTACTCCTGTCGAAGGCTCTGCCCCTCTATTAAATAGTGAGGGAGATCCTACTTATAGGACTTTTTCAGCAAAAGGCTCCTTCATGAGTTCAGCTGATGAAGTGAATCAAACTTCTGCACTTCAGAATTAAACCATAGAGGAAGTCAATGAAGAAGGCCCTATAGGAGATCATGAAGAAATTAGGGCTCCGTTGGTTGACGTACATGAAAACGAAGAGGAGGAGACCCTCAATGCTGAAAATGTGATAGAGAGGGAAAGTGTACTGGAGGTGGAGAATCAAGATGAAAGGATTCCAGAAGCTGATGGTAGAGAAGGCTCCGCTGAAGGGACCCAGAATCCTACAAACACTGAAGCAATTCCAGCACAGGTAGTCAACGTGGTTGCTACTGTCAATGAAGGTGTCCCTTCGACATGGTCTAGAACCAAAGAGGATTTGGCCTTGCTAAAACAGCAAAATCCTTTAGGCTATTTGACTTCCATTCTAGAAGGGCGAGAGAGTTCCTCTAACCACAGTGTCTCGACTGCGTCTGGAAAGTCTACTTCGACCTCTCCTCTCGATGAGGCACTTCAGAAGGTCAAGGCACAGATCTTCAAACTAGATTTAATGCTAACCCTGGAGGGAGAACCCACTGCTCCTTCTTTTCTAAAGACTACTCTGAGGGATGTCGATCTCCTGATTGCTTCTCCAGATGTGGCCAGCGTTATCTTGGATTTAATCTCCATTATTGACCAAGTGTCATCAGACTATAATCGTCAAAGGACTCTTAATCGTGAAATTGAAGAGACCAACGATCATGTGGCTTCTTCCTGGAACACTGCTACCGAATCAGCCTCTAATGTAAAAGAGCTGTCGAAGGCCCAAGAGGCTAGACAGAAAGAGGCTGAAGATATAGATCAAGACATTGCTCAAATGAGGGCGCAGATTAAAGAGTTGGAAGCTAAAATCGCTGCCAATGATAAAAAGAAAGGAGAACTCCTCGCCGTTAACACTGAGTCAGAAAGCCAAGAGGAACTGGCTGAAGGGTTAAGACACGCTGATCGGGCCCAATCACTCGATGCTAAGCTTGAAACCCTCCATCAGTCTAAGGCTTCATGTGATCGGCGCCTGGAATTACAAATAATTAAATACCTTTAGATCAAGGCTAATCTCCCTTTTTGAATCCTGTTTCTTTTATCTATGTAATCACTCGTTGTAATGACTTCAAAGCCATTTTGGCTATTTTTAATGAAAATTTAAATTTCCACTTTGGCATTTACTTTATTCGACGGTGACTATATATTAGTTATTTTGACCTCTTGAAGCATAGGTCTATATTTTTTCAAGTATTTACCATTCACTCTCAGAAGTCTCTGATCTTCATTTAACTCCTCAATCTCATAAGCTCCACCAGAGAAAGTTTGGATAATCCTGAAAGGTCCTTTCCACTTAGGAGACCATTTTCCCAAATTTCTATCTTTTCGATCCATCGGAAGAATTACCTTCCATACTAGATCCTCAGGCAGAAATGTCTTAGATTTTACTTTTCGATTATAGGATTTCTCAACCCGTTTCTTCTGTAGTCTTAAAAGATCCAAAGCTTTCAACCTTTCTTCATCCAGGTCAACTAGTTCGTCTAACATCATATTCTAATAAACCTCAGAAGGGATATCCTGATGTCTCTGAATCCTCGTCGACTGTAAGCTGATTTCCACTGGCAACACTGCATCATGACCATAAGTTAGGCGAAATGGTGTTGTTCCCGTGGCCTCTTTAGGACAGGTTCGAAACACCCATAAAACTTGATCTAGCGTCTTGTTCCAGTTTCTAGGGTTCTTTCCCACGTGTTTCTTTATTAAACTGATCACTACTTTGTTTGCTGCTTCGACTTGGCCATTAGCTTGTGCATAGTAAGGTGTAGATGTTAACAATTTGAACCCCATTTCTGTAGCAAAGTATTGCATCTTTCGACCAGTAAAGACTGATCCTTGGTCTGTAGTTATTGTTTCGGGAATTCCAAATCTATATATAATGTACTTTTGAATAAATTCAATGACACTCTCTTGGTCTACATTGACTAGAGGGATTGCTTCAATCCACTTAGTCTAATAATCAATGACCACCAATATGTATTTCTGGATTTTAGAAGATGCTGGTCAAATCTCTCCAATAAGATCTAAAGCCCATCCTCTAAAAGGCCAAGGTTTCACAATCGAGTGAAGTTCGTTCGCCGACACGTGCTGAATACCTGTATGTACTTGACATTCTTGGCATCCTTTCGCAAACTCAACACAATCTTTTAACATAGTAGGCCAATATATTCCTTGTCGAAACAACATCCATTTTATCTTATGGCCTACTTGGTGTGCCCCACATGCCCCAACGTGTGTGGTGGAAAGAGCTATATACGATTCTGTTTCACTTAGGCATTTCAGTAGCACGCCTACAAGTGTTTTTTTGAATAATTCATTTCCCATTAATACATAGCTCAGTGCCCTATATTTTTTTTTGTTCTGTCAAAGTCGTTAGATTATGCAAATAATCTACTACAGGCTTTCTCCAATCTTGTTCCGTTAGATTGTCTATGAACGAAATTTCAAAATTTTCGTGATCAGTGCACCCCAATGTTGTGGTCTTCAAATCCATTGGAGACAACTTAGTGGATGCCACTCTTCCTCTAACTTCGATCGCTTGTTGTAGTTTGTCTTTCAAAACTTTATACCCGGAAGCGATCTGCGCTAAATCATTAGCCACTTGATTTTCCAATCTGGGTATATGTCGAATGTTAACTACTTCGAAGTTCTTCAACAACTGCCTGGCTATTACGAAATACATGATAAGATTTTCCTTTATGCATTTGTATTCTTTCGTAATTTGTTTTAGGACTAACTCCGAGTCTCCCATTATTTCGACTTGAGTTGCCCCCAATTCCAACAAGATTTCAAGGCCTACGATTAACGCTTCGTATTCAGCCTTATTATTTGAACAATCCCCTTCTATCTTGTACTTAAATGTTGTTGGAATTTTGCTTGGAGAAATAATGAGGACCCCGACTCCAATTCCATCTTTATAAATAGAACCATCAAAGTACAGCTTCCAAGGTTCAATCTCCAAATAATTCAGTGATTCCTCTTTTATAGAGTGGTCGACTATAAAGTCTGCTACCACTTGACCTTTCACAGCCTTGAGAGGCATAAAGGTTAATGAGTACTCAGTTAATGCGAGTTCCCATTTTCCAATTCTACTGTGCAAAATAGGTTTCGACAACATATATTTGAAAACATCAAAATGAGACAAAACATAAACATCAACTGGCTTTATATATTGCTTGAGTTTTGTACATGAAAAATAAAGACATAAGCATAGTTTTTCAACCTCGTTATATCTAGTTTCTGCATCATTTAAAACTCTACTGAGGTAATAGATGGGCCTTTCGACACCATTCTCATCCTCTTGAGCCAACATGCTCCCTAAAGTTTTATCAGATGCAGCTATGTACAATCTCATATTTCTACTTCGACAAGGAGGTACCAAAATAGGTGGCTTGGTGAGGTACTCTTTGATTTTGTCGAAGGCTTCTTGATGTTCTTTCCCCCATTCAAACCCTCATTTGCTGAGTCGAAGTAGTGGCGAGAAGGCTTGCATTTTCCCACTGAGGTTGGATATAAATCTCCTTAAGAAATTTATCTTCCCAAGTAAGGACTGCAATTCCTTCTTGTTGGTTGGCGCTTTGGCTTCCAAGATAGCTTTGGTTTTGTTCTGGTTTATCTTGATTCCCTTTTTATGGACCACAAAGCCTACAAAATCTCCTGCCTTGACACCAAAATCGCACTTTAAAGGATTCATCTTCAGACCATAGCGTCTCATCCTCTCGAAGGATTGTCGAAGATGATCCATGTGAGTCTTCCCTGAAACAAATTTGACAACAATATCATCAATATAAATCTGCATAAAAGTTTCAATAAAATCGTGGAAGATCGAATTCATCGCTCTCTGATATGTTGCCCCAGCATTTTTTTGGCCAAAGGGAATCACTACCCATTCGTAAGTGCCTAAGGCCCCAGGGCAACATAATGCTGTTTTCGACACATCCTCTTCAACAATAAAAATTTGATTGTATCTAGAGTATCCGTCAAGCATACTCATGTACTCGAAACCAGCGGCAGAATCAACAAGCATTTCCGCCACCGACATTGGATATTCATCTTTGGGTGTTGCAACATTCAGATCTCTGAAATTAATGCACACCCTTAAGGTACCATTTTTCTTTATAACAGGCACGACATTTGCAATCCATTCGACATACCTGGTCGTTCAGATGAACTTGCATCTCAGCAGGATTTCGACTTTCATTTGATTTTCGACAGAATCTCGGGTGCAAAACGCCTTGGAGTTTGCTTGACGGGCTTCTTTCCAGGCTTTATTGGTAACTGCAGTTCTACCAAACTTCTGTCGAGACCAGGCATTTCGTCATAATCCCACGCAAAGCAATCCTTGAACTCTTTTAGCAATTGGATCATTTCGACCCTGAGTCCTGGATCTATCTTTGCGCTGATGTACGCTGGCTTTTTTACAGGACCTTCGCATAGGTTTACCTCCTCCAAAGGGTCTTGCACTAACATTTTAACATTTTTTACCAACGAGTCCTTTTCGAAACCTAGAGGTTCATCATCATAGATAACGTCTAACCTTTGATCTTGAAGGTCTTTCACTTCCAAGTCGGGAGGCTCTGGGTCGAAATCTTTCCCAGGGCCTTTTTGAGAAGGGACCTGTTCATTGGCTTCAAGAGCCATATACTTAAATTCATCCTCCAAGGCCGCTATCATTCTATTTTCGGCTACATATGCCGAAATCTTTTGCAAAGTTTGTGACTCAGTCGTCGTCACCAAACTCACTTCCCTAGCCTGTTGGCTGTATATCATCAACCCCTCCATAGTCGATGTTTGATAAGTCTTCTCTATCCCACTGAAAACCATCATCAGAGTGTAGGTATAGAGAGAAGAATGCGTTAGGTGCTGGAGTTAGATCGAACTCAGGTGGGTTACATGGCCCTATATGAGCCAAATTTCTGTCGAAACTATTCTTTCCGACACTGTTGATTTCGCCTAAGTAATAGCTTTAATCTGCCTCAATGTTTTCCACGTTACCATCGGGACGCCATATTGTGACCCTCTGGTGCATCGAGGATGGCACTGCATCGATGCCATGTATCCACTCTCGACCCAAGAGCAGATTATAGTTTGGTTTTGCTGAGATCACCATGAACATGGTGGGTCGAAGGATTGATCCCACTTTGAGATCTAGTTGTATGACGCCCATTGTGGTTCCAATGCCTCCTTCATAATTGGACAGGACCATGTTATGGGGTTTGATGTCAGCATCTCCCTTTCCTAGTTTTCCCAGCATTAATTGTGGAATGATGTTTATGGTCGCCCCACAATCGACCAAGATTTTGTTTATAGTTATTTCCCCTATCTTTGCTATGATGAACAGGGGTTTGAGGTGAATTTTCATCGCCTCCGTTGGTGGCTCAAAGAAAGCGTTATGTTCTTCCACGCAGCCATTATTCATTACATAGTAACACATTGGCCCGTGTCTGGCCATTTCTTGCTCAACCATTAAGTCAGTTTCCTCAACTTTGACCCGACGGTTGTATTCTTTAGGCAACACTGATATGACATTCACCATGATGTCTAAAGTATCGTCGGAGTCGGAGTTACCCTCATCATTCGACCCATATTCTTCCGGCCATGCCATAGGGTTCCTCTCTAGAGGTTTGCTTTATTTTCTTTGCACATTGGTGCTAACCTCTGGGTAAGGCCCAACTGCCTCTTTTTCGGCTTTTCGCCGTCTTTGGAATCTTCTCCATTTCGAACGGGACATAGGGTTTTTCCCTTTGTAATTGCTCGATATATGAGCCATTTTATTTGATGTAAAAGCATGGTACTCTTTTCTGTAGTCCAAAGAGGAACCTCTTGGCACGTCGAACGCCTTCCATCTCTCTTCATTTGGCCTCTTTCTTCCCATGGTGTTAAACCAAGTATCCCTAGGCACATTAGTTGGAGGCCTAAAAGTTAGTGGCCTCTTTACCTGACTCACAGATCCTTGTTGATGCCCCCTTCTGGGATCGAATATGACTTCTGGACCCATTTTTTGTTGGACATTGGTGCCCTATTTCGCTTTCACAATTCTCATACCTTGTATGTGTTTTGCGGCTTTCTTGTCAAAAATAGAGCTGCATCTAGCGCACAACATCACTTCCAATTTTTTCTTCTGGAATATGTGTAGAAAGTCTGCCAGATCTTCGTTCTCCTTTGGAAATTCCGTTTTATTCACTTCCTCCTGTCGAATAGCTTCTTCTGAAGCCTTGGCGTCAGAGACTTAGACCATGTTGACCTCCATGTTGCTCTTGGCAACGAGATTCATTTTCTGCATTTTGGCCTATAAATTCTCTATCGAACCTTTCACAGCAGCCAAGTAAGAACCTGTAGTGGTTCTTTTGTTGGAGTTCTCAGCAACTCCTTTTTTTTTGTGTGGGTCTTCTGTAACCCTTTTATTCAGTTTCAGGACTTCAGTGGCCTTTTTGTTTGAGCCTTGGGAAACTCCTTTGTTCATATCTAGGCCTTCAGTGGCCTTTCTCACTCCTTTGATAGTTTTCCTGGATATATTTCCAGTAAAACTTCCAAATATGGGTTTAGTAATGAAGTCTTCAGAAACTTCTACCATGTCAATACCGACTGGCTCAGCATAATGCGCCTCCATCTGCAGTGGGTTTGTGTCAATTTTCATTGCTGGCTTATCAGCGAATTTTAACCTTCCTTCTTTTAGCGCTTGTTGAACAAGATCCCTGAAAAGGAAACATTGTGAGGTTTTATGGCCCAAAAAATTATGGTATTTACAAAAACCTCTTTTCTTTCTCTGTTCTAAAGGAGGCAACTTTTCCCCTGGGGGCACTATCATCTGTCCATCTTTAACTAATAAATCGAATATTTCGTCACATTTGGATATATCGAAACTATAAGTTTTCTTAGGGAATTTGTTGCTATTTTTCTCAGACTCTACAGGATTTTTCCCATTTGATGGCACTAGCAATTTACAAGAATATGGTGGTCCTTGTTTTAATTCTGCTAAATCTATCTCGCCTTCTTCGACATCTATAGGATCACTAGATGTCTCTGGATCATCATCATCCATTTCGACATAGGCTACCCTTTCTCTTCGATGAGTTTTGGTAGCTTTAGCTTTCTCAGCTTTAAGGCGTTCTACTTGTCGAACTCTATCGGCCAGTTGGGCCATGTCTCTCAGGTATTGGGTATCTAACTTTTTCCTAATTGAATAATCCAGGCCCCCTGCTGCCATTTCGACCAATTCATGCTCAGGCACTTGGGTAAAGCATCTGGATTTAAGTAATCGAAACCTATTTAGATACTCATCAATTGGCTCAGTGAATCTTCTCTTTACACTAGCCAATTCTTTTAGACTTAATTTGGTCTGTCCCATGTAAACTTTTTCATGGAACAATCTTTCCAATTGATTCCAATTGTGGATTGAATTGGCTGGGAGGGTAGTGAACCAAGTGAAATCATTCTTTATTAGGGAACTTGGGAAATATTTGATCCTAAGGTTTTTGTTGTTCGCTATTTCCCCGGCCTCTATTAAATATCTAGCCACATGTTCGACAGTAGATTCTGTCGTATCCCCTGAAAATTTGGTAAACTTGGGAACCTTTCCCCTAGGGGGCATGTCTGTTTGCAGAATATATTCTAACAATGGGGATATGAAGTTTGGTCTGTGAAAACCAATGTTCATCCCGTTTTGAATCATAATCCTTTCGATCATGGCAGTCAAATTATTGTTTGTTCCATAATTTTGGTGTCGAACTTGTGTTGGCTGAAGATTTTGATAATATTATTAGAAGCAAAGTAAATTGGACGTTTCGATTGAAATGAAACAAAACGACATGTTTCGAAATAGTAGAAGCAATGCTTCGAATGAGCATATCAAAGCTTGGAGCTTCGAGTGACAGTTATGAGAATATATCCAAAGAAGTCTTGAAATTATAACAAGGCTGTATCTAAGGAATGCGTTCGAAGCGAAGAAATGCCAAAACATTTGAAAATCAAATGCAAGCGGGATGTTCGAAATTTGAAATTTATGCGCTGGAGCATTCGAAGACGCGTGGAAGCAAGAGAGAGGCATTGCTCTGCATGTTCTGAACGTGGCAGAATCTTATAGCAAGACCGTTATGGTCGAAGTAGTATAAATAGAAGTCTTAGCATTAGGATTTCGTGTGTCATATCTATTGTACAAGAAAACTCAGTAAACATTCAAACTACCACATGGCAAGGGAAACGAATGCAAGAACAATGTACGTATGATAACACCACATGTTTATGATTTAATGAAAACTCTTTATCAATTCCAGTACTTTCCTTTATCTTTATATCAATACTATTTACAAGTTTTTGCATCTAAAGTCTTTTTATTCGAAATCTTTTCACTGATGCCTTATATTTAAATGCTTTCCTTCCATTTCAAATACTTTACATTTCAGAAACTGTTATACATTTCATGCCTTTATCTTCAAATTTTTATCCTTTGAACACCTTTTTTACTTAAAGCCATTTTACAGTTTTCTTGCATTAAACGCTTTCTTCACATTTCGAATCTTTTACATTAACTGTTTTCTTTACGGTTCGAAGCCATTTATTTGTCTTTTATGCAGTTTTTACATGTCTTTACAATTGACCTTTATTCATGCAATTTAGTTTCACGCACGTTTATTTGATCGCACCTTTAGATCTTTAAGAGAGAAATCGAAATAAGTTGAACACCTACACAACATTCTAAATACCAACCATGAATACCAGTTCGATCATGAGAGTTACCCTAATGACCAACATGTCCTAGGATCAATCTAGTCGATCCTGCGAGTTACCAGAGAAATTGAATAACAGTCAGTAAGTTTATTCGATAGTTTGGAGGACTAGCGGTTGTTTACCAGAAATCACTGTAAACAAATTGGCACACCCGGTGGGACCCATCGTTGGACATTACGGAATTTAGAACAGAAATAAAGATTGTTGAGACATAACCATTATAAAAAGACCCTCTGAGTGATAAGTTTGTTGTTTTATGAACCTAAGAAGTGGTAAAATAACCAACAACAATCAACCCTTATCCAGAAGAAAACATTTGAATAAGATGTCTAGTTCTGATAATCAACAAGGGGAACAAAATGCCCCACATACAACAGGCACTAATGTGTCCACTTCAATGGGAACGTCTAATGTGATCCCTTCGAATGCACAGTCCGTTGCATCTTCAACCAGTAATATAGCCACTAATGGAGTAAGTGGCATATCAACTAATAGTTCGATCTTAGGAAATACTGGAACCATTGGTTATCCCGGGGGATTTGTTCCACCATCGGGGACACAAACCCATTTCGCCACTCCACTAACTAGACCATCCGGTTTCGATGGTAATAGAACCAGAAATTCCTCTTATGGAATGCCAACATCTTTTATGGCAGGGTTACACAATTCTGCATCGAATTCATCACCACAATTAGGGTCTGGGTCTGGGGCGAATCAGTTTATGACAAATAACCAAGGGTCAGTGGGTTATAGCATAATGCCTATTTTAACCACAGAAAACCAGTTGGCCTTTAGGCAATTGATGGATGACAGTAACCATAACATGATAGGGGTATTAGCACAAACTATGCAGGAAATATTTGCCCCAATAGTACAAAATGTTACTGTGACAAACAGAGAAAACGCAGATAACATGAGTTGAATAGCAGATTTCTTTGCTCCCCCAGATAGGCGTAGGCAGAATCAGGCGGGAGTTCGAGCAAACATACCTATTGTGGAACAAGTTGCTAACGACCCAACTTATAGACCACCTAGAGAAGAAGTTAACTTGGGGGCAAGGGCACAAAGGCTAAAAGCCCCAATGATCCCAGGCCCACAAAGAGAAATTATGGAACCAGGGGCAAGGGTCGAAAGGCTGGAAGTCCCAGAGTTTCGAGAAGAACAACCTAGGGGGGTTGTCATGGTGGGTCGAAATCAAGATGCTGATGCTGTCGTTCATAGAATTCGAAACGATAACATCTTGGCAGAAAACAATTTAACCACCATGATAGAGAGAGTCATGGCCCAGAATGGCCTCAACACAGGAATTAGAAGGCCAAATTATGCTTCTCCTATATTAGATTGCATAATGCATACTAATTTACCACGGGGATATAAAGTCCCTAAATTTACAAAGTTCGCTGGGGATACCAATGAGTCAATAGTCGAACATATAGCCAGATATCTAACCGAAGCGGGAGATATAGCCAATAATGAAGACCTCAGGATCAAATACTTCCCAAGTTCCCTGACTAAAAACGCCTTCACATGGTTCACCACTTTGCCTCCTGGGTCCATTGATACTTGGGCTCTTTTGGAGAGATTATTCCATGAATAGTTTTACATGGGACAGTCAAAAATAAGCTTGAAGGAATTAGCCAGTGTCAAGAGAAAGTTCACTGAACCCATAGATGATTATCTGAATAGATTTAGGCTTTTGAAATCCAGATGTTACACAGTGGTGCCTGAACATGAGTTAGTCGAAATGGCCGCTGGTGGCTTGGATTACTCTATTCGAAAGAAACTAGACACTCAATATTTGAGGGACATGGCTCAGTTAGCCGACAGGGTTCGACAGGTCGAAAGGCTAAAAGCCGAAAAGGCCAGAGTCTTTAAAAATAACAAGAAGGAAAGGATCTCCTATGTCAGAACTGAGGAAGCAGAAGATTATCCTGAATTCGAATTCGAAGAGGTCGAAATCGACCTCGCTGAATTAAAACAGGCACCACCCTACTCCTGCAAATTATTAGTTCCCACAAAAGGGAAAGAGATTGTTGAAAACGAGAAAAGTGACAAATTCCCAAAGAAGGTTTATACCTTCGATGTCACTAAATGCGACGAGATTTTTGATTTACTTGTCAAAGATGGCCAACTCATTGTGCCATCAAATGTCAAAATACCTCCTTTAGATCAAAGAAAGAAGAGAGGATTTTGCAAATATCATAGTTTCCTAGGCCACAAAACCTCACAGTGTTTTCTTTTCAGGGACCAAATTCAGAATGCAATCAAAGATGGCAGACTGAAGTTTGCTGATAAAGCAAAAATGAAAGTGGACGAAGATCCCTTGGACGTCGCAGACACCAACTACTCCGAGCCTGCATGCATTGGAGAGATTAACATGGTGGAAGCTGACCAAATTGATGCCCCAATAGGAGAGAAAGGTACTGAAAACGAAAGCTGGGTGATAGTCGAAGTCGATATCATACATACTTGCGATCTAGTTTCTTCTGTTAAGCAATTCCAGGTAAAACCTAAAACTGCTAAGTGGCAGCCAAAAAAATGCTCCTTATCTCCGATACACCAATACAAGGATTAAGTTCAAAACAACTTAGTCAAATATTTAATTATATCAGTTGTCAAAGAATGAGTTTTAGGATTATAATAAAAGTCAAAGTTGAAATGTTTTCAATTTGTGCTTATGCTATGGGACATTCTGCCATTGTTCAGTTACTATGGCATGGTATGAGAATAGTCATTGTTTTCTATTAAGCCCTAATAAGTGTTGCTAGTGCTAATTGATGTAAAATAGAAAAAAGTAAGACATGTCCACCACGTTAATTAATTACTATGGCATGCTAATTAATTAACTTATTGGCTAAAGATCTGACCCATTTGGTACTATATCAAACTCCTTATATTCTTTTGCCTCCTACCTCAGTCAATGTAGCATGTTTTATGCCATTGCCACCTGCATATAGATTTTTATGGGTGGTTATGAATCTTAGTATTACAAAAATAATTTTTCGTTTAAATATATCAGATTTTCTGATAATGGAGTATTATACATAGAATCTTCAAAATCTTTGAAAGGAAGAATACACGTAAAAACATATATATGATTTTTTTTTCATACATGTAATTAATTAATATCTTAATTTACTGTATAAATTTCATCTTATATGAATTATAGTTATTGTTGTATTAATTTTTGATCACATAAAAAAAAACTAAGCTATGTGTGGATGTTACCACACTAATATATTAGGTGAACATTCATGAATATATTTTTGCATAAGTGTTTCTTCATTCTTAAATACTTCATTCTTATATTCTTCAAGAATATAGTTACATCAATAAATTGTTTTTTACAACTCTCAAATTGTAACCCAAGAATAATTGGATCAGTAAAAATTACACTAGATCAAAGGATTACATCACTAAATTAGTTTTACGGTTATAGTATAATTACTTTACGTTAGCTTCAGAGCCAAATAATCAGAAAAGCAAAATGTAAGGATATGGGAGTTAATTAATTGATCAGTATACTGAGTTAAATATGATTCTAATCTGTTAATTGCATAGTGACTTGATAATAAACTTGAAACGAAAAGTAAATATTCATCGTGAAGTGTCGTAGTGGTAAGTTGCAATCATTTGCATCTAAGATGGACTGGGTTGAATCTTCATACAAAATTTTAGAATGTTTTTTCAGAATTTTAATGACCTTGATAAAACATATGCCACCTCAAATTTCAGATGTCACTCAAGCAAACGTTGACGCCGTTCAAAAAAATGGACATAAAAGATTAAAATGGACCTTTTTGAATAATTAAAGAATCACTTTGAATTTTTTTTAAAGATAATGGACCAGAATGGACACCGAGGTAAACTTAAGGGACCAAAAAAGATATTTTACCTTATTTTTATTAGTCAAAAATACCAAAAAATTATATTATTATTTAGATATTTAGTTTATTTATATTTCTTTTAAAACAAAAGACAAAAAACATTTTTCTTAATACATTTTTTTCTTTATCAATTTAATCTAGACATAGTTTATTTTAAATTTTTTTATTAATTTAATTAACTTAGAAATTATGAATTTTAATTAATCTCTTTTTATTAAGTTTAATTAGGTTAACTTTAAAACTCTTTCATAAGACTCTAAAAATATTTTCTTAATAAATTTAATTTTTTTTTCTTTTCTTAAATTTAATTGAATTAATATTAGACTTAGTTTTATTTTAATTTTTTATTAACTTAGAATTTAGGAATTTAATTAATTATTTTCTTTCTCTTTTATTAAGTTTAATTAGAATATTTTTCATACAAAAAAACATAAAAACAATCTTCTTCCTAATTTCACTTTACATTCTATTTCGTATCTATTCAATATGGTTGTAATAGTAATTAGGTTTTAATTGCTTTCATCCCCATTTGTAATTTGTACCACCATCCTCCAAAATGATGTAATAGCGTAGAACTTTAAATTTCCACAATTTATCGCTTTTAACATTATTGCTAGTAATTAGGGTTTGTATGGCAAGACTTAAAATCAATAAGTAGATAACCCTAAATTCAAGATAAAAATGCATGAAAAATAATACACCTTGCACACTTGCACCTCTAGGGCTAACCCACACTCGTTGCCTTCGAATAAAACAGTCATGTCCCTCGAACGTGGGATACTTTAGCAAAGACCCTCGAATACAAGATCGTAGTCCCTCGATGACCCTTCGATGTTGCCTTCGGTAAACGATCTTAGAACCTCACAACAAATTGCTAAAGTATCCTAAAATGTTGCCTTCTATGACTGTACGACGAATCACACTTGTCCCTTCACATCCAATGATATGGTTGCTTACTAACTAATGATAAGATAACACTATCTAAAGGAGGAGGAAAAGAACTAATCCTTTTTTTGAGTAGGTAGAACACTCGTAGTTGCTTGCTCACAAACAAAACCATTTTCACACTCACACTTTCAAAACATCTTTCTAAAAATAAACATTTTTCATGAAATATTTTCAAAAGTCAACACTTTGTATACATTTTTATAGAGACGAGAATCATTACAAAGTTCGCCTAAACCAAGGCACTTTTCAAAAATACTTTCAAAACCCACACAAACACATTTTTACAAAGCATTTCAAAGTGAGCTAGCAACTAAGAGTCTGTAGATAACTACGGATGAAAAGGGTGCTAACACCTTCCCTTTTCATAACCCATCCCTCGAACTCAAGAAATATCTCAAAAGGTCTTTCTTGTTCTTTTCACCCTTTCCTTCATTGGATAAAAGAAAAGTCGATGACGACTCTTGCTATCCATAATAATTACGATAAAACGCAAAACCCCAAGTCAGTTCTCCCACCGTATTACAGCATTGGCGACTCTGCTGGGGACTGTTAATTAAAGTGAGGTTACCCTAGAGACTAGATCACATTTAAATGCTTTCATTGTTTGACTTGCTTGTTTTACTTTTAAAAGGGTGTTTGGGTTTTGTATAGATCCTCTACCCGGATCTGGGAACACCATTAGGTAAGTAATAATAGATTGTGGAGACTATACGGTGTAGACCGATATGATTGAAACAATGGCTACGTTAGTGTGACACATTTGTTGGTACCGGTATCCCTTGTGTTGAATCGAGGAGAATACGGGGCCACTATATGGTGTCATGAAGCACTAACTGACCATAGAACCTTTAGTTGAACAACTTGGTCATTAGGAAGTAGTGAGATAGCCGACTTTGGTGCAAAGCTGAAGATTGATTGATACTCGACACTACACTCATTAAGATCAGACTTTTGGGATATTTTGGCTGTAAGAAAAGATTGATTGTGCTACCACAACACCCAATGAAGAAAGATCAATGATATTGAGATTCCCTAGAACCCTGTTACTTTCTAGGACAGGTTGAACCAACTAAACTTCAAGAGGATACTTACCTATGAAACCCATGCAAGCCTAAAACTAAGGTCCTTGTGTGCTTTGATTGTTATTATTATTCATGACATCATAAACATCATAACATCATAAGAATTCTCACTAACCATTTCAAGGATTTAGGAATTTATCTTTGTTCTGTTTTATAGGACATGGCTTCCACTCATAGAAATACCATCCAAGTCAACTTCGTGAAAGTGCTTCCTCAACTTCAAGAGTTAGAATCAAGAGTTCCTGGAGATTTTCCCTTCACCAATAAATATGGTCGACTTCTTAACTTGGCTACCTCAAACTTCCAAGAAGAAATGATGTGTCTGCTCTTCCAGTTCTTTGATCCTATGCATCACTGCTTCATATTTCCCAACTACCAATTGGTGCCTACATTAGAAGAATTTTCTCAACTGCTAGGAGTTCCCGTGCTTAATCAAATACCATTCATCGATTTAGAGGAAACTGCAAAGCCTGAGGTTATTGCTAAAGCTTTGCATTTGAAGAGATCCGACATTGTGGAAAGTTGGGAAATAAAGAGTGGAGTTAAGGGTTTCTTAGCCAAGTTCCTGTTGGAAAAGGTTCGTTTGTTTTGGGAAGATATGGATTTTCATGCTTTTGAGGATGTCTTGGACCTTCTAATCTATGGTTTGGTTCTATTTCCCAATCCGGACTAACTCGTAGATGTGAATGCCGTTAAGGTTTTTCTCTCTCGTAATCCCGTACCTACTTTGCTTGGAGACATTCTACATTGTTTCCGCACTCGCACCATGAAGAAGAGGGGGACTCTTTTGTGTTGTATTCTATTGCTGTCTAGGTGGTTTATTTTTCACCTACCTCAATCAACGTTGAATAATGGGCAAGGCTTGACATGATCTCAAAGGATGATGTCACTCTCACACTCGGATATTCATTGGTGTTCCCGATCTTTGGAGGATGTTACCATCATTGACCGTTGTGGGGAATTCCTTAATGTTCCACTCTTGGACATTAGGGGAGGTATCACCTATAACTCTTCTCTTGCATTACGATAATTTGGGTATGCACGAAGAGATGGTCCCCATGATGCGCTCATCCAAGGTTTGGTATTCGACTACGATGGCGACATCCAAGGCTATCGTTAAAGGTTCATACGAGCTTGGAGAATGGTAAATAGGTGGATAGCAAGACTCCGGGGCATAAATATTCCATCCCTCTTGAGCCTTACCTCAAGTGGTTACGAACTCATGCTCAAAGTCTTATGATGCCTTACCCAACCACCCTACCTGTGATTATGGAGCCTGTTGCTGAGGGAGATACTCCTTACACCCATCTTCATCCTGACATGCCTACCGACTTTGAGGAATTGCAAAGATCGTGGATTCAACTCAAAGGGGAACGAGATGCCTTTGAAGCACAGTTCTATGCAAGCGAGAAGAAGGTTTTGGAGCTCACGAGGCAACTTCATCAAGAGCAAAGCTTGAATGCTTATATTGCACCAAAGAGGATGTGCCCATGGGAAACTTGAGCCTTTTTTTTTCTTGGGAGTTTATTTTGTAATCTTTGTAAGCCCAAGAGGAATTTGTAATTTGTGAACTTATTAATGCAATTAATGTTTTTTGTCTTCTCTTTGTCTAGCAACTTTAAATTCCATAAAATCCTTGAAAACATTGCATTCGCATAACATGCATCATATCATAAGCAGGTTTTTTGACACAGGTTTCCTCATCTTTCTACTGTTTATTTCAGTACAAGATGGATCTCGAGCAAACTGTGAAGGACTTGCAGACTCAAAACTCTCAATTTCAAGAAACTCTGCTCAACTTAGCAAAGGGGCAATAAGAAATGATGACACTTCTTGTCACGAAAAAGAAGACAAAGAAGAAAGCTGTAATCAATATGGAGAAAAGATTCAAAGGTCCCGTCCTACAAGTTCAAGTTGAAGAAGACTCCTCCGAGGAGGATGAGAATCAAGATAAAGATGCTAGGAGGACCCGTGTCGGGGGTGGAAACAATCAAATCTATGAAGATGAATATTATTTTGATGAGCAATATCCACTGGCCGATGACAAATATATGCAACTAGAAGATAAATTGAAGGCTGTAGAAATCCAAGTTGTGCCTGGCTTGGACTTCGGTGACTTGGGTTTGGTTCCTGGGTTAGTCATTCCCCACAAATTCAAGATTCTCGCTTTTACCAAGTATGATGGTGTCTCATGTCCAAAGCTTCACCTAAGATCTTACGTCTGCAAAATTCAGCCGCACACCATCGATAGAAAGTTATGGGTGCAATTTTTTCAAGAAAGTCTATTTGGGATGCATTTAGAGTGGTTTTACCATTTGGAAGGGACTAACATCCATACTTGGGAGGATTTAACCACTGCTTTTTACCGCGAATATCAATATAACGCTGATCTTGCACCAACTAGGGTGAAACTACAAGGAATGACCATGTGTTCCAACGAGGGCTTCAAAGAATACACTAAAAAATGGAGAGACCTGGCTGGCGTGGTGCAATTACCTTTAACTGATAGAGAGTTGGTAGACATGTTTAAGGGAACATTGACTGGACCATTTTTTAACTTGCTAATTGGAAGTTCATCATCCGAATTTACTGAATTCATTTTAACTGGTGAAAGGGTTGAAAGCGAGATTAAAAGCAGGAAGATACCTATGGTGTTGTACCCCAAAATTTGTCCTCTCATTTCTCAAGGATTTTCTCACAATATCTTCTATGACATCAAGTTTGCAGCACTGGTACATCAATTTAGGCTTGAAATTGGCAAAAGGGCAAAATGGTCAATTGTATACTAGAAAGTCAAACTTTGACTTTTTGGTCAACATTACATTCCAAGGATCAAATTTCATCAAGACATTCAAAAATATGAAACTTGATCATCAAGGAATCAAGAAAGTCAAAAGTCAATGTGAAAGTTCAAACCCTTCAAGACTTAGAAATTTTTCTAAGTGTTTTTTATACATGATAATCTCATTTCTTCATGCCAACTTTTCACCTTGATGCAAGATGATTCAAGAGAAGCTTCCAACATGAAAGTTGTAGATCTCCATGATATCTACAACATTTCTTTACACAACTTCTCCTAAACAGGCTTGGATTTCAGGTTATAAATTCATGAAGTCATGACATTTTCATTTAAACACTTAGAGAAATTTTCAGCAGTTTTGGTCAGGTTTTTATCCCAACTTCTTGGCCAATTTTCATCAAGTTCCAGTTTGATTTAATAAAAGTGGTCAACATGAAAGTTGTAGGGGATCTTCCAATCTTTCCAAAAAGTCCAAGAACTCATTGAGATCATTCTTGAGCAGAGAGGATCGAAGAGATGAAGTTAGGGTTTCATTCTTGAATTACAAAGCAGAATTTGTGATGAACACTTGACTAAATTCCAACCAAAGCTACAAGATCTCTCTTTTCAGGCCATGTTCTCTCCAAATCTATGCATAATCAAGCAATTACACAAACCCAAAGTGTATTACACAAGCATTTGAAGTTTGTCCAAGTCTTGATACCATTTATGGTTAGAAATGCAAAAAGCAACATTTCCATTTGCATAAAGCTTCACTTTTCCAACCACTCTCTTTTTTCAAAGCTTGGAATCTGTTCCAAAGATGACAGAAAAATCTCTCAACATCAGAAGCAATCCACAAGACCTGCAAATCATGGCTAAATTCCTTAATTCACTCCTTTCTCCATCATGAAGCAACTTGTCTTTATGAATTTGAAAAAAAGGCATAACATGTGATTTTCAAAAAGTCTGAGTTTCTCAAGTCTCAAACCTTCTCTATAAATAGAGAGGCCAGTTGCAAGAGAGAGGGGGTTGGAAAAACAGGTTAGAAAAAATAGAGAGAGAGAACAAGGAGAAAAGCCAGAAGTTATATTGATAAACCCTTAAAATCTCATATTTACAAAAAGCCATAACAGTACATAAAACCTCCACTCTTGAGCTTTGAAGTCTAAACCTCTAAACCTCTCACACTTTGCATATTCCATCTAAAAACCATCCAAACATTTCATACCACACAGAGGTTGTTTAGTAACCTTCAACAAAAAGGAAAGTCTAGCAGCCTGTTGGAGCTTCCTTAAGGTTCATACAATATCTTGAAGGATATTTGGTTTCAAAACCTAAAGTGCAGTTTTAAGGTAAGTCATCTTTACCTTGCTTTTTCCATACATCAATTTTTCTGTTTATATGATGTAGCAATCACTATTTTTGAAGTTAATCTGTATTTGTTGTTCTTGTTATTCATTCATATGTTAAAAACTAACTGATGTATGCAAAGAATGGTGTTTAAGGCAGGAAAATGCAGTATGTATTGACACGTATCCACATGTGTCGACCCATCTTAGTGAAAATACAGGGTATGAGTCAACACATGACCCTCATGCATCGACCCATACTGAGTTTAGGTCACAAAACAGAAACTGGAAAGGACTATGAGTCGACACATACGCATTTCGCGTTGATACAAGAAGGTCCATGAGTCGACACATCCCATTATGTGTCGACCCATACTGAACATATTTCACTTTACATAAGCTGGAAAAGCCTATGAGTCGACACATATGCATTTCGCATCAATGCAAAAAGGTGCATGAGTCGACATATCCCATTATGTGTCGACCCATACTGAACTAATTTTGTTTTACAGGGGCAGGGAAAAGCTATGTGTCGATGCATAGCAGCATGGGTCGACACATAGCAGTTCAAAAATGCATTTTTCCTTTATTCTACACTGTTTTCACATTCTTTTCATTATCATTCGATATGGTTGTAATATTTCAGTTTCCACTTCATCCCCATTGTAAATTTGTACCCCCATCCCCCTAAAGTTATGTAATAGCTTAGATTTTACTTTCCGCTTTTTACTTGCTTTTCATATGTTGCTAGTAAATAAGTGTGTATGGCAAGATAAAAACAACAAAATAGACAATCCTAATCAAAGACAAAATGCATGCAATAAAACACACTTTGCACACATGCACCCTTAGGGTAATCTCACTTGTTGCCTTTCGGAAAATAGTCATGTCCCTCGAGCATGGGAGTTTTAGCAAAGACCCTCGATAAAAGATCGTAGTCCCTCGACGACCCTCGATGTTGCCTTCGGTAAACGATCTCGTCCCTAAAACGACATTGCTAAAACGTCCCATATGTTGCCTTCTATGACTATATAAAACGTCCCAATGCCCGTCCCTTCACATCCAACGATGGGGCTTCTTACCAAATCAATGGTAAGATAGGAACATCTAAAGGAGGAGGAAAATCACATTTTATACCTTTCGAGTAGGTAGATTCGCTCCTAGTTACTCGCTTGCTCACAACAAAAACATTTTTTACACCCACACTCTCATCTTTGAACTATTTTCAAAATAAACACTTTGTATGCGTTCTTATAGAAACGAGAACCATTACGAAGTTCCATTTTCAAAATACTTTCAAAAACACATCTCACAAACACACTTTTGAACTATTTTCGAAACAAACACTTTGTAGGCGTTCTTATAGAAACGAGAACCATTACGAAGTTCCATTTTCAAAATACTTTCAAAAATCACCACCGCAAGCACACATTCAAACAAAAGCAAGTGATCTAGCAAGTAACTAAGAGCCTATGGAAAACCATGGATGAAAAGGGTGCTAATACCTTCAATTTTTATAATCTACCCCCCGAACCCAAGAAACATCTCTAAAGGTCTTTCCTGTGCTTTTTCATCTTTCCTTTTGGATAAAAGAAAAGTCGGTGGCGATTCTTGCTAAACCGCAACATTTGCAAACACAAACGCAAAATCTCAAGTCAGTTCTTCCACCGTATCACAGAACTGGCGACTCAGCTGGGGATTTTCTAAAAGTGGGGTTACCTTAGGGTTAGATCACCTTTACTTGCTTACATTGTTTGATTTGTTTGCTTTACATTTTTGTTCCTTGTTTGGGTTTGTTTTAAATCCTACACCCGGATTTGGGGGCACCTTTTAGGTAAGTAGCAATAAACTGTGAGGGAACTGTGTGGCGTATACCGACATGGTTGAAGCAGTAGCTATGTTGATGTGGCACTTTGGTTGGTATGATTTCCCTTGAGTTGAATCAAGGAGAGTACGGGGCCGCCGCGTGGTGTTGTGAAGCATCAACTGACCTTGGAACCTTACTTGACCAACTTGGCCATTAGGACGTAGTGAGATGACCAGTTTCGGTGTAGAGCTGAAAATTGGTTAATACTCAATGCTACACTCATTGAGACTTGACCCCTGAGTTTTGTTTGGTTGTGAGTCAATTGCTTATTGAACGAAGCTTGTGGAAAAGGTCACTGATATTGAGATCCCTTAGAACCCGGTTACTATTAACTAGGACAGGTTGAGCCAACTAAACTTCAAGAGGGTACTTACCTACAAACTCCATGCAAGCCTAAACCTAAGGACTTGTCTGCTTTGTGTGAATATGATTATTTGTATATACACTTGCTTACCTTGCATACTTGTACATAACATCATACCGTAGCATTTCCAAATAACCATTTCAAGGATCTCGAGGGTCTTTTGATGCAAGGTCACGTTGAACCAGACGTCTAGCAAGGGGCAGGGGGATTTATTTTCCTCTGACCAAACGCCGTCAAAGATCAAGTATGGTAAACTCAAGTCAAGGGATATGACCCACTTGACATGGTGATCTTGATTCTCATGGAAGTACATCCACCAATACAAAGTTCTCCAATCAAAGTTGTTGATCAAAATTCAATCTCTAACTTTTTCTTGTGTTTACCCTGCGAGATCCTTGAAAACATGCATCCACATATCATGCATCATATCATGACAGGTTTCTCCCATACAGGTCTGCTTATCTTCCTACTGTTTATTTCAGTAAGATGGATATGGAACAAATGGTGAAAGATCTCCAAGCTCAAAATGCTCAATTCCAACAAATGTTCCTGGCTATGGCTAAGGGGCAAGAAGACCTGAAAACTCCCCTTCTCAAAGAAAAGGGGAAGAAGTCCAAAAAGTCAGTAGGCATCCTGAACTTGAGAAGAAGACCTAAAGCCCTAGATCTTTCAACTCCATCCAACACGGGGAATAGCCTTGAAGAAGACCATAATTTAGAGATTGATGAAGTTGAAGCCGACTACTCTGAGGAACAATATCCTCCCACTAATGACAAATATAAACAGTTGGAGGATTGCCTTAGTGCTATGGAGATTCAAAAAATACCTGGCTTTGATTTAGGAGACATGGGTTTGGTTTCCGGAGTGGTCATCCCGCCAAAGTTCAAAGTCCATACCTTTGCCCTGTACGATGGAGTCTCTTGCCCTAAGATGCACTTAAAGTCTTATGTCCGCAAGATTCAACCATACACAACGGATCCAAAGCTTTGGATCCATTTCTTCCAAGAAAGCCTGATAGGGACTCAACTCGAGTTGTCCTATCAATTGGAGAGTTATCGCATCCACACCTAGGAGGATTTAGCTGCTGCTTTCTATAAACAATACCAGTACAATGCTGATCTTGCACCAACTCGTGTGCAATTCCAGAACATGACCATGGGTTCTAACGAGAACTTCAAAGGATACGCCCAAAAGTGGAGAGATCTGGCTGGTAGGGTGCAACCCCCTTTAACTGACAGGGAGCTGATGGACATCTTCATGGGAAATCTGACAGGACCTTTCTTCAATCACTTGATCGGAAGCTCCTCAGCCGGGTTCACCGAGCTAATACTGACCGACGAAAGGGATGAAGCTGGCATCAAAAGTGGAAAGATCCAAGGAGCTACACTCCCTAATGCTCAGAAAAAGCCCTGAAATGGGAAGAAAGAGTCCAATGTTGTGTACAGTCAAAAGAGTTGTTGTGACCAACACGTAGGGGCAGTCCTGATCTCTGGTTCTGCGTCACACCGACAATAGCAAAAGGGAAATCAACAAAGGCAAAACGAGCCTAAAAGACAGTTTACCAACATCAACATGCCGTTGTCTCAAGCGCTACAACACTTGTTGAGGATGAATCTGATTGCATTGTGTTGTACCCCAAAATTTTCCCTCTCATTTCATCAACATTTTCTCAATCACAAGACTTTTGGAACTCAAGATCAAGCTAGGGTTTACTCTGCTCAAGACACCTCCTTGCACTGTTGACCTAAATTAGGATTTGAGTTTGCACAGGAATGTTTTGACCTACAATTCCCAAAGTGACTTTCATACTTCATGTTGGACTCACAAGTTTGTCCATACCAAGTTTCAAGCCTTGATTCAAATTTTTGCCCAGTCAATTGGACAGTTGACCTAGAAATCAGTTGTACTAGGGAAAAAGGCAACTGTGGCCAATTGACAGTCAAACCTCATGAAATTTTATCCACATCAACATTATGAACTCATATGGACCATTTTATCAAGTTTGGATCATAATTCCACAAGAAATTTGATCAGATCATCAAAAGGGCAAAATGGTCATTTTTAGGGTTTTGACTGCACAAAGGCAATTTTTGACTGTTTGACCTAGCCAATGGAAAATCAAGCTCACACATGGACTCAAGGACTCAATGACATTGTCTTGACCCATTCAACAAGTTCAAAAGATCTCAAATGCATAGGATTGACAGATGAATTTTTCAGTCAACTGATCAAAATTTGACTGTACACTGAAAAGTCAAACTTTGACTTTTTGGTCAAAATCAAGTGCCAAGAGTCACTTTTCACCAAGACATGTAAAATTATGAAACTTTTTCATCAAGAAACCCAAAAATGCAAATTAGGGTTTAAAATGGAAAAATTTCATAACTTAGAAATTTTCGAAGTTATGAAATTTTCTTATTTTTTCCTAACTTTGTCCCTTTTTTTCACAAAGATTCAAATGGATTCAAACAAAACTTGAAACATGAAAGTTGTAGTCCATCACAAAGTCTACAACTTTGATTCACAAAGTTTTCTCAAAAGAGGCTTGTATCTCAAGTTATGATTTTTGGAACAAGGGTATCTAAAACTTTTAACTTAGAAAATTTTGCCCTAATTTAGGCAGGATTTTAACCCATCTTCTTGGCCATTTTTCACATAGTTCCACTTGGAGTTTCAAGTTTCATTTCAAAGATGGATTATATTACATGTTCCAAGCTTTCCAAATTGTCCAAGAACTCCTCAAACACCCTTGTGGTTAGAGAGAATAGAATGTTTGAAGTTGGCAAAAACTCACTTTGATCCATGGCCAATACATGTTCATACCAAATTGCAAATCTGATCTAGCTAGCTTGGTTCACAATTACAGGCCTCAAAACCAGTTTGTACTCCATAATTTAATGCATATCCATTGAGCTAAGGTATTGTCTTGGTCATTAGGGCATTATACACTAGATTAAGCCTTAAATGGAAAAAGTAACAATGCCATTTTTGCTTAAACTTCACTTTATGTCAAAACAAGATCCTTGAGGCATGGGGCCAGATCTCTGAGGCAAGATCAAATCTACCAATTCCAGTAACCAAGAGCAAAAGGTGCAACATGATATAGGACTTGTACAAGCCTGCATTGAACAGATAGACACTCTTGCTTCAAGAAGAAGAAAAGTTGCAAACCACAAGCCATCTCTCACATCTGTTAAAACCAACTTACACAAACGTTGCAAACAAGTTTGATACCTCCTAACAAGCCAGAAACACGACCCCTTTGCCTCTCAAAACTCCTAGTGCAGAAATTCCCATTTTCTTGCAAAACAGGGCCAGTTCTGCATTTTGTAAGCCATCTTTAAATTCCATCGTGCATTTTGCCTAGATATACTTCAAACACCTTCCAACCAACATACCTAAGCTATCCAGATCATCCATTGCTAGTTGTAACACCCTTAACACACATTTCCATTTTTGTTTCAAAGCTTTGCAGGTTGAGTTCTGAAGCACGATTCAGGCTACTTCAAAACAAGCCAAGCATTGGAAAAGCTTCAGTGGACCTCAGGCAAGCTCAAAAGAAGCTCAAGCACCCTTGGAAGTTGCTGCATTGTCCAGCTCGAAGTCAACTGAAACAGGTATTTCATGAACTTCTATCTCTCTATTTAGGAATAGTTAGACCTAGGTTTGTGAATGAAATATGTTGTATTCATAGCCCTGAAGCCATACATATGCTTAGTTTTCATTTATATTAATCGTGCTAGCAGAATTTCATCCATGAACTTTCTGAAAAAACTAGGTTAGAAATTAGGGCCAGGGAAATTCTCTCTGGTCTTTGAGAGTTAGCTTAAGTTTTTTATATGGTTAGATTCGTTGTTTGATGCTCTACAAGTTTTATGTTATGAGTTTTGTCAAAAAATCAAAGAATCAGGAGATAGCAGTTGATGTACAGAACGCGCGTTTTTGTGAACCAAGGAAGAAGATGAAGTCTGATTGGGCTGGGCCTGGTCATTTTTGCTTCTAACACCCCATTTTTTAGTTTACACCCCCCTGGCCCATTTATTTGTATACTTGTCATTTTGATATTTTTATTTTTTATTCTGACTTTATTATTTTTTGTTCAAATATAAAAAATGCCAAAAAATTATTTTTATATTTTTTCATATTTATTTGATATTTATTTTTATTCTACTAGTATAAATATGTAAATAATTTATTTTCTTTTATTAAAACTTAAAGAATAATGTGAAAAATATGTTCATTTTCATTTACTATTTTATTTATATTTAAAAACATTTTTCTTGAATATACACATTTTTTTGTAAATAATTAATTTAAATTTTTATATATTTAATATGTTTAAATAATATATATATACTTATATACTTTATTTTATTAAATAATTAGGACAAAAATACAAAAATATTACATTTTCATTTTTATTAATATTTTATACTAAAAATATCATTTTTACAATATACTTTTATTTTTTGTATAAATCAATATATTATTGCATATAAGTAATAAATAATACTATTTATTTAAAAATTAGGGTTTTTGCCCTAAATAATAAAATAATTAAAATTGACCCTTTTATTATTATTTACATTTCACATTAAAAAATATCTTTTACATACATAAAAACTTTTTGCATAATACATTTTATCTAACATTTATTTGTTGTATTTTGTTTAATTATTGCACATTTAAATATTGTCTTATACATTCGATTTGGTTGTAATAATTTAGAATTTAATTTCTTGTCAAATATCCCCAATTAAAATTTGTACCCCCTCCCTATATCATGTTGTAATAGTGTAGAATTTAAATTCTCGCACCTTTTTATGCTTTCAATTATGCCATGATTAGACTTAGGGTTTGTATGCCAAATAAAATCAACAACTAGCTTGACCTAATCCAAGATAAACATGCATGAAAAACAAACACAATACACACTTGCACCCTCTAGGGTTTCAATCCACTTGTTTCCTTTAAAAATGGGCCATGGTTGCATGTCAAGTACTTTGGCAAAACAAAAACAAAACAAAAGATCATAGTCCCTCGATGACGCTATCTGAGTTGCCTAAACAAAATGATCAAGTCCCTTAAGAAAATTGCCAAAAATACTTGACACAATTGCTATCATGGTCTATACGATGACTCGCGCGTGTCCCATTTAACATCCTAACACAAGGCTATTCACCAAATACAATGGTGAAACAACACTGTTAAAAGGGTTAAAATCATAAGAAAAATCTTTGAGTAAAATAGGGTAGATAGCTCTTAGTTACTTGGTCAAGCTTGCAAAAACATCCTTGCTATTTTTTCAAAACACACTTCACAACACAATTGAAAAACCCTACTTTCAAACATTGAAAACTTTTCAAAAGCCAAAAACACCTTTGTATACATTCAAAACAAGAATCATTACAAAGGTTGCCATAACGATGGCCTCTTTTCAAAACATCTTTCAAAATCACACACAAAGCACCATTTCAAACAATTGAAAAGCACCATTTCAAACAATTGAAAAGCAAAGCAAGTGATCTAAGCAAGTAACTAAGAGCCCATGGATAACCATGGATAGAAAGGGTGCTAATACCTTCCCTTTCTATAATCTACTCCCCGAACCCAAGAAAATATCTCAAAGGTCTTTCCTGTGCTTTTTGACCTTTCCTTAGGATAAAATAAAAAGTCGGTGGCGACTCTTGCTAAACCGAAACATTTGCGAACACAAAAGCAAAATCCCAAGTCAGTTCTCCCATCGTATCACCAGAACTGGCGACTCTGCTGGGGATTGAATTCCTACTTTAAAAGTGGAGTAACCTTAGGGCTTTAAATCACCCTTTGCATGATTATATTGTTTGCTTTGATTGCTTTACATTTGGTTCTCTTGTTTGGGCTTGAAATCCTCCACCCGGATTTGGGAAACATTCATAGGTAAATAGCAATACGTTGTGGAAACTGTGCGGGGTATACCGACATGGTTGAAGCAATAGCTATATTAGTGCGACATATTTGTGAGTACCGATAGCCTTTGAGTCAATCAAAGAGAATACGGGGCCGCTGAGTGATGTCATGAAGCACTAATGAACTCTTAGAACCTTACTTGACCATCTTGGCCTTTTTTAGGGGTAGTGAGATGACCGGCTTTGGTGCAGTCCGAAGTTGGTAGATACTCGATACTACACTCATTGAGGGTTGTTTTCTTGGAATATTTTGGTCGCTAGTTAAGTGGATAAACCAAAATAATGAACATAGAAAACAATCCAGTGACATTGAGCTCCTTAGAACCCGGTTACTATTTATAGGACAGGTTTGAGCCAACTAAACTCAAGAGGGTACTTACCTATGAAACCTCATACAAGCCTGAAACTAGGGTTTTGTGTGACTTTCTTGTACATGTGTTTGTGCATACATCATGAACATCATAAAACATCATATGCATCCACTAACCATTTCAAGGGTTTGGATCTTCATCTTTGTTCTTGTTTTGTAGGTCATGGAATCTCTTCGCAGGAAAACAATTCATGTCACCCTTGTGAGAATCCCTCCTCAACTCAAGGAGCTTACTTCCAGGATTCCAGAGAATTCTCTCTTCATTGAAAGACATGGTAGACTCCTCAACTTGGTCAACACCAACATTGAAGAAGACATGGTGAAAGTTCTCTTCCAGTTCTTTGACCCCCTACACCACTGTTTCACATTCCCCGATTACCAGTTAGTGCCTACTTTGGAGGAATATTCTCAACTCTTGAGAATTCCTATTCTTAATCAACTACCCTACAACGGTACGGAAAAAGAACCAAAGCCTGAAGATGTTGCTCAAGCATTACACTTGCAACCATCGGACATCAAGGGGCATTGGGAAACCAGAAGTGGTGTCAAGGGCTTCTTAGCAAAGTTTCTATTCGAGAAGGCACAAGACTGCTGGAATTCTCTCGATCTACAATCCTTTGAAGAGATTGTGGCACTCCTCATCTATGGGTTGGTCTTGTTCCCAAACCCTGATCAGCTTATAGATGTGAATGCTATCAAGATTTTCATATCCAGGAATCCTATACCCACATTGCTTGGGGACATCCTACACTCATTTTACACACGAACAATGAGGAAAAGAGGTGTTCTCATGTGCCGTACTCCTCTCCTAGCAAGGTGGTTTATTTCTCACCTTCCACAAACAATTCTGAAGAATGAGCAGGGTTTAAGGTGGTCACAACGATTGATGACCCTCACATATTCTGATGTACATTGGTGTTCTCGGTCCAGAGAAAATGTCATCATCATTGATCGTTATGGGGAATTCCCTAATGTCCCACTACTTGGCATTAGGGGAGGCATAACCTACAACCCCTGTCTAGCTTGGAGACAATTTGGATATGCTCGGAGGGATGGCCCTCATGACATGCTGATTCCTGACCTAGTTTTTGACTTCGACAACGATGCGCAAGGACTTCGACAAAGGTTCATCAGAGCTTGGAGGATGCCCAACAAAGTGGATAGTAAGACACTGGGGCACAAGAATTCCATCCCCCTTGAGCCTTACCTCAAGTGGGTACGAACCCGCTCCCAGAATCTTATGATGACATACCCTCACATTCTCCCCTTGATCAAAGAGCCTGTTATGGAAGGAGAGGTTCCATACACCATCCTGCATCCTGACATGCCAACATCATGGGAAGAAATGCAAAAGAGTTAGATCCAACTCAAGGAAGAACGAGATACTTTTGAAGCCAGCTTCTATGCCAGTGAGAAGAAGGTTTTAGAGCTTACCCGCCGACTCCACGAGGAGGAAACTCTCAACACTTACATCGCGCCAAAGAGGATGCGCAATGTCTTTTTACATTAAGAATTTTGTAATATTTCGCCCATGGGGCACTTATGTACTAACAAATTTCTTCTTAATATGACATGCGTTCTTCTTGTTTGTAACAAATTTGAATTTCTGAACCCTTGAATGCATTACATGAATAACATACCATTCATCATATGCATAAACAGGTCTTCACGCCAGGTTTCCTTATCTTTCTGCTGTTTATTTCAGCAAGATGGATTTGGAGCAGACGGTAAAGGATCTGCAGGCACAAAATTCACAGTTCCAGCAACTCCTCATGACCTTGGCAAAGGGTCAAGAGGACCTCAAAGTTTTGTTGGAGAAGAATAAAGAGAAAAAGAAAAAGAGACCTGGAGTGGCCACTTTTGGAAGAAGGTTTTAGAGCAATGCTAGGAAGGTTCTTGAGTTCCCCTCAACGTCTGACGAAGGGGCCGGTAAAGGGAAAGGGACTGCTGTGCCTTCTGAATCCGAGGTTGAAGAGGAGGAAGAGGAAGAAGGCAAAGACTACTCCGAACAACAGTATCCACCAGTGGATGATAAATATAAGAACCTTGAAGATAGACTGTCAGCTATGGAGTTGCAGAGGGTGCCCAAATTGGATTTTGAAGAACTAGGGCTGGTAGCTGGGATTGTTATCCCTCCCAAGTTCAAGGTGCCAACATTTGCCAAGTATGACGGTCTGTCATGCCCAAAGATGCACCTGAGGTCGTATGTCAGAAAAATCCAACCCACTCATCCGATAAAGACCTCCGGGTACACTTTTTCCAAGACAACTTGTCTGGCACGCAGTTAGACTGGTTTTATCAACTCGAAAGATCAGAGGTTCACAATTGGGAAGACTTGGAAACTGCTTTTTATCTTCAGTATCAATACAATGCTGATTTGGCACCCACTCGTACTCAGTTACAAAGTATGGGGATGGCTTCCAATGAAGGGTTTAAAGAGTACGCCCAGAAGTGGCGTGATCTGGCTGGAAGGGTGCAACCACCGCTATCAGATAGGGAGTTAGTTGACATGTTTCTGGGGACCCTGTCTGGCCCCTTCTTCAACCATCTAATCGGGAGTTCTTCCGTGGGATTTACTAAACTGATTTTGACCGGCGAAAGGGTTGAGGCTGGTATTAAGAGTGGAAAGATTCAAAAGGATGCTTCCGCATCCACGGCTGTTAAGAAACCCTTCCCAGCCAAGAAGGAAGCATCTGCTGTGTATTCTCAGAAGGGACAGGGAAGAACTGAGCGCCGGCCGACTGTAGGGGCTGTGATGATTCAAAACTCGTCAAATGATCAACCTTGTAACAATCAGTCGAGACCTAATCAACAACGGGTGGAAAGGCCGCAACGACAGTTCACCCGCATCAATATGACGCCCGCTCAGGTACTTCCTCATTTGTTGAAGCTGAATCTGACCAGTTTGAAGGAAGTGCCAAAGAACCCTAACACCTCCTCTCCATACTACCACTCCAATGCCAAGTGTGCTTACCATTCCGACAGTGCTGAGCACGATACCAATAATTGCTGGGCGCTTAAGAACAAAATCCAGTAACTGATTGATGCTAAGGAAGTAGAATTTGATGCTCCTGAGAAGCCCAATGTTATATCTGCTCCGATGCCCAAGCACGGCCACAATATTCATGCTATTATGGAGGACACTCATGTTACTGATGTTATTGACCTGCTGACGCTGTTACTTGTGATTAAATAAAATTTGTTGAGAGCCGGGATCTTTCCTGGTTGTGGTAAAAACTGCTATTTTTGTTTGAACATACGAAGTGATTGCGAAATGTTGAAGTCATGTGTCCAACGCCTGATGGATACCCAAGAGATACTTTTCCAGAAAACCCTTGTTGATACCTTCAATCCTGTTACTTTTGCTACTTCAACCAACGATATTGCAATTCTAATCATTTCCGACAATCCTCCCAAAGCTTGCAAAAGGCCTGTCAGGATTACACCCAACTCTGAATGTGTACCATTAAAGATCACCATGCCGGGACCTGTCCCGTACCAATCCAGCAAAACGATACCATGGAACTATGGGGGAGAAATCTTCTACCATGGTATCAAACAAATCGAAACAGTCCAAGAGATTTCTGAAGAAGAAAGCCCTGATATAGGGAACATTGCGGGTACAAGCAAGATAACCCACAACGGCCGGATCTTTTCTCCGGAGATTGCTCCCCCTCGAGCAGTTTTCGGACCCTTGAAAGCTTCTGTACCTGTTGGACCATCTGTGCAAGGCCCAGTGATTGAAGAATTGGATACTCTTGAAGTAAGACCATTTGCTGATACTACCGACAAGGGTAAGGGGATACTGGAAGTTCCTGTCAGGACGAAGGCTCGCGCTGTGGTTATCCCCGAAACCACTCAGAAATAAATGGATGAAATCTTGAAAATAATCAGAAAAAGTGACTACGACGTTGTGGAACAGTTAGGGTAGATCCCTTCTAAAATTTCAATGTTGGCTCTTTTGCTTTGTTCTGAGGCCCATGCTAAGGCCCTAATCAAATTCTTGAAGGCGGCACATGTACCCCAAGAGACTTCGGCTGACCAGTTCCAAGAGTGTGTGGCCAGTCTTACTGCTGATAATGGCCTTGGCTTTTCCGATGCTGAGTTAACTCCCAAAGGAAGAAAACACAACGACGCACTACATGTCTCAGTTGAATGAAGGGGAACCACCCTCGCCCATGTCTTAGTTGATACTGGTTCTTCCTTGAATGTGCTGCCGAAGAAAGCCTTAGACCGTTTGGACTACGAAGGGCTAACTCTCAAACCTAGTAACATCGTTGTTAGGGCTTTTGATGGTTCCAAAATAATGGTTCATGGAGAGGTTGATATTCCTATCAAAGTAGGCACATAAGTTTTCAACTCCACCTTCTACATGATGGACATCCGTCCGTTATATTCGTGTTTGTTAGGGAGACTGTGGATCCATTATGCCGGGGCAGTTACCTCCACTTTGCACCAAATGCTGAAATATCCTGTTAAGGGTAAGATTATAACAGTGCACGACGAGGAAGAATACATGATAAGTCATCTCAATTCCTTCAGCTATGTGGAGTTGGATGGCGAGTTCATCGAAACGCCTTTCCAGCATTTCGAGGAAGTGTCTCCTGAGGTAGCAGTGGCGAAGACAATGGTTGAGGTGGCTATCTCTCCCAAGCATGTATCTAGGATGGCATCTCTCAAGGACGCAGAGGCGGTGATCATAGAAGGGAAGAGTACAGTATGGGGACAATTGCCTGACTTTCCCCATAAGACAGACAACTTTGGGTTAGGGTTTACTGCTGCAGGACAAAAGGCTATGTGTCGCTCCAAGGTTGGAGGACCACCCGTCAAGATCTCACACCATGGAATCAATGCTGTAGAAGATGAAGATGAAGAGAGCCACTTTGAAGATTGGATCTTTCCGACCGTCAAAGGGGGTTTGAGAAACTGGGAAGCAAAGGATTTTGTTCCCATCACCTTTATCAACCAATAATTTTACTTTTGAACAATTTCCCATTTTTATGGTCTGTAATAACTAAAAGAATTCGCACACTATTTTCACCTCATGCCTTGCCCGGGGCATGTAGGTCCATTTGTAAGGGCTTGATTTTCTTCATAATCATATGCCATGTTTTAGTGAATCATTGGACGTTTTTCATCTATAAACTGTTGTGTTCATTTTCTTTCCTTTTGCATTTTTGTTTGTTTAAGGATGGCTATCCCTTACACACACCCACACTCCCAAATGCAGGTACCCATCCACTCCGGATTCCATGGGTGACTATTCTGCTTTAGCCTTCGATAACTCTGAAGATTTGGTCAATCATGCTGAGTACGAAGTTGACGAAGATTGTGAAGTGCCAGGAGAGTTAGCTAGACTTTTACAACAAGAAGAGAGGGCCATTCTGCCTCATGAAGAGTTGCTAGAAACCATCAACTTGGAGAAAGAGGAAGACAGGAAGGAAGTAAAAGTGGGTGCCAACCTGGAACCAAATGTAAAGGAGCGCTTAGTGCAATTGTTGAAAGAATATGTTGAAATCTTCGCCTGGTCTTATGAAGACATGCCAGGGTTAGATACAGATATCGTGGTTCACCGTCTCCCTACAAGAGAAGACTGTCCACCGATCAAGCAAAAGGTTCGCCGAATGAGGCCTGACATGTCTGAGAAGATTAAGGTTGAGGTAATGAAGCAATTCAACGCTGGCTTTCTGGCAGTTACTTCCTATCCACAATGGGTTTCTAACATTGTGCCCGTGCCTAAGAAGGACGGCAAAGTCAGAATGTGCGTGGACTATCGGGATTTGAACAGGGCTAGCCCCAAAGATGATTTTCCGCTACCACATATCGACATCTTGGTTGACAACACAACTCAGCACAAGGTGTTTTCCTTCATGGATGGATTCTCGGGATATAACCAGATCAAAATGGCCCCCGAGGACATGGAGAAAACTACTTTCGTCACGCAATGGGGTACCTTCTGCTACAAAGTGATGCCATTCAGACTGAAGAATGCAGGGGCAACTTATCAACGCGCCATGGTAGCTTTGTTTCATGATATGATACATCATGAGATAGAAGTTTATGTAGACGACATGATAGCTCGATCACAGACAGAAGAAGAACACCTTGGTCATTTGCAAAAGCTATTTGCCAGGTTGAAGGAGTATAAGCTCAGACTGAACCCAAGCAAGTGCACTTTTGGAGTTAGGTCTGGTAAACTTTTGGGATTTATTGTCAGCAACAAAGGCATTGAGGTTGATCCAGCTAAAGTGAAGGCTATACAAGAAATGCCTGCCCCCCGTACTGAAAAGGAGGTTAGAGGATTCTTGGGACGCTTGAATTATATTGCGAGGTTCATCTCTCACCTGACATCTACCCGTGAGCCAATTTTCAAACTGTTGAAGAAAGATCAGGTAGTTGAATGGAACAATGATTATAAAGTTTCTTTTGATAAAATCAAGGAGTATTTACTAGAACCTCCTATTTTGATGCCAACCGTCGAAGGAAGGCCGTTAATCATGTATCTGACTGTTTTGGATAACTCAATGGGGTGTGTGCTGGGCCAACATGACGAGTCTGGCCGAAAAGAGCATGCCATTTATTACCTTAGCAAAACTTTTACCGACTGTGAGACTCGCTACTCACTGCTCGAGAAAACTTGTTGCTCTTTGGTATGGGCTGCTCGCCGGCTAAGGCAGTATATGTTGACTCACACCACTTAGCTGATTTCCAAAATGGATCCGATCAAGTATATCTTCGAGAAGCTTGCTTTATCTGGAAGAATCACTAGATGGCAAATGATCCTGACTGAGTATGATATCCAGTATACTACCCAAAAAGCTATAAAGGGGAGTGTACTAGCCGACCATCTAGCTCATCAAGCCGTCGAAGATTATCAATCTATGAGATTCGACTTCCCTGATGAGGACATCATGACTTTGGACAACATCGAAGGTAATGGACCGTATGACGGACCTGAACAAGGATCCCGATGGACCCTATACTTTGATGGTGCTTCAAATGCACTTGGCAACGACATCGGCGCGATACTCATTTCTCCGGAAGGTTGCCACACACCCTTCACTGCCCGACTTTGTTTTAGCTGTACCAACAACATGGCCGAATATGAAGCTTGCATCTTTGGTCTCAAGGCTGCTATAGACTTGGGAATCAAATCTTTGGTCGTATTTGGGGACTCGGCTTTGGTTATCAGTCAAGTCAAAGGAGAGTGGGACACTAAACATCCTAATCTTATCCCATACAGAGAACATGTCCCGACGTTGTTGCCTCATTTCGAGCAGATTAATTTTGAGCACTTCCCGCGAGAAGAAAATCAGCTAGAAGATGCTCTGGCTACAATGTCTTCCATGTTTAAACTCAACTGGGATAACGAAGCTCCCCAAATTACCATCGAGCGAATGGACGAACCAACACACTGTCATGAGATTAATACCGAAACAGTAGTGGAACAACCTTGGTTTCATGAAATCAAAAGGTATCTCCAGACTAGAGAATATCCTGAAGGAGCTTCCGTCAATGACAAAAAGTTCTTAAAGAGATTTGCTGCCAAGTTCTTCCTAAGCAATGGCATCCTTTATAAGCGCAACCATGATTGTGTTCTACTTCGTTGTATGGACAAAGCTGAAGCAGAGTTGATCATGACTGAGATACACAGTGGCACATTTGGAACCCACTTGAGCGGACATACGATGGCTAAAAAGATTCTAAGGGCAGGCTACTATTGGTCTACCATGGAAGCTGATTGTCACACATATTCCCGTACTTGCCACAAGTGCTAAGTCTACGCTGACAAGGTACATATTCCTCCTGTTCCTCTCAATGTTCTGACAGCTCCTTGGCCATTCGCAATATGGGGCATTGACATGATTGGAGAGATCAAGCCCACGGCATCCAATGGACATCGCTTCATCTTGGTCGCTATCGATTATTTTACCAAGTGGGTTGAAGCAGCTTCCTTTGCCTCCGTTACAAAGAATATGGTTGCCCACTTCATTAAGCAGAACCTCATATGCCGGTAAGGTATCCCTGACAGGATCATCACAGACAACAGTACGAATTTGAACAACACTATGATCACCGCTCTATGCGAACAGTTCAAGATTTATCATCACAATTCATCTCCCTATCGACCGAAGATGAACGGTGCTGTTGAAGCCGCGAACAAAAATATCAAGAAGATCATTCAAAAGATGACAATCACCTACAAGGACTGGCACGAGATGTTACCGTTTGCTCTACATGGATACCGTACCACGACATGTACTTCAACAGGGGCAACCCCATTTTCTTTGGTGTATGGTATGGAAGCTGTGTTACCTATGGAGGTTCAGATTCCTTCCTTAAGGATTATGAAGGACGCTGGTCTGAGTGAAGACAATTGGATTCAGACCCGGCTTGACCAACTCAATTTGATCAACGAGAAGCGACTTACCGCTGTTTGTCATGGTCAGACGTATCAAAACGGATGATCAAGGCTTTCAACACGAAAGTTAGACGTCAAGTATATCAAGTCAGAGATCTTGTAATCAAGCGGATCATCTTGCCGCAAAGTGATCCCAGGGGAAAATGGACTCCTACCTACGAAGGACCATTTGTGATCAAGAGCATCTTCTCTGGTGGGGCCATGATTCTGACCACCATGGACGACGACGACTTGCTGCACCCTACGAACGCAGACATAGTCAAAAGATACTACGCATAAAATAACCCGACAAGTTGAAAACCCAAAAGGGCGACTTGGGAAAAAATGGGCATCCCGGTGAATCGAAAACCCGAAAGGGCGGTTCAGGCAAAAATTAGGGAAAAAACAAAAAAATCTGTACACCCGGCAAGTTGAAAACCCGAAAGGGAGACTTGGGAAAAAAAGGGTTTCCCGGTGGATCGAAAACCCGAAAGGGTGGTCCAGGCAAAAGTTAGGGAATTAAAGCGTATGACTATGTCTCGTCGGATCACTTTAAGAACAATCTCTTCACCAACAAGCTCCAAGCTTCTCATCAAACCAGTCATCTGCGGACGAAGTAGCAAATGGACAAGATATTCAGAGTTGTGAAGGCTATAGCAGAATGAGAATCCCATGGAATTGTTACACATAGCCATCTTTCTTTTGTATAAAATTTTTCAATTTTTACGACAACATCCTCTTACTAGGATGTCTGTCTCCTTTGTACAAAAATACTCACAAAAGTTAATACAAAAATACTTCAAAGTGCAGAAATCCGCTTGCCTTTCTTTTCTTTTTTACACTTATGTTTTATTTGAAAACGTCCAATGTTTTGTTAAATAGGCATATGCATTTGAATATAATCACTACTTACAAATAAAACGAAATTGAAAAAGGATAATTACTGATAGGTTGAAGGAGTAGGAAGAAATCTTTATGCCATTCCAGAAGAAATCCCCTACGATACATCATTCAGATCCTCAACAAGGCTAAATTTGGAGTATATTTCCCCAGCGAAATTAAGCTTCAAGATCCGCAGCGGAGCCAGTGCAGTCTAAAACTTGATTCCCCAGCTGAGTTAAGTTTCAAAATTCCCATCAGAGTTAAGCTTCGAGATCCCCAGCGGAGCCCGAAAACCCTGAAAAATCCTATCCCCAACGGAGCCAGAATAGTGAACATTTCCCCCACAGAGTTACCTTCCAAAAGATTGAAGATTCCCGGTCTCATTTCTCCAAGCGGAAGCCTCCAAGGTTTCAATTCCCCAGTAGAGATCATCAGAGTTTTCCTCATTCCCCATGAAAGTCAGGAAGGATTCTCACATCCCTGCAGGAGTTGTCAAAGGCCTTGTTAATCCCCACAAATTGCCGAGGATTTTCCATCTCCAGCAGTGGTCCCAGGATTTCCCCTTCTCAACAATCAGAGATCTTTAATCCCCAAGCAATCAGCAGCCAACAAGGATTTCTCATCTTCAGTAATCAAAGATTTCTTGGAATCCCCAACATTGGTCAAGGATTTACTTTCCCCGACAGCAATCAAAGATTTCATTATCTCCAGTTATCAAGGATTTATTTTCCTCAGCAAGACAACTACTCAGCTTACATGCACATCCATTACATTCATATATCATAAACATTGATGAAACACAATTCATTGTATCATACATATCATGCAACATAAACTCTATGTTTTAGCTAACATTTTCCCCTTTTCAGGATAAGATTAAAAGGCTATTGTTAACAATTATTCAGATACAGTACAAATACACCCCAGACACGGCGATCATTCTACTACTTATTCAGACTTCAGCAATCCGATACAGACTAGATACGCTCCAGACACGGCGGCCATTCTATCTCTCATTCAGATTCAACTATCAACTTCAAGTTCAGATATGCTCCAGACACGGATGCCATTCTGACCCTTACACCAACAGCTTGATTCTCCCCAGAAAAATCACCACGGAAGACATTCTGTCACTTATTTAGATCCCAGTTACAGTCTCAGATATACTCCAAGACACGAAAGTCATTCTACTACTCATACAGATCTCAAATTCAGATACAATACAGATACACTCCAGACACGACAGTTATTCTGATATTCATTCGAAGTTCAAATACAGTTACAGCTCTGATACACTCCAAACACGGACTCCATTCCTTTGCTCATACAGACTCAGTCTCCAGATACAGTTTAAATGCATTCCAGACACGAATACCATTTTGATGCTCATTCTTCTGACCTACCATGTTGCAGTTCAACAAACACTCTTGGATTTCATCTTTAAGCCCATCTCCATCAAGGTTCTACCATCTCCAAATGGCATCTTTAAGCCCATTCCCTCAACATTATTTTGACGAGTGCAAATTTACGGGCACTCTAGTGTCCAATCCTCTTTTACCTTCGAGTCGCGAAAGGCAAACTTGCCAATCTAGCTCTTCAGGTTCAAGAAGATTGAACAAGGGCAAATGTTGTACCCCAAAATTTTCCCTCTCATTTCATCAACATTTTCTCAATCACAAGACTTTTGGAACTCAAGATCAAGCTAAGGTTTACTCTGCTCAAGACACCTCCTTGCATTGTTGACCTAAATTAGGATTTGAGTTTGCATAGGAATGTTTTGACCTACAATGCCCAAAGTGACTTTCATACTTCATGTTGGACTCACAAGTTTTTCCATACCAAGTTTCAAGCCTTGATTCAAATTTTTGCCCAGTCAATTTGACAGTTGACCTAGAAATCAACTATATTGGGGAAAAAGTCAACTGTGGCCAATTGACAGTCAAACCACATGAAATTTGACCCACATCAACATTATGAACTCATATGAACCATTTGATCAAGTTTGGATCACAATTCCACAAGAAATTTGATCAGATCATCAAAAGGGCAAAATGGTCATTTTTAGGGTTTTGACTGCACAAAGGCAATTTTTGACTGTTTGACCTAGCCAATGGAAAATCAAGCTCACACATGGACTCAAGGACTCAATGACATTGTCTTGACCCATTCAACAAGTTCAAAAGATCTCAAATGCATAGGATTGACAAATGAATTTTTTAGTCAACTGATCAAAATTTGACTGTACACTGAAAAGTCAAACTTTGACTTTTTGGTCAAAATCAAGTGCCAAGAGTCATTTTTCACCAAGACATGTCAAATTATGAAAATTGTTCATCAAGAAACCCAAAAATGCAAATTAGGGTTTAAAATGGAAAAATTTCATAACTTAGAAATTTTTTAAGTTATGAAATTTTCTTATTTTTTCCTAACTTTGTCCCTTTTTTTCACCAAGATGCAAATGGATTCAAACAAAACTTGAAACATGTAAGTTGTATTACATCACAAAGTCTAAAACTTTTATCACAAAGTTTTCTCAAAAGAGGCTTGTATCTCAAGTTATGATTTTTGGAACAAGGGTATCTAAAACTTTTAACTTAGAGAAATTTTGCCCTAATTTAGGCAGGATTTTGACCCATCTTCTTGGCCATTTTTCACATAGTTACACCTGGAGTTTCAAGTTGCATTTCAAAGGAGGATTATAGTACATGTCCCAAGCTTTCCAAATTGTCCAAGAACTCCTCAAACACCCTTGTGGTTAGAGAGAATTGAATGCTTGAAGTTGGCAAAAACTCACTTTGATCCATGGCCAATACATGTTCATACCAAATTGAAAATCTGATCTAGCTAGCTTGGTTCACAATTACAGGTCTCAAAACCAGTTTGTATTCCATAATTTAATGCATATCCATTGAGCTAAGTTATTGTCTTGGTCATTAGGGCATTATACACTAGATTAAGCCTTAAATGGAAAAAGTAACAATGCCATTTTTGCTTAAACTTCACTTTATGTCAAAACAAGATCCTTGAGGCATGGGGCCAGATCTCTGAGGCAAGATCAAATCTACCAATTCCAGTAACCAAGAGCAAAAGGTGCAGCATGATATAGGACTTGTACATGCCTGCATTGAACAAATAGACACTCTTGCTTCAAGAAGAAGAAAAGTTGCAAACCACAAGCCATCTCTCACATCTGTCAAAACCAACTTACACAAACATTGAAAACAAGTTTGATACCTCCTAACAAGCCAGAAACACGACCCCATTGCCTCTCAAAACTCCTAGTGCACAAATTCCCCATTTTATTGCAAAACAGGGCCAGTTCTGCATTTTGCAAGCCATCTTCAAATTCCATCGTGCGTTTTTCCTAGAGATACTTCAAACACCTTCCAACCAACATACCTAAGCTATCCAGATCATCCATTGCTAGCTGTAACACCCTTAACACACATTTCCATTTTTGTTTCAAAGCTTTGCAGGTTGAGTTCTGTAGCATGATTCAGGCTACTTCAAAACAAGCCAATCATTGGAAAAGCTTCAGTGGACCTCAGGCAAGCTCAAAAGAAGCTCAAGCACCCTTGGAAGTTGCTGCATTGTCCAACTCGAAGTCAACTGAAACAGGTATTTCATGAACTTCTATCTCTCTATTTAGGAATAATTAGACCTAGGTTTGTGAATGAAAGATGTTGTATTCATAGCCCTGAAGCCATACATATGCTTAGTTTTCATTTATATTAATCGTGCTAGCAGAATTTCATCCATGAACTTTCTGAAAAAACTAGGTTAGAAATTAGGGCCAGAGAAATTCTCTCTGGTCTTTGAGAGTTAACTCAAGTTTTTTATATGGTTAGATTCGTTGTTTGATGCTCTACAAGTTTCATGTTATGTGTTTTGTCAAAAAATCAAAGAATCAGGAGATAGCAGTTGATGTACATAATGCGTGTTTTTGTGAACCAAGGAAGAAGATGAAGTCTGATTGGGCTGGGCCTGGTCATTTTTGCTTCTAACACCCTATTTTTCAGTTTACACCCCCTGGCCCATTTATTTGTATACTTGTCATTTTGATATTTTTATTTTTTATTCTGACTTTATTATTTTTTGTTCAAATATAAAAAATGCCAAAAAATTATTTTTATATTTTTTCATATTTATTTGATATTTATTTTTATTCTACTAGTATAAATATGTAAATAATTTATTTTCTTTTATTAAAACTTAAAGAATAATGTAAAAAATATGTTCATTTTCATTTACTATTTTATTTATATTTAAAAACATTTTTCTTGAATATACACATTTTTTTGTAAATAATTAATTTTAATTTTTATATATTTAATATGTTTAAATAATATATATACTTATATACTTTATTTTATTAAATAATTAGGACAAAAATACAAAAATATTACATTTTCATTTTTATTAATATTTTATACTAAAAATATCATTTTTACAATATACTTTTATTTTTTGTATAAATCAATATATTATTGCATATAAGTAATAAATAATACTATTTATTTAAAAGTTAGGGTTTTTGCCCTAAATAATAAAATAATTAAAATTGACCCTTTTATTATTATTTACATTTCACATTAAAAAATACCTTTTACATACATAAAAACTTTTTTCATAATACATTTTATCTAACATTTATTTGTTGTATTTTGTTTAATTATTGCACATTTAAATATTGTCTTATACATTCGATTTGGTTGTAATAATTTAGAATTTAATTTCTTGTCAAATACCCCCAATTCAAATTTGTACCCCCTCCCTATATCATGTTGTAATAGTGTAGAATTTAAATTCTCGCACCTTTTTATGCTTTCAATTATGCCATGATTAGACTTAGGGTTTGTATGCCAAATAAAATCAACAACTAGCTTGACCTAATCCAAGATAAACATGCATGAAAAACAAATACAATACACACTTGCACCCTCTAGAGTTTCAATCCACTTGTTGCCTTCAAAAATGGGCCATGGTTACATGTCAAGTACTTTGGCAAAACAAAAATAAAACAAAAGATCATAGTCCCTCGATGACGCTATCTGAGTTGCCTAAACAAAATGATCAAGTCCCTTAAGAAAATTGCCAAAAATACTTGACACAATTGCTATCATGGTCTATACGATAACCCGCGCCTGTCCCGTTTAACATCCTAACACAAGGTTGTTCACCAAATACAATGGTGAAACAACACTGTTAAAAGGGTTAAAAACATAAGAAAAATCTTTGAGTAAAATAGGGTAGATAGCTCTTAGTTACTTGATCAAGCTTGCAAAAACATCCTTGCTATTTTTTCAAAATACACTTCACAACACAATTGCAAAACCCTACTTTCAAACATTGAAAACTTTTCAAAAGACAAAAACACCTTTGTATACATTCAAAACAAGAATCATTACAAAGGTTGCCACAACGATGGCCTCTTTTCAAAACATCTTTCAAAATCACACACAAAGCACCATTTCAAACAATTGAAAAGCACCATTTCAAACAATTGAAAAGCAAAGCAAGTGATCTAAGCAAGTAACTAAGAGCCCATGGATAACCATGGATAGAAAGGGTTCTAATACTTTCCCTTTATATAATCTACTCCCCGAACCCAAGAAAACATCACAAAGGTCTTTCCTGTGCTTTTTGACCTTTCCTTAGGATAAAATAAAAAGTCGGTGGCGACTCTTGCTAAACCGAAACATTTGCGAACACAAACGCAAAATCCCAAGTCAGTTCTCCCACCGTATCACACATTGATAGGACCTCATCCAAACCCCAAAACTTCTTCTCCTAACTACAATCCTAATGCAACATGTGCTTATCATTCTGAAAGTCCCGTGCATGATACTAACGATTGTTGGGAATTGAAGTACAAGATTCAGAATTTGATTAACACCAAGGAGATCGAGTTCGACCCTCCGGAGACTCCAAACGTGATCACTACTCCTTTGCCAAAACATTGAGAGCGTCTTGTTCATTTTGAATTTTCAATTGTAATTTCTTTTGTTATTCAAACAATTATCTATTAATGTCAAACTCTGTTTCATTAATGCATTGCATATGTTTGTCTTGAATTCACCCTTTCGTTTTCACTATATTTAAACTATGCTTTTTATTCTTCTTATGACATTTAACTCTTGCTAAAAGTTACAAGCCTTTAGAGGGAGGATGACGAAAACAATGCCATAATCTCATACAGTACGCTTTTGGACAGACCTTGCTGACGATGTACAGGCGTTCTTTCAAATCCTAAACACTGGAGTTATAAGGAAGATAATCCCTAGTCAACCCCTTCGAGCCAAAGAAGTAGAAGTTTTTCTGTTTTAACACAAATTGAAACCTTTAATCAAAACCTGGGGCAGGGTAGTCTCTCGGTTAATTCAAACGCGCGTTAAGCCGCAAACTCTCATCTTGTAATGCAACGAATGACGTCAAGAAACATTCCTCTGGAATCAAAAGACGGTGATGGTTCCCTATCACATAGGCAGTCATTATCTCTAAAAAAGAAAAGCCCACTAAGTCAAAACCTGCAAAGGAGACTTAAGAAAGACTGGGGCATCCCGCTGACTGTAATCTCAAAACAGGAATAGTCAGGCAAAAATTAGGGATAACAAATCAAAAGAAAGAGGTCACTACAAATCCTCAACAATATGAAGAAAAAAAAGTTGCAAAAATGACCGCCTTCCCACAAACTTAACTTGTTTGAACCATCACCAAAACATCGTCTCAGACTCAATTGGAGTTCAAATGTACAATTAACTGAGCTTATGACTGAAGAACATCACGAAGAATGGGTGGGTACAAATACATTTGAGCCTTTATCCTTTGTTTCTTAAACCGTGAACCAAGCCACGTTACAACCCTTTAAAAGTCCTAATTGAAGCATGGGTTAGTTTGAAAGCATACTGTTACAAAAGGTATCCTGACTCCTGTAGGGCTTTACTCAAAATCCTGAGTTGAATTTTTCTTATAAAACTTCTTTACTTGCTAAAAATGCATTTTTCAAAACTTCAAGACAAGCATAAACTTTGCATTACTTGAATATCACTGTTTGCATATGGCTAATTGTTTGACAGCGGAGAAATTCACACAATGAATGTCCAGTGAATGAAAGCTCTCTCAGTGAACAAAATCAATTCAAGAAGGATGACACTCCTCCTATCAACACAGGGACATGACATGTCACTATCCAGCACACCTGGGGCAGTCCAGTCAAGATTACAAGAAATCTCTCAAGAATTGCAAAGTAACCAGGGGCAAGTCTCCATCTCCGTTACTCGGGGCATTGAACGTTAATCCCAACAAAGGGTTACATACAGTCAAACTTCCAAGTAGTGCCACAAACACTCACTACCAGGGGAAGTGACAAATCTCCCCTAAATCCTCCTCATAGGATGATTCCCCAGCAAGAGTTTAGTCTCTGAAAACCTTTCTCCAGCTAAGACAACATCAAGAGTCCTCGAGGACTTTCCCCAACGAAGTCGTCACCTCTCAAACAGACCGGCAATAAGGTTTATTTCCCCAACAAACGGTAGGATTCCCCAGCTTGAGTTTGCCTCTCCGACTACTAAAAATCAAGGGACCACAACTCCTCTTCCCCAGAAGGCTACTCTAGAATCCCTGCCAAGTTACTGCGAAACCTGGACCCGACCAGATATCAGTTCAACTTCGACTCCCCAGTAGAGCAACGGAAAACCGAGACTCCTGAACTTTTTTCCCAAGCAGGAATAAACATCCTCCCCACAAAGTTTTCAATATTCCCCAGCAGATTTCTCAAACAACAAAACAGGAATCCCCGGTAAAAATATTCTAAGCAAAGCTTGAAGACACACATACTCTTCAACAGCAGTCCAGGATTTAACAAACTCCCCAACATTTGTCAAGGATTTATTTTCCCAGACGAAAATACATTCATAAACATTTCACACCTCCTATTTACATACATGATAAGTGCATACAACACAATCTCATTTAGTTTGAGAACATCATGACATCGTGCAGTTCATACATCATGACATCGTGCATTTCATACATCATGACATTGCATACAACTAACGTTTTACCTTTTTCAGGAAAAGGTCAATCAACAGATGGCTACCAGCAGCCTTTTTAAGTTCCAGATTAATACCTGTAACAAGCCAGGAAAACTATCTATGGACGACTGATTTTAGATTAATACTTGAAGCCAGACATGACAACTATCTATTTGACCAGCTCAGGCAACCCTACACAGGTTCCTTCTTTCCAAGATGCAGTTTCACACGGACTCATCATCAGGCAACCCTACATAGGTTCCTTCCTTCTAAGATGCAGTTTCACACAGACTCATCATCAGGCAACCCTACACAGGTTCCTTCCTTCCAAGATGCAGTTTCACACGGACTCATCATCAGGCAACCCTACACAGGTTCCTTCCTTCCAAGATGTAGTTTCACACAGACTCATCATCAGGCAACCCTACACAGGTTCCTTCCTTCCAAGATGCAGTTTCACACGGACTCATCATCAGGCAACCCTACACAGGTTCCTTCCTTCCAAGATGCAGTTTCACATAGACTCATCATCAGGCAACCCTACACAGGTTCCTTCCTTCCAAGATGCAGTTTCACACGGACTCATCATCAGGAAATCCTACACAGGCTCCTTCCTTCCAAGATGCAGTTTCACACTGACTCATCATCAGGAAACCCTACACAGGTTCCTTCCTTCCAAGATGCAGTTTCACACAGACTCATCATCAGGAAACCCTACACAGGTCCCTTCCTTCCAAGATGCAGTTTCACACGGACTCATTATCAGGAAACCCTACACAGGATGAATTTTTACACGAACTCATCATCAGGCAACCCTACACAGGTTCCTTCTCATGAAATTTCAGATGCAGTTTTATACGGACTCATCACCAAACAAACCACCTTTTGATACAGTTCAGATACACTCCAAACATGGACGCAATTCTGATACTCATTCTTTCAACTTACAAATTATAATTCAACCAGCGTTCTTGGATGGAATCTGCAAGCCCATCTCCAACAAGATTCTATCACCTCTCCAAATAGCATCTTTAAGCCCATTCCTCCTATCATCGCATCGCCGAGTGCAAATTTCTGGTAACTCAAGTGTCTAATCATCTTCCACCTTCGAGTCACGAATGGCAAAACTCGCGAATCTAACTCTTCAGGTTTAAGAAGATTGAACAGGGGCAGCTGTTGTACCCCAAAATTCGCCCTCTTATTTCTCAAGGATTTTCTCACAAGATCTTCTATGACATCAAGTTTTCAGCACTGATACATCAATTTAGGCTTGGAATTGGCAAAAGGGCAAAATGGTCAATTGCATACTAGAAAGTCAAACTTTGACTTTTTGGTCAACATTACATTCCAAGGATAAAATTTCATCAAGACATTCAAAAATATGAAACTTGATCATCAAGGAATCAAGAAAGTCAAAAGTCAATGTGAAAGTTCAAACCCTTCAAGACTTAGAAATTTTTCTAAGTGTTTTTTATACATGATAATCTCATTTCTTCATGCCAACTTTTCACCTTGATGCAAGATGATTCAAGAGAAGCTTCCAACATGAAAGTTGTAGATCTCCATGATATCTACAATATTTATTTACACAACTTCTCCTAAACAAGCTTGGATTTCAGGTTATAAATTCATGAAGTCATGACATTTTCATTTAAACACTTAGAGAGAAATTTTCAGCAGTTTTGGTCAGGTTTTTATCCCAACTTCTTGGCCAATTTTCATCAAGTTCCAGTTTGATTTAATAAAAGTGGTCAACATGAAAGTTGTAGGGGATGTTCCAATCTTTCCAAAAAGTCCAAGAACTCATTGAGATCATTCTTGAGCAGAGAGGATCAAAGAGATGAAGTTAGGGTTTCATTCTTGAATTACAAAGCAGAATTTGTGATGAACACTTGACTAAATTCCAACCAAAGCTACAAGATCTCTCTTTTCAGGCTATGTTCTCTCCAAATCTATGCATAATCAAGCAATTACACAAACCCTAAGTGTATTACACAAGAATTTGAAGCTTTGTCCAAGTCTTGATACCATTTATGGTTAGAAATGCAAAAAGCAATATTTCCATTTGCATAAAGCTTCACTTTTCCAACCACTCTCTTTTTTTAAAGCTTGGAATCTGTTCCAAAGATGACAAAAAAATCTCTCAACATCAGAAGCAATCCACAAGACCTGCAAAGCATGGCTAAATTCCTTAATTCACTCCTTTCTTCATCACGAAGCAACTTGTCTTTATGAATTTGAAAAAAAGGCATAACATGTGATTTTCAAAAAGTCTGAGTTTCTCAAGTCTCAAACCTTCTATATAAATAGAGAGGCCACTTGCAAGAGAGATGGGGTTGGAAAAACAGGTTAGAAAAAATAGAGAGAGAGAACAAGGAGAAAATCCAGAAGTTATATTGATAAACCCTTAAAATCTCATATTCACAAAAAGCCATAACAATACATAAAACCTCCACTCTTGAGCTTTGAAGTCTAAACCTCTAAACCTCTCACACTTTGCATATTCCATCTAAAAACCATCCAAACATTTAATACCACACAGAGGTTGTTTAGTAACCTTCAACAAAAAGGAAAGTCTAGCAGCCTGTTGGAGCTTCCTTAAGGTTCATACAACATCTTGAAGGGTATTTGGTTTCAAAACCCAAAGTGCAGTTTTAAGGTAAGTCATCTTTACCTTGCTTTTTCCATACATCAATTTTTCTGTTTATAGGATGTAGCAATCACTATTTTTGAAGTTAATCTTTATTTGTTGTTCCTGTTATTCATTCATATGTTAAAAACTAACTGATGTATACAAAGAATGGTGTTTAAGGCAAGAAAATGCAGTATGTATCAACACCTATCCACATGTGTCGACCCATCTTAGTGAAAATACAGGGTATGAGTCGACACATGACCCTCATGCATCGACCCATACTGAGTTCAGGTCACAAAACAGAAACTGGAAAGGACTATGAGTTGACACATATGCATTTCGCGTCGATACAAGAAGGTGCATAAGCCGACACATCCCATTATGTGTCGACCCATACTGAACAAATTTCACTTTATAGAAGCTGGAAAAGCCTATGAGTCGACATATACGTATTTCGCGTCGATGCAAAAAGGTGCATGAGTCGAAACATCCCATTATGTGTCGACCCATACTGAACTAATTTTGTTTTACAGGGGCAGGGAAAAGCTATGTGTCGATGCATAGCAGCATGGGTCGACACATAACAGTTCAAAAATGCATTTTTCCTTTATTCTACCCTGTTTTCACATTCTTTTCATTATCATTCGATATGGTTATAATATTTTAGTTTCCACTTCATCCCCATTGTAAATTTGTACCCCCATCCCCCTAAAGTGATGTAATAGCTTAGATTTTACTTTCCGCTTTTTACTTGCTTTTCATATGTTGCTAGTAAATAAGTGTGTATGGCAAGATAAAAACAACAAAATAGACAATCCTAATCAAAGACAAAATGCATGCAAGAAAACACACTTTGCACACATGCACCCTTAGGGTAATCTTACTTGTTGCCTTTCAGAAAATAGTCATGTCCCTCGAGCATGGGCGTTTTAGCAAAGACCCTCGATAAAAGATCGTAGTCCCTCGATGACCCTTGATGTTGCATTCGGTAAACGATCTAGTCCCTAAAATGACATTGCTAAAACGTCTCATATGTTGCCTTATATGACTATACAAAATGTCCCAATGCCCGTCCCTTCACATCCAACGATGGGGCTTCTTACCAAATCAATGGTAAGATAGCAACATCTAAAGGAGGAGGAAAATCACATTTTAGACCTTTCGAGTAGGTAGATTCGCTCCTAGTTACTCGCTTGCTCACAACAAAAACATTTTTTACACCCACACTCTCATCTTTGAACTATTTTCGAAACAAATACTTTGTATGCATTCTTATAGAAACGAGAACCATTACGAAGTTCCATTTTCAAAATACTTTCAAAAACACATCTCACAAACACACTTTTGAAATATTTTTGAAACAAACACTTTGTAGGCGTTCTTATAGAAACGAGAACCATTACGAAGTTCCATTTTCAAAATACTTTCAAAAATCACCACCACAAGCACACATTCAAACAAAAGCAAATGATCTAGAAAGTAACTAAGAGCCCATGGAAAACCATGGATGAAAAGGGTGCTAATACCTTCCCTTTTCATAATCTACCCCCCGAACCCAAGAAACATCTCTAAAGGTCTTTCATGTGCTTTTTCACCTTTCCTTTTGGATAAAAGAAAAGTCGTTGGCGACTCTTGCTAAACCGCAACATTTGCAAACATAAACGCAAAACCTCAAGTCAGTTCTCCCACCGTATCACATATGGCTTCCTCCTCCAATGCAGTGAAAAAACCTTTTATTGGTAAAAAAGAGACTAATGCTGTGTATGGGACAAGAAGCCATGCTAGGAAGGACCATCGTCAATCAGTAAATGCAATTCTAATCTCTAATCCAACCGTTATTCAAAGACCACAACAACAAGCTAATCAACAAAGACCAGACATCCCGAGGAGACAATTTACCAAAATTAACATGTCACTATCTCAAGCCCTACCACACCCGTTGAAGGCCAATTTGGTAACATTGCGGGATCCCCCTTCAAATCCCAATGTTTCATCTCCAAAATATAACCCGAATGCAAAATTTGTTTACCACTCTAATAGTCCTGGACATGACACTGATCATTGATGGGTGTTAAAATGCAAAATCCAAGATGTAACGTGGTGGGAGAACTGACTTGATTGTTTTGCGTTTGATTGCAAATGTTGCGGTTTAGCAAGAGTTGCCACCGACTTTTCTTTTATCCAAAAAGGAAAGGCTGAAAAGAACAGAAAAGACGTTTGAGATGTTTTCTTGAGTTCGGGGGGGTAGATTATGAAAAGGAAAGGTGTTAGCACCCTTTCCATCCATGTTTTCAATGGGATCTTAGTTGCTTGCTAGATCACCTGCTTTTTTTTTTAAAATGTGCTTTGTGTGGTTTTTGAAAGTATTTTGAAAAGGCGCATGCGTTTAGGAAAACTTTGTAATGATTCTCGTTCGTAAGAATGTATACAAAGTGTTGATCTTTTGAAAATGTTTTCAAGTTTTGAAAGATGTTTTGAAAGTGTTGGTGTTTATTTTGAAAATAGCAAGGATGTTTTTGGTTTTAAAATTGAGCAAGCAACTAGGAACAATCTACCTACTCAAAAAGTATTTCATGTTTATTTCCTCTTTCCTTTGACATTGTTATCTTACCATTGATTTGGTAAGTAACCCTATCTTTGGATGTAAAAGGGACGGGCAAGGGTCATCGTATAACCATGATTAGCAATGTTGTAAGATATCTTAGCATTTTATTTAAGGGACTAAGATCATTTTTGAAAGGCAACTTTGATAGTGTCATCGAGAGACTATGATCTTGTATTTTGTTGATTGTTTTTGCTAAGATACCTCACATGCATAATATGAACATTTTTGTAAAGCAACAAAGTGGATTTACCCTAAGGGTGTAAGTGTGCAAGTGTATTGGTTTACATGCTTAATTATCTTGGTTAGAGTTTGCTAACTTGTTGATTTTATGTCTTGCCATACAAACCCTAATTACTAGCATTTGTATATAAAGCATTAAATTGCTGAAAATAAAAATACTAAGCTATTACATCATTAGGGGAGATGGTGTACAAATTTACAAATGAGGATTTTTGCAAGAAATTAAATCTAAATAATTATTACAACCATATTTAATGTTGTACAAAAAATTGAATAAATAATAATGTGTAAATGCAAGAATATATAAATGGAAAAAGAAATGATTTTTTGTTTAGTTTTTCATAAAAAGGGTTTTAACCTAATTAAAGAAGATGATTAACTAAAAATTAAACAAAATTAAATTTAAACTAAATAAGAAATAAGTTAAGTTAAAAAAGTATTTTTAGGGTTTTTCTATGAAATGTTTTATCTTAATGAAAATACAAATGAAAATTAATTAATTAAAATAAACCTAAGTTCTAAATTAATTTTATTCACAAGAAAATAATATAATAGTCAAACCCTAGTCTAAATATTTATTGAATAAAAAAAAGAAATTAATTTATTAAATGAAAATGTTTTTGTTCTTTTGTTTTTATGAAGAAAATAAAATATAAATGAGCATTTTCTAAATATGAAAATAAATAAATAAAATATTTTTGGATTTTTTTATCATTAATAATAATAATAAAGAAAATATAAAATGAAAAAAAAAATAACAAAGAAAAAGAATGGGCCAGGGGTGTAAACAATAAGGCATGGGGTCAGAAATAGCAAAAAAGGCAAGACCCAATCATTTGGAGGCCCAGGCGCCTATTTTTGGAACAAAAAAGAGGAAATGTTAGAAAAATAGCAAAAGTGGCAGCGTTGGGGCTTGAACCCACGCCCTTGACCATAAACACGCGCTGTCTTTACCACTGGGGTGACTATACATCCGTTAATTAACTGAAATGATAAATATATAATACAAAATGAGTCATGAATATACTTCATCTTCAACCTCCAGCCAAAGGACCTATAACTTCATCATTTCTCAACCATTCACAAAACTTCCAACATCAAACTTGTTAGAAATTTTCTCACGATTTTGAATATGTAAATAACTTAAGCTAATTCTCAAAAATGAGCATGAATTTCTAATGGTACCAAATCCTGACCTAAATATTTTCAGAGGTTTAGATTCAAAATTATAACTACTCAAGCAACAATAATGAAATCTAAGGACATGGTTAGCTTCAGGACAATGATATCTACATTTCTTATTCACAAATAAACCATTAATGATGCTTGTATGAAGAGTTCAAAGTTAGGAAAACTTACCTCAAAACTTGAAATCGTGTTTTGAGTTTGAGCTTGTTTTAAGTGATGGTGATGATCAGGTTAGCTTCCGTGAGGCCCCAGGAAGCTAATGCAATGATTAGCTTGAGAAATGGATGGCTGAAATAGTCTAGAGAAGTCAATGTGTAGACTCTGTTTTTTGGTTATGGAAGATGGTGCAAATTGTGTTACAGTCGTGTAACAGGGTGTGGGATGAGTTCTAAATGGTGTATGGAAGCTTTGGGATTGAATTTGAGTGAGAACGCATGTGTGAAATATGAGTTTGGAATTCAAAGTCAGAAATGACACAAAAATGGAGTTTGTGTGCAAATTCTGATTTCAGGGAGTTTTAAGGAGTTTCTAGGCTTGTGAATTTGTGTCTTTCTTGCAAATGACTTGTGTATCTATAAGCAAAAGGTTATAAATGTTTTGCACAAGGGATTTCTAAGTTATATGGTTATGGCTAGGTTGCTTGATTTTGAAGAAAAGTGAGAAATGTAGTTTCAAGGTAGAAAGTACAAGCATGTAGAGTGGTTAGGAACTTTAAACATGTTTGCTTCTGATCATTTATCTTGAGTGTGGACAGAGATAACAAGTTAGGAGCTCAAGGAGAGTTGACATTTGCAAAAGCAATGCTTTATCAAAATAACAATGGTAACTTTGTTCCATGAATGGAAAACCAACTTGGACAAAGCTTCAAACACTTGGATAAGGGATTAATAAATTGTGTAAACCATTAATTATAGAGTGAAACACAAGTTTGAGGATTGCAAAGTGAAGATTATGCAGCATGGCTATGGATTTGAATTCTTGTTCATCACAAAAATGACCTATAATTCCATTTTGAAACCCTAACTTCCTCTCTTCGATTCTCCTTGATCAAGAATGATCTCAAGGAGTTCTTGTATATTTTGGAAAGCTTGTAATGTTCTCTATAATCCATCTTTGAATCACTTTTGCAAAATCCAAGTGGAACTATGTGAAAGTTGGCCAAGAAGTTAGGTCAAAATCCTGACCAAACATGCTCAAAATTTCACTAAGTGTTTTAGTTTCATGACCATGACTTCATGGACTAATAACTTGAGATACAAGCAATTATAGGAGAATTTTTGTAAAGCAATATTTTATATCTCATGGATATCTACAACTTTCATGTTGAAAGTTTCCTTTGAATCATCTTGGATCATGGTGAAAAAATGGCTCAAAGTTGTGAAAAAATATGAGTTCATAATGTTGATATGGATAAAAAATTATGAAGTTTAACTGTAAATTGGCCATAATTGACTTTTCCCCAATACAGTTGATTTTTAGGTCAACAACTCAATTGACTGAGCAAAAATGAGATCCCAGACTTGAAACTTGACATGAAAAATCTTGGAGGTCCATAATGTTCTATGAAAGTAAAATTAGGCATTAAAAGTTCAATTATCCTTATGCAATCTCAAACCCTAATTTCAGTCACCAGAGCTTAAGGAGGTGTCTTGAGCTGATCAACCCTTGTGCAGTCTTGAACCAATGGAGATCTTTTGAGAAAATACTTGATAAATGAGAGGAAAAATTTTGGGGTACAACAGCTTCCCCTGTTCAATCTTCTTAAACCTGAAGAGTTAGATTGGCGGATCCGCCATTCGTGACCTGAAGGTGGAAGATGATTGGACACTAGAGTGCCCAGAAATTTGCACTCGAAGATGAATTGTGAATGGGCTTATAGATGCCATTTGGAGGAATGATGGAGATTTTCCGGAGATAGGCTTGTAGATGCCATCCAAGGGTGACTGTTGACAGAGAATGGACTAAGTCTGAACTTGATTTCCATTGGAAAAGAATCAGAATAAGTCGTTGGAGCAACTTATTTGAACCAGAAGAAGTCTTGTATGTTGTTTGACTGGAAAGAATCAGAATAAATCTTGGAGCAATTTATCTGAACCAGAAGTGTTCCTTTGGAAAGTATCAGGATAAATAATTGGAGGGTTTAAACTGAACCAAAAGAGATCTTGAATATTCTTTAACTGGAAAGAATCAGAGTAAATCTTTGAGCAATTTATCTGAACCAGAGAAAGTGTCTACGGAAAGAATCAGAATAAATTGTTGAGGGATTTAAACTGAACCGACAGGGATCTGGAGAAGAATCAGAACAAATCATTGAGAGATTTATCTGAACCAGAGAAGACATCTGCGAGAAAGAATCAGAATAAACCGTTGAGAGGTTTAAACTGAACTGGCAGTGATCTGGAGAAAAATCAGAATAAATCATTGGGAGATTTATCTGAACCAAAAATGTTTCTATGAAAAGTATCAGGATAAACCATTGAGGGGTTTAAACTGAACCAAAAGAGATCTTGAATGTTCTTTAATGGAAAGAAGCAGAGTAAATCTTTGAGCGATTTATCTGAACCAGAGAAAGCGGCTGCGGGAAAGAATCAGAATAAACCGTTGAGAGATTGAAACTAAACCGGTAGGGTTCCTTTGGAAAGTATCAGGATAAACCGTTGAGAGATTTAAACTGAACCGACAGGGTTCCTTTGAAAAAGTATCAGGATAAACCGTTGAGGGGTTTAAACTGAACCCAAAGAGATCTTGAATGTTCTTTAACTGGAAAGAATCAGAGTAAATCTTTGAGCGATTTATCTAAACCAGAGAAAGCGTCTACAGGAAAGAATTAGAATAAACCATTGAGAGATTTAAGTTGAACCAATAGGGATCTGGAGAAGAATCAGAACAAATCATTGAGAGATTTATCTGAACCAGAGAAGACATCTGCGGGAAAGAGTCAGAATAAACCGTTGAGAGATTTAAACTGAACCGGAAGGGATCTGGAGAAGAATCAGAACAAATCATTGAGAGATTTATCTGAACCAGAGAAGACGTCTGCGGGAAAGAATCAGAATAAAGCATTGAGGGATTTAGACTGAACCGGTAGGAGTCTGAAAGAAATATCTGTTATGTAGATGGTTGACCAGTCCTTTCTTGGGAATTGATCTGTAATTGACTTGTTAGAAATTTGACGATAGTTCTCTGTTGATTGATCTTTTCTGAAAAAGATGAAAGGTTAGTTGTATGCAATGTCATGATGTATGAAATGCATGGTGCAATGATGTTCTCAAAATAAATGAGATTGTGTCGTATGTATTTGTGCTATCAATGTTATGACGTATGGATGTAATGTATGGACACATTAATTGTTATGCCGCAGTGTTGCCGGAGTCGGGGAAAATAAATCCCCTAGTACTGCTGGGTATGAGGAGTGTGAGTCTTCATATTTTGAAGTTGAAGTGTGATGAGCTTCCATTTGTTAGAGAAATAAACTCTGATGTGTAAGGGAAACTCCGTGTACTGCTTGTAGACCTCATGAAATCCTGCTGGGGAATCCTGAGAAATTGGGCGACTTTCATTGAGAAATCTTAGGAGCGGTAACTGGAAGTTTTGTTCTGCCTAGGATGTGAGAGAGCTTGATATCATTAAGCTGCATACTGGAGATATGTTAGCGATCCTGTAGTGGGATGTCTCGAATTTCCGTTCTTGTTGGAAAAGGTACCTGCGGGGGATTTTATGGAATAGTCTAAAGATATTATCCTATTTCTTAAAGCCATTAGTGATTGTTTTTCTATTCTCAGTTCCTCTTTTTTTGTTCATTTGTAAACAGTAGTCATGCTCAAATGCATATGTTCAAAAATAATCATTGGACGTTTTCGCAAACAAAACACAGAAAAAAGAAAAACAGATGGTTTTGCACTTTAAAAGGGATATCTTTGTATTAACTTGAATAAATATTTTTGTACCATGAGATGAACATTCTAGTAAGAGAATGTCGTCGTAGAAAAATGAAAATTTGATACAAGGAAAAGATAGCCATATGAAATAATCCCATGGGGTTCCCATTCTGCTATAGCCTTCATGTCTCTGAGCGTCTTGTCCACTTGTTGCCTTGTCCGAAGTTGATTTGATTGATTAGATCTATTTGAGCTTGTCAGTCGATGCTAAAGGTTGTCTGTAAGGTGATCCAACGGGACATAGTCATACGCTTTAATTCCATAACTTTTTCCTGGACCGCCCTTTCGGGTTTTCAGTCCACCAGGATACCCTTTTTTGCCCAAGTCGCCCTTTCGGGTTTTCAGCTTACCGGGTGTACAAATTTTTGTGTTTGTATTTTATCCTTAATTTTTGTCTAAACCTTTGTGGTTCGTCGGGATTCCCTTGTTTTGCCTAGGTGTGTCAACCTAGCGGGTCTCTTATGCGTAGTATCTTTTGACTATGTCCGTGTTCACAGGGTTTAGAAGGTCGTCACCATCCATAGTGGTTAAGATCATTGCTCTACCAGAGAATATTCTTTTGATCACAAATGGTCCCTTGTATGTAGGAGTCCATTTTCCCCTAGGATCACCTTGTGGAAATATGATACGCTTGATTACCAAGTCACCAACCTGATATACCTGACGTCTGACCTTTTTGTTAAAAGCTTTGATCATACGTTTTTGGTACATTTGGCCATGACAGACAGCCGTAAGCCTCTTCTCATCAATCAAGTTCAACTGGTCAAGCCGAGTTTGGATCTAATCATCTTTATTCAGCCCTGCATCCTTTATGATTCTCAGAGAAGGTATTTGGACTTCAATTGGTAGAACAGCTTCCATGCCGTATACCAAGGATAAGGGAGTTGCCCCTGTTGATGTGCACGCCGTGGTACGATAACCGTGGAGAGAAAATGGTAACATCTCATGCCAGTCCTTGTAGGTCACTGTCATTTTTTGTATGATCTTCTTGATGTTCTTATTTGCAGCTTCGACAACACCATTCATCTTTGGCCGGTAGGGAGAAGAATTATGGTGCTGGATCTTGAATTGTGCATATAGTACGGTGATCAAAGTATTGTTGAGATTTGTACCATTGTCTGTGATGATTCTCTAAGGGATACCGTACCAACAGATGAGAACCTGTTTGATGAACCGGGCCACAACATTCTTGGTAACGGAAGTGAAAGAAGCTTCCTTAACCCATTTCGTGAAGTAGTCAATGGCCACCAAGATGAAGCGGTTCCTATTAGAAGCTGTAGGTTTGACTTCTGCAATCATATCGATGCCCCACATCACGAATGGCCAGGGAGCAGTCAGGACGTTTAGAGGCACTAGAGGTATATGCACTTTGTCGGCATAGATCTGGCACTTGTGATAGGTTCGTGAATGCTGACAGCAATCTGTTTCCATGGTAGACCAGTAGTACCCTGCCCGTAGGATCTTTTTTGCCATCGTATGCCCACTAGAATGGGTTCCAAAAGTGCCTTCATGTAGATCATCCATGATCTTTTCTGCCTCAGCCTTGTCTACGCAACAAAGCAAAACAGAGTCGTGGTTGCGCTTGTAGAGAATGCCATTACTGAGGAAGAACTTAGCAGATAATCTTCTCAAGAAATTCTTATCATTGACTGAAGCTCCCTCCAGATACTCTTGGGCCTCGAGATACCTCTTAACTTCATGGAACCAAGGCTGGTCCACTACTTCTTCAATATCGATCTCGTGACAGTAAGCTGGTTCGTCCATTCGCTCAATGGTGATCTGGGGAGCCTCATTACCCCACTTGAGTTTAAACATGGATGCAATGGTGGCTAGCGCACCCTCTAGTTGATTTTCCTCTCGTGGAAAATGCTCAAAGGTAATTTCCTCGAAATATGGGATTAATGTCAACACATGTTCTTTGTAGGGGATGAGGTTAGGGTGCTTCGTGTCCCATTCTCCTTTGATCTGACTGATGACCAAGGATGAATCTCCAAATACACTTAAAGACTTGATTCCCAAATCTATGGCAGCTTTGAGACCAAAAATACACGCTTCGTATTCTGCCATGTTATTGGTACAATTGAAACAAAGTCTTGCGGTGAAGGGAGTATGACATCCTTCTGGGGATATGATTACAACACCTATGCCATTGCCGAGTGCGTTAGAAGCTCCGTCAAAAACCAAAGTCCATCGGTATCCTTGTTTAGGTCCGTCATATGGTCTGATTTCTTCACAATTGTTTACCATCATGATGTCTTCATCTGGGAACTCGAATTTCATGGACTGATAGTCATCAACAGCCTGATGAGCAAGGTGATCAGCTAACACACCGCCCTTTATTGCTTTTTGGGTAGTGTACTGAATGTCGTATTCAGTCAGGATCATTTTCCATCTTGCTATTCTCTCAGAGAGGGCAGGCTTATCGAATATGTATTTTATTGGATCCATCTTGGATATCAACAAGGTAGTATGGGTCAACATATATTGTTTTAGCCGACGAGCAGTCCATGCCAGAGCGCAACAAGTTTTCTCGAGCAGTGAATATCTGGTTTCACAGTCGGTAAACTTTTTGCTCAGGTAGTAAATAGCATGCTCTTTTCAGCCAGACTCGTCATGCTGTCCCAGCACACACTCCATTAAATTTTCCAAAACAGTTAGATACATGATCAAAGGTCTTCCCTCGAATGGCGCCATCAAAACAGGAGGCTCTTGAAGGTAATATTTAATCTTGTCAAAGGCAGCTTGGCATTCATCATTCCATTTGACAACTTGATATTTCTTCAGTAATTTGAAGATTGGTTCACAAGTAGCGGTTAAGTGAGAAATGAATCTGGCGATGTAGTTTAGCCGTCCTAAGAATCCTATGACTTCCTTCTCGATGCGAGGAGCATGCATTTCTTGTATTGCTTTCACCTTGGCAGGGTCGACTTTGATACCTTTACCGCTGACAACAAAGCCTAGGAGTTTATCGGACCTCACCCCAAATGTGCATTTACTTGGGTTCAACCTTAGCTTGTATTTGTTCCGTCTTTCAAACAGTTTCTGCAAATAGTCAAGATGTTCCTCTTCAGTTTGAGATCTGGCTATCATGTCATCCACATATACCTCTATTTCGTGATGGATCATATCATAAAATAGAGCTACCATGGTGCATTGATAAGTTGCCCCAGCGTTTTTCAACCCGAATGGCATAACCTTGTAACAGAATATGCCCTACTGTGTGACGAAGGTCGTTTTCTCCATGTCCTCAGGTGCCATTTTGATCTGGTTGTAGCCTGAGAAACCATCCATGAAGGAAAATACTTTATGTTGTGCGGTGTTGTCAACTAGAATATCGATATGGGGCAGCGAGAAGTCATCCTTGGGGCTTGCCCTATTCAAGTCTTTGTAGTCCACACACATACGTACCTTACCATCCTTTTTAGGCAATGGAACAACATTTGAGACCACTTGTAGATATGAGGTGAAAACTAAGAATCTGGCGTTGAATTGTTTCATGACTTTAGTCTTAATCTTCTCTGACATGTCTGGCCGCATGCGATGGACATTCTGTTTTACCGGAGGGCAGTCTTCTTTTGTTGGTAGACGATGGACCATAATATCAGCGTCAAGTCATGGCATGTCTTCGTATGACCAAGCAAAGACCTCAACATAGTCATGTAGCAACTGAGTTAAATGCTTCTTGACACTAGGTTCCAGATTGGCACCCACCTTGACTTCTTTCTTGTCCTCTTCGGTACCTAAGTTAACTGTGTCCACTGGTTCTTCGTGGGGGTGTATGGTCCTTTCTTCCTGTTGTAGCAACCTGGCTAGTTCCCCTGGCACTTCACAATCTTCCTCACCTTCGTCTTCGGCTTGGTAGATTATATTTTCACAGTCACAATAGGCCATAGAAGAATCATTACCCATGGGATCCTGAGTGGATGTGGATTTGCATTTTAATATGTGAGTGTGTGTAAGAGCATATCTATGTTTGAAAGAAATAAAAATATAGAAAAATAAAGACAAAGAGCACAAAGTTTGCATGCAAAAACGTCCATGATTCATTGATGACATATGAAAATGAAGTAACAACCCTTACAAATGGACCGTTGTGCCTCGGGTAAGACACAATGTTTTAAAAGTCTGAATTGTTTAATTATTACAAGTCCGATAAAAATTTAAAGACAATTAATGTTGGATAAAAGTAATCGGGACAAAATCTTTAGCTTCCCAGTTGGTGAGTCCTCCGTTGATAGTTGGGAAAATCCATTCTTCCAGGTCACAACCGTCATCACTATCCTCCACTGCATTGACTCCATGGTTGCTGATCCGTAAAGGTGGTCCCCCGATACGAGCACGACGAACAACTTTCTGGGCTCCTGAAGTGAAACCCAAACCAAAATTTTCAGATTTGTAAGGGATATCCGGGAGTTGGCCCTAAATAGTACACCCACCTTCTTCGACCACTGCCTTGGCATCTTTCAGAGAAGACATCTTTAGCGGAGGCCTGGTAATCTTCGGGACTTGGGAAACAGTCTTGGTTGATGCCACTGTTTGTGGGACTTCCTCGAAATGCTAAAACGGAGTTTCGATGAATTCACCATCCATTTCCACGTATCTGAAGGAGTTTAAGTGACTGACCATATATTCCTCTTCTCCATGGACAGTAATTATTTTCCCTTGGCTGGGTATTTCAACATCTGATGTAATGTAGAGGTAACAGCACCGGCATCATGAATCCAAGGCCGGCCCAATAAACATGAATAGGAAGGGAGAATGTCCATCACGTAAAAAGTTGAATCAAAGGTTTGAGTTCCAACTTTAATGGGGATGTCCACCTCTCCGTGCACCATTCTTTTTGAACCATCGAAAGCCCTTACCACTATGTTGCTGTGTTTTAAGGTAAAACCTTCACAGTCGAGTCTATCCAAAGCTTTCTTAGGCAACACATTCAAATATGAACCAGTATCAACTAGGACATGGGCCAAAGTTGTGCCCCTGCATTCGAAAGAGACATGCAACGCCTCGTTGTGTTTCCTCCCTCTAGGTGTAAGATCAGCATCAGAAAAGCCCAAACCATTACCAGCGGTCAAACTGGCCACACAGTCTTGGAATTAGTCAGCAGAGGTTTCTTGTGGTACATGGGCAGTTTTAAGAAATTTCACCAAGGCCTTCACATGAGCCTCGAAGCACAATAGTAAAGCTATCATATAAATAATTGATGGAGTCTGCCCTAGCTGTTCGACCATATTGTAGTCGCTTCTCCTTATAATTTTTAGAATTTCTTCCATCTCTTTCTTGGAGGCCTCAGGGATAGATACTGTTTGCGCCTTCATCTGAACAGGCTCAACCAAAATGCCTTTTCCCCGAGTCTCGGTCGACTCGGTGATAGGGGTGTCAGTAGGGGTATCCACACAAACTGTAGTAGTAGTATCAACAGGAACAAAAGCAGGGATGATCACAAGACTGGTAACAACTTTTGGAGGAGAAATATCGGGGGAGAATATCCTTCCACTTCGGTTTATTTGGCTGGTTCCCGCAATGTTGCCAATGTTGGGGTCAACCTTCTCAAAAATCGAGTCTTCATCAGCCAACCAATCTTGTTTGACACCGTGGTAGTAGACGTCACCCCCATAGTTCCAGGGGACAATTTTATCTGATGAGTACGGGATCGGCCCTGGCATAGTAATTATCAGTGGAGTCACCTTAGGAACAGATGTAATCCTAATGGGTCTTTTGGTGGAGACCCTGGAAGGATTGGCGGAAATGGTTACTATTGAAACATCTTTGTAAGAAATGGTTGGAACGAGAGTCTTCTTAAACAACATCTCTTTGTCATCCATTAGGCGCTGGACACCTGCTTTCAATAAATGACAACCAGTTGGTAGGGATAAACAGAGGTGGCAGCCTTTGCCACAGCCCGGAAATAAATCGGCCTTTAACAGGTTCCTCTTAGCAGTCAGAAGAGGAGTAACAAGTTCATTAACAACAGTAACAAACACATCATCTTCAACAGCGTTAACATCATGACCATTCTTGGGCATAGGAGCGGTGATAACATTTGGGATCTCAGGAGCATCAAATTCAATTTCTTTTGCCTCGAGAAGGTCTTGCACCTTGTTTTTCAAAGCCCAACTGTTGTTGGTATCATGGCCTGGACTTTCCGAATGGTAAGCACAACGAGCATTAGGATTGTAATGAGGAGAGGCAATGTTGGGATTCTTCGGGGCTTCCTTCAAAGTTACCAGATTAGATCTCAACAAATGTGGCAGGACTTGAGACAACATCATATTTATCCGGGTAAACTGTCTTACCAGTCTTTCTGTTCTAGGCTGGTTATTCCTTTGTTGAGTAGGTGCAGGCTTAGGGATCATGAAGGCCCCTACCGTTGGACGGTGTTCAGTTCTGTCCTGATTCCTTTGAGGGTACACAACACCAACTTTTTTCTTCCTAATAAATGGTTTTCTCACGGAACTGGAGGATGCGTCCTTTTGGATCTTCCCACTCTTAATCCCAGCTTCCACTCTTTCCTCAGTCAAGATTAATTCAGTGAAGCCTGCTGAGGAGCTTCCAATTAGATGATTAAAGAAAGGACCGGACAGGGTACCCAAAAACATGTCTACTAGATCTCTGTCGGATAGGGGAGGTTGGACTCTTCCTGCTAAGTCCCTCCATTTCTGAGCGTAGTCTTTGAAACCTTCTCTTGAAACCATAGCCATACTTTGGAGTTGAGTACAGGTGGGAGTAAGGTCTGTGTTATATTGATACTGTTTATAAAAAGCAGCGGAAAGGTCTTCCCAATTATGGATATTGGCCCTTTCCAGTTGATAGAACCAATCTAGCTGAGTCCCGGATAGACTATCCTAAAAGAAGTGGACCCACAAATCTCTGTCAGCAGTGTGAGGCTGTATCTTCCTCACATAAGATCGAAGGTGCATCTTGGGACACGAGACCCCGTCGTACTTAGCAAACACTTGTGCTTTAAACTTTGGTGGAATAACAATCCCAGACACCAAACCCAACTCTTCAAAGTACAGCCCGAGCACTTTCTGAATCTGTATTGCATTTAAACGTTCTTCCAGATGTTTCTACTTCTCATCAGCTGGAGGATATTTCTCTTCAGAGTAGTTATCCTCTTCTTCCTCTTCAGATTCTGGATGGTCAGTCACCCCCTTGTATTTCCCTTCTTGATTATCCTTTTCACCTGACGATGTTGCAAAGTCTAGGGTCCGTCTGGCTTATCCTTGGAATCTTCTTCCCAGATTTAAAGCACCGGTTGACTTCTTTGCCTTCTTCTTATTTTATTTGATCAGCAAAGTTTTCAAATCCTCTTGTCCTTTGGCCAGAGTTAAGAACATTTGTTGAAACTGAGCATTCTGCGCCTGAAGATCTTTTACTGTCTGCTCAAGATCCATCTTACTGAAATAAACAGTAGAAAGATAAGGAGACTTGTTGGTAAGAAACCTGTTTATGTTATGATGAATGAAGATTCATATGCAATGATTTCAAGGAAATTAGAGATTTAAATTTGCTTTAGACAAAAATGAAACACACGTTATATTAATAAATCAAAGTTTGAATACATCATGCCTCTTTTGGGCTTACAAAGAAATACAAAAACTCTAAGATAAAAAAGTTGAACGCATCCTCTTTGGTGCGATGTAGGCGTTCAGACTACCCTCCTCATGAATCTTCTAGGCGAGTTCCAGAACCTTCTTCTTGCTGGCGTAGAATTGGGCCTCAAAAGTGTCTTGCTCCCCTTTAAGCTGTATCCAATCCCTTTGCAAGTCTTTGAGAGAGGTCGGCATGTTAGGATGAATGATAGTGTATGCGACATCTCCTTCCACAACAGGCTCCATGATGACTGGGAGAAAAGAGGGATAAGGCATCATAAGACTTTGAGCACGAGCTCGTACCCATTTGAGGTAAGGCTCAAGAGGGATGGAATACTTGTTCCCCAGTGTCTTGCTATCAACTCTATGTACCATGCCCCAAGCTCGCATGAACCTTTTATGGTAATCTTGTGCATCATTCTCGTAGTCGAAGATGATTCCTTGAATAAGTGCATCATGAGGACCATCCCTTCTTGCATATCCAAACTGTCTTAGTGCCAAACAAGGATTGTAAGTGATTCCTCCCCTAATGCCTAAGAGAGGGACATTAGGGAATTCTCGGCATCGATCAATGATGGTAACATTCTCCGAGAATCTAGGACACCAATGAATGCCTGAATGTGTAAGAGTCATTAGCCTATGAGACCATCTCAAACCCTGTTCATTCTTCAAGACGGAACGAGGTAGGTGCTAAATAAACCGCCTAGCCAAAAGAGGTGTGCAACATAGAAGGGTTCCTCTCCTATTTATAGTGCGAGTATGCAACGAATGTAGGATATCTCCAAGCAGAGTAGGTACCAGATTACGTGACAGGAAAATCTTAAATGCATTCATGTCTATGAGCTGGTCCGAATTAGGAAACAGTACCAAACTATTGTACCCCAAAATTTTCCCTCTCATTTTACTCAGCACATGCCCATTGAGATCCTCAATTTGCTCAAGATTGCCCAAGAGTTGACCAGACAAACTCCCTCATAAGGCAATATGTCTCAAATTAGGGTTTCCATTTTCATCAGGATGTGTGTACTCCAAAGGCCTCAAATGATTTTCATAGTCCTAATATTCTCTCAAGGTCATCCATGTCAAATATCATGCCTTGCATAAGAAGTTTGCTCAGTCAACTGCTCAGATGCTTGAGAATCGACTATATTAGGTCAAAAGTCAACTGTGGCCCACACATAGTCAAACATCAAGATTTATGGTCAACATAAATAGTTTAAAGTTACTTTCATCATTTTATCATGGTTTGATCATCATACCTCAAGGAATGCTCCTAATTCATCAAAACTCAAAAGTTGCTAAATTAGGGTTTCTTAGGAAAAGTCAACCAAACTTTGACCAAGCATAACTTCCTCATACTTTATCAGAAATTTTCCATACAAGGCTTATTTTTAAGAGGATGAAATTCCATACAATTCGTCTTCAGCCCTCAAGTTCAAAATATGCACTCACAAAAAGATATGAATTTCTACATTATAGGTCCTTTTGAAAAGTCAACAAAAACACTGTTTAGGCCAAAGCTCCTTACATGAACATGGAAGACCCAATTGAGATGATACTAAAAGTGTTGTTTAGGAGACACCCTAAGCTTTCTAAAAAGTCCAAGAACACCTTTCTAGGTTTAAAATTGGAAGAGATATGCCATGTCAAAGTTGACCATTTTTGCAAAATTGCCAAAAGTCAAATGTGCTCAAAGATGCATTTTTTTGCCAAATGAGCCTAACTTTTTATGCTTGCACCTCACTCATAACATGGTCCACGACCTAAATGTTCACCCACACATTGTTTGCTTCATTTTTCATTTTATTTTGATTTTTTATTAATTAAAAGTTGAATTAAATCAAATAAATGACAACTAATAGCAAAGATTTGTTTTGATATGATTTTTGGACAGGATCACAAGCTAATTATGTTGACATATCAGAATAAAATCAAATCAAGGTGGATTGGCACAAGAATGGCATGACTAGGCCTAATTTGGAAACAAATCATACAAGGAAGGAATGAGATCAAATCTTCAAAATTTTCAAAGATACATGTAGTTTTTATAACCCTAATTCATTCAGGGATATATATTGAGGAAGGCCAGGCACGAAACAGAAGGATTGCAGTCGTGAAGAACACTAGAACAAACTCAAATTGGACAAAAAGTGGTGGGACTATTTCCATTCTAGAGGGCAATTCAGAGCATTCCAATGTTACCAATCACTTCCTGGACATCTCCATAACGTGTCATAATCATTTGCAAGCCTTTTCATGCCCAGAAACGCACGCTACAGACCCACGATTTGCATCCCCTAGCATGAATTGTATTTTATAATTTACGCATGATTAACCATTATTGAACATAACATTGTGTTTGTATGATCATTTGGAATGTTTTGGTTTACAAAATTTTGTGTTTTGATGCATATATCCATGACTTCCATTGCAAGGGTTTGTTCTTGCGTTTTAGGGTTTTGTCATACAGGTTAAATTGGCCAATAAAAAGGGTACCATGAAGATCGTGACATCAAGACCAGTTGAATCATGGTCTTGAATCTCATTTATCACGTGTTTTGATGATTTTTGAAACTCACGGGTTATAAACATGGTTATTTGTCTGTAGGTATAGGTTACATACCTAATACGACAGAAGAGGAAGAAAATGATGATGTGTTCAACCATCATTGGGCCATTCAAACTGGGCGCACGTTTTTTTTGTTTCAGTTTCATCCACATTGTTTTATATATTATGTATTATTATTATTATTATTACATTATCAATTGAACAATGTAGCGCAGCTGGCAAGGACGTGTGTTGGAAAGGGGAGAGGACCTGGGTTCGATCCCAGGTCCCAGCCAATTTTATTTTCTTGTTTTCTTTCCACAGATTCAATGCACTACTTGTCCAAGCGTCCCATCATACGCCCCACTGATCCAGCCAATGGATCATTGTTGATCAGATCCAACGCTTCACCAAAGTAGGAATATGGTGTACTCTCAAGCTTGCACAATAGGGAATCTCACGCATGTGATGGGATGAGGAGTCATTGGGCCTAAGCAGTTTCAACATGTACCCCCTGATTTCTTCTAAACATGCATTTTCTATCTTTTTTTATTTTAATCTTTTAATTACTTTTAATTATTTTCTTTTTTTTAACATAAAAAAATCATTATTTTATTTAATCAAAAATCACAAAAAACATTAAAAATCTTTTTTTAATAAAAATCTTTTTTATTTCTTAATTAACTAGTTTAATTTAAATTAGGGCAATTTAATTATTTTTTTATAATTAAAATAATTAGAATTAGGGTTTAATTTGTACATGACCTGATTTTTTTCTCAAAAACTAACCTAAATCTTTTTTCAATTATATTTTTTAGGTTTTCTAATCGTCCTCGCATTTAATTCGCCGCACGCATTTTAATTACCTTTTATTATTTTTGTAACTGCTCCGAGTTTGTAATAGCTTTAATTAGGTTTTAATTTCGCCTTTTATTTATAGTCAAAAATAATTCTGTAACTGCGAAAGCCATGTAATAGCTAGAACTTTAAACTTTCCGCATTTTAATTTCTGCAATTTTTAACTGCCTAGATGCATGGCTAATAGGATTGTATGGAAATAATACTTGAAAATTAATACGGTAGATAACCTTAATTGTGCAAAGACTAAATTAACTGAAACATAAACACATGCACATATTCAGTCCTAGGGTTTGCGTCACTTCGGTTGCCTTCGGTAAACAATCACTAAGCATAGGGAATTTTAGTGGTCGCCCTCAAGTCTAAAAGATCAAAAATGACCCATTAGAATGTTGCCTCGGAAATATATTTAGGACTTTAGGGTAATTACTAAGGTTTCCTAGTCATTGCTTTAGTGACTGTATTTGTCCCTTCAAACGTCCCTTAAAACTACAACAACGGTGCTACCTATTCCTTAATAATGGGATAGCACCGTCTAAAGGAAAACGAACAGTCTTTTTCGAGTAGGTAGATTAACTCTTAAGTACTTGCTGAATCAATCAAACAAAACTTTTCACACAAACACTTTTTCAAAACAATTTTTAAAGCAACTTCGTCACACCCTTCAGGACTGATACAAGGGTTATCACGAAGTAAAACTTTTCAAAACAAACACACAAGCAATTTAAAAAATGAGCAAGTACCTAAGAGCCCATGGAAAACCATGGATAGAAAGGGTGCTAACACCTTCCCTTTCTATAATCTACCCCCCGTACTCAAAAACATCTCGAAAAAAGGTTTTTTCTGTTCTTTTTCCTTTTCTTGATTGGATAAAATAAAAGTCGGTGGCGACTCTTGCTTACCGCAACATTTGTGAACAAAAAATGCAAACCAGTATAACTGTCGGTTTTGCCACCGTATCACAGAACTGGAGACTCTGCTGGGGAGTAAAAAAAATAAATTGGGGTTTACCTTAGGATCTAGGTCATTTTAAAATTGCTTTCTTGTTTGTTTGCTTTATTCTTAAAGGGTTTTGCTTGGGTTACTATAGATCCTACACCCGAATCTGGGGGCACTTTTTAGGTAAACAACAATAGATCGTAGAGACTGTACGACATAGACCGATATGGTTTAAGCGATGGCTCTATTGGTGTGGCACTTTGGTTGGTACCGGTATCCTTCATGGGGAAACAAGGAGAATACGGGGCCGCCACGTGGTGTCGCGAAGCACTAACGGACCTTAGAACCTTAGTTGAACAAACTTGGCCATTAGAAAGTAGTGAAATAGCCGGCCTCGGTATAGACCTGAGGATTAGTTGATACTCAATGCTACACTCATTAATATCATACTTTCGGGATATTTCGGCCGCAAGAAAAGATTGCTTGAGCTGAAACAATGCCCGATAAAGGATGGTCGATGATATTGAGAATCTTTAGAACCCGGTTAATTTTCTAAGACAGGTTGAAACCAACTAAACTTCAAGAGGGTACTTACCTTTAACCTCATGCAAGCCTTAAACCTAAGAGCTTGGTGTGATTTGTCTGTGTTTTCTATACTTGTGATTTATCATGATATCATGCATCATAACATAGCCTCCATTCTTATTGCACTAACCATTTCAAGGACCGGGGGAATTTATCTTTGTTCTGTTTTGCAGATCATGGCTTCCGTTCATAGAAACACTATCTGAATTAGCTTTGTGAAGATACCTTCCCAACTCAAAGAGCTAGTATCAAAGGTTTCCGAAACTTCTGCGTTCACTAAGAGACATGGTCAACTTCTCAACCTGGTTACTTCAAACTTTGATGAAAATATGATGAGTGTACTCTTTCAGTTCTTCAATCCCAAGCACCACTGCTTCACCTTTCCAGACTATCAGTTGGTGCCTACCACGGAAGAATTCTCTCAGCTGTTGGATATACCCATTCTTGAACAGTTTCCCTTCACAGGTCTGGAAGAGGTTCCTAAGCCAAAAGTCATTGCCTCAAATTTGCATCTGAAATGGGTCTACGTGGTATCTAATTGGGAAACAAGAAGCGGAGTCAAGGGTTTTCTAGCCAAGTTCCTGATAGACAAGGCCCAACTGTTTTGGGATGATATGGATTTTCAGGCTTTTGAGGAGGTCTTGGCCCTTCTAATCCATGGTTTAGTACTATTCCCTAATCCAGACTCATTCATAGATGTACATGCTGTCAAGATCTTCCTCTCTCGCAACCCCGTGCCTACCTTGCTCGGAGATATTTTGCACGCTCTCCATACCCGTACCATGAAGAGAAGAGGAGTTCTTATGTGTTGCATGCCATTGCTGTCGAGGTGGTTTATTTCTCACCTCCCTAAGTCCATACTGAAGAATGAAGAAGGTTTGGGTTGGTCGCAAAGGATAATGTCACTCTCTCACACGAATATTCTTTGATGTTCACGAGCTATGGAAAACACTGCTATTATTGACCGCTGTGGGGAATACCCTAATGTCCCGTTACTCGGCATCAGAGGGGGTACAACCTACAATCCTTGTTTAGCTCTGCGACAATTTGGTTACGCTCGAAGAGATGGTCCCCATGAGTTACTTATCGAGGGCATTGTATTCAACTATGAGGATGATGTTCAAGAGTATCACCAGAGGTTCATACGAGCTTGGGGCATGGTAAACAGATCTGGAGCCAAGGCTTTAGGGCCAAAGGCTTCCATTCCCATGGAACCCTATCTCCAATGGGTACGAGCTCACGCCCAGAAACTTATAATGCCCTATATGTCCGTTTTACCAGTGATTGTGGAACCCACTACTGAAGGGGGTATTCCTTACACGATTCTCTATCCTGATATGCTCACTGATCTTGGAGAATTACGAGGTCTTGGATTCAGTTGAAGAAAGAGCGGGATACTTACATGGATCAGTTTTATGCCCAGGAGAGAAAGGTTTTAGAGCTCACAAAGCAGCTCCATGAGGAAATAGGACTCAATGTTTATCTCGGCATGAAGAGGAAGCATCCATGGGAATTTTGATTTTTTCTAGTTTTAGATTTGTTTTTAATTGTAATGCATAAAAGGCATTTGAACTTTGAATTCAACTAATAAAATCTTTGTTTCATTTTGGTTTGCAAATTTAAATTTCCTGAAGTCTTTGAAATCATTGCATACGCATCCCATTCATAGCATTGCATGTACAGGTACCATTACAGGTTTGTCATCTTCTTCGCTGTTTATTTCAGTAGAAATGTCTTCCGAACAAAGTATCAAGGACCTTCAGGCACAAAACGCCCAGTTCCAGCAAATGCTCATAAATCTTGAAAAAGGGCAGGAGGATCTGAAAGCCCTCATCCTGAAAGAGAAAAAGAAAAAGAAGAAGGTTGCTGGTATTCTGAATATGGGCAGAAGGTTTAGAGTGCCATTGAAGCAACAAGTCGAGCTGACCTCTTCATCCAAGGAAGGGGAGAATCAAGAAGAAGAGACAAGGGAAAAGGACCCCAGTCCTGAATTTTCTGACAATGATACAGATTATAATGATGAGCAATATCCTCCTACTGAGGATAGATACAAGCAGTTGGAAGACCGTCTGAGTGCTATGGAGGTCTAGAGGATACCCGGGTTGGATTTCGAAGAATTGGGATTGGTGTCGGGAGTATTCATCCCACAGAAGTTCAAGGCTCCAATTTTTGCAAAGTATGATGAGGTGTCTTGCCCAAAACTCCATCTCCGCTCCTACGTCAAAAAGATCCAGCCCCACGCCGTCGATAGAAATTTGTGGGTTCACTTCTTTCAAGATAGTCTATCAGGGACTCAGCTTGAATGGTTCTACCAACTGGAGAGAGCCAATGTCTGAAATTGGGAAGATTTGGCTGCTGCTTTTTATAAGCAATATCAATACAACGCCAACCTTGCTCCTACTCGTACTCAACTCCAGAGTATGTCTATGGGGGCGAGTGAAGGCTTTAAGTACTATGCACAAAAGTGGAGAGACTTCGCTGGAAGAGTCCAACCCCCGTTGTCTAATAGGGAGTTGGTTGATATATTTCTGGGGACGTTGTCTGGTCCATTCTTTAATCATTTGATCGGCAGCTCGTCAGCTGGTTTCACCGAGATGATCCTAACTGGAGAGAGAGTAGAAGCTTGGATTCGGAGTGGTAAAATACAGAAGGATGCCTCTTCGAGTTCGGTAAAAAAGCCTTTTGTTGGTAAGAAGGAAGCCAGTGCCATATATAGTTAGAGAGGCCAAAGCAGAGCTGAACACTGTCAGACAGTAAGCGCCGTAATGATACCTAGGCCTACAGTTGCTCCACAACGCAACAATCAACAAAGGGTAGAAAGACCACAATGGAAGTTTACTTGAATCAACATGACACTGGCTGAAGTGCTACCCCATCTGTTGAGATCTAACCTGGCGACCTTGAAAGAGGCTCCTAAGAACCCAAACACCACATCTCCTCGATATAACCCAAACGCTCGTTGTGCCTACCATTCTGAGAGTCATGGCCACGATACCAATGACTGTTGGGCTCTAAGAAATAAGGTACAAGATCTGATCGAATCCAAGGAAATTGAGTTCGATGCTCCGGAAAAACCCAATGTCATAACTGCTCCCATGCCTAAGCACAGTCGTGGAATTAATGCTGTTGATATCTACTTGTTTGTGACCTCGGTGGATGAAGTTTCTACTCTTCTCATAAATGTGAAGAAGAATTTTCTGTTGGCCGGTTTATTTCCGGGTTGTGGTGAAGGTTGCCACATGTGTTCATTTCCGCCTTCTGGCTGCCATTTGCTGAAGTCATGTATTCAACGCCTGATGGACAACAAATAAATTTTGTTCGAGAAAATTTTGGTTATTGTTGTTCCATCTGAAGACATTGCCATTATAACCATTTCCGCCAATCCTTCCAAGGTCTCCTCGAGAAGACCTGTTAGGATTACATCTGCTCCAAGAATTGCCCTGCTAATAATCATTGTTCCTGGTGCTCTCCCGTATGCCTCGGAAAAAGCTGTCCCCTGGCATTATGGTGCCGATGTGTACTATCATGGCATCAAACAAGATCTGAAAAATGAAGAGGCTGATCCTGATATTGATAACATTGTCGGGACCAGCAAGGTTACCCAAAGTGGAAGGGTCTTCTCTCCCGAGATTTCCCCTAAGACTATCAAGAGGCCTATTGTTATTCCGTCTGCTACTCCGGCTGGTACATCAACTACTACTCCTGTGTTTACTCCAATTATCACTCTCGCCGACGAGTCATCTGGGACCCGAGGAAAAGAAATCATAGGTGAGCCTGCCCGGACGGAGGCGCCTAGAAAAATTGTTGTGGAAGCCTCTAAGCAAGAGATAGAGGAAAAATTGAAAATAATTAAAAAGAGTGATTACAATGTGGTCGAGCAGCTGGGGCAGACCCCCTCAAAGATATCCATGTTATCTCTGTTGTTGTGCTCCGAGGCCCATGCGAAGGCTTTGATTGCATTCCTCAAAACTGCGCATGTGCCGCAAGAGACTTCAACTGATCAATTTAAAGATTGCGTGGCTAGCCTGACTGCTGACAATGGGCTGGGTTTTTCAGATGCAGACTTGACACTAAAGGGAAGGAAGCATAATGATGCTCTGCATGTCTCGATTGAATGCAGGGGCACCACTATGGCTCATGTGTTGGTAGATACTGGGTCTTTGCTGAATGTTCTGCCCAAGAAGGCGTTGGACCGGTTGGATTGCAAGGGTTTGACTTTAAAGCCTAGTAACATTGTGGTAAGGGCTTTTAATGGGTCGAAAAGAATGGTGCACGGGGAGGTGGACATCCCTATCAAAGTGGGTTCTCAGACCTTCGGGTCCACCTTCTATGTGATGGACATCAGACCGTCGTATTCTTGTTTGTTGGGTCGTCCTTGGATCCACGAGGCTGGGGCAGTTACTTCCACACTACACCAAATGCTGAAGTATCCGGTAAAAGGGAAGATTGTCACTGTGCGGGGTGAAGAGGAGTGTATGGTGAGCCACCTTAATTCCTTCTGGTACATAGAGATGGACGGGGAATTCATAGAAACTCCTTGTCAGAACTTCTAAGAGGTCCCTCAGATCTTGGCATCGACTAAAACTACTACCAACAACAAACCTCCTATGAAGATGGCTTATCTCAAGGACGCCAGGGCCGTAGTTGAAGAAGGTGGGTGTACCAATTGGGGTCAGCTCCCTGATTTCACTCACAAAACTGACAAATTTGGTTTGGGCTTTACTACAGAGGCTCAAAGGGCTGTTCGACGCGCTCTGGCTGGAGGACCTCCCCTACGCATCAGCAATCGTGGGGTTAATGCCATTGAAGACAGCAAGGAAGACTATGACATTGACAGTTGGATCTTCCCGACTACTAACGGTGGACCTAGTAATTGGACGGCCATAGATTTTATACAGTTTCTTTCATTCCGCAGTAATTGTCTTATTTGTTTTCTGAGCTTGTAATAAACAATTTAAACTTTATGGCCTTGTGTCTTTCCCGGGACACAACGATTCTATTTGTGAGGGCTATTATATGTCATCTTTACATGTCATCAATAAAGCATTGGACGTTCTTGCATATAAATTTTGCGCTCTCTGTTTTTTTCTTTCCTGCTTTTTGAAATACAACTATGCTCTTACACACACTCACGTATCAAACTGCAGATCTGTATACACTCTAGATCCCATTGATAACATTTCTACTACTGCTCATTATGACTTCGAAAATCCGATCAACCAAGACGAGGACGAAGGTGAGGAAGATTGTGAGGTGCCTGGGGAGCTTGCTAGACTACTACAACAAGAAGAGAGGGCCATAGAGCCTCATGAAGAGCCAGTTGAGACAGTGAACTTGGGTACTGAGGAAGACATAAAAGGGGTTAAAATAGGTGCAAATATGGATCTTAGCGTCAAACAGAGATTGATACAGATGTTGCACGACTATGTTGAGATCTTTTCCTGGTCATATGAATACATGCCAGGTTTAGACACTGATATTATGGTTCATCATCTACCGACCAAAGAAGACTATCCTCCGGTTAAACAGAAGGTCCGTCGTATGTGCCCTGAAATGTCAGAGAAGATCAAGGCAGAGGTCATGAAGCAGTTCGACGCAATATTCTTAGCATTAACTTCTTATCCACAGTGGGTGGCTAACGTTGTTCCGGTACCTAAGAAGGATGGTAAGGAGCGGATGTGTGTGGATTATAGAGATCTGAAAAGGGCAAGCCCCAAGGATGACTTCCCTCTTCCTCACATTGATGTTCTGGTTGACAACACCGCGTAACACAAAATCTTCTCCTTCATGGATGGTTTCTCTGGCTACAACCAGATCAAGATGGCTCCTGAAGACATGGAGAAGACAACTTTCGTTACACAGTGGGGCATTTTCTGTTACAAGGTGATGCCTTTCGGGTTGAAGAATGCTGGGGAAACTTATCAACACGCCATGGTCTCTTTGTTCCACGACATGATTCACCATGAGATAGAGGTTTATGTGGATGACATGATCGCCAGGTCTCAAACCGAAGAAGAGCACCTTGATCATCTGCAAAAATTGTTTGATAGGTTGAAGACATACAAGTTGAGATTGAATCCAAACAAGTGCACCTTCGGGGTGAGGTCCGGTAAGCTTCTTGGGTTTATCGTCAGTGACAAGGGTATTCAGGTAGACCCTGCGAAGGTAAAAGCCATACAAGAGATTCTGGTTCCCCGTACAGAAAAGGAGGTTAGAGGTTTCTTGGGACGCTTGAATTATATCGCCAGGTTCATTTCACATCTGACTGCTACTTGTGAGCCAATCTTCAAGATTCTGAAGAAAGATCAAGTGGTAAATTCCAGACCACTTTCGAAAGAATCAAGGAATACCTTCAAGAACCACCAATTTTGATGCCTCCGGTTGAAGGAAGACCTTTGATTTTGTACCTAACAATGCTAGACAATTCAATGGGGTGTGTGCTGGGGCAACATGACGAGTCTGGTCAAAAATAGCACGCAATATACTACCTTAGCAAAAAGTTTACCGACTGTGAGATAAAACACTCATTGCTCGAGAAAACTTGCTGCGCTTTGGCATGGGCTGCTCGCCGACTAAGACAATATATGCTGACCCACACTACCTTGTTGATATCAAAGATGGATCTGATCAAGTACATTTTCGAGAAACCTGCACTCTCCGGAAGAATAGCAAGGTGGCAAATGAACTTAACTAAATACGATATACAATATACAACCCAGAAGGCAATCAAAGGGAGTGTATTGGCTGATCATTTGGCTCATCAGGCCGTGGATGACTACCAGTCTATGAATTTTGAGTTCCCGGATGAGAATATTATGCTAGTGACTGATTATGAAAAACCTGGACCGGATGAAGGACCTGAAGAAGGATCCCGATGGACTATGGTTTTTGACGGAGCTTCAAATGCACTGTGCTGTAATCATATCTCCGGAAGGCCGTCATACTCCTTTCACCGCCCGACTATGTTTCAAATGCACTAACAACATGGCAGAGTATGAAGCCTGCATCATGGGTCTCAAAGCCGCTATCGACTTAAGGATCAAGTTCTTGGACGTCTTCGGGGATTCAACTTTGGTAATAAGTCAGATCAAAGGTGAATGGGATACGAAACACCCGAATCTCATCCCATACAAAGAGTACATGCTGAAATTGCTCCCACATTTCGAGGAGGTAACCTTTGAACATTTCCCACGACAGGAGAACCAGTTAGCGGACGCGTTAGCTACCATGTCTTCTATGTTCAAAGTCAGGTGGGACAACGAAGCACCCTGAATCACCATTGAGAGGTTGGATGAACCAGCACACTGCTGTGAGATTGAGATTGAAGAGGTAGCAGATAAACCCTGGTTTCATGAAGTAAAGAGGTATCTCGAGGTTCAGGAGTATCCCGAGGGAGCATATTTCAATGACAAGAAGTTTTTGAGAAGGTTCGCTGCAAAGTTCTTCCTCAGTAATGGAATCCTTTACAAGCGCAACCATGACTCTACTTTACTACGGTGTGTAGACAAGGGTGAAGCAGATAGGATCATGGCAGACCTACACGAAGGTACCTTTGGCACTCATTCCAGTGGACATACCATGGCAAAGAAGATCCTACGGGCAGAATATTATTGGTCCACTATGGAAGCCAACTGTTATGAGCATTCTCGAACCTGTCATAAGTGTCAAATCTACGCTGATAAGGTGCATGTACCTCTAGTTCCTTTGAATGTTTTGACGGCTCCCTAGACTTTTGCAATGTGGGGCATTGACATGATCGGAGAAATCAGACCTACCTCCCCCAACGGGCATCGCTTCATTCTAGTGGCCATTGATTACTTCACGAAGTGGGTTGAGGCGGAATCTTTTTCTACCGTGACCAAGAACGTTGTTATGCGATTTATTAGGCATAACTTGGTCTATCGGTATGGCGTGCCAGAGAGAATTATTATGGAAAATGGTACAAATCTCAATAACACGATGATCACCGAGCTCTACAAGCATTTCAAGATACAACATCATAACTCTTCTCCCTACCGACCGAAGATGAATGGCGCTGTTGAAGCAGCTAACAAGAACATCAAGAAAACTGTACAGAAGATGACAATGACATATAAAGACTGGCACGAGATGTTACCATTTGCTCTTCATGGATACCGTACCTCAGCGCGGACGACGATAGGAGAAACACCCTACTCTTTGGTGTATGGCACGAAGGCAGTCCTACCCATTGAAGTCCAGATACGTTCTCTCAAGATTATGAAGGATGCGGGTTTGAATGAAGATGAATGGATCCAAACTCGACTTGATCAGCTAAATCTAATTGATGAGAAGAGACTTACTGCTATCTGTAATGGTTAGACATATCAAAAGCGAATGATCAAGGCTTTTAAAAAGAAAGTCAGACGTCAAGAATATCAAGTTGGAGATCTAGTGATCAAGCGCATCATACTTCTGCAAGGTGATCCCAGGGGAAAATGGACCCCCACATACGAAGGGCCATTTGCGGTTAAGAACATTTTCTCAGGTGGAGATATGATTCTAACCACCATGGATGGTGATGAACTTCCTCACCCTGTCAATGTAGACATAGTGAAAAGATACTACGCCTAATTAAAAGACCCGCTAGGTTGACTGGCCTAGGAAAAAATAAGGGTTTCTCGGTGAACCAAAAGGGTTCGGGCAAAAATAAGGGATGAAAATGAAAAAAATCTGTACACCCGGCAAGTCGGAAACCTGAAAAGGCGGCTTAAAAAAGGGTATCCCGGTGGAATGAAAACCCGAAAGGGTGGTCCAGGCAAAAGTTAGGGATATAAAGTGTATCACTATGTCTCATTGGATCATCTGGAGACCAGACTTTGGTATCAATTATCAAGCTTGGACGGAACCAATCAATTTAATTAACCTTCAGCCAAGTAGCAAAGTGATGAGACGCTCGAAGACATAAGGGCAATAGCGGATTTGGAACTCAATGGGATCGTTTCACGTAGCTGTTTTACTTTCACACAATTCTGCATAGCTTCTATTTTTACGACGGTGTTCTCTTACTAGAATATCATCCTCATTGTACAAAAACGCCTGTTATAGGCCAACTTCAAAATTGACACAAGTCATTCTTACACACAAAAATGTTTGTTTTCCCTTTTTCTGTTTTGTTTTGCGAGAACGTCCAATGAGTTATTCTTGACATGTGCATTTGAATACAATTGCTGTTCATAAATATTTGTATAGGAAACAGAAAGACAATTGCTCGTAACTTAAGAAACATGAGTAAAAAAAAACTAAAAGAATGTCAAACCCGATAGTTACTCTGTCCACCAGGTACCGAGGCAGAGACAGCTTTGGAATACAGTCATCAGTACATGCGATCTCGTTATATCAATACTCCTCACAAAGTAAAAGCTTTCAAAGGCATTAACGTCAGCCTTTTCCAAAACAGGAAGTAACCTCCCCAGCCATGGTCATTCAGAAACCTGGCATATGTTCCCCAGCCGAATTTCATAGTCGTGAGTGAATCAGTAAATTTTTATCTCCCAAGCAGAGTTTATTTCTCTGGATACAGAAACTCAATCCCCGACAGAGTTTATTCCTTCAGATACGGAAGTTTACCTTCCAACAAAGTTATTCCCCGCAGAGTTATTCCCAAGCAGAGTCTCTCCCCGACAGAATATTCACAAACAAGGAGAAAATCTACAGCATAGTCGTCTCTGTTCACCATCCTCGACAGAAGTAGAAGGATCACAATCCTCTACCACAGTCAGGAATGCTATATTCTCCAGCAGCAGTCAGGGATTTATTTTCCCAGACTTAGACATGTCACAATAGCATTTCATGTGCATACATCATGACATGCGCATACATATTGCATAACAGCATAATCTCGTTTATTTTGAGAACATCCTCACACAATGCATTTCATGCATCGCATATAATTAATCTTGTGCCTTTTCAAGAAAGATGATTATCATCAACAATTTCCAGCAGGTCCAAGATTAGTTCCTAAAACTAAACAGAGTAATTATCTGCACGGCCTAATGTGGTCCTACACAGACTCATCAAAGTAACCTTAACCAGGTTCCCTATGAAGTTTTACCCAAACTCATTTCGAAGTAACCCTATGACCCAGGTTCCTTCTCATAGCCCTACTATCTAGGATCTCATTTCGAAGCAACCCTACGACCCAAGTTCCTTCTTATAGCCCTACTATCCAGGCTTTCATTTTGAAGTAACCCTACTATATAGGTTCCTTCTCATAGCCCTACTATCTAGGCTTTCATTTCGAAGTAACCCTACTTCCAGGTTCCTTCTCATAGCCCTACTATCTGGGCTTTCATTTCGAAGTAATCCTACGACCCAGGTTCCTTCTTATAGCCCTATTATCCAGGCTTTCATTTCGAAGTAACCCTACTATCCAGGTTCCTTCTCATAGCCCTACTATCTAGGCTTTCATTTCGAAGTAACCCTACTATCCAAGTTCCTTCTCATAGCCCTACTATCCAGGATTTCATTTCGAAGTAACCCTACTATCCAGGTTCCTTCTCATAGCCCTACTATCCAAGCTTTCATTTCGAAGTAACCCTACTATCCAGGTTCCTTCTCATAGCCCTACTATCCAGGCTTTCATCTTGAAGTAACCTTACTATATAGGTTCCATCTTATAAGCCCTACTATCCAGGCTTTCATCTCGAAGCAACCCTATGATCCAGGTTCCTTCTCTCTTATCTCCAGACAATAGTTTACAATGTTGTAAGACTTGGACCCGATCAGATACGATAAATTTCAAGCTTCCCCAGTAGGCCGCTGTGCAACCTGGACCCTGACCAGATATATAGCTTACTTCCACCTCATCAATCAGGAGTTAACTCTCCAATAGAGTAATGGATAATAGAAGCTCCTATACTATACTTCCCCATACATAAATCAACATGCCCCGACGAAGTCCTCCTCAACGGCTAATACGAGAATTCTCGCAAAGGAATCTCTTATGCGACCAATATTTTCTCTGTATGGCATCTTTAAGCCCATCCGTTATAACTCTCCTTCACTTTCCAAATGGCATCTGTAAGCCCATTCCCGATACCACCGATTGACACTCAGTTCATACGAGTGCAAATTTCTGGGCACTCTAGTGTTCAATCATCTTCCACCTTCAGATCACGAAAGGCAGAAAATCCAATCTACATCCTCAGATTTAAGAAGATTGAACAGGGGCAGCTGTTGTACCCCAAAATTTTCCCTCTCATTTTACTCAGCACATGCCCATTGAGATCCTCAATTTGCTCAAGATTGCCCAAGAGTTGACCAGACAAACTCCCTCCTAAGGCAATGTCTCTCAAATTAGGGTTTCCATTTTCATCAGGATGTGTGTACTCCAAAGGCCTCAAATGACTTCCATATTCCTAATATGCTCTCAAGGTAATCCATGTCAAATATCATGCCTTTCACAAGAAGTTTGCTCAGTCAACTGCTCATATGCTTGAGAATCGACTATATTAGGTCAAAAGTCAACTGTGGCCCACACACAGTCAAACCTCAAGATTTTTGGTCAACATCAAAAGTTTGAAGTGAATTTCATCATTTTATCAAGGTTTGATCATGATACCTCAAGGAATTCTCCTAATTCATCAAAACTCAAAAGTTGCTAAATTAAGGTTTCTCAGGAAAAGTCAACCAAACTTTAACCAAGCATAACTTCCTCATACTTTACCAGAAATTTTCCATCCAAGGCTCATTTTTAAGAGGATGAAATTAACTACAATTCATATTCATCCCTCAAGTTCAAAATATGAACTCACAAAAAGATATGAATTTCTACATTATAGGTCCTTTTGAAAAGTCAACAAAAACACTGTTTAGGCCAAAGCTCCTTACATGAACATGGAAGACCCAATTGAGATGGGACTAAAAAGGGTTGTTTAGGAGACATCCTAAAATTTCTAAGAAGTCCAAGAACACCTTTCTATGGTTAAAATTGGAAGAGATATGCCTTGTCAAAGTTGACCAATTTTGCAAAATTGCCAAAAGCCAAATATGCTCAAAGATGCATTTTTTTGCCAAATGGGCCTAACTTTTTATGCTTGCACCTCACTCATAACATGGTCCACGACCCAAACATTCACCCACACATTGTTTGCTTCATTTTTCATTTTATTTTGATTTTTTATTAATTAAAAATTGAATTAAATCAAATAAATGACAACTAATAGCAAAGATTTGTTTTGATCTGATTTTTGGACAGGATCACAAGCTAATTATGATGACATATCAGGATCAAATTGAACCAAGGTGGATTGCCACAAGAATGGAATGATAAGGCCTAATTTGGAAACAAATCATACAAGGAAGGAATGAGATCAAATCTTCAAAATTTTCAGAGATACATGTAGTTTTTATAACCCTAATTCATTCAGGGATATATATTGAGGAAGGCTAGGCACGAAACAGAAGGATTGCAGTCGTGAAGAACACTAGAACAAACTCAAAAATTGGACAAAACGTGGTGGGTCGATTTCCATTCTAGAGGGTAATTCAGAGCATTCCAAGGTTACCAATCACTTCCTGGACATCTCCAGAATGTGTCTCAATCATTTGCAAGCCTTTTCACGCCCAGAAACATACGCTACAGACCCACGGTTTGCATCCCCTGGCTTGAATCGTATTTTACAATTTATGCATGATTAACCATTATTGAACATAGCATTGTGTTTGTATGATCATTTTGAATGTTTTGGTTTACATAATTTTGTGTTTTGATGCATATATCCATGACTGCCATTTCTAGGGTTTGTTCTTGCGTTCTAGGGTTTTGTCATACAGGTTAAATTGGCCAATAAAAAGGGTACCATAAAGATCGTGACATCAATACCAGTTGAATCATGGTCTTAAATCTCATTTATCATGCATTTTGATGATTTTTGAAACTCACAGGTTATAGCCATGGTTATTTGTCTGTAGGTATAGGTTACATACCTAATACGACGAAAGAGGAAGACGATGATGATGTGTTCAACCATCATTGGGCCATTCAAACTGGGCGCGCATTTTTTTTGTTTCAGTTTCATCCACGTTGTTTTATATATGATGTATTATTATTATTATTACATTATCAATTGGACAATGTAGCGCAGTTGGCAAGGACGTGTGTTGGAAAGGGGAGAGGACCTGGGTTCGATCCCAGGTCCCAACAAATTTTATTTTCTTGTTTTCTTTCCACAAATTCAACGCACTACTTGTCCAAGCGTCCCATCATACGCCCCACTGATCCACCCAATGGATCATTGTTGATCAGATCCAACCTTCACCAAAGCAGGACTATAGTGTACTCTCAAGCTTTCACAATAGGGAATCTCACACATGGGATGGGCTGAGGAGTTATTGGGCCTAAGAAGTTTCAACATGCACCCCCTGATTTCTTTTAAACATGCCTTTTCTATCTTTTTTTATTTTGATCTTTTAATTACTTTTAATTATATTCTTTTTTTTAACATCAAAAAATCATTATTTTATTTAATCAAAAATCACAAAAAACATCAAAAATCTTTTTTTAATAAAAATATTTTTTATTTCTTAATTAACTAGTTTAATTTAAATTAGGGAAATTTAATTCTTTTTATTATAATTAAAATAATTAGAATTAGGGTTTAATTTGTACATGACCTAATTTTTTTCTCAAAAACTAACCTAAATCTTTTTTCAATTAGATTTTTCAGGTTTTCTAATCGTCCTCGTATTTAATTCGCCGCGCTCATTTTAATTACCTTTTATTATTTTTGTAACTGCTCCGAGTTTGTAATAGCTTTAATTAGGTTTTAATTCTGCCTTTTATTTTATAGTCAAAAATAATTCTGTAACTGTGAAAGCCATGTAATAGCTAGAACTTTAAACTTTCCGCATTTTAATTCCTGCAATTTTTAACTGCCTAGATGCATGGCTAATAGGATTGTATGGAAAGAATACTTGAAAATTAATACGGTAGATAACCCTAATTGTGCAAAGACTAAATTAACTGAAACATAAACACATGCACATGTTCACTCCTAGGGTTTGCCTCACTTCAATTGCCTTCGGTAAACAGTCACTAAGCATATGGAATTTTAGTGGTTGCACTCCAGTCTAAAAGATAAAAAATGACCCATTCGAATGTTGCCTCGGAAAGATCTTTAGGACTTTAGGGTAATTACTAAGGTTTCCTAGTCATTGATTTAATGACTGTATTTGTCCCTTCAAACGTCCCTTAAAACTCCAACGAAGGTGCTACCTATTCCTTAATAATGGGATAGTGCTGTCTAAAGGAAAACGAACAGTCTTTTTCGAGTAGGTAGATTAACTCTTAAATACTTGCTCAATCAATTAAACAAAAATTTTCACATAAACACTTTTTCAAAACAATTTTTAAAACAACTTCGTCACACCCTTGAGGACTGATACAAGGGTTATCACGAAGTAAAACTTTTCAAAACAAACAAACAAGCAATTTCAAAAATGAGCAAGTACCTAAGAGCCCATGGAAAACCATGGATAGAAAGGGTGCTAACACCTTACCTTTCTATAATCTACCCCCCGTACTCAGAAACATCTCGAAAAAAGGTTTTTTCTGTTCTTTTTCCGTTTCCTGATTGGATAAAATAAAAGCCGGTGGCGACTCTTGCTTACCGCGACATTTGCGAACAAAAAACGCAAACCAGTATAACTATCGGTTCTGCCAGCGTATCACACAAAGCATAGATGAGAAGGGCTAACGCCCATTTAAAAGCTTGTAAGTCCAAGGTATCCCACAAATGATGAGCTTTCTCGAACAAGAACTTAGCCAAAAAACCCTTGACACCTCTCTTGGTTTCCCAATTTGCTACTATGTCAGACTGTTGTAAGGACAAAGCTTTGGCAATATCTTTAGGTTTAGGGTCTCTTTCCATACCATTGAAAGGTACCTCATTAAGGATAGGCACCCCTAAAAGTAGAGAAAACTCCTCCATAGTAGGCACTAACTAGTAATCCGGAAAAGTGAAGCAGTGATGTAGAGGGTCAAAGAATTGAAAGAGAACTTTTAAAATCTCTTCATCAGGGTTTGACGTGACCAAGCTGAGAAGTCGTCCATGTCTTTCAGTGAACGAAGAGATTTCGGGAACCCTTGATACCAAATCCTTAAGCTGAGGAGGTACTTTTCCCAGACTGATTTGGATAGTGAATCTATGGGCGAGAGCCATGTCCTACAAAACAAGACAAAAATAAACCCTAAGAATCCTTGAAATGGTTAGTAGGACATGATATGTTATGATGTCATGATTATGCTCAGATATATCAGATATAACAAGCACAAGAAAATCACACAGAGACCTTAGGTTTAAGGCTTGCATGGATTTTAAGGTGATACCCTCTTGAAGTTGGATTGGTTAAACCTGTCCTAAATATAGTAACCGGGTTCTAAGGGATCTCAATATCACTGTTCTTTCCCCCAAATCTCGTTCCAATTGACAATTGACTTGCCACCAAACAAAACTCAAGGGTCAAACCTCAATAAGTGTAGCATCGAGTATCAACCGACTTTGGATTTATACTAAAGACGACTATCTCACTACGTCCTAAAAGCCAAGTTGGTCAATTAAGGTGCTAAGGTCAGTTGACGCTTTATGATACCACACATCGGCCCCGTATTTTCCTTGATTACTCAAGGGCTACCGGTACACACTAAAGTATCGCATCAACATAGCTACTGTTTCAACTATGCCGGTATACCCTGCACAGTTCCCTCATAGTTTATTGCTACTTACCTAAAGAAGGTGCCCCAAATTCGGGTGTAGGATCAAAGCAAACCCAAACAAGGAACCCTAATGTAAAGCATGCAAGTTAAACAAAGAAAGCAAGTAAATGTGATCTAGCCCTAAGGTAACCCCACTTTTAAGTAAGTCCCCAGCAGAGTCGCCAGTTCTGTAACACGGTGGGAGAACTGACTTGGTTGTTTTGCGTTTGATCGCAAATGTTGCGGTTTAGCAAGAGTCGCCACCGACTTTTATTTTTATCCAAAAAGGAAAGGTTGAAAAGAACATGAAAGACCTTTAAGATGTTTTCTTGAGTTCGGGGGGGGGGGGGGGGGGGGGTAGATTATGAAAAGGGAAGGTGTTAGCATCCTTTCCATCCATGGTTTTCCATGGGCTCTTAGTTGCTTGCTAGATCACTTGATTTTTGTTTGAAAATGTGCTTTCTGTGGTTTTTGAAAGTATTTTGAAAATGCGCCATAGTTTAGGAAAACTTTGTAATGATTCTCGTTCATAAGAATGTATACAAAGTGTTGATCTTTTGAAAATGTTTCAAGTTTTGAAAGATGTTTTGAAAGTGTTGGTGTTTGTTTTGAAAATAGCAATGATGTTTTTGGTTTTAAAATTGAGCAAGCAACTAGGAACAATCTACCTACTCAAAAAGTCTTTCATGTTTATTTCCTCTTTCCTTTGACATTGTTATCTTACAATTGATTTGGTAAGTAACCCTATCTTTGGATGTAAAAGGGACGGGCAAGGGTCATCGTATAGCCATGATTAACAATATTGTAAGATATCTTAGCATTTTCTTTAAGGGATATGATCATTTTTGAAAGGCAACTTTTATAGCGTCATCGAGGGACTATGATCTTGTATTTTGTTGATTGTTTTTTCTAAGATACCTCACATGCATAATATGGCCAATTTTGTAAGGCAACAAAGTGGATTTACCCTAAGGGTGTAAGTGTGCAAGTGTATTAGTTTACATGCTTGATTATCTTAGATTAGGGTTTGCTAACTTGTTGATTTTATGTCTTGCCATACAAACCCTAATTACTAGCATTTGTATATAAAGCATTAAATTGCGGAAAATAAAAATACTAAGCTATTACATCATTAGGGAAGGGGGTGTACAAATTTACAAATGGGGATTTTTGCAAGAAATTAAATCTAAATAATTATTACAACCATATTGAATGTTGTACAAAAAATTGAATAAATAATAATGTGTAAATGCAAGAATATATAAATGGAAAAAGAAATGATTTTTTGTTTGGTTTTTCATAAAAAGGGTTTTAACCTAATTAAAGAATATGATTAACTAAAAATTAAACAAAATTAAATTTAAACTGAATAAGAAATAAGTTAAGTTAAAAAAGTATTTTTAGGGTTTTTCTACGAAAGGTTTTATCTTAATGAAAATACAAATGAAAATTAATTAATTAAATTAAACCTAAGTTCTAAATTAATTTTATTCACAAGAAAATAATATAATAGTTAAACCTTAGTCTAAATATTTATTTAATAAAAAAAAGAAATTAATTTATTAAATGAAAATGTTTTTGTTCTTTTGTTTTTATGAAGAAAATAAAATATAAATGAGCATTTTCTAAATATGCAAATAAATAATTAAAATATTTTTAGATTTTTTTTATCATTAATAATAATAATAATAAAGAAAATATAAAATGAAAATAAAATTAAAAAAAATAAAATAAAATAACAAAGAAAAAGAATGGGCCAGGGGTGTGAACAATAAGGCAGGGGGTTAGAAATAGCAAAAAAGGAAAGGCCCAATCATTTGGAGGCCCATGCGCCTGTTTTTGGAACAAAAAAGAGGAAATATTAGAAAAATAGCAAAAGTGGCAGCGCTGGGGCTTGAACTCACGCCCTTGACCATAAACGCGCGCTGCCTTTACCACTGGGATGGCTATACATCCGTTAACTTAACTGAAATGATAAATATATAATACAAAACGAGTCATGAATACACTTCATCTTCAACCTCCAGCCAAAGGACCTGTAACATCATCATTTCTCAACCATTCACAAAACTTCCAACATCAAACTTGTTAGAAATTTTCTCACGATTCTGAATATGTAAATAACTTAAGCTAATTCTCAAAAATGAGCATGAATTTCTAATGGTACCAAATCCTGACCTAAATATTTTTAGAGGTCCAGATTCAAAATTCTAACTACTCAAGCAACAATAATAAAATCTAAGGACATGGTTAACTTCAGGATAATGATATCTACATTTATTATTCACAAATAAACCATTAATGATGCTTGTATGAAGAGTTCAAAGTTAGGAAAACTTACCTCAACACTGGAAATCGTGTTTTGAGTTTGAGCTTGTTTTAAGTGATGGTGATGTCCAGGTTAGCTTCCTTGAGGTCCCAGGAATCTAATGCAATGATTAGCTTGAGCAATGGATGGCTGGAATGGTCTAGAGAAGTCAATGTGCAGACTCTGTTTTTTTGTTATGGAAGATGGTGCAAATGGTGTTACATTCGTGTAACAGGGTGTGGGATGAGTTCTAAATGGTGTATGGAAGCTTTGGGATTGAATTTGAGTGAGAACGCACGAGTCAAATATGAGTTTGGAATTCAAAGTCAGAAATGACACAAAAATGGAGTTTGTGTGCAAATTATGATTTCAAGGAGTTTTAGGGAGTTTCTAGGCTTTTGAATTAGGGTCTTTCTTGCAAATTACTTGTTTATCTATAAGCAAAAGATTAGAGATGTTTTGCACAAGGGATTTCTGAGTTATAAGGTTATGGCTAGGTTTCTTGATTTTGAAGAAAAGTGAGAAATATAGTTTCAAGGTAGAAAGTACAAGCATGTAGAGTGGTTAGGCACTTTAAACATGTTTGCTTATGATCATTTATCTTGAGTGTGGACAGAGACAACAAGTTAGGAGCTCAAGGAGAGTTGACATTTGCAAAAGCAATGCTTTATCAAAATAACAATGGTAACTTTGTTCCATAAATGGAAAACCATCTTGGACAAAGCTTCAAACACTTGGATAAGGGATTAATCAATTGTGTAAACCATTAATCATAGAGTGAAACACAAGTTTGAGGCCTGCAAAGTAAAGATTATGCAGCATGGCTATGGATTTGAATTCTTGTTCATCACAAAATGACCTATAATTCCATTTTGAAACCCTAACTTCCTCTCTTCGATTCTCCTTGCTCAAGAATGATTTCAAGGAGTTATTGGACATTTTGGAAAGCTTGTAATGTCCTCTATAATCCATTTTTGAATCACTTTTGCAAAATCCAAGTGGAACTATGTGAAACTTGGCCAAGGAGTTAGGTCATAATCCTGACCAAACATGCTCAAAATTTCACTTAGTGTTTTAGTTTCATGTCCATGACTTCATGGATTAATAACTTGATATACAAGAAATTATAGGAGAAGTTGTGTAAATAAATGTTTTAGATATCATGGAGATCTACAACTTTCATGTTGAAAGTTTCCTTTGAATCATCTTGCATCATGGTGAAAAAATGGCTCAAAATTGTGAAAAAATATGAAGTTTTCAACAGAGAAAAATTTCTAAGTTTGGAAACTTTGACTTTTCAAAGTGAAATCTTGACTTTTTTGATTTCTTGATGAATAAGTTTCATATTGTGACAAGTTTTGATGAATTTGATCTTTGAAACTTGATTTTGACTAAAAAATCAAAGTTTGACTTTTCAGTGTACAGTTGACTTTTGATCAGTTGACTGAAAATCAACTATCAATCAATTCATCTTGAGGGAAGTTTTGAGTCATGCCATTAGGTAAAAATGATGCAATTTAACTCTTCAGATCATGCCTCAAACCAATTAACCATTTTCTAGGTCAAAAATCAGAAATTGCCTTTTCTCAGTCAAAACCATAATTTTGACCATTTTGCCCTTTTGATGACCTGATCAAATTTCTTGAGGAATTATGGTACAAACTTGATCAAATGATACATATGATTTCATAATGTTGATATGGATAAAAAATTATGAAGTTTGACTGTAAATTGGCCACAATTGACTTTCCCCCCAATACAACTGATTTTTAGGTCAACTGCTCAATTGATTGAGCAAAAATGTGATCCCAGACTTGAAACTTGACATGAGAAATCTCGGGGGCCCATAATTATCTATGAAAGTAAAATTAGGCATTAAAATTTCAATTAGCCTTGTGCAATCTCAAACCCTAATTTCAATCATCAGAGCTTAAGGAGGTGTCTTGAGCTGATCAACCCTTGTGCAGTTTTGAACCAAGGGAGATCTTGTGAGAAAATACTTGATAAATGAGAGGGAAAATTTTTGGGTACAACACAAGACCTAATTGATAACAATACAATTTAATTCGACCCTCCACCAACTCCCAACGTAATCACCGCAACCATGCCAAATCATGGTAAGGGTGTTAATGCTATTGAAGATACCTCTCTTGTTTCCTCTGTCAATAACCTGACCACTCCTTTGAAGACTGTTAAAAAGAATTTGTTGAGAGTCAGGAATTCCCCAGACTACCTTGAAGACTGTTGCTGCTGTGATGTACAAATTAATGGTTGTGAATTTCTTAAGAAAGGTGTCCAACACCTGATAGATAGCCATGAGATTCTATTTGAAAAAGCCCCGTCTGTGAAAAGTTTGACCCAAAGTGTATCTCAAGAATTTGAAGATGTGTCCATCATTACTATCTAAAACAAACCTATTAGGATCAACTCCAAAGGTCCTATTAGGATTCCAATTGAACTAAGAATAGCTCCACTAATTATCACCACACCGGGGCCAGTCCCCTACTCTTCTGATAAGGCGGTGCCCTGGAATCATGGGGCGGAAGTGTATTACCATGGTATCAAACAAGATTCGTGGATTGATGAAGATGAAATTGATGACATTACAAACATTATTGGATCAAGTAAAGTTACTAGGACTGGGAGGATCTTCTCTCCAGAGATTTTTCCTCCTACAACGAAAACTACACCCGATCGCATTACTGCTGTTAAAACTGTTGCTGATACTCGAGGAAAGGAAAAAATTACTGAGCCTGCCAGGACGGAGGCGCCCATAAAAGATGTTACCATTGAAGATCCATCTACCCAAGATATGGAGGAGATTCTAAAAATCATTAGAAAAAGTGATTACAAGATAGTGGAACAATTGGGGAAAACACCCTCGAAGATTTCTATGTTGTCTTTGTTGCTATGTTCTGAGGCGTATGCCCAAGCACTGATAAAGTTCCTGAAAAATGCACATGTCCCACAAGAAACTACGACCGACCAATTTGAAAATTGTGTAGCAAGCTTGACTGCCGATAATGGTTTAGGATTCTCTGATGCAGATCTGACTCTGATGGGGAAGAATCATAACAAAGCTCTCCACGTCTCCATAGAATGCAAGGGAACTGCCATGGCACATGTATTAGTGAATACTAGGACTTCTCTCAATGTCTCACCTAAAGGATATTTGGATAAACTAGACTGTGATGGACTGGTGTTGAAACCTAGAGACAGTGTAGTAAGGGCTTTTGATGGTTCTAAGAGGATGGTCCATGGAGAGGTTGATCTCCATATCAAGGTTGGGTCTCAAGTCTTCAACTCAACATTCTATGTGATGGATATCCGTCCTGCTTATTCTTGCCTGCTTGGACGCTTATGGATACATGGGGCAGGTGCGGTGACTTCCACACTACATCAAAAGTTGAAATATCCGGTCAAGGGGAAAATTGTTACTGTCTGTGGTGAAGAAGAGTTTATGATTAGTCATCTAAATTCATTCAAATATGTTGAAATGGATGGTGAGTTCATTGAAACTCTTTGCCAAGCCTTTAAAGTGGTCTCTCCCATGGTTGTTGTTACCAAGGCCATTCCTGACACTCCCGAAGTTGCTAAAAACACACCAAGGATGGCTTCTCTCAAAGATGCTCGTGTTGTTATTGAAGAAGGATGAGGTTGTACCATTTTGGGACAATTTCCCGATTTCCCTTTCAAGTCAGACAAATCTAGATTGGGCTTCACTTCTAAAGCTCAAAAGGAGATTCGATGTGCTCTCATAGGGAAACCACCTCTCCGCATTAGTAACCATGAGATTAATGCCCTTGAAGACTCTGATTCTGATTGTGACTTTGATGATTTGATCTACCCGACTGCTGACGGAGGGATCGACAATTGGCAGACCAAGGACTTCATTCCAATCTCCTTCAACCAGGAGTAATTTCCATTTACTGTTTTTATTTCTTTGAGAACTTTGTCTGTAATTTCCATTAAAATAATGACTTTAAGCTATGTGCCCTGCCCGGGGCACAGTGGTCCATTTGTTAAGGGTTTTTCATTTTCATATGCCATATGTTCATTTTAATGAAAAAACATTGGACTATTTTGCGTTCAAATTTTGCACTCTTTGCCTTTCTTTACTTTATTGCATTTTCAAAAAATAGTCATGTGACCTTACATGCACACACACACATTTGTAGATCCACATCCACTCCGGATCTCGTTGATAATGACTATGTTATTGCCATTTATGACTTTGAAAATCCAATCTATTAAGCCGAAGATGAAGGTGATGAAGATTGAGAAGTACCGGGGGAACTCGCCAGACTTCTACTACAAGAGGAAAAGGCCATTCAACCACACGAGGAGTCAGTTGAAGTGATAAATCTAGGTACTGAGGCAGATAAGAAGGAAGTCAAGATCGGCGCCAACTTAAAAGTCTGTGTCAAGAGAAGATTGGTCCAGATGTTACACGACTATGTCAAAGTGTTCACTTAGTCATATGAAGATATGTCGGGCCTTGATACTGATATCATAGTTCACTGTCTTCCAATGAAGGAAGATTTTCCTCCGGTCAAGTAAAAGGTTCGTCGCATGCGGCCAGACATATCTGAGAAAATAAAAGCTGAGGTAATGAAAATGTTTGATGCGGGTTCTCTGGCAGTGACGTCATACCCTCAATGGGTGGAAAATGTTGTTCCAATACTGAAGAAAGATGGTAAAGTCCGTATGTGCATAGACTACAGGGATTTGAACAGGGCAAGGCCCAAAGATGATTTCCCCTACCTGATATAGATGTCTTGGTTGACAACACTGCTGAACACAAAATTTTCTCCTTCATGAATGGCTTCTCCGGATACAATCAAATAGAAATGGCACCCGAAGACATTGAGAAAACCACTTTTTTTACACAGTGGGACACCTTTTGTTATAAGGTCATGGCTTTCGGTTTGAATAATGCGGGTGCAACCTATAAACGGGCTATGGTAGATCCATTACACGACATGATCCATCATGAGATAAAAGTATACATTGATGACATGATTGCAAGGTTGCAAACTGAGGAAGAACACCTTGATCATTTACACAAGCTATTTAAAAGGTTGAAGAAATACAAGTTGAGGCTGAATCCCAACAAATGCACCTTCGGGGTGAGATCTGGAAAACTTCTAGGGTTTGTTGTCAGTGGAAAAGGTATTAAGGTCGACCCTGCAAAATTCAAAGCCATACAGGAAATTCCAACTCCTTGTACTGAGAAGGAAGTCAGAGGTTTCTTAGGTCGACTCAACTATATTGCTCGGTTCAAATCTCATTTAACTGCTACTTGTGAACCAATTTTAAAACTGTTAAAGAAAGATCAAGTAGTCAGATGGAATGACAAATGCTAGGCAACTTTTGACAAGATCAAAGAGTACTTACAAGAACCTCCAATCCTGATGCCTTCAGTTGAAAGAAGACATTTGATTATGTACTTGAATGTATTAGAGAATTCAATGGGGTGTGTGCTGGGCCAACATGACGAGTCTGGGAGAAAAGAGCATGCAATATACTACCTTAGAAAAAAGTTTACCGACTATGAAACCAGATATTCACTGCTCGAGAAAATTTGTTGCACTTTGGAATGGGCTACTCACCGGCTAAGACAATATATGTTGACTCAGAACACTTTATTGATTTCTAAGATGGATCCCATCAAGTATATCTTCGAGCAGCTCTTTCCAGATGAATAGCTAGATGGAAAATGACCTTAACTGAATATGATATCTAATACACTACACAAAAAGAAATCAAGGGAAGTGTGCTGGCGGATCGTTTGGCCCATCAAGCCGTTGATGACTACCAATACTTGAACTTTGAATTCCCAGACAAGAATATCATGCTGATAACCGACTGTGAAAAGCCTGTACCGTATAAAGGACCTGAACAAGAATCTCGATGGACTATGGTTTTTGATGGAGCTTCTAATGCATTGGGTAACAAAATTGGTGTTGTGATCATTTCTCCCGAAGGTTTCCATACACCTTTCACTGCCAGACTATGCTTCGACTGTACAAACAACATGGCCGAGTATGAAGCGTGCATCTTGGGTCTAAAGGCTGCCATTGACCTAAGAATCAAATTCTTAAGCGTATACGGAGATTCAGCCCTAATCATCAGTCAAGTTAAAGGATAATGGGATACCAAACATCCAAATTTGATCCCCTACAAAGAGCATGTGCTAACTTTGATCCCTTACTTCGAAGAGGTCACCTTTGAACACTTTCTAAGGGAAGAAAACCAGTTGGCATATGCCTTAGAGACTATGTCTTCCAAGTTTAAGGTCAATTGGGACAATGAAGCTCCCAGAATTACCATTGAAAGATTTCATGAACCTATGCACTGTTATGAGATCGACACTGAAAAGGAGAAGCCATGGTATCATGAAGTTAGGAGGTACCTTAAAGCAAAACAGTATCCTGAGGGAGCCTCAATCAACGACAAGAAATTTTTGCAGAGGTTCTTAGCCAAATTCTTCCTAAGTAATGAGATCCTATATAAGCGCAACCATGATTCTACTCTGCTCTGTTGTATGGATAAGAAGGAAGCATAAAAGATCATGGAAGACATGCATGAAGGTATCTTCGGAACTCACTCTAGTGGGCACACTATGGTCAAGAAGATTCTAAGAGCTAGATACTATTGGTCGACTATGGAAACTGATTGCCACCACCACTCGAGGACTTTCCATAAGTGTCAAGTCTATGCCGATAAGGTTCACGTGCCTCCGATACCCTTAAATGTCATGACTTCTCTATGGCCATTTGCAATGTGGGGCATTGATATGATTGGAGAGATCAAGCCCACTTCCTCTAATGGACATCGTTTTATCCTCGTTGCTATTGACTATTTCACTAAATGGGTCAAAGCCGCTTCATTTGCCTCAGTTAATAAGAATGTTGTAGCACGGTTTATCAAGCATAACCTCATCTTCTGGTACGACATCCATGAAAGGATCATTACCAACAATGGAACCTACCTCAACAATGCTATGATCACTGGACTCTGCATGCAGTTTAAAATGAAACACCACAATTCTTCTCCTTACATACCTAAGATGAATGGAGCAGTGGAAGCCGCCAACAAAAACATAAAGAAGATTATGCAAAAGATGGTGGTGACTTATAAAGACTGGCATGAGATGTTACCTTTTGCTCTCCATGGCTACCATACTTCGGCACAAACATTAACTGGTGCAACCCCATTCTCTTTAGTCTATGGCATGGAAGTTGTCCTGCCTGTTGAAGTTCATATTCCTTCTCTGAGGATTATGAAACAAGCAGGTTTAGGTGAAGATGCATGGATTCAGACAAGATTGGATCAGTTGAATTTGATCGATGAGAAGAGATTGGATGTTGTCTGTCATGGTCAAATGTATCAAAAGCGTATGATCAAGGCATTCAACAAAAATATCAAACCTCAAGTATATCAGGCTGGCGACTTGGTAATGAAGCGCATCATCTTGCCACAAGGAGATCCCAGGGGAAAATGGACTCCCACTTATGAAGGGCCATTTGTTGTCAAGAAAGTATTCTCTGGCGGTGCTATGATGCTAATCACTATGAACGATGAAGATTTCCCACATCCTGTGAATGCAGACATAGTAAAAAAATACACACATAAATAATGACCCTCTAGGTTAACATACCTAGGCAAAAATAAGGGTATCCCGATGAACCAAAAGGGTTTGGGCAAAAATTAGGGATATATACAAAATATTGTACACCCGACAAGTCGAAAACCTGAAAAGGGCGACTTGGGCAAAAATGGGTATCCTGGTGGACTGAAAACCTGAAAGAGAGGTCCAAGAAAAAGTTAAGGATTAAAGTGTACGACTATGTCCCGTTGAATCACTACAATCAGCTTTATTACCAAGGTCAAAATTTCAAACGGTACAAGATCAATTCAATCAACTTCTTTCGACGACAAGGATATACAATTTTTGTTTTCACTTTGTATTCTTTTCATCTTTTTCGACGACTTCCTCTTACTAGGATTTATGTCTCCCTATACAAAAATGTCTGTTTATAGGCAGATTATCAATACAAATATACTTTGAAGTGCAAACTTTTTGTTTTTTCTGTTTTGAGTGCAAAATCCTCCAATGACTAAAATTGAATGAACATATGCATATGAACATGATTAACTATTAACAAATGTATGCACAAGAACAATAATAAGCATTTACTCAAGGATTTAGGATATCCACACATAGTTGCTTCAATAAAATCATCCCCACAGAGTGAATTCATTATCCATCCAGAGGGCCAATCTGTATATCTCATAGAAATTCTCTTCTGAGTTTTCCAAAGCTGAGAAAGAAACCCTGCAAATTTTTTTCCTCAGATGAATACATTTCCCCAGTAAGATCTTTAAAATACCTTCCTCAATAAGTTTTATTTCCCCAACGGACTACAATCTCCCAAACTTGAGTTTACTTATCAACAGACAACACCCTTTGTCCCCAGCAGGGTTGATACTATCATCAAAAGTTTTTGTGAAGCATGGAACCCAATCAAATACCAGTTAACTTCATCTTCCCCAGACAATCAGAAGTCTTATCATATCTTTTATCCCCAGTCAGGGCATATGAGAATTAAATTCCCCAGTAGAGCAATGGATAACCAAGATTCTTAAACTCTACTCCCCAAACAGAAATCAACATTCCCTGCAGATTTTCCTTGAAACAGAAAATAGGATTTCCTAGCGGAAGCACTCTAAACAAGGTTAGAGATATATATACTCTTCATCTCCAGCAGTAGCCATAGATTTAGCTTCTCAAAAAACTCCCCAACAGTAGTCAGGGATTTATTTTCCTAGACAAAGATACATTTCAATAACGTTACATATTCATACATCATGACATATGCATACAAAACACATATAGCACAATCTCATTTATTTTGAGAACATCATTATGCAATGCATGCATCATGACATTGCATACAACTGATTCTTTACCTTTTCAGGAAAAGATCAGTCGACAGATGAGTTCCATCAATAAGAGCGAGTTTCTTCAACAGACCTCTTATGGTTAGATTTATTTCTTCCAGTTAAAGACAGGAGAATCAAAGCCCTCTTCTAGTTATATTTTTTATTCCAGTTAAAGACAGGCGAATTAAAGACGTCTTTTGGTTAGATTTATTTCTTCCACTTAAAGACAGGCGAATCAGAGACCTCTTCTAGTTAGATTTATTTCTTCCAGTTAAAGACATGCGAATCAAAGACCTCTTCTAGTTAGATTTATTTCTTCCAGTTAAAGACATGCGAATCAAAGACTTCTTCTGGTTAGATTTATTTCTTCTAGTAAAAGACAGGCGAATCAAAGACCTCTTCTGGTTATATTTATTTCTTCTAGTTAAAGACAAGCGAACGAAAGACCTCTTCTGGTTAGATTTATTTCTTCCAGTTAAAGAGAGACGAACGAAAGACCTCTTCCGGTTAGATTTATTTCTTCCAGTTAAAGACAGGCAAATCGAAGACCTCTTCTGGTTATATTTATTTCTTCTAGTTAAAGAGAGGCGAATCAAAGAACTCTTCTGGTTAGATTTATTTCTTTCAGTTAAAGACAGGTGAATCAAAGACCTCTTCTTGTTATATTTATTTCTTCCAGTTAGAGACAGGCGAATCAAAGAACTCTTCTAGTTAGATTTATTTCTTCCAGTTAAAGACAGGAGAACGAAAGACCTCTTCCGGTTAAATTTATTTCTTCCAGTTAAAGGCAGACGAACGAAAAACCTCTTTCGGTTAGATTTATTTCTTCCAGTTAAAGATAGGCGAATCAAAGACCTCTTTTGGTCAGATTTATTTTTTCCAGTTAAAGACAGGCGAACGAAAGACCTCTTCTGGTTAAATTTATTTCTTCCAGTTAAAAAATAGGCGAAGGATATCTACTATTTCAGTATAAACCGACCAAAGATTTATTAAGATACTTATCCCCATCTCTATCAACAATTACTATGGATGGCATCTATAAGCCCATCTCCGACAACATTCTATCACTCTCTAAATGGCATCTTTAAGCCCATTCTCGACACAACAACCAACAACATTATTTCGTGTGAGTGCAAATTTCAGGGTACTCTAGTGTTCAATCACCTTCCACCTTCAAGTTAGGAATGGCGGACCCGCCAATCTAACTCTTCAGGTTTAAGAAGATTGAATAGGGGCAAATGTTGCACCTCAAAATTTTCCCTCCCCTTTCTCAAGACATTTCTCACAAGATCTTCAAAAGCTCAAATTTGCATAAGTGTTGACTAGGTGAAACCATCTCCTAAACATTGATGCCTCAAATTAGGGTTTTGATTTTCACAAGGGTAATTGGACTTATAATGCCTTAAATGACCTTCATAGATAATTATAGACCTCCAAGAATACTCATGTCAAGTTTCAAGTCTTGAATCACAAATTTGCTCAGTTAATTGACCAGATGATTGAAAATCAGTTGTATTGGGTAAAAAGTCAACTGTGGTCAAACTACTGCCAAACTTCAATATTTTGGTCCACATCAACATTTTGAAGTCGTATTCATTAATTGATCAAATTTGGATCACAATTCCACAAGAAAAATGTTCAATTTACCAAAAGGGCAAAATGGTCAAAATTAGGGTTTTAACTGTAATTGATTGATCATTGACCTTTGACCTAATACATGATCCAATGGCTTGAAGCATAATATAAAATATTCTAATAAAACATATTGACCTAATCTCATGGCTCAAATCATCTTTCAAAATCAATGGATTGATAGTTGAATTTTGGGTCAACTGATGCACAAAAGTCAAACTTTGACTTTTTGATCAAGGTTTGATTTCAAAGATCACAATTCATCAAGACATTCAAAAATATGAAGCTTGATCATCAAGAAATCAAGAAAGTCAAAATTCAATTTTAAAAGCCAAACTTTTCAAGACTTAAAAATATTTTCTAAGTGTTTTTATACATGATAATTTCACAACTTCATGCTAATTTTTCACGAAGATGCAAGATGATTCAAAAGAAACTTTCAACATGAAAGTTGTAGATCTTGATGAGATCTACAACTTTTTATTATAGGACTCATATCCAAATAATTCTTAGATTTTTAGTTATAAGCCCATAAAGTCATGCACTTTTTCTAAAACACTTAGTGAAAATTTGACCTAGTTTAGGGAGATTTTTGACCTAACTTCTTGGCTAATTCTCACCAAGATCCAAGATGATTTTGTCAAAATGGTGAACATGAAGGTTGTAGAGGATGTTTCAAGATTTTTAAAATGTCCAAGAACTTGAAGAGATCATGCTTGAGCTAGAAGTTTCGAAGAGATGAAGATGGCCTCATAAACTTGAATTATAGGTCATTTTCTTGATGAACATTTGATCCAATCTCATAGCCATGCTGCATAATCTTGATTTGCAGGCTTCTAACTTGTATTTCACTCCATAATTAATTAATTACACAACTGATAGAGCCATTGTCCAAGAATTTGAACCATTATCCAAGTTGCATTTCCATTTATGGCACAAAGTTACCATTTCATTCTTGAAAAGTTGCTTTAATCACAAAGTCTACTTGTCTTGAGCTTCTAACTTGTTTGTTCAGCACACACTCAACATACAAAGTCATACAAACATGTTTAAAGCTTATAACCACTCTAGATAGCATTGTACTATGCATTGGGACAACGTGTATCAAGTTTGCTTCACAAACAAGCCAAAAAGCCATACCATGTGAACTTGTACTTCTAATCACCTGAAGCTCTCAAAACCTTTCCCTATAAATTGAGACACTATTATGCAACCTAGGACACAAAATTAGAAGCCTGAAAACTCCCTCAAACTCCTTCCAACCAGAAATTGCACAAGAACTCCATTTTTACCATAATCCTGCCCTTGAACTTGTATCTTCCATTTCCATCGTGTATTTTCCCTCAAAATTATTTTTAAAGCTTCCATATATCAAATATAGTTCATCTCTGTCCCTGTTTTGTAACTGTAACACATCCATCACCATTGTCAAAACTCAAAAACAGCCACCTGCAACTTGACTTCTCCAGAACATTTCAGCCACTCTCAACTCAAGCTAAGCATTGCATTAGCTTCCTAGAGGTCCAAGGAAGCTAACCAGGTCATTGTAGCACCTTAAAGCAAGCTCAAACACAAAACACGAATTCCATATTTAAGGTGAGTTTTCTGACTTTTGAACTCTTCATAAAGGCATCATTTGGTTTCCATTTGTAAAGATAAAATGTAGACATCATAGCCCTGAAACTGACCATATCCTTAGAATTCATTTATATTGCTTGAGTAGTGAGAATTTTGAGTTTGAAATTGTTGAAAAAGTTAGGTTAAATTTGGTACCAAAATAAATTCATGCTCATCTTTGATTTATAGCTTTAACTATTTATATGACTGAACTCGTGATGAAATTTGGGATTTTTTTTTGGAATAACCAAGTATTAAAACAAAATTCGCAAATAACCATGTTTCGGAAAAAAATACGCAAATAACCATGTTTCAGAAGACTCCCCAAGGGATGAGCCATCTCACTTGGCGCCTACACCTACTTTTTAAGGGGAGGCGCCATCTCACTTGGTGCCTAGTTGCTTAGGGCTTGCCCTAAGCCAAGTGAGATGGCGCCTTAGTGCATTTGCTAGGGAAATTTTCGCGTTTTTTTTCCTTCAATGCGGTGCGTTACGTATTCAATATAGGATCAACAAAATTGACCTTTTATTTACAAAATATGATTACACACATAACTATTACATAAAAAAAACAGATTAATCAGTGGTCCCCCGGAACCCGGTATTGACCCCCGGTTCCGCATCCCCGTCCTCGCCTTTCTCGTGCTGGGTTTCGTCGCGTTTCCTACTGTGGAAGGGTCGATGGCCCATCGAAGTCAATGTGTTCCGGATCCATGAAATCAGTCAGATATCCATATCTAGAAGATCCACTTTGGTACAGTCGGTTACCCATACCCTCAAAGTTTGGTCGTGTTGGCGGTGGGTGGGGTTCCATGGTTGGTCTGTAGCACTGGTTGTCTGAGTACGTGGGTAGAAAGGAAATGGATCTTGGGGTGTTTGGTATTGAGGATGTTGGGTGGTTTGGTGATATTGTGGTTGATGGTAACTTGGGTCGGTTGGTTCATAATCTTCGGACAATCCCAGATCAGGGCTAAGGTTGGATGTTGAGGGGCCCATATTGGGATATGCAAAAGACTGAAATTGTGTGTGGGGTATGCGGGTGTGTTGGTATTGTGATTGAAATTGCGGTTGGGTGTGAGGCATATGGGGGTATTGGTACTGATGTAGTGATTGTGGTTAGTTATGGGGCATGTGGGTGTAATTGTATTGTGGTGGTGACTGTGGTTGGGTGTTTGTGGTTCTGTTTCGTCTGGGGGTTGGTGGGAGGTTGATGTGTGTTGGGTTTGTTGTTGGGGAAATGAGGGTTGTACCCATTGTGTTCGTGGGTCAACCAAATACCTTGGATGAGACACGTGCATTTCAGGGGTACTAACCGATATGTACCAAGATAAATACTGATCCGTGTGTCGCATATTACCATGGTTGAGGAAAACTGGGAATTGCAAGACATGTCAGTGACGCCTCTGCCACATCTTACACCATTCTGGAGCAAAGTATTTCCAGCTGGTAAGACCCCATTGGGCATCGAACCTTTTGAGATGCCACGGGGACAAACAAGTCAGATCGCTGGGTATCTCTTGATGCATTCCAAACTGCATCTTCACATGGTCGCTGTGGTGCATCTCCACAACATTGAACCGTATGATTGTAGTCTTTGTACTCCAAATTGCTGCATCCTCGGGGTTTGGTTCATGGCCCAAACCCAAATAAGGTCTCCAGACGAACTGCAAATAAAATTAAATCAGGTTAATTAAAACTTAATATATATAAAGAATTTAAAATTAGAAAAGTTGAAAGGTACGATGTACATCATCCGGGCCAAGGTGATATAATAGATTGCGGTATAGTGCGACATTGAATCTTGGATTCTTGCCGTAATCCATACCCCTCAAGCAATACCTAAAGGAAATGAAAAATATATTATTTTTATCATATATTTGGTGAAGAGATGAATAGTAATAAATGATATAACTTGATGACTTACTTTGTTGCGTATGGGAAAACGAATGTGTTGTTGTTGACGGAGTTTAAGGACTCCATCCTCCACCAACCCCAGGCTTGAAGTAAAAAAGTGCAGCCATAAAATGTACATTTTTCCTTGATTGCATTTTTACACAAGGAACTGTATAGGTGGGCTAAAACAGCAGAACCCCAACTATACTTTCTAGTTTTTTTGAAGTCTCTAAGTAAATTTAAATACATAAAATTTACACTATTTCCCATACTTTCGTGAAATAAAAAGGTTCCAAAAAGTATCATTATATAAGTTATAGATTTTATTACCTTGACTAGCTCGGAGGAATTTTCATTCAATTCCAGAGCCGCATAATGATTTTTTAGCTCAGTTAGTAGTATACCCTAACCTCTCGCACCACCACCTTCAACCATATCCCTGCCCAACAATTCTTCACACAGAGAATTGGGTTGTTGAACTGACCCGTTAACCGCCTTACCGTTGATAGGGAGACCCAATAACATGTACACGTCCTCTAGTGTGACGGTACATTCACCTATTAGTAGGTGAAATGTATGGGTCTCTGGTCTCCACCTTTCCAACATTGCAAGTATGAACTTTGAATTAATTGTGCAGTTGGAGATCTTTATAACGTTTCCGAAACCTGTGTATTCCAGATATGGTACGATCAATGGGTCGGGAGCAAGGTAGTTGTGTGACCGGATTCTGAATCTTTTGGTATCCTAAGTTAATAATGTAAAAGGTGTAAGAGTAAGTAAGATGAACAAAGAATTACTAGAAGTATGAAAAATGTATAACTATAAAAGAAACTTACAAATGCTGCAATATTGTCCCTTGTGCCTCTGTGAGAATCGCCCATTGTGAGACGAGCCATTATTGAAAATGCTTGAGATTATGAAAGAGTTTGAAATTGTAAGAGATTATGAAAGAGTTTGTAGCAGAGAGTGAGACGATTGTGGATGCGAGAGAAGTATGTAATGCTCTATATTTATAGGCAATTTTTTTCCATAGAGTAAGTGAGGTGGTAGGTGGGTGCATGCATGCATGATAAGTGTCACTCTTGCAGTGTAGGTGCAGGCTACGTGGCAGCCTTGGAGAAGAAATCTCTGGCATGCATGTAACACGATTGGACATGAAGGGAGGCGCCATTGGACTTGGCGAAAGAGTACAAAAATGAAAGGTGTATCCATCCCCGTTGGCGAATAAGAGGTGGCATGGGTTGCAGAGTAGGCGCAGGCTAGGTGGCAGCCTTGGAGAAGGCATCTCTGAATGCATGAACACTATTGGAAGTGATGGGAGGCGCCTTAGAGGTTACAATGTAGGTGCAGTGTAGGCGCAAGCTAGGTGGAAGCCTTGGAGAAGGAATCTATGAATGCATGTAACACTATTGGACGTGAAGGGAGGCGCCATTGGACTTGGCAAAAAATTACAAAAATGAAAGGTGTCGCCATCCCTGTTGGCGAATAAGAGGTGGCATGGGTTGCAGAGTAGGCGCAGGCTAGGTGACAGCCTTGGAGAAGGCATCTCTGAATGCATGTAACACTATTGGACGTGATGGGATGTGCCTTAGAGGTTACAATGTACGTGCAGTATAGGCGCAGGCTAGGTGGAAGCCTTGGAGAAGGCATCTCTAAATGCATGTAACACTATTGGACAATCTTGGTTAATTCAAATTCAGTATGACCTATTTAGTCTTACATTTATCAAAACACTGATACACTTAATCTCTCAAACACTAGAACATTTAAAAATTCCAACAAATAACTCATAAACTTCAAACCTTCCAACCTTCAAACCTTCAAACAGTCATACACAATGGCCTCTGCATCCCAATATGTGATCAGTGCACATTTCAACAGTGAGACATACATTTGTCCCACCTTTGGGTTTTTGTTTAGAGACACAGAGAACATTCGATTTTGTTTAAACAGGAAAGCCAATTTCTTGTACTTCAAAAAACGATTTGAGGCCAAACTTGGACGAGGCCCCGTGACACAAATATTTTATCAGAATCCGGTGTTTTTTGGTAACAACCAAATAATATTTTATAAGGTTGAGGTTCAAGATGACGAGGATCTTCAGAATATATTTTCCAGTCATGAGTATTCTGGGTACGACTCTATTGAGTTGTACATTATGCTGCGAGAGCCTCAGCTGTCACAAGTGGTTGATCCTTTGGAGACCGAACAAGCAGAAGTAGATGCAGTTGATGAAGAAGAAGATGACAAGTTGGAGTTTGAAGAAATGGTCAATAATGATTTCGAAGATAATGGGATACCTGGTATTCCTGCAAACGAGATCTACACTCCACACCCGCACATGACAAACTTTAACATGGGAAATACAAAGGCACGCTTCTGATGGCAATTGCACAAGATGGCAACAACAACATTTTCCCAATTGCCTTTTCCCTAGTCGAGGGGGAGACTGGTGGTGCTTGGAGCTTTTTTCTCAAAAATCTGCGAACACACGTGACTCCTCAACCAGATCTCTGTTTGATCTCGGATAGACATGCATCCATTGAAAGTGCATACAATAATCCTACAAACGGTTGGCATGACCCTCCTTCTACACATGTCTATTGCGTTAGACATATCGTCCAAAATTTCACGAGGGAGATCAAAGACAAAACACTTAGGAAAGCGGTTATGAATGCAGGATATGCATTGACACAACCTACATTCAAATATTATCGCAACGAGATCCGTTTGTCAAATCCGGAAGCCGGTAGGTGAGTCGACAATATTCCAATAGAAAAATGGACAAGGTCATACGAAAATGGCCAAAGATGGGGCCACATGACAACAAATCTAATTGAATCGATGAATGGGGTATTCAAAGGCATATGAAACCTCCCGCTCACTGCTTTGGTTAAATCAACATATTTTAGGATGGCTTCGTTGTTTTCCAAAAGAGGTGAAATATGGAATGCGGTGTTGAAATTTGGACAACTATGGAGTGAAAGCTGCATGAAGTACATTAAGGCAGAAATTTCCAAATCCAACACCCATATGGTTATACGGTTTGACCGACACAGCCACAACTTCATTGTCAAAGAGACAATCAACCACAACGAGGGCCTTCCAAGACAAGAATATAGGGTTGTACTACCTTCTCGTTGGTGCGATTGTGGAAAGTTTCAAGCCTTTCGTATGCCTTGATCTCATGTCATTGCCGCGTGTGGCTACACTCATCAAGACGCGCTACAACTTCTATCACACATTTACAAATCTGAAACGTTGCTCAATGTTTACAACAACAGCTTCCCTTTGGTAACAAAACCAGATTATTGGCCTGCATACGACGGAGAAATAGTATGGCACAATGACCAAATGCAAAGGAATAAAAAGGGTCGTCCCAAAAGTAAGCGCATCACAACCAAAATGGAATCCCTTGACAAGCTGGAAAGAAAGTGTGGTTTATGTCGTCAGGTCGGACACAATCGCAAAAATTGTCCGAATCGGGCTACTGCCTCAACCACATAAAATTTGTATTACAAAAAATCGTTCCTTTATTATGTTGTAAACATTAGGGTTTTTCATTAACGGTATTTCTTACAATAAACATTACGCGAACAATAAAAAAAACATGATAAAATGTCTACGAAATTACAATCGTTAAAATAATTTCATCTGACCCATGCATCATCAACATTACGTCGCTGTCTGTTTTGACTTCCTCCAACCAAACATTAGGTCTTCCTGTGGCAAGTGAGGTTGATGTTCGTCTTTGCTGGATCCTTCTAATTTTTTCCCCTTCCATGATGTCTCTATATAGCCATCGCATTAACTCCTGCTTCAGACGCTCGATGGAGTGAATGTGCCAGAATTTCATTTTCATCGGAGGTTTTGTGGCGGAGAAGATAACGTAAACATCTCTGGTAAAAATCATGGGCGATATCATGACACAAATAACAGAGTAAAAAATAAGAAAAAAATGCGAGAAAGTGTGAGAAATGAAGGAGAAACGAACGAGTTATTTATAATAACAACATTTTTCCCTAGGAGCCAAGTGAGATGGAGCCTCCTCTCACTTTTAAAGTGCATGCTCCATCTCACTTGGCTAAAAGTGAGAGGAGGCGCCAAGTGGGATGGTGCCTAGGGCATAATGCTGAGTGGAGGCGCCAAGTGAGATGGCTCCTCCCCTGGGGAGTCTTCTGAAACATGGTTATTTGCATAATTTTTTCTGAAACATGGTTATTCCAAAAAAAAAATCGAAATTTGGAGCATGTTTCATGTTTTTACTTTTGCAAATGGTTGAGAAATGAAGGAGATAGCGTTTTAAAAAATGGTGCTGTAACTTCTGGCGCAAGGAAGAAGATGAAGTCATATTCATGACTTGTTTTATAATATATATGTTTGGTTTTGTTTATAACACTGGATGTATAGCCACCTCAGTGGTAAGAAGCGCGCGTCTGTGACTATAGGGACCTGGGTTCGAGCCGCAGTGGTACCCTTTTGTTTTTTTCATAATTTCTTGTTTCAGATTCTATGCATACAAGCCACACGCGCCTACCATGGGCTTCATACCATTACCGTCAGATGTGTAAGCAACAAAGATCAAACGTCCCACATGTGTGAATCATAATGCATCTCAAAAAGCCAATAACACTGAATCACAAACAGGCGCTGTACTTTCTCTAGTGGGCATAACTATTTTTTACTAACACCCCCCATTTCTTGAATAACACGCAACCCACTTCCTTTTTATTTCATTCTGTTTTTTTCCCTAATCATACAAAAACAGGCCATTGGGTCTAACAAACAAAATCTGTTTTTTCTATCAAACCTCCTTTTTGACTTTTACACCTTCCTGACTTTAATTTCATATTTTATTTTATTTTATTTTATTTATTATTTTTATTATTATTATTATTATTATTATTTTTATTAGTCAAAAATACCAAAAAAAATATTATTATTTAGATATTTAGTTTATTTTTATTTCTTTTAAAATAAAAGACCAAAAACATTTTTCTTAACAAATTTCTTTTCTTAATCAATTTAATCTAGACGTAGTTTATTTTAATTTTCTTTGCAAATTTAATTAACTTAGAAATTAGGAATTTTAATTAATCTCTTTTTATTAAGTTTAATTAGGTTAACTTTAAAACCCTTTCATAAGACCCTAAAAATATTTTCCTAACAAATTTAATTTCTTTTTCTTTTATTAAATTTAATTGAATTATTATTAGACTTAGTTTTATTTTAATTGTATTTTAACTTAGAATCTAGGAATTTAATTAATTATTTTCTTTCTCTTTTACTAAGTTTAATTAGAACAATTTTCATACAAAAAAACATAAAAATAATCTTCTTTCTAATTTCAGTTTACATTCTTGTACATTCTATTTCGTATCTATTCAATATTGTTGTAATAATAATTAGGTTTTAATTGCTTTCATTCCCATTTATAATTTGTACCCTCATCCCCCAAAATGATGTAATAGCGTAGAACTTTAAATTTCCGCAATTTATTGCTTTCAACATTATTGCTAGTAATTAGGGTTTGTATGGCAAGACTTAAAATCAATAAGTAGATAGCCCTAAATTCAAGACAAAAATGCATGAAAAACAATACACCTTGCACACTTGCACCTCTAGGGTTAACCCAAACTTGTTGCCTTCAAATAAAACAGTCATGTCCCTCGAACGTGGGATACCTTAGCAAAGACCTTCGAATACAAGATCGTAGTCCCTCGATGACCATTCGATGTTGCCTTCGATAAAAAATCTTAGACCCTCACAACAAATTGCTAAAGTATCCTACAATGTTTCCTTCTATGACTGTACAACGATCCACGCTTGTCCCTTCACATCCAATGATATGGTTGCTTACTAACTAATGGTAAGATAACACTATCTAAAGAAGGAGGAAAAGAACTAAGACTTTATTTTGAGTAGGTAGTACGCTCGTAGTTGCTTGCTCACAAACAAAACTATTTCCACACTCACACTTTCAAAACATCTTTCAAAAAACAAACATCTTTCATGAAATATTTTCAAAAGTCAACACTTTGTATACATTCTTATAGAGACGAGAATCATTACAAAGTTCACATAAACCATAGCACTTTTTCAAAAATACTTTCAAAACCCACACAAGTACATTTTTACAAAGCATTAAAAAGTGAGCTAGCAACTAAGATCCAGTAGATAACTATGGATGAAAAGGGTGCTAACACCTTCCCTTTTCATAACCTTCCCCTCGAACTCAAGCAATATCTCAAAAGGTCTTTCATGTTCTTTTCATCCTTTACTTCATTGGATAAAATAAAAGTTGGTGGTGACTCTTGCTATCCGCAACAATTGCGATAAAACACAAAACTCCAAGTCAGTTCTCCCACCATAGTACACGAAGTCACTGAAGATAAGAAGAAAATTTCAAAATGGTTAACGTGTGTGTTGTACCCCAATTTTTCCCCTAATATCCCTTCATCATACCATGTTGAGTCATTCACAATAAGATCACATTAGGATTCTTGGTTCCCCTCCCTATATTTAGCTTTGCTCTTTGAGTAATCACCAAGCACCTTGACTTGTTTTTTTGTTGTGATTATGCATGTTTTGTTTTGACTTTCCTTTTAATTAATAAAATGCAATGTTGGTTTGTCTTGCTTGTTACTAATATAGGTAAAGGCAATGAGATTTAACGAGTTGCTCCATGGGTTCATGAGTTTATTTCCATGCCCTAGTCAATAAAGCTTGAGAAGTTCAAACCTTACCATTGGATTTGTTTTGTAAGAAATGTCATGGCAAGGTTATTTTGGTTCACCACATTTCAAGGTTATCAAATTTGGTTCAAAAGCACAAGGGATTGATTGGAGAAGTTGTCATGCTTGGACAATGCTTTGTTCCCATTGGTCACAAATGCATATTTCTCTCAATTCTCAAGATATGGAAGTGGTTGTGGTTGCTATGAGTTCTCATTTTAACCCTCAACAAATTATATTTACAAAGCATTTGTGTTGGTACAAGAAGTTTTTTCAAAATTGTCAAAGTTCCTCAAGGCATGTTTCTTGATCTAGGAGCTAGGGTTTTAAACTTAAAAGGAGTATATCTTGCTCATCTTTTGGTATTTTTGAGTGATTCCAAATACATCCTTCTCTTTAAAGGGTTATCAACAAATCACTTCAAAAATTCCAAGGAGTTTTCATGTGGAAGAAACTTGATGAAGAAGAAAGATTACAAGTCCTCTAGATGAATCCCCAATTTTCCATGTGTGACTTCAAATGATCATAACTTGGTCAATTATTATCTCCTTGAGCCTATTTCTTTCCCATAATGATCTTGATTATGTGAAATTTATGCCTTATTTTATGTGCAAAGTGAGAAAATGGATGGAAGTTTCCTTAAGGATATAAAAGATTATAGGTCATTTCATGATTTTTTGCCAAACTTGAACAATCCATAACTCTCTCAATTTTTGGATATTTTGAATGGTTCAAGTTTCAAAATGTCATTCAAGAGGTCTATTTCATGCCATCCTTTTTGGTCAAGAGAAAATTCTAAGAGGAAGGCCATGTATGGATGCAAAACATTATAGGTCACTTATAAAGAAAAAATTTAAAATATTTCTAAGTATGGAAAGTCAACCTTTTTCCCCCAACTTTGACTCAATGCAACTTTCAGCTTAAGCATCCATTTGATTCCATTCTTTTTCCATTGCAAATCTTTTAAGCTCATCTTTCTAAAGCATCAAGAATCATGCCCTAAGAACCCTTGAGCCGAGAATGCCATGATTTTGAAGTTGGTAACTTGGAACTGAAGTTTCATCTCATGTCATATTTTGAAATCTCTGTTTTGGATTCTAATCACAAGTTTTCCACGCGTTTATGCCTCTAAACATGTTTAGTGAAGTTCCAAAATTGATTAGCACAACAAAGCGCGCATTTTGGATAGGTTTTGATCAAATTGGAAGTCACACTTTTCTTGTTTGCAACTTCACACGATTTCCCTCCAAACTTCATCATTTCACACGCTTGGATATTCCATTTGATTCCCTATAAATAGAGGGTCATCCCCCATTCATTTCCTCAAGCTTGGATAGCCAGAATCACCCTGCCAAACTTGTTCCATAACTTAAAATTAAGCAAATTTGAAATCCATTCTCAAGCCTTTTTCAATCCAATTTTTCCATCAATTCACCTTCCTTGATCTTCCCTGAAGCTAACCATATAATTGCATTCAACAAGCGTGCCCTATATTGCTCCATAGAAGTCCAGTTTCAGAGCTCTGCAACTCAACTTCAATAGGTAGATTCCTTCATCAATTCTTCAAAACTTTGATATCATTGTGATGCTCTCATTGCCCTGGTTCTAGTCACAACACTTGTTTTTTTACTGGAAACATATTTTGACCATGAAATTTCAAATACCTTTTCAAAACTTTCCTTCCAAATTGCTTCAGCTACACTTTATATAAATTTGTCGCGAAGGTGTGGTTGTCTTCGTCTTGAAGAGGTGAAGCGAATGGCATAGGTCTCGTGCTATAATTTTACAGATTGAGCAACCTGGTTTTGGGACTGGCTGGAGGTTAAAGATGACCAACGTGTCATCTTCCAACCAATGAAGGCGCGCCATCTGTGTTTTTCAAAAATCTGATTTAATTAATGATCCTATGCATTATTCACTAAAGTCCATAACATGCACAGCGCGCCAGGTCCAATTGATCTGTTTACTAACGCGTTTTAACATTGATCAGATGGCCCATATTTTTTTGGGTTTTATTTTATTTTTTGATTTTTATATTTAATTGTTTTAAACTTCAAAAAATCATAGAAAATTCATTTTTAGTCCAAAAATTCTAAAAAATTATGAAAAATGTTTTTGATTATGCTCTTTCTGATTTTTATTTTTTCACAATTTAATTTTGTGTTTTGGTATTTTTTATAAATTTTCACTTTATTTGAATTGTTTTAAATGTTTAAAAAATACTTTTATGCATTTTTAAATTCTGAAAATTTTTTGGAATGATCCAGTGATATTGTGACAAATACTGGTGACCTCACTTATTTTTTATTTCTGACTTTTGTATTTTTTATCATTTTTAGTTTATTTTACTCATTTCTTTTAATTTTAAAAATGGTTTCTGACTTAAAAAAATTACCAAAAAATTTATAAAATCATTTAAGTCCTTTTCTGATTTTTCTATTGACTTACTTTTTATTTATTGATCAATTTGAACATAGTTGATATTTTTCTCTTTTATTTCTATTTTAAAATATTTTTTTAAACCTTTTTTGTATATATTAAATGTAATATTATTTTGTGACTATTTTCTGGCTGATCTTGGATTAAATTTTTGATCATGAACTTTATTAACATCATTGAATCCATGATGTTGAGTCTAACTCCACAAAAGTGAATGAATGCTTTTAATAATAGTTTGATTAAATTTAATTCAAAAGTGGTTTGTATATTCTCTCTCACCCATCTTCATCTCATCCCTTTCTTATTGCACTAAGTGTTATTGGAGCATGATCTCTATATCATGTCTCAAAACAAATGGTGTATAGATTGCTATTGACTGACCTCAAAATAGGTGTGACTTCTATATAAGTCCACTTACGATTTCTTAACATATCGCTAAATTTGGTCCCGATTCAAATAAATGATCATTCGTGGCCCAAACTTATGTTTGCAAGCCCAAGTATGTTAATTTGATCTCTTTGATCCAATAACCTTGAGATTCATTGTGTGGAGGCTTTAGTTCTACCAATCCTCTAATGGATCTACAATACCTTTGGTCAACGCAGATCACTTAAACATCGTTGATCATTAAATGGTACTTATAAGGATTCCAAATGGATGATATTCTTGACAAAAAGCAAATGCAACTTGTTGTGTGGAGGCTTTGGTTCTACCAATCCTCTAATGAGTTCCAAATGCAAGTTTCAAGATGATCATCCAACTAACCAGTAATCACTAATAATTGACTTTATCCTTTATTTTTATTATATGCCCCCTTTTATTTTTATGCACTATCTACTTTTAGTATTTACATTTCATGCCATTTTCATCTTTGCTCATTTGAGTATTTACTTTCTTGTCATTTTTATTTTTGCTCACTTGAGCTTTACCTTTCTTTTTCAAAACACCTAATAATCAACATAAACCCTAAAAATCTTTAATGATACTTGTCAATCCTTGTAGTGATGTAAACAACTATACTTCTACAATATGTAGTGAAGAGAGATATTTTCCACTTGGGTGTTGAGTGAGGCATTGTTGATTTTAAAATCCAAGTCATATCCTCCACTTTGAGATAATGCAAATTCTCCTTTCTCATAATTGTGGGTAGTAAGTATGTTTTCCACACGGACAATGACAATGATGTCTTATCTCATAAAATTAACCAACACACTTGTGTTTTAAATTTTTTAAAAGAGGAACTACGTGTACCATGATCCCCTATTGCATGAAAGGTGGTACGTAGGCACTAAAGGTTCGCAACCGCGGCAGGTGCAAAAAAACATAAAAATATATTTCTTTTCTCACCTCCACCATCCATTTTTATACAACATTTTTATAGCCAAAATATATAGATTTTACAAAGAGGTTCCTGCGGAGTACCGTAGATGTTTAGGGTGCTAATACCTTACCTTTGTATAACCAACCCCATTACCTTGAATCTTTCCCCTTTTTTTTGGGTTATTCGCTCTTTTCCCATTCCTTTGGAAACAATAAAGTGCAGTGGCGATATTATTTTGATTCGTACAAGTCTAGTCAATCTAATGGCTTAGTCTTAAACATTTCTACCGCTACAGAAAAATGGTGACTTCACTGGGGAAAGATTGACCTCTTGCTGGTCCATCCCTAAGTGGGTTGAGCCTATCCTTGTTTATATCTGTGTATGTTCTATTGTTGTTTATGTGTTATATGTTGTATATATGTTTATCTTTATTTTCTTGGTTTTCAGGATGCTTGGTGATTACTTATAAGTCCTATACTTAAACTTGGGCAAACTTTAAGATAGGACGGGCGGTATAGTCATGTTAACTTTGAGGGAGTAATCCCAAAAAAGGAGGCATGAGATCCTCCACTTAGTGGAGGCCCCTTTGACTGTAGTGTCGTTTACCGAGTAACCAGGAAGACGTATTGCTTTCGACCTGGGAGCTTGCTGAAAATGAGGACCGTAGAATACCAAACTCATCTTGGCCTTTTAGGTGTAGTGCGAAAGCTATGACAGAGTAATCTGAAAATAGTTGTCACGTGATACTACGCTCGGATGAGTTTTTCTTGAGAATATTACTAATTACTAAGTTAATCGGGAAGTTGGTAATATCCGAAGGAAGGATGTAGACTCTGGGAACCTTTAGAACCTTGTTCGGCAGGTGATAACTTTTAGACCAATACCTTATGGGCAGTACCTTCGACCTCATGCTCGTGACGTTGAACCTATGAACCCTATATGTGTGATCTTATGTGTGATTGCTGCATCATGCATCCATGCATCTATAAGCATCTTTTGAAGAGATCTTATTTCAAGGGATTTAAAAATTGACCAGTTGTGAATATTTCAGGTACTTTTTAACCATGGATTATGGAAAGAGAAAGACAGGGAAGTACAGTTTCAAGGATCCCAAGATAGATGAGTTGATCAGTCTAATCCCCGAGATCGAGTATTCTACAGACTTTCTGAAGAAGTATGGATCCATCATTCCTCTCATGAAACTGAAGATGAAGGAGGGTATTCTCTCGACCTTGGTCTAGCTCTATGATCCAATGTATCATTACTTTACTTTTCCCTATTATTAGTTGATGCCTACACTGGAGGAGTATTCTTATCTGTTGGATTTACCCATTACCGATCGTGTTCCTTTTACTGGTTTGGAGGGTGAGCCAAAACCCCATGAGATTGCTGCTTTGATTCATCTGGGGAAGTCTGAGGTGGAAGCCCATATGACTACCAAAGGAGGGATTAGAGGATTACCAGCTCAGTTCTTATTGGAGAAAGCTTGCTACCTAGCCAGGATGAAGAGTACAGTCGCTTTTGAAACCATCTTTGCTCTTTTTGCTTACGGGTTGTTCTTATTTCCTAATATTGACAAATTTGTTGACATTAATGCTATCAGGATCTTCATGATCGGAAACCCAGTTCCTAACTTGTTTGGTGATACTTATTACTCTATTCATCTTCAGAATTCTTATCATAAGGGGATGATTATCTATTGCACGCCCCTGTTGTACTAGTAGTTTATCTCTCATATGCCTCAGTCTGATGCTTTTTGGGATGTCAAGAAGGAACCCTGTTGGGCTCCTAAGATCATGGCACTTACTCACTCGGATATTGATTGGTATCATCGAGCTTACCAGGATATAGAGATTATTAACAGTTGTGGTAGTTTCCCCAATGTACCTCTTCTTGGTACAAAGGGAGGAATTAAATATAACCCTGTTCTTGCACGACGACAACTCGGTTATCCGATGAGGGATAAAGCAAATAGTATTCATTTGAGTAGTTTATTTCTGAAGGAGGGAGAAGACCATAAGGAAGCTAGGGAGAAGATTGCAAAGGCCCGACGTCACATTCATAAGAAGAGTAGGAAGGATTTGGGACCTAGGGGTGTTGTTTCTTTGGAGCCATATCTTCAGTGGGTCCAAACGAGAGCTATTCAGTTGAAGATGTCGTATTCCCAGGAAACACCTATGCCTGATCTGTTTGTGAAGACTACTTCTCCCTTATTAGATGATCTGGAAGAGCTGCAACTTGCTTTTGTCAGGATGCAACAGGAAATGGATGCTTGGAAGAACAAGTGCCAAACTTTAGAGATTTTCTATAGAGCAGACTTGAAGGAGAAAGACGACTTGATTGAGATCCTTGAGAGTCGAGCAGTTGAGATTATAGAGAGGCAAGGGGATTTATTTTCTCCTAAGCCTCAATCAGATGCTGATTAATCATTTCCTGATTCAGGTGATTGGAAGAAGGTTTCCACCAGGTATGTAGAAGAAAACCAGAGGTTGAAGGCTCAGATTGCCAGGCTAACAGGGAAGCACCAGCGTATAGAGTGATCTCCATCAGTTTTACTTCTCAGGGTTTTAGATTTTATTTTCATCTTATACTTAGGATCATTGAAACTTGTAATCCATTTTGGATTTGTTATAATGAAATTTTTCTGTATTTCAAATGCGTTATTACTTTCGTATTTGGAATATGTCCATAAATTTTAAATCCCTTGAAATATTAAATGATAAAATAAAATCATATGCAATGCATACCATGTGTGATACAGTGGGAGAACTGACTTGATATTTTGCATTTTATCGCAAATGTCACGATTAGCAAGAGTGGCCACCGACTTTTCTTTTATCCAAAAGGAAAGGTGAAAAAGCACAGGAAAGACCTTTGAGATTGTTTCTTGAGTTCGGGGAGTAGATTATGAAAAGGGAAGGTATTAGCACCCTTTTCATCCATGGTTTTCCATGGGCTCTTAGTTACTTGCTTAGATCACTTGCTTTTGTTTGAAATTGTGCTTTGTGTGGTTTTGAAAGTATTTTGTAAAAGAGGCCACTCGTTTAGGCAATCTTTGTAATGATTCTCGTTCGTAAGAATGTATACAAAGATGTTTGTCTTTTGAAAAAGTTTTCAATGTTTGTAAGATGTTTTGAAATGTGTGTGTGCTTTGAAAAAATAGCAAGGGTTTGTTGTTTAAAAGGGGGCAAGTAACTAGAAGCTATCTACCTACTCAAATGTCTTTCCTATGTATTTTATATTCCTTTGATATTCTTGTCTTACCATTGATTTGGTAAGCAACCATATCTTTGGATGTAAACGGGACGGGCGTGGGTCATCGTATAACCATGATTAGCAATGTTACAAGGTATCTTAGCATTTTTTGAGGGACCAAGATCATTTTTGTTAGGAAACTTTTGAATAGCGTCATCGAGAGACTATGATCTTAAATTTGTTTTGTTTTGCCAAGATACTTCGCATGCGTAACATGGCCATTTTATTTTTGGCAACCAAGTGGGAGAAACCCTAAGGGTGCTTGTGTGCAAGTATGTCATTTTCATGCTTTTTATTTTGTCTTGTATTTAAGGTGTTCTATTTGTTTTGTTTTGTTCTTGTCATACAAACCATAATTACTAATCATGGCATATGAAAGCGATAAATTGCGTAATGTAAATATTTCTAAGCTATTACAACAATTTATGGGAAGAGGGAATACAAATTTGAATGGGGGATTTTGCAAGAATATAAAGCTAAATAAATTATTACAACCAAATCGAATTTGTACGAATTTAAGATAAATACAAAACAATATTTAAAATGTAATGCAATGTAATGTACATGTAAAGAGATTTTTTGATGTCTTATTTTCATGTAAAAGAATATTTAATCTAACCCTAAAAATATAAGGAAAAAGATTTAATTTTTTGAAAGGGATTTAACCCTAATTTTATTTAAAAGAAAATAAAGTTTCTATATTATTATTTTGTGTATTTTCTTGTGTAAAAATAATAAATAATATTGTAATAAAATATAAAGTTTTGTATGTATGCAAAAATAGGGATTTATAAATATGAAATGCAAAATAAAAAATACTAAGTATATTTAATTATATTTACAAATTTATTAAGAAAAAATAAATTAAATCCTATTAAAATAAACTATATTTTTTATGTGAGAAATAATAAAAGAAATAAAATAAAAGTGTAATATGATTAAATTATTTTTTTGGATTTTTAATCATTAAAGAAAATAATTAAAATATAAAATATGATAGTAAAACAATAAATAAAAAATAAAATATGAAATAAGTTGGCAGGGGGTAAGATAGCAGATTAATGGTGATGATGAGCAAAACACTGGTCCATAGAAAAAGCCCAAACCTGCAAAAAAATGACAAAAAACTGAAAAGGAAAAAAATGCCAAAATGAAAAAGTAGCGCACAGGTTCGAACCCAGGACATGGGTCTCACCAGCGTGCTGTATTACCACTGGGGTGGCTATACATCCATTGTCTTTACTGAAACAAAAATAATATATTACAAAACGTGTCCTTGCCCTGTTTCATCTTCTTCCTCAAGCCTTGGCCGGATCCCCTGTAACTTCCTCATGCTTCCATAAAAATGAAAACTTGTAACATGAAAAATGTTGCATTTGAACTCCCGAATCCAACCATATAAGTTATGTAATCTAACTATCAAAAATCAAAGAGAATTTTAAAAGCCCCAAATTCTAACCTAATATTTTCAGAGATTTCAACTTCCAAATTCTCTTAGCACAAGTAAAATCAATGCAAGATAATGATATGTATAGCTTCGTCATGATGAGAACTACACTTTTTATTCACAGATCGTGGCCTAAGGTTGCCTGTACAAGGAGATAGAGTTTGAAAATTTACCTCCTTCAGCTGAAATCATGTATGGAAATGTAGTGACTTTAATGGAGGCCTGATGCTTGCTTGAGCTTCCTTGAGCTTCCCTGAATCTATTCCAACCCTTGCCTTGCTCTGAAAGTGGCTAGAACTCCCTGACCAAGTCAACCTGCAAGCTTCAAAGTCAACAATGACAGATGGTGGAAAAGATAATACAGAACAGGGATGATGGTTTGGATGGGTTTGATATCAAGTATGTAAGGTATTGGAATGATATAAACACAAAACGCACGAGCCAAATGAAAGCTGGATGTGTTTGTGCAGAAACTGTATGTTTTGGACAGTTTTTGGTGTTTTGCTTGCTGAGGGTGTTTCAGGTCTTGGCTAAACGTGTTTTGTGTTTCATATGGTTGGTATATTAGTATAGAAATGGTTTTGTGTCAACCCTCTATCAGCTGTGCAAGCCCTAGCCTATTTGCAACTTTTCTTGTACTTGAAGCAAAGTGATAAGACAAAGCTCACATGCTTGTACCAGCTTGCTTAGGGTTGGTATTTCTTCCCTACAAGTTGCCTTTAGTCTGTGGTACTTGCATGTATCAAGGGGACAAGTCCGATGCTCAAGATTACAAAGTTTGCAAAAGTTTCTCTTTTTCAAAATGGCAATGGAACCTTTTTGCCATAAATGGAATTACAAGTTGGATAAAGGTTCAAAATCATGGATTAAAGCTTTGTCAACTGAGGAAGCATTCAATTAAGAATTGTGGAACAAGTTTAGGACCTGTACATCATGAAATATCCTACATAGGATTGATTTGCAACTTGGTTCTTCATGAAATGGCTTGAACATAAAGTGAGAAAATGCCAACTTCCTCTCTTCGATTCTTCCTACTCAAAAATGATCTTGGAGAGTTATTTGAAATTTTGGAAAGCTTGCAATATGATATATAATCCATCTTTGAAATTCATTTTGAGATACCTCTTGGAACTAGGTGAAAAATTGCCATGAAGTTGGGTCCAAAACCTGCCTAAATTAGGGCAAAAATTTCACTAAGTTAAGAAGTTCATGACCATGTATTCACAAATTTATAACTTGAGATCCAAGCATATGTAGGGAAAAGTTTGTGAAAAAAAGTTGTATATTTCATGGAGGTCTACAACTTTCATGTTGGGAACTTTCCTTGAATCAATATGCATCATGGTGAAAAAGTGGTGTAAAGTTGAGAAAAAATAAGAAAATTTTTATACTTAGAAATTTTCTAAGTTATGAAAATATTCAAATTCAAACCCTAATTTTCAAATTTGGTTTTGTTGGTGAACAAATTTCACATTTTGACATATCTTGAAGAATTATGACTCTTGGTACTTGATTTTGATCAAAAAGTCAAAGTTTGACTTTTCAATATACAGTTGACTTTTGATCAGTTGACTGCAAATTTCATCTGTCAATCCAATGAATTTGAAATGTTTTGAGCCATGTAATTAAGTCAAGATGATTCCATTGAATCCTTGAAATCATGCTTGAACTCAATTGGTCATTTGCTAGGTTAAAAATCAGAAATTGTCCTTCCTCAGTCAAAACCTAATTTTGACCATTTTGCCCTTTTGATGATTTGATCAAATTTCTTGAGGAGTTGTAATCCAAACTTGATCAAATGGTACATATGAGTCTAAAATGTTGATGTGGATAAAAAATTATGAAGTTTGACTGTAAATTGGCCATGGTTGACTTTTTCCCTAATACAGCTGATTTTTAGGTCAACTGTCCAATTGATTGATAAAAAATGTGGTTCAAGGTTTGAAACTTATCATGAGCAATCTTAGGGGTCCAAAATGATGTATGAAAGTCACATGAAGCATTGATGGTCCGAAAATCTTTGTGCAAACTCAAACCCTAATTTTGGGTTATCAGTGCAAGATGAGATGTCTTAAGCTGACCAAACCCTAATCTTGTCTTGAGTCAAAGAAGTCTTGTGAGAAAAGTCTTGATAAATGAGAGGGCAAATTTTGGGGTACAACAGCTGCCCCTGTTCAATCTTCTTGAACCTGAAGAGTTAGATTGGAGAGCTTTGTCGTTCGTGACTCGAAGGTAAAAGATGATTGGACACTAAAGTGCCCGTAAATTTGCACTCGACGAAGTGTAGTTGTGGGAATGGGCTTAAAGATGCCATTTGGAGAGGTGATAGAATCTTGTTGGAGATGGGCTTGTAGACTCCATTCGAGAATGTTTGTTGTAAGTCAAAAGAATAAGTATCAGAATGGTGTCCGTATCTGGAACGTATCTGAGCTGTATCTGGAGACTGAATCTGTATGAGCAACATAATAGCATCCGTGTCTGGAGCGTATCCGAGCCGTATCTGAACTTGAATATGAATGAGTAACAGAATGGATTCTGTGTCTGGAGCGTATCTGGAATGTATCATGAACTTGAAATCTGAATAAGTGTCAGAATGGCATCCGTGTCTGGAGCGTATCTGAACTGTATCTGGACTTGAATCTGAATGAGTAACAGAATGGCTTCCGTGTCTAGAGCCTATCTGGACTGTGTCATGAACTTGAAATCTGAATAAGTGTTAGAATGGCATCTGTGTCTGGAGCGTATCTGAACTGTATATGAATGTTGAAATCTAAATGAGTAACAAAATGGCAACCATGTCTGGAGCATATCTGAACTGTATCATGATTGCATATTGTTAGTGGTAGCTATTAATCTTATCCTGAAAAGGGTAAAATGTTATCTGGAACATGAAATTATGTTGCATGAAATGTATGATACAATATATGTGTTTTATCAATGTTTATGATATATGGATGTAATGTATGCACATGTAAGCTAATTTGCTGTATTACTGAGGAAAATAAATCCTTGACTGCTGCTGAGGATATGTGGATTCTTCATGTCTTGAAGTTGGAGTATTGACAAAAATTCTGTCGTGAGAGTAATGCCATATACTGCTTGAGGAATCTGCTTGGGGAATCTAGAGAACTTTGATGACTTCTATTGGGAATTAATAATGGGAATCTTCATTCTGTTGGGGAGCAATGAAAACTCTGTGGAGAAAAGCTTATTCCTGTTTGGGAAAAAGTTCAGGAGTTTTGGTCGTCTGCCACTCTACCGGGGAGTTATCCTAGGTTATGGAGAAACAAAAGTTAGCTGTTGTCCGGTTGGTTTTCAGGCTTCAAGATAACTTGCTGTGGAATTTGGAGAAACTGGATGGTTTCCACCGGGGATTAATAGTTTGAAGTTTCAGCTCCGCTGGGGATCTAAATGACGTACTGTGGGGATTGCTTATGGAAAAGCCTAAAGACGTTTTCCTATTCTTTCAACCTGTCAGTAATTGTTCTTTTTCATTTTGTTTATTTGTAAACAATAATTATGTTCAAATGCATATGTTCATTAATGAATCATTGGATGTTTTTGCAAACAAAACACAAATATAAAGAAAAAAGACAAATAGTTTTTTGTACTTTAAAGAGATATCTTTGTATTTACTTTGAATAAGTATTTTGTACAAAGGAGACATACATCCTAGTAAAAGGATGGTGTCATGAAAATAAGAAAAATTTATACAAAGAAAGATAGCTATGTGTGATAATCCCATGGGGTTCCCATTCTACTATAGCCTCTGTATCTCCGAATATCTTGTCTATTTGTTGCTCCGTCCGAAGATGATTGAATTGATCAGAACTCCGAGTTTTCCAGTGAAGAGATTGTCCTCAAAGTGATCCGACGAGACATAGTCATACGCTTTAATTCCCTAACTTTTTCCCGGACCGCCCTTTCGAGTTTTCAATCCACCGGGAAACCCTTTTTTTCCCAAGTCGCCCTTCGGGTTTTCAACTTGCCGGGTGTACATATTTTTTTTATTTTATCCCTAATTTTTGCCCGAACCTTTTGGTTCACCGGGATGCCCTTGTTTTGCCTAGGTGTGTCAACCTAGCGGGTCTCTTATGCGTAGTATCTTTTGACTATGTCTGTGTTCGTAGGGTGTGGCAGGTCATCACCGTCCATGGTGGTTAAGATCCTTGCCCCACTGGAAAAGATGTTCTTGATTACAAATGGTCCTTCATATGTAGGAGTCCATTTTCCCCTGGGATCACTTTGTGGCAAGATGATGCGCTTGATCACTAGATTTCCAACTTGATATACTTGGCGTCTGACTTTCTTGTTGAAATCCTTGATCATCCGTTTTTGATACATCTGACCATGGCAAACAGCAGTAAGCCTCTTTTCATGAATTAAGTTTAGTTGATCAAGTCGAGTCTGGATCCAATCGTCCTCATTCAAACCTGCACCTTCATAATTCTCAAAGAGGGGATCTGAACCTCAATAGGCAAGACAACCTCTATGCGATAAACCAAAGAATAGGGTGTTTCCCCAGTTGATGTGCGAGCCGTGGTACGGTACCCGTGGAGAGAAAACGGTAGCATTTCATGCCAGTCCTTGTAGGTGACTGTCATTTTCTGTATGATCTTTTTAATGTTTTTATTAGCAGCTTCAATTGCACCATTCATCTTTGGCTGATAGGGGGATGAATTGTGATGTTGAATCTTGAACTACTCGCACAAGGCGGTGATCATAGTATTGTTAAGGTTCGTACCATTATCAGTGATGATCCTTTTTGGGATACCATACCGGCAAATAAGATTCTGCTTGATGAAGCGGGCAACAACATTCTTAGTAACAAATGCGAAGGAAGCTGCTTCGACCCACTTTGTGAAATAGTTAATGGCCACTAGAGTGAAGCGGTGTCCATTGGAGGCTGTAGGCTTGATCTCCCCAATCATATCGATTCCCCACATAGAGAAGGGCCAAGGAGCTGTTAAGACATTTAGAGGAACCAGAGGCACGTGCACCTTGTCTGCATAAATTTGACACTTATGACAGGTCCAGGAGTGTTTATAGCAGTCTGCTTCCATGGTAGACCAATAATAGCATGCCCGTAGGATTTTCTTCAACATCGTATGCCCACTAGAGTGAGTGCCAAAGGTACCTTCATGTAATTCAGCCATGATCTTTTCAACTTCAATCTTATCCATACAACGGAGCAGAATAGAATCATGATTACGTTTGTACAGGATGCCATTACTTAGGAAGAACTTAGCGGAGAATCTCCTTAGGAACTTTTTATCATTGATTGAAGCTTCTTCTGGATATTCTTGAGCCTCGAGATACCTTTTGACTTCATGAAACCAAGGCTGGTCCACTACTTCTTCAGTATTAATCTCGTGACAATGTGTTGGTTCATCCAATCGTTCAATGGTGATCTGGGGAGCCTCGTTATCCCAATTATGTTTAAACATAGATGACATTGTGGCTAGAGCATCTGCTAGCTGATTTTCTTCTCACAGGAAATGCTTGAAGGTAATCTGCTCGAAATTTGGTAACAATGTCAAAACATGTTCTTTGTAAGGGATAAGGTTTGGATTCTTAGTGTCCCATTCTCCTTTGATCTGACTGATGACCAAAGCTGAATCTCCAAATACAACCAAAGATTTGATTCCCAAGTCTATTGCAGCCTTGAGACCAAAGATACATGCTTCGTATTCCGCCATGTTGTTCGTATAGTTGAAGCAAAGTATGGCAGTAAAGGGAGTATGGCACCCTTCCGGAGATATGAGTACAGCGCCTATACCATTACCAAGTGCATTGGATGCCCCATCACAGAACAGGGTCCATCGGGATTCTTGTCCAGGTCCGTCGTATGGTCTGATTTCTTCACAATTGTCTAATGTCATGATGTCTTCGTCCGGGAATTCAAACTTCATGGACTGATAATCTTCTACAGCTTGATGAGCAAGATGATCAGCTAGCACGCTGCCCTTTATAGCTTTTTAGGACGTGTACTGTATGTCATATTCTGTTAGGATCATCTGCCATCTAGCTATCCTCCCAGACAGAGAAGGCTTCTCAAAGATGTACTTTATCGGATCCATCTTAGATATCAGCAAAGTGGTATGAGTCAACATATACTGTCTTAGCCGGCGAGCAGCCCATACCAGAGCGCGTCAAGTTTTCTCGAGCAGTGAATATCTGGTTTCACAGTCGGTAAACTTTTTTCTCAAGTAGTAAATAACGTGCTCTTTTCGGCTAGACTCGTCATGTTGCCCCAATACACACCCCATTGAAATCTCTAAAACGGTCAGATACATGATCAGTGGTCTTCCCTCGACTGGTGGCATCAAGACAGGAGGCTCTTGTAAATAATCTTTGATTTTGTCAAAAGCAATCTGACATTCATCATTCGATCTGACTACTTGATCTTTCTTCAACAGTTTGAAGATTGGTTCACAAGTAGATGTTAGGTGAGAAATGAATCTGGAAATATAGTTCAGGCGTCCCAAGAATCCTCTGACTTCCTTCTCAGTATGAGGAGCAAGCATTTCTTGTATCGCTTTGACCTTGGTAGGATCAACCTCGATGCCTTTGTTACTGACAAGGAAACCTAAGAGTTTACCGGACCGGACTTCGAATGTGCACTTGTTCGGGTTCAACCTTAGTTTGTACTCCTTCAATCTTACAAACAAATTTTGCAAGTGATCAAGGTGCTCCTCTTCAGTTTGTGATCGGGCTATCATATCATCTACATAGACCTCTATCTCATGATGTATCATATCATGAAATAAAGCTACCATGGCATGCTGATAGGTTGCCCCAACATTCTTCAGCCCGAATGGCATCACTTTGTAGCAGAACATGCCCCACTGTGTGACAAACGTAGTTTTCTCCATGTCCTCAGGTGCCATTTTGATTTGGTTATATCCTGAGAATCTGTCCATGAAGGAAAACACTTTGTGCTGGGCCGTATTATCAACCAGGATGTCGATGTGGGGAAGTGGAAAATTATATTTAGGGATGGCCCTGTTTAAATCTCTATAATCTACGCACATCCGTACTTTACCGTCCTTTTTAGGCACAGGAACAATGTTGGCAACCCATTGAGGATAGGAAGTAACAGCCAAAAATCCAGCATTGAACTGTTTCATAACTTCTGCTTTGATCTTCTCTGACATGTCAGGTCTCATGCGACGGACTTTTTGTTTCACTGGTGGACAATCTTCTCTTGTGGGTAGACGATGTACCACGATGTTTGTATCAAGTCCCGTCATGTCTTTATATGACAAGGAAAAGATCTCAAATCATACAATAGCTGAATAAGGCGCTCCTTGACACTCGACTCTAAATTGGCACCCACTTTGATTTCCTTTTTATCTTCCTCAGTACCCAAGTTAATTGTATCCAACAGCTCCTCATGAGGCTGAATAGCTCCTTATGATCTTAAATTTTTTTTGTTTTGCCAAGATACTTCGCATGAATAACATGGCCATTTTATTTTAGTCAACCAAGTGGGAGAAACCCTAAGGGTGATTGTGTGCAAGTATGTCATTTTCATGCTTTTGATTTTGTCTTGTATTTAAGGTGTTCTATTTGTTTTGTTTTGTTCTTGTCATACAAACCCTAATTACTAATCATGGCATATGAAAGCGATAAATTGCGTAATGTAAATATTTCTAAGCTATTACAACAATTTATGGGAAGGGGGAATACAAATTTGAATGGGGATTTTGTAAGAATATAAATCTAAATAAATTATTACAACCAAATCGAATTTGTACGAATTTAAGATAAATACAAAACAATATTTAAAATATAATGCAATGTAATGTACATGTAAAGAGATTTTTTGATGTCTTATTTTCATTTAAAAGAATATTTAATCTAACCCTAAAAATATAAGGAAAAAGATTTAATTTTTTGAAAGGGATTTAACCCTAATTTTATTTAAAAGAAAATAAAGTTTCTATATTATTATTTTGTGTATTTTCTTGTGTAAAAATAATAAATAATATTGTAATAAAATATAAAGTTTTGTATGTATGCAAAAATATGGATTTATAAATATGAAATGCAAAATAAAAAATACTAAGTATATTTAATTATATTTACAAATTTATTAAGAAAAAAATAAATTATATCCTATTAAAATAAACTATATTTTTTATGTGAGAAATAATAAAAGAAATAAAATAAAAGTGTAATATGATTAAATTATATTTTAGGATTTTTAATCATTAAAGAAAATAATTAAAATATAAAATATGGAAGTAAAACAATAAAAAAAAATGAAATAAGTTGGCAGGGGGTAAGATAGCAGATTAATGGTGATGATGAGCAAAACATTGGCCCATAGCAAAAGCCCAAACCTGTAAAAAAATGTCAAAAAACTGAAAAGGAAAAAAAGGCCAAAAAGCAAAAGTAGCGCGCAGGTTCGAACCCAGGATATGGGTCTCACCAGCGCGCTGCTTTACCACTGGGGTGGCTATACATCCATTGTCTTTACTGAAACAAAAATAATATATTACAAAACGCATCCTTGCCCTGTTTCATCTTCTTCCTCAAGCCTTGGCCAGATCCCCTGTAACTTCCTCATGCTTCCATAAAAATGAAAACTTGTAACATGAAAAATGTAGCATTTGAACTCACGAATCCAACCATATAAGTTATGTAATCTAACTATCAAAGATCAAAGAGAATTTTAAAAGCCCCAAATTCTAACCTAATATTTTCAGAGATTTCAACTTCCAAATTCTCTTAGCACAAGTAAAATCAATGCAAGATAATGATATGTATAGCTTTGTTATGATGAGAACTACACTTTTTATTCACAGATCGTGGCCTAAGGTTGCCTGTACAAGGAGATAGAGTTTGACAATTTACCTCCTTCAGCTGGAATCGTGTATGGAAATGTAGTGACTTTAATGGAGGCCTGATGCTTGCTTGAGCTTCCTTGAGCTTACCTGAATATATTCCAACCCTTGCCTTGCTCTGAAAGTGGCTAGAACTCCCTGACCAAGTCCAACTGCAAGCTTCAAAGTCAACAATGGCAGATGGTGGAAAAGAGAATACAGAACAGGGATGATGGTTTGGATGGGTTTGATATCAAGTATGTAAGGTATTGGAATGATCTAAACACAAAACGCACGAGCCAAATGAAAGCTGGATGTGTTTCTGCAGAAACTGTATGTTTTGGATAGTTTTTGGTGTTTTGCTTGCTGAGGGTGTTTGAGGTCTTGGCTAAACGTGTTTTGTGTTGCATATGGTTGGTATATTAGTATAGAAATGGTTTTGTGTCAACCCTCTATCAGTTGTACAAGCCCTAGCCTTTTTGCAACTTTTCTTGTACTTGAAGCAAAGTGATAAGACAAAGCTCACATGCTTGTACCAGCTTTCTTAGGGTTGATATTTCTTCCCTACAAGTTGCCTTTAGTCTGTGGTACTTGCATGTATCAAGGGGACAAGTCTGATGCTCAAGATTACAATGTTTGCAAAAGTTGCTCTTTTTCAAAATGGCAATGGAACCTTTTTGCCATAAATGGAATTACAAGTTGGATAAAGGTTCAAAAGCATGGATTAAAGCTTTGTCAACTGAGTAATCATTTAATTAAGGAGTGTGGAACAAGTTTAGGACCTGTACAGCATGAAATAGCCAGCATAGGATTGATTTGCAACTTGGTTCTTCATGAAATGGCTTGAACATAAAGTGAGAAAATGCCAACTTCCTCTCTTCGATTCTTCCTACTCAAAAATGATCTTGGAGAGTTATTGGAAATTTTGGAAAGCTTGCAATATGCTATATAATCCATATTTGAAATTCATTTTGAGATACCTCTTGGAACTAGGTGAAAAATTGCCATGAAGTTGGGTCCAAAACCTGCCTAAATTAGGGCAAAAATTTCACTAAGTTAAGAAGTTCATGACCATGTATTCACAAATTTATAACTTGAGATCCAAGCATATTTAGGGAAAAGTTTGTGAAGAAAAGTTATAGATTTCATGGAGGTATACAACTTTCATGTTGGGAACTTTCCTTGAATCAATATGCATCATGGTGAAAAAGTGGTGTAAAGTTGAGAAAAAATAAGAAAATTTTTTTACTTATAAATTTTCTAAGTTATGAAAATATTCAAATTCAAACCCTAATTTTCAAATTTGGTTTTGTTGGTGAACAAATTTCACATTTTGACATATCTTGATGAATTATGACTCTTGGTACTTGATTTTGACCAAAAAGTCAAAGTTTGACTTTTCAGTATACAATTGACTTTTGATCAGTTGACTGCAAATTTCATCTGTCAATCCAATGAATTTGAAATGTTTTGAGCCATGTAATTAAGTCAAGATGATGCCATTGAATCCTTGAAATCATGCTTGAACTTAATTGGTCATTTGTTAGGTTAAAAATCAGAAATTGTCCTTCCTCAGTCAAAACCTAATTTTGACCATTTTGCCCTTTTGATGATTTGATCAAATTTCTTGAGGAGTTGTAATCCAAACTTGATCAAATGGTACATATGAGTCTAAAATGTTGATGTGGATAAAAAATTATGAAGTTTGACTGTAAATTGGCCATGGTTGACTTTTCCCCAATACAATTGATTTTTAGGTCAACTGTCCAATTGATTGATAAAAAATATGGTTCAAGGTTTGAAACTTATCATGAGCAATCTTAGGGGTCCAAAATGATGTATGAAAGTCACATGAAGCATTGATGGTCCAAAAATCCTTGTGCAAACTCAAACCCTAATTTTGGGTTATCAGTGCAAGATGAGATGTCTTGAGCTGACCAAACCCTAATCTTGTCTTGAGTCAAAGAAGTCTTGTGAGAAAAGTCTTGATAAATGAGAGGGAAAATTTTGGGGTACAACACCATGCATCATATTGCATATATTTCTTGCATTTGTTATGTATATCCAGGTGTCTTACCAAGCTTCTTTACTTCGTTCAGTAAGCTGACTCACCACTATAACACTCGGGCTGATTTCAGAAAGAAGATGGACAACTTAGAACAAAAGAACCGCGAGCTGCGCGAGGAGGTTTCTGATTTGAAGGCTGGCATGGCCAATCTTACTGCTCTGATGGAATCTCTGGTGGCTGTTTAGAATCAGCCACCGAGTGTCCAACCTCAACCAACAAGGGCAACTACTGAAGCTTCGACTGTTCCCGTATCTGCTACTCCAGCTGTTGTTCAAAACCATATGCCTTAAGGTTATCCATGGGGAATGCCAGAGATATTTGCACCTGAAGGTTTCAATCTTGGTCCTCAAGATACTCCAATTGTTCAGACTATTGTTACTCCGGCACCTCCTGTGGTGCATGCTGCTCCTACTGCGCCTCCTTCGGTGAATATGGTTCCGTTTGTTAACAATGATGTGTGTTGTCCTTTCCCTCCACCGAGTGAAGACTTGGGTCTTTATGACAGAATGAATCATTTTCAAGAGCAGTTTGACAAGATGCAAAGAGAGATGAAGGCCCTCAGGGGAAAAGAGCTATTTGAGAAGAATGTGAATGAGTTATGCTTGGTCCCGAATGTTAAGATACCTGCTAAGTTTAAGGTCCCAGAGTTTGAGAAGTACAAGGGAAACACTTGCCCTCACGCTCATCTGGTGATGTATGTAAGGAGAATGTCTACCCATACTGATGATCAGTGTCTGCTGATTCACTTTTTTCAGGATAGTTTGACCGGTGCTGCGCTAAAGTGGTACATGAGCTTGAACATCGTCAATATCCATACTTTCAATGACTTGGGGGAAGCATTCATAAAACAATACAAGTACAACATGGACATGGCGCGTGACCGTGATCAACTCAGGGCCATGGTTCAGAAAGACAGGGAATCATTCAAGGAATATGCACAGAGATGGAGTGAGGTAGCCGCCCAAGTGATTCCTCCCATGGAAGAGAAGGAGATGACTAAGATTTTCTTGAAGACACTGGGTGATTTCTACTACAAGAGGATGGTAGCAAGTGCGCCAAGTGACTTTGCTGAAATGGTAGGAATAAGTATCCGCTTAGAAGAGGCTATAAGAGAAGGCCCTTTAACGAGAAGTGAAAGCTCTGGAGGTGTGAAGAAGCTATCTTATGGGTTTAGCAAGGAAAAGGAAGGTGATGCAAATGCTGTTATGCAAGAGAGGAAGGTTAATACTCCTAGAAGGAATTATCAGCGTCATCAGCAAGTCGCCTCAGTTACTCCAGTTGTGGGTGCAGCTCCAACTACCGTTGCTTATCAGAGACCGCCCCAGCAGGGGAATCAAGGGTATAATCAGAGAAGGGAGTGTTATGACCCTATTCCTATGAGCTATACAGAGTTACTATCGACATTGATTCATAAGAAGCTGGTTCAGACCCGACCACCTCCCTCCGTACCATCACTATTACCTTGGTATTACAAGGCAGACCAAACATGTGCTTTTCATCAGGGAGCACCAGGGTATAATGTTGAGAATTGTTATCCTTTGAAGACCGAGGTGCATAAATTGGTGAATAATGGTATTCTATCTTTCAAGGATGTGGGACCTAATGTGAAAGACAATCCTCTACCCAAGCATGGAGGAGTAAATGATGTGAATATGGTGTCCGGTTGTCCAGGCGACTTCCGGATTTTTGATATTAATCTGGTTAGAGGAGATTTGGTGAAAATGCATGCAGATCTCTGTGAATTTAGCTACTACACGCATGATCATTCTGGTTGTGCTATTTGTAGTACAGAAATACAGGGTTGCGATAAGATAGATGCTGATTTACAAGAGACTATAGATGAGGGCCTCATCGACATAATCAAGCCTAGGGCAAAGTATGAAGAGGAGGTGAATATGGTTTCTGGATGTCCTAGAATTTTTGATGTAGAGTATATGAATGAGGACCTTGTGCAATTGCATGCTACTTTCTGCCACATGGCTGGTCAGGTAGAACACCAGTATGGATCTTGCCGAATTTGCTGTCGGGACTCTCGAGGATGTTCAATTGTGAAGAAGGGTGTTCAGTTGTTGTTAGATAATGGAGTTATCAAGGTTATAGGTCAAAGGGATGATTACCATGAAGTTGATTTGATTGAGGTTTGCTTGACTGAAGAAGAGTCGGATGAAGAGTATGCTTCTGCAGATGAGTATTTCTCCTCAGATGAGGATTTGTTTTCCAAATAATGACTAATTATGTTGAAGAAGGGGTAAACGTCATTGTACCTTGTTTTGGGGCACCCGCCCATCTTGAAGTTGAATATTATAGCAAGCCAGCTATTACCCCATTGGTGATTAGTTTGCCAGGTCCTATCCTCTACAAGTCAGATAAGGCTGTGCCCTACAAATACAACGCTACAATCTTAGAGGATGGAGTGGAAGTTCCCATTCAGCCAATGCCTGATGCTGAGAATATTGCTGAAAATAGCAGGGTGACTCGCATCGGTCGTGTGTTTGCACCAGTTATTCGAGGAGATGTTAGTGCTGGAAAGAAAATTGCTGAGAATGTTGAACCCAAGAAGGCTACAGGCGTGACTAGTGGGGCTACATTAGAGAAAGAAGTGGGTGATATTTTTAAGATAATCAAGATGAGCGACTACAAAATTGTAGATCAGCTACTGCAGACTCCTTCAAAAATATCTATCTTGGCTTTATTGATGAACTCATATGCTCACAGAGAATCCTCGATGAGGGTATTGGAACAAGTTTTTGTGGAGAGTGATATGCTAATAGACCAATTCAGCAGCGTAATAGGGAACATTACGTCATGTAATAATTTGAGTTTCTGCGATGATGAATTACCAGATGAAGGAAGGAATCACAACCTGGCCCTCCACATCTCTATGAATTGCAAGAATGATTCACTATCCAATGTGCTGATTGATAATGGATCCGCTTTAAACGTTATTACGAGGAGCACTCTTATGAAGTTGAAATATCAAGGAACGCCTATGCGCCCGAGCGGCATCAATGTGAAAGCGTTTAATGGATCAAGGAAATCTGTTATAGGTGAAGTGGACTTGCCTATTCATATAGGACCACATTTGTTTCAGATAACTTTCCAGGTCATGGATAGTGTACCCGTTTATAGTTGTTTGCTATGAAGGCCATGGATACATGAGGCAGGGGATGTCACTTCAACTTTACACCAGAAACTGGAATTTGTACATGAAGGGAAAGTGGTAATCATAAATGGGGAACAAGCATTATTGATATCTGATTTGTCCTCTTTCAGCATTGTGGAGGGGATGAAGCTGCTGTTGGAACCCAGTTCCAAGCCTTATCCATTGATAACATAAGAGGAAATGAGAATTCCATGGTTTCGATTAAGGATGCGCAACAAGTTGTGCGAAAGGGTCATATCGAGGTATGGGGACAGATTGTGGATCCACCTGTGAACAAGAACAGAGATGGCTTGGGGTTCTCTTTGAAGAATGACAAAGGTAAGAGCATGAAGCCGAAGTCTGTTGTGAACAAATATCAAGACATCTTCCGTAGCGGGGGTTATCTTCATCCAACTGTTTCCAGGATTAATGCCATTGTGGAAGATAAAGCAGTGCAGGAAATGCCGAATTACGTGATGCACAGAGTTAGGGTTCAGAACTGGATCACCATTGATGTTCCCTCTTGCACAGATGTTTCAAAGTAATTTGTTTTGTTAATCTTTTTGAAAAGCTTTCACTCTGCCCAAGGTGAAAGTATTGACATTGTAGGGGCTTATCTGTTTTCTTTGATCTTTAAGATCAATAATAAAAGTTGTCTTTGTTTCCCAAATTGTGTCTTTATTTTCTGATTTTTCTTAGAAAATGGTAATCAGAAAAAAATCCTTCAAAATAAATAATAACTGAAATTCAATCTGCATGATCACTTGTTATATGTGTCAGTTTCTAAAAGCAATCATAAATCATATGTGTAAATTAATTAAAAAACTCGTTGAATACAATGACCCTGCACCCTCTCCCAACTTTGAACGTCATGTGTATGGGGCCGAAGAAGAAGATTATGATGAGATTCCAGAAGAGGTCTCACGGTTGCTTGAGCACGAGGAAAATACCATTCAACCATATAAAGAGCCATTGGAAGTGATCAATTTAGGTTCAGAAGAAGATCCAAAGGAAGTCAAGATTGGAGCATTGCTGCATCCTGATGTGAAGAGCAGGTTGATTGAGTTGTTGAAAGAGTATGTGGATATTTTTGCTTGGTCTTATCAAGATATGCATGGTCTAGATACAAATATTATAGAGAACCATTTTCCGTTGAAGCCAGAGTGTCCGCCAATCAAACAGAAGTTGAGAAGAACTCACCCAGATATGGCAGTGAAGATCAAAGAGGAGGTTCTAAAGCATATTAGTGCTGGTTTTCTTGTGACATTAGTGTATCCTCAATTGATTTCCAATATTGTCTCGATACTGAAAAAAAACGGAAAAGTTCGCATGTGCGTAGATTACAGAGATCTAAATAAAGCTAGTCCAAAAGATGATTTCCATTGCCACACATTGATATGTTAGTGATAGCAAATAAAAATTCAAATTATTCTCGTTCATGGACGGATTTTCCGGGTATAATCAAATAAGAATGGCTCTGGAGGACATGGACAAAATAACGTCTATCACACCCCGGGGAACATTCTGTTACAGAGTGATGACCTTCGGGTTGAAGAATGTTGGTGCAACGTACCAGAGGGCTATGACAATCCTATTCCATGATCTAATGCACAAGGAAATCGAGGTATACGTTGATTATATGATTGCTAAATCCCAGACTGAAGAAGGGCATGTATAAGATTTGTTGAAGTTATTTCAGCGTTTGAGGAAGTATCATCTTCATTTGAATCCAAATAAATGTACCTTCGGTGTTCGATCAGGGAAATTGTAGGGTTTCATTGTTATCCAGAAAGGAATTGAAGTTGAACTTGATAAAGTCAAAGCAATTCAAGAGATGCCAGTGCCAAGAACTGAAAAATAAGTTAGAGGGTTCCTCGGGCATTTGAATTATATTTCCAGATTCATTTCCCACATGAATGCAACATGTGAACCGATCTTTAAGTTGTTAAAGAAAGATCAAGGTTGTGTGTGGACAAATGACTGTCAAAGGGCATTTGAAAGTATTAAAGAATATCTGCTTGAACCTCCTATCTTGATCCCTCCTGTCGAAGGAAGGTCGTTGATTATGTATCCGACAATGTTAGATAAATCCATGGGTTGTATTCTGGGACAACAAGATAAAACATGGAAGAAAGAGTTCGTCATTTATTATCTTAGTAAAAAGTTCACTGATTGTGAGTCGCGGTATTCTATGCTAGAAAAGACATGTTGTGCTTTGGCCTGGGCGGCAAAGCGTTTGCGGCAGTAATGTTGAATCACACTACTTGGTTGATCTCTAAAATGGATCAAATGAAGTACATTTTTGAAAAGCCTGCTCTTACTGGGAGAATTTCCCGCTGGAAGATGTTACTATTTGAATATGATATCGAATACCGCACTCAAAAAGCTATTAAAAGTAGTGTGTTGGCAGATTATCTTGCTCACTAACCAGTGGCGGATCATCAGTATGTAGAGTATGAATTCCCCGATGAGGATGTGATTTTCCTGAAAGTGAAATATGGTGATGAACCATTGCCTGAGGAAGGTCCTGACCCTGAATCTCGTTGGAGTATGATATTTGATAGAGCCGTGAATGCTTATGGTAAAGGAATTGGTGTTGTGATTGTCACTCCACATGGATCGCACATTCCTTTTACTGCAAGGTTGACATTTGATTGTACTAATAATATGGTAGAATATGAGGCTTGCATCATGGGTCTCGAAGAAGCTATTGATCTCAGAATTAAAATTCTAGATGTGTATGGTGATTCAACTTTGGTAATAAACCAGATTAAAGGAGAATGGGATACTCGTCACCCCGGCTTGATCCCTTACAAAGATTCTGCTAGAAGGTTATTACCCTTCTTTAATAAAGTTGAATTCCATCATATTCCAAGAGATGAAAATCAAATGGCGGATGCTCTGGCAACTCTGGCTTCTATGTATCAAGTAAATACTTGGAATGATATACCTCGAATTATAGTTCGACGACTGGATAGACCCGCTCATGTGTTTACAACAGAGGTAGTAGCAGATGAGAAGCCTTGGTATTATGATATAAGCATTTTCTCCAGACTCAGGAATACCCGATTGGTGCATCAAATAAAGATAGGAAGACATTGATAAGATTGGCAGGAAGTTTCTTCCTCAGCGAAAATGTGTTGTATAAAAGAAATTATGATATGGTCTTGCTCAGATGCGTGGATAGACACGAAGCAGGCATGTTGATGCATGAGGTTCATGAAGGTTCATTTGGAACTCATGCCAATGGACATTCGATGGCTAAAAGGATGCTAAGGGAAGGTTACTATTGGTTGACAATGGAATCTGATTGTTCCAAATTTGCAAAGAAGTGTCATAAATGCCAGATTTATGCAGATAAGGTTCATGTGCCTCCGACACTTCTCAATTTTATCTCTTCCCCATGGCCTTTCTCTATGTGGGGTATTGACATGATTGAGATGATAGAACCTAAAGCTTCGAATGGACACCGTTTTATCTTGGTAGCAATTGATTACTTCACCAAGTGAGTGGAGGCTGCTTCATATGCCAATGTTACTAAGAAGGTGGTTGTGCACTTCATCAAGAAATAACCTTATATGTCGGTATGGTGTGCCGAGCAGAATTATCACCGACAATGGCTCGAATTTGAACAATAAAATGATGACAGAACTGTGTGAAGAATTCAAGATTGTCCATCACAATTCTTCTCTGTACAGGTCAAAGATGAATGGGGCTGTTGAAGCTGCTAATAAGAATATCAAGAAGATTATCCAGAAAATGGTCGTTACTTATAAGGATTGGCATGAAATTCTCCCTTTTGCTTTGCATGGATATCGAACATCTGTCTGCACTTCAATAGGAGCAACCCCGTTCTCCCTGGTGTATGGAATGGAAGCGGCACTCCCAGTCGAAGTTGAGATCCCCTCTTTGCGTGTGATAATGGAAACCAAGTTGACTGAGGCTGAATTGGTCCAAAACCGGTTTGACCAATTGAATTTGATCGAGGAGAAGAGAATGACAACTTTGTGTCATGGACAGTTATATCAGAAAAGAATGAAGAAAGCTTTCGATAAAAAGGTCAAACCTCGTGAATTCAGAGAAGGTGACCTCGTGCTTAGGAAGATCATGTCTTTCAACACTGATTCTAGGGGCAAGTAGACTCCCAACTTTGAAGGCCCATATGTTGTCAAGAAAGCCTTCTCTGGAGGTGCATTAATTCTTAAAACTATGGATGGCGAGGAGTTCCCACGTCCCATGAATGCTGATGCAGTCAAGAAATACTTCACCTAAAGAAGTAAAAGAACAAGTCGCTAAGTTGAAAACTCGAAAGGGCGGCTTAGGCAAAAAAGAGCGTCTCGGTAGGCCGAAAACCCGAAAGGGAGGTCTAGGAAAAAGTTAGAGACATAAACAAAATAAATTTCCCGCTAAGTTGAAAACCCGCAAGGGCAGCTTAGGCAAAAGTTAGGGACTTTCTTGGCAAGTAACTGCATCATGCAAGATCTGATCATAGAAGCAACAATCTTCTCGTATCCTCATCATACTTCAACAGAAGTTGCTGCTCAGGATTTCAAAAATTGTTAGAGGGGAGAGTGGTCATTGTATCTCAATGTATATTATTCATTATATATTACCATTTTCTAAACTTTGTAATCATCTATGGATTCTCTCCGTTCGCAGACTACCATTCTATTAATAAAGTTTGAGCTGTTACCCAACTCTTTGTGTTTCTTATTTTATTTATCTTGCAAAGACTCCATTTATTATTGATAATAACTTTCAAAGCAAAAATATTAAATAACAAAATCGATTTTTCAAAAAGAATTTACAATTTGCTTTTACTTTAGAATTTGTGATGCGAAAAAAAAAACAACAACAAAAATGGTGATCCCAAGAATGGACAAACTCCAGTTGTTTTAAGAAGTTTTTGTTCCCCTCGGGAAAGTTTACTCAGGATGATTCACCGTATTGGGTTCGAGACTCTGTTATCCTCGGTCAAGTTTGGATTCATTTCTCCTCCTTGTATTAGTTTTCATGATGTAAGGTTTTAATCTGAGATTTCTCCAGTGAAGTTTTTCGGTCTAATGGAAGTTCTTTTTCCAGAGAAGTCGGTACCATAATAACTCTTGAAGAACGCAGGTCCCCAGTTTCTCTAGTGAAGAACATATTGTGGTTTTCCCTTTAAGGATGTGGTGATTAACCTCCCCAATAAAGTAGACCTGAATTCCCCAATGAATGTTTTGATGACTTGTTGTCCATCTACTTTATTTGAGATTGGTTTTGCAATCCCCAGTAAGAGCGTTACTCTTGAAAACATTTGTTTCCCCGGTGAAGCCTGAAGAATGATGTTCTATCCCTGTATCTGTACTATCCTGCCACTTTGTTTTGTTTACTTCCGGATTATGTTTCTCCCCAGTAAAGCTAAAGCAGACAGTAGGTTATGTTTCCTCAGCTGGCATTTACCTCTTTTTGGAATGATCATCTTGGATGTGATTTAGCCGAGTGTTGTTTGTGCCCAAGGTGGTTTTGCCTGGTTACTCCCAGTGTTGTATATCTGTTTTATCAGCACACACACAATAACACTCATACACTCATACATTCATACAGACATCATGCATAGCTAAAATTGGCAAATCATTGCTCATTAACATTTGTTAATATTTTTGTTGAAATATCACCCTGTTTTACAGAGTTATGTTGTCCTCTCTTCAATAGAGTGTTGGCCTTAAGCAGAAAGCGTATATTCTTTCAATTTCCCCACTGAGTTATCCCCCGTGGAAGATTTTTTCTTTAGCCTTCCTGTACAGCTCTTTGTTTAGATGGGTTTGGTTTTCCCTCTTGAGTTTATTTCTCAAAGGATGTATCTTGGTTGAATGTTTCATTCCAGTTTATTTCTGACTTGAATCTTTGGTTTCCCAGCAATATTATTTACTCTGGATTTCTAAAAGCTTCGAGTTTTGGTTTGTGCATTTATTTTGCACAAGAAGACTTTATCTCCTCAGCAGGAATATCGTGGCATTTCCCCAGGAAGTCATATTTCATTCCCAAGGAAGCCATACTGTTTTCCCCATAAAGTCATTTCTTTTTACAATCCTCCATGACAACAAGTGTTGCACCCCAAAATTTGCACTCTCATGTTTTCCAAAGTCTTCCCCCTACATGGTTGATCACAAACTCTTGCCTACGGAAAAAGCAAATTTTTGAGTGGTACTTTAAGTATCTTTCGATTGGCATTCTGAAAGTACCCTTCGATTGGCATTCTGAAGGAGCATTTCGATTGGCATTCTGAAGAAGCCCTTCGATTAGCATTCTGAAAGACCCTTCGATTGGGATTCTGAATGAGCCTTTCGATTGGCACCCGGGGCCAGGCCTTCGATTAGCATGCCAAGGGATCCTTCGATTAGCATGAAACAGCACCTTTCGATTGGCCTGTTAACGGAGCCTTTCAATTGGAATCCTTCGATTGATATTTGGACAAGGGCCATTCGAAAGAGGCCATCAAGAGGGCACTCAAACATGTCCAGGTACACTGAACATGAGAAAATGGCATGTTTCCCTTGCAAATATAGAAATATTTAAATGCTGATTGTGGATTTAATTCCTGAGTTAAAGGCCAAATTCTTTCCTTTTCTGTTCCTAAAGAGCTGATTCGACCAGAGTGATTCTGTGCAACTCAAGACCATTCGAAAAAGCATTCAGAAGGCCCATTCGAAGGGTACATAGGAAGTCCATTCAAAGGAGGCAAATCAGGACCAATCGAAATACAAAAGCGTCCAGGTCCATTCAAAGGAGGCAAATCAGGACCAATCGAAATCCAAAAGCGTCCAGGTTCATTCAAGGGACACGAATGTTTCAAAAAAAGGAAATAATTTAATGTTTTTGATTTTTGTCCAGAGCGTTAAAGGCCTGTTTTAATGGTTGTCCCTTGCCATTTTCGTGCACTCCCACACTCCTATAAATAGGAGGCCAGTGACACATTACAACACACGAAAATTACAGAGAAAATATACACACGAAAATATATAACACACACCAAAACTCTGCAGGAGAATACACAACGAAAATCACACAACAGGAGAACAAAAGACATTGGAGTTACGCTGCCCAAAAGTCATCAGCATTTTCATAAGTAGCCAAGCCCAGAAGCCCAGATCGAAGGTGCCTACATCCAGGAAGCGCCTAAATCGAAAGTCCAATCTGTTGGTAAGAAAGGGTAAATTATCCAACCTTGTTTTTCGCATAACATATCATTACTCGTTGTTACATTCGATTTGCCATCCTAGACAGGATCGAAAGGCCTGGGTTTGGCACCCAGGTCATGTTTTTCGTTTGCTAACATTTGCTGCAGACATAGCCTGAAGAGACCCAGCAAGCGCAGGATCGAAGGGCCTGGGGTTCAATACCCAGGCCCTGCATTTTATTTCGCTAACATACTTTTGCAAGTATAACATCCCAGATCGAAGGAGACACCTTCTCTGGATCGAACCCATCAGCATGCCAGATCGAAGGAGGCATCTCATTCCTGGATCGAAAGCCATGACCTCCATGATCAAAAGACAGTCCTCTTCCCTGGATCTAAGGCCACTCACGCCTTACTGTCTGGCCCAATCAAAAGGACCAGGACCCTCTCTGGATCGAAGCTTCCATTCCCTCCCTGGGTCGAAACTCCCTTTTGTGCCTGGATCGAAGGATCCCCCTTGTACTTTATTTTTTTTTTTGTTTTTTTTTCATAGACTTCTTTTTATCTTTTAATTAACATTAAAATCAAAAAAACCACAAAAACATTAGGATAGTTCTTTTTCTATTAAATTAACTTTGTCAATCAATCTTTTAATTATCTTAACATTTTCTCAAAAAAAAAAAACTAAAATTAAATAGATTTAGATTATTTTCCCCAAATAAAATAAAACAACAAAAAAGAGTTATTATTCTTAGGATTTTTTTTTTAAGATTCAAGCGCGTTTATTTTATTGTAACTGCTTATTATTTCCCCAATTTTGGACATGTAAATAATCCCCCTCCCCGAAGCCTTGTAATAGCGTAGGATTTACAATTCCCGCACTTTAAATTCCTGTACATATATTAACTAGTAAATGTATGCTAACTAGGATTGCATGACAAGATTAACTCTTAACTTAAAATCAACAGTAGCTCACCATGACATGCAAGAATAACATAACTGAAAATTGACACACTTGCACATGCCACTCCTAGGGTATACCTCACTTGGTTGCCTCGAACGTGGTCATTAAGTATAGGATGTTTTAGAGGTCGTCCTTTGTCCCAAGATCATAAGTTGCCTCGAAATGGTCGCCTCGATAAAAATGATCTAAGACATTAGGATTGCCACTAAAACGTCCTAACGTTGCTTTAGTGACCACACGTCCCTAAAATCGAATTCACCCGAAAACTCCAACGACGATGCTACCTACTCATCAATAGTAGGATAGTACTGTCTAAAGGACATTTGCACAATTAAATTCCTTTTTGAGTAGGTAGAGGTTCTTAAGTACTTGCTCTCTTTTAAAAACAAAACAAAAACTTTTCGCACTTACACTTTCTTCAAAAACAAAATTCTTTTCAAAACCCACAATCACAAAGAAAAGCAAACCTTTTGAAAACATAGTGAGCAAGTACCTAAGAGCCCATGGATAACCACGGATAGAAAGGGTGCTAACACCTTCCCTTTCTATAATCTACCTCCCGAACCCGAGAAACATATCGAAAAGGAATTTTTCTGTGCTTTTGTCCTTTCCCTTGTTGGATAAAATAAAAGACGGTGGCGACTCTTGCTTACCGCGACACTTTGCGAAAACAAACGCAAACGCGAACCAGCATTCCAAAAACAGTCAGTTCTCGTTCCCACCGATCACAGAACTGGCGACTCTGCTGGGGAGTAATTAATAAGTGAGGTATACCTTGGGATTAGATCACTTGTGTTTTCAATTGTATTGCTTTGTATGCTTTTAATTTTGTGGGCTTGTATCGGAGTTCTATAGATCCTAACCCGGATTTGGGGGTACCCTTTTTAGGTAAGTAGCAATAAACTGTGAGGGATCTGTCCGGCGTAGACCGACACGGATGAAGCAGTAGCTACGTTGGTGTGGCACCTTGGTCTGTACCGATATCCCTTGTGTTGAAACGAGGAGAATATGGGTCTTCTAAGGAGTCATTAAGCACCAACTGACCTTAGAACCTTAAATTGACCAACTTGGCCATAGAACAGTAGCAGTATGCTACACTCATTGAGACTAAACTCTCGCGATGGTTCCGGCCGCAAGAAAAGGTTGCTAAGCTGGAATTATGACCGATTGAGGGTAGTCAGTGATATTGAGATCCTCTAGAACCCCGTTACTATTTTTTTAGGACAGGTTTAAACCAACTAAATTGAAAGAGGGTAATGCCTAAACTCCATGCCAGCCTAAACTTAAGGCTATATATGTGACTTGTGTGCCTTCAAACTTGAACTACTTGTTATCTGACAATAGGGGTTCCTTGCAGGTTTTGTTTACAGTCCTTATCCAACAAATTGGATTTATTGCAGGTCTCACTTACACCACCTCACTTTTTGCTTAAACGCATAGCATATACATCATAACATCATACCTTAACATTTCCTTAACCATTTCAAGGATCTCAAGGGTCTGTGATATAGGTTATGGTACATCAAAAGTCTAGCAAGGGGCAAAGGGGATTTATTTTCCTCTAGCCAAGGTTGTCTAGAAATCAAAACACGATAAACTTGAGTCAGGGGCTATGACCCACTCGATATGGTGAGCTTGACTCTTGAAGAAGGACTCTCATCAACATGAAGTTCCTTCAATCAAAGCTACAAGATTCAAATTCTAACAGTTTCTTGTTTACCCCGCGAGATCCTTGAAAACATTGCATACATATATCATACATATCATTGCATAACAGGTCTTCCAATACAGGTCTCTGTCTCTCATGTTCTCGTTGTTTATTTCAGCAATGGCTCTCCAACAAGACAACAAGGATCTTCATACTCAAGAGACTCAGTTCAGGGAAATCTTCCTAAACCTATCCAAGGGGCAGGAAGAGTTGAGAACACTCCTCATGGGGAATTTGGTCAAGAAAAGTCCCGAAGACAATAAGGACGAACGACTGGAGCAACTACAAGCTGAATTCAGTGCCATGAAAACCCAGATGCTGGGGCAGATGGCTCTTATCCAAGGCTTAGCTAGGGAACAAGAAGAGTTAAGAACCATGATCAACCAGCTTCATCAAGACAGATACAACAACATGAAGCAAACGGTCAAGGCTGGTGGTCAAGTCATTGATCAGCCTCCAAGAAGACAAGGGTTTGGCTTGGTAAATAATGGACCTCTCCAAGTTGCTACTACCTCAAGGGTCCAACAACAACCTCACCAAAAGCAACGGGTTGACCAGAGGCCGTTTACCAAGCTCAACATGCCGCTGTCCTAAGCTTTGCAACATCTGTTGAGACTGAATCTGGTGACGTTAGTAGGACCTCATCCGAATCCTAAGACTTCTTCACCCAACTACAATCCTGATGCAATGTGCGCGTACCATTCTAATAGTCCGGGGCACGATACTGACGACTGTTGGAAGTTGAGGTACAAAATTCAAAACCTGATTGATGAAGGAGCATTGGAACTCACACAAGATGGTCAGGCTGAGTTCTTCTACCATCTCTCCAAGGTTCACCATTTGAAGTGACAAGTACTGAGACGAGAAGACTTTTGTTCATTTGAATTTTCAAGTTGTAATCTCTTTGTTACTCAAACAATTATCTATTAATGCCAAACTTTGTTTCATTAATACATTGCATATGTTTGTCTTGATTTGATCCAATCATTTTAATTACATTTAAACTATGCTTTTTACTCACTTTATGACATCCAACTCTTGCTAAAAGTTACAAGCCTTTAGAGGGAGGATGACGAAACAATGCCATAATCTCATACAGTATGCTTTTGGACAGACCTTGCTAACGATGTACATGCATTTCTTTCAAATCCTAAACACTGGAGTTATAAGGAAGATAATCCCTAGTCAACCCCTTCGAGCCAAAGAAGTAGGAGTTTCCTATTTTTAAACAAATTGAAACCTTTGATTTAAACCTGGGGCAGGGTAGTCTCTCAGTTAATTCAAAAGATATGCATGTAAGTCGCAAAACTCTCAGTTCATAATACAACGAACGACATCAAAAGCATTCCTCTGGAATCAAAAGACAGTGGTGGTTCCTTATCTCATAGGCAGTCAATCTCTCAAAAAAAAAACCCACTGAGCCAAAACCTATAAAGGAGGTTTAAGAAAGCCGGGGCATCCCGCTGACTGTAATCTCGAAAACAGGAACAGTCGGGCAAAAATTAGGGATAACAAATCAAAAGAAAGAGGTCATTACAAATCCTCGACAACATGAGAAATGTTGCAAAAATGACTGCCTTCAAAAATTCAACTAGTGTGAACCATCACCAAAAACGTCGTTCCAGACTCATTTGGAGTTCAAATGCACAATTAACTGAGTTTAGGATTGAAGAACATCACGAAGAGCGGGTGGGTACAAATATACTTTGAGCCTTTATCCTTTGTTTCTTAAATCGTGAACCAAGCCACGTTACAACCCTTCAAAAGTCCTAACTGAAGCATGGGTTAGTTCGAAAGCATACTGTTACAAAAGGTATCCTGACTCCTGTAAGGCTTTGCCCTAAATCTTGTGTTGAATTTGTCTTATAAAGAGTTTTCTGCTAAAAAACGCATTTTTCAAAAACTTCGAGACAAGCATAAACTTTGCATTATCTGAATATCATTGTTTGCATTTGGCTATTTGTTTGACAGCGGAGAAATTCACACAACGAATATCCGATGAACGAAAGCCCTCTCAGTGAACAAAATCACTTCAAAAAGGATGACGCTTCCATTGGAAAATCTCCTATAAACAAGGGGGCATGACATGTCACTATCTAGCACACCTTGGGCAGTCTATTCAAGATTCCAGGAAATCTCTGAAGAAGTGCAGAGTAACCAGGGGCAAGTCTCCATCTCCGTCACCTGGGGCATGGGACATGAATTCCAGCAACGAATCTTGCATGATCAAACATCTTCTGGTAGTATGGCAACACGACACTACTGGAAGTGACACCTCCCTACACTCTAAGAGCGTGGACATAGTCAAAAAAGTACTACGCATAATCAAAGACCCGCTAGGTTGACTGGCCTATGCAAAAATAAGGGCTTCCCGGCGAACCAAAAGGGTTCGGGCAAAAATAAGGGATGAAAATGAAAATTTGTACACCCGGCAAGTCGAAAACCTGAAAAGGCGGCTTGGGCAAAAAAGGGTATCCCGATGGACTGAAAACCCGAAAGGGCGGTCCAGGCAAAAAATTAGGGATCAAAGCGTACGACTATGTCCCGTCATCTCGTCATTTGCCTACCAGAAGAAGATTTGTCACTTCAATCGGCAATTACCAAGCACCTCATAGGTGGGGATAATACCAGATCCACAGGGCCGCCACAGGCACCTTATCCCGCAAAAACAGGGGCAAATAAGAATTTTCCGAACTGTACAAATTGCTCTGTCCACCAGGTACCAAGGTATATTCAGCTGAAGAATATGGCTAAGATACTATCACTCCCCGCAGAGTAAAACAATAATGATAGCTCTCTCAGCTGAGACTTGCAGCTATGTACAAATCAGCAATACTCTCCCCAAGCAGAGTTAGTCTACCGTCAGCCGCGAAAAGGTTTGGTATCCCCAAAAGATCTTAATATTCCCCAACGGAGTATAAGGATATTCTCCAGCAAGCGTAAGAGTATCCCCAACAGTCTTAATATTCCTCAACATAGTATAAGAATGTTTCCCGAAGGAATACAAGATACCCCCAGTAGAGCCATTTCCCCAGCGCAGTCTAAAAAAAAAGGTTTCCCCAATGGAGTTGAATCATCTTCCCCAGTAGATTCTGGAAGCTTATCCCCTGCGAAGCACAAATAAGTCTCCCCAGCCAATTTCAGAAGGTTATCCTCAGCAAGTTGCAACTGAAAGATCATCCCCAGCGAAGTTATTTCTTTCCCCAAGCAGGGCTTCTATCCTCAACAGATTCAATATCACCAACAATGGTAATCAATCCCCAGCGGAGTTCATCATCAAAATCCCCAACAGAGTTTATCAACGGAATCCCCAGCGGAGTTTATCGTTAAAATCTCAGCAAAGTATCTCTTCCCCCCAGAGTATTTCCCCTTGGAGTAATCTCTTCATCATGTTTATCCCCCAACTGAGTTTTTTTTCTCCTAACAGGTTTATCCTTGCAATCATCTTCGTTCGTCATCCCCAGTGGAAACTAAGAACTCAACTCTATTCTCCAGCAGCTCCGGGATTTATTTTCCCCAACTAAAACATCACACTTCCATACATCATGATATATGCATATCCACATCATACCATCTCATTTATGTTGAGAACATCATTGCTTGATCCATATCATGCATTGCATATGACTGACCTTTACCTTTCAGGAAAGATCCAGTTGAAGATTTCAAGACCTTGCCTGGTCCAGTTAAATCGATTCCTAAAGATTTTTCTGATGCCGATCCAGTCAAAGGCCTTCTCTGGTCCAGTTAAATTGATTCCTAAAGATTTTCCTGATGCAGATCCAGTTGAAGATTCCAAGACCTTGCCTGGTCCAGTTAAATCGATTCCTAAAGATTTTTCTGATGCCGATCCAGTCAAAGGCCTTCTCTGGTCCACTTAAATCGATTCCTAAAGATTTTCCTGATGCAGATCAAGTTGAAGATTCCAAGACCTTGCCTGGTCCAGTTAAATCGATTCCTAAAGATTTTTCTGATGTCGATCCAGTCAAAGGCCTTCTCTGGTCCAGTTAAATCGATTCCTAAAGATTTTCCTGATGCAGATCCAGTTGAAGATTCCAAGACCTTGCCTGGTCCAGTTAAATCGACTCCTAAAGATTTTTTTGATGCCGATCCAGTCAAAGGCCTTCTCTGGTCCAGTTAAATCGATTCCTAAAGATTTTCCTGATGCAGATCCAGTTGAAGATTCCAAGACCTTGCCTGGTTCAGTTAAATCGATTCCTAAATATTTTTCTGATGCCGATCCAGTCAAAGGACTTCTTTGGTCCGGTTAAATCGATTCCTAAAGATTTTCCTGATGCAGATCCAGTTGAAGATTCCAAGACCTTGCCTGGTCCAGTTAAATCGATTCCTAAAGATTTTTCTGATGCCGATCCAGTCAAAGGCCTTCTCTGGTCCAGTTAAATCGATTCCTAAAGATTTTCCTGATGCAGATCCAGTTGAAGATTCCAAGACCTTGCCTGGTCCAGTTAAATCGATTCCTAAAGATTTTTCTGATGCCGATCCAGTCAAAGGCCTTCTCTGGTCCGGTTAAATCAATTCCTAAATATTTTCCTGATGCAGATCCAGTTGAAGATTCCAAGACCTTGCCTGGTCTAGTTAAATCGATTCCTAAATATTTTTCTGATGCCGATCAAATCAAAGGCCTTCTTCGGTCCAGTTAAATCGATTCTTAAAGATTTTCCTGATGCAGATCTAGTTGAAGATTCCAAGACCTTGCCTGGTCCAGTTAAATCGATTCCTAAAGATTTTTCTGATGCCGATCCAGTCAAAGGCCTTCTCTGGTCCGGTTAAATCGATTCCTAAAGATTTTCCTGATGCAGATCCAGTTGAAGATTCCAAGACCTTGCCTGGCCCAGTTAAATCGATTCCTAAATATTTTTCTGATGCCGATCCAGTCAAAGGCCTTCTCTGGTCCGGTTAAATCGATTCCTAAAGATTTTCCTAATGCAGATCCAGTTGAAGATTCCAAGACCTTGTCTGGTCCAGTTAAATCGATTCCTAAAGATTTTTCTGATGCCGATCTAGTCAAAGGCCTTCTCTGATCCAGTTAAATCGATTCCTAAAGATTTTTCTGATGCCGATCTAGTTGAAGATGTTCCAAAACCTTTTCAAGTCCCAGTTTAATACCTATAGCAAGCCAGGAAAACTATCTGTGGACGACTTATTTTAGATTAATACCTGGAACCAGCCAGGGAAACTATCTACATGATGAGATTGAAGATTAATACCTGTAGCAAGCCAGGAAAACTATCTACACAAAGAGATTGAAGATTAATACTTGGAACCAGACAGGACGAGTACTATAACCTCAACGGTATACTCCCGATGAGCACGAGTCAGTTCCTAAATCTCAAACAAAGTTAGACTTCCCCAGTGGAATCTTCTACAACAACAGGTATGCAAGTTCTCGCTAAGGAATCTCTTATGCGATCGACACTCCTGCAGATGGCATTTATAAGCCCATCCTCCTACCAACAATCTCCAAATGGCATCTGTAAGCCCATTCCCGACGTCACAATGCTGATACTACACCATGCGAGTGCAAATTTCTGGGCACTCTAGTGTTCAATTATCTTCCACCTTCGGATCACGAAAGGCTAGAAAGCCAATCTATATCCTTAGGTTTAAGAAAATTGAACAGGGGCAACTGTTGCACCCCAAAATTTGCACTCTCATGTTTTCCAAAGTCTTCCCCCTGCATGGTTGATCACAAACTCTTGCCTACAGAAAAAGAAAATTTTTGAGTGGTACTTTAAGTATCTTTCGATTGACATTCTGAAAGTACCCTTCGATTGGCATTCTAAAGGAGCATTTCGATTGGCATTCTGAAGAAGCCCTTCGATTAGCATTCTGAAATACCCTTCGATTGGGATTCTGAATGAGCCTTTCGATTGGCACCCGGGGCCAGGCCTTCGATTAGCATGCCAAGGGATCCTTCGATTAGCATGAAACAACACCTTTCGATTGGCCTGTTAACGGAGCCTTTCGATTGGAATCCTTCGATTGATATTTGGACAAGGGCCATTCGAAAGAGGCCATCAAGAGGGCAATCAAACATGTCCAGGTACACTGAACATGAGAAAATGGCATGTTTCCCTTGCAAATATAGAAATATTTAAATGCTGATTATGGATTTAATTCCTGAGTTAAAGGACAAATTCTTGCCTTTTCTGTTCCTAAAGAGCTGATTCGACCAGAGGGATTCTGTGCAACTCAAGACCATTCGAAAAAGCATTCAGAAGGCCCATTCGAAGAGTACGCAGGAAGTCCATTCAAAGGAGGCAAATCAGGACCAATCGAAATCCAAAAGCGTCCAGGTCCATTCAAAGGAGGCAAATCAGGACCAATCGAAATCCAAAAGCGTCCAGGTTCATTCAAGGGACACAAATGTTTCAAAAAAAGGAAATAATTTAATGTATTTGATTTTTGTCCAGAGCGTTAAAGGCTTGTTTTAATGGATGTCCCTTGCCATTTTCATGCACTCCCACACTCCTATAAATAGGAGGCCAGTGACACATTACAACACACGAAAATTACAGAGAAAATATACACACGAAAATATATAACACACACCAAAACTCTACAGGAGAATACACAACGAAAATCACACAACAGGAGAACAAAAGACATTGTAGTTACGCTGCCCAAAAGTCATCAGCATTTTCATAAGTAGCCAAGCCCAGAAGCCCAGATCGAAGGTGCCTACATCCAAGAAGCGCCCAAATCGAAAGTCCAATCTGTTGGTAAGAAAGGGTAAATTATCCAACCTTGTTTTTCGCATAACATATCATTACTCGTTGTTACTTTCGATTTGCCATCCTAGACAGGATCGAAAGGCCTGGGTTTGGCACCCAGGTCATGTTTTTCGTTTGCTAACATTTGCTGCAGACATAGCCTGAAGAGACCCAGCAAGCGCAGGATCGAAGGGCCTGGGGTTCAATACCCAGGCCCTGCATTTATTTTCACTAACATACTTTTGCAGGTATAACATCCCAGATCAAAGGAGACACCTTCTCTGGATCGAACCCATCAGCATGCCGGATCAAAGGAGGCATCTCATTCCTGGATCGAAAGCCATGACCTCCATGATCAAAAGACAGTCCTCTTCCCTGGATCGAAGGCCACTCACGCCTTACTGTCTGGCCCAATCGAAAGGACCAGGACCCTCTCTGGATCGAAGCTTTCATTCCCTCCCTGGGTCGAAACTCCCTTTTGTGCCTGGATCGAAGGATCCCCCTTGTACTTTATTTATTTTTTTTTTCTTTTCATAGACTTCTTTTTATCTTTTAATTAACATTAAAATAAAAAAAACCACAAAAACATTAGGATAGTTCTTTTTCTATTAAATTAACTTTGTCAATCAATCTTTTAATTATCTTAACATTTTCTCAAAAAAAAAAAACTAAAATTAAATAGATTTAGATTATTTTCCCAAAATAAAATAAAACAACAAAAAAGAGTTATTATTCTTAGGATTTTTTTTAAAGATTCAAGCGCGTTTATTTTATTGTAACTGCTTATTATTTCCCCAATTTTGGAGATGTAAATAATCCCCCTCCCCGAAGCCTTGTAATAGCATAGGATTTACAATTCCCGCACTTTAAATTCCTGTACATATATTAACTGTTTAGATGTATGCTAACTAGGATTGCATGACAAGATTAACTCTTAACTTAAAATCAACAGTAGCTCACCATGACATGCAAGAATAACATAACTGAAAATTGACAAACTTGCACATGCCACTCCTAGGGTATACCTCACTTGGTTTCCTCGAACGTGGTCATTAAGTATAGGATGTTTTAGAGGTCGTCCTTTGTCCCAAGATCATAAGTTGCCTCGAAATGGTCGCCTCGATAAAAATGATCTAAGACATTAGGATTACCACTAAAGCGTCCTAACGTTGCTTTAGTGACCACACGTCCCTAAAATCGAATTGACCCAAAAACTCCAACGATGGTGCTACCTACTCCTCAATACTAGGATAGTACTGTCTAAAGGACATTTTCACAATTAAATTCCTTTTTGAGTAGGTAGAGGTTCTTAAGTACTTGCTCTCTTTTAAAAACAAAACAAAAACTTTTCGCACTTACACTTTCTTCAAAAACAAAATTCTTTTCAAAACCCACAATCACAAAGAAAAGCAAACCTTTTGAAAACATAGTGAGCAAGTACCTAAGAGCCCGTGGATAACCACGGATAGAAAGGGTGCTAACACCTTACCTTTCTATAATCTACCTCCCGAACCCGAGAAACATCTCGAAAAGGAATTTTTCTGTGCTTTTGTCCTTTCCCTTGTTGGATAAAATAAAAGACGGTGGCGACTCTTGCTTACCGCAACACTTTGCAAAAACAAACGCAAACGCGAACCAGCATTCCAAAAACAGTCAGTTCTCGTTCCCACCGATCACAACAAGTTATAGGTCTCTTTATTTGAGCAACTTGTTCTTCCCTGTAAAAGTCGACATAACTTTTTTTTGCTATCTCCTTTATGAGTGGATAGTTTGCAGTCCGTCGTCGGTTTATGCCAACGGATGTCAATACTTTTAAATTCGCATATACAGTTCGTTGTGAAATCTTGGTAGGCGGAAGTCTCTTTATTTGAGATAGCTTACCCTTTCCAGGCAAAGTGCCTCGGTTAAAGAAGAAGTTTAGACCCATTTTAGGCGAAATGCCAGAATTTTGGGGAAAATTATTATCTTTTCGCTACCTTCAGTGAACGTTAGTAGTTCATCGTTAGTGAACAGAAGTGCTATGATATATTCTCTTCCTACCTTCGGTGAAAGTTGGTAGGTCATCAGCAGTGAACGTCGATGATTGTTATCTTTTTGCTACCTTTAGTGAATGTTGGTAGTTCATCGTCAGTAAACGGTGGTGCTATGATATGTTCTCTTTCTACCTTCAATGAAAGTTGGTAGGTCATCGACAGTGAACGTCGATGATTGTTATCTTTTTTCTACCTTCAGTGAATGTTGGTAGTTCATCGTCAAAGAACAGCGGTGCTATGATATGTTCTTTTCCTACCTTCAGTGAAAGTTGGTAGGTCATCGGCAGTGAACGTCGATGATTGTTATCTTTTTGCTACCTTCAGTGAACGTTGGTAGTTTATCGTCAGTGAATGGCGATGTTATGATATATTCTCTTTCTACCTTCAGTGAAAGATGGTAGGTCATCCGCAGTGAACATCGATAATTGTTATCTTTTTTCTACCTTCAGTGAACGTTGGTAGTTCATCGTCAGTGAACGACGATGCTATGATATTTCTTTTCCTTCTACCTTCAGTGAATGTTGGTAGCCCACCGTCAGTGAACGTCGGTGTTGTTATTTCTTTTATCTCTACCTTCAGTAAACGTTGGTAGCTTTACCCCCAGTAGGAGTTGGTGTATCCTTTGACCATTTTAGCATCCTCTCTGATTCAGGTCTTTTTGATCCACTAGTGATTTATTTTCCTGGGTGGGTTACTCTCTTGTTTCTTTATTTTTTTGTTACATCCCCAATGGTGTTTTGTGTCCCTTTGGAGTTATCCATGTGCACCCATATTCATAAGCATTGCATGGCATATTAGGGCCAAAAATAGGGTTTGTTTTATATTTAAGTATCTTCGATCGCGTCGACACGAATATTTTTAACCTTCATATCTTCGGATAAAAGAAACTCAAATAAGGGCAGTTGTTGTACCCCAATTTTTGCCCCTAAGATCCCTTCATCATACCATGTTGAGTCATTCACAATAAGATCACATTAAGATTCTTGGTTCCCCTCCCTATATTTAGCTTTTCTCTTTGAGGAATCACCAAGCACCTTGACTTATTTTTCTTTTGTGATTATGCATGTTTTGTTTTGACTTTCCTTTTAATTAATAAAATGCAATGTTGGTTTGTCTTGCTTGTTACTAATATAGGTAAAGGCAATTAGATTTAACAAGTTGCTCCATGGGTTCATGAGTTTATTTCAATGCCCTAGTCAATAAAGCTTGAGAAGTTCAAACCTCACCATTGGATTTGTTTTGGAAGAAATGGCATGGCAAGGTTATTTTGGTTCACCACATTTCAAGGTTATCAAATTTGGTTCAAAAGCACAAGGGATTAATTGGAGAAGTTGTCATGCTTGGACAAGGCTTTGTTCCCATTGGTCACAAATGCATATTTCTCTCAATTCTCAAGATATGGAAGTCGTTGTGGTTGCTATGAATTCTCATTATCATCCTCAACAACTTATATTTACAAAGCATTTGTGTTGGTACAAGAAGTTTGTTCAAAATTGTCAAAGTTCCTCAAAGCATGTTTCTTGATCTAGGAGCTAGGCTTTTGAACTTCAAAGGAGTATATCGTGCTCATCTTTTGGTATTTTTGAGTGATTACAAATACATCATTCTCTTCAAAGTGTTATCAATAAATCACTTCAAAAATTCCAAGGAGTTTTCATGTGGAAGAAACTTGATGAAGAAGAAAGATTACAAGTCCTCTAGATGAATCCCCAATTTTCCATGTGTCACTTCAAATGATCATAACTTGGTCAATTTTTATCACCTTGAGCACATTTTTTTCCATAATATTCTTAAGGATGTGAACTTTATGCCTTATTTTATATGTAAAGTTAGAAAATGGATGCAAGTTGCCTTAAGGATACAAAAGATTATAGGTCATTTCATGATTTTTTGCCAAACTTCAACAATCCATAACTCTCTCAATTTTTGGAGATTTTGAATGGTTCAAGTTTCAAAATGTCATTAAAGAAGTCTATTTCATGCCATATTTTTTGTCCAAGAGCAAATTCCAAGAGGAAGGCCATGTTTAGATGCAAAACATTATAGGTCACTTTTGAAGAAAAAATTTGAAATATTTTCAAGTATGGAAAGTCAACATATTTCCCCAACTTTAACTCAATGCAACTTTCAGCTCAAGCATCCATTTGATTCCATTCTTTTTCCATTGCAAATCTTGTAACCTCATCTTTCTAAAGCATCAAGAATCATGCCCTAAGACCCCTTGAGTTGGGAATGCCATGATTTTGATGTTGGTAACTTGGAACTAAAGTTTTATCTCAAGTCAGATTTTGAAATCTTTAATTTGACTTCTAAACACAAGTTTTCCACGCGTTTATGCCTCTAGAAATGTTTAGTGAAGTTCCATAATTGATTAGCACAACAAAACACGCGTTTTGGATGAGTTTTGATCAAATTGGAAGTCACACTTTTCTTGTTTGCAACTTCACACGATTTCCCTCCAAACTTCATCATTTCACACGCTTGGACATTCCATTTGATTCCCTATAAATAGAGGGTCATCCCCCATTCATTTCCTCAAGCTTGGATAGCCAGAATCACCCTGCCAAACTTGTTCCATAACTCAAAATTCAGCAACTTCGAAATCCATTCTCAAGCCTTTTTCAATCCAATTTTTTCCATCAATTCACCTTCCTTGATCTTCCCTGAAGCTAACCATATAATTACATTCAAGAATCGTTCCCTATATTGCTCCATAGAAGTCCAGTTTCATAGCTCTGCAACTCAACTTCAATAGGTAGATTCCTTCATCAATTCTTCAAAACTTTGATATCATTGTGATGCTCTCATTGCCCTAGTTCTAGTCGCAACCTTGTTTTTACTGAAAACACGTTTTGACCATGAAATTTCAAATCCATTTTCAAAACTTTCCTTCCAAATTACTTGAGCTACAGTTTATATAAATTTGTCGCGAAGGTTTGGTTTTCTTCGTCTTGAAGAGGCGAAGCGAATGGCATAGGTCTCGTGTTCTAATTTTACAAATTGAGCAACCTGGTTTTGGGACTGGCTGGAGGTTGAAGATGACCAACGTGTCATCTTCCAACCAATGAAGGCGCGCCATCTGTGTTTTTCAAAAATATGATTTAATTAATGATCCTATACATTATTCACTAAACTCCATAACATGCATAGCGCGCCAGGTCCACTTGATATGTTTACTAACGCGTTTTGACATTGATCAGATGACCCGTATTTTTTTGGTTTTTATTTTCTTTTCTGATTTTTATATTTAATTGTTTTAAACTTCAAAAAATCATAGAAAATTCATTTTTAGTCCAAAAATTCTTAAAAACTTCTGAAAAATATTTTTGATTATTCTCTTTCTGATTTTAATTTTTTCACAACTTAAATGTTTAAAAATACTTTTATGCATTTTTAAATTCTGAAAAAATTATGGAATGATCCAATGATATTGTGACAAATATTGGTGACCTCACTTATTTTTTATTTCTGACTTTGGTATTTTTTTAATCATTTTTAGTTTATTTTACTCATTTCTTTTAATTTTAAAAATAGTTTCTGACTTTAAAAAATTACCAAAAAATTTACAAAATCATTTGAGTCCTTTTCTGATTTTTCTATGGACTTAATTTTTATTTCTTGATCAATTTGAACATAGTTGATATTTTTCTCTTTTATTTCTATTTTAAAACCTTTTTTAAACCTTTTTTGTATATATTAAATGTAATATTATTTTGTGACTATTTTCTGGCTGATCTTGGGTTAATTTTTTATCAAGAACTATATTAACATCATTGGATATTCTCTCCCACCCCTCTTCATCTCATCCCTTTCTTATTGCACTAAGTGTTATTAGAGCATGATCTCTATATCATGTCTCAAAACAAATGGTGCATAGATTGCTATTCACCGGCCTCAAAATAGGTGCGACTTCTATATAAGTCCACTTACGATTGCTTAACATAGCACTAAATTTTGTCCCGATTTGAATAAATGATCATTCGTGGCCCAAACTTATGTTTGCAAGCCAAAGTATGTTAATTTGATCTCTTTGATCCAATAACCTTGAGATTCATTGTGTGGAGGCTTTGGTTCTACCAATCCTCTAATAGATCTACAACACCTTTGGTCAACGCGGATCACTTAAACATCGTTGATCATTAAATGGTACTTATGAGGATTCCAAATGGATTATATGCTTGACAAAAAGCAAATGCAACTTATTGTGTGGAGGCTTTGGTTTTACTAATCCTCTAATGAGTTCCAAATACAATTTTCAAGATGATCATTCAACTAACTGAAATTCTGGTGTATGCCAGTCTTCAGATGTTATACTCAATGTCTAGACATCTGATGTGACATAATAAATACACTGCAAGGTAGATACCCAATTTTTCGTGATTCAGTACTAAAGAATGACAGAAGCACAGTTTATCCAAGCTGTGCCAGATATACTTTGAAGGTGCAGAGGATAGAACAACGATGTACCTAGTTCTATTCATCTGTTGCACATGATCAGCAGAGAGCAAACAACCTTCACAGTTCTGTTTCTCCTGCTCAGATATCAGCATGATGTCTTAACTTGTTCTGAGACATCATCTGTTACAACATTACAGTTTTACCTTGATATATAACAGACAGAATTATAAAGTGCTGAAGGTAAAAACACAAATCAGTTGTTGACCCAGTTCGGTGAAACACACCTACTCTGGGGGCATACCAAGCCAGGAAGAAGATCCACTATCAGCAATACTAATTCAGGACTAAACTTCACAAGTTCCCATCCTTCACTTAATCATTTACCCAGTGCAACCTATACCTAGGAACTCCTAGATAGAAACCTACCAGTTTCCATTCCTATTGCCGCAGCAACAGAAGTCTTACTCCTACTCAAGAAGTATAGCCCTCCCACTTGGTTTCCTACATTACAATGATTATGAAGTAATGCAGAAATACTTAGACTTGCTTCATAGCTTCGTCCAAGAACACTCAAACCCTTACCTACAGGTATCGAGTTACACACATGGTAACCTTGCCACAGACCGACAGGTTTACCTAACAAAACACTCCCAATGTTACATTGTGTGAGGCTTACAAATGATCTTCTAACCAAAAAAATGGATCACGTGAAAAACAGCAGCTCTGTTGAATATATAGCAGCTGCAACTTCAGTTAGGGTTTCCACAAAAACCTAGGGTTAATTCCGTTTGACCTAAAGACCAGGTCACAGGACTTTATTAACCAGGTTAGGGTTGAGCTAGGTTACCCCTCAGAAAACGCAGGATTCTGTTCAGGAAAGACTGAGTTATTTCCTGAAAAAACTCAGACTTATCCAACCTGCAAACCTGTTAGTTCAGAACAGGATGTCATAACATCTGTTATGACATCTGAGAAAACCTGTCTACTGATTTTGCAAAATGTGATCATTTTGCAAAATGCTCAGATACACACTTATAAACATCAGTACTTGAATTACAATATTTTTCTGCAAAGGTACCTAATGAGTCAGTACAAACTGAACTAGAATGTTATGACATCAGTCATGACATTCACACATACACTTGGGATTTACCAAAAATGCAAGCCAATACCTAAACACCTACAAACTCCCCCTTTGGCAGATTTTTGGCTAAAGACCCTAAGCAATCAGAGATAGATAGCAGCAGAAATAAGTGACAGCAGAAAAATAGAATGTCAAGTACCAAAATATTCTCCCCCTCTTTAGCCACAAATGGGCCAAAGATACATGTTCATAAAATTATACAGTTATCCAAAACAAAATAATAATAGCAGCAGCAGAAAACAACTGAATGTACTTCCAAACTCCACCAGATATCAGCACCAACCAGCAACACCACCAAATAGCAACCAACCTTTAAGCACTGTCATCAGGCTCGGAGGATTCTGGCTTCTTCCTTTTCTTGTGAGCAATGTCAACATTCTTTTCTTTGTCTGATGTCTCAACATCCTTAGAGACATCTGGATTTAAAGGAACAGCATTTGAACTTTCTTGATTTAAAGGACTACTCCCCACTCCACCAATTACTAGAAATCACACTCTGCCTCAGTTATATAATACCTTTATTAGATGACAAGTTATCACCTAAACATTCCAGCTCACTAAAATGCTTCATAATGAGACACAAACGCCCTGTTTTCTTAGCAGATGAAAACATGCTCAAATCCTATGTCGTCATACATTCTGCTATTTTCATATTAGCAGCTTGAAACCATTCCATTTACACAAAGAGGATGGTTACTCCTTCTGAGTCATACAACTGTACACACATGGGCTTATTATAACAAATTGTAATAATCCACGCTTCATCCAATTTTCCTCCTGTCTGTAGTTTTAGAGGAAATTAGGAACAATGTAATTAGACAATGTGATGACATTCGGTCAGATATAGTCCTCTTCAGTCTTGAACACATCATCCCAATAGTTAATAAAGTGCCACACTTTATATCCTACGAGTTTGATGAAGACTTCCCGTACAAACCAATACTCCCCCTGTTAGGGACACTCACTTCTCCTCATGGAAACAAGTAGGTCACATTCAATACTCAGTTGGACCTTCAAGACAACTTCTGATTCAAAGAAAATAAGTCCCCTTGATGAATGGAAGACATAAGACGCATCTTCATGTCTTCAAGAGCGCACCCTCTGTTCAACTATATTGGTTGAACGCATCCATACTCTGAATCAAACTTTCTTCAGACCAGAACAAGTTAGAACATCCTTGGTCTAAGTCAACCTTCTTCTGACCATAACTTCACAACAAGTCAGAACATCCATACTCTGAGTCAAGCTCTCTTCTGACCAGAACATAGAAAAATGTCAGAACATCCATACTCTGAGTCACATCATACAAAGGACATCTTCTGAAAATCTTTAGAAATTACTCTGACATCTTCAGACCATCCTCAGACAATATTCAGACCATCCTCTGACAATCTTCAGACATTACTGCGCTACCAGCTTGATCAGAACAAAATCAAACACACAAATAGGGACACCAACATTCTCATCCCATTACAAGAGATAATCTACTATAGATGACTCATAACTTCTACCACAAGCTCCAAGAGATGAATAAAAGCAACCTCCTCTGTCTAAGACTAACCTCAATAATAATCAGCTGCCACATGTTGATTATCTTGATTCTCTGAATCCACTGCTGAGATAGACCAAATGCCACTGTTTGATTATCTCCTTCATGAATCCTCATATGAAAAAATCAAATGCCACCTTTTGACTTCTCCATGTTTATCAGACTTCTCCCAAAGATATTCTGATCTTCCAATTGAAATTTGAACTTCAAGCTACAAGTTATAACAAAAGGCTTAGATACACTAAGATAGGAACATGTAACATCTTCTCCACCCAACAACTCCAAAGAGCTTCAAAGAGACGATCTATTTGAAGTATCCAATCTTCAACTTCGTAGATCATCCTATCTTAAGTTGATGTGCCACTTCACCAACCAAGAATCTGATGTTGAACCAAATGTCACAACATTATGTTATAACATCTAGTTGTTGAATTCAGCTCTTTCTCTAATTTACTTCCTTACCTAGATCAGAACCAGACTGATCCAAGTAACCATCATCAAGATTATGATGTCTTCTTCTTCTTGTAGCTTCAAGTCTGAACACGTTTCCAGGAAACCTTTTCAAGGATCAAATGATTTTGCTGTCACCAAAGAGATAGCTCTAAAGCATCACTCTTCCTGTGATTCTTCACAGGGTCTAGAAGAAGGAATGTTCCCACATCTTTAAGAACATCAGTTATCTTGAACTCCAAGGATAATCAATTAAATACTTGTACTTGTCACAAATAGCAATTGATCATAAATCCTTCCCATTATCCTGTAAGATACTTTCACCATTTGAATACTTTGACATACTCTTCGTGTGTTAATATCTTCTTCTTGCAAGCACTTTCTTTGAGAGACCAAAGAGTTGAGATATCTAGGTTGCCACCCTTGACTCAAGTAAATAGAATTTTCTCTGAACAAACTCTACTCACTTCAACAGATTTGAAACTCCTACCAGATCAGATTCATCCTTAGGAATGAGAGAGATGAATCCTTCCTTGCAAATATGTCACACAACACCCAGAACCCATGTGACATAGGTCAACAGCCAGCTAAACACCAGGCTGAACTAATGTGAGGAGGTTAACCAAATCTCCCCCTCAAACTACCAATCATGGAAGCTCCACACAAAATATCCATGCATTGTACACAAATGTCTCGACATGACATATGACATCCCTACCAGATTCAAGTAACTCCAAGAGTTATACCTGTTCATACTCCAATCACACCAATCAGACTTCAGCTGACCTTAAGTACTTCAGAGAAGACAACAACACCAATCATCAGCAGATATGTATTGCCAGAACATACTACCTTAACCAAATTCTGAGTCTTCATATTCTCACATCTTGAAAGATCATCCACTTCTAATCATGATGTTTAAATGACAAGATTCATGATCCCAATCTACTTCTATGAAGGAGCAATAATGCTGCACCATCATTGACTTTTATTAACCAATGAGCTTGTCTTTCTTCACACCATAGTACTCCAGGGAACAACTGCTCAGCCCTGATCAATGTCACATCTCAACCAGCTTCACTTCTAGAGTTCTGACTCCTAAAAGTAACCTTCGGGAGCACACAGACATAGTTGACTCTACCATTGTCAACTTTGCACACACAGATGTCTCCTCTTCCAGGTCAGGAGTAGGTTCCAAACAAAAGTATCCCTTTGTTTGACACCCAAAACATATGCTCTTCAACTAGTAGCTGCATACTTGTTCCACCATCACATAGAACATCAGTTCCATCACCTTGGAACAAGGCCCTCCTTGAAATTTTTCAAGGTCTTCGTATAACACTAATCCGTGATTATGTGATTCTTACCATCCTGAACGAAGAACGTCTTCATGAGTGGACTTGAGAGGACTCAAGTATCTGTGACATCTTCAATAGCTTATGTTGAATTCTTGAATACAGTAGCCTTCAATCCACAAGAGGGGAAACACATCAGAGCTTGAGTTTTGCCAAGTATTACACAGCGGAAGAACATAATACAACTCAATCTTTGCACACACACTTTAGGCGTACACAAATCCTAGGTTTGAAAATAAATCAAACCTAGAGCAGCTACCACACAACCAGGCCAAATGCCAATCACCAAAGACAGGTACACACAGTTCCTGTCATGAATAGTCCATCCTCCCACTTTAAGGGACCATTCAGGGAAATAACAAACCTTTCCAGGTTGCAATCTCCAGTACTAAGATTGTCCTTGCAGATACCAGAAAGTATCACCCATGGATCTCATCCAGAAACAGAACAGGATGCCTGCTCTGATACCAATTGAAATTCTGGTGTATTCCAGTCTTCAGATGTTATACTCAATGTCTAGACATCTGATGTGACATAATAAATACACTGCAAGGTAGATACCAAATTTTTCGTGATTCAGTACTAAAGAATGACAGAAGCACAGTTTATCCAAGCTGTGCCAGATATACTTTGAAGGTGCAGAGGATAGAACAACGATGTACCTAGTTCTGTTCATCTGTTGCACATGATCAGCAGAGAGCAAACAACCTTCACAGTTCTGTTTCTCCTGCTCAGATATCAGCATGATGTCTTAACTTGTTCTGAGACATCATCTGTTACAACATTACAGTTTTACCTTGATATATAACAGACATAATTATAAAGTGCTGAAGGTAAAAACACAAATCAGTTGTTGACCCAGTTCGGTGAAACACACCTACTCTGGGGGCATACCAAGCCAGGAAGAAGATCCACTATCAGCAATACTAATTCAGGACTAAACTTCACAAGTTCCCATCCTTTACTTAATCATTTACCCAGTGCAACCTATACCTAGGAACTCCTAGATAGAAACCTACCAGTTTCCATTCCTATTGCCGCAGCAACAGAAGTCTTACTCCTACTCAAGAAGTAGAGCCCTCCCACTTGGTTTCCTACATTACAATGATTATGAAGTAATGCAGAAATACTTAGACTTGCTTCATAGCTTCGTCCAAGAACACTCAAACCCTTACCTACAGGTATCGAGTTACACACATGGTAACCTTGCCACAGACCGACAGGTTTACCTAACAAAACACCCCCAATGTTACATTGTGTGAGGCTTACAAATGATCTTCTAACCAAAAAAATGGATCACGTGAAAAACAACAGCTCTGTTGAATATATAGCAGCTGCAACTTCAGTTAGGGTTTCCACAAAAACCTAGGGTTAATTCCGTTTGACCTAAAGACCAGGTCACAGGACTTTATTAACCAGGTTAGGGTTGAGCTAGGTTACCCCTCAGAAAACGCAGGATTCTGTTCAGGAAAGACTGAGTTATTTCCTGAAAAATCTCAGACTTATCCAACCTGCAAACCTGTTAGTTCAGAACAGGATGTCATAACATCTGTTATGACATCTGAGAAAACCTGTCTACTGATTTTGCAAAATGTGATCATTTTGCAAAATGCTCAGATACACACTTATAAACATCAGTACTTGAATTACAATATTTTTCTGCAAAGGTACCTAATGAGTCAGTACAAACTGAACTAGAATGTTATGACATCAGTCATGACATTCACACATACACTTGGGATTTACCAAAAATGCAAGCCAATACCTAAACACCTACACTAACCACTAATCACTAATAATTGACTTTATCCTTTATTTTTATTATATGCCCCCTTTTATTTTTATGCACTATCTACTTTTAGCATTTACATTTCATGCCATTTTCATCTTTACTCATTTGAGTATTTACTTTCTTGTCATTTTTATTTTTGCTCACTTGAGCTTTACCTTTCTTTTTCAAAACACCTAATAATCAACATAAACCCTAAAAATCTTTAAAGATACTTGGACTATTTGGTTATTATCCTTGGCATTATGGAGCATTTCACTTTTTAGACTTAGGATTAGAAACCTTGGCCTATGATTGGAGACCTTGTGACCTTATCTGATTATTTTGTCTAGAGCTCTTGAGGTTTACCTCAAGGCATTGGGTTGTTTATTTGTTTTGTGTGCAGGTCATTGTGATTACACTCTTTGTTTGTAATATGGAATTCACCCGTATACAATCGTTACTCTGCCCAATTTTTGTGAAGACTTAATACGCTTGAAGTTTGGTTCTTTCAAGAGGTCTAGTATCTTTTCTTGTTTTAGTTTCAATCCAAAGAATGAGAATTCTATCTTGGCTCATAGTGTCAAGTATTGGCTTCTTGTTGGTTATATGGTTCTTATCCCTAGCTTTTACCTTATGCTTTAGGATAGTCCCTTCTTCTCCTCCCATCTTCTTTAATTTCAAAAATCTTTTTCCTCCTTTTGAAAACTCCTCTTGTTTTGAAACTTGAACCACTTTCATAATAAACTTGGACTTAGGTCCATGCATTTTCAAAACATTTTCATAAAAAAAACTTCAATAAACTTAATAATACTTTGACATTTTTTGTGAGAAGACTAAAATTCAATCAATCTCATTTCAAACAATTTTGCCACTTTGGCTTTTATCTTTAAACTTTTCTCAAAAAGATAGGACTCTTGTCAATCCTTGTAGTGATGCAAACAACTATACTTCTATAATATGTATGGAAGAGAGATATTTTCCACTTGGGTGTTGAGTGAGGGATTGTTTATTTTAAAATCCAAGCCATATCCTCCACTTTGAGATGATGCAAATTCTCCTTTGTCATAATTGTGGGTAGTAAGTATGTTTTCCACACAGACAATGACAATGATGTTTTATCTCATAAAATTAACCAACACACTTGTGTTTTAAAAATTTTAAAATAGGAACTACGTGTACCATAATCCCCTATTGGACGGAAGGTGGTAAGTAGGCACTAAAGGTTCGCAACCGCGACACGTGCAAAAAAAAAACATAAAAATATATTTCTTTTCTCACCTCCACCATCCATTTTTTATACAACATTTTTATAGCCAAAATATATAGATTTTAAAAAGAGGTTCCTGCGGAGTACCGTAGATGTTTAGGGTGCTAATACCTTCCATTTGCATAACCAACCCCCTTACCTTGAATCTTTCCCTTTTTTTGGGTTATTCGCTCTTTTCCCATTCCTTTGGAAACAATAAAGTGCGGTGGCGATTTTATTTTGATTTGTACAAGTCTAGTCATTCTAATAGCTTTGTCTTAAACATTTCTACCGCTACAGTGTGATGGTGTATAAAAGGTATATAAAGTGTCTGTGACCTCTACTATTCTAGAGAGTGGCGCAAGGACAATTATTTTGTACTTGACTATGACTACTCTCATTATAACCATTGAGAACTAACAACTAGATTTCATATTTACCTTTCTACCCTTTCAACAGATCACTTTTACAAGCTATAAAAGGAAGACTTGGAAGCCGAAGAAAAGTAAGAATCAACACTATAAAGACAAATTTATTAGTTCAAATCAAGCTCAACAAAACTACACAAATCATTGTGAAAACTATGTAGAGAAATCAAGTGTGTAGTAAATAAGCAAGGAGTTGTTGCTCGTATCTTGTAGTAGAACACATAGGTGTTTTTCATTATACTGAAAAGTCCGTGTAATATGCTTACAAGAAGAAAATATGTAATACACTGAAAGTAATCAACTGTTGTTGAAAGATACCTTGAGAGACTGAGTGAAGTTCTGATCTTAAGAAGACTCCTGCTGAGACTTGATGGATTTACAATAAGGATCAACATACTTTTTGGGGGTGCCAATAAGGTTGATCCGAATTATTATGGATTGTTCTGTAATCGGTTTGATTATAGTGGATTAAGTCCTTGTTGAAGACGAAATCATCCTTCAGGGGGTGGACTGGAGTAGCTTAGTTAACACCGAAACAGGATAAAAAATCATCATGTTTATTTACTATTATGTTCTAAGCTAACTTGTTATGTCACCTACGAAAAGATTTAATTTGGTGAAACCCAATTCAAACCCCCTTTCTTGTGTTTCTCACACCTTCAATTGGCATCAGAGCTCTGGTTCTTGTATTCATAGTTATCAAACAATTAACCGTGTCAGATAAAGACCCATACGAGTTTTTCATTGAAGAAACACAAAGGTTGAACCCACACCAGCTGTTGTTGCAACATATTCAAACGATAAAATTTACAATGTTAAACCTCCCATATTTGATGGAGAAAAGTTTGAATACTTGAAAGATAGACTAGAAAGTTTCTTTCTAGGTCATGGTGTTGATATTGGGATATGGTAGTCAATGGCTACGTACCCCCCACAGATTCTACTGGAGAAGAGATAGTTAGGAGAGCTATGACTGATCCATAAAAGAAAGATTGTAAGAATCATTATAAAGCAAGAACCATCTTGTTGAATATGATTTCTTATAATAAGTATGTGAAGATCAAAAAGAGAGACTCTATTAAGTCTATATTTGACTCTCTCAAAATGACTCATGAAGGAAATGATCAAGTTAAAGAAACCAAGGCGCTGGCCTTGATTAAAAAATAAGAAGCTTTTAAAAATAGAGGATGATGAAATCGTTGAAGTTATGTTTTCAAGATTTCAAACCTTAGTTGTAGGACGAAAAGTTCTGAAAAAAGGATACTCAACGGTAGATCATGTGAAGAATATTATCATAAGTTTACCATCCAAATGGAGGCCTATGGTAACTGCACTCAATCTTGCAAAGGATCTAAACAACACTTCTCTAGAAGAACTGATAAGTTCTCTAAGAAGTAATGAGATTAAGCTAGAACAAGATAAACCATAGAAGCAGATAAAATCTATTACGCTCAAATATGTCAGAAAATATGAGAAGTCCAAAGCTCTTTAAGAAGAATAGATTGAGGATTCAGAAGGAGATTTTGATGATGAAGAAGATGAGTTGTCTCTACTAACTAGGAGGGTTAACCATCTCCGGAAGAGAAATCAAGGCAACATGTTTAGAAGTTCAAGAAGGTCTGGAGGTCACTTCAAATCAACGTTTGGTCAAAGGAAATCCAGTGGCAACAAAGTTATTTGTTATGAATACAATAAGCCAGGACACTACAAGAATAATTATCCTCAAATTAAAAAGGACATACCAAGGAAGGAAGCTCTCAAAGGCAAGAAGAAAGGGCTAATGGTAACATGGGATGAATCAGACTCTTCCGACTACAACTTAGATGGAGAACATGCTAACATGGCACTAGCGGCTCATGTTGGAACATCTAGTGAAGTATTCCCCTCAAAAGATGAAGTTGATTCAGAAACAGAAGAAGTATTCTGCAAAGAGGTATTCTCTGATTTTACTCATTTTGAATTAACATTTTTCTTAGTTGAAATTATATAAAAATATGAGTTACTCAAGATCCAGTTCAAGGATCTTAAAAGGACCCATGAATCTATATCTATTGAAATTAGTAAGCTGAAGGAAGAAATTTTTATTTTAAAAGAATTTTTTTTATTGAAAGATGAAAACTCTGCCCTTAAAGGCACGAGAACTATTCCAGAAGCCACTGAGAGTACTGATGGTATCATTGAGAAATATGACAAAGCCTTCCTAGAATTTCTAGCTTAGAGCATAGGGAGAAGTGTGCTAGCTTCCATGATCTATGGTGTAAGCAGAAACGGGGTTAATGGTATTGGTTATGATCCTCATGAAAAACCTAAATCTAATAAGGAAAACATACCAACTACCTTATACTCTCATTTTGTGCTTGCCGGGTTTATGCCAAAAGAAGATGGAAAAGATAAAAGAGAAATATGATTCTAAATCCGATGAAAATTAATTGGCTAAACAATATAGTTTTAACTCTTGTAAATATGATTATTCTTCTGATAAGACCAAAGTTGTTCGCAACTCTGGTAGATCTAGCAGGAAAGGACCCAAGATATTATGGGTACCAAAGGATAAGATAATCTATGTGGAAAACATCCTTAGTAGTGCAATTGAAACACCTGTCTTGGCACCTAGACTTTGGCGACTCGTAACACATGACGAGAAAAAAGACATATGTTCTAAAGTCTGGAACTTAAGCTTGGAATTATCATGGGTTTCAGAGGTGATCAAAAGGAATAAATCATAGGCTCCAGAAGAGTAGCTGTTAGGATGGCTATATCCTTTTTCAATAAAAGGAAAAGAAATAACACTTATAGTATCAGGCTCTCTAACCTTATAAAACTAAAATTAGATTGTCTCATGTTTGTTAATAAGGAGCAGTGGACATGGTTCAGATATTTAAGTTACGATAGCTTGAGAAAGATCTCTCAGCTGATCTAGCTTGAATTTATCAAAGGCATGCCTTAACTGAAGTTTACTTCATATGTCTTTTGAGAAACATGTCAGAAGGGCAAAGTTTGTCAAAAACTTATGTTGCTTATTTCTCCAATCTATTGGAACTTCTGCATATTGATTTGTCTTATTTGGTGAAAACTATATCAGTCAATGGAAAGAAGTAAGGATTAGTTATTTTAAATAACTACAACAAGTGGAATTAGGCGAAGTTTCTATAACACAAGGATGTGCTACATTATGTATTCACCACCTTTTGTACTCAAGTGCTAATTGAGTTAAAGTCTAAAACCTTGTCAAGCCAATATAGCAAAGCACTTATGGGCAAAGGATGTAAGCACATCATGTTACTTTCAGAAAATTGTCTCCATATGACCTATTCCCGAAAAGACTTACTATGAATTATGTAAAAACAAGAAACCAATATTTCCTATCTTCATCAATTGTATGCTCTTGTTTTATCTTGAACTCTAAAGAAAATCCAAACTTGATTGATTCTAATGCTCAAAGTGGTATCATGTTATGATGTTATGAAAGCTTAAAAGGCTATAAAGTATATAACACTGAAACATTTTCTGAATCAACTCATATCACATTTGATGATAATCTTAACTCTAAAAAGTCAAAGCTAGTTGATAAACATGCAGGTACAGAGATTACCATTTCAAAATCTGAAGGTAATGGAGCTGCTGCTGAGGAACAAGAAGAAAGAAGATAAGAAGATGTTCAATAATAAGATTCTACTGGTTAAACTCCTATAGAGATAACCTTTCAAGAAGGACATTTCTGACCAATTATATGATCAAAAAGGAACTCATGATGTTGAAATTAAATGGATGATCATAAACAAGGAAGACGATGAAGGAGATCTCTCATCAGACAAAATTCACCATGTCAGTATTTACATGATTTCTGACAAAGTACTTATAGATACTTTTACAAGTTAAAAGTTATTCTATCAAGGAAAACGTAAAATTATTCATGGTTAGACATATCCTTTATAGGAATCTCGACACTATGGATATTGAAGAGTCCCTTGTTTAAAGTAATGTTAGACCTTAACTATCTGACACTTTTGGTAAATTACCTCTCCGAAATGAAAATTATTAGCTCTCTTTTCAATTTTCTTCATAAATGTATACCATGTGTCTTATCTTATGTCTTGGAACTCATATTGTACCTCTCTCTCTCTCTCTCTCTCTCTCTCTAAATTCTCATTTATTGAGCTGTCATTTTTTGTGGGGTATCTGAACCGTATCTCTTATATATTCAATTACGTTTTCCTTTTCGCTACTTAAAGCCTTGAATCACCCCTTCTTAGTTAGTTATCTCTCTCACCTCATGGCTTCAAGAACCTTTCACGGTGATGAATATTTTATTGAAATCATTTGTGAACGTCGTCCAAATATTCCAAGGTCCATAGAAAATAATTTGGGTCTTACTCAAAGTATTTATGTGCAAGGATGGTCCAATTACTTTGCGGCATTGTTTGGACCAATCTATCTTGACCTAGTCAGGAATTTCTGGTTGCATGTCGATGTTAAGTCAGATGGAGCCTCCATTCATTCATTTGTCTTTGGAAACTCTATCATTATCACCCCCAACATCTATCAGAGTTGCTATTGGTTGAGCCCAAATAGGAGTTACTGTAGAAGTTTTTCATAACAGATACTCCTTTGCTGAGAGACTCCACACTATTAATAATATATCTCATGAATATAGTCACACCATTGTTTCCAATCTTCTTCCAGGTGCTTCAGTCTGGTTTCAGCTTGTGTTGACAAACTTTAGACCTAGAACTTATATCCTGAACACCCTAACCTATGATGATAGACTTCTCATCTACTTTCTTGTTCATCGCATTAGAGTCAACTTACCTCAATCCATCTTTAACTATCTAAGGGAATAAATTATTACTTCCAGAACTCAACCCCAGCTCTTTATACCTTTTTCTAGAGTTCTCTCCATTCTATTCACAAGGGCCAGGATTATTGGAGCAATTCACCAAAATGGTCCATAGGATGTCCTTGAGGATGTTTTCTGGGAAGTTCTATAAGTTTAGTTGTTTAGAGGTTATTCCTACTTGTCGTCCGTCTATCTTCTCTGTTTAAACAAGTGTTATATCGAATTGTTGTTCATGTTTAAATAATCAAATGTTTTGTCTTGTTGTGTTATGATTTTATTGGATATATGGGCGCTAACTCAATATTTTCATTTTCATAAAATCTTACCAAACATTTTTTAATCTCATGTTTAAAAGACATAACTTAACTCAATTCTTTTATCCAAACAAATTCTCTGGTATAAAAATGCTATCTTCAAAGATTCATTTCTCTATTATGTTTTTGATTGCTGAAAAAGGGGGAGAAAGTAAAATGATATTTTGATATTATTTATTCTTAGAGTATTAAACTCAAACATATAAAATTTGTTACTACTAACTATTTTTTTGATGTTTTCTATATAGGAACTCTAAACAAGTTCACTGAGTTTATTCTAAGACAGATTGAAGATGAAGATCCTAATGCAAAGATTGAAAACCTTATGGATGAAATCAACTCTGATTTTATATAGAATATGTTATACACTTTTTGAATATATGAATATTCAAATAGATGTACCAAACACAATTCAGAAGTTATAAACTTACTGAAAGTAAGGTATTCTTGCTTGATATCATAGTATTTAGAAGTTGTTAACTTTATGAAAGTATGAAATTTTAAATCAAAGCTCAGAAGTTGTGCTCTCCTAAGGGGAGAAAAGTCAACATTCTGATGCATTCTATCATACCGAGATGCCACTCAGAAGTTGTGCTTTGATACATGTGCTTCAATAACGTACACTTTATTTAGAAGTTGTGAACTGTCAGAATGTATGATACAAGGTGAATGAGTTTGACCCTCCACAAACCCCTAATGTCATTACTGCTCTTATGCCCAGTCATGGTAAAGGTGTCAATGCTATTGATGATGTCTCTTTTTTCTCCACCATCGATGATTTTACTACTCCATTGTTGACCATTAAGAAAATCTGCTGAGAGCCGTTTTATTTCCTTGCTGCCTTGAAAATTGTTACCATTGTGCTTTCCAAACTAATGGATGCATGTGGCTGAAGAAAGGTATTCAACACCTGATTGATAGCCATGAAATTCTGTTCGAGAAAACTCCGTCCATAAAAATTTAACTCAAGACGTTTCCATAATCACCATTTTAAATACTCTTATTAGGATCACCTCTAAAGGCCCTATAAGGATTTCTACTGAGCCAATATTAGCTCCCTTAATCATTACTACACCGGGGCCAGTCCCCTATTCCTATGACAAATTTGTACCCTGGAACTATGGGGAAGAAGTTTATTATCACGGTGTCAAGCAAGAGCCATGGATTGTTGAAAATGAAGATGCTGAAATTACAAACGTTGTCGCAACTAGTAAGGTCACTAGGACAAAAAGGGTCTTCTCTCCGGAGATCTCCCCTCCAATAACTACAATAACACCTGTTTGCATTCCAGCTGTTGGGCCAACTACCAATGCCCGAGGTAAGGAAAATCATCCAAAAAAGTGATTACAAAATAGTGGAGCAACTGGGAAAGACACCTTCAAATATATTTATGTTGTCCTTGCTATTATGCTCTAAAGCACATGGACAATCTCTATTGAAGTTTCTGAAGAAGGCCCATGTACCTCAAGAGACCACTGCTGATCAATTTGAGAATCGTGTGGCAAGCCTAACTGCTGATAACGATTTAGGATTTTCATATGGAGATTTAACTCCAGTGGTGTTTACTGTGAAAAATGGTAAACAACCGCTGATCTTCCAAAAGGTTGCTTATTTGATGACTCGCAGGATCGATCATATTGATCCTAAGACATGGTTGATTTTTGGAGTTTAAAGGCTTTGAAATAAAGATTTTCGATTAATCCTAATGGTGATTAATGCAAGTAAAGTAGAGAAACTTTAAATAAATTGCATGGAGAAAAGCTTGATAAAGTAAACAAAAAGCAATAGAGTTATTAAATAAATGACTTCGACTGAAGTAAATGAGTGAAAGCGATAAATTGCTTGAATGTAAAAGACTTTGATTAAGGTAAATGGTGTTTCACACATACATTCTCAATGATTCTTTCTCTCACGCTGGGTATATGAATCTAAATGAGTGACTTGTATACAATGATGAACACCTCATAACTTCGTGAACACTTAGTATTTATACTAAAAAAAATCCTAAGTAACTGCTGGGCAGTCACACCGCTTCATGATAACACCACATGGCATGCTCACAACCTTCGACGCCTATGTGCACGACACGTTGCGCTTGGTAACTACTGGGAACCGTCTTCCCTCCAATAATTCAAAATTCAAACCGTTCGATCTTGGGAATCAGGGACCTTGGTCGCGAGGTTGCTCCTTCGACGTCGAAGACAACAAGATTCCAACTTAAAGGAATTTCTCTAAGTATCTTGTCATTCTTTGATGAGCCTTTGACGTGATCAGCTGGTCGAAGCCTTCTTGTGTAGGAAACTCTTTTGACTCAATTAATGATCTATATAATAATAGAATGTGGGTGTCGAATTTAGGAGCCAACAAATTGCCCCCCAAGAATGTCTTATTTCGACGCTCAAAAGAAAAAGGCATTCTTTGATATTCCATTCGACACCTGTCCTTCACTCTCAGCCACAAATTAGTTTGTGTGCTTTTCATCTCCTACCAACCAACTGACAAACTCAAAAAGTCATCATTTCACCTTTTCCCAAGACGTCACTTCAGTAAGGCACTTTGCACGCACGATGGCCTTTCATATGCTGTCATCATGACCATTCTCTAAAATCGAGGAAGCATGCTGCAACGTTTCCGTTTCTCAGAACGGTTACAACACCAAATATGTGCCACGTGCCCCACTCTTGTCTGTGGCATTAAATGACCTTGAGCCCTGTGATTTTTCAATCACTATAAATAGCACTAAGTGCCTCAGTTGGACTCTTTATGCTTTCTTGCATCCAAACCTTCGATCGAACGAAATTTTCTGCAAACAAACCTTTGCTTCTTCCTCTCCAATCCCAGTAATCTTTATTCTTCATCCATCCTCATCTCAAACCAAAAAATGGCTTCACGCACTCGTGCTCCCAATGCCCCAAGAGTTAGCAATCCCTCCAAGACTGCTCAACCAGAAATCTTCTCAACCGCTCCGGTAGTTAACTCCATGGGAATGTGAAGGGTTCCTGAACCCATGGGTGAGGTTGAACGTGAAACCTATGGCTCTTAACTGCTGATTCCCGTTGGATATTCCAACCAAGTTTTTGCCATGTCAGGCCCTCTTTCAACATGCATCACTGACCCCACAAAAATTGAGGGTTTCTTCCCCGCGCATGCGGCACTCAAACCTATTGGGTGCTCAAAGAAAGCAAAAGATGATACTGAAGATCCTGCGAAGGAGAAAATATATCTTCGGTTCTTTAACAGGGGGGTTAGGGCTTTTCGATCCAGCCCTAGTCTTACTCCAGAATATACCGCTTGGCTCCTTAAGATGGAGAAGTGTCAGGCTTCGATTTGGAAAGGCATGGGCATTTATGACCTGGTCATGTTGTCCAAAACTGACCTTAACTACTGTCCCGACATACTGGTAGCTTCATTGTTGTTTTGGGAATACACTCACTATACCTTCCACTTGCCTTGTGGAATGGTTACGTCCACCCTCTTCGATGTGGCTGCCATTACTGGTCTTCGACCAACTGGGGACTACTTTGACCCAGAGGAAATGTATGAAGACCAGATTGGTTTTTCTGCTACCAAACCCACCTACACCACTTACACCAACCATTACCATGACAAGTCGACGGCGGTGGTGACTGATGTGGAGCACATCGCATTTCTAGCCCTATGGTTGTCGCGCTTCGTGTTCTGCACGAAATCCGTGCAGGTCACGAAGAAAATGGTCACCCTTGCTACTCAACTTCATCACGGTCAAAACATCTGTTTGGCCGAATTAATATTGGCGAATTTGTATGAGTTGATAAGAAGTGGAGCGGCTCAATTGAAAGTAATCGAAAATAGAGCCAGCTTGCTGCTTGTTGGTCCCTTCTGGCTACTTCAACTCTGGTTGAATGCCACTTTCGAGTCTTTTCTTCCCCAGAAGCCTCAAATAAACGAACAGGCTCCTGAGATAGCTAGAAGGCGTGTCGAAGGCACCAGGATTGCCTTATTGACTCCTACTGAGGATGGGCTGGAACTACAAAAGACCTTTGCAAAACTTCGTTCAGATGTTTGCAGGGAGGAAGGAATTTACCTCAACCATGGCCCCTTTCGCAGGTCGAAAGTGTGGTCCAGGATGGTTTACCAGGCCCCATCCTAAATCATCATAGGATCCTCACTTTGAAGAGCATACAACAATGTGGGAAGCGTTTCTCACTCCAAGGATAATGCCGTTGCGTTTCAAGAGTTCAAAGAATCAGCTGAGCCTGATTGCCTACCAGCCGAATCTTGTCTCTCGACAATTTGGAATTATCCAATCGCTTCCTTCTCCAATTTATCCTCGGGAGAAATCATTGTTGTTCTTTTCTACTGACTACTCTGAAGAATCCTCTACTAGGAATATTAGTAGGTACGTTGGTCGGACCGTACTATCATTGTTCGACTACCAACTCAATTTCCTCTATTCACCAGCTTTTGAAGACTGGTGGAAGAGATATTACGTCGAAGAGTTCCTCGACGAGAAGGACTTTGCAGACGAACTCAAGAAGTCCTTCGTCATGGTCCTTGATAAAATAAAGAAATGTACGTTCCCTCAAATTATATTTGTCTTTTCATTTCAACTTATATCTGCCAAATATAACTTGTGAACGTTTCTTCTTTCAGTTGTTCGAAAACCTGTGGCTAAGAAGGCCACAGACAGCCATCAGGGTGGATGTCCCTCTGCAAAACCTCCAGTACAAGTAACAAATTTTTTTTCTTGTTTCCTTCTATGATTTTAAACATTCTGGTTCCCGATGCTGTGTTTTAAATCGACTCCATTTGGGATTTTCAAGAACCTGCGCCTAAGAAGTGACCTATATTAACGGTCGAAACTTCGAGTGGCGACGAGGAGGAATCTCCTCCTGTTCCTCTCAAATAGAGAAAGCTGAAAAAGGCTGCCCCTGCCCCTGAACCTCGACCTGTGATGAGAACTAAAGTCACAGGGAATAAACCCAGGCCACCCCCTGTGATCATCAAAGAACCCACGGAGGAGGAGCTAAATGTCTTTCTCAGTAATCCTGTTGAGAGCGACAACTCCAGCCCTGGGGCTGAGGTTCCTGTACATGTAATGCCTCTGACCACTTTTAACTTAAGTGTCGATGATCACCTTCGATTGTACATCTCTCTAATCAGAATATTTTTCCTTTTCTATTTTTAGGAAACGACTGGAACTTCAGCGCTAGTTGGGCATCCTGTCGAAGGTTCTAATACCTTCGTAAACAGCGCAGGGGAACCCACCTACAATCCTTCTTCTTTCGTCAGTTCTGCTAACGAAGTGAATCAAACTTCGGAGCCGCAGGACTCTGCTGACCATAGCAGACAACGCGAAGAGGAACTGGTGGATGATGAGTTTCTTGCTGAAACAGAGGATGCCCCTGAGAAGCATCACCAGGAGGAAGCTCACGTGGTCAACGAGACATAAGGGCAGCATGATGAAGAAGGTCATGTTGACGCCGATGCTCTTGAAAATTCTCAGCCCCAAGCCACCATTGCCACAGAAAAGGTTACCTCGACAAAGCCCAGGTCTAAAGAGGACTTGGCCCTCCTGAAGCAAAATGATCCAATTGGCTATCTGAACGCCATCATCGAGAGCAGGGAAAATTCATCTGACCCCAGTCATGATGCTTCTACTGCATCAGGGAAGTCTACTTCGACTTCTCCTCTCGATGATGTCTTAAAGAAAGTTAAGGCTCAATTCTTTAAGAGGGATCTAATGAAGGCTTTGGTAGGGGATCCTACTGCCCAGTCTTGTTTGGGGGTTGTCTTGGGTGCAGTCGATTTGCTTGCTGTTTCTCCAGATATTTCCAGCTTCATCTTGGAGTTATACTCCATTATTGACCAAGTCTCTGCGGACTATAATCGTCGAAGGGGGTTCAACAGCCAACTCGAAACGCTGCATGGCAAGAGTTCTTCTGCTTGGACTAAAGTAGCTGAATCGACTTCTCGAATTGCAGAATTATCGAAACAGAGAACTTCCAAGCAACAGGAAATCGAAGCCATAGATCAGGATAATGCCTCTATACGGGCGCAGATCGAGGAGTTGGAAGCCAGGTTAAACGCTAATACTAAGCGCAAGGAAGAACTTCTTTCGACTTTTTCAGACGCAGAGAGCCAAGATGAAGTTGCTCGAGGCCTAGAGTTCGCTGAAAGGGCCCAGGCTCTAGATGACCAGATTGCCAAAATCTCTCAGGCGAATGCCTTGTGTAACAAACGACTGGAGTTACAACGAGCCAAATATCTTCGTCTCAAAGCCTCTGTCCCTTTTTAATTTGCTCTGTACTTCATTGACCATGTACTGTAATTTTTGTAATACAATGTAGCCATTTTTGTTAATCAATGTTATTTTCCATTTTGGCTTTATGGTTAATTTAGTCATTAATTATTATTTATTTTGATCTCTTGGAGCATAGGTTTATATTTTTTCAAATATTTGTCATTTACTCTCAAGAGTCTTTTATCTTCGCTTAACTCTTCGACCTCATAAGCTCCACCAGAAAAAGTTTGAATGATTTTGAAGGGTCCTTCCCACTTGGGTGACCATTTTCCCATGCTTCGATCTTTTCGATCCATAGGAAGAATTACCTTCCAAACTAGTTCTTCAGGCGTGAATGCCTTAGGTTTTACTTTCTTATTGTAAGAGTCTTCCACTCTTTTCTTCTGAATTCTCAGTAGGTCGAGAGCTCGTAGTCTTTCTTCATCTAAATCTACCAATTCATCTATCATCATATCCCAATAAACCTCAAAGGGAATATCTTGATGTCTTTGAACCCTTGCTGATTGAAGACAAATTTCTGCTGGCAGTACTGCGTCATGACCGTAAGTTAGCCGATATGGTGTTATACCTGTGGCTTCCTTTGGGGACGTTCGACAGGCCCATAAGATCTGGTCTAACGTTTTGTGCCAATTTTTTGGCTTCTTTCCCACATTCTTTTTGATCAGGCCAATCACTATTTTATTCGCCACTTCGACTTGACCATTTGCCTGCGCGTAATAAGGTGTTGATGTTAGGAGTCTGAAGCCTATTTCTTGAGCGAATTCCTGCATCTTTCAACCAGTGAACACTGACCCTCGATCAGTTGTTATAGTCTCGGGGATTCCAAATCTGTAGATAATGTTCTTTTAAATAAATTCAATGACATTTTCTTGGTCTGCGTTGACTAAAGGGATAACTTCGATCCATTTAGTGAAATAATTAATGCCTACCAGTATATATTTTTGGCTCTTCGATGATGCTGGTTGAATCTCTCCAATAAGATCCAACGCCCATCCTCTAAAAGGCCAAGGTTTCACTATTGAATGAAGCTCGCTTGCTGGTACATGTTGGATACCAGTGTGGACTTGGCATTCCTGGCAACCCTTCGCGAACTCGACACAATCTTTCAAGATAGTAGGCCAATATAGCCCTTGTCGAAACAACAACCATTTCATCTTATGACCTACTTGGTGAGCTCCACATGCTCCAGCATGCGTAGTCGAAAGGGCTATGTATGCTTCGGTTTCGCTTAAGCACTTTAATAATACCACTTCAGGCGTCTTTTTGAACAACTCATTCCCCATGAGTACGTAACTTAACGCCCTATATTTTATTTTCCGTTCTGTCAAAGCTGCTGGATTTTGCAGGTAATCTACAATGGGTTTCCTCCGGTCTTCTCTGATAAATTGTCTATGAACGTAATTTCGAAATTCCTTTGATCGACATATCCTAGTCTTGTCGATTCCAAATCGGTTGGAGACAAGCTGGTTGCTGTTATTTTTTCTCGAACTTCGATTGCTCTTTGTAATCTCGTTTTTGAAATCTTATACCCAGATGCAATTTGTGCCAAATCATTGGCTACTTGGTTTTCCAATCTAGGTATGTGTCGAATATTAACCACTTCGAATTTTTTCAATAAATGATTTGCTATCACAAAGTACATAATGAGATTTTCCCTTATACATTTTTACTCTTTTTTGACTTGCTTAATGACTAACTCTGAGTCTCCCATTATTTCGACTCGAGTTGCCCCCAATTCCAACAATATTTCAAGGCCAATAATTAGAGCTTCATATTCAGCCTCATTGTTCGAACAAGTACCTTCTATCTTGTACTTGAATGTTGTTGGAATTTTTTCTGGAGAAATAATTAAGACCCCTACTCCCATTCCATCTATATGGCTGGAACCATCGAAGTCAAATTTCCAGGGTTCTATCTCCATGTAATTTATATTTTCACCCTGAATTGAGTGGTCGACTATAAAGTCTGCTACCACTTGTCCTTTCACTGCCTTAAGAGGCATAAAGGTCAATGAATACTCAGTTAATGCTAACGCCCATTTGCCAATTCGACTGTGCAAGATGGGTTTCGACAACATGTATTTGAAAACATCAAAATGGGACGAAACATACACATCAACTGGTTTTATATATTGTTTGAGCTTTGTACAATAGAAATAGAGACATAGACATAATTTTTCAACTTCGCTATATCTAGTTTCTGCATCGTTCAAAACCCTGCTAAGGTAGTAAATGGGTCTTTCGACTCCATTTTCATCTTCTTGGGCTAACATGCTTCCCAAAGTTTTGTCGGATGCAGCTATGTAAAATCTCATACTCCTATTGCTACAAGGAGGCACCAAAATAGGTGGCTTGGTGAGGTACCTGTTGTACCCCAAAATTTGCCCTCCCATATTCTTCAAGACTTCTCAAGGGTTGCACAGTCCAAATGCTTCCTAAGCCAGTCAAAATTAGGGTTTTGTTTCGTGCAAGGAAATTGAGGTTTTCAATGGCTCAATCAAGTCACATATGTCTATATATATTGTCAAGCATCTACATGCCAAGTCTCAAGACTCACAATGCCAGTTTGCACAGTCAAAAGCCATATTTGGTTCACAATCAACTGCAGGGGTAAAATGGTCATTTTACAGTCAAAAGTCAAAAAATTTGGTCAACATCTTATTTTGAGCACACAATCATCATTTGATCAAGTCTTGATCATGATTCCACAAGCATGACTCAAAAATCATCAAAGATGCAAAAGTTGCTATTTTTGGACAGTTGAAAAGTCAACTGTAACTTGACCAAGGCATAACTTTTTCATGGTTCATCAGAAAAATCCCATCCAATGCTCATTTTGAAGGGGATGACATTTCCTATAACTCATCTTCACATTCCAAGTCCAAGAAATGCTCTCACAAAAAGTTATCAATTTCTACATTATAGGTCAATTTCAAAAGTCAACAAAAATGCACTTTAAGTCAAAGACCATAACTTGATATTGGTAAATCCAAATGACATGGGATCAAAGGCATTGGTTAGAGGACTTCAAGACCTTTCCAAAATGTCCAAGAACATGTTCATATGATCAAAATTGAGCAAGATATGCATTGGAGAAGTTGGGAAATTTTCATGAATTTGCAAAAGTCAACTATCCTTAAAACTTCAATTTTTGACAAAAGGGCCCACTTTCTTCCACTTGATTCAGCCTTTTCATGCCACACACGTGTCCCATGATTAATTTCAAGATCAAACATTTATTTTTCCATTTTTATTTATTTTTATTGATTTAATTCATTTTAAATCCATAATAATTCAAATAAAATCTAAAAATTAATGGAATAGCATCTTTGTGATTTGAATAGCTTTTATATGTCATGTGCCAACTCACAAATTCGTGCTAGTGGTTTTTGTGTATAAAATCTTGGATTTGCTCCAAATATGGAAAGTTCTTTAATGGTGGTCAACAAAATCTCAAAACTTCAATACACCAAGATTAAGGCCCAGCTGCTGACCTAATTTTGTTCTCACATACATAAGCAAGCAGTACAAACCTAATTCACGACCTAGACATTGCACAAACGGCCAAAGCAAAAGGGAAAAATTGTTGAAAAAAGTGTGAGATCAAAAACTGTGTTGCAAGCATTTTCAGACAAAAAAGAGCACGTGATCCTCTTCCTTGCCATCCCCTGAAACTAAAGCAATCACAAACACATCCTAAGACCACCTATACAACACTGTAAGTCATCACGAAGTCACCCCTGGACATGGAATCGTGATTCTCTATTCTTGCATTTTTTTTCTCAAAAACATTGGCATATTCATGTTTCTTGTTTAATTTCTAACCTGATGGCAATATTTGATTTCGTTTTTAAGCCTCATATGATGATACCCGCGCCTAGGGTTTGTGTGTGTTGTTTTTAGGCATTTTGTTTTCAGGTTAAATCAGAATAAACCATGAGCATGGATGGACTTAGGAGATAGAGACGAGACCAACCATGGTCTTGGAATGAGTTTTTGAGGCCTAGGGACGATTTTAAGAAAAGCCTACGAAACTACCTGCGGATAAAAATCTGCAGGTAAATAACCAGCAATTTTGTTGAAGAAGACGATGATGCGTCACAGCGTGATTGGCCCGTTTCAAACAATCGCGCGGTTTTTTTATTTTTTAAGCATTTATGTTGATTTACTAATATATTAACCACTTATTATTATTATTTCAATTGAACAAGGCAGTTGGTTTGGTTAAGGCGTGCAGGCATAGTCCCTTGGTGTTAGAACAATGTTTGAATCTACTACCCTATATTTAAGTTTTGATGATAACAAAGTGAAAAGATATAGTATTTATATGTTTCATGTTTGAACTATCTGCTGCCTAAAATTATTATGTTCTAACTTGCAGATACTCTGATTGGTATAAGCAAGATCACGTCTTTTCAGCATCAGAATTTGATTTCATACACCAGCATCAGAAGTTGCTACATCAGAACGTCAAGATCAGATAATCAACTCACGTACATGCTGAAGCTTGATGAACAAGACTGCGCTCAAACACTCTGATACAGAAACACAATAGTTCATCAGCAGCGAAGCAGAATCAGAATGAGCCAAGCCAGAACTTGCATTAAGTAAGCAACGGTACTGTGCATTGAAAGCTAATTAATTCCAACGGCCTCATTCTAGACAAGATCTGCTCAAAAAGGAAAGCTTGTTATTAGCATTGAATCAAGAATATTGCATTCAACGTTCATCTTCTCAAGTGCTATATAAACAAGGCTTTGAAGATTATAATGGCTAATGCTCTCAAAATCTCTACACGCACAAAGCTGAACCATAATCTTCATTCTACCAGTTTTGCTAAACCACATACTCTGATATTCCATTATTGTTTAGCAATCTAGTTTCTAAGCTTCATTTTGTGTATACATCACAGTTGTGATAAAGTTTTGTAGAAAACATCCACACACATTGTTTTATACCTTTGTAAGAAAGTGTTGCCTTGACAAACCGGGTTGTGGTTTGAATCAAGAAGGCTTTAGCAGTTGTTAAAGCAGTCTGTAATATTCAGTTGAATATAGTGAATTAAGACCTCGTTGGAGAGAGGCGAAATCACCTTGACGGGTGGACTGGAGTAGTTTGAGATCAAACGAACCAGGATAAAAATATCTTGTCAATTGCTTTAGATTTCAGTTTTACAATTCAACCCCCCCTTCTTGTGTTTTTCACCCCTTCACTTGGGACCTGGGTTCGAATCCCAGGTCCCCCAAAATATTCATTCTCTTTTTTTTCCACATAATTGTGTGCAGGGCTCAAAAGAAGTTGTACCATATACCTCCAGTTCACAAAGCGCCATGTGGCCTCAAGCGTGGATCCTGTGGCCAAAGATGATGACCACCATACACCTTGGTCAAAGCACACGCAGCCAATCTCCAAAAGTCAAATGGATTGAATTGTTAATGGGCCTGGAATCTGCTTGCTCACCTCCTAAGCTAACCCAAACCCCCCATGAGTTTGCCTCTTTATTTTTTCTTTTATATTTTTTATTTTACTCATTTAAAATTAATTCCTAATTGATTATTAACTAGATAATTATTTTTCACAATAAAATTCAGAAAACCAAAAAAATATTTTTATTAATTTCAATTACTTTTTGTAAATAAATTCATTAATTAATTTAGTTGTTTAATTAGGTTAATTGTAATCTTTTTCACATTAAATAAAATCAAATCTAGAATTAGGTTTTTCCTTTGACACTTTTAATTTCTTTTTTTATTTTATTTCATTAAAAACATAAAACCACAAAAATACTTTTTCTTGTAAATAATTAATTAATTAGTTATTAGGTTTAATATTTCATTAATTGCAAAAAAAAAGGACAAATTCAATTCTTTTCTCAAAAAAGGGTCAAAACCCCAAAGACGTCCCGATTCAATCTTTCGCGCGCATGTTTATTTTAATTCATTATATTTATGTATCTGTTCCGGAAATGTAATAGTTAATTAGGCTTTTATCGCTTTATTTACTTTTCTCGCATTTATTTTCCAAACGGGTTTTGTTTTTGGCGATGTATATACCCGCGCCTTGTAATAGCGTAGATTTACCTTTCCGCAATTTATTTTCCGCACTCTTAACTGTTAATATGCATGACAAGATTTGTATGACAAATAAAATCAATCTGTAGCTCACAAATAACATGTACAAAATAATCTTAACTGAATTTGACACACATGCACATGCCACCCCTAGGGTACGCCTCACTTGGTTTCCTCGAGGTGATCGTCAAGTATAAGGTGTTTTAGAGGTCGCCCTCCTGTCTAAAGATCCAGTTGCCTCGAAACGGTTTCCTCGGATAAAAAGGATCTAGGAAATTAGGGTTACCGCTAAGGCGTCCTACTATTGCTTTGGTGACCACACATGTCCCTAATAGTCGAATTGACCCGAATAACTCCAACGACGGTGCTTCCTACTTCTCAATAGTGGGATAGTACTGTCTAAAGGACTCTTACACAGCCTAATTCCTTAGAGTAGGTAGATTTCTCCTGGGTACTTGCTCTTTCAAAAACAAAACAAACTTTTCGCACTCACACTTTCAAAAAGTTTTCAAACAAATACTTCATACACTCTTGAGGACTGATACAAGACTTACTTAGAAACTTTCAAAACGAAACTTTTTTTCAAAACCCACAAACACTTGAAAAGCAAACAAATTTTTGAAAACATAATGAGCAAGTACCTAAGAACCCGTGGATAACCACGGATAGAAAGGGTGCTAACACCTTCCCTTTCTATAATCTACCTCCCGAACCGAGAGACATCTCGAAAAAGGATTTTTGCTGTGCTTTTGTCCTTTCCTTGTTGGAGAACATAAAAGACGGTGGCGACTCTTGCTTACCGCGACATTTCACGAACCAGCTTAAAAAACAGTCAGTTCTATTTCCACCGATCACAGAACTGGAGACTCTGCTGGGGATCTAAAAAAAGTGAGGTGTACCTTAGGATTAGACCACTCTTGTTTTCAATTGCTTGCTTTGATTGCTTTAATGTTGTGGGCCTGTTTTGGGAGTTTCATAGATCCTAACCCGGATCTGGGGGATACCTTTTAGGTAGCAACAAACTGTGAGGGAACTGTGCGGGGTATACCGACACGGTTGAAGCAGTTGCTACATTGATGTGGCACTTTGGTGAGTATCGGTAACCCTTGAGTCAAGTCAAGGAGAGTACGGGGCCGCCGCGTGGTGTCGTGAAGCATCAACTGACCTTAGGAACCTTACTTGACCATCCTGGCCTCTTTAGGGGTAGTGAGATGACCGACTTTGGTGCAGTCCGAAGTTGGTAGATACTCGATACTACACTCATTGAGGGTTGTTTTCTTGGAATATTTTGATCGCCAGTTCAGTGGCTAAATCAAAACAATGAACATAGAAAACAACCCAATGATATTGAGCTCCTTAGAACCCGGTTACTTTTGATAGGACAGGTTTGAGCCCACCAACTTCAAGAGGGTAATACCTAGACCTCATGCTGGCCTAAACTCTAAGGGCTGTCTGGTGTGACTTGTGTGCCTTATCATGTTTGCTTTTGTGGATACTTGTGGTGTGTTTTTATCATAACATCATAAAACATCATAAAGCATCATATGCATTTACTAACCACTTCAAGGGTTCGAATCTTCATCTTTGTTCTTGTTTTGTAGAACGTGGAAACTATCTGCAGAAAGACAATTCAGGTTAACCTTGTAAGGATCCCTCCTCAGCTTAAGGAGCTTACATCCAGGATTCCCGAGAACTCTTCCTTCAGTGAAAGGCATGGTAGACTCATCAGCTTGGTCAACACCAAGATTAAAGAAGATATGATAAAAGTTCTCTTCCAGTTCTTTGACCCTTTGCACCACTGTTTTACTTTCCCGGATTATCAATTGGTGCCTACTTTGGAAGAGTTTTCTCAGCTTCTGAGGGTTCCCATTCTCAGTCAACTACCCTACAACGGTACGGAAAGGGAACCAAAACTTGAAGAGGTTGCTAAAGCATTACACCTACAACCATCTGACATCAAGGGGCATTGGGAAACCAGAAGTGGTATCAAAGGATTCTTGGCAAAGTTCCTGTTTGAGAAAGCACAAGAATGTTGGAATTCCCTTGACCTACAAGCCTTTGAAGAAGTTGTGGCACTCCTTGTCTATGGGTTGGTGTTGTTCCCGAATCCGGATCAGCTTATAGATATCAATGCTGTCAAGATTTTCATGTCCAGGAATCCCATACCTACATTGCTTGGGGACGTCCTCCACTCATGTTACACTCGAACCATGAGAAAAAGAGATGTTCTCATGTGCTGCACTCCTCTCCTGGCAAGGTGGTTTATTTTGCACCTTCCACAATCATTTTTGAAGAACGGGCGGGGTTTGAGGTGGTCGCAACAACTGATGACCCTCACACATGCTGATATACATTGGTGTTCTCGGTCCAGAGAAAATGTCACTATTATTGATCGTTGCGGAGAGTTTCCTAATGTTCCTTTACTTGGAATCAGAGGAGGCATTACTTACAACCCGTGTCTGGCTTTGAGACAGTTTGGATATGCTCGGAGGGATGGCCCTCATGACATGTTGATTCCTGACATAGTTTTTGACTTCGACAACGATACGCAAGGACTTCGCCAGAGATTCATCAGAGCTTGGAGGATGCCCAACATGGTAGATAGTAAGACACTGGGGCACAAGAACTCCATCCCCCTTGAACCTTATCTCAAGTGGGTACGAGCCCGATCCCAGAAGCTGGTGATGCCATATCCTCATGTTCTCCCCGTGATCAAAGAGCCAGTTTTGGAAGGAGAGGTGCCCTACACCATTCAACATCCTGACATGCCGACATCTTGGAAAGAAATGCAAAAGAGATGGATCCAACTTAAGGAAGAGCGAAATTCTCTTGAAACTAGTCTACATGCTAGTGAGAAGAAGGTCTTGGAGCTCACCCGCCTACTGCACGAGGAAAAGACTCTCAACACTTACATCGCTCCAAAGAGGATGCGCAGTGTCTTTTGGGATTAATTATTTTGTAATGTTTTGCCCATGAGGCCCTGATGTACTGAACATATTATTTCTTAATATAACGTGTGTTCCTTTTTTGTCTACAACGAATTTGAACTTTCGAACCTTTGAATGCATTGCACAAATAGCATATCATGCATCATGTGCATAACATGTACTCTTTTTCTACAGGTTGCTTAATCTTCTTCGCTATTTATTTCAGCAATCATCATGAATCCTGAACCTACTACTGAACAAGCTATCAAGGCCCTCCAGGCCCAGAACGCCCAGTTTTAGGAATTGGTCATGAGCTTAGCCCAGGGTCAACAGGAGTTGAAGACTCTGCTCTTGAAGGAAAAGAAGAAGAAGAAGAAGAAGAAGAGGACTGTGCTGTTTAACACCGGGCGTAGATATGGGAATACACTGCAGAATGAAGCTGAGCTGACTACCCCATCTGTTGGGAAAGACAGCCCCCAAGGGAGAGAGGTTCCTAGTCCCGTGGTGTTTGACAACGAGACAGATTACAATGATGAACAGTACCCTCCTGCTGAGGACAGGTACAAGCAGCTGGAGGACCGATTAAGTGCTATGGAGATCTAACGCGTGCCTGGTTTGGATTTTGGAGATCTAGGTTTATCTTTTGGGGTGGTGATCCCACACAAGTTCAAGGCACCTGCCTTTGTGAAGTACGACGGGGCTTCCTGTCCTAAGCTGCATCTCAGATCATATGTAAGGAAGATCCAACCTTACACTGCAGACAAGAATCTATGGATCCATTTCTTCCAGGATAGTCTTTCAGGGACTCATCTCGAATGGTTCTATCAGCTGGATGGAGCCAGTATTCGAAACTGGGAGGACTTGGCTACTGCATTTTATAAGTAGTATCAGTACAATTCCGACCTCGCTCCCACGCGTACCCAACTCCAGGGTATGTCACTTGGGACGAGTGAAGGTTTTAAGGAGTACGCGCAAAAGTGGAGAGACCTGGCTGGCAGGGTGCAACCACCATTGACTGACCGTGAACTCGTGGACATGTTCTTGGGGACCCTGTTTGGTCCGTTCTTCAACCATCTGATTGGTAATTCTTCTGCTGGGTTTACAGATCTGATCTTAACCGGTGAAAGGATAGAAGCTGGTATCAAGTCGGGGAAGATATAGAAAGGTGCCTCCTCGAGTACTGAAAAGAAGCCCTTCAAGAAGGAAGCTAGTGCTGTTTATGGTCCAAGGAGACAGAACAAACCAGAACGCCGCCAAGCTGTCAACGCGGTGGTAATTTCAAAGCCTGCTGCTGCTCCTCAACAATATAACCAACCAAGGGGTGAGAGACCCAAAAGGCAGTACACTCGGCTCAGTATGACCCTGTCTCAGATATTGCCACAACTACTGTCGACCAATCTGGTAACTGTCAAGGAAGCTCCGAAGGTGGTAAACACAACATCTCCAAAGTATAATCCCAACGCCCGCTGCGCTTATCACTCTGACAGCCCGGGGCATAACACAGATGATTGTTGGGCTCTGAGGAATAAGGTTCAAGACCTTATTGATGCTAAAGAGGTACAGTTCAAGGCGCCCGAGAGGCCTAATGTGGTGACAGCTCCCATGCCCAACCATGGAGTAAATGCTATTGGGGATGATGACGATGTGGAGGAATCCGAATTTGACAGCTGGATCTACCCAACGACCAACGGTGGACCAAGCAACTGGACTGCGAAAGACTTCACACCTATTACTTTTGTCACTCAGTAATGAACTCCTTTGTTTTGAATTTGTAACGAACAATAATTTGAAACTTTATGGCCCGGTGTCTTACCCGGGGCACCGTGGCTTCATTTGTGAGGGCTTATTATTTGTCATTTTCATATATCATGAATAAAAGCATTGGACGTTTTTGCATTTCAAATCTTGCGCTCCTTTTCTTTCTTTATTATATATATTGCAAAACAGCTATATTTACACACACTCACCTATATAGGTTCCAATCCACTCTGGATCTCACTGGTAACGACTCTACTACTGCCAGTTATGACTTTGAAAATCCGATCAACTTAGCCGAAGACGAAGGTGAAGATGATTGCGAAGTGCCTGGTGAGCTTACAAGACTGTTACTCCAGGAAGAGAGGGCCATTCAGCCACATGAAGAGCCAGTGGAAACGGTAAATCTGGGTACTGAGACAGACAGAAAGGAGGTCAAGATTGGTGCCAATCTGGAGCTTAGTGTGAAATAGCGGTTGATTCAGATGTTGCATGACTATGTGGAAATCTTTGCCTGGTCCTACGAAGACATGCCTGGGTTGGATACTGACATCGTGGTTCATCATTTGCCTACCAAGGAAGACTACCCTCCGGTTAAACAGAAGGTCCGCCGTATGCGTCCAGAGATGTCCGAGAAAATCAAAGCTGAGGTTATGAAACAATTTGACGCTGGTTTTCTAGCAGTGACTTCTTACCCTCAGTGGGTTGCCAACGTGGTTCCAGTGCCGAAGAAGGATGGTAAGGTCCGAATGTGTGTTGATTACAGGGATTTGAACAGGGCGAGCCCTAAGGATGATTTCCCTCTGCCTCATATCGACGTTCTGGTTGACAACACTGCTTAGCATAAAGTATTCTCCTTCATGGACGGCTTCTCCGGTTATAATTAAATTAAGATGGCTCCTGAAGACATGGAGAAGACCACTTTTGTTACTCAGTGGGGCACCTTTTGCTACAAGGTCATGCCTTTTGGGTTGAAGAATGTTGGGGCAACCTACCAACGTGCCATGGTTGCTTTATTTTATGACATGATCCATCATGAGATCGAAGTGTACGTCGATGATATGATTGCAAGGTCCCAAACGGAGGAGGAACATCTTGACCATCTACAGAAGCTGTTTGAAGTTGTACAAGCTGAGGTTGAACCCAAACAAGTGCACCTTTGGGGTGAGATCTGGAAAACTGCTAGGCTTCATCGTAAGAGACAAAGGTATTCAAGTAGACCCTGCCAAGGTGAAAGCGATACAAGAGATGCCAGCTCCCAAGATAGAGAAGGAAGTTAGAGGCTTTCTAGGACGGCTGAACTACATTGCCCGATTCATCTCACATATAACTGCTACCTGTGAACCAATCTTCAAGCTGCTGAAGAAAGATCAAGTAGTATGTTGGAATGATGAATGTCAGGCCGCTTTCGAAAGAATCAAAGAGTATCTCCAAGAACCACCCATTCTTATGCCTCCGGTTGAAGGAAGACCTCTAATCTTATACTTGACAGTACTGGACAACTCAATGGGGTGTGTGCTGGGGAAGCATGACGAGTTTTGCCGAAAAGAGCACGCTATTTATTACCTTAGCAAAAAGTTTACCGACTGTGAGACCCGATACTCACTGCTTGAGAAAACTTGCTGCGCTTTGGTATGGGCTGCTCGCCGGCTGAGACATTATATGTTGACTCACACTACTCTGTTGATTTCAAAAATGGATCCAATCAAGTACATCTTCGAAAAGCCTGCCTTGTCCGGAAGAATAGCAAGATGGCAGATGATCTTGACGGAATATGACATCCAGTACACGACTCAAAAAGCAATCAAGGGAAGTGTATTGGCCGACCATTTGGCACACCAGGCAGTGGATGACTACCAATCTATGAACTTTGAATTTCCAGACGAGGATATCATGGTAGTGACTGATTGTGAAATACCTGGACCGAATGAAGGACCTGAAAAAGGATCCCGATGGTCTATGCACTTTGACGGAGCCTCAAACGCTTTGGGTAACGGTATTGGCATCGTGATCATATCCCCTAAAGGCACTCATACTCCACTCACTGCCCGACTATGTTTCAACTGCACCAACAACATGGCAGAGTATGAAGCATGTATCATGGGTCTTCAAGCTGCAATTGACTTAAGGATCAAGTTTCTGAGTGTCTTCGTAGATTCTGCTCTCGTGATCAATCAGATCAAAGGCGAGTAGGATACGAAACACCCAAATCCTATTCCTTACAAAGAGTATGTGTTGACATTTATTCCCCACTTCGAGGAGATAACTTTTAAACACTTCCCAAGAGAGGAGAATCAGTTTGCGAACGCGCTGGCTACGATGTCTTCTATGTTCAAAGTCAAATGGGATAACGAAGCTCCCTAGATCATTATCTGGAAATTGGATGAACCTGCACATTGTTGCGACCTTGAGGCTGAAGAGGTAACTGAGAAACCTTGGTATCATGAAGTGAAGAGGTACCTTGAAGCTCAAGAATACCCCGAGGGTGCATCTGTTAATGACAAGAAGTTCCTGAGAAGGTTTGTGGCAAAGTTCTTCCTCAGCAATGGCATTCTATACAAGCGAAACCATGATTCAACTTTACTGCGTTGTGTGGATAAGACGGAAGCAGAAAGAATCATGGCAGAGCTGCATGAGGGTACCTTTGGAACACATTCCAGTGGACATACCATGGCAAAGAAAATCCTTCGGGCAGGATATTTCTGGTCCACAATGGAAGCCGACTGTTACCAACATTCTCGGACGTGTCACAAATGCCAGATCTATGCTGATAAGGTGCACATTCCTCCAGTCCCTCTGAACGTCTTGACATCACCATGGCCTTTTGCAATGTGGGGCATTGATATGATCGGCGAGATCAGACCTACGGCATCCAACGGGCATCGCTTCATCCTGGTAGCGATTGATTACTTCACAAAGTGGGTTGAAGCAGCTTCCTACGCTACGGTAACCAAGAACGTCGTGGCACGGTTCATTCGGCATAACCTGATCTGCCGATACGGCGTCCCGGAGAGGATCATTACGGGCAATGGTACCAATCTTAACAACAAGATGATCACTGAGCTCTGCGAGCAATTCAAGATACAGCACCACAACTCTTCTCCTTACCGGCCGAAGATGAATGGGGCTGTAGAAGCAGCTAATAAGAATATTAAGAAGATTGTGCAGAAGATGACAGTGACCTACAAAGATTGGCAAGAGATGTTACCGTTTGCTCTTCATGGGTATCGTACCTCAGCACAGACGTCAACAGGGGCAACACCCTTTTCCTTGGTCTATGGCATGGAGGCAGTCTTGCCTATTGAAGTCCAGATACCCTCTCTCCGGATAATGAAGGATGCAGGTTTGAATGAAGATGACTGGATCCAGACTCGGCTTGATCAATTAAACCTGATTGACGAAAAGAGACTCACTGCTATTTGTCATGGTCAGACGTACCAAAAACGGATGATCAAGGCATTTAACAAGAAAGTCAGACGACAAGAGTATCAAGTCAGAGACCTGGTAATCAAGCGCATCATTCTCCCTCAAGGTGATCCCAGGGGCAAATGGACCCCTACGTACGAAGGGCCATTTGTGGTTAAGAATATCTTCTCAGGAGGAGCCATGATTCTAACCACCATGGATGGTGACGACCTTCCTCACCCCGCCAATGCAGACATAGTAAAAAGATACTACGCATGAATTAAAGACCCACTAGGTTGACACACCTAGGCAAAAATAAGGGCTTCCCGGCGAACCAAAAGGGTTCGGGCAAAAATAAGGGATGAAATGAAAAAAAAATATGTACACCCGGCAAGTCGAAAACCTGAAAAGGCGGCTTGGGCAAAAATGGGTATCCCGGTGGACTAAAAACCCGAAAGGGCGGTCCAGGAAAAAGTTAGGGATAAGCGTAATGTTATGTCTCGTTGGATCACCTTGCATCCGGAATTCGGTATCAACTATCAGGTTCATACGGCATCAATCAATCAGCTTCATCTTCAACTAAGCAGCAAAGTGATGAGACGCTTGAAGACATAAAGGCGATAGCAGAGTGGGAACCCAGTGGGATTTTTCACATAGCTGTTTTGTTTTCATTTTCACAAAATGTATAAACTCTATATTGTTCGGTGGCGTTCTCTTACTAGGACGTCAGCCTCTTGTACACAAACTCCTATTTACAGGAAAATTTCAAAATCAATACAAATTCATTTTTTCAGACAAATGGCCAATTGTTTTTCCTTTATCTGTTTTGTTTTGCAAAGAACGTCCAATGTTCATTTTTGATATATGCATTTGACATTAATTGCTAACTCATAAGTATTTGCATACGAGACAAAGGACTAATTACGGGTGATATCAGAAACAGGGGAAATAAGAATTATCTAAGTGGTTTAGTTGCTCTGTCCACCAAGGTACCAAGGTAGGTTTGGCTGAAGAACGTAACCAGGATACCTTCACTCCCTGTAGAGTAAGACAAGATTCAACCATACTCTCCCCAAGTAGAGTTGGTCTCCTATCAACCCCGAAAAGGCACAGTACCTCCAGCAAGTCAGCGATACTCTCCCCAAGCAGAGTTAGTCTACTATCAGCCTTAAGGAAGTTGGGTATCCCTAGAAGATCTCAATATTCCCCAGCGGAGTATACAGATGTTCCTAAGCAAGCATCCCCGGAAGTCTTAATATTCCTCGACCGAAATATAAGATTATTCCCCGGCGGAATACCAGACACCCCAGTGGATCCATTCTCCAGTACAGTCCAAAAGTTTCCCCAAGAGAGTTGAATCAATCTCCCCAGTAGATTCTGGAAGCTTATCCCCAGTAGATTCTGGAAGCTTATCCTCCGCAGAGTGAAAAAGCATCTCCCCGACTTTATTCAGAAGGTTATTCCCCACCAGAGCTTATAATTGGGTTATCCTCAGCTAATTACCACGGAAAGATCGTCCTCGGAGAAGTTCTTCCTATCCCCGAGCGGAGTTCATCAAAATTCCCCAACAGTGCTTATCAACGGAATCCCCAACGAAGTTATCATCAAAATCTCAGCGAAGTATCTCTTTCCACAGAGTAATTCCCCGCAGAGTAATCTCTTCACCAAGTTTATTCCCCAACGGAGTCATCTTCTCCTACCGGTTTATTCTTGCAACCATCATCCCCAGCGGAAACGAAGAACTCTACCCTTCAACATCAGCCCAGGATTTAAACAAACTCCCGGCAGTCGTCAAGGATTTATTTTCCTAGACGAAAATACATTTATCACATTATCATATATCATAGCACATGCATATACGCATCATATCACACGATCTCATTTATCTTTGAGAACATCATGACATTATGCATTTCATACGTCATGACATTGCATACAACTAATGTCTTGCCTTTTCAGGAAAAGGTCAATCCAAAGATGATTACTATCAACTTTCGCAATTCCAGATTCGATTCCTGTATCTAGCCAGGGCATATCTGTGAGTAATTGATTGTAGATTCGATACCTGTATCCAGCCAGGGCATGTCTGCATGAAGAGTTTAGAGATTCGATACCTGTATCCAGCCAGGGCATATCTGTAGACGACCAATTCCAGATTCGATTCCTGTATCTAGCCAGGGCATATCTGTGAGTGATTGATTGTTAGATTCGATACCTGTATCCAGCCAGGGCATATCTGCATGAGGAGTTTAGAGATTCGATACCTATATCCAGCCAGGGAATATCTGTAAACGACCAGTTCCGGATTCAATACCTGTATCTAGCCAGGGCATATCTGTATACGACTAATTCCAGAATCGATACCTGTATCTAGCCAGGGCATATCTGTGAGTAATTCATTGTGGATTCGATACCTGTATCTAGCCAGGGCATGTCTGCATGAAGAGTTTAGAGATTCGATACCTGTATCCAGCCAGGGCATATCTGTAGACGACTAATTCCAGATTCGATACCTGTATCTATCCAGGGCATATCTGTGAGTAATTGATTGTGGTTTTGATACCTGTATCTAGCCAGGGCATATCTGCATGAAGAGTTAGAGATTCGATACCTGTATCCATCCAGGGCATATCTGTAGACGACTAATTCCAGATTCGATACCTGTATCTAGCCAGGGCATATCTGTGAGAGATTGATTGTGGATTCGACACCTGTATCTAGCCAGGGCATATCTGCAAGAAGAGTTTAGAGATTCGATACCTGTATCCAGCCAGGGCATATCTGTAGACGACTAATTCCAGATTCGATACTTGTATCTATCCAGGGCATATCTATGAGTGTTTGATTGTAGATTCGATACCTGTATCTAGCCAGGGCATATCTGCATGAAGAGTTTAGAGATTCGATACCTGTATCCAGCCAGGACATATCTGTAAACGGCCAGTTCCGGATTCGATACCTGTATCTAGCCAGGGCATATCTGTGAACGATTGATTGTAGATTCGATACCTGTATCTAGCTAGGGCATATCTGCATGAAGAGATTGAAGTTCCAGATTCGATACCTGTATCTAGCCAGGGCATATCTGTGAGCGATTGATTGTAGATTCGATACCTGTATCTAGCCAGGGCATATCTGCATGAAGAGTTTGAAGATCAACCCCTGTAACAGGCCAGGAAATTATCTTTCTTTCTCAGGTACGCAAGTTCTTGCTAAGGAATCTCTTACGCGATCGACACCTCCTGATGGCATCCTTAAGCCCATCTCCACAACTATCCATTACACTTCCAAATGGCATCCATAAGCCCATTCACGACAAGATTATGTCACATCTCCAGATGGAATCTATAAGCCCATCCTCCCATCCACCATCTCTCCAAATGGCATCTGTAAGCCCATTCCCGACATCACATTGCTGATATTCTACTATGCGAGTGCAAATTTCTGGGCACTTTAGTGTTCAATCATCTTCCACCTTCGGATCACGAAAGGAACGCAAGCCAATCTACATCCTCAGGTTTAAGAAGATTGAATAGGGGCAACTGTTGTGCCCCAAAATTTGCCCTCCCATATTCTTCAAGACTTCTCAAGGGTTGCACAGTCCAAATGCTTCCTAAGCCAGTCAAAATTAGGGTTTTGTTTCGTGCAAGGAAATTGAGGTTTTCAATGGCTCAATCAAGTCACATATACCTATATATATTGTCAAGCGTCTACATGCCAAGTCTCAAGACTCACAATGCCAGTTTGCACAGTCAAAAGCCCTATTTGGTTCACAATCAACTGTAGGGGTAAAATGGTCATTTTACAGTCAAAAGTCAAAATATTTGGTCAACATCTTATTTTGAGCACACAATCATCATTTGATCAAGTCTTGATCATGATTCCATAAGCATGACTCAAAAATCATCAAAGATGCAAAAGTTGCTATTTTTGGACAGTTGAAAAGTCAACTGTAACTTGACCAAGGCATAACTTTTTCATGGTTCATCAGAAAAATCCCATCCAATGCTCATTTTGAAGGGGATGACATTTCCTACAACTCATCTTCACATTCCAAGTCCAATAAATGCTCTCACAAAAAGTTATCAATTTCTACATTATAGGTCAATTTCAAAAGTCAACAAAAATGCACTTTAAGTCAAAGACCACAACTTGAGATTGGTAAATCCAAATGACATGGGATCAAAGGAATTGGTTAGAGAACTTCAAGACCTTTCCAAAATGTCCAAGAACATGTTCATATGATCAAAATTGAGCAAGATATGCATTGGAGAAGTTGGGAAATTTTCATGAATTTGCAAAAGTCAACTATCCTTAAAACTTCAATTTTTGACAAAAGGGCCCACTTTCTTCCACTTGATTCAGCCTTGTCATGCCACACACGTGTCCCATGATTAATTTCAAGATCAAACATTTATTTTTCCATTTTTATTTATTTTTTATTGATTTAATTCATTTTAAATCCATAATAATTCAAATAAAATCTAAAAATTAATAGAATAGCATCTTTGTGATTTGAATAGCTTTTATATGTCATGTGCCAACTCACAAATTCGTGCTAGGGGTTTTTGTGCATAAAATCTTGGATTTTCTCTAAATATGGAAAGTTCTTTAATGGTGGTCAACAAAATCTCAAAACATCAATACACCAAGATTAAGGCCCAGCTGCTGACCTAATTTTGTTCTCACATACATAAGCAAGCAGTACAAACCTAATTCACGACCTAGACATTGCACAAACGGCCAAAGCAAAAGGGAAAAATTGTTGAAAAAAGTGTGAGATCAAAAACTTTGTTGCAAGCATTTTCAGACAAAAAGGAGCACATGACCCTCTTCCTTGCCATCCCCTGAAACTAAAGCAATTACAAACACATCCTAAGACCACCTATACAGCACTGTAAGTCATCACGAAGTCACCCCTGGACATGGAATCGTGATTCTCCATTCTTGCATTTTTTTCTCAAAAACATTGGCATATTCATGTTTCTTGTTTAATTTCTAACCTGATGGCAATATTTGATTTCGTTTTTAAGCCTCATATGATGATACCCGCGCCTAGGGTTTGTGTGTGTTGTTTTTAGGCATTTTGTTTTCAGGTGAAATCAGAACAAACCATGAGCATGGATGGACTTAGGAGATAGAGACGAGACCAACCATGGTCTTGGAATGAGTTTTTGAGGCCTAGGGACGATTTTAAGAATAGCCTACGAAACTACCTGCGGATAAAAATCCGCAGGTAAATAACCAGCAATTTTGTTGAAGAAGACGATGATGCGTCACAGCGTGATTGGCCCGTTTCAAACAATCGCGCGGTTTTTTTATTTTTTAAGCATATGTGTTGATTTACTAATATATTAACCACTTATTATTATTATTTCAATCGAACAAGGCAGTTGGTTTGGTTAAGGCGTGCATGTATAGTCCCTTGGGACCTGGGTTCGAATCCCAGGTCCCCCAAAATATTCATTCTCTTTTTTTTCCACATAATTGTGTGCAGGGCTCAAAAGAAGTTGTACCATATACCTCCAGTTCACAAAGCGCCATGTGGCCTCAAGCGTGGATCATGTGGCCAAAGATGATGACCACCATACACCTTGGTCAAAGCACACACAGCCAATCTCCAAAAGTCAAATGGACTGAATTGTTAATGGGCCTGGAATCTGCTTGCTCACCTCCTAAGCTAGCCCAAACCCCCCATGAGTTTGCCTCTTTATTTTTTCTTTTATATTTTTTATTTTACTCATTTAAAATTAATTCCTAATTGATTATTAACTAGATAATTATTTTTCACAATAAAATTCAGAAAACCAAAAAAATATTTTTAATAATTTCAATTACTTTTTGTAAATAAATTCATTAATTAATTTAGTTGTTTAATTAGGTTAATTGTAATCTTTTTCACATTAAATAAAATCAAATCTAGAATTAGGTTTTTCCTTTGACACTTTTAATTTCTTTTTTTATTTTATTTCATTAAAAACATAAAACCTCAAAAATACTTTTTCTTGTAAATAATTAATTAATTAGTTATTAGGTTTAATATTTCATTAATTGCAAAAAAAAGGACAAATTCAATTATTTTCTCAAAAAAGGGTCAAAACCCAAAGGACGTCCCGATTCAATCTTTCGCGCGCATGTTTATTTTAATTCATTATATTTATGTATCTGTTCCGGAAATATAATAGTTAATTAGGCTTTTATCGCTTTATTTACTTTTCTCGCATTTATTTTCCAAACGGGTTTTGTTTTTGGCGATCTATATACCCGCGCCTTGTAATAGCGTAGATTTACCTTTCCGCAATTTATTTTCCGCACTCTTAACTGTTAATATGCATGACAAGATTTGTATGACAAATAAAATCAATCTGTAGCTCACAAATAACATGTACAAGATAATCTTAACTGAATTTGACACACATGCACATGCCACCCCTAGGGTACGCCTCACTTGGTTGCCTCGAGGTGATCGTCAAGTATAGGGTGTTTTAGAGGTCGCCCTCCTGTCTAAAGACCCAGTTGCCTCGAAACGGTTTCCTCGGATAAAAAGGATCTAGGACATTAGGGTTACCGCTAAGGCGTCCTACTATTGTTTTGGTGACCACACATGTCCCTAATAGTCGAATTGACCCGAATAACTCCAACAACGGTGCTTCCTACTTCTCAATAGTGGGATAGTACTGTCTAAAGGACTCTTACACAGCCTAATTCCTTAGAGTAGGTAGATTTCTCATGGGTACTTGCTCTTTCAAAAACAAAACAAACTTTTCGCACTCACACTTTCAAAAAGTTTTCAAACAAATACTTAATACACTCTTGAGGACTGATACAAGACTTACTTAGAAGTTTTCAAAACGAAACTTTTTTTCAAAACCCACAAACACTTGAAAAGCAAACAAATTTTTGAAAACATAGTGAGCAAGTACCTAAGAGCCCGTGGATAACCACGGATAGAAAGGGTGCTAACACCTTCCCTTTCTATAATCTACCTCCTGAACCGAGAGACATCTCGAAAAAGGAATTTTGCTGTGCTTTTGTCCTTTCCTTGTTGGAGAACATAAAAGACGGTGGCGACTCTTGCTTACCGCGACATTTCGCGAACCAGCTTAAAAAACAGTCAGTTCTATTTCCACCGATCACAGTACCCTTTGATCTTGTCGAAGGCGTCTTGTTGCTCTTGCCCCCACTCGAATCTTTCCTTATTCAATCGAAGTAAGGGTGAGAAGGCTTGCTCTTTTCCGCTTAGGTTAGATATAAATCTCCTCAAGAAGTTTATCTTGCCCAACAGAGATTGCAGTTCCTTCTTGTTCGTTGGCGCTTTCGCTTCCAAGATTGCCTTCGTTTTGTTCTGGTTGATTTCAATTCCTTTCTTGTGGACGACGAAGCCCATTAAATCTGCAACTTTCACACAGAACGCACACTTCAAAGGGTTCATTTTCAGACCATGCTTTCTCATTCTTTCAAATGATTGTCGAAAGTGGTCTATATGGTTCTTCCTGGAAACAGATTTTACAACAATATCGTCAATATATATTTGCATGAAAGTGTTAATAAAATCATGGAAGATAGAGTTCATTGCTCGCTGATATGTTGCCCCAGCGTTTTTTAGGCCAAAAGGCATTACCACCCATTCGTAAGTGCCTAAGGCCCCAGGGCATCGAAAAGCTGTTTTCGACACATCTTCTTCAGCAATGAAAATTTGATTGTATCCTGAGTAACCATCGAGCATGCTCAGGTACTTGTGGCCAGCGGTAGAGTCGACAAGCATTTCCGCCACAGGCATAGGATATCCATCTTTGGGTGTTGCAGCATTCAGATCTCTGAAATTTATGCACACCCTCAATGTACCATTTTTCTTAATCATTGGCACAATGTTTGCAATCCATTCGACGTACCTCGTAGTTCGTATGAATTTGCACTTCAGCAGTCTTTCGACTTTCGTTTTGATCTTTGACAGTATTTCTGGAGCGAAGCGTCTTGGAGTCTGTTTGACAAGCTTTCTCCCAGGTTTGATTGGAAACTGAAGTTCTACCAATCCTCTGTCAAGTCCAGGCATTTCGTCGTAATCCCATGCAAAGCAGTCCTTGAACTCCTTCAGTAATTGGATCACTTCAACCCTGAGCTCTGGGTCTATTTTGGCGCTGATGTAAGTGGGCCTTTTATCTAACCCTTCGCCCAAGTCGATTTCTTCTAAAGGATCCTGTGCTAACATTTTGATGTTGTTCGCCAGCGGGTCCTTTTCGAAACCCAAAGGCTCATCGTCGTAGATGGCGTCGAGCCTCTGTTCCTGCATTTACTTCGGCTTCAAAAGCCGCTATCATTCTTGTTTTGGCTACGTAGGATGAAATTCGTTGTAACACTTGTGACTCAGTCATTATCACTGAATTCGCTTCCCTAACCAGTTGGTTGGATGTCAGTCAGCCTACTGAAATCAATGTGGGACAAGTCTTCTTTATCCCATTGAAACCCATGATCAGAATGCAGGTACAAGGAATAAAAAGCATTTGGCGCTGGCGCCATGTCAAAGTCAGGTGCTGGACATGACCCAATGTGAGCCAAATTTTTGTCGAAGTCAGCTCTCCCTAGGTGATTAACTTCGCCTAAGTAGTAGCTCTGATCTGCTTCTACATTCTCAACAATCCCATCGGGACGCCATAATATCAACCTTTGGTGCATCGATGATGGTACTGCTCCGACACCATGTATCCATTCTCGGCCTAATAATAGGTTGTGATTTGGTTTCGCCGATATGACCATGAACATGGTTGGTCGAAGGATGGATCCCACTTTGAGGTCTAGTTGAATCACACCCATGGTGGTCCCTATTCCACCTTCGTAGTTCAATAGGACCATATTATGAGGCTTAATGTCTTCATCATTCTTGCCTACTTTTCTTAGCATGAAGTGGAGGATTATGTTGATAGTCGCCCCACAGTCCACCAAGATCTTGTTTACTGTGGCCTCTTCGAGCTTTGCCCTTATGAATAAAGGCTTGAGATGACTCTAATTTGTTGGCTCCTAATCATTGGCCTTGGTGGCCATATATTTTACTTCAGCTTCAAGAGCCGCTATCATTCTTGTTTCGGCTACGTAGGCCGAAATTCGTTGTAACACTTGTGACTCAGTCATTATCACTGAATTCGCTTCCCCAACCAGTTGGTTGGATGTCAGTCAGCCCACTGAAATCAATGTGGAACAAGTCTTATTTATCCTATTGAAACCCATGATCAGGATGCAGGTACAAGGAACAAAAAGCATTTGGCGCTGGCGCCATGTCGAAGTCAGGTGCTGGACCTGGCCCAATGTGAGCCAAATTTTTGTCGAAGTCAGCTCTCCTTAGGTGATTAACTTCGCCTAAGTAGTAGCTCTGACCTTCTTCTACATTCTCAACAATCCCATCAGGATGCCATAATATCATCCTTTGGTGCATCGATGATGGTACTGCTCCGACACCATGTATCCATTCTCGGCCTAATAATAGGTTGTAATTTGGTTTCGCCGATATGACCATGAACATGGTTGGTCGAAGGATGGATCCCACTTTGAGGTCTAGTTGAATCACACCCATGGTGGTCCCTATTCCACCTTCGTAGTTCGATAGGACCATATTATGAGGCTTAATGTCTTCATCATTCTTCCCTACTTTTCTTAGCATGAAGTGGGGGATTATGTTGATAGTCTCCCCACAGTCCACCAAGATCTTGTTTACTGTGGCCTCTTCGAGCTTTGCCCTTATGAATAAAGGCTTGAGGTGACTCTTCATCGCCTCAGTAGGTGGTTCGAAGAAACCATTTTTCTCTTTAGTGCAACCATTACCCATGACGAAGTAGCATACTGGCCTATGCTTGGCCATCTCTTGTTCGACTTCCCAATCGTTTGATTCGACTTCCACTTGGCGGTTGAATTCTCTTGGCAAGACCGAAACTATATTTACCATGATGTCTAATGTGTCGTCGGACTCGAGACTACCTTCGTCACCAGCTTCGTCTTGTTCAGGCCATACCAATCTATTGGTTACTGGTTCCCTCTCCAAAGGCTTTCTTTGCTTTCGCTGGGGGACATTTGAACTCGACTCTGGTTTTGGTTCTTTGACAGCCTCTCTCTCATCCTTGCGCCGCCTTTGGTACCTTCTCCACTGGGATCGAGACATTGGGTTCTTTCCCTTGTAATTACTCGATACTTGAGCAACTTTGGTGTCACCTGCATAAGGTTCTTTCTTGAGTATCAAAGATGAACCTCTTGGCACTTCAAAGGGGTGCCACCTTTCTTCGTTGGGTCTCTTTCGACCTGATGTTTTGAGCCATGTATCGACTGGCACATTGGTTGGAGGCCTTAAAGTTAGTGGCCTTTTTTCCTGACTTGAACCCTTTTGATAGGTTCTTCTAGGATCATGTCGAACATCAGAGCCTGCGCTTTTTTGGGCATTTCTGCTCCATTTCTTGTTTGCTGCTCTCATACCTTCGATGTGTTCAACAACTTTATTGTAAAAAATAGAGCTGCATCGAGGACACAACATTACTTCTGATTTCTTCTTCTGGCATCGTTGCAAGAATTCTGCTAGATTTTCGTTCTCTAGGGGGAATGTTGTCCTGTTTGCTTGCTCTTGCCTGATGGCTTCCTCTGAGACTTTTGATTCAGAAATTTCGACCATGTTGACATTCATGTTATCTTTAGTAGCAAGAGTCATTTGCTTCATTTGAGCCTCCAGGTCTTTTGTGTGGCCTTGCACCGCAGCCAAGTAGGAAGTGGGTTTAGTTTCAGATTTTGAGACTCCACCTTTTTCCAGTTTTGGGCCCTCAGCGGCCCTTTGGACTGCCTCGATTGTTTTTCTAGAAAGGTTCCCAGAAAAACTGCCAAATATTGGCATATTGGTATGATCTTTGGTGACTTCGACCATAGTTATCCCTGGCCTTTTCACTTGACTCCTGGAAGCTTCGATCACATTGACCTCTGAAGGTTCAGCATAATGGGCCTCCGCCTGTAAAGGGTTCGAATCCACATTCATGGGGGCCTTATCAGCGAACTTCAACCTCCCTTCTTCGATAGCATTTTGCACGAGATCCCTAAAAAGAAAACATTTAGATGTTTTATGGCCCAGAAGGTTATGATATTTACAGTAGCCTCTTTTCTTTCTTTGATCCAGAGGAGGCACTTTTACCCCTGGGGGTATTATCATTTGGCCATCTTTTACAAGTAAATCAAAAATTTCATCACATTTTGTAATATCGAAACTATAAGTCTTTTTAGGGAACCTATCATTGGCCTTTTCAGACCCAGTGGGTTTTTTTCCACTTGAGGGGACTAGTAATTTGCAAGAGTATGGTGGCCCTTGTTTTAACTCAGCCAAATCAACCTCACTTTCTTCGACGACTATAAGTTCGTCGAATGTTTCTGGATCTTCTTCGTCCATTTCGACATATGCTATCTTTTCTCTTTTATGAGTTTTCGTCGCCCTGGCTTTTTCAGCTTTAAGGCGTTCTACCTGTCGAACCCTATCGGCCAATTGGGCCATGTCCCTCAGATACTGAGTGTCTAATTTCTTCCTAATGGAGTAATCTAGACCTCCTGCGGCTATTTCGACTAACTCGTGCTCTGGCACTTGCGTAAAGCATCTTGCCTTGAGCAATCTAAACCTATTTAAGTATTCGTCTACAGGCTCAGTGAATCTCCTCTTTACACTAGCCAATTCTTTCAGGCTTAAGGTAATGGAGTTGCTGCTGAGGAACAAGAAGAAAGAAGATCAGAAGATGTTCAATAATAAGATTCTACTGGTTAAACTCCTATAGAGAGAACCCTTCAAGAAGGACATTTCTAACCAAGTATCTGACCAAAAAGGAACTCATGATGTTGAAGTTAAATGGATGATCATAAACAAGGAAGACGATGAAGGAGATCTCTCATCAGATAAAATTCACCATGTCAGTATTTATATGCTTTCCGACAAAGTACTTATAGATACTTTTACAAGTTAAAAGTTATTCTATCAAGGAAAAGGTCAAATTATTCATGGTTGGACATATATTTTATAGGAATCTCAACACTATGGATATTGAAGAGTCGCTTGTTTAAAGTAATGTTAGACCTTAACTATCTGATAATTTTTGTAAACTACCTCTCTGGAAATGCAAATTATCAGCTCTCTATTCAATTTTTATCATAAATGTCTACCATGTGTCTTATCTTGTGTCTTGGAACTCATATTGTACCTCTCTCTCACTCTCTCTCTTTATCTCTCTCTCTCTCTCTCTCTCTCTCTCTCTCTCTCTCTCTCTCTAAATTCTCATTTATTGAGCTGTCATTTTTTGTGGCGTATCTGAACCGTATCTCTTATATAGTCAATTACATTTTCCTTTTCGCTACTTAAAGCCTTGATCACACCTTCTTAGTTAGTTATCTCTCTCACCTCATGGCTTCAAGAACCTTTCACGGCGATGAATATTTTCTTGAAATCATCTGTGAACGTGGTCAAAAAATTCAAGGTCCATCGAAAATAATATGGGTCTAACTCAAAGTATTTATGTGCAAGGATGGTCCAATTACTTTGTGGCGTTGTTTGGACCAATCTATCTTGACCTAGTCAGGAATTTCTAGTTGCATGCCGATTTTAGGTCAGATGGAAACTCCATTCATTCATCTGTCTTTGGAAACTCCATCATTATCACCCCAACGTCTATCACAACTGCTATTGGTTGTTCCCAAGCAGGAGTTACTGTAGAAGTTTTTCATAACAGATACTCCTTTGCTGAGAGATTCCATACTATTCATAATATATCTCATGAATATAGTCACACCAATGTTGTCAATCTTCTTCCAGGTGCTTCAGTCTGGTTTCAGCTTGTGTTGACAAACTTTAGACCTAGAACTTATATCATGAACACCCTAACCTATGAGGATAGATTTCTCATCTACTTTCTTTTTCATCGCATTAGAGTCAACTTACCTCAATCCATCTTTAACTATCTAAGGGACTAAATTATTACTTCCATAACTCAATGCCAACTCTTTATACCTTTTGCTAGAGTTCTCTCCATTCTATTCACAAGGGCCAGGATTATTGGAGCAATTCACCAAAATGGTCTAGAGGATGTCCTTGAGGAAGTTTGCTGCGAAGTTCTATAAGTTTAGTTGTTTAGAGGTTATTCCTGCTTGTCGTCTGTCTGTCTTCTTTGTTTAATCAAGTGTTGTATCGAATTTGTTGTTCATGTTTAAATAATCAAATGTTTTGTCTTGTTGTGTTATGATTTTATTGGATATATGTGCGCTAACTCAATATTTTCATTTTCCTAAAATCTTACCAAACATTTTTTGATCTCATGTTTAAAAGACATAACTTAACTCAATTATTTTATCCAAATAAACTCTCTGGTATAAAAATGCTATCTTCAAAGATTCATTTCTCTATTACGTTTTTGATTGCAGACAAAGGGGGAGAAAGTAAAATGATATTTTAATAATATTTATTCTTAGAGTATTAAACTCAAACATATAAAATTTGTTACTACTAACTATTTGTTTGATGTTTTCTATACAGGAACTCTAAACAAGTTTACTGAGTTTATTCTAAGACAGGTTGAAGATGAAGATCCTAATCCAAATATTGAAAACCTTATGGATGAAATCAACTCTGATTTTATATAGAATATGTTGAACACTTTTTGAATATATGAATATTCAAATAGATGTACCAAACACAATTCAGAAGTTATAAACTTACTGAAAGTAAGGTACTCTTACTTGATATCATAGTATTTTGAAGTTGTTAACTTTCTGAATGTATGAAATTTTAAATCAAAGCTCAGAAGTTGTGCTCTCCTAAGGGGAGACAAGTCAACATTCAGATGAATTCTCTCATACCGAGATGCCACTCAGAAGTTGTGCTTTGATACATGTGCTTCAGTAACGTACACTCTATTCAGAAGTTATGAACTGTCAGAATGTCTGATACAAGGTGACTGAGTTTGACCCTCCACAAACCCCTAATGTCATTACTGCTCCTATGCCCAGTCATGGTAAAGGTGTCAATGTTATTGACGATGTCTCTTTTATCTCCACCATCAATGATTTGACTACTCCGTTGTTGACCATTAAGAAGAATCTGCTGAGAGCCGATTTATTTCCTGGATGCCTTGAAATTGTTGCCATTGTGCTTCCCAAACCAATGGATGCATATGGCTGAAGAAAGGTATTCAACGCCTGATTGATAGCCATGAAACTATGTTCGAGAAAACTCCGTCCGTAAAAATTTATCTCAAGATATTTCCATAATAACCATTTTAAATACTCCTATTAGGATCACATCTAAAGGCCCTATAAGGATTTTTGCGGAGCCAATAGTAGCTCCCTCGATCATTACTACACTGGGGCCAGTTCCCTAATCTTCTGACAAAGCTGTACCCTGGAACTATGGGACAGAAGTTTATTATCATGGTGTCAAGCAAGAGCCATGGATTACTGAAAATGAAGATGCTAAAATTACAAACGTTGTTATAACTAGTAAGGTCACTATGACAAAAAGGGTCTTCTCTCCGGAGATCTCCCCTCCAATAACTACAACAACACCTGTTTGCATTCCTGCTGTTGGACCAACTACCAATGCCCGAGGTAAGGAGAAAGTTACTGAGCCTGCCCTGACGGAGGCACCCCCAAAAGAGGTTACAATTTAAGATCCATCTAGACAAGATATGGAAGAAATTCTGAAAATCATTCAAAAAAGTGATTAAAAAATAGTGGAGCAACTAGGGAAGACACCTTCAAAGATATTTATGTTGTCCTTGCTATTATGCTCTAAAGCACATAGACAATCTCTATTGATGTTTCTGAAGAATGCCCATGTACCTCAAGAGACCAATGATGATCAATTTGAGAATCGTGTGGCAAGCCTAACTGCTGATAATGACTTAGGATTTTCTGATGCAGATTTAACTCCGGTGGGGAAGAATCATTACAAAGATCTGCACATTACTATTGAATGCAAAGGCACCACTCTGGCGCATGTGTTAGTAAATACTGGGTCCTCCCTTAATATTTTACCCAAAGGCGCTTTGGATAGATTAAATTGTGAAGGGCTGGTGCTGAAACCCTATGATATTGTGGTGAGAGCCTTCGATGGTTCGAAAAGAATGGTCCATGGAGAAGTTAATCTACCGATCAAGGTGGGTTCTCAAATCTTTAATTCAACTTTCTATGTAATGGATATTCGCCCGACCTATTCATGCTTGCTCGGATGCCCATGGATTCACGGGGCAGGTGCGATTACCTCTACATTACATCAAATGCTGAAGTACCCAGTGAAGGGGAAGGTTGTTGCAGTCTGTGGTGAGGAAGAATATATGGTCAGTCACTTGAATTCTTTGAAATAAGTTGAAATGGATGGATAATTCGTTGAAACCCCTGCCAAGAATTTATAGTAATCCCTCCAACGATTGTTGTTGCTAATGCTACTCATGTTGCTCCCAAGATTGTCAAGGATACACCAAGGATGACCTCCCTAAAGGATGCTAGAGTTGTTGTAGAAGAAGAAGGCTGCACTATCTGGGGATAACTTCCCGACATTCCCTATAAATCCGAAAAATTTGGGTTGGGTTTTACTTTAAAGGCTCAAAAAGAGGTTCGACGTGCTCGTGGACCACCTCTCCGTATCAGCAATAATAAAGTCAATGCTCTGGAGGATACTGATAATAATGGTGACTTGGACGAATGGATATTCCCCACTGCTGACGGCAAACTCAACAACTGGAAGGCCAAAGACTTCATCTCAATCTCCTTCAACTAGGAGTAATTTCTATTTCTTGTTCTTTATTTCTTTAAGAACTTTTTCTGTATAATTTACTTCAAAACAATGACTTTAAACCATGTGCCTTGCCCGAGGCATAAGGGTCCATTTGTTAAGGGTTTGTCATTTCATATATCATATGCTCATTTAATGAAAACATTGGATGATTTTTCATTCAAATTTTGTGTTCTTTGTATTTCTTTTACTTTACTGCATTTTCAAGTAGCTATGCAACCTTACATGCATACAAACACACACATTTGCAGATCCGCGTCCATTCCGGATCTCATTGACAATAATTCTGCTATTGCCGTTTATAACTTCTAAAATTTAATCTATCAAGCCGAAAACAGAGGTGAAGAAGATTGTGAGATACCTGGAGAACTCGCCAAACTCTTGATACAAGAGGAAAAGGCCATCCAACCGCACGAAGAACCAATCGAAGTGATAAACTTGGGTACTGAGGCATATAAGAAATAAGTCAAGATCGGCGTCCACTTGGAGGATAGTGTCAAGAGAAGATTGGTTCATATGTTGCATGACTATGTTGAGGTATTTGCTTGGTCATATGAAGATATTCCAGGGCTCAATACCAATGAAAGAGGGTTGCTTTCGGATCAAACTAATAGTTCGTCACATGCGTCCTGACATGTCTGAAAATATCAAGGCCGAGGTAATGAAAAAGTTTAATGCAGGTTTCTTGGCAGTAACGTCGTATCCCCAATGGGTTGCAAATGTTGTTCCAGTGCTGAAGAAATACAGTAAGGTCTATATGTGCATAGACTACAAGGATTTAAATAGGGCAATCTCCAAAGATGACTTCCCACTATCGTATATTGATGTCTTAGTTGACAACACGACTCAACACAAGGTGTTTTCCTTCAGGGATGGCTTCTCGGGTTACAACCAAATCAAACTGGCGCCCGAAGACATAGAGAAGACTACTTTTGTCACACAATGGGGCACCTTCTGTTATAAAGTCATGCCTTTTAGACTGAAGAATGCAGGCGTAACTTATCAATGAGCTATGGTGGATTTATTTCATGATATGATTCATCATGAGATAAAAGTCTATGTTGATGACATGATAACAAGATCCTAAATTGAGGAATAACACCTTGATCATTTACACAAGTTATTCGAAAGGTTGAATAAATATAAGCTGAGGTTGAATCCCAACAAATGCATCTTCGAGGTAAGGTCTGGTAAGCTCATAGGCTTTTCCATCAGTGGCAAAGGAATTGAAGTCGATCTTGCCAAAGTCAAAGCTATCCAAGAAATGCCAGCTCCTCGTACTAAGAAGGAAGTTAGAGGTTTCTTGGGACGTCTAAACTACATTTCCCAATTAATCTCACTTAAATGCTACTTCTGAGCCACTCTTCAAGCTTCTAAAGAAAGATCAAGTGGTAATATGGAATGACGACTACCAAATAGCTTTTGGCAAGATCAAGGAATACTTGCAACAACCACCAATTCTAATGCCACCAGTTGAAGGAAGACATATGATCATGTATTTAACCGTGTTAGAGAATTCAATGGGGTGTGTGATGGGGCAACATGACGAGTCTGGTCGAAAAGAGCATGTAATATACTACCTTAGCAAAAAGTTTACCAAATGTGAAACCAGATATTCATTGCTCGATAAAACTTGTTGCGCTTTGGCATGGGCTGCTCGCCGACTAAGATGATATATGTTGACTCATACCGCTCTACCGATCTCTAAGATGGATCCCATCAAGTACATCTTTGAGAAGCCAACTCTCTCCAGAATGATAGCCTGATGGCAAATGATCCTAAATGAGTACGACATCCAGTACACTACACAAAAAGAAATCAAAGGAAGTGTACTGGCAGATCATTTGGCACATCAAGCTGTTGATGACTACCAATCTATGAACTTTGAATTCCCGGATGAGAATATAATGCTGATTACAAATTGTAAAAATCCTGGACCGTATGAAAGACCTGAATAAGGATCCTGATGGGCTATGGTTTTTAATGGAGATTCAAACGCACTAGGTAACAGAATTGGGGTTGTGATCCTTTCTCCCAAGGGTTGCCATACTCCTTTCATTGCCAGACTTTGCTTTGATTGTACCAATAATATGACTGAATACGAAGCATGCATCTTGGGTCTCAAGGCTACTATTGACCTACGAATCAAGTTCTTAAGTGTATATGGAGACTCAACTCTGGTTATTAATCAAGTTAAAGGATAGTGGGATACAAAACATCCAAATCATATCCCATACAAAGAACTTGTGCTAACCTTGATTCCGTACTTTGAAGAGGTTACCTTTGAGCATATTCTAAGGGAAGAGAATCAGTTGGAGGATGCTTTGGCTATCATGTCTTATATGTTCAAGGTCAGATGGGACGATGAAGCTCCCTGAATTATAGTCGAAAGATTTGACGAGATAACATACTGCTATGAGATTGCCACTGATGGTGTAGAGAAGAAGCCTTGGTTTCATGAGGTGAAAATATATCTCGAAGCTCAAGAGTATCCTAAAGGGGCGTCAGTCAACGACAAGAAATTCCTGCAGAGGTTCTCAGCCAAGTTCTCCTTGAGCAATGGGATCTTATACAAGCGCAACCATGATTCAATTCTGCTTCGTTGTATGGACAAGAAGGAAGCAGAGAATATCATAAAGGATATGCATGAAGGTGTCTTTGGAGCTTATTCTAGCGAACATACTATGGCCAAGAAGATTCTGAGAGATGGTTACTATTGGTCGACCATGGAAACTAATTCTCACCACCACTCAAAGACTTGCCATAAGTGCCAAATTTATGAAGATAAGGTCCATGTGCCTCCAATTCCTTTGAACATCATGACTTCTCCTTAGCCATTTGCAATGGGGAATTGACATGATTGGAGATATCAAGCCTACTTCCTCTAATGGACACTGTGATACGGTGGGAGAACTGACTTGAGGTTTTGCGTTTGTTTTTGCAAATTTTTCGGTTGAGCAAGAGTCGCCACCGACTTTTTATTTTATCCTAAGGAAAGGTTAAAAAGCACAGCAAAAACCTTTGAGATGTTTTCTTGGGTTCGGGGAGTAGATTATAGAAAGGGAAGGTATTAGCACCCTTTCTATCCATGGTTATCCATGGGCTCTTAGTTACTTGCTTAGATCAACTTGCCTTGATTTTCAATTGTTTGAAATGGTGCTTTGTGTGTGGATTTTGAAAATGTTTTGAAAAGAGGCCAATGTGGTGGCAACCTTTGTAATGATCCATGTTGGGATGTATACAAAGGTGTATGTCTTTTGAAAAGGTTTTCAATGTTTGTTGAAAGTTGTTTTGAAAGTGTATTCATGTGTGGTTTGAAAAATAGGCAAGTGTTTTGTTTTGCAAGTTGGCAAGTAATCAAGAGCTATCTACCCTAAATTTCTCAAAGATCTTTGCTATGTTTTAACCCTTTTAACAATTTTGTTCCACCATTGTATTTGGTGGACAATCTTGTGTTAGGATGTGAAAGGGACGGGCGCGGGTCATCGTTTAGACCATAATTGCAATGGTGCCAAGTATCTTTGGGCAATTTTTCCTTTGAGGGACTTGATCATTTTTTAGGCAACTTTCGAAAGCGTCATCGAGGGACTATGATCATTTGAATTGTTTTGTTTTGCCCAAAGAGACCTAACATGCAATATGGCCCATTATTGAAGGCAACAAGTGGAATACCCTAGGGGTGCAAGTGTGATTGGTGTTGTCCATTTTCATGCTTGTTTATCTTGAATTTAGGTCAAACTATTTTTGGTTAATTGATTTGCATACAAACCCTAATTCTAATATGGCATGATTAGAAAGCTTTAAAGTGCGAAAAATAAAGTTCCTAAGTTATTACAACACAATATATGGGAAGGGGGGTACAAATGTTCAAATGGGGGTATTTTGACAAGAATTAAAACTCTAGATTATTACATCAAACTTGGAATTTTGCAAGGGTATTTATTTACACAATACAAAAATAAGATAAATATGCAAAATGCAAAAAAAGGGTTTTTCATATGTATGTAAAAAGTATTTATCATGTATTAAATAAGCAAAAATAAAATTAATTAATTTTTGGTATTTTTATGTATCTAAGGAAAAAACCCTAATTTTTACAAATAAAAGTATTTATTGTATGATATATGCAATATTTATTAATTATTTACAAAAAATAAATAAAATAAGGTATTTTATATAAAAAGTATTTTTGAGGTCAAAATATTAATAAAAACAAAAATGTATTAATTCTTTGTATTTTTCTAAATATATTAATAAATATGTATAAGTATTTTACTTTATTTATTAAATATGCATTATATGTACAAAAATAAAATGTTTAATATTATAGAAAAAATATATTTATATTATAAGAGGTTTTCAAGAGATAACATAAAAATAAAAATAAAAAATGTATAAAGTATGTTTGTCTTACTTTTGTATTTTTAAATAAAGGTATATTTATTTATTTATCTACAAAACTAACTAAAGTCAAATAAATATCAAAATAAATGCAAAAAATATGGAAAAAATGTTTTTTATGATTTAAATAAAAATATGGAAACAAAATCAAAAAGAAAAAATGGAAAATAACAAGTAAATTTCAAAATGGGCCAGGGGGGTGCATGTGCAATACAGTGGTGTGAAAAGAAAAGATAAATCTCAAGCCCAGCCCAAGACCCTCTCTTCTTCAACCTCCAGCATCTCTGTTCAACAAAAACACGTGTTTGCTATCTCCAGATTCCCTGATTTTTAGCACAAACTCACAACACAAGAAATGTAGAGCATCAAACCATGATTCTGGACATATAAAGAACTCATCCTAACTCTCAGAAATGAGAGAGAATTTCTTCTCCCCCAATTCCTGACCTAGTTTTTATTCAATGTTCAGACTTAAAATTCTCTAAGCACACATAACATAAATGAAAACTAATGATATGGGCATGTTCAGGGCTATGAATGTGACATAATTTCTTCACAAATCTAAACCTAACTATGCCTGGATAGAGAGATAAGAGTTCATGAACTTACCTGTTCAGTTGGAAACGTGTGCAAAAATGGAGATGCTTACAAGGCAAGGTAATGATTTGTATAGCTTCCTTGATGTCCCAGGATGCTATTCCAACCTTTAGTTTGCTTCAAAACCAAGTGAATCGTGTTATGGCACTTCAACTGCAAAACAGAAAATATGGAAATGGTCATGTTAACTAGGGGTGTTATAGGTCGTGTTTAGGGCTTGGAACAGTTTCAAGGGATAGTGTGGGATGTGTTTGAACAAGTCTTAGCAAGAATGCACAAGTGGAATGAACTATGGAAGTCCAACTGCAGCGTATGCCCTGTTTTTGCAGTTTTATGGTGGTTCTGTGTTTGAGAAGGTATTGGAAGTGGTTGGCTTGTGTTTCAGGTCAGGGTTGGTGTTTAGAAAGTGTTCACAATCTTTTCTTAAGCTCTTGTTGACAGGAATGAGAGTTGGGAGTTGTTATGCAAGGTTACTTCAACTTTAAGCAAGAAAATCAACTTGGTGTTTCTAGCTTGTACAGGCCCCCAATCTATGCTGCATACATTAGTCTTGGTTAGAGTGACTTGTGTACAAAATACCAGCTCAAAAGATTGTGCTTATGCTTCTTGGATTTGCATTTGACATAAAGTTCAACTTTTCTAAAATGGATAATTTGCTTTTTCTACTTATGGCTTAATTTTGCATACAATGCTTGAACACATAAAATAAGGTCTTGGCACAATGGGTTAGCATTAAATTATTAAGTTCAAATGGGACATAGGACCTGTAATCAAGGAATGCAAGCTGAGTTCAAAATGGCACAAGTGTATGAACATGTAAATTGACCATAAGTAAAGTGACTTTTTCCCAACTTGCCAAATTCGATTCTCCCTAACCATGAGGTTGTTTGATGAGTTCTTGGACATTTTGGAAAGCTTGGAATATGTAATACAATCCCTCTTTGTAATGAAAATTGAAATTCCAAGTGGAAGTATGTGAAAAGTGGTCTTGAAGTTAGGCAAAAATCTTGCCTAAAATAGGTCAAAATTTCTCTAAGTTAAGAATGGTTTGGTACCCTTGTTCCAAAAATTGTAACTTGAGCTACAAGCTTCTTTTGAGGAAACTTTGTGAATCAAAGTTGTAGATTTTGAAATGGGCTACAACTTTCATGTTTTGACTTTTCCTTGAATCCAAATGCATCTTGATGAGAAAGTGGGACAAAGTTAGGAAAAAATTAGGGTTTTTCATAACTTAGAAAAATTCTAAGTTATGAAAAATCTTCATTTCAAACCCTAATTTTTGATTTTTGATTTCTTGATGAACAAGTTTCATGATTTGGCATGTTTTGATGAAAAATGAATCTTGACACTTGATTTTGACCAAAAAGTCAAAGTTTGACTTTTCAGTATACAGTCAAAAATTGATCAATTGACTGGAAAATTCAACTGTCAATCTTGTGCATTTGGGATCTTTTGAACTTGTTGAGTATGTAAAGACAATTCCATTGGGTCCTTGAGTCCATATGTGAGTTTGGTTTGCCATTGGCTTGGTCAAACAGTCAAAAATTGCCTTTGTGCAGTCAAAACCCTAAAAATGACCATTTTGCCCTTTTGGTGATCTGATCAAATTTCTTGTGGGATTGTGATCCAAACTTGATCACATGGTCCATATGAGTTCATAATGTTGATGTGGGTCAATTTTCATGAGATTTGACTGTCAATTGGCCACAGTTGACTTTTTCCCCAATACAGTTGATTTATAGGTCAACTGTCGAATTGACTGGACAAAGGTTGGAATCAAGGCTTGAAACTTGGTATGGATAAACTTGGGAGTCAAATATGAAGCATGAAAGTCATCTTAGGCATTTTAGGTCAAAATATCTTTGTGCAAACACAAACCCTAATTTGGGTCAACAGTGCTAGAAGAAGTCTTGCAGAGGAAACCGTAACTGGATCTTGAGCTCCAAGGGCCTTGTGATGAAAAAATGTTGAGAGAATGGGAGGGAAAATTTTGGGGTACAACAGTTTCCCCTGTTCAATCTTCTTGAACCTGAAGAGTTAGATTGGCAAGTTTGCCTTTCGTGACTCGAGGGTAAAAGGAGATTGGACACTAGAGTGCCCGGAAATTTGCACTCGCATGCTGGAGTATCAGCAAATGTGATGTCGGGAATGGGCTTATAGATGCCATTTGGAGAGATGGTGGATAGGGAGATGGGCTTATAGATGCCATCTGAATGCATGACAGAACCTTGTCGGGAATGGGCTTATAGATGCCATTTGGAAGTGTTGATCGCATAAGAGATTCCTTAGCGAGAACTTGCGTATTTTGAGAAAGACAGATGTTTTCCTGGCTTGTTACAGATGTTGTTCTTCAATCTCTTCATGCAGATATTCCCTGGCTAGATACAGGTGTCGAATCTACAATCGGTTGCTCACAGATATGCCCTGGCTGGATACAAGTATCGAATCTAGAATTGTCGTCTACAGATATGCCCTGGCTGGATACAGGAATCGAATCTTCAAACTCTTCAGATGTCCCCTGGTTAGATACAGGAATCGAATATGGGATTAGTCGTCAACAGATATGCCCTGGCTGGATACAGGAATCGAATCTTCAAACTCTTCAGATGTGCCCTGGCTAGATACAGGAATCGAATCTGGAATTAGTCGTCAACAGATATGCCCTGGCTGGATACAGGAATCGAATCTTCAAACTCTTCAGATGTGCCCTGGCTAGATACAGGAATCAAATCTGGAAACTGATCACTCACAGATGTGCCCTGGCTAGATACAGGAATCGAATATGGAATTGTGACAGTTGAAGGTAGTTGTCTTTTGGGTTGTCTTTTTTTCCTGAAAAGGCAAAACATCATTTGTATGCAATGTCATGATGTATGAAATGCATGATGTCATGATGTTCAAAATGAGATAGTGTTGTATGCACTTTATCATGTATGTAAGCAAGATGTATGAAATGTGAAATGTTTATGAATGTATTTTCGTCTAGGAAAATAAATCCTTGACGATCGGCTGGGGAATTAAATCCTGGGCTGACGTTGAAGAGTAAAGTTCTTCGTTTCCGCTAGGGATGATGGTTGCAAGAATACACCGGTAGGAGAAGATAACTCCGTTGGAGAATAAACTTGTTGGGGAGATTACCCTGAGGGGAAATGCTCTGTGGGAAGAGATACTTCGCTGAAGTTTTGATGAGAGCTCCGCTGAGGATTTCGATGATGGACTCCGCTGGGGATAACAATGATAAACTCCGCTGGGGATGACAAAGATAAACTCCGCTGGGGATTGTGTTGATAAGTTATGGTGGTTAGAATCATGGCTCCTCCTGAGAACACATGTTTAACCACAAATGGTCCTTCGTACGTAGGGGTCCATTTGCCCCTGGGATCACTTTGAGGAAGGATGATGCGTTTGATTACCAGGTCCCTAACTTGATACTCTTGTGGTCTGACTTTCTTGTTAAATGCCCTGATCATCCGTTTTTGGTACGTCTGACCATGGCAAATAGCAGTGAGCCTCTTTTCGTCAATTAGGTTTAATTGATCAAGTCGAGTCTGGATTCAGTTATCTTCACTCAAGTCTGCATCTTTCATTACCCGGAGAGAGGGTATCTGGACTTCAATCGGCAAGACTGCCTCCATGCCATAGACCAAGGAAAAGGGTGTTTCCCCGGTTGACGTCCTTGCTGACGTACGGTACCCATGAAGAGCAAATGGTAACATTTCGTGCCAATCTTTGTAGGTCACTGTCGTCTTCTGCACAATTTTCTTGATGTTTTTATTTGCTGCCTCGACAGCTCCATTCATCTTCGGCCGGTAAGGAGAAGAGTTGTGGTGTTGTATCTTGAATTGCTCGCAGAGCTCAGTGATCATCTTGTTGTTAATATTGGTACCATTGTCCGTAATGATTCTTTCCGGGACGCCGTACCGACAGATCAGGTTATGCCGAATGAAACGTGCCACTACGCTCTTGGTTACGGTGGCGTAGGAGGCTGCTTCCACCCACTTCGTGAAGTAATCAATCGCTACCAAGATGAAGCGATGCCCGTTGGATGCCGTCGGTCGGATCTCGCTGATCATGTCAATGCCCCACATTGCAAAAGGCCAAGGTGCCGTCAGGACGTTCAGAGGAACCGGAGGGATGTGCACCTTATCAGCATAGATCTGGAATTTATGACAAGTTCGAGAATGTTGGTAACAGTCGGCTTCCATTGTGGACCAGAAATATCCTTCCCGAAGTATTTTCTTTGCCATGGTATGTCCACTGGAATGTGTTCTGAATGTACCTTCATGCAGTTCTACCATGATCTTCTCTGCTTTAGTCTTATCCACACAACGCAGTAAAGTTGACTCATGGTTTCGTTTGTAGAGAATGTCGTTGCTGAGGAAGAACTTTGCCGCAAACCTTCTCAGGAACTTCTTGTCATTGACTGATGCGCCCTCGGGGTATTCTTGAGCTTCCAAATATCTCTTCACCTCATGATACCAGGGTTTTTCGGTTACCTCTTCGGCCTCAAGATCGCAGCAGTATGCAGGTTCGTCCAACTTCCAGATAATGATCCGGGGAGCCTCGTTGTCCCATTTGACTTTGAACATTGAATACATCGTAGCTAGTGCGTCTGCTAACTGATTCTCCTCTCTTGGGAAGTGTTCAAAAGTTATCTCTTCAAAGTGGGGAAGCAAAGTCAACACATACTCCTTGTAAGGAATAAGATTTGGGTGTTTCGTATCCCACTCGCTGTAGCGATAAAAAATGTAGCAAGGTAAATCGGAGATGGAATTATTGATTAATTCGCCTCACAAAGCAAGAGTCGCCACCGCGCTTTATTGTTTCCAAGGGAAAAGGGGAAAGAGCGAAATAAAACCCTAAATATGCAATGTAAAATAATACTTTTTTTTAAAAGTAATGAAATACAAGGCGTTTTTGAAAAGAGATCTATGGTTCGAGGGTTGGTTATACAATGGGAAGGTACTAGCACCCAATGTATCTATAGTACTCTATAGGAACCTTTTGAAATATCTGTTTTATTAAAAAATTTTGTTTGATTAAAAAATGAATCGTTTTGGCCGAAAAGGGGTACGGACGGGTTTTTGAAGATACGACGACCTAATGTCGAAATTTTTGCTTAAAAGGGTATAAGTTTTGAAAAGATTGGGTATTTGAAGAAAAATTATCCTAAGTTTTAATGAAATGCGAACGTTCGCGCAATTGGACTTGAAGACATGAAGTCGACAAACTTAATCGTTTTTTCCCTTGGATTTAAACGTAAACAGAATAAACAAGTAAATATGAAATAATTAAACAGAAAAATTATGCGGATAATGATTAAATAACAACAGTTAAATAAATGACTGAATGGTGTAAATATGCATTTTTTTTTGGATTTTTGTTTAATATTAATGAAAAGAAAATGTTTTAATAGTTTTCATTTTTTACGCATTTTATATATGGATAAAAGTAAATGAGAATTAATTAAGGAAGACCAATTATTTTTTAAGTTTTAAGTCTCTATATATTTTTTTATATTTTTTAGAGTTCTATATAAGGCATTATTTTTTAGTAATTATTATTAAATAATCAAACTAAATGAATACTAAAAAACTAACTTAAACCTAATTAAAAAAAGGGATGTTTTAAAATTACCCAAATAAACCTAAAATTAAATTTAATAAAATAAAAGGTAAAATGATTAAAAGGTTTAATTAAATTTATTAATTGATTAAACTACTAATTAATTTAAACTAAGTTATTAATAGTTCTAAAACTGGAAAAAAAAGAATAAAAAAAAAAGGTGTATTTAAAAAAAGCTTGAAGAACAAATATATATGGGCCAAGGGTTTTGAAGGGCCCAATAGAAAACAAACAGAAAGAGGGTGCCAAAGGGAAATCGTTGGGCCTAGGCAGGAAGTAGATCCAATTGTTTCATAATCTTGTTTTAGGGTAAATATTGTTGGTAATTGGGATTAGGGTTTCGGCAGTGCGGCGCTCATTCTCTCTTGTTCATGCGTTCGTCTTCTGAGTTCCTCAATGGCCAACAGCACTCTCCACTCTCCTCTTCCCTCCAGCGAAGGCATCAGGGGGCGATAGATTCGGTGAGTTCATTTTCTTATTCGCTTAGGGGTCGTTGCGATTTGCGTGTGTTGATTTGGTTCCGTTTTGATTCTTACTTCGCATTGTTATATTTATTGGAGGGGTTATGAAAGAGAAGAAGGATAAAGAAAATTACCCTTGGAGACGGAGGAGGGAAGTCGTGGGTGCTAGGAGGCCGGGACAAGGAAGACGGTTATGAAGCTCCTGCTTCCTGGTTTGCGTTTCTAATTCTCTTTGGTGATGAAATCTTGTTGCTTTTGAATGTTGCCTCTGAATAATTCTTCTTCCTCTGCTACTGTATGCTTTCCGTTGCTTTGAACATTTCTGAATGCTATGTTGAAATAACTATTTTGACTAGCTTGATGATATGTTCGCTTTTCTCTTCTTCTTTCTCACCTTGCTACTGTATGCTTTTTTTTAATGGCCAATGAGGGTGTATCTGAGTTCTTCATATGCTTGGGTTCGGAAATTAGTTTAGGCCATGGTTTTGACAGTTTGATGTTATGTGGTTATGGTTGATGGTCTTGAATGGTTTTACTGTTTTTTGGTTTTATGGTATTGGTTTGATGGCTCAATCAGGTTAAGCATTTGGTTTGGAATGGTTTAGGACATGTTGGTTTTGGTTATATGCAGGCTTATGCAGTAGGCAGGTTTTTCTGAAATGGTCATGCAGGTTCCATTGTTTTTGACAGTAGGTTTATGGTTATTGGGCCATATGTGTGATGGTTTATGTTATATGGTTTTTGGTGGTGGAGAGCTTTTAGCAGGTTGTGGTAATGCAGTAGCAGGTTTTAGCCGGTTTGTATGGTTTTAAGCCATGAAGGTTTAATGGTGGTTTGTATGGTTTGTGACAGTAGGAATGGTTTAGGTTGTTCTGGTTTAGGACTTTGAGAAAATTTGTATTTTTGTTTGATAACAATTTTTTTGAGTTTTGAAGGCCGGGAGATAGATAGATGAAAAAAAATTTGAAGTGATTTTTATGTTATGTTATAACAATTGCTTCCATTCCTTGTGTACGTTACAGGCTTAGGTTTATGTTACCGGTTGGAGATTTGAATATTTTACAATATTCCTGGCCTCTGCATCATACTGTTTCATCCAGTTTGTTTGTATTCTACTCTTGTGCTTCTTTTTTACTGAGTTACTGTTGTAGCTTTGTTTTGTAATTCCTTCTGCCTAAACCAAAACCTGCAAAACCATTTTTCTTTCTCTCTTCTCTCTCAAGTACATTGATGCATAAAAATGATGTGTACTGTATGTTCTGAAAAAATAAGCATGCTGGAAAAATGATGAAATGGGAAATGTTTTATGCTTGCAAAATTGTTTTAAACTGCATATTTCCTTTGTCTACTGCATGGAGCTTAAGTTTTTGACTTCTTCTATGTGGGCATAGGTTTACGTTGGAATTGAATATGTCATTTGTGCATATGTTGGATTTTGTATGCTGTGTATATTTTGAATTGTGCATTTTTGACAAAAGAAATTATGCATATTCAGTTTTGAAAAATAAAATGAATTTGTGCATGTTTTAAAATTGTGCATTCATTTATGAAAAATAAAAATTCCCCCCTTTTTTGTGAACCGGGAGAAATCCCGTGATTTGCAAAAAAGGGTAAACTGATTCCAGCCGTTTGTTTTTAATGATGAACACTAATAAATAATTTTCTACTTTTAATTATTTATTCAATTCTGACTTTTCTTTTTTTATTGTTTTTTTGCAGGTAAAATCAAATGAGCAGACAAAAGCATTGGATAGACGATTTAGAATTAGAACCTTAGAAATATAGTTCTATTTTACTTTAAACTTTTATGTAATTTGTTATTATAAATATTTTGTAAGTAATACAATATTTAAATAACAATTGTAATAAAATAGAATAAAGTGAAATAAAATTCCATTATTTCCCGGTCAATTCTTTTCTTTCCAATTATTTATTTATCGTCTATAATTCCTTAAATTGTATAATAATTGAAAATCAATTTCAATCACTTAAATTCAGAATAATAAACGCATAAATAAACATCATTGATCAATTAATAATTTCAATTATTTAATTCGTTATTCATAATTTTCTAAATTATAATAATTAAAATAGAATTTCAATTATTTAACTTAGAATGATAAATAATTAAATAATCATTATTGACCAATTAATGAACTTCTTTTTAAATATTTATTATATTATTCATAAATCTTTAAATTATGTAATAAATGAAAATAAATTCCAATTATTTAAATTCAAGATAATAAATAATAAATAAACACTGTCTGAACGATTAATATGCCTCTTTTCAAATATTCATTTTATTATTTATAGATCTTTGAATTATATAATAATTGAAAATAAGTTCCAATTATTTAAATTTAAGATGATAAATAATTAATAAACATTATTTAAGTCTTGATCAGTTAATAAATTTAGCGTTCAAAAATAAACAGCTCTCGACTCGAAAAAGTTATGAATTTTTAAAAATCAAAAGATCAAAACGCTTGCAATGTAATGATGCAGATGAGAGATGGTATCTTGGGTCAAAATTTGGGGTACAACAGCTGCCCCTATTTAAGTTTCTTCTATCCGGAGAGATGAAGATTAAAATCTTCGTTTCGACGAGATTGAAGGTACTTAAATACATAATTACGCAAATTTTGTCCTAAGATGCCTCCCTTATGTTTAATATGGATGCAGTGATTGAATTCACAGAGAAAGATATTGTATGAAACAAGACAATGTTGGAGGAATCGAACACCAACAAAACAACGAGACATGGATTGTACATTACTGGGGAAACAAGCTATCGACTTCAAACGACAGACTCTTGACAGCGAATAAAATTGAGGGAACACGACCTCTGACTCTAACAAAGAAAGCATCTTGCATAGGCCATAAAACAGATTATTGACCCAAAATAGTGAGTTCACAACTCAAGGTCGAAGATAGACGAAAAACAATCAATCTTACTGATGATGGATTACCGACTTCTGAAGGTAATGATTCATGACAGGCTTCTCTGCGAGATTTCCGGAGATATACTCATTAATGCTGATATAATGACATGGTAGATACGCAAGTTGTTCAAATAAAGAAACTGCCACTTGCTGTCGTCCAAAGAAAATACCGATAACATACAAGCTGCTCAAATAAAGAGGCTGCCACTTGCTGTCGTCCAAAGAAAATACCGATAACATACAAGCTGCTCAAATGAAGAGGCTGCCACTTGCTGTTTTCCAAAAAAATAATAACGTACAAGTTGCTCAAATAAAGAGACTGCCGCTTGCCGCTTTCCGAAAATGAAAAATAACGCACAAGTTACTCGTGAAGAGCCGCCGCTTGTCGTTTTCCGATGTCTATAACGTACAAGTTGCTCGTGAAGAGCTGCCGCTTGTCGTTTTCCGACGTCTATGACGTACAAGTTTCTCATGAAGAGCTGCCGCTTGTCGTCTTCCAAAAATAATAATAACGCACAAGTTGCTCGTGAAGAGCTGCCGCTTGTCGTTTTCCAAAAATAAATCAGAAAGGAATTGCAAAGACACTGGCAGAGAATAGAATCTTCGTCAAAGAAAATCATGAATCAAACCTTCCCGAGGAGATCACATATAAATGTGCAAAATAAATGCACCATCCGTCTAGGTTGCGATTTCACTGGGGAAAATCATGAGATAGCCTATGCAAGAGGCAACAACTTCATCCGGGAATAACCAGAGAGAAAACAGTCAAACAAGACTTTTCCCAATGAGAAAGAAACTCGATTGGAGAATTCATCTTATCCAGAAATGGGCAAGGTGAGCTAAATCAAAAGTCATCCACGAGGATTAGCTCAGTTGGGGAATTTTAGAAAGGAAACACATTTTCTACCTAAGCTAACCTTCTACTGGGACAGAAACATGTACGTTATTTGAATAAACAAAATACAACCCAAAAGTCAAACGGCAAATGTGAGTATGCGCGCATGATATAAGTGTAAGTGAATAAATGAATGTTATGCTGACAAAACGAACAGGTGGAATATCTTGAAGATAATAAGATGTCACAGCACGATAGATACTCGGCCAATCCTAAAAAAAGACGGAAGATAACTGGAACTGGAATCACAGAACAACGTCAGAGCGTAACACGCCCCAAGGCTCAAATCTTCTGAGGAGAAAAGTGTTCAAATCCAATCTTCTAATACCAATAGACCACTGGCATGAGACAAAGCGTACCACACTTAGAAATCTCCCAAATAAAGCTAACTGAAACAAATCTTAACTGGTACACCTGGGGAGTCACCAAACTCAGCACTACTAGAACCAAGAGCTTATACAAACAACACCTCACGACGGTTTCAAAAGAAAACAAGCTCATCATGCAAGGATAAAAATACTGTACTGTTTTGTATTTCATGGCTTGACCATCCTCGGAACAACTGTTAATGTTCCTTCCATTATTCACGACACTTTTTTTTTTTTTAAAATGAGAATACTTTAATAACTTTGTTTCAAATATTTCCAAAAAAATTAAAATTTTGCCCACAAAAAGGTAAATGTTCAAATTTCATTAATAAGATGGTAGTTCGCTAACAACGCGACTCCAACGGTTTACAAAAGTTTGGGAAATAGTACATGAAATGAAAAGGTTACACAAAAACAATGATCACTATTCTCCCTGACAACTTCGAATTCCAAAATGTGCTCAAATGCCAAGACTGGTCTGACCAAAAGCCTGCCTAAGCGAAATACTTCTTGACTGCATCGGCGTTCATGGGACACGGGAGTTCTTCACCGTCCATATTGGTGAGAATCAAAGCACCTCCAGAGAACACTTTCTTAACGACATACGGTCCTTCATAATTCGGAGCCCACTTGCCCCTTGAATCAGGTTGGAAAGATAATATTTTCTTGAGTACAAGGTCACCTTCTCTGAACTCGCGCGGTCGAACCTTCTTATCAAAAGCCTTCTTCATTCTCTACTGATACAATTGACCGTGACACAACGCTGTCAATCTTTTCTCTTCGATTAAATTCAACTGATCATATCTACTTTGACACCATTCGGCCTCAGAAAGTTTAGCTTCCATCAACACTCTCAGAGACGGAATCTCAACCTCCACGGGGAGTACAACTTCCATACCATAAACTAGGGAAAATGGGGTCGCACCTGTTGAAGTTCGAACTGAAGTACGGTATCCGTGTAAAGCAAACGGAAGCATCTCATGCCAATCCTTATAAGTTACCACCATCTTCTGGACAATCTTCTTGATATTCTTGTTAGCAGCTTCAACAACCCCATTCATCTTCGGTCTATAAGGAGAAGAATTATGATGTTCGATCTTGAACTCTTCACAAAGCTCTCTCATCATCTTGTTATTCAAATTCGAACCATTGTCAGTGATGATCTTGCTCGGGATGCCGTATCGACAAATAATCTGATTCCTGATAAATCTGACTACCACCTGTCTGGTTACATTAGCATAAGATGTTGCTTCCACCCATTTAGTAAAATAATCGATCGCTACTAAGATGAAACGATGACCATTTGAAGCTTTGGGTTCAATCATTCCAATCATATCAATGCCCCACATAGATAAAGGCCAAGGTGAAGAGATAACATTTAGGAGGGTCGGCGGCACGTGCATCTTGTCCGCATAAATCTGGCATTTATGACATTTCTTCACATACTTGCAGCAATCAGATTCCATTGTCATCCAATAGTAACCAGCTCTCAACATCTTTCTAGCCATTGCATGTCCATTGGCATGAGTGCCAAAGGATCCTTCGTGTACTTCTTGCATCAGCATGTCTGCTTCACGTCTGTCTACACATCTGAGCAAGACCATGTCGTAGTTCCTCTTATACAAAACTTCTTCATTGAGAAAGAAACTGCTTGCTAATCTTCTCAACGTCTTCCTATCTTTATTGGATGCCCCAGGCGGGTACTCTTGAGTTTGAAGAACACGTTTAATGTCATAGAACCACAGTTTGTCGTCGGTAACCTCTTCTACTGAGAACACATGAGCAGGTCAGTCAAGGCGCATAACTCTGATTGTAGGCATATCATTCCAACCATTCACTTGAAACATTGAAGACAAAGTAGCTAAAGCATCAGCCATTTGGTTCTCATCTCTAGGGATATGATGTAATTCCACTTTGTTGAAGAAAGTTAACAACCTTCTAGCATAGTTTCTGTAAGGGATCAAACCAGGATGACGAGTCTCTCATTCTCCTTTGATTTGATTAATCACCAATGCAGAATCTCCGTAAATATCAAGAATCTTAATCCTTAGATCCATAGCTTCTTCGAGACCCATAATACATGCCTCATATTCAGCCATGTTGTTCGTGCAGTCAAACTTCAATCTTGCCGTGAACGGGATATGAGTACCTCGGGGAGTGACGATGATTGCCCCAATTCCATTTCCATAAGAATTCACAGCTCCGTTGAATATTAAACCCCAATGGGATTCAGGATCAGGTCCTTCTTCAGGTAACGGCTCTTCACAATCTTTAGCTTTCAAGTACATAACATCTTCATCTGGGAAATCAAACTTGATGGATTGATAATCGTCAATTGGTTGGTGAGCCAAATGATCGGCTAAAATACTTCCTTTGATTGCTTTCTGAGTGTGATACTCAATGTCATATTCAGATAACAACATCTGCCAACGGGCTATCCTTCCAGATAAGGCGGGCTTCTCAAAAATATACTTGATCGGATCCATTTTGGAGATCAACCAAGTGGTGTGGTTAATCATATACTGGTGCAGACGGCGAGCAGCCCAAGCTAAAGCACAACAGGTTTTCTCAAGAAATGAGTATCGAGACTCACAGTCTGTGAATTTCTTACTCAGATAATATACGGCATGTTCCTTTCTTCCAGTCTCATCTTGTTGACCAAGCACACATCCCATGGAATCTTCCAATATAGTCAGGTACATAATCAAAGGTCTTCCTTCCACCGGAGGAATCAAAATGGGAGGTTCAAGCAAATATTCTTTGATGCTATCAAAAGCTCTCTGACAATCTTCCGTCCACACACATCCTTGAATCTTTCGGAGAAGCTTGAAAATCGGCCCATAGGTAGCAGTCATATGAGATATAAACCTAGAAATGTAGTTCAGTCTCCCAAGGAATCCTCTTACTTGTTTTTCCGTCTTGGGGGCGGGCATTTCTCGAATAGCTTTGACTTTATCAGGATCTACCTCAATACCTTTCTGATTGACAATGAAACCCAAAAGTCTTCCAGAACGAACGCCAAAAGTGCATTTGTTGGGATTCAGACGGAGTTTGTACTTTCTCAAACGCTGGAATAACTTCAACAAATGTTCCAAGTGATCCTCCTCAGTTTGTGATTTGGCGACCATGTCATCCACATACACTTCGATCTCCTTATGCATCATGTCATGGAACAAAGCAGTCATGGCCCTTTGGTAGGTTGTGCCAGCATTCCTCAAACCAAACGGCATAACCCGATAACAAAAAGTTCCCCAAGGTGTAATGAAAGTTGTCTTCTCCATATCTTCTGGTGCCATCTTGATTTGATTGTAACCAGAGAAACCATCCATGAAAGAGAAGACTTTGAACTTGGCGGTACTGTCGACCAATACGTCAATGTGAGGTAATGGGAAGTCATCCTTCGGACTAGCTCTATTCAGATCTCTGTAGTCTACACACATCCGAACTTTGCCATCTTTCTTAGCAACAGGCACTATGTGGGCTAACCACTGAGGATAGACCGATGTAACAAGGAAACCTGCATTAATCTGTTTCTGAACCTCCTCTTTGATCTTGTCAGCCATGTCAGGACGAGTCCTTCTCAACTTCTGCTTGATCGGCGGACATTCAGGTCTCAACGGTAAATGATGCTCCACAATATCATTGTTCAAACCTGGCATATCTTGGTAGGACCAAGCAAACACATCGACACTCTTTGAGAAGCTCCAACATTTTCTCCTTAATTTCCGGGATAAGCAATGCTCCGACTTTGACTTCCTTTCTATCTTCTTCATCACCCAAGTTGACCAACTCTACAGGTTCTTCAAATGGTTGAATAATCTTCTCATCATGCTCAAGCAAATGGGAAATCTCAACAGGAACCTCTTCATCATCCTCTTCTTCGGCTCTGAACACAGGGAATTCAAAGTTGGGAGAGGGCATAGGATCACTGTTTTCGATGGTTAAGTCCTGGATTAATCTACACATATGATTATGCTTTTTTTTTAGAAATCGATTTGTGCAAATAAAACAAAAGGTTATTAATTAATTTTCATTACTATTTCCCAGAAAAAGTGAAAAATAAAACAGTAGTGGACAAAATAACATTTTTATTCATTAAAAGGAAATACTTGAAACAAGGAGCCCAGACATTTCTCTCTTGCCTTGGGCAGAGCAAAAGGAATTATTTTTCATAGCCCGACACAAAATACTTTTCGCCTTGGGCAGAGCGAATTTTTTCAAAGAAAAACAAAACAAAACATTACTCAGAAATGTGCATAACAATAGGAACATCAACAGCTATCCAGTTTTGGCAAGCCAATCCAGGCGTCACAAAAATGGGAAAATCTTCCTCGGAATCATCTTCTATGATAGCATCAACCTCAGGATGTATAAACCCTGCACTTCGGAAAACCTCTTGAATCGGACGAACAACCACCTCCTTCTTGACTCTTGCAGACACAGGACGAAAACCAAGACCTTCCCCGGACTTGTTCTCGGGCAAAGTCAACACCTGGCCCCATCCTTCGGCCGAACCACTTTCCACCACTCGCCGCGCATCCTCAAAAGAAGAAATGGATGCCCCTGGCTTCTTCACTGCATTCCTGGAAACAGAAAGACCTTGGAACTGGGTTCCAACATCCTCGTCAGCATCAATAAAAGAGAATGATGATAAATGGCTTACCACCATAGCTTGCTCTCCCCCAATCATCACTAGCTTCCCATGCCTTACAAACTTTAGTCTCTGATGGAGCGTAGAGGTGACTGCCCCGGCATCACGGATCCAGGGACGACCCAATAAGCAACTATAGGAAGCATGAATATCCATCACTTGGAAAGTGATTTGAAAAGCATGGGGACCAATTACTATAGGAAGATCCACTTCACCAATGATTGTCTTCCTATAACCATCGAACGCTTTAACAATTACTCCACTAGGTCTCATAGGAGCACCCGGATATGAAAGCCGAGATAATGTAGTTTTGGGCATCACATTCAACGACGAACCCGTATCCACCAACACACTTGATAAAGTATCATTTCCACAACTTACTGAGATATGCAAAGCCATATTGTGGTTCCTCCCCTCCTCTGGGAGCTCTTCATCACTAAAACCAAGATTGTTACACGAAGTAATATTTCCCACAATCCCATCAAACTGGTCAACCGTCACATCATGATCCATGAACGCCTGGTCCAAGACCTTCATCAAAGCTTCTCTATGTGCACCAGAATCTCTCAGTAAAGCAAGCAAAGAAATCTTGGAAGGAGTTTGTAATAGTTGGTCCACAATCTTATATTCACTTCTCTTGATAAGCTTCAAGATCTCATCATCCTCAAGGTGAGGGATAGGTTCACTGGATCGGCCTATCTCAACCCTGGGTTCAACATTTCTCACTGGAATCTCCGTCGGTATGGGTCTCCTGACTTGAACTTCTGGTCTCTTCAGAGGTACTGCTGCAAAAACACGTCCACTTCTCGTAACTCTACTCACATCAACAATGTTAACAAAAGACGGTCTCGTTGGTATAGGGACTTCTACCCTATTCTCAATCATTGTGGCATTATACTTATACGGTACAGCTTGGTCTGAGTTGTAAGGCACGGGACCAGGTGGGTAAATAATCAATGGATCGACAGGTGTAGTCTGACTGTCGTAAGCGATCTCTACTGATTCAGGCAAATTGAATTGTGCTATGATAACATTCACTTCATCCTCCGGATTTCTGTCATACGTAATAGTGATAACTCTCTGGTCTAGCAACTTCTGAATATCCTCCTTCACAATAGGACAATCAACCTCTCTTGAACAAAATTCACAAACATCATAATCATGCTGATGTCTAACAAAGGCAAGTCTTCTCAAACTCTGATGTAACCTGATCAACGACTCTCTTATGTGTTCAACTTGAAAAACTCGAAACTTTCCCGGACAACCTTCCACCATATTCACTGAAGCTGCCCCATGTCGAGGCAAAGGATTATCTCTAACATTTGGATTAACATCCTTGAAAGACAAGACACCATTCTTAATCAATCTCTGCACGTCCGCCTTCAGAGCAAAGCAATTCTCAAGGTTGTGCCCCGGCGACCCTTGATGATATTCACAAAACTGATCCGCCTTGTACCACGGAGAAGTATTGTTCGGTGCGACAGGAGGAGGCTTTGTCGTTATGAGGTTCTTCCTGATAAGAGCAGGGAACAATTCAGTATAAGTCATAGGAATGGCATCGAACTGCGGTTTTCTTGGTGAACGGTTCTGATTGTTGAATGGATAAGCCTGTTGTCGAGGCTGCTGCTGAAATGGCCGTTGTTGAGTTGGTGGGGTTTGATGAGCTGGGGTCATCAAAGCCGGGCGGACAGCCAGAGTGACTGCCGCAACGTGAGAGTAACCTCTCCTTGGTCTACCTGGGAACAAAGCGCTGACATCCTGCTCTTTTCTTTTCGGGAAAACACTTCCAAACTTCTTAGCACTGCTAGACGGACTCCCTTCTTTAACCAAACGCCCTTCATGAATCCCTTCCTCTAACCGCATGCCCATGCTTACCATTTCGGTGAAGTCACTGGGTGCGCTGGCGATCATTCTTTCATAATAAAAGGAACCTAAAGTCTTCAAAAATATCTTAGTCATCTCTTTCTCCTCAAGAGGTGGATAGATTTGAGCAGCAATTTCACGCCACCTCTGGGCGTACTCCTTAAAAGATTCTCGGTCTCTTTGCGACATCGCCTGGAGTTGATCCCTGTCCGGTGCCATGTCAACGTTATACTTGTACTGATGAACAAAAGCTTCGCCGAGATCGTTGAAGTTGCGGATCTGAATACTGTCTAAACCCATATACCACTTTAGAGCAGCACCCGTCAAACTATCTTGAAAATAATGAATCAACAAGTCATGATCATCGGAATACGTAGACATCTTTCTCACGTACATTGTCAAATGACTTCTAGGACATGAATCACCCTTATATCTCTCAAAGTCTGGCACTTTGAATTTTGCTGGAATCTTGACATTCGGAACTAAACAAAGGTCATACGTGTTCTTCCCAAACAAATCTTTCCCCTTTAATGCTCTAAGCTCTTTCTGCATTTCTTGGAACTGATCCTGAAATTCTTCCATTCTATCAAAAAGACTCAAACTTTCAGCAGGCTCGGCATGATAAGTAGGTTCATTCAAGTATGGCACGGAATGAACCACAGGAGCGACGGTTGTCATAATCGGTTGCGGAAAAGGTGTCACAGATGGAATTACTGGCGGCATGGCAGTTGTCTCTGGTTGAGGAAGAGACAAAGCAGGTTGAAATAAAGGTTGTACGGCAGGCTGATACCCCTCTGGCACAAAGTTGTAAGGCATTCCCCACGGAAAACCTTTCGGCATCTGATGTTGAAGCGGAGAGTTGATTTGAGTCACGGATGTAGGAACGGTGACAATCTCGGAAACTACTGGAGTTGAAGTCTGAATCTCGGCAGCTGTAGTCGATGGCTGATTCTGAACAGCCACCAAACATTCCACTAACGCAGTTAACTTTTCCATCTCGACACAAAGTGTAGCAACTTCCCCATGAAGCTCATGATTTTCCTGTTCCAGATCTTCCATCTTCCTCTGACGATTGGCTCGAGTGTCGTATCGGTGAGACAGCTTGACAACCTTGGGAGTGGAAAAAGAACAAGGATAAGACTCTAGAAAACATGTTAAGTGAAATGTTGAATGATGCATGATGTGTGATGCAAATGATGATCCATTTTAATAGTTTTTCAGGGAACTTCGATGGTTTTGCACATATCAATGGTAAAGGAATTCGGAACAACAAAAACTCAATCCATTAATTCAGGACTCGATTCTCATATTCAGACATATGGTACTTTTCTTTCCAAGCATCCCTCTCGGACTTCATCCTAGCCAGATTTCCTTGGTATTCTCCTATATTCGCGATATGGATAACAACAGATGATGGTGCAACGGTGGGGAATAAAGGTTTCTCAAGTTTATAGGGCATCTTGAGAGCACAAGCCCTAGCACGGACCCACTGTAGGTAAGGCTCCAAAGAAACGGCACCTCTATGTCCTAACATATCTCTCCCTTTCCTATGGACGTGGCGCCAAACTCCTTCGATCTCCCTCTTAGCTGCCTGATGATCTTGTCCTTCCTGAAGAAAGAAACCACTCACGTGGATGTTGTTTGGCTTGTCCCTCATCGGGTATCCAAACTGACGACGCGCGAGAACAGGGTTATAATTAATTCCACCTCTCGTACCGAGAAGAGGCACCTTAGGAAAAGCACCACAGCTATCGATGATCTTCACGTCGTAGTAAACTCGATTATACCAGTCAATGTCGAAATGAGTGAGAGCCATAATCTTTGGCGCCCAACGCGGTTCCTTCTCGAGATCCCAGAAAACATCAGACCCGGGTAGATGCGAACCATACCACTGATACAACAACGGTGCACAACAACTAATCATTCCTCCTTGATAAGAGTTTCGAAGATGGATGGAGTAGTAGGTATCTCCTAGCAGCGTAGGGACCGGATTTCCGATCAAGAAAATTCTGATGGTGTTGATATCCACAAACTTATCAACGTTAGGGAACAAGAATAGACCATAGGCGAGTAAAGAAAACACGTCTTCAAAGGCAACATTATCTTTTATCTCAGCAAAATGACGAGCTTTCCTCAACAAAAACTGCGCAGACAAACCTCGGATTCCCCCTTTTGTAGTCATGTTCTCCTCTATCTCTGACTTCTTCAAGTGGGTGATGGTTGCTATCTCGTGAGATTTGGGCTCCTCTTCTAAACTAGAAAAAGGAACACAGTCGGTGATCGGCAAACCAAGTATGTAGGAATACTCTTCTAAGGTGGGCATCAACTGGTAATCCGGAAAGGTGAAACATCGGTACAGAGGATCGTAGAATTGAACCAACGTATTGAGGATGCCTTCCTTCATCTTGCGCTTCATGAGAGGTACAATGGACCCATACTTTCTCTGAAAATCCGTCGGGTTCTCGATCTTCGGAATCAAACTCTTCAATTCTTCAATCTCGGGCTCCTTAAAACTAAAACTTCGAGTGTTTCTCCTTCCAAATTCCATAATAATAGCACCTGAGATGTCTGCAAAAATCATTCCGAAGTTCCTTGAAAAACAAGTTTTTTTACAAAAATGTTGATGAATGCATGGATGAATGATAATGCAACAGTCACACACAAGTTTGCAAACATGGGGTTCAAAGTTTCAACGTTCAGCATGGAGTTAAGGGTAAAGCCCACCCAAAGGTATGTACTAACGGTTCAATCGCACCTGTAAGACAATGTTCTACGAGTTCCCAGAGTCTACATTCCTCTTTCGGATATTACCAACGTCTTGATTACTCAATAATTAGCAATATTCTCAAGAGAAACTCGTCCGAGCGTAGCATCGCGTAACAACTACTTCCGAATTACTCCGTTATAGTCTCCGCGCTACACCTAAAAAGGCCAAGATGGGTTAGGGTTCTACGGTCCTCAACTTCTCGGGCTCCTAGGTCGAAAATAATAATGTCTTCCCGATTACTCGGTAAACAAATATTAAGTTCAAGAGGGCCTTCCATTGAGTGGGGGATCTCATGCCTCCTTCTTCGGGATTACTCCCTCAAAGTTAACATGACTGTACCGCCTGTCCTATTCCTTAAGTGTTACTTAATCCGGCTATAGGATTCGTCCTTTGCAAAAAAACCCAAACACCCCAATTTAAACACATAATCAAACAAATCAAATAATAGTAAACAGATAAAACAAATTAGGCTTAACCCACTTAGGGATGGACCAACAAGAGGTCAATCTTTCCCCAGCAGAGTCACCAATTCTGTAGCGATAAAAAATGTAGCGGGGTAAATCGGAGATCGAATTATTGATTAATTCGCCTCACAAAGCAAGAGTCGCCACCGCGCTTTATTGTTTCCAAGGGAAAAGGGGAAAGAGCTAAATAAAACCCTAAATATGCAATGTAAAATAATACTTTTTTTTAAAAGTAATGAAATACAAGGCGTTTTTGAAAAGAGATCTATGGTTCGGGGGTTGGTTATACAATGGAAAGGTACTAGCACCCAATGTATCTATAGTACTCTATAGGAACCTTTTGAAATATCTGTTTTATTAAAATTGTTTGTTTGATTAAAAAATGAATCGTTTTGGCCGAAAAGGGGTACGGACGGGTTTTTGAAGATACGACGACCTAATGTCGAAATTTTTGCTTAAAAGGGTATAAGTTTTGAAAAGATTGGGTATTTGAAGAAAAATTATCCTAAGTTTTAATGAAATGCGAACGTTCGCGCAATTGGACTTGAAGACATGAAGTCGACAAACTTAATCGTTTTTTCCCTTGGATTTAAACGTAAACAGAATAAACAAGTAAATATGAAATAATTAAACAGAAAAATTATGCGGATAATGATTAAATAACAACAGTTAAATAAATGACTGAATGGTGTAAATATGCATTTTTTTTGGATTTTTGTTTAATATTAATGAAAAGAAAATGTTTTAATAGTTTTCATTTTTTACGCATTTTATATATGGATAAAAGTAAATGAGAATTAATTAAGGAAGACAAATTATTTTTTAAGTTTTAAGTCTCTATATATTTTTTTATATTTTTTAGAGTTCTATATAAGGCATTATTTTTTAGTAATTATTATTAAATAATCAAACTAAATGAATACTAAAAAACTAACTTAAACCTAATTAAAAAAAGGGATGTTTTAAAATTACCCAAATAAACCTAAAATTAAATTTAATAAAATAAAAGGTAAAATGATTAAAAGTTTTAATTAAATTTATTAATTGATTAAACTACTAATTAATTTAAACTAAGTTATTAATAGTTCTAAAATTGAAGAGAAAAAAAAAGAATAAATAAAAAAAAGGTGTATTTAAAAAAAGCTTGAAGAACAAATATATATGGGCCAAGGGTTTTGAAGGGCCCAATAGAAAACAAACAGAAAGAGGGTGCCAAAGGGAAATCGTTGGGCCTAGGCAGGAAGTAGATCCAATTGTTTTATAATCTTGTTTTAGGGTAAATATTGTTGGAAATTGGGATTAGGGTTTCGGCAGTGTGGTGCTCATTCTCTCTTGTTCATGCGTTCGTCTTCTGAGTTCCTCAATGGCCAACAACACTCTCCACTCTCCTCTTCCCTCCAGCGAAGGCATCAGTGGACGATAGATTCGGTGAGTTCATTTTCTTATTCGCTTAGGGTTCATTGTGATTTGCGTGTGTTGATTTGGTTCCGTTTTGATTCTTACTTCGCATTGTTATATTTATTGGAGGGGTTATGAAAGAGAAGAAGGATAAAGAAAATTACCCTTGGAGACGGAGGAGGGAAGTCGTGGGTGCTAGGAGGCCGGGACAAGGAAGACGGTTATGAAGCTCCTGCTTCCTGGTTTGCGTTTCTGATTCTCTTTGGTGATGAAATCTTGTTGCTTTTGAATGTTGCCTCTGAATAATTCTTCTTCCTCTGCTACTGTATGCTTTCCGTTGCTTTGAACATTTCTGAATGCTATGTTGAAATAACTATTTTGACTAGCTTGATGATATGTTCGCTTTTCTCTTCTTCTTTCTCACCTTGCTACTGTATGCTTTTTTTTTAATGGCCAATGAGGGTGTATCTGAGGTCTTCGTATGCTTGGGTTTGGAAATTAGTTTAGGCCATGGTTTTGACAGTTTGATGTTATGTGGTTATGGTTGATGGTCTTGAATGGTTTTACTGTTTTTTGGTTTTGTGGTATTGGTTTGATGGCTCAATCAGGTTAAGCATTTGGTTTGGAATGGTTTAGGACATGTTGGTTTTGGTTATATGCAGGCTTATGTAGTAGGCAGGTTTTTCTGAAATGGTCATGCAGGTTCCATTGTTTTTGACAGTCGGTTTATGGTTATTGGGCCATATGTGTGATGGTTTATGTTATATGGTTTTTGGTGGTGGAGAGCTTTTAGCAGGTTGTGGTAATGCAGTAGCAGGTTTTAGCCGGTTTGTATGGTTTTAAGCCATGAAGGTTTATTGGTGGTTTGTATGGTTTGTGACAGTAGGAATGGTTTAGGTTGTTCTGGTTTAGGACTTTGAGAAAATTTGTATTTTTGTTTGATAACAATTTTTTTGAGTTTTGAAGGCTGGGAGATAGATAGATGAAAAAAAATTTGAAGTGATTTTTATGTTATGTTATAACAATTTCTTCCCATCCTTGTGTACATTACAGGCTTAGGTTTATGTTACCGGTTGGAGATTTGAATATTTTACAATATTCCTGGCCTCTGCATCATACTGTTTCATCCAGTTTGTTTGTATTCTACTCTTGTGCTTCTTTTTTACTGAGTTACTGCTGTAGCTTTGTTTTGTAATTCCTTCTGCCTAAACCAAAACCTGCAAAACCATTTTTCTTTCTCTCTTCTCTCTCTCAAGTACATTGATGCATAAAAATGATGTGTACTGTATGTTCTGAGAAAATAAGCATGCTGGAAAATGATGAAATGGGAAATGTTTTATGCTTGCAAAATGGTTTTGAACTGCATATTTCCTTTGTCTACTGCATGGAGTTTAAGTTTTTGACTTCTTCTATGTGGGCATAGGTTTACGTTGGAATTGAATATGTCATTTGTGCATATGTTGGATTTTGTATGCTGTGTATATTTTGAAATGTGCATTTTTGACAAAAGAAATTATGCATATTCAGTTTTGAAAAATAAAATGAATTTGTGCATGTTTTAAAATTGTGCATTCATTTATGAAAAATAAAAATTCCCCCCTTTTTTGTGAACCGGGAGAAATCCCGTGATTTGCAAAAAAGGGTAAACTGATTCCAGCCGTTTGTTTTTAATGATGAACACTAATAAATAATTTTCTACTTTTAATTATTTATTCAATTCTGACTTTTCTTTTTTTATTGTTTTTTTGCAGGTAAAATCAAATGAGCAGACAAAAGCATTGGATAGAAGATTTAGAATTAGAACCTTAGAAATATAGTTCTATTTTACTTTAAACTTTTATGTAATTTGTTATTATAAATATTTTGTAAGTAATACAATATTTAAATAACAATTGTAATAAAATAGAATAAAGTGAAATAAAATTCCATTATTTCCCGGTCAATTCTTTTCTTTCCAATTATTTATTTATCGTCTATAATTCCTTAAATTGTATAATAATTGAAAATCAATTTCAATCACTTAAATTCAGAATAATAAACGCATAAATAAACATCATTGATCAATTAATAATTTCAATTATTTAATTCTTTATTCATAATTTTCTAAATTATAATAATTAAAATAGAATTTCAATTATTTAACTTAGAATGATAAATAATTAAATAATCATTATTGACCAATTAATGAACTTCTTTTCAAATATTTATTATATTATTCATAAATCTTTAAATTATGTAATAAATGAAAATAAATTCCAATTATTTAAATTCAAGATAATAAATAATAAATAAACACTGTCTGAACGATTAATATGCCTCTTTTCAAATATTCATTTTATTATTTATAGATCTTTGAATTATATAATAATTGAAAATAAGTTCCAATTATTTAAATTTAAGATGATAAATAATTAATAAACATTATTTAAGTCTTGATCAGTTAATAAATTTAGCGTTCAAAAATAAACAGCTCTCGACTCGAAAAAGTTATGAATTTTTAAAAATCAAAAGATCAAAACGCTTGCAATGTAATGATGCAGATGGGAGATGGTATCTTAGGTCAAAATTTGGGGTACAACACTCGCCTTTTATCTGATTGATCACGAGAGCGGAATCTCCGAAGACACTCAGAAACTTGATCCTTAAGTCGATTGCAGCTTGAAGATCCATGATACATGCCTCATATTCTGCCATGTTGTTGGTGCAGTTGAAACACAATCGGGCGGTGAGTGGAGTATGAGTACCTTTAGGTGATATGATCACAGCGCCGATGCCGTTACCCAAAGCGTTTGAGGCTCCGTCAAAATGCATAGACCATCGGGATCCTTCCTCAGGCCCTTCATCCGGTCCAGGTACTTCACAATCAGTTACTACCATGATATCTTCGTCTGGAAATTCAAAGTTCAATGATTGGTAATCGTCCACAGGTTGGTGTGCCAAATGGTCCGCCAGTACACTTCCCTTGATGGCTTTTTGAGTTGTGTATTGGATGTCATATTCTGTCAAGATCATTTGCCATCTTGCTATTCTTCCAGACAGAGCAGGCTTTTCGAATATGTACTTGATTGGATCCATTTTTGAAATCAACAGAGTAGTGTGAGTCAACATATACTGTCTCAGCCGGCGAGCAGCCCATACCAGAGCGCGGCAAGTTTTCTAGAGCAGTGAGTACCGAGTCTCACAGTCGGTAAACCTTTTGCTCAGGTAATAAATAGCGTGCTCTTTTTGGCCAGACTCGTCATGCTGCCCCAGCACACACCCCATTGAGTTGTCAAGTACTGTCAAGTATAGTATTAGAGGTCTCCCTTCAACCGGAGGCATAAGAATGGGTGGTTCTTGGAGATACTCCTTTATCTTTTCGAAAGCGGCCTGACATTCATCGTCCCAACGTACTACTTGATCTTTCTTCAGCAATTTGAAGATTGGCTCACAGGTAGCAGTTAGATGCGAGATGAATCGGGCAATGTAATTTAGTCGTCCTAGAAAGCCTCGGACTTCTTTCTCTGTCTTGGGAGTCGGCATCTCTTGTATGGCTTTCACCTTGGCAGGGTCCACTTGAATACCTTTGTCGCTTACAATGAAACCTAGCAATTTTCCAGACCTCACCCCAAAGGTGCATTTGTTTGGGTTCAACCTCAGCTTGTACAACTTCAGTCGGTCAAACAGCTTCCGCAGATGGTCAAGGTGTTCCTCCTCAGTTTGGGACCTTGCAATCATATCATCGACGTATACTTCAATCTCATGGTGGATCATGTCATGAAATAAAGCAACCATGGCACGTTGGTAGGTTGCCCCAGCATTTTTCAACCCGAATGGCATGACCTTGTAGCAGAAGGTGCCCCACTGAGTAACAAAGGTAGTCTTTTCCATATCTTCAGGAGCCATCTTGATCTGATTATATCCTGAAAAATCATCCATGAAGGAGAACACCTTGTGCTGGGCAGTATTTTCAACAAGAACGTCGATATGAGGCAAAGGGAAATCATCTTTAGGGCTGGCCCTGTTCAAATCCCTGTAGTCAACACACATTCGGACCTTACCATCCTTCTTCGGCACCGGAACCACATTGGCAACCCATTGAGGGTAAGAAGTCACTGCTAGAAACCCGGCATCAAATTGTTTCATAACCTCAGCTTTGATTTTCTCGGACATTTCTGGGCGCATGCGGCGGACCTTCTGTTTTACCGGAGGGCAGTCTTCCTTGGTAGGCAGGTGATGAACTACAATGTCGGCATCCAAACCAGGCATGTCTTCGTAAGACCAAGCAAAGATTTCCATATAATCATGCAGCATCTGAATCAATCGTTGTTTCACGCTGAGCTTTAGATTGGCACCAATCTTGACTTCTTTTCTATCTGTCTCATTACCCAGATTCATTGTTTCCACTGGCTCTTCATGCGGCTGAATGGCCCTCTCTTCCTGGAGTAGCAGTCTTGCAAGTTCACCAGGCACTTCGCAATCATCTTCACCTTCGTCTTCGGCTAAGTTGATCGGATTTTCGAAGTCATAACTGGCGGTAGCAGAGCCGTTACCAGCGAGATCCAAAGTGGATTGGAACCTGTATAAGTGAGTGTGTGTAAATATAGCTGTTTTGCAATATATAACAAAGAAAGAAAAAGAGCACAAGATTTGAAATGCAACAACGTCCAATGTTTTGATTAATGATATATGGAAATGTCATACAAAAAGCCCTCATAAATGGAGCCACGGTGCCCCGGGTAGGACACCGAGCCAATAAAAGTTTCAACATATTATTTGTTACAAATTGAAAACAAAAGAGTTCATTACTGCGTGACAAATGTAATAGGTGTAAAATCTTTTGCCGTCCAGTTGCTTGGTCCGTTGTTGGTTGTTGGATAGATCCAACTGTCAAATTCTACTTCCTCTATGTCCTCCTCGATAGCATTCACTCTTGGGTTGGTGATGAACACCGGAGGCTTTCTGATCCTTTCTTTGCGAACAGCCCTCTGAGCCTCTGCAGTGAAGCCCAACCCAAACTTGTCGGTCTTTTGAGTGAAGTCAGGAAGTTGACCCCAGTTTGCATACCTGCCTTTCTCAATCACTGCCCGGGCATCCTTCAGGGAAGCCATATTCAAAGGAAAGTCTTCTTCAATCACTGTTTCAGCTGACGCCAACGCTGGAGGTACCTCTTCAAAATGTTGAAAGGGGGTTTCAATAAACTCCCCGTCCATTTCAATATACCGGAATGAATTCAGATGACTTACCATGTATTCCTCCTCTCCCTGCACAGTAACAATCTTCCCTCTGACAGGGTATTTGAGCTTCTGGTGTAGAGTGGATGTTACCGCCCCAGCCTTGTGAATCCAAGGTCGACCCAGCAAACAGGAATAAGATGGACGAATATCCATCACGTAGAACGTTGAGTCAAAGACTTGGGAACCCACACGAATAGGAATGTCTACCTCACCGTGCACCATCCTCTTAGAACCGTCGAAGGCTCTAACAATGATGTTACTAGGTTTCAATTCCAGGCCCTCACAATCCAACCGATCTAAGGCCTTCTTGGGCAATACATTCAGGGAAGAACCGGTATCCACCAACACGTGTGCAAGAGTAGTGCCCCTGCATTCTATGGAAACATGCAGGGCATCATTGTGGTTTTTTCCCTTGGCGGTAAGATCAGCATCCGAGAAACCCAAACCATTGTCAGCGGTCAAATTAGCCACACAGTCAGTGAACTGATCTGCAGATGTCTCTTGCGGCACATGGGCCGTTTTCAGAAATGAAATCAGGGCCTTGGCGTGGGCCTCTGAGCACAGCAGCAATGATAGCATAGAGATCTTGGAGGGGGTATGCCCCAGCTATTCGACGACATTGAAGTCACTCTTCTTAATGATTTTAAGGATTTCCTCCATCTCTTGCTGGGAGGCTTCAACAGCGGTCTTTTTTGGTGCCTCCATCCGGGCAGGCAAATCGGTAGTAACTCCTTTGCCCCGAGCATCAGAGGACTCGGCGGCAGTAGTAGACACAGGAACTTGATTTGGAACATGCACACTTGCGGGTGTGATGACAAGAGGTTTTCGGATAACTAGTGGTGCAATGTCAGGCGAGAAGAGCCTGCCACTGCGAGTAATTTTGGCGGGACCAGTGATGTTACTGATACTGGTACCGGTGTTGAACTCCTGCTTCACTCCAAGCACATACACGTCTGCCCCATAGTGCCATGGGACAGCCTTGTCAGATTCATAGGGGAGGGGCCCCGGAACAGTAATGGTAATGGGTGCAACAGACATAATTTGGACTGGCTTCCTCAGGGGAGCCTTGGTAGGATTGTTGAAAATTGTGACGACAGATACTTCTTCAGCGGAAACAAATGGAACAGCGGTTTTCTTGAACAGAATCTCTTTGCTATCCATCAGGCTTTGGATGCCTGACTTCAGCAACGGACAACCGGTAGGGGTAACAGCACACAGGAGGCAACCCTTGCTACAACCCGGAAATAAACCGGCTAGCAGTAGGTTCCTCTTAACAGTCAATAGAGGGGTAGAAACATCATTCACCGAAACAGCATACAAATCTTCCTCGACGGCATTTACTCTATGTTGGGGCATAGGAGCAGTTACAACATTTGGCCTCTCAGGCGCCTCAAACTGAATTTCCTTCGCATCAATAAGGTCTTGAACCTTATTTCTCAGGGCCCAGCAATCATCAGTAGTATGCCCGGGGCTATCAGAGTGATAAGCACAATGGGCATTTGGGTTATACTTAGGAGATGCAGTATTCACGACCTTCGGAGCTTCTCTGGTGGTCACCAAGTTGGTTGATAGCAGTTGCGGTAAGATTTGTGACAAGGTCATACTCAGCCGAGTGTATTGCCTTTTGGGCCTCTCACCCCTTTGTTGATTTTACTGCTGAGGAGTAGCAACAGGTTTTGAAATTACCAAGGCATTGACGGCTTGGTGGCGTTCTGGCTTGACTTGTCTTCTAGGACCATAGACGGCACTAGCTTCCTTCTTGAAAGGCTTCTTCTCAGTACTTGCGGAGGCACCTTTCTGTATCTTTCCTGACCTGATGCCAGCTTCTATCCTTTCACCCGTCAGGATCAAATCCGTAAACCCAGCGGAGGAATTACCAACCAGATGATTGAAGAATGGACCAGACAAGGTCCCTAGAAACATGTCAACCAGCTCACGGTCAGTCAAAGGAGGCTGCACCCTGCCAGCCAAATCTCTCCATTTTTGCGCATATTCTTTGAATCCTTCGCTCGTTCCCAGTGACATACCCTGAAGTTGGGTACGCGTAGGAGCGAGGTCAGAATTGTATTGATATTGTCTATAAAATGCGGTAGCCAAATCCTCCCAATGTCGGATACTGGTTCCATCTAGCTGATAGAACCACTCAAGCTGTGACCCCGAAAGGCTATCTTGGAAGAAATGGATCCAAAGTTTTTTGTCTGCCGTGTAAGGTTGGATCTTCCTTACGTACGATCTGAGATGCAGCTTTGGACAGGAAGCCCCGTCGTATTTTTCAAAGGCAGGCGCCTTGAACTTGTGTGGGATTACCACCCCAGAAGATAAACCTAAATCTCCGAAATCCAGCCCCGGCACATTTTGAATCTCCATGGCACTTAAACGGTCCTCTAATTGCTTGTATCTGTCTGCAGCGGGAGGGTACTGTTCGTCATTGTAATCCGTCTCGTTGTCAGAGACTGCAGGACTAGGAGCCCCTCCCCCTTGGGGATTGTCTTTCTCCGCAGAGGAGGTAGCTTGATCAGCCTCATTATGGAGTGTATTCCCAAACCTGCGACCAGTGTTGAACAACGCAATCCTCTTCTTCTTCTTCTTCTTTAGGAGCAGAGCCTTCAATTCTTGTTGACCTTGGGCCAAACTCATGACCATCTCTTGAAACTGGGCGTTCTGGGCCTGGAGGGCCTTGATTGCTTGTTCACTGGATGATTCAGGATTCATGATGACTGTTCAAAATAAACAGCGAAGAAGATTAAGCAACCTGTAGAAAAAAGGGTACCTGTTATGCACATGATGCATGAGATGCTATCTATGCAATGCATTCAAGGATTTTAGAAATTCACAATTGTTGCATACAAAAAGAACGCACGTCATATTAATAAGAAGAAATTTGTTAGTGCATAAATGCCCCATGGGCCAAATATTACAAAAACAACTTCTCAAGGTAAAAAGACGTTGCGCATCCTCTTTGGCGCAATGTAGGTATTGAGGGCCTCTTGCTCATGGAGTCGGCGGGTGAGCTCTAGAACCTTCTTCTCGCTGGCGTAAAAGCTGGCTTCAAAAGTGTTTCGTTCCTCCTTGAGTTGGATCCAACTCTTCTGCATCTCCTCCCACGATGTAGGCATGTCAGGATGTAGGATGGTGTAGGGAACCTCTCCTTCCTTAACGGGCTCTTTAATCACAGGGAGAACATGAGGATAAGGCATCATTAGACTCTGGGCTTGGGCTCGTACCCACTTGAGATAAGGCTCAAGAGGGATGGAGTTCTTGTGCCCCAGTGTCTTGCTATCAACCTTGTTGGGCATCCTCCAAGCTCTGATGAATCTTTGGTGAAGTCCTTGCGCATCGTTGTCGAAGTCAAAGACTAGGTCAGGAATCAACATGTCGTGAGGGCCATCCCTCCGTGCATATCCAAATTTCCTCAAAGCTAGGCAAGGGTTGTAGGTAATGCCCCCTCTAATGCCAAGTAATGGAACATTAGGGAACTCTCCACAATGATCGACGATGATGACATTTTCTCTGGACCGAGAACACCAATGTACATCAGAGTGAGTAAGAGTCATCATCCGTTGGGACCACCTTGAGCCTTGGTCATTCTTCAAGACAGATTGTGGAAGGTGCGAAATAAACCACCTTGCAAGGAGAGGAGTACAACACATGAGAACACCCCTCTTTCTCATTGTTCGTGTGTAAAATGAGTGAAGGATGTCCCCAAGCAATGTTGGTATTGGATTTCTGGACAAGAAGATTTTGACGGTGTTGACCTCTACAAGCTGGTCAGGATTTGGGAACAGGACCAACCCATAGATAAGGAGTGCCACAATCTCTTCAAAGGCTTGCAGGTCCAATGAGTTCCAACACTCTTGTGCCTTTTCAAACAAGAATTTTTCTAAGAAGCCTTTGACACCGCTTCTAGTTTCCCAATGCCCCTTGATATCGGATGGCTGTAGATGTAATGCTCGGGCAACATCTTCAGGCTTTGGTTCCTTTTCCGTACCGTTGAAAGGTAGTTTATTAAGGATAGGAATTCTCAGGAGTTGAGAAAATTCCTCCAAAGTGGGCACCAACTGGTAGTCGGGGAAAGTGAAACAGTGATGAAGAGGGTCAAAGAACTGGAATATTATTTTCATCATGTCCTCTTCAATGTTGGTGTTGACTAAGCTGAGCAGTCTACCATGTCTTTCACTGAAGGGAGAACTTTCCGGAATTCTTGATGTGAGCTCCTTGAGTTGAGGAGAGATTCTCACAAGGTTGACTTGGATGGTTTTTCTGCGAGGAATTTCCATGACCTACAAAACAAGAACAAAGATGAAGATCTAAACCCTTGAAGTGGTTAGTAAATGCATATGATGCTTTATGATGTTCATGATGTATGCACAAACATATGTACAAGCAATTCACACCAAACCCTAGTTTCAGGCTTGCATAGGGTTTCATAGGTAAGTACCCTCTTGAGTGTAGTTGGCTTAAAAACCTGTCCTATAAATAGTAACCGGGTTCTAAGGAGCTCAATATCACTGGATTGTTTTCATTGTTCATTGTTTTGGTTTAGCCACTTAACTAGCGACCAAAATATTCCAAGAAAACAACCCTCAATGAGTGTAGTATCGAGTATCTACCAACTTCGGACTGCACCAAAGCCGGTCATCTCACTACCCCTAATGAAAGGCCAAGATGGTCAAGTAAGGTTCTAGGTCATTAGTGCTTAGTGACATCACTCAGCGGCCCCGTACTCTCCTTGATTGAACTCAAGGGTTACCGGTACTCACAAATATGTCGCACTAATATAGCTATTGCTTCGACCGTGTCGGTATACCCCGCACAGTTTCCACAACGTATTGCTATCTATGAATGTTTCCCAAAATACGGGTGTAGAATTGCAAACCCAAACAAAAGAGCCAAGATATAAAGCAATCAAATTAAACAATTAGTCATGCAAGAGGGTGATCTAAGCCCTAAGGTTACTCCACTTAAAAGTTCTCCCCAGCAGAGTCGCCAGTTCTGTGATACGGTGGGAGAACTTACTTGAGGTTTTACGTTTGTTTTCGCAAATGTTTCGGTTGAGCAAGAGTCGCCACCGACTTTTTATTTTATCCTAAGGAAAGGTTAAAAAGCACAGCAAAAACCTTTGAGATGTTTTCTTGGGTTCGGGGAGTAGATTATAGAAAGGGAAGGTATTAGCACCCTTTCTATCCATGGTTATCCATGGGCTCTTAGTTACTTGCTTAGATCAACTTGCCTTGATTTTCAATTGTTTGAAATGGTGCTTTGTGTGTGGATTTTGAAAATGTTTTGAAAAGAGGCCAATGTGGTGGCAACCTTTGTAATGATCCATGTTGGGATGTATACAAAGGTGTATGTCTTTTGAAAAGGTTTTCAATGTTTGTTGAAAGTTGTTTTGAAAGTGTATTCATGTGTGGTTTGAAAAATAGGCAAGTGTTTTGTTTTGCAAGTTGGCAAGTAATCAAGAGCTATCTACCCTAAATTTCTCAAAGATCTTTGCTATGTTTTAACCCTTTTAACAATTTTGTTCCACGATTGTATTTGGTGGACAATCTTGTGTTAGGATGTGAAAGGGACGGGCGCGGGTCATCGTTTAGACCATAATTGCAATGGTGCCAAGTATCTTTGGGCAATTTTTCCTTTGAGGGACTTGATCATTTTTTAGGCAACTTTCGAAAGCGTCATCGAGGGACTATGATCATTTGAATTGTTTTGTTTTGCCCAAAGAGACCTAACATACAATATGGCCCATTATTGAAGGCAACAAGTGGAATACCCTAGGGGTGCAAGTGTGATTGGTGTTGTCCATTTTCATGCTTGTTTATCTTGAATTTAGGTCAAACTATTTTTGGTTAATTGATTTGCATACAAACCCTAATTCTAATATGGCATAATTAGAAAGCTTTAAAGTGAGAAAAATAAAGTTCCTAAGTTATTACAACACAATATATGGGAAGGGGGTACAAATGTTCAAATGGGGGTATTTTGACAAGAATTAAAACCCTAGATTATTACATCAAACTTGGAATTTTGCAAGGGTATTTATTTACACAATACAAAAATAAGATAAATATGCAAAATGCAAAAAAAGGGTTTTTCATATGTATGTAAAAAGTATTTATCATGTATTAAATAAGCAAAAATAAAATCAATTAATTTTTGGTATTTTTATGTATCTAGGGCAAAAACCCTAATTTTTACAAATAAAAGTATTTATTGTATGATATATGCAATATTTATTAATTATTTGCAAAAAATAAATAAAAGAAGGTATTTTATATAAAAAGTATTTTTGAGGTCAAAATATTAATAAAAACAAAAATGTATTAATTCTTTGTATTTTTCTAAATATATTAATAAATATGTATAAGTATTTTACTTTATTTATTAAATATGCATTATATGTACAAAAATAAAATGTTTAATATTATAGAAAAAATATATTTATATTATAAGAGGTTTTCAAGAGATAACATAAAAATAAAAATAAAAAATGTATAAAGTATGTTTGTCTTACTTTTGTATTTTTAAATAAAGGTATATTTATTTATTTATCTACAAAACTAACTAAAGTCAAATAAATATCAAAATAAATGCAAAAAATATGGAAAAAATGTTTTTTATGTTTTTTATGATTTAAATAAAAATATGGAAACAAAATCAAAAAGAAAAAATGGAAAATAACAAGTAAATTTCAAAATGGGCCAGGGGAGTGCATGTGCAATACAGTGGTGTGAAAAGAAAAGATAAATCTCAAGCCCAGCCCAAGACCCTGTCTTCTTCAACCTCCAGCATCTCTGTTCAACAAAAACACGCGTTTGCTATCTCCAGATTCCCTGATTTTTAGCACAAACTTACAACACAAGAAATGTAGAGCATCAAACCACGACTCTGGACATATAAAGAACTCATCCTAACTCTCAGAAATGAGAGAGAATTTCTTCTCCCCCAATTCCTGACCTAGTTTTTATTCAATGTTCAGACTTAAAATTCTCTAAGCACACATAACATAAATGAAAACTAATGATATGGGCATGTTCAGGGCTATGAATATGACATAATTTCTTCACAAATCTAAACCTAACTATGCCTGGATAGAGAGATAAGAGTTCATGAACTTACCTGTTCAGTTGGAAACGTGTGCAACAATGAAGATGCTTACAAGGCAAGGTAATGATTTGTATAGCTTCCTTGATGTCCCAGGATGCTATTCCAACCTTTAGTTTGCTTCAAAACCAAGTGAATCGTGTTATGGCACTTCAACTGCAAAACAGAAAATATGGAAATGGTGATGTTAGCTAGGGGTGTTACAGGTCGTGTTTAGGGCTTGGAACAGTTTCAAGGGATAATGTGGGATGTGTTTGAACAAGTCTTAGCAAGAATGCACAAGTGGAATGAACTATGGAAGTCCAACTGCAACTTATGCCCTGTTTTTGCAGTTTTATGGTGGTTCTGTGTTTGAGAAGGTATTGGAAGTGGTTGGCTTGTGTTTCAGGTCAGGGTTGGTGTTTAGAGAGTGTTCACAATCTTTGCTTAAGCTCTTGTTGACAGGAATGAGAGTTGGGAGTTGTTATGCAAGGTTACTTCAACTTTAAGCAAGAAAATCAACTTGGTGTTTCTAGCTTGTACATGCCCCCAATCTATGCTGCATACATTAGTCTTGGTTAGAGTGACTTGTGTACAAAATACCAGCTCAAAAGATTGTGCCTATGCTTCTTGGATTTGCATTTGACATAAAGTTCAACTTTTCTAAAATGGATAATTTGCTTTTTCTACTTATGGCTTAATTTTGCATACAATGCTTGAACACATAAAATAAGGTCTTGGCACAATGGGTTAGCATTAAATTATTGAGTGCAAATGGGACATAGGACCTGTAATCAAGGAATGCAAGCTGAGTTCAAAATGGCACAAGTGTATGAACATGTAAATTGGCCATAAGCAAAGTGACTTTTCCCAACTTGCCAAATTCGATTCTCCCTAACCATGAGGTTGTTTGATGAGTTCTTGGACATTTTGGGAAGCTTGGAATGTTTAATACAATCCCTCTTTGTAATGCAAATTGAAATTCCAAGTGGAAGTATGTGAAAAGTGGTCTTGAAGTTAGGCAAAAATCTTGCCTAAAATAGGTCAAAATTTCTCTAAGTTAAGAATGGTTTGGTACCCTTGTTCCAAAAATTGTAACTTGAGCTACAAGCTTCTTTTTAGGAAACTTTGTGAATCAAAGTTGTAGATTTTGAAATGGGCTACAACTTTCATGTTTTGACTTTTCCTTGAATCCAAATGCATCTTGATGAGAAAGTGGGACAAAGTTAGGAAAAAATTAGGGTTTTTCATAACTTAGAAAAATTCTAAGTTATGAAAAATCTTCATTTCAAACCCTAATTTGTGATTTTTGATTTCTTAATGAACAAGTTTCATGATTTGGCATGTTTTGATGAAAAATGAATCTTGACACTTGATTTTGACCAAAAAGTCAAAGTTTGACTTTTCAGTATACAGTCAAAAATTGATCAATTAACTGGAAAATTCAACTGTCAATCTTGTGCATTTGGGATCTTTTGAACTTGTTGAGTATGTCAAGACAATTCCATGGGGTCCTTGAGTACATATGTGAGCTTGGTTTGCCATTGGCTTGGTCAAACAGTCAAAAATTGCCTTTGTGCAGTCAAAACCCAAAAATGACCATTTTGCCCTTTTGGTGATCTGATCAAATTTCTTGTGGGATTATGATCCAAACTTGATCAAATGGTCCATATGAGTTCATAATGTTGAATTGGGTCAATTTTCATGAGATTTGACTGTCAATTGGCCACAGTTGACTTTTTCCCCAATACAGCTGATTTCTAGGTCAACTGTCCAATTGACTGGGCAAAGGTTGGAATCAAGGCTTGAAACTTGGTATGGATAAACTTGGGAGTCCAATATGAAGCATGAAAGTCATCTTAGGCATTTTAGGTCAAAATATATTTGTGCAAACACAAACCCTAATTTGGGTCAACAGTGCTAGGAGAAGTCTTGCAGAGGAAACCCTAACTGGATCTTGAGCTCCAAGGGCCTTGTGATGAAAAAATGTTGAGAGAATGGGAGGGCAAATTTTGGGGTACAACAGACACTGTTTCATTCTTTTCGCCATTGACTACTTTACCAAGTGGGTTGAAGCAGCTTCATTTTCCTCAGTTAGTAAGAACATCGTGGCCCGGTTCATCAAGCACAACCTCATTTGTCGGTATGGTATCCCTGTTAGGATCATCACTGAAAATGGTACCAACCTCAACAACACTATGATCACTGAACTCTGCATGTAGTTCAAGATCAAGCATCACAACTCTTCTCTATGCAGACCTAAGATGAATGGCACAGTGGAAGTTGCTAACAAGAATATGAAGAAGATTGTGGAAAATATGGTGGTGACCTATAAAGACTGGCATGAGATGCTACCATTTACCCTTCATGGCTACCATACTTCGGCACGAACATCAATTGGGGCAACCCCTTTCTCTTTGGTCTATGGCATGGAAGTTGTCCTGCCTGTCGAAGTTCAGATTCCTTCTCTAAGGATTATGAAAGAAGCAAACTTAGACGAAGACGAATGGATACAAACTAGGTTGGATCAGTTGAATTTGATTGACAAGAAGAGACTGGTTGCTGTCTGTCATGGTCAGATGTACCAGAAGCGCATGATCAAAGCTTTCAACAAAAAGGTCAAGCATCGGGTATGTAAGGTTGGTGACTTGGTAATAAAGCACATCATTCTGCCATAAGGCGATCCCATAGGCAAGTGGACTCCCACTTAGGAAGGGCCATTTATTGTTAAGAAGTATTCTCGGGCGGTGCTATGATGCTAACCACTATGGATGGCGAAGATTTCTTGCACCCTATGAACACGAACATAGTAAAAAATACTACGCATAAGAATGACCCGCTAGGTTGACATACTAGGCAAAAATAAGGGCATCCCTACGAACCAAAAGGGTTTGGGAAAAAATAAGGGATATATACAAAAGATCATACACCCGACAAGTCGAAAACCTAAAAGGGCGGCTTGGGAAAAAAAGGGTATCCTGGTGGACTGAAAACCTGAAAGGGTGGTCCAGGAAAAAATGAGGGATTAAAGCGTAAGACTATGTCTCGTTGGATCACTTACATGCCAACTTTATTACGAAAATCAAAAGTTCAAAAGGTACAAGTTTAGTGCAATCAACTTCTTCTGACGGTAAGAGAAGAGATATTCAAAGACATCAGGGCAATATCAAAGTTGGAACCCAATGAGATCACTTCTACATGGCTATATACATTTGTTTTCACTCCGTACTCTTTTATTTTACGACGACTTCCTCTTACTAGGATTTCTGTCTCTTTGTACAAAATCGCCTGTTTATAGGCAAATTATCACTACAAATATACTTTAAAGTTTAAACTTTTTGTTTTTTCTGTTTTGTTTGCAAAAATGTCCAATGATTAGAATTGAATGAGCATATGTATATGAACATGATTAACTGTTAACAAATATACGCATAAGAACAGGATTAAGCACTTACTCAAAACACTAAGAGCTAGGATGACACTCAAGCTGTCTGTAAATCCCCACAGAATCCCTTTCATAAGGTTACCACCAGTGAAGTTGCCAGAGCCACCTCTATTAGATTATCCCCCACAGAGTAATCTTCAAAAATAAGGGTACATTCCCCACAATCTCCCCGGAAGATTGCTTTAACAAATAAATGAGTATAATCTTCTTCTCGTTAAATATCCCCATGGAGTCTCAATCAGTACAATTTAAGGAAATTCTCTTCGCCAACTGAGTTTTTTCCTCCAAAACCAAAGAAAGAGACCATGCAGAGTTTCTTCTCTTTAACATTTTCAATAACCAAGAGAGTTAGTTTCCTCATCAGAGCACTTATCCATCAACAAGGATTTATTTCCCCAACTAGGTTTATTTCCCCAACTAGATTTATTTCCCCAACAACCTATAAAGCTCCCAGCTTGAGTCTATCACTGACAAAGTTCTTCTCCCTAGTAAGGTTACCACTCCAACAAGAGAAATTACCATTATCCCTAGAAAGTTGCTGCGAAGCCTGGAAACCGACCAGATACCAGTTAACTATTCTCCCCAGACAAGTCAGCAATCTAACCATCTCTTTTATCCCTAGTCAGGATATACAAGAATTAAATTCCCCAATAGAACAAAGAACAATCGATGTTCCTGAACTCTATTCCCCAAGCAGAGATCAACATCCCTAGTGGAGTTTCCGCAAACAAGTAAGTAGGAATCCCCAACGGAAGAATTCTAGACAAGATTGAAGATACACATACTCTTGATCCCCAGCAATAGTCATGGATTATTTTCCTAGATGAAGATACACCTCAACAACATTACACATTCATACATCATAACATATGCATATGAAACACATATATCACAATCTCATTTATTTTGAGAACATCATTACGCAATGCATTTCATACATCATGAAGTTGCGTACATATAACTCTTTACCTTTTCAGGAAAGAATCAATCGACAGATCGATATCATTAATAAATCCTTAAAAAAACAAATTATAGGTCACTCCCTGAAACAAGACAAGGCAAATATCTATATGATGTATACTCCTTTCAAGCATTTGCTGGCTCAGTTTAAATCGACCAAAGATTTATTCTGATACTTCTCTCAGTAGACCTTTTTTCTGGATCAGATTAAATCGACCAAAGATTTATTTTGATACTTCTCTCAGTTAAATATTTTTAAGACATCTGCTGGCTCAGACTAAATAGACCAAAGATTTGTTCTGATACTTCTCTCAGTAGACCTTTTTCCTACTCAGATTAAATCGAACAAAGATTTATTTTGATACTTCTATCAGTTAAAGATTTTCAAGACATTTGTTGGCTCAGATTAAATGGACCGAAGATTTATTATGATGCTTCTCTCAGTAGACCTTTTTCTGGCTCAGATTAAATCGACCAAAGATTTATTCTGATAATTCTCTCAGTTAAAGAGTTTCAAACATCTGTTGGCTAAGATTAAATCGACCAAATATTTGTTCTGATACTTATCTTAGTAGACCTTTTTCTGGCTCAGATTAAACCGACCAAAGATTTATTCTGATACTTCTCTCAGTTACATATTTTCAAGACATCTGCTGGCTCAAATTAAATCGACCAAAGATTTATTCTGATACTTCTCTCAGTAGACCTTTTCATGGCTTTGATTAAATTGACCAAAAATTTGTTCTGATACTCCTCTCAGTTAAAGATTTTCAAGACATCTGCTGGCTCAAATTAAATCGACCAAATATTTATTCTGATACTTCTCTCAGTAGACCTTTTCCTAGCTTAGATTAAATCGACCAAAGATTTATTCTGATACTTCTCTCAGTTAAATATTTTCAAGACTTCTGCTGGCTCAGATTAAATCGACCAAAGATTTATTCTGATACTTCTCTCAGTAGACCTTTTCCTGGCTTAGATTAAATTGACCAAATATTTGTTCTGATACTTCTCTCAGTAGACCCTTTTTCTGACTCAGATTAAATTGACAAAAGATTTATTTTGATACTGCTCATATATAGTCAAGCGTAGACTCATTATGATATTTCTATCAACATTTACTTTGGATGGCATCTTTAAGCCCATCTCCGAAAACTCTCCATCATCTTTCCAAATGGCATCTTTAAGCCCATTCCCGGTATAATCTACAAACAGTTTTACTTCGTGCACGAGCGAGCACAAATTTCTTGGCACTCAAGTGTTCAATCATCTTCCAGCTTTAAGTCACGAATGGAAGACAAGCCAGTCTAAATCTTCAGGTTTAAGAATATTGAACAGTGGAAACAGTTGTAGCCCAAAATTTTCCTTCTCTATTCTCAATACATTTCTCACAAAAGATCTCATATTCTCAAGAAGTTTCAAGAGTTTGATCAGACAAGTTCACCTCCTAAGCGCTGAGCCCATACATTAGGGTTTTGGTTTTCTCAAGGACAATTAGAATTTTGATGCCTCAAACGACTTTCATGGTTCATTATAGGTTTCTAAGATTTCTCATACCAAGCTTCAGGTCTTTCATCACAATTCTACTCAGTCAATTACATATATGACTGAAAATCAATTGTATTGGGTAAAAAGTCAACTATGGTCAATATACAGTCAAACATCATGATTTTTGGCCAATATCAACATTTTGAAGTCATATTCGTCAATTGATCAAGGGTTGATCACAATTCCTCAAGAAAAACATTCAAATCATCAAAGGGGGCAAAATGGTCAAAATTAGGGTTTTGACTGAGATAGACTGATCATTGACTTTTGACCTAATACATGACCCAATGGCTTGAAGCATGCTTTCAAGAATTAAAACACAATATGTTTACCTAACTTCATGGCTCAAATCATTTCTCAATATCAATGGATTGATAGTTGAATTTTGGACCAACTGATGGAAAGTCAACTAATACACAAAAAGTCAAACTTTGACTTTTTGGTCAACATTACATTTCAAAGATAAAGATTCATCCAGATGCCCAAAAATATAAAAATTGATGATCAAGAATCAAGAAAGTCAAGAAAGTCCACAAAAAGTCAACATTTTCAATACTTAGAAATTTTCTAAGTGTTTTTACACTTGATAATTTCATTACTTCATGACATTTTTTCACCAAGATGCAAGATGATTCAAAGAAAACTTTCAACATGAAAGTTGTATATATTGATGAATTCTACAACTTGGTATTAGAGGTTTAATGTCCAAAAGATGCTTAGATTTGAAGATATAGGCTCATGAAGTCATGACATTTTTGTATAAACACTTAGAGAAATATTCAACAAGTTTGGTCAGATTTTTGTCCCAACTTCTTAGCCAATTTTCATCAAGTTCCAATTTGATTTAGCCAAAATGGTTAACATGAAATTTGTAGAAATTTTTTCAAGCTTTCCAAAACATCCAAGAGCATGAATTTATCATACTTGATCTAGGAGATTCAAAGGCATGAAGTTGGGCATCCATTCTTGAATTACAAGTCATTTTGGTGAAGAACACATAATCCAATCTGCATGATATGCCACATAATCTTACTTTACAGGCCTTCTAACTTGCATAACTCACCATAATTTAATGTTTACACAAACCTTTGAGCTATAGTCTATTTGGTTTAAGCATTGTCCAAAGCATAATTCCATTAATGGCACAAAGTTAACACTTCCATTTTTGAAAAGCATGATTTTGCAAAATGTCAATGCATTGGGATTTGTAATGGTTATATTGGATTACAAGAAAGCTCAAAAGCATGGAGAAAAACCTCTGCATCCAACAACTTCAGATCATGCTTGTACTTGAAACATTGAAACTATGAAAATTCATCCAACTTAGTTTTTCACTTTCAACCAAACCATAAAGGCTATCTTGCAAATATGATTACTTCAACCTCCCAAAACTCTTGCCTATAAATAGAGAGATCAAAAGGAAAAAAATGAGATGAACAAGCCCTCAAAACCCCTTTACTCTAAAAAAACCAGAATTGTCCAAAAAACCACCATTTTTGAGCTTTGAAGTCCAAATCTTTGAATCTCTCAAACCTTGCAAGTTTTGCCCAAAAAAATCATCCAAATACTTCACATACATCATATAGAAGTTGTTCAAACACAAGAAAAACTTCTGTAACATCATTATCACCATATTTCAAACTCAAAAAACAGTACCTTGCAAATTGACTTGGTTGGAGTGATTCAGCAACTTTAAGCATAAAGTGAGGATTGACATAACTTCAAGAAGGTCCACAGGAGCTTAATCAATCATAATATTGCACCTGGAACAGCTAGAAAAGGTTTCAGAATTTTCTTCAAGAGAGGTAAGTTTCCTCAAACTTTGATATCTTTATCCATACATCACTTGTTTTCGTTTCAAAAGAATAAAATAGTACAAATTGAGGCATAAGAGTGCAAATATCCAAAATTCAAAGAAAATGCTTCAGGAACCCTGACACGGGCCGTGTCAGGGAGAAGAGATGGCAAAAGGGCAAGGCCAGAGCTGACACGAGTTCCCGTGCCACACGACATGACCCGTGTCAACACAGCTGGGGACTGAAAATGTGCAAAAGGTAAAGGCAGGAGCTAACACGGATGCCCGTGTCACACGACACGGTCCATGTCAATTCAGCTGGGACAGAAAAACATGCAGAAGGAAATTGGTAGATTCTGACACGGGTGCCCGTGTCCGGTGACACGGCCCGTGTCAGCCCAGGCTCCAGAAATCCTAATTTTGAGATTTTTTGCTATAATTTTGGGTCGTTAAGGTGACATTGGACATTTTGCATTGCTGGGAATTGACACTAACGTTCAAAATTATTTTATAAAAAATTTAAATTAGACTTAGGTTGTATTTTCATTAATTTAAATTTTAGTTTTTGATTAGATAGTTCATTAACTTTTTTTTGTAATTAAAATAAATTAGTTAATTAGGTTAACTACCAAAACCATTTTCTATCAAAAAAATCCTAAAAACAAATTTCCTTTTACTCTTTACATTTTGTACATTCTATTTTTATTCATGTTCAATGGTCTGTAATAGTAATTAGGGCTTTATTGCTTTCCTCCCCTCATTTACAAACTTGTACACCCCATTCCCAAAGTGTTGTAATAGCATAGGACATTTAAATTCCCCAATTTATCGTTTTCCTTATTATTGCTAGTAATTAGGGTTTGTATGACAAGATTTAAAATTAAACATTAGACAACCCTAATTCAAAGACAATATAATTGAAAGAAAAACACTTTGCACACTTGCACCTCTAGGATAACCCACACTTGTTGCCTCGGATTTAAACAGTCATGTCCCTCGAACGTGAGATATCTTAGCAAAAGGAACCTCGATTAAGAGATCAAAGTCCCTCGATGACCCTTTAAATGTTTCCTTCGGTAAATGATCTTAGTCCTTTACGAAAAATTGCTAAAACATCTTACAAGTTGCCTTCTATGACTGTACGATGACCCACTCATGTCCCTCACATCCAATGATATGGCTCTCTACCAAACAATGGTATAGTAGCACTATCTAGAGGAGGAGGAAAAGAAAAAAAGACTTTCTTTTGAGTAGGTAGATTGCTCGTAATTGCTTGCTCACAAACAAAACCATTTGCACCTCACACTTTCAAAACATTTGTTAAAACAAAATTTTTTGTATACATTCTCAACGATATGAGAATCATTACAAAATTTCCTTACATTGGCATTTTCAAACATCTTTCAAACACTCCTTTTCAACAAATATTTTCAAAACCAACATTTTATTTACATTCTCAACGATACGAGAATCATTACAAAGTTTACCCAATGACGACACTTTTCAAAATATTTTCAAACTTACACAAACACAAAACATTTCAAAGTGATCAAGCAATTAAGAGCTCATAGAAAACTACAGATGAAAAGGGTGCTAACACCTTTCCTTTTCATAACCTACCCCCCGAACTCAAGAAAATTCTCAAAAGGTCTTTCCTGTTATTTTCATCCTTTCCTTTATTAGATAAAAGAAAAGTCGGTGGAGAGTCTTGCTATCCGCAACATTTGCGACAAAATGAAAAACTAAAATTCAGTTCGCCCACCGTATTACAGTGAGCTTCTCCTTGAGATCCGTTACCTTAGCCTGGTATGTTTTCAGTTCAGCATCTACAGAGGTTCCTTCCTCGGTGTACGCCATAGCCATTCCCAGTACCATCATAATGACGATGACATCCCTAGCCAACATCGCCCTCTTGCTCGGATGATCCATCTCTTCGAGCATAAGGGACTCGGCCCGATGAAGTTTCAAGGTGGAACCTTAGAAGAAAGCCTTATCATGAAAACAAGGAGGAAACTCAAAATTCCCATTATCCTGTTCACCGGTAAAATCAACGGTACCCTCGGTATGCGACCTCTTGAACCTCGAAAACACCTGCTGGAGGGAAAGATGCCCAACAACCTGACTGGTCGATGATGTTCCAGAGCCTGACTGGGGAGCCGTCCCCGCACCGACTTTAGAACCCTTAAGATATTTCTGCCCCTTCTTCGCCTTCTGAAGTACCAATCTGTCCATACGCTCCTGAGCAAGATTCATTCTTCCTGCACAAAAATATTTTTTGGTTCAGCAAAAAAAAATAAAGAATTTCGCATACAAATCAAATTGAAATAAAGGATAAACTACCTAAATACGCCACATGATCCTCTCTCTCTCGAGGAGCTCCTTAACATTTATAAGACCAGGTTCGAAAATCAAATTTCCATCCTCATCAACTAACAACCTTTCCCCTTTGGCCATACGCTGGACTCCTTGCAACGAAGGCCGACAAAAGGTTATGACTAGCCTGGTCCTCGACACCTAGATGGACCTTCTTCTAGATATAATGGTCGGTCCCCTGGGTATAATGTTTCCTTGATGAATGAAAATGAAACATCGGCACCAGCTTTTCCATCGGGTTCCCTATCTAGTTCAGCATGGCACCCGGCCTCGTCGACCTATGGGACGCTCCTGAAAAAATTCAGTAATGCATTCCCTGATACGGGCTGAATGAGTATATACCTCCCCTTAAAATCTCGGACTGACTCAAGATAGGCTTTGAACAACTCCCCGTTTACTTGCTTGAGAGAGTTCCATCAGAACCGAGTACCAGAAGTGCCCCACTAAAGATGGAAGCAGTAAAAGGAAGTCGAACACAATCTCGACTGCCTAGAGGAAGGAGGTCGAGTTGGGATGTAGCTGCGATGGAGCAAGGTGAAGGTGCCGAAAAACAGCCACCTGGATATCAGTAATAGGAAATCGGAAACCCATATCTCGAAAGGGAATATCGTACATGGGAATATGGTTCACCTCGAACTTCGAACATATCTGGTGGCTCTTCCCGGGGATATATATCGACCATTCCTCCTCGACACCCTCCAACTCCATCCCCGGAGCCACCGAGGTGAACACTTTATCCGAGTGCTCACAAAAGTGGAAGACATGTTCTGAGGGACCCGACGTAACCCAATCTAAAGGATTCACTGGAACCGCGAGCGCATCCTGAACCACGGGAGCATTATGCTCGGCCTTGCCCGGTTCTTGCATGACCGATTCAGGATCAGACATTCCCAAGACGCTCCTCTATGTCGACAAGTACTCGGATAAGCTTAGCGAGGAATCACCGAGTTCACCCATGGACTCATCATCAGTACTGTTGGCCATTATACCTGAAAAGAAGAGGACAAAAGTGAAATTGACATTGAAATCAAATCCACCCTTCCACTGCTAGTCAAGTGAAAGGGTGCAAAGGAACGATGACCTTGTCCTCGACCAGAGCCCTCACTCAAATGATAATAGACAAACTCTCTCATTGGGCACATTTGTGTCGCACTAGAGCACAAACCACGCGGGCAACTATCTCCCCAACACTTCTGGGTCTCTGCTATGATGATTCATCGTTCCTTGTAAAAATCATAAACCCAGAAACGATCCCAACGCCACTGGAAAGTTCATCGCGAACCTCTATCACTAACCATATGTCTAAAATATCTCTAACAAGCTCACGGAGGAGCCACCGTCATCAGGAGACGAAACCACTGTCAGACAACGACCAAACACCCGAAATTCCCGAACTAAGCTACTCTAAACCCCAGCCACATACATTTATATGAAAAGAAGCAGAAAATCTATCCTAGAATAGAGGAAAAATCCATTAAAACAAGGAAAAATTGAGAGGCTTACCAGATTATTGACGACATTCTGCGGTGAACGACAAAATAAGCGAGAGATTCAGAGAGCAACGATGTTGGGAAGAACTAAACAACAACGAGTAGAAGGAGAGAAAACAAAAAATACAAACAAAGCTCCCTCTCTCCCTTTTATAGACAGACTTTGCTAGCGCGTGAGTGGGCATGCACCTAGGGGAACCTAAGGGTCATCATCATTACGCCCTAGTCCTTAGGCTTGCCATCATTACACTTTTATGACAACACGTGGCTCGATGCAAGTGCAGCACATTATCTCTTCTGAATCCAATCAATTGTTCTTCTTCTTACAAAACAGGCTCGCCAAGCATCACTCAAACTCCTCGCGCATAGCTGCCCATAAAATGTCCCCCTCTTTCGAGCACACCTTAAGTCATTACTCCCCTGACCAGAAGCAACGACTTGGGGGCTCTTGTTCTGAACTGGCCCAATGACTAGGATTGGCCCAATCCGCTTCCACCTTTGACACAACCCAATAATGCTGGCCCAACATCCCTGGTCGACCACACACTCGAATGACACAACCAACAACGGCCGAAACGTGCCTGCCCGTGCAGGCAGCAACCTTCCAGTCTGCTCGACACACGAAGAGCAGATTCCCAGGAAACACTCATAAACCCTCCTGCCCGTCATCTCATCCCTGCTTGATGCAACAGCTAGTTACGGGCACGACTACCCGTTTTGACCAAGTCCTGGCAATTACCTATTTTTGCGAACCTGCATATCTAGGCCCTAAAATAGGGACCAACGACTACGCGTCAGAGGCATTATATAAACCCTCACACTAGTGAGGGTCAGGTATCCGGTATTCACTGATAAAATCCTAATCTCTTTCTTGTATCTTGTTGCACTTTTTCTTACTAGATCGTCAGAGTGCCTTGCAGGTACACCCACTCCTTTTGAAAATTTTCCAACCAAACAAACGTCATCATCAAGATCCACTTTCAGATTTTAATCAACTGGTAAGATAAGTACGAAAATGAAAATTTTGAAAGAAAATAAATATTCTTCACCGCATATTTAAGCTATACACTTATTATAAATAGGCATTTCATGACATACAATTAAGACGCAATTAGGAAAAGCTCCTCATCAATAAGCATTGATACAATTAAGGCTCAATTAAGTTTTGTATAATGGTTTTTTAGTTTGGTTGTAATCCAATTAAGGCTCAATTCCATTTATCTTTAATTTTAAGGCTGATTTTAATCCTTTAAAAAAATCATATTCAAAAATCAAATTTTTAAAACTATTATTATAATTTTTTTTATCTAATTAACGATCAAAATAATATATTTTTTAAAAATTAAGGAACCAATATAATATTTGTTTAAGTTAATGACCAAAATTGTAATACTCCAAAATTTAATAGTGTATAGAATCATCACATTCAAATTATTAGTACTAGGCATTTGTGTTGGAAATCCACCAAATTCTATGATGAATTTCTACCACAATGACAATTAGTTATGAGACAAACAAAGAAAAGAAGACAAGACAATTATTTCTGCAGAGTTTCTCTCTGCCCACAAACTGTGGAAAACTTTCTTATTCACTTTGCAACTACAAAATACTGTGAATGACTTGCTTACAAAAATAGGGGTTACTCCCTCTATTTATAACTGAGCTTACACCCTAAGCGCAAAGCCCAAAATATCTTTTTGTTACTAAATCAAATCTAATCAAATCTATTCTAGACTTAAATCAAATCTATTTAAATCTAAAACAAATGAAATCTTCTTTGACACATATGAATTACAATTAAACACACCACCTAATTCATTGTGTCTAAACTGTCTATGTTCATCATGGCCCTTAGCTTTCTGAATACTTCGACTTGCACTCCCTTCGTCATGATGTCTGCAATCTGATTCTCAGTTCTGCAGTGTTCCAAATTCATCTTCCCATCTTCTACCTGCTCTCGAAGATAATGGAACCTCATTTCGATGTGCTTACTTCGACCATGTGCTATTGGGTTCTTTGCCAGATTAATAGCTGACATGTTGTCTATCTTCATGGTAATTGCTCCATGATCTTTCCCTGTTATCTCTTCGACCAAGCTCATCATCCAAGTTGCTTGACATGCACAAAGAGAAGCAACTATGTATTCTGCTTCACATGATGATAATGCCACTACTAGTTTCTTTCTTGAATTCCAAGCAATTGGTGCACCACCTAGCATAAACACATATCTTGCTATTGACTTTCGATCTTCAGCATCACTACACCAACTCGAATCAGTGTATCCCACTAACTTGCATTCTTTTCCTTTATCAACTGCAGGAAACAAAATGCCATAATCGAAAGTTCCTTTGAGATACCTTAGTATCCTCTTCAATGCTGCTAGATGTGATACCTTTGGCTTCTGCATGAATCTACTTACCATACCTACACTGTATGCTAAGTCAGGCCTTGTATGACAAAGGTATCTCAATAATCCAATAAGTCTTCTGTATTGGGTTGGATCAACATCATCTTCATCTTCATCTTTCGACAGTTGCAGTCTTGGTTCTGTAGGTGTCGAACTTGAGTTGCATTCTTCCATCTCAAACCTCTTGATAATTTCTCCTGCATATATTCTCTGATGCATCATCAAACCTCTACTGCTCTTGTAGAATTCGATACCAAGGAAATATGAAATCTCACCCAAATCAGACATTTCGAATTCCTTGCTGAGATCACCTTTGAAGTCTTAGATCTCACTCTTACAGCTACCTGTTATCAACAAATCATCTACATAGAGACATAGTATAAGCAATTTACTCTTGCTTCTTCTTACATATACTCCATGTTCAGTTATGCACTTCACAAATTCCTTCTCCCTTAGAAAACTATCAATTTTCTTATTCCAAGCCCTTAGAGCTTGTTTCAATCCATACAGGGCTTTATGTAGCTTGTACACCTTTCTTTCTTCGTCATGTTTCACAAACCCAACTGGTTATTTAACATAGACTTCTTCATCTAAGGGTCCATTTAGGAATGCACACTTCACGTCCATCTGACATATGTGCCAACTGTTTATTTCTGCTAGACCAACAACCAACCTGATTGTTTCGATCCTAGCAACAGGTGCAAAAACTTCGTCGAAGTCTATTCCTTCTTTCTGTAGAAATCCTTTCGCCACAAGTCTTGCTTTGTGTCGAGTTACTTTACCTTTCGAATTCGTTTTCACTTTGTATACCCACTTGACATCAATTGCCTTCTTGCCTTGAGGCAATTCGACAAGTGACCAAGTGTTGTTGTCTTCGATAGACTTTACTTCTTCGTTCATTGCTTTCACCCACTTCGAGTCCTTTAATGCTTTAGCTGCATTAACAGGTTCGACATCTGCATAGAAAGCATAATGTACCAGCTCACCTTCATTATCTATTACATCATCTGATGTAATCACACAATCTTGCAATCTTGCAGGCATGCGTCTTGTTCTTTGAGGTCTGCTTGTACTTGGTATATCTGCTGGTTCCTCTTGTTGAACTTCTCTTTCGACTTGAGTTTCTGGCTCTTCGAATAGGATTCCCACTGAATCTTTCTTGACATTTGCAGTCCAATCCCATTCTTTAAACTCATCTATGATCACGTCCCTGCTGATCACAATCTTCTTGTTCTCTAGATCGAACAACTTGTAGCCTCCTGTTGAATGATATCCAACTAGGATCATTTGACTTGACTTGTCATCAAGTTTTCTTCTCAACTGATCTGGCACATGTCTATGTGCAATAGATCCAAATACTTTCAGATGACTCAAGCTAGGCTTCACACCAGACCAACATTCTTCTGGAGTAATTCCTTCTAGCTTCTTTGTAGGACATCTGTTCAAAATGTATGTTGCAGTCGAAACAGCTTCACCCCAGAACTCTTTAGGTAAATTCTTGCCTTTCAACATACTTCTCACCATATTCAAGATAATTCGATTTTTCCTTTCTGCAATTCCATTTTGCTGTGGAGTATAGGGTGGCACCACCTCATGCATAATCCCTTCCTTTTCACATAATCTGTCGAAGTCTTTCGACACATATTCTCCACCATCATCAGTTCTCAAAACTTTGAGCTTTCGACCACTTTGTCTTTCGACCATAAACTTAAACCTGGTAAATAATTCGATCACTTCACTTTTCTTCTTGATCAGGTAAGTCCATAGCTTTCGACTGAAATCATCTATGAATGTAACAAAGTATTTGTTACCTCCCATCAAATCCACCTGGATTGGTCCACATATATCAGAGTATATGACTTCAAGACTAGCCTTCGATCTGCTTCCTGCATCCTTGCTGAAGCTATTCTTTTGTTGCTTCGCCTGCACACATTCTTCACATACTTCGTTTGGAATGTCAATTTCAGGCAATCCTGAAACCATATTTCTTCTCTTCAAATCTCTGATGTCTCTGAAGTTGAGATGACCTAGTCTATAATGCCATATCCATTCATCTCTGCTAGCTGCAGTCGAAAGGCACTTGTGCTCCATCACATTTAGTTCAATCTTGAAGGTTCGATTCTGAGACATAGGAGCCTTCAAGATTAATCTCCTATTTGCATCAACGACTCTCATCAACTTATCTTCGATTGACACTTTATAATTCTTTTCGACCAACTGCCCTATACTGAGCAAATTGCTCTTCATGCCTGATATGTACAATACATTTTAAATTACTGACTTCTTGTCATCTTTCCTCATGATCATAACATCACCAATACCTTCAGCTGCTAGGGTATTGTCATTTGCAAATTTTACCATATTTTTCGTTGAGGGTTTTATATTGACGAACCAGTCTTTCCTTCCAGACATATGTGATGAACATCCTGAATCCAAGTACCATTGGTCCTTGAATCTATCTTCATCTTTTGTTGTGACCATCAGCATCATCTCTTCTTCTTCTTCATGTTTTGCAAGCTTTACATCACTTTCTTGATTCTTTTGTTTTTCTGGACAATCACTAGAATAGTGACCATACTTCTGACAATTGTAACATTGAATGTGACTCTTATCAGGTTTTCGACCACCACCTCTTCCTCTATTTGCAACACCACCTCTTTGGTTGCATTGGTATGGTCTTCTTTGATTCGACACGTCTCTTTCTATTTGGTTTCTTCTACCATTCGATTTGTTGTAGCCACCTCTACCTATGTCGAAACACTTTCCTTTGCCTTTGGTCTCTTTTGCTGCATGTGCCTGCAAGGCCACATCACTCTTCGATTTTCCTGCAGCTCTTTCGTTCATTCTTTGTTTATGAGATTCGAGCATCCCTTGAAGCTCTTCCTTTGTCAATTTTGACAAGTCTTTTCCTTCTTCTATCGCCACCACTATGTGGTCGAACTTAGGAGCTAAAGATCTCAAGATCTTCGACACAACAGCTCTTGTTGTTAACGCTTCTCCACATATCTTGATTTGATTTACTAGTTTTGTAACTCTAGTGAAGAAATCAGATATGTTTTCACTGTCTTCCATCTGAAGCAGTTCATAGGTCCTTTTGTGAGTTTGTAACCTCACTTCTTTCACCTTCTCAGCGCCTCCAAAAGACTTCTCAAGGATCTCCCAAGTTTCTTTTGCAGATTCTGAATCACTAATCTTTTCGAAATTGTCTGGGCTGACAGATTGATGAATTATAAATAATGCTTTATAACTCAGCTTCTCAGATTCTGTGTATTTCTTCTTTTCTTCTTCTGAAGCGTTTTCGCCAAGCGCTTCGACTCCATCTTTTACAAGGTCCCAAAGTCCTTGACACTTTAATAGGACTTTCATCTGTTTGCACCAATTCTTATAGTTGTCAACTTTCAGAATGGGCAGCGTTGCTGGATAGTTTGCATTCCCAAAACTTGTCATCGTGAATTCTTCAATCGTTCTTGATTGACACTTCCCTTGAATCGAAACAAAAGCTCTTGATACCAAATGTTGGAAATCCACCAAATTCTATGATGAATTTCTACCACAATGACAATTAGTTATGAGACAAACAAAAAAAAGAAGACAAAACAATTATTTCTGCAGAGTTTCTCTCTGCCCACAAACTATGGAAAACTTTCTTATTCACTTTGCAACTGCAAAATACTGTGAATGACTTGCTTACAAAAATAGGGGTTACTCCCTCTATTTATAACTGAGCTTACACCCTAAGCCCAAAGCCCAAAATATCTTTTTGTTACTAAATCAAATCTAATCAAATCTATTCTAGACTTAAATCAAATCTATTTAAATCTAAAACAAATCAAATCTTCTTTGACACATATGAATTACAATTTAACAATTAGTACTAATACATCAATAATATCTAACATACATGAGTGTATAGACTTACATAAATTATACGAAATATACACATATACACGTGTCTAAACACAAGAATACTAATACATCAAAAGTATCTAACTGGCATGAGAATATAAACTTATATAGATTATACAAAATGTACATACATTTACACATGTCTAAAAACAAGAATCATAAGAATACGCAACGGAAAAACAACATAAGCAAGAAGGTCTCATTGCATCCATCTAGCCTTTTTGTATTTTCTTATTAGTTGAAAAGATAGACAACAACATATAGGGTGAGATATTACTACTTTAGTGGAGTCCTACTAAATCATAAGTCCTCTTAGTAAAAAGATTTATAAAACTGTTCTAATTCTATAAGGATTATCACTAACGTTTCATACAAATAAGAAAAGAAAGGGGGTCGAGACCTAATCAGTCTCATATAATGTATGAATATCAATACACTCTCAATTTGAACCATGCATACTTAGGATACGACTAGCCTCGCGGAACGTTCTCCTGCCTACTAGCAACACACATTTTTCTGAATTACCCTCCCAATTACAAGCAACACACATTGGTATTTGTAGGGAGTTTTGATATTCAACATATGTACATGGATTGATTCCTTTCTAAATCAATGTTCACATATGCTCACTATCTCATGATACATCTAAGCATCCAAGATCTATTATTGGTTTACCTTGGTTTATGACCTAGTTTACCTACAGTCCTTATGTTACTCCACAATTATTTATTAATCACGAGCAGAAAGCATACTTACAAGTATTGCAGCACTTTACTACAAGATAGATGTTTTTAATTATACTTCTAACACAATTGATTGTCTCTCAATCATGTTGAAATATCATATTAGATTTGATTAAATTTAATATTTAAATATAATCTAAGTTGTGTAAGTTCAAGTTTAATTAGGATTGTAATAAATAGTTATAGTGTGTATTTTTATTTTATACAATAAAATTCAAGTGAATAATATAATCTTTTTTTTATTTATTATTCTCTCTTTCTCTCCTCACTAAAAGTGCCTCACACACTAACAATTTGGTATCCAGAGACTACGATTATTATTCTTGATCGAGTTTTCAAAAACTTCACGCCAGAGATCGTTTTTCCAGGACAAGTGAATCAACCGTTGCGAAGGTGGCTAATGATAAGGGCATTCTGAATTCTCTTCCAATGCTTGATGTCAAAAATTAAATCCGATGAAAAAACAGTTGCAATCCTTGTTTGGCTTCCATGAAACTCTAGAAGTGGTTATCGACGGTGTTCCTGCGTTGGTTGCAGATGCAACCGAAGCACATAAAACTGTCCGCAACAAAGTCAAGAAGAAAGATTGCAAGGCTGCTTATTGCATTCATACGGTGGTCGACACTTCTAACTTTGACATGATTTCTCATGCTGAAACGACGAAGGAGGCATGTGATATTCTGGTGAAGTATTACGAATGAGGTGAGAAAGTCAAGGTTCTCAAGTTACAAATATTGCATCGACAATATGAGTTATTATCGATGGGAGAAGAAGAAAAAGTTGCAGAATATGTGTCGAAGGTTCAGAAACTCGTCCATCTCATGAAGAGTTATGGTGAAACCATAATTGATAAGATGATAGTTGGGAAGGTAATGAGAATGTTGACCACTCACTTTGATCACGTTATCATAGCTATTCAAGAACCAACAAATTTGAAACCCTAAAAGTGGAATATTTGGTTGGTTCGTTGGAGGCGCATGAGATGAGGACTGTCAAAAGGAAAGGAGTCCAGGACTCGATACAGGAACTGCAAACTCAGTCATGGAAAAAGAATGGTGGTTCCAACAAGTTTAAAGGCAATGTCGATAAGACTCACGGAAAAAGTCTTGGTTGAACCCTCACAAGCATCAGGTCAAAGACAGAGCTTTTGAATCCTCGAAAAGAGGAGGAGGAAACCATCGAAAGAAGAAAGAAGATAAAAAAGCTATGCAGTGCTATAACTATGAAAAGTGGGGCCACATGGTCAACAATTGTTGGTACAAAAAAGATAAGGGATCAACAGGAAAGGACGAAGAACTAAACCTTACACGCCAAGATTCAGATGATTCTGAAAGTGGTGTGGTGGTTATGGTTTCAGTTGTAGATAACCATGTCAAATCCAAGATCTGGTTCCTCAACTCAGGCTGCTCGAATCACATGACTGGTCGAAAGGAATGGTTGGCAGATTTCGACGAGTCAAAGAAGATCAAGGTAAAACTTGCTGATAATAGTTCATTGCAAGCAGAAGGTACTGGCAACGTAGTCTTTCAAATGAGTAATGGAGGAAAAGTCATGGTCAAAGATGTGCTCTATGTACTTGGAATAAAGTGCAACTTGCTATGTGTTAAACAACTAGTCGAAAAAGATTTCTCAGTTGTCATGAAAAATGGAGTTTTAAAATTGTTCGACACCAAGAACAATTTGGTCTTAGAATCTCCTCTGTCGAAGAACAAGACATTTAAGACTATGATCAGTTGGACTAAAGTACAATGTCTAAAAAATGTTGTCGACTCGAAGGATAGTTGGTTGTGGCATTTGAGGTTTGGATATTTGAACTTTCGATCACTCAATCAGCCAATTACTCAAGATATGGTATCTGGTATCCCAAGTCTTGAGATGCCCGAAAAACTCTGTGAAGGTTGTTTAGTAGGAAAGAAATCTAGAAACTCTTTTGTTTTGACTATGTCAATGAGATCATCATGCATATTCGAAGTGGTACATTCAGATGTATGCGGTCCATTCGAATAACATACCATTTGTGGAAACATATATTTTGTTTCGTTTGTCGATAGGTTCAGTTGAAATCTGTGGATCTATGTGATCAAGAAAAAGGACGAAGTATTCAAAATCTTTAAGAGATTTAAGATACTTGTCAAAAACCAGAGTTATAAGAGGATCTAAGTTCTGCGAACAGATAAAGGTGGCGAATACACATCCAAGATGTTTGAAGATTTTTGTGTAGAACATGGTGTCGATCATGAGGTAACTGCTTCTTATACACCTCAACATAATGGAAGTGCAAAAAGAAGAAACAAAACCATATTGGATATGGAGAGATGCATGTTAAAGAAAAATAATTTTCAAAAATCCCTATGGGGTGAAGCTATTGCGACTGCACTCTATATTTTGAACAGGTTCCCTATTAAGATATTAAAGAACAAGGTTCTTGAAGAAGTATGGAGTGACAATTGGCCATCAGTAAGTCATTTTAAGGTGTTGGGCTCTATGTGTTGTAAGCATGTTCCTGATATGATATGAAGGAAGCTTTATGACAAGAGTGAACCTATGATTCTGGGAGGATATCAAAAAACTGGTGCATACAAGCTATTCAATCCAATCAATAAGAAGATTGTGTTGAGTCGAGACATTGTGATTGATGAAAATGATGTATGGAATTGGAATTCTATTGATGCAATTAACAAGCCATTGATGAGCTATGGTTTCGATGAAGAAACTGATGAAGGAAAAGTCGAAGAAATTGTAGATATTCCAATTAAAGTTGATGTCGAAACAGTTGCTGACATTCTCCGCAATGTCGAAGTCGAAGAGGGTGTGGCTGGTACAATCCAAAGACCTCAAAGAACTAGAGTTCTTCCAGCAGGACTTCATGATTATGAAATGGTTGGTGACGATGAAGTCACACCCGATGGAGAATTAGTTTATTTTTCTTTACTCGCAGGTGCTGAACCAATCCCTTATAGTGAGGCTTTGAAGATTAAACAATGAAAGTCTATTGTTGTCAAAGAGTTACAAGCAATAAAAAGAAACAACACATGAAAGTTAGTCGAATTTCCAGCACATACAAAAGCTATTGAAGTAAAGTGGGTGTTCAAGTTAAAACACAATGATGATGGGTCGATAGCAAGACATTAAACAAGATTAGTAGCTCGAGATCTTCAAAGAGCAGAACTCGGCTACTCTGAAGTATTTGCTCCAGTAGAAAGATTAGAGACTATTTGACTAGTGGTAGCATTGGCATGCAACCAATGTTGGTCGGTATTTTATTTAGATGTGAAATCAGCATTTTTGAATGGTCCTTTAGACGAAGAGGTCTATATCACACAACCTCCATAGTTTGTGATTCAAAAGGAAGCGAGTAAAGCATATAAGTTGCACAAAGAGCTATATGGACTCAAGCAGGCACCTAGGGCATGGAACAAGAAGATCGACTTATACTTAGTCGAATTGGGATTAGTCAAATGGAAATCAGAGTATGGTGTCTATATTCAGGTTGTAGCACAAGATATAACAATCATTTTCTTGTATGTCGATGACTTTTTGGTAACTGGAAATAGCTTGGAGAATTTGTCGAAGTTCAAAGAGATAATGATGAGAGAATTTGAAATGTTGGAGCAAGGTATGGTGCTACATCAAAGGAAGTATGTTAAAAAGATACTCAAGAGATTTAGAATGGATGATTCGAATCCTGCATCCTCACCTGTCGAACCTAATGTAAAGTTGGAGAAGAATGGAGAGGAATACAAAGTCGATGTAACTTAGTTCAAGCAAATCGTATGATCTCCGAGGTATGTATGCAACAGTCGACCTGATATAGGTTTCGCAGTTGGATTAGTGAGTGGATTCATGGGTGAACCAAGAGTGTCACACATGAAGGCGACAAAAATAATTCTAAGATACTTAAAAGGATCAATAGACTATGGAATTATATTTTGACAAGATTCTGAAGGCAAAGAAGCAACAATTTCTTGTTTCTTAGATGCTGATTAGTGTGGAGATAAGGAAGAACGAAGAAGCACAACTGGATATTTCTTTCAAGTATTTGGTGCCCCAATCTCATGGTGTTCAAAGAAGCAACTGGTGGTGGCATTATCATCGTGTGAAGCTGAATATATAGCGGGATCCTATGCTCCATGTCAAGCAATTTGGATCAGATTTGTACTTGAAGAAGTGGAAGTCGGAGTGAAGAAACCTCTAGTGTTGCAAATTTACAACAAGTCATCCATAAATTTGGCGAAGAATCCAGTTCTGCATGGAAGAAGTAAACATATTGAAGCTAGGTTTCACTTCATGAGGGAAAAGGTAAATCAAGGTGAACTTGAAGTTAGACATTGCTTAAGTGAAGCACAATTGGCCGATAATTTCATCAAAGGATTGAAGATCGATAGATTCCTGAATTTGAGAAAGAAATTAGGAATAGTTCAGATCGACTATGATTAGAATAGGTCCGACAACATGAATTATGGGGGGTATGTTAAAATATTAGATTTTATTAGATTTAATATTTAAATATAATCCAAGTTGTGTAAGCCCAAGCCCAATTAGGACTGTATATAAATAGTCACAGTGTGTATCCTTATTTTGTACAATACAACTCAAGTGAATAATATAATCCTTATTTCCTTTAGTATTCTCTCTTTATCTCCTCACTAAAAGTTCCTTACTCTCAAACAAATCGGAGTTTCCTAACTCAAGTTACGTCATTTCAATTCTGCATAAAAAATTTTCATACCAGAATGTGGTAATCGATTATCAAAATGTGGTAATCAATTACAAGCCTCCAAAACAACCCCAAAACCCAATTTTGATGCAGGTAACCGATTACCATGTATTGGTAATTATTATACCCCAAAATTTACCCTTTTCATCTCAACCCTATTTGGCTTATATTTCATTATCATATGTATGCATACATATCATTGGTTCTATAGTTATGGGATCAAGGTACTTCTTTCAAGCTTCGTCGGGTTATAAAAGATGTTTATTTTATCAATCAATGCACTCAGAGCATTCTCCAGGCTATGTAATCAGTGAATAATCAAGTTCTCACATTGACAAGTTCTGATGTGTTCCAGCATGCCTTGAATTGTAGAGAAAGTCAAGCGTTTCAGTCAATTCAAAATAGTTGGAGCAGAAAAGTGGTATTTCACAGTGTAACTTCTGAAATTCATAACTTATGACTGAAAAAGTATTTTTAGTGGTTCTTTGGACATTAGGACCGCCTTGAAATCCTCTAAATTTCATATGTTTGGGTGGGAAGTCAATTCTAGGAATAATATCTCCGAAAATGCAAATTACTTGAAAATTTCGCAGTGAAGCAGATGTCAAGTCGACTGTTTTCTCGATATTGCAAAAATTATAAATTTCTCAATTTTCAACATTTTGAGACTATTCTCACGGCATGATGTCACAAATTTCGTCATCTACAATTTTGATTCAAGAGTTGAGTTTGAATTATACTCCAAAAGTCATGGTTGGTGGCTCATTTCTCAAACCGCGCACAAAAATATGATGAAAATTATGCACTATCCAAAAGCAAGGGATTTTGACTCCAAAAATGATTTTTCTTATTCCATTTTCTAAACAAAGCCTTAGTTCACTTCTATATATTGTTTTGATTCAAATCAAAAAGCACTTTTTTCTCATTATACAAGAAACCACTCAAGAGAACACAAAGCTATCAAGATCACTCTCCTTCCCTCTCTCCCAAGAACTCCACCAGACTCCCTCTTTTGCTGCTAACCGCCATGTACCGTCGGCCAACCCTACCTCTGACCAGCTACGGCCTCCTCGGTCTCAGTCTGTCCCTCTGGCGTAATCCCTCCTCCATACTCCCTCCTCTGTTAACAACCTTTATCCGATCAAACACCTCCCTCCGGTTCCGTTCTTTGATCAAGCTTCTGGCGTCATTTTCGGTAACTTCTTGAAGCTTGCTTGATTCAAGTGATTTTGAAATAAGTGATTATTTGAATTAAGCATGAATTGAATTTTGATTATGAAATTAATTGATTCTTTAGGTTGATAATGGATAAATGTGGAATTGTATGATTATTTGTTCAATTGTTTGAATCTCATGAGTGTCGACGTGACAATTGTTGTTGATTGTTGAGGTTTACACGTCAGAATTGATAATGGTTGTTGATTGTTGAGATTTACGCGTCGTAATTTGATTATGAGTTGATACTTGTTGATAATTGTTTGAATTCATGCATGGGAATCAAATTTCAAGTTGATTAATTGTTTTTGATGCCTAAATAATATTTTTTTCGATTCTTGGAAATTGTTGTACCGATACCGATTTATTTGTTACAACTTATTTGTAAACTCCAAGCAAAGTTTCATGTATCGGTTTTCAGTTTGGTGCATTAAAATGTTGATTTCTAATCGATTTTTGGTGAACATCGATACATGAGGCATGGCTGCCCGGAGTTCACAAATATGTCGTAAATCATGATTTAATTGTTGCACTTTGGATAATTAGCTTACACTTGATAATCGTTTGGCATTGGTGTTGATTTTGTTTGTTTTTAAACCAACTTTTTGAGCATTTCATGAGTCGATACAATGTTGTCCGAAATTTGATTTTGCATGTACATTGTGACTTAATTCTTACTTAATGCATGATTCAGCTTAATTGAATGACTGTTTGACATTGGCATCAAGTTTGGCTAATTTTAATTCGAATTTTTGAGCGTTTTCAGGTGTTAAGGTGATGCTTCCCGATATTTGGTTTTAATGCTCTGATACGTGTTCGAAATTTATTTCTTCATGATTCAATTACAATTTAAGTTGTGATATGAATGTTTAACCTCTGTTACATATCCTTGTTAGTTCTAACTCATTTGTTGACTTATGAAAAGCGGTTCAAGAGAGCATTTAATCGATTAATTAGTTCTTGATTATTCGATTAAAGTGCATTTATATTACTTCTTTGTGGTTCAGATTCATTTCTGAAGCGTTATAGCGTGGAGTCTCATTCCATGAGATGTGTATATTGTGTTTTTGCATGGACTTGTGTTTTTATGCAGGTTTATTGTTTGTCATTCGGATGTATCTAACACACATTCCACTTGTGATTAATTTTCACATTGATGATGCTTTGACGCTTATTCCGGGCATTTGATCTTTGACTCTTTTATTTTTTGGTGAAGCTTTCGCAAAGTTCTCCGAGTTTCTTAAGCTTTGTTAGGAAAAATGTGGATTGTTATCCATTTGGTACTTCTTCTTATCTATTTTATTCTGTATTGTCTCTTCATTTCCTTGCCATGAGAAGTAGGAATAGAGATGCATGGGATGAAGAACTTCCCCTGTAGGCATTGCGAAACTTGTTTGTTTACATTTATGTTTGTAAAAGACCTCAAAAAGGGGCAAATTTTGTGTGTTTGTAAAAGACCTCAAAAAGGGGAAAATCTTGTTTGTTTAAAGACCTCAAAGAAGGAAATTCCCCTTTTACTTTATGCTTGTAATCGAGTCAATAAAAGTGGAAGGAGGGCTCGCAATCGGCGCTCATATTTCAAGTCCCTTGGTCATTCTTAGCTCGCGTTGTACATTGATGCTATGAATTATGCCACTCTTGTTATCGAGCCGGTCAAGTGGAAGGAGGGCTCACAATCGGCCCCCATAATTTGTGTTTAGCTCACGTTTGTAAATGTTGATGCTTCGCGGTGAATGTATAATCTAAATTTTGTCTTCTATCTCCTACCTTGATGACATGATATCTTGGTTAGGTGTTTATTTTCTTATGATATTCACCTTTATCATCTCTTGCCTAGATGGCACAATATCTTGGTTAAGAGTTGATACCCCCACTCCCTTATTTCTTGCCTAGATGACATGATATCTTGGTTAAGAGCTTTTATCATACCTTGATAACATGATATCATGGTTAGCTGTTGATACCCCCACTCCATTATTTCTTGCCTAAATGACATGATGTCTTGGTTAAGATCCTTTATCCTACCTTGATGACACGATATCATGGTTAGGTGTTTATCCTTTTCCCTTGTTTCTTTCCTAGATGACACGGTATCTTAGTTAAGAGCTTTTATCCTACCTTGATGACATGTGTAATACGGTGGGAGAACTGACTTGGTTTTGTGTTTTATCGCAAATGTTGCGGATAGCAAGAGTCGCCACCAACTTTTCTTTTATCCAATAAGAAATGGGTGAAAAGAACAGGAAAGACCTTTGAGATTTTTTTTGAGTTCCGGGGATAGATTATGAAAAGGGAAGCTGTTAGCACCCTTTTTATCCGTAGTTATCTACGGGATCTTAATCACTTAGCTCAATTTGTTTTGAAAATGTTTTGTGTTGTGTGTTTGAAAAAATATTTTGAAAATGCCAATTGTAAGGCAAGACTTTGTAATGATTCTCGTATCTGTCCTCGAGAATGCGTACAAAGTGTTTTGAAAATATTTCGAAAGTGTCTGTGTGAAAAATGTTTTGTTTTGAAGAGCTTTCTGAGCAAGTGATTAAGATCTACCCTTACTTAAGGTCTTTCTTGTAATTTACACCTCCTTTAGATAGTGTTATCCCACCATTAGTTAGTAGGAAGCCCTATTATTGGATGTGAAGGGACATGTGTGGGTCATCGTACAATCATCGAAGGCAACTCGTAAAGACACTTTAGAAATATCGTTTAAGGGACTAGATCATTTACCGAAGGCAACATCGAAAGGGTCATCGAAGGACTATGATCTTTTGTATCGGAGGGACTTTGCTAAAGCCTTCCCGCATTTGAGGGATATGACTGTTTAATCAAAAGGCAATAAGAGAGGCTACCCTAAAGGTGCGCATGTGCAAGTGTTTTGTATTCATTTATTTTGTCTTGAAGTTAGGTTATCTATTGATTAGTTTTTATCTTTCCATACAACCCTAGTTACTAAGCGGTAATATAGCAAGTATAAAAAAGACAGTAAAGGTGAAGAAAGTAAAAGCAGAAAAGATAAACCTAAACCTATTACACAATTTTGGGGAAGTTATATAATAGAAAGCGGAAAGTAAAACCCTAAGCTATTACAACCCGGAAAATAGTTACATAATAATGAAAAAGGAAAGCGAGAAATCTAAGTTATTCCAAATTGCGAACCCCATACACTTTATCTATGAAAATAAAATAAATTAAAAATAGAGAAAAAAAGAAATGGTTTTGATGATTTTTTATGAAAAAGGTTTTTTTTTAATGATGATTAAAATAAACCTAAAAACTAATTAATTTTAATTAACAAAAATAGTTGATTAATTAAATTAATAAAAAGGTTAATGATGAATAAACCTAAAAACTAATTAATTTTAATTAATACAATAATTGATTAATTAAATTAATAAAAAAGTTTAATGATGAAAAACCTAAAAATTAATTAATTTTAGTTAACAAAAATAATTGATTAATTAAATTAATTAAAAAAAGGTTAATGATAAAAAACCTAAAACCTAATTATTTTTAGGGTTTACAAAAAAAATAATTATTTTAGGTTTGTAAAAAAAAGGTTTGTGGTTATATGGTTAGGTGAATTTAGGGTTTAAGAGAAAAAAATAGGGGAAAAGAACAAGTTAGAAGCAAAATCACACAAAATGTCAGAGGTGGGTGTTGAACCCACGCCCTTAGCCTTCCACAATGCATTAAGGGTAAAAATAGGGAAAAAGAACAAGTTAGAAGCAAAATCACACAAAATATCATGGGTGGGTGTTGAACCCATGCCCTTAGCCTTCCCCACTGCATTAAGGGGAAAAAATAGGGAAAAAGAACAAGTTAGAAGTAAAATCACACAAAATCTCAGAGTTGGGTGTTGAACCCATACCCTTAGCCTTCCACGCTGCATGGTTTACCACTGTGCTAGAGCTCACATATTATGCATCAAACCTGCTCTAATGATGTATATGAACACATGTAAACGTATCAAATTAGTTAACAATGCATAAATCAAAGGTTTGAATTAAAAAAAACTACCAAAACTGTTGAGGATGAACGTGATGTTCTAGGAACGATCTTGACTGCTTGAGGATTTGGATGGATTCCTGGACACTTCAAGATGATAATGCAATGCTTAGTTTCAATTTAGAGTGTCTGGAAACAAGGGTTTTGTTTCCCTAGTTTCTTGAATTTTTGGAAGTTTTGGAATAGTTTTCTCTGCAAGGGTTTTCATGTGATTTTATGTATGAATGAAGAGTTATATATAGAGAAGAATTAGGTTAAACCATTATGGGCTTGGACCTTGTAAGAAAAACCTTGACTTTATCTTATTTAATTTTGAATTTAAGTAAAATCAAAAGTAAATGGAATAAAAATCAATGGGGTGTATGAATAGGTTCATAGGTTCACTATGAGTCCTAATACATGTTTGGACCTTGAAACACAAGCCCATTAGCCCAAAAATTCGAGTTTGATCAATTTGGGTTTCATTAATTTTCTCGAAATTTCCCAACTTGTGCCAATCATAACTCTCTCAATTTTTATCATATGAAGGTGATCTTGGACTTTTTGGAAAGCTCAAGATGTCCCCTACAATATCTATGGTGATCATTTATTTATTTGAAGACTTTATATTAATGTAAGTTTCCTTGAGAAGAAGTGTCTTTTTGTCAACTTTTGGAATGACCTATAATGTTTTGGCCCATATCTCTCAAATGAAGTATTTTTTGGACTTGAGCTTTGAGAGACAAAGTTGTAGAGAATTGAACTTCCTTCACGATAAGCTTTGGTTGAGAAAAATCTAATGAAGCATGTGAAAATTATGCTTGGTCAAAGTTCAATTGACTTCTCCTTAGGAAAACTCTAATTGGTAAATTTTGACTTTTGATGATTTGAGAGTTTCCTTGATGAGTCATGATCAACCCTTAATAAAATGATGAATATGAATTCAAAATATTTATGTTAACCAAAAATCTTGAAGTTTGACTGTATGTGACCATAATTGAATTTTTGTTTAATACTGTTGATTTTCAGTCATCTGAGTCATTGACTGAGAAGACTTGTGATGCAAGGAATGAAACTTAGTATGAGAATTATTAGAGACATATAAGGAACCATGGAAACAACTTGAGGCCTTAGAAATCCAAACTTCCTTGAGAAAAATTAAACCCTAGTTGTAAGTCTATTGCTTAGGAGAAGAATTTGTCTGATCAATTCTTGAGCAACCTTGAGCATTTGAGAACCCTATGAGAATGTCTTGAAGAAAATGGGAGAGAAAATTTTGGGGTACAACAACTTCCCTTGTTCAATCTTCTTAAACCTAAAGAGTTAGATTGACATGTCCGCCATTCGTGATCTGAAGGTGGAAGAGGATTGAATACTTAAGTGCCTAGAAATTTGCACTCGTATGTGCAAGAAGTAACACTGTTGGTTGATAATATAGCTTGAATGGGCTTAAAGATGCCATTCATAGAGGTGACAGAATGTCATTGGAGATGGGCTTATAGATTCCATCAAAATAGCTGTTGATAGGAGTATCATAATGAGTCTACGCTCGACCGTTATCTAAGGAATTCTTTCCAAAATGAACCTCCGGGGAAGGTGCTTAAGTAGATGCTTGTCAGATTTAGTCTCTACGGGAAATACTTGTCAAAATTCAGTCTGAGGTAAGTGCTTGTCATATAGATAGTCACCCCGTCCTATTACAGGAATTGATCCACAATCTGTCTTTTGTTGGTAAACACGTCCTGTTTCGGGAATTCATACCGCATGGTCATAAAGATTGTTTCCCCGTCTTATTTTGAGAATTAATCTTGTACCTGGTCATCTAGATAGTTGCCCCATCTTGTTTCAGGAATTTAATATTTAATCTTCTTTTTATTAGTAAACCTATTCTGTTTCGGGAATTCATATTGCCTTGTTGTATGGATAGTTGCCTGTCTTGTTTTGGGAATTAATATGTGACCTGTTTGAGAATTGTTGATGATATTCATCTGTTTGTGAACTAACCTGAAAGAAACAAAGTTAATTTCGTGCAATGTCATGATTTATGTAATGCATTGCGTAATGATGTTCTCAATGTAAATGAGAGTGTGCTATATGCGTTTCATATGCATATGCTATGATACTTGTAAATGATGTATGAATGCAAGATGTCGTTGAAGTGTATCGGTAGCTTCGTATAACATCTTTGCTGGGGGAAAATAAATCCCTGACCATTGCCGGGGATGAAGAATTTTAATCTTCAATCTTGTTTAGAATGTCTCTGCTGGGGATTCCTACTTTCTGCTTTGAGGATATTCCACTGAAAATGTTTGACTTCTGCTTGGGGATAGAGAAATTCCAGGAAAATTGGTCGTTCATCGCTCTACTAGGGAATTTAGTTCTTATATACTCTGAATGGGGATAAAAGAGATGAATAACCTTCAGAGGTGCCATATGACCAATTTTCTGATATGGACGTCAACTCTTCTAGGGGAGGACAAAGTTAAGTGATGTTTGCCTAGGTTCCAGATTCCGTAGCAACTTTCTGGGGATAACAACCTGGACTACACTTTGCTGGAGAAGAGAATCTTATTGAGGATTTATAGTAATCGGAGGAATGAACTCTGCTTGGGAAGTTAAATTCTGTTGGGGAAATAAACCCTGCTAGGGAAGAGAATTTTGTAGGGGATTTTGCCACGTTGGAGAAATAAACTCAGCCGAGGAATTAAATTCTTGTGAATTGTGCTAAGGAAGTTTCCACTATATGCTGGAGAAATGATCATATTCCTTTATCCACTAGGGGGATTTGCTGGTGAGTATGATTATGTGAACTACTAGAAGATGCCCCTATTCCTGCCTGGAGGATTATTAGGCTTGCAGGGGGAATGTATCTCCGTCTGGGATGGGCTTGTGAAGGAAACTCTGTGGGGATAATTCCATGGAGGTTGCTTTGTGGGGATTTGTGGACGACTTGAACGTTACCCCAATTCCTAGAGTATTTAATAAATGTTGATTTCTATTTTTATGCATATATTTATTAACAGTAATCATATTCATATGAATATGTTCATTAAATTTAGTCATTAGACGTTTTTGCAAACAAAACAGAAAAGATAAAACAAATTTTGAATTTTGAATTCGACTTGTATTGATAACTTGCCTATAAACATACGATTTTGTACATAGAGACAGAAATCCTAGTAAGAGGAAATCGTCATGAAATGAAAAGAGTAAAAACAAAACATATAGCTATGTGTAAACGACCCCATCGAGTTTCAACTCTGCTATTGCCCCTATGTCTTCAAGCATCTCATCCCTCATTGTCGGAAGAAGTAGCCTGAATTGATCTGTACCGTTTGAACTTAACATCGGTAATAAAGCTTGCTGTAAGTAGATGATCCAACGGGACATAGTCGTACGCTTTAATCCCTAAGTTTTTCCTGGACCGCCCTTTCGGGTTTTTAGTTCACCGGGATACCCTTTTTTTCCCAAGCTGCCTTTTCAGGTTTTGGACTTGCCGGGTGTATAATCTTTATATATATCCCTGATTTTCACCCGAACCCTTTTGGTTCGCCGGCATGCCCTTATTTTTTCCTAGGCCAGTCAATCTAGAGGGTCTCTTTCATGCGTAGTATCTTTTGACTATGTCCGCGTTCACAGGGAGCAAAAAGTCTTCACCGTCCATGGTGGTAAGTATCATAACACAACCATAAAATATCTTCTTGACTATAAATGGCCCTTCATAAGTGGGAGTCCATTTTCCTATGGGATCACCTTGTGGTAGGATAATGCGCTTTATTTCTAAGTCATCAGCCTGATATACTCGATGCTTGAACTTTTTGTTAAAGGCTTTGATAATGCGCTTTTGGTACATCTGACCATGGCACACAGCCGTAAGAATTTTTTCGTTAATCAAATGTATCTGGTATAGCCTAGTCTGAACCCATTCATCTTCGTCTAAATCTGCGTCTTTCAAAATCCTTAGAGAAGGAATCTAGACTTCGATAAGTAGGACGACTTCCATACCGTTGACTAGAGAGAATGAGGTTGCCCCAGTTGATGTACGAACTGAGGTACGATAGCCATAATAAGAAAATTTTAACATCTCATGCCAATCTTTATACGTCACCGTCATCTTCTGTATGATCTTCTTGATGTTCTTATTGGCGGCTTCCACTGCCCAATTCATCTTCGGTGGATACAAAGAAAAGTTATGGTGCTTAATCTTGAACTGCATGCAGAGTTCCGTGATCATAGTAATTTTAAGATTAGTACCATTGTCCATTATAATCCTTTTGGGGATGTCGTACCGATAGATATGGTTATGTTTAATGAATCAGGCAACAACATTCTTGGTGACAGAGGCAAATGAGGCAACTTCAACCCATTTCGTGAAGTAATCAATAACGACAAGGATGAAATGATGCCCGTTAGAGGCAGTAGGATTGATCTCTCTAATCATATCAATTCCCCACATTGAAAATGTCCAAGGAGCAGTCAAAACATTCAGAGGAACCAGAGGCACATGTACTTTGTCAGCATAGATCTGACATTTGTGGCAAGTTCTTAAGTGGTGATGAAAATCATATTTCATAGTCGACCATAGTAACCCGCTCTCAGAAGCTTCTTAGCCATCGTATATCCGCTGGAGTGAGTACCAAAGAAACATTCGTGCATGTCCTTCGTAATTTTCTCAGCTTTCTTCTTGTCCATACAACGAAGCAACGTTGAATCATGGTTGCGCTTGTACAAAATTCTATTGCTCAGGAAAAACTTAGCAGATAACCTCCGTAGGAATTTCTCGTCATTGATAGATGCTCCCTCAGGGTACTCTTGAGCTTGAGGTATCTCTTCACTTCATGAAACCAAGGCTTCTCTTCTACTCCGTCAGTGTCAACTTCATAGCAGTGTGCTGGTTCGTCTAGTTTTTCAATAGTAATTCGAGGAGCCTCGTTATCCCATTTGACTTTGAACATAGACGACATGGTTTTCGATGCATCTTCCAACTGATTCTCTTCTCGTGGAATGTGTTCAAAAGTGATTTCCTCGAAGTATGGAATTAAAGCCAGCACACGCTCTTGGTAAGGAATGAGATTTGGATGCTTCGTATCCCATTCTCCCTTGAATGATTACTAGGGTTGAGTCCCCATATACGTTCAAGAACTTGATTCTTATATCAATAGCAGCCTTGATACCCATGATACATGCTTCGTATTCGGCCATGTTGTTAGTACAGTCAAAGTATAATATGGCAGTGAATGGTGTATGGAAACCCTTGGGAGAGATAATCACAACACCAATTCCATTACCAAGTGTGTTATAAGCTCCATCAAAAACCATAGTCCATCGGGATCCTGGCTCAGGTCCTTCATACGGTCCAGGTTTTTCACAATCTATAACTAACATAATATTCTCGTCCGGGAACTCAAAATTCATAGACTGGTAGTCATCTACAACTTGATGAGCCAAATGATCTTCCAGTACACTTCCTTTGATTACTTTTTGAGTGGTGTACTGAATATTGTATTCTGCCAAGACCATTTGCCATCTGACTATCCTTCCGGAGAGAGCAGGCTTCTCAAATATGTATTTTATGGGATCCATTTTAGAGATCAACAAAGTAATATGAGTCAACATATACTGTCTTAGTCGGCGAGTAGCCCATGCCAAACGCAACAAGTTTTCTCGAGCAGTGAGTATCTCATCTCATATTCGGTAAATTTTTTGCTAAGGTAATATATTGCATTCTCTTTTCGACCAGACTCGTCATGTTGCCCCAATACACACCCCATTGAATTCTCTAACACTGTTAAGTACATGATCAAAGGTCTTCCATCAACTGGAGGCATCAGAATCAGAGGTTCTTGGAGGTACTCTTTGATCTTGTCAAAAGCTAACTGGCAGTTATCGTTCCACTTCACTACCTGATCTTTCCTCAGTAACTTGAAGATTGGTTCAAAAGTAGAGGTCAGATGGGAAATAAATCAAGAAATGTAATTCAGTTGTCCCAAGAAACCTCTGACTTCCTTCTCAGTATGGGGAACTAACATTTCTCGAATAGCTTTGACCTTGGTGGGATCAACTTTAATACCTTTACCGCTGACAACAAAACCCAGGAGTTTACCAGATCTCACCCCAAAAGTGAACTTGTTCGAATTTAACCTTAGCTTGTGCTTTTTTAATCTCTCAAACAACTTATGTAGATGGTCAAGATGTTCTTCTTCAGTTTGAGATCTGGCTATCGTGTCATCTATGTAAACCTCTATCTCGTGATGAATCATGTCATGGAAAAATGCTACCATGGCACACTGATATGTGGAACCATCGTTCTTTAACCCAAAAAGGAATAACCTTATAACAAAAAGTGCCCCACTGTGTGACGAAGGTAGTCTCTTCCATGTCTTCAGGTTCCATCTTGATCTGACTATAACCTGAGAAACCTTCCATGAAGGAGAATACTTTATGTTGAGAGGTGTTGTCAACCAGAACATCAATATATGGAAGTGGGAAGTCATCTTTGGGGCTCTCCCTATTCAGATCCCTGTAGTATCCACATATACGCATTTTGCCATCCTTCTTACGTACTGGCACCACATTTGCAACCAACTGAGGATATGATGTAACTGCTAAGAAACCTGCATTGAATTTCTTCATAACATCGACCTTCATCTTTTCTGACATCTCGGGACGCATGCGATGAACCTTCTGCTTTATTGGAGAACAACCCTCTTTCATCAGCAAACGATGAACCACAATATTAGTATTGAGCCCTGGAATGTCCTCGTATGAACAAGCAAAAATCTCAACATATTTATGCAACATCTGTATTAACCTGTAGTTGATACCATCTTCTAGGTTGGCACTTATCTTGACTTCTTTCCTGTTTGCTTCAGTACCCAAGTTTACAACCTCGACCGTCTCTTCATGCGGTTGTATAGCCTTTTCTTCTTGCACTAATAGTCTAGCAAGCTCTCTAGGTATTTCACAATATTCCTCACCTTCGTCCTCGGCTTGGTAGATCGTATTTTCAAAGTCATAAGTGGCAATAACATAATCGTTATCAATGGGATCCAGAGTGGATGCGAATCTGCAATTTATTGTATGGGTGTCTGTAAGAACACATAGCTATTTTGAAAGTAATAAAAATAAAAGAAAGACAAAGAGCACAAAATTTGAATGCAAAACATCCAATGCTTTATTAAATGAAGATATGTTTATGAGATGACAACCCCAACAAATGGACCGTTGTGCCCCGGGTAAGGCACAAGGCTTAAAGTCATTGTTTAAAGATTACTGTGATACGGTAAAAGAACCGACTGTTATACTGGTTTGTATTTTTTGTTCGCAAATTTCGCGGTAAGCAAGAGTTTCCATCGACTTTTATTTCAGCCAACTAAGGAAAAGGAAAAAGAATAGAAAAAACCTTTTTCGAGATGTTTCTGAGTACGGGGGGTAGATCATAGAAGGGGAAGGTGTTAGCACCCTTTTTATCCATGGTTTTCCATGGGCTCTTAGGTACTTGCTCATTTTGAAATTGCTTATGTGTGCTTGTTTTGAAAAGTTTTTGTTTAACTTCGTGATAACCCTTGTATCTGTCCTTAAGAGTGTGACAAAGTTGTTTTGAAAATGTTTTGAAAAGTGTTTGTGTGAAATTTTTTGTTTGAGCAAGTACCTAGGAACTCATCTACCTACTCGAAAAAAGTCTGTTCGTTTTCCTTTAGACAGCGCTATCCTATTATTAAGGAATAGGTAGCACCATTGTTGGAGTTTTAAGGGACGTTCGAAGGGACAAGTACGATCACAAAAGCAATGTTAGGAAATTTTAGTAATCATCCTAAATCCTTAAAGATATTTTTCCGAGGCAACATCCGAATGGGTCATTTTAGATCTTTTGGGACTAGAGGACAACCACTAACATTCCCAATACTTTATGACCGTTTACCAAAGGCAACCAGAGTGGAGTAAACCCTAGGAGTGAGCATGTGCAAGTGTATTTTTTCAGTTAATTATCTTTGCATAATTAGGGTTTTCTAATGTTTTAATTTCAATTTGTCTTTCCATACAATCCTATTAACATACATCTAAGCAGTTTATAGTTTGCGGAAATAAAAATGCGAGAAATTAAAGTCCTAGCTATTACAAGGCTTTCACAAATACATAATTATTTTAACTGTAAATAAAGATGCGGAAATTTAAAACCCTAATTACTATTACAAACTCGGAGCAATTACAATAATAAACAAAGGAAAAATTAAAGGCGGGCGGCGAATTAAATGCGAGAAATAATTGGAAAACCTAAAAATGTAATTGAAAAAATATTTAGGTTATTTTTTGAGAAAAAATTAAGTTATGTACACATTTAACCCTAATTCTAAATATTTTAAATTATGAAAAAAAGAAAGAATTAAATTACCCTAATATTATTAAACTAATTAATTAATAAAAATAATTTTATAAAAAATGATTTTTGATGTTTTTATGATTTTTTTTATTAAATAAAAAAACATGATTTTTGGTATTATTTGAAAAAAGAAATAATTAATAAGTAATAAAAAAGAATTGAAATAAAAAAGAATAGAATTGGGCCTGATATGATGAGCAAATAGGGGGTGCGTTTCTTAATTCTTGTTAGGCCCAAAGATGCTGAGCCCATTCCTACGTCTGATCCAGTGTTGGTGCGCCTGGAGAATGCACCATGGTCCTTCCTTGGTTTGAGCGTTGGATCTGTGTTGGCAATGATCCAGTGGCTGGAATTTGAGGCTATACGGTAGGCGCTTGGAACATGTATACATGGAATCTTCAAAGTAATGTTATGAAAATAAAGAAAACGCAGGGACCTAGGATCAAACCCAAGTCCTCTCCACTATCCAACGCACGCTTCACCACTGAGCCATATTGTTTAGTTGTTATTATAATAAGATCAAATCATAATATATAAAACAAAGTGGATAGGCTGGACAAAAAAAAACACGCGGATCATTCAAATGGACCAGTGGGGTGGTGATAAGTCATCATCTTCTCCCCTGTCCATCGTCTACGGACTAAACTGCATAGCCATAAACCTGCAATCTTCAAAAATCCATACAACGCATGATAAATTAATTCTAAATACACCAATCAACTCGTCTTGATCTCACGAGTATCATGGCACCATTTTCTTGGCCTAATTTTACCTGTACAGAGAAACCCTAAAACGAATTGATAAACCCTAGCCATGGCAATTAGCGAAACAATCATCAAAACTCAAAATTAATTGAACCAAAACATTCCAAATGATGATACAAATACAATGCTATGCTTAAAAGTGGTTAATCATGCGTAAATTGTAATATCAAAATCAAACTGATATGTGCAAACCGTGGGTTTACCAGGAGCGATTATGGGCTTGGGAAGGCTTGCAAACGATCGTGTTAGCTTCAGGAGATGTCCAGGAAGCGATTAACATCTTTGGAACGTCTTGAATCACCCTCTATGTGAGAAAACGATCCACCACTTTTTTGCCAAAATTTAAGTTTTATTCTTCAGCTCTCATGACTACAACCCTTGTTCTTTTGCATTGTTTCTATTCAGTATATGTAATGGAGTGCATTAGGTTAACAAAAAACAACTGAATCTTTTTGAATAATGGAAATTTAATGTGATTTGTTTGCTATATGATATCTTTCCAAAACCATCCAAATCATGCTATTTTTACCTCAATTTGCCTTGATTCGATTTGATCCTGATATGCCAGCTTGATTAGATTTGATTCTAACAAAAATCAGATCAAAAAAACCAATCTTTGATATTTTTTGTCATTTATTTGATTTAATGTGACTTTTAAATAATAAAAATCAAAATAAAATAAATAAATAGAGAAAATAATATATGGATTCTTATTTGGGTCGTGGACCACGTCTTCAACAAGATGCAATCATGAAAAGCTAGACCAATTTGACAAAAAATGCACTTTTGAGCACATTTGACTTTTGGTAATTTTCCAAAAATGGCCAACTTTGATAATGCATATCTATTCTAATTTTAACCCTAGGAAGGTGTTATTGGACTTTTTAGAAAGCTTAGGATGTACCATAAACACCCCTTTTGGTTTCATGTCAATTGGATCTTCCATGTTCATGTAAGAAGCTTTGACCCAAAAGGTATTTTTGTTGACTTTTCAAAAGGACCTATAATGAAGAAATTCATATCTTTTTATGAGTGAATTTTTTGAACTTGAGGGCTGAATCATAGTTGTAGGAAATTGGATTCTCTTCAAAATGAGCTTTGGATGAGAAATTTATGATAAAGTATGAGAAAGTTATGCTTGGTCAAAGTTTGGTTGACTTTTCCTGAGAAACCCTAATTTAGCAACTTTTAAGTTTTGATGAATTAGGAGAATTCCTTGAGGAATCATGATCAAACCTTGATCAAATGATGGATATCACTTCAAAATGTTGTCGTTGACCAAAAATCTTGAAGTTTGACAGTATGTGGGTCACAGTTGACTTTTGACCTAATATAGTTGATTTTCAAGCATCTGAGCAGTTGATTTGGTAAACTTCTTGTGCAAGGCATGGAACTTAGCATGGATGATATTGAGTACATATTAGGAATATGGAGAGCATATGAGGCCTTTGTATCTCACCCATCTTGATGAAAATGGAAACCCTAGTTGGAGGTTCATTACTTTAGGAAAGAGTTTGTCTAGTCAACTCTTGGGTATCCTTGAGCAAGTTGAGGGTCTTAATGAGCATATGTTGAGTAAAATGGGAGGGAAAATTTTGGGTTACAACAGCTGCCCCTTTTCAATCTTCTTAAACCTGAGGATGTAGATTGGTTGGTCTACCTTTCGTAATCTGAAGGTGGAAGATGATTGAACACTAGAGTGCCCAGAAATTTGCACTCGCATGAAGTGCATGGTGATCAATCGATAATATCGGGAATGGGCTTACAAATGCCATTTGGAAGGTGACGGAGAATCGTCGGAGATGGGATTGAAGATGCCATCTAGAGAAGATATCAGTTGCATAAGATATTCCTTTGCGAGAATTCCTATACCTACCGCTGAGGAGGACTTCACTGAGGAAAGTTGATTTATGTCTTGGGAAATAGAATATAGGAGCTTCGGTTGTCCATTACTCTAATGGAGAGTTAATTCTTAAAGATAATTGTCTTTCCTGAAAAGATAACAAGGTTAATTATATGCGATGCATGAAATGCATGGTGGGATGATGTTCTCAAAATAAATGAGATTGTGCTGTATGCGATATGTATGCGCATGCCATGATGTATGGACATGAAATGCTATTGGGGTATGTCCGAGTCTAGGAAAATTAATCCCTGACTGTTTTCGGAGAATATAGCATTCCTGACTGTTGTAGAGAATTGTGGTTCTTCTACTTCCACCGGGGATGGTGAACAAGACTGACTATGCTGAGATTTACTCTTTGTTATTTATGAATATTCTGCCAGGGAGAGATTCTGTTTGTGAATAAATCTGCGGGGAACAACTTGGAAAGTGAATTTCGGTAGCTGAAGCAACAAGATCTGTCAGGGATTGAGCTTCTGTATCCAGAGAAATAAACTCTGCTTGGGAGATAAAATTTACAGACCCACTCGCGATTATGAAATTCGGCTGGGGGATATAGCTGTCAGGTTTCTGAATGACCCTGGCTGGGGAGATTACTTCCTATTTCGAGAAAGCCAGCATCAATGCTTTTGAATACTTTAACTCTGTGGGGAGTGTATGTACTGATGATTGTGCTCCAAAGTTGTCTCTGTCCCGGTACCTTCTGGGTAGAGTAACTGTCGGGTTTGACACTTCTTGTTTTTACCCTTGTTTCTGGAATTACGAGTAATGTTCTTTTGTTTCTTATGTAAATATTTATGAGCAGCAATCATATTCAAATGCATATGTCAAGAATAAATCATTGGACGTTCTTGCAAAACAAAACAGAAAAAAGAAAAAACTCAAAGTTTATTGTGAAAATGATTTTGTATTGATTTTTGAAGTTGGCCTATAATAGGCGTTTTCGTACATGGAGGCTTACGCTCTAGTAAGAGAACGCAACCATAAAAATAGAAGCTATACAATTTTGTGTAAAAGAAAACAGCTATGCGAAACAATCCCATTGAGTTCCAACTCTGCTATCGCCCTTATGTCTTCGAGCGTCTCATCACCTTGCTACTTTTCCGAAAGTTGATTAGATTGATTGGTGATGTCTGAGCTTGATAGTTGATACCGAAGGCTGGTCGCAAGATGATCCAATGGGATATAGTGATACGCTTTACATCCCTAACTTTTTCCTAGACTTCCCTTTCAGGTTTTCAGTCCACCGGGATACCCTTTTTTGCCAAAGTCGCCCTTTCAGGTTTTCGGCTTTCCGGGTGTACATATTTTTTTCATTTTCATCCCTTATTTTTGCCCGAACCCTTTTGGTTCGCCGGGAAGCCCTTATTTTTTCCTAGGCCAGTCAACCTAGCGGATCTTTTAATCAGGTGTAGTATCTTTTCACTATGTCTGCATTGACGGGGTGAGGAAGGTCGTCACCATCCATGGTGGTAGAATCATAGTTCCATCCGAGAAAATGTTTTTAACCATAAATGGTCCTTCGTATGTGGGGGTCCATTTTCCCATGGGATCACCTTGCGGCAGTATGATGCGCTTGATTACTAGATCCCCGACTTGATATTCTTGACGTCTGACTTTCTTGTTAAAAGCCTTGATCATTCTCTTTTGATACATCTGACCATGACAGATAGCGGTAAGTCTTTTCTCGTCGATTAGATTTAGCTGATGAAGTCGAGTTTGGATCCAGTCGTCTTCGTTCAAACATGCATCCTTCATAATCCTGAGAGAAGGTATTTAGACCTCGATGGGTAGGAATGCCTCCATGCCATATACCAGAGAGTAGGGTGTTTCCCATGTCGACGTCTGTGCTGAGGTACGATATCCATGAAGAGCAAATGGTAACATCTCATGCCAGTCTTTGTATGTCACCGTCATCTTCTGTACAATTTTCTTGATTTTCTTGTTAGTCGCTTAAACAGTGCCATTCATCTTCGGCCGGTAGGGAGAAGAGTTATGATGCTGTATCTTAAACTATTCACAGAGATCGGTGATCATTGTGTTGTTGAGATTCGTACCATTGTTAGTAATAATTCTCTATGGCACACCATACCGATAGATTAGATTATGTCGGATAAACCGCGCCATAATGTTCTTGGTTATAGTAGCAAAAGAGGCCGCATCAACCTACTTCGTGAAGTAATCAATAGCCACTAGAATGAAGCGATGTCCGTTGGAAGCAGTGGGCCTGATTTCTCCGATCATGTCAAAGCCCCACATTGCAAAGGGCCACGGAGCTGTCAAGACGTTCAAGGGAACCAGAGGCACATGCACCTTATCAGCGCAGATTTAGCACTTATGACAAGTTCGGGATTGCTGATAACAATCAGCTTCCATAGTGGACTAGTAATATCCTGCCCGTAGGATCTTATTAGCCATGGTATGTCCACTGGAATGGGTTCCGAAGGTACCTTCTTGTAGATCTGTCATAAACCTCTCTGCTTCGCTCTTGTATACACACCGTAGTACGGTAGAGTCATGATTGCGCTTGTAGAGGATTCCATTACTGAGGAAGAATTTCGCAGCGAACCTTCTCAGAAACTTCTTATCGTTGGCAGATACCCCTTCGAGATACTCTTGAGTCTCGAGGTACCTTTTCAATTCATGAAACTAGGGTTTGTCTTCCACTTCTTCGGTATCAACTTCATAGTAGTGTGCTGGTTCATCCAACCTCTCAATGGTGATTTGGGGAGTTTCGTTGTCCCACCTGACTTTAAACATAGAAGACATGGTAGCTAACGCGTCCTCTAACTGATTCTCCTCTCGCGGGAAATGTTCAAAAGTTACCTCCTCAAAGTGTGGGAGCAATGTTAGCACGTGCTCTTTGTATGGGATGAGATTCGGATGCTTCGTATCCCATTCACCTTTGATCTGACTTATTACCAAGGCTAAATCCATGAAAACGTCCAAGAACTTGATCCTGAGGTCAATATCGGCCTTGAGACCCATGATACAAGCTTCATACTCCGCCATGTTGTTAGTGCAGTTGAAACATAGTCGGGCGGTGAAAGGAGTATGACAGCCCTCAGGAGATATGATTACAGTGCTAATGCCATTACCAAGTGCGTTCGAAGCTCTGTCAAAAACCATAGTCCATCAGGATCCCTTTTCAGGTCCTTCATCCAATCCAGGTTCTTCATATTCAATCACCAGCATAATATTCTCATCCGAGAACTCAAAATTCATGGACTGGTAGTCATCCACGGCCTGATGAGCCAAATGATCAGCTAATACACTCCCCTTGATTGCTTTCTGGGTTATATATTGTATATCGTACTCAATTAAGATCATCTACCATCTTGCTGTTCTTTGGGAGAGAGCTGGTTTCTCGAAGATGTATTTAATTGGATCCATCTTAGATATCAACAAAGTAGTGTGGGTCAGCATATACTGTCTTAGTCGGCAAGCAGCCCATGCCAGAGCGCAACAAGTTTTATTGAGTAGTGAGTATCGTGTCTCACAGTCGGTAAAAGTTTTGCTAAGGTAGTATATTGCGTGCTCTTTTCGACCAGACTCGTCATGCTTCCCCAGCACACACCCCATTGAATTGTCTAGAACTGTTAAGTACAATATCAAAGGTCTTCCTTCAACCAGAGGCATCAAAATTGGCCGTTCTTGAAGGTATTCCTTGATTCTTTCGAATGCTGTCTAGCATTCGTCATTCCACTTTAACACTTGATCTTTCTTCAGAAGCTTGAAGATGGGTTCACAAGTGGCAGTTAGATGTGAAATGTGACTGGCGATATAATTCAAGCGTCCCAAGAAAAATCTAACTTCCTTCTCTATACGGGGAGCTGGCATTTATTGTATGGCCTTTACCTTCACAGGATCTACTTGGATGCCTTTGTCACTGACAATGAAATCCAGGAGCTTACCAGACCTTACCCCGAAGGTGCACTTGTTCAGATTCAACCTCAACTTGTATCTCTTTAACCTGTCAAACAACTTTTGCAAATGATCAAGGTGCTCTTCCTCGGTTTGAGATCTGGCTATCAAGTCATCAACGTAAACCTCGATCTCATGATGGATCATGTCGTGGAACAAAGCGACCATGGCGCACTGATAAGTCGCCCCAACATTATTCAACCCAAAAGGAATCACTTTGTAACAGAAGGTGCCCCACTATGTGATGAAGGTTGTCTTCTCTATGTCTTCAGGAGCCATCTTGATCTGGTTGTAGCCAGAGAAACCATCCATGAAGGAAAAGATTTTGTGCTACGCGGTGTTGTTAACCAGAACGTTAATGTGAGGAAGTGGGAAGTCATCCTTGGGGCTTGCCCTATTCAGATCTCTGTAATCCACACACATCCGTACCTTTCCGTCCTTCTTAGGTACCAGAACGCCATTAGCAACCCACTATGGATAGGAGGTGACAACTAAGAACCCTGCGTCGAACTGCTTCATGACCTTTTCCTTGATCTTCTCTGACATTTCGGGGCGCATACTGTAGACCTTCTGTTTAACGGGAGGACAGTCTTCCTTGGTCGGCAGACGATGTACCATAATATCAGTGTCTAAACCTGGCATGTCTTCATATGACCAGGCGAAGATCTCAACATAGTCGTGCAACATTTGTATCAACCGTTGTTTGATCTTAACTTCCAGATTTGCGCCAATCTTGAATTATTTTCTGTCTATCTCTGTGCCCAGGTTTATCGTCTCAACTGGCTCTTCATGAGGCTGTATAGCCCTTTCTTCCTGCTGTAACAGTCTAGCAAGTTCTCCAGGCACCTCACAATCATCCTCACCTTCGTCTTCGACTTGGTTGATCGGATTTTCAAAGTCATAACCGGCACTAGCAGAGCTGTTATCAATGGGATCCATAGTGGATATGTCTGCAGTATGATACGTGAGTGTGTGTAAGAGCATAGCTGTTTTGATAAAGTGAAAACAGAATAGAAAAACAGAGAGTGTAAAATTTGTATGCAAGGAACGTCCAATGTTTTATTGATGATATATGAAATGACAAGTAATATCCCTCACAAACAAAGACAACGTGCCTCGGGCAAGGCACAAGGTTGTAGAGTTTAAAATTGTTTATTACAAATCTCAAAACAAGTAAGACAATTATTGCGGAATAAAATAAACTGGTATAAAGTCCCTAGCCGCCCAGTTACTCGGTTCACCTTTGGCAGTTGGGTAGATCCAGCTGTCAATGTTAGAGTCTTCCTCACTCTCTTCGATGGCATTAATTCCCAAATTGCTGATGCGTGTGAGAGGTCCTCCAGCCCGAGCGCGTCGAACAGCTCTCTGAGCTCCTGAAGTAAAGCCCAAACCAAACTTGTCAATTTTGTGAGTAAAATCATGGAGTTGTCCCCAATTGGTATACCCACCTTCTTCAACCACTGCTCTGGCATCTTTGAGAGAAGCCATCTTCAGAGGAGGTTTGTTGCTGGTAGTATTTTCAGTCGATGCCAAGATCTGGGGAACCTCTTCAAAATTATGGCAAGGAGTCTCTATGAATTCCCCGTCCATCTCTACGTACCTGGAGGAGTTGAGGTGGCTCACTATATACTCCTCTTCACCACGCACAGTGACAATTTTCCCTTTTACTGGATACTTCAGCATTTGGTGCGGTGTAGAAGTAATCGCCCCAACTTCATGGATCCAAGGACGACCCAACAAACAAGAGTATGATAGCCTGATGTCCATCACATAGAAGGTGGACTCAAAGGTTTGAGAGCCTATCTTGACAGGGATGTCCACCTCCCCATGCACCATTCTATTCTACCCATCAAAATCCCTCACCATAATGTTAGTAGGCTTTAAGGTCAATCCCTCACAATCTAGTCGGTTGAGAGCCTTCTTCGGCAAGAAATTCAGTGAGGATCTAGTATCTACCAGCACATGAGCCATAGTGGTGCCCCTGTATTCAATAGAGACGTGTAGAGCATCATTATGCTTCCTCCCTTTCGGTGTCAAGTCTGCATCTGAAAAACCCAGCCCATTGTCAGCAGTCAGGCTGGCCAAACAGTCTTTGAATTGATCGACGGAAGTTTCTTGCGGCACATGCGCAGTTTTGAGGAATGAAATCAAAGCCTTCGGATGGGCCTCGAAGCACAACAGCAGGGACAACATAGATATCTTTGAGGGGGTCTTTCCCAGCTGCTCGACCATATTGTAGTCGCTCTTTTTGATTATTTTCAATATTTCCTCTATCTCTTGCTTAGAGGTTTCTACGACAATTTTTCTAGGTGCCTTCGTTCGAGCAGACTCGCCTACAACATCTTTGCCCCGGGTACCAGATGGCTTGCCGGCAGGAGTGATAATTGGAGTAAGCACAGGAGTAGTAGTTGAAGTACCAGTAGGAATAGCAGACGAAATAGCAATAGGCCTATTGACAGTCTTTGGGGAAATCTCGGGAGAGAAAGCCCTTCCACTTCTGGTAACCTTGCTGGTCCCGACGATGTTATTGACATCAGGATTAGCCTCTTCATTCTTCAGATCTTGTTTGATACCATGATAGCACACATCAACACCATAATGCCAGGGGACGGCTTTGTCCGAGGCAGACGAGACAGGACCAGGAAAGGTGATTATTAACGGAGCGACTCTTGGAGCTGATGTAATCCTAACAGGTCTCCTCGAGGAGACCTTGGAAGGATTGGAGGAATTGGTTATAATAGCAACATCATCAAGCGGAACAACGGGAATCAAAGTTTTCTCGAACAAGATTTCTTTACTGTCCATCAGGCGCTGAACACCTGACTTCAGTAAATGGCAACCAGAAGGCAGAGATGAACACATGTGGCAACCTTCACCATAACCCGGAAATAAACCGGACGACAACAAATTCTTCTTAACAGTCATAAGAGAAGTATAAACTTTATCAACTAAGGTCACAAACAGATCGATATTAATGACATTAACTCCACGATTGTGCTTAGGCATGGGAGCAGTTATGACATTAGGCTTTTCCAAAGCATCAAACTCAATCTCCTTGGCCTCGATCAGATCCTGTACCTTATTTCTCAGAGCCCAGCAGTCATTGGTATCGTGGCCAGGACTCTCAGAATGATAGGCACACCGAGCATTTGGATTATACCAAGGAGAGTTGGTATTCAGATTCTTGGGAGCCTCTTTCAGGGTTGCCAAGTTGGATCTCAGTAGATGGGGTAGCACTTTAGCCAATGTCATGTTAATCCGGGTAAAATGTCGTTTTGGTCTTTCCACCGTTTGTTGATTGTTGCATTGTAGAGCGACCGCAGGCCTCAGTATCATTACAGCACTTACTTTCTGACGGTGTTCAGCTCTGCTTTGGCCTCTCGGGCTATAGATGGCATTGGCTTCCTTCATACCAGTAAAAGTCTTCTTTACCGAACTCGAAGAGGCATCCTTCTATATCTTACCGCTCCGAATCCCAGCTTCTACCCTCTCTCCAATTAGAATCAGCTCGGTGAAACCAGCTGATGAGCTGCCGATCAAATGATTAAAGAATGGACCAGATAGCGTCCCAAGAAACATGTCGACTAACTCCCTGTCAGGCAAAGGGGTTGGACTCTTCCAGCCAAGTCTCTCCACTTCTGTGCATAGTCCTTAAAGCCTTCACTTGCACCCATAGACATACTCTGGAGTTGAGTATGAGTAGGAGCAAGGTCGGAGTTATATTGATACTGCTTATAAAAAGCAGCAGGCAAATCTTCCCAGTTTCAAAAATTGGTTCCCTCCAGTTGGTAGAACCATTCAAGCTGAGTCCCTGACAGACTATCTTAAAAAAAGTGAACCCTCAAGTTTCTATTAGCGGTGTGGGATTGGATCTTCCTAACATAGGAACAAAGATGGAGCTTTGGGAAAGACACCCCATCGTACTTTGCAAAAGTTGGAGCCTTGAACTTCTGCGGGATGACCACTCCCGACACTAATCCCAATTCTTTGAAATCCAACCCAGGTATCCTCTAGATTTCCATAGCACTCAGACGATCTTCCAGCTTCCTGTATCTATCCTCAGCAGGAGGATACTGCTCATCATTGTAGTCTGTATCATTGTCAGAAACTTCATGACTGGGGTCATTTTCCCTTGTCTCTCCTTCTTGATTCTCCCCTTCCTTGGATGAAGATATCAGATCGAATTATTGTTTTAACGCCCCCCTGAACCTTCTGCCCATATTTAGAATACCAGTGACCTTCTTCTTTTTCTTTTTCTCCTTCAGGATGAGGGCTTTCAGATCATCCTGTCCTTTTTCCAGATTTATGAACATCTGTTGGGATTGGGCATTTTGTGCCTGAAGATCCTTGATGCTTTGTTCGGAAGACATTACTGCTGAAATAAACAGCGAAGAAGATGAGAAACTTGTTATGGTACCTGTTTATGCGATTCTATGAATGGGATGCGTATGCAATGATTTCAAGGATTCTTAAAGCTCAGATTTATTTAACCAAAATAAACACACGTTAATTGCATTAATAAGTTCGAATTGTTACAAAGAATGCCTTTTAGGCTTACAATTAAACAAAACGAAACTTAAAGCAAAAAAGAAACAAGGTCTCCCAGGAGCACATCCTCTTTAGTGCAATGTAGGCATTTATGTTCCTTTCTTCATGAAGTAGCCTAGTGAGCTCCAGGACCTTCTTCTCGCTGGCATAAAATTGAGCTTCAAACATGTCCTGCTCCTCTTTGAGTTGAATGCAGAACTTTTGTAACTCTTCATGATCAGTTGGCATGTCAAGATGATGACCAAGGAAAGTAGTATCTCCTTCAATAACTGGTTCCATAGTTATTGGTAGGACAGCAGGGTAAGGCATCATAATACTTTGGACACGAGCTCGTACCCATCGGAGATAAGGCTCAAGGGGAATGGAATTCTTGTGCCCTAGCGTCTTGCTATCAATTTTATGCACCATGCCCCAAGATTTTATGAACCTTTTCTGGTATCCCTGAGCATCATTCTCATAGTTGAAAGTGATTCCTTGGATAAGCGTATCATGAGGACCATCTCTTCTCGCATAACCAAACTGACGCAAGGCCAAACAAGGGTTGTAAGTGATTCCTCCCCTAATGCTTAAGAGAGGGACATTAGGGAATTCACCACAGCGATCAATGATGGTAACATCTTCCGAGAACCGTGAACACCAATGAATGTCTGAATGCTTAAGGGATATCAGCCTACGAGACCACTTCAAACCCTATTCATTCTTCACAACAGACCTGGGTAGGTGCGAAATAAACCACCTAGCCAATAGAGGAGTGTAACACAGGAGGTTCCCCCTTCACTTTAGAGTGCGAGCATGCAGAGAGTGTATAATATCCCCGAGTAATGTAGGCACCAGATTATGAGACATAAAAGCCTTAATAGCTTTCACATCTACGAGTTGATCCGCATTAGGGAAAAGTACCATCTCGTAAACGAGAAGTGCCAGCACCTCTTCGAAAGCTTGTAAATCCAGAGTATCCCAAAAATGGTAAGCCTTCTCGAATAGAAATTTAACCGGGATTCCTTGGACACTCCCTCTAGTCTCCCAACTTATCACTACGTCAGACCGTTTCAAGGACAAAGCTCTAGCAATCTCTTCAGGCTTTGGATGTTCTTCTGTACCGTTGAAAGGTAACTGGTCAAGAGTAGGTACCCCTAACAACTGAGAAAATTCCTCCATAGTAGGTACTAGCTGGTAATCCGGGAAGGTGAAACAATGGTACACGGGATCAAAGAACTAAAACAACACTTTTAACAATTCTTCATCAGGTTTTGCAGTGACCAAGTTGAGCAACTGACCATGCTTTTTAATGAAATGAGAACTTTCAGGAACCCTTAATGCCAGGTCCTTTAGTTGGAGAGGCACTTTCACAAGGTTAATCTGTATAGTGTTCCTATAGGCGGATGCCATGTCCTACAAAACAAAGCAAAAATGAGCCCTAGGAAATCCTTGAAATGGTTAGTTATGATATGCCATGCTTATGATGTCATGATTATGCTAGAAAATCATAGGTATAGCAAACAACAAATAAGTCACACCAAGTCCTTAGGTTTAGGGTCTACATGGGTTTTAAGTTCATACCCTCTTGAAGTTGGATTGGTTCAACCTGTCCTATAAATAGTAACCGGGTTCTAAGGGATCTCAATATCACCGATATTTCCCCCAGCTTCGTTCAATAGGTGATTGACTCGCAACCAAACAAAACTCAAGAGTCAAACCTCAATGAGTGTAGCATCGAGTATCTTTCGACCTTGGGAATACACCAAAGTCGGCCATCTCGCTACGTCCTACTGGCCAAGTTGTGTAATTAAAGGTTCTAAGGTCAGTTGATGCTTCACGACACCATGCGGCGGCCCCGTACTCTCCCTGATTAACTCAAGGGTTACCGGTACCAACCAAAATGCCACATCAACGTAGCTACTGCTTCAACTGTATCAGTATACCCCACACAATTCCCTCACAGTTTATTGCTACTTACCTAAAAGGTGTCCCCAGATCCGGGTGTAGGATCTATATAACCCCAACAGATGCCCTTAAAATAAATCAATAAAGACAAGCAAGAGAAGAAATTAAAATGACCTATATCCTAAGGTATACCCCACTTATTTATTTCCCCAACAGAGTCTCCATTTCTGTGATAGGGTGGCAGAATCGACTGTTATATTGGTTTGCATTTTTTGTTTGCAAATGTCGTGGTAAGCAAGAGTCGCCATCGACTTTTATTTCATCCAACTAAGGAAAAGGAAAAAGAATAGAAAAAACCTTTTTCGAGATGTTTCTGACTACGGGGGGTAGATTATAGAAAGGGAAGGTGTTAGCACCCTTTCTATCCATGGTTTTCCATGGGCTCTTAGGTACTTTCTCATTTTGAAATTTCTTATGTGTGCTTGTTTTGAAAAGTTTTTGTTTAACTTCGTGATTACCCTTGTATCTGTCCTCAAGAGTGTGACAAAGTTCTTTTGAAAATGTTTTGAAAAGAGTTTGTGTGAAAAAATTTGTTTGAGAAAGTACCTAGGAACTAATCTACCTACTCAAAAAAAGTCTGTTCGTTTTCCTTTAGACAGCGCTATCCTATTATTAAGGAATATGTAGCACCGCCGTTGGAGTTTTCAGGGACATTCGAAGGGACAAGTACGATCACAAAAGCAATGTTAGGAAATTTTAGTAATCATCCTAAAGCCTTAAAGATCTTTTTCCGAGGCAACATCCGAATGGGTCATTTTAGATCTTTTGGGACTAGAGGACAACCACTAACATTGGCTATACTTTACGACCGTTTACCGAAGGCAACCGGGGTGGAGTAAACGCTAGGAGTGAGCATGTGCAAGTGTATTTTTCAGTTAATTATCTTTTCACAATTAGGGTTTTCTAATGTTTTAATTTCAATTTGTCTTTCCATACAATCCTATTAACATACATCTAAGCAGTTTATAGTTTGCGAAAATAAAAATGCGAGAAATTAAAGTCCTAGTTATTACAAGGCTTTCGCAGATACATAATTATTTTAACTGTAAATAAAGATGCGAAAATTTAAAACCCTAATTTCTATTACAAACTCGGAGCAGTTACAATTATAAAAAAAGGAAAATTAAAGGCACGCAGTGAAATAAATGCAAGAAATAATTGGAAAACCTAAAAATCTAATTGAAAAAATACTTAGGTTATTTTTTGAGAAAAAATTAAGTTCTGTACAAATTTAACCCTAATTCTAAATATTTTAAATTATGAAAAAAAGAAAGAATTAAATTACCCTTATTTAATTAAACTAATTAATTAATAAAAATATTTTTATAAAAAGATGATTTTTTATGTTTTTATGATTTTTTTTATTAAATAAAAAAACATGATTTTTGGTATTATTTGAAAAAAGAAATAATTAATAAGTAATAAAAAAGAATTGAAATAAAAAAGAAGAATAGAATTGGGCCTGATATGATGAGCAAATAGGTGGGTGAGTTTCTTAATTCTTGTTAGGCCCAAAGAGGTTGAGCCTATTCCTGTGCCTGATCTAGTGTTGGTGCGCCTGGAGAATGCAACATGGTCCTTCCTTGGTTTGAGCGTTGGATCTGTGTTGGCAATGATCCAGTGGCTGGAATTTGAGGCCACACGGTAGGCGCTTGGAACATGTATACATAGAATCTGCAAAGTAATGTTAAGAAAATAAAGAAAACGCAGGGACCTGGGATCGAACCCAGGTCCTCTTCACTATCGAACGCACGCTTCACCATTGAGCCATATTGTTTAGTTGTTATTATAATAAGATCAAATCATAATATATAAAACAAAGTGGATAGGCTGGACAAAATTTTAAAAAAAGCGGATCATTCAAATGGACCACGTCGTCTTAGATATCAGATATATACCTATGAACTGAACTACATAGCCACAAACCTGCAATCTTCAAAAATCCACACAACGCATGATAAATTAATTCTAAATACACCAATCAACTCGTCTTGGTTATTAGCAAAATGGCTTCTTAAACCCTAGCCATGGCAATTAGCAAAACAGTCATCAAAACTCAAAATTAATTGAACCAAAACATTCCAAATGATGATACAAATACAATGCTATGCTTAAAAGTGGTTAATCATGCGTAAATTATAATATCAAAATCAAACAGATATGTGAAAACCGCAGGTTTACCAGGAGCGATTCTGGGCTTGGGAAGGCTTGCAAATGATCGTGTTAGCTTCAGGAGATGTCCAGGAAGCGATTAGCAGATTTGGAACGTCTTGAATCACCCTCCATGTGAGAAAACGATCCACCACTTTTTTTCCAAAATTTGAGTTTTGTTCTTCAGCTCTCACGACTCTAACCCTTATTCTTTTGCATTGTTTCTGTGCAGTATATGTAATGGAGTGTATTAGGTTAACAAAAAACAACTGAATCTTTTGAATTATGGAAATTGAATGTGATTTGTTTGATATATGATATCTTTCCAAAACCATCCAAATCATGCTATTTTTCCTCAATTTGCCTTGATTCGATTTGATCTTGATATGTCAGCTTGATTAGATTTGATTCTAATAAAAATCAGATAAAAAAAACCAATCTTTGATATTTTTAGTCATTTATTTGATTTAATGTGAATTTTAAATAATAAAAATCAAAATAAAATAAATAAATATAGCAAATAATATATGGATGCTGATTTGGGTCGTGGACCATGTCTTCAACAAGATGCAATCATGAAAAGCTAGACCCATTTAACAAAAAATGCACTTTTGAGCACATTTGACTTTTGGCAATTTTCCAAACATGACCAATATTTATAATGCACATTGAAATTCTGGCAGCAGATACTCAATGTCACAGTGAATGTTATGACACTGTATCTGACTTTCTATAAGACAGTAAATAAAAACAGTAAAGAACACAGTCAATTGTTTACCCAATTCAGTGTGAAACAACACCTACTTTGGGGGCTACCAAGCCAGGGAGGAAATCCACTATAAGAGATATTAATTCAGAAATAAACCAACCAGTTTATCTCCTTCACTTAAGACCTACCCAATGCAACTTCAATCTAAGTTCTACTTAAAACTGAGTTCCTACTCACTCCCCCTCAATCACAGCAGTGATACTTAAAACAATTGACTAATGAATTAATGAAGACACTCATCAGAACATACACTTGATTATGCTTCACAACTTTTTAATCAAGTAACACAAGCACTCTTGCTTCACAGCTTTGAGTGATACATAAACCTAACTTGACTTTGCTTCAAAGCTTTAGTCAAGAGACACAAACACTCTTGCTTCAAAGCTTTGAGTGATACAAAAAACCTTTACAATCAAAACCTATTCCAAGTCACTTATCACAATGATACTTGCTTGGATTACAGCAGTTAAAACTATACAGCTCTTAATTGATCTTCAGTCCAAAGCCATATTTTCCAAACAGGAATCCTGTTGAATATATAGCAGTTGTTTCTTCAGTTAGGGTTTCCACAAAAATCTAGGGTTAATTAGGTTTAACCTTAAGACTTGGTCACAAGACTTTATCAACCAGATTAGGGTTGAGCTAGGTTAACCTAAAGTCCACGTGAGATTCTGTTCTGGAAAGAATGAGCCATCTTCCTGAAAAATCTCAGAATTAACCAAACTGCATATCTGTTGGATCAGTACAGGATGTCTTAACATTTGTTATGACATCAGAATTCCTGTTTACTGATTTTGGTAGAAGGAAATAAATGTGATCTTTAGCAAAATGCTCAGATACACACTCATACACAGTAGCTACTGTATGCCATACTTTTTCTGCATAAAGAACCTAATAATCCAGAATGTTATGACATCAGTCATGACATTTACACACCTGGTTTTACCAAAAATACATGCCAATAACTAAACACTTACAAACTCCCCCTTTGGCAGATTTTTGTCTAAAACCCCTAAGCAATCAGAGAATCAGCAAAATGAATATGACTGCAGAAAAAATATGAGGTCTACCAAGTAATTAACACAAAAATTATCTCCCCCTCTTTAGCCACAAATGGGCCAAAGATACATGTGCTTAAATGATATACAGTTATCCAAAATAGGTAATAAAAACAACAAATAAAATCTGAAGACACTTGCACCAACAACATCAGCATCAGTGGAGCTATTTTCTTCAACATTGAGCTGATCTTCAGCAGCACCCTCTTCCCTTCTGATTCGTTCAGTCTCCTCCTGTTCCAACTAGAGAGAGAACTTTGATTGAGAGAATGGGATTTGTTGCAGAGTTGAGAGAGGAAGGAGGCAAATGAGTGTCTATTCTTAATAATTATGAAAGAAATGGGAAAGCATATGATTAACCCCATCAAAATAGACTTAACAAAAATAACTCCTTCTACCCTTGTTTTAAGCAAAATTAATTGCTACAATTCCTCCTGTTGGCAAATACCCAACTTGCCCATGAAGTTTTCAAATTGATTTGCATCAAGTGCCTTGGTAAAGATGTCAGCCAGCTGTAGCTCAGTGGCAACATGTTCTAGTTTAATCGTCTTCTCTTCTATAAGGTCTCTAATAAAGTGATGTCTTATGTAAATATGTTTGGTCCTGCTATGCTGAATAGGATTCTTGGAAATGTTGATTGTGCTCAGATTGTCGCAGTACAATGTCATAACATCTTGTGTGACATTATACTCAGTAAGCATCTGTTTCATCCAAATCATTTGAGAACAACTACTACCAGCTGCAATGTATTCAGCTTCAGCAGTAGAGAGAGACACACAGTTCTATTTCTTGCTGAACCAGGAGACCAGATTATTTCCTAAGAAGAAACATCCTCCAGAGGTGCTTTTTCTATCATCAGCACTTCCAGCCCAATCAGCATCACAATAACCAGTCAGAGTTGGTTCACAACCATGAGAGTACAGCAAGCATAGTTGTAAGTTCCACTTACATACTTCAAAATTCTCTTTACTTGGTTGATATGACTGACTTTAGGATCAGCTTGGTATCTTGCACAAACTCCAACTGCAAAAGCAATGTCAGGTCTGCTGGCTGTTAAGTACAACAAACTTCCTACCATGCTTCTGTACAGACTTTGGTCCACCTTTACCCCACTTGAATATTTGGATAGCTTTAAATGAGTAGGTGCAAGGGTCCTTTTGTGACTGGCATTCTCCATACCAAACTTCTTGACAATGTTCTTTGCATACTTGCTTTGAGATAGAAAGATAGAGTCCTCCATCTGTGAGACTTGCAGTCCAAGAAAATAAGTCAGTTCTCCCATGAGACTCATTTCGAATTCAGCCTTCATCTGGTCAGCAAAATGTTTAACCATTTGTTCTGACATTCCCCCAAACACTATGTCATCAACATATATTTGAGCTACCATTAACTTCCCTCCTTCATTTTTGACAAAGAGGGTTTTATCCAAGCCTCCTTTTCTGTATCCTTTGTCTGAGAGAAATTTTGTCAACCTGTCATACCATGCTCTAGGAGCTTGTTTCAGGCCATACAGAGCTTTCCTCAATTTGTAGACATGATCAGGGTGGTTTGGATCCACAAAACCTTTAGGCTGTTCCACATAAACTTCTTCATTTAAGTACCCATTTAGGAAGGCACTTTTTACATCAATCTGAAACAGCTTGAACTTCAGGAGACAAGCAATTCCCAATAGGAGTCTAATAGATTCCAGTCTGGCTACAGGGGCAAAGGTCTCATCAAAATCAACCCCTTCAACTTGAGTGTATCCTTGGGCAACAAGTCTTGCCTTATTCCTAGTGACAACTCCTTCAACATCTGATTTGTTCTTGTATATCCATTTTGTGCCAATGATGTTTGTTCCTTCTGGTCTAGGAACTAACTCCCAAACTTCATGTTGCTTAAATTGGTTCAATTCATCTTGCATTGCACCAATCCAGTATTCATCAGTTAAGGCCTCCTTAACATTTCTTGGTTCAATTTTAGACACAAAACAAGAGTTTGAGATGATTTCTCTAGATCTTGTAATGACTCCACTATTTGGATCCCCTATAATGAGTTCTTTAGGATGATCTTTCTGAATTCTGATGGAAGGGATTTTGCTAGCTTCCTTGGATTCAGAGTCTGCTGTAGTGGTGTCAGGAAGGTCATTCTGTTGAGTTGGAGTCTCAAAGAATGTCTCAACATTACAAGGGACATTTGTTTCTTCATGATAATCATCAACTATGACATTTATTGATTCCATCATGACTTTGGTCCTGGAATTGAATACCCTATAAGCTCTGTTGTTAGAGGAGTATCCTAGAAATATACCTTCATCACTTTTAGGGTCCAACTTTCTCCTTTGTTCACGATCTGCCAGAATATAGCATTTGCTGCCAAATACATGGAAGTACTTCACAGTTGGCTTTCTTCCTTTCCAGAGTTCATAAATGGTGGATGAGGTTCCCTTTCTCAAAGTGACTCTGTTATGGACATAACAGGCTGTATTCATAGCTTCAGCCCAAAAATGAATAGGAAGTCTTTTGGCATGTATCATAGCTCTGGCAGATTCCTGTATGGTCCTATTTTTCCTTTCTACAACTCCATTTTGTTGGGGAGTTATAGGAGAAGATAATTCATGACTAATTCCTTCTGAGGAACAGAACTCATTAAACTTACTGTTTTCAAATTCCTTGCCATGATCACTTCTGATTCTGACAATACACCCTTCCTTTTCTCTTTGAATTCTTTTGCACAGTTCTTTAAAGACTTCAAACACATCAGATTTTTCCTTAATGAAGTTAATCCATGTGAATCTGGAATAGTCATCCACAACAACATAGGCATATCTCTTTCCACCAAGACTTTCCACCTGCATTGGTCCCATCAGATCCATATGTAGAAGTTCCAGAACCTTAGAGGTGGTCAGATGTCTTGACTTTGGATGTGACATCCTAGTCTGCTTACCAACCTAACATTCACCATAAACTCTCCCTTCATTAATTTGCAGTCTTGAAATCCCTCTGACTGCTTCCATGGAGATAATCCTTTTCATTCCTCTTAGATGAAGATGGCCAAGTTTTTGGTGCCACAGTTTCACCTCTTTTTCTTCTTTGGCAATAGAACACACAGTGGAGTTATTAGTGTTCTCAGGCTCCCACAAGTAACAGTTATCTTTAGATCTGACTCCTTTCATTACAACTTCTTGTTTTTCATTAATTACAAGACATTCAGATTTTGAGAACTTGACCTTGAATCCTAGATCACATAATTGACTGATACTAATGAGATTAGCAGTCAGGCCTTTTACCAATAGTACTTCATTCAGATTTGGAACTCCAGGGCAGTCCAAATTACCAACTCCTTTGATTTCACCTCTAGCACCATCTCCAAAGGTCACATAACTAGTGGTGTGAGGTTTAACATTATTGAGAATGTTCTTGATTCCAGTCATGTGCTTAGAACACCCACTGTCAAAGTACCAGTCTTCCTTTGCAGAGACTCTCAGGGAAGTGTGGGCTATCAGGGCAGTAGCCTTTTTCTTCCATTGAGGAGTATGTGGTACCCTGTTAGCCTTAGGTTTGACACCTGGGTTCTGATTAGGGTATCCATACAATCTGAAGCAGAAAGGCTTTATGTGACCAAACCTCCCACAATGATGACATCTCCATCTTTGGTACTTTTTCTTCATATTTCTCTGTTCCCGATGTTGAGTGTTATGTTGTGACATCTGCTTTGACATTTGTTTATCAGACCTGATTTTCTTGTCTACACCAGATTTCTTTGCTTCCACAAATCCTAGTCCAGACTTGTTTCCCACATTTTGTCCAACCTGAAGGATTTCTTCTAATTTGTCAGTTCCATTTGTCAGCATCTTGACAGATTTGGTCATCTGGTTCAATTTTGAGTTCAGCATTTGAACTTCCCCTTCTAGATGACTTATAGTTTCAAGGTCTACCCTTTTTTCAGCCTCCAACTTTATGATGAGTTTTGTTTGTCTCTCATTTTACACACAGACTTCAGCACTTCTGATACACAATTTCTTGTAAGTATCAGCCAGTTCTTCAAATGTCACTTCCTCATCACTAGTGTCACTTTCAGAGGTACAAACACCAGTTAGTGCAGTAACTAGTTTGGCATATTCTTCTTCAGAATTACTTTCTGAATCACAGTCAGACCAAGTAACAGTCATACCTTTCTTTTGTTTCTTAAGAAAGGTAGGACATTCAGCTCGAATATGCCCATATCCTTCACAACCATGGCATTGAATTCCTCTGCCTTGATTTCCCTTCTCTTCATACCTTGGTCTTCTGCTGGAGTCATAAGATCTGTTACTGTCAGAGGGGATGTTCTCAACATTTGACCTTGACTTTGGATCCATCTCTTGATGAGTTTGTTGAATTGTCTTCCAAGCATGGCTATAGCTTCTGAAATATTTTCTTCTTCATCCTCCATGTTTTCATCTCCAGTGTTGGATACAAGTGCTATGCTCTTGTTTTTCTTGTCAACATTGTCACTGATCCCCATCTCAAAAGTCTGAAGAGACCCAATGAGTTCATCCACCTTTAAGTTGCTGATGTCTTGGGCTTCCTCTATAGCAGTTACCTTCATTGCAAATCTTTTAGGCAGGGATCTGAGAATCTTTCTCACCAGTTTTTCTTCAGACATATTTTCACCCAATGCTCCTGAGGTGTTGGAAATCTCCAAGATGTTCATGTGAAACTCATGAATGGTTTCATCTTCCTTCATCCTTAGGTTCTCAAACTTTGTAGTCAGCATCTGAAGCCTTGACATTTTTACTTTGGATGTACCTTCATGGGTAGTTTTGAGAGTGTCCCGCACTTCCTTGGCCAGTTCACATTGATGTACTAGTCTGAAAATGTTTCTATCAATTCCATTGAACAAGGCATTTAAAGCTTTGGAATTTCCCAGGGCTAACTCATCTTCTTCTTTGCTCCATTCTTCCTCAGGCTTCAGACTGATTGTCCCATCTTTCTCAGTTATGGTGGGATGGTTCCATCCTTTTTCAGCAGCTCTCCAAGCCTTTTTGTCCAGAGATTTTAAGAAGGCAATCATACGAGGTTTCCAGTAGTCATAATTTGTTCCATCCAGAATGGGTGGTCTATTTCCAAAAACTCCTTCTTTGTCCATAGTGCCAGAAAGTGATATCCCTAGATCTCACCCAATAATACAGGCAGGGTGCCTGCTCTGATGCCAATTGAAATTCTGGCAGCAGATACTCAATGTCACAGTGAATGTTATGACACTGTATCATACTTTCTATAAGACAGTAAATAAAAACAGTAAAGAACACAGTCAATTGTTTACCCAGTTCAGTGTGAAACAACACCTACTCTAAGGGCTACCAAGCCAGGGAGGAAATCCACTATAAGAGATATTAATTCAGGAATAAACCAACCAGTTTATCTCCTTCACTTAAGACCTACCCAATGCAACTTCAATCTAAGTTCTACTTAAACCTGAGTTCCTACTCACTCCCTCTCAATCACAGCAGTGATACTTAAAACAATTGACTAATGAATTAATGAAGACACTCTTCAGAACATACACTTGATTATGCTTCACAGCTTTTTAATCAAGTAACACAAACACTCTTGCTTCACAGCTTTGAGTGATACATAAACCTAACTTGACTTTGCTTCAAAGCTTTAGTCAAGAGACACAAACACTCTTGCTTCAAAGCTTTGAGTGATACAAAAAACCTTTACAATCAAAACCTATTCCAAGTCACTTATCACAATGATACTTGCTTGGATTACAGCAGTTAAAACTATACAGCTCCTAATTGATCTTCAGTCCAAAGCCATATTTTCCAAACAGCAATCCTGTTGAATATATAGCAGTTGTTTCTTCAGTTAGGGTTTCCACAAAAAGCTAGGGTTAATTAGGTTTAACCTTAAGACTTGGTCACAAGACTTTATCAACCAGATTAGGGTTGAGCTAGGTTAACCTAAAGTCCACGTGAGATTCTGTTATGGAAAGAATGAGCCATCTTCCTGAAAAATCTCAGAATTAACCAAACTGCATATCTGTTGGATCAGTACAGGATGTCTTAACATTTGTTATGACATCAGAATTCCTGTTTACTGATTTTGGTAGAAGGAAATAAATGTGATATTTTGCAAAATGCTCAGATACACACTCATACACAGTAGCTACTATATGCCATACTTTTTCTGCATAAAGAACCTAATAATCCAGAATGTTATGACATCAGTCATGACATTTACACACCTGGTTTTACCAAAAATACATGCCAATAACTAAACACTTACACACATCTCTTCCAATTTTAACCCTAGGAAGGTGTTCTTTGACTTTTTAGAAAGCTTAGGGTGTCCCATAAACACCCAGTTTGGTGTCATATCAATTGGGTCTTCCATGTTCATGTAAGAAGCTTTGACCCAAAAGGTGTTTTTGTTGACTTTTCAAAAGGACCTATAATGTAGAAATTCATATTTTTTTATGAGTGCATTTTTTGAACTTGAGGGATGAATATGAGTTGTAGAAAATTGGATTCTCTTAAAAATGAGCCTTGGATGAGAAATTGCTGATAAAGTTTGAGAAAGTTATGCTTGGTCAAAGTTTGGTTGACTTTTCCTGAGAAACCCTAACTTAGCAACTTTTGAGTTTTGATGAATTATGAGCATTCCTTGAGGAATCATGATCAAACCTTGATCAAATGATAGATATCACTTAAAAATGTTGATGTTGACCAAAAATCTTGAAGTTTGACTGTATGTGGGTCACATTTGACTTTAGACCTAATACTGTTGATTTTCAAGTATCTGAGCAATTGACTGGGCAAACTTCTTGTGCAAGGCATGAAACTTGGCATGGATGATCTTGAGGACATATTAGGACTATGGAGAGCATATGAGGCCTTTGGAGCTCACCCATCTTGATGAAAATGGAAATCCTAGTTGGAGGTTCATTGCTTTAGGAGAGAGTTTGTCTAGTCAACTCTTGGGTATCCTTGATCAAGTTCAAGGTCTTAATGAGCATATGTTGAGTAAAATGGGAGGGCAAATTTTGGGGTACAATAATTACATAACCAAAAATTTAAAAGCAATAAAACAGAAAGTAGCAATTACTCATGACTAAAGGAGATTGAGATATGGTCTTCAATCTTCTAGTTGCAGAGCCCGTTGCCGATTGTAGGAAAGATCCAATTGTTTAGGTTGTAGTCACCATCAACATCTTCTTCAGCAGAAACAACATCAATAGTATTCACACCTTTGTCATGCTTTGGCATAGGTGCAGTAGTCACATTGGAGGGTTCGGGTGGATCAAACTCAATTTCCTTATTGTCAATCATGTCCTGAATTTTATTTTTCAAAGCCCAACAACTATTGGTGTCTGTCCGGGGCTATTGGAATGGTAAGCACACTACACATTTGGATTATACTGAGGATAGGAGGTGTTGGGATTCTGAGGCAGATCTCTCAATGTTATCAACTCCATCTTCAAAATATGTTGCAATGCCCGAGACATTGGCATACTGATCATGGTAAACTGCCTTCTAGGTGCATCTGACCTACGCTGATTGTTTTGCTATTGTTGTTGTACAAACGCATGATTATAAATTAGAACCGCCCCCATAGATTGGTTGTGATCACTTCTAACATGACCCTTCTGGCCATAAACAACATTTGTATCCTTATTTCCATTAAATGTATTCTTTACAGTGCTTGAAGACACATCTACTTGAATCTTTCCACTTCTGATACCACCTTCGACATATTCTCTAGTTAATATCAGCTCGGTGAAACCAGATGAGGAGCTCCCGATCAGATGATTAAAGAAAGGCCCTGTTAGAGTTCCCATAAACATGTCAACCAGCTCCCTATTAGACAAAGGAGGTTGAACTCTTCCAGCCAGATCTCTCCATTTCTGAGTATATTCTTTAAACCCTTCATTCGAGCCCATAGTCATACTTTGTAGTTGCACACGAGTTGGTGCAAGGTCATCATTGTATTGATATTTCTTGTAAAAAGCAGCAACTGGGTCTTCCCAAATATGTATATTGGTTCCTTCCAGCTGATAGAACCATTTCAGTTGTGTCCCAAATAAGCTCTCTCGAAAGAAGCGAACCCATAACTTTATGTCAGCAGTATGAGGTTGGATCTTCTGGACGTAAGACCTCAAATATAGCTTAGGACAAGAAACATCGTCATATTTAGCAAAGACGGGGACCTTTAATTTATGAGGAAAGACAACCCCCAAGATAAGACCCAGGTCCTCAAAATCCAGTCCAATCACTTTCTGGATTTCCATAGCATTAAGGCGATCTTCCAACTGTTTGTATATGTCATTAACGGGAGGATACTGCTCATCAGAATAATCTTCTTCATCATGAATTTTACCAGAACCAAGGTTGCTTCCACCCTCAGTTTTGATACTTCTACGGTCTTCCTCTTGATTGTCATCTTCATCTGATGGAATATCAGCAACTTGAACCTGTTTGGCAGGACCTTTAAGTCTTCTTCCCACGTTAAAGATACAAATCAGTTTCCTAGTCTTTTTCTTCTTGGCTATGAGCGCCATAAGTTCTTGCTGCCCCTTGGATAAGTTCAAGAGCATCTCTTGGAATTGGGCATTTTGAGCTTGAAGGTCTTTCACAGTTTGTTTGAGGGCCATCTTTTACTGAAATAAACAACAAAAAGATGAGAAAACCTGTCTTGGGAAATACCTGTTATGTAATGACATGCATGATATGTGGATGCAATGTTTTCAAGGATCTCGTGGGGTAAACAAAAGGAAATGTTAGAAGTTGAGTTTGGCTGCAGCTTTGATTGAAGAACTTTGCGTCTTTGGAAATCCTTCTATGAGAATCAAGCTCACCATGTCGAGTGGGTCCTAGCCTTTGACTCAAAAGAAAGTAATTTAATCTTTGACGACATTAGAGGAAAATAAATCCCCTTGGCCTTACTAGCAGTCTAGTTCACGATAAAACTACATCACAGGCCCTTGAGATCCTTAAAATGATCAGTGAAAATGATATGGCATGATGTCATGATGTTATGATGTCATGTTTGAATACATAACAAACACAAAAAAAGCACACAAGAGCCTTAGGTTTAAGTGTTGCATGGGGTTCGTAGGAAAGTACCCTCTTGAAGTTCAGTTGGCTAAACCTGTCCTAAGAATAGTAACTGGGTTCTAGGAGTCTCATATCACCGATCTTTCTCACATGCATTGTTTCAGCAATGCAATTGACTTGCCACTGAAATATCTCAGAGTCAAATCTCAATGAGTGTAGCATCGAGTATCAACCAGCTTTGGACCGCACCAAAGTCGGCCATCTCACTACCTTCTAATGGCTAAGTTGGGTCAGTTAAGGTTCTAAAAGTCAGTTAGTGCTTATGACACCATGCGACAGCCTATGTTCTCCTCGAATGACTCAAGGGACAACACTACAAACCAAAGCATCACACTAACGTAGTCATCACTTTAACCATATCGGTCTATGTTGTACAGTTTCCATGATCTATAGCTATTTACCTAAGGTGCCCCAGATCCGGGTGTAGGATCTTTGCAAGAAAAATAAACCCGAGCAACCCAATAAGGATAAAGAAATCAATTCAAACAAAGCAGATAAAGTGATCTAAATCTAAGGTAACCCCTCTTTTTAGTATTTCCAAAGCAGAGTCTCCAGTTCTGTAATACGGTGGGAGAACTGACTTAGTTTTGCATTTTATCGCAAATGTTGCGGATAGCAAGAGTCACCACTGACTTTTTTTTATCCAATAAGGAAAGGGTGAAAATAATAGAAAAGACCTTCGAGATTTTTTTTTGAGTTAAGGGGTAGATTATGAAAAGGGAAGGTGTTAGCACCCTTTTCATCTGTAGTTATCTATGGGCTCTTAATCGCTTAGCTTACTTTGTTATGAAAATGCTTTGTGTTATTTGTTTGAAAAAATATTTTGAAAATGCCAATTGTAAGGAAATCCTTTATAATGATTCTCGTATCTATCCTCGAGAATTCGTACAAAGTGTTTTGAAAATATTTTGAAAGTGCCTATGTGATAAATGTTTTGTTTTGAAGAGCTTTGTGAGAAAGCGACTAAAGTCTCCCTTTACTCAAGGTATTTCTTGTAATTTCCTCCTCCTTTAGATAGTAATATCCTACCATTAGTTAGTAGGAAGTGTAACACCTCAAAAATCTAGATTAATTATTTAATTAATTTAGTATGAATATTGGTGACTATTGGTGAATATATGAATTATGGAGAATTATTCTATACGATGTAATTATATGAGTTAGTGGATTTTATGATATGATGTGATGCCTTTGTTAAGAATTGGAAGCGTTGAAAATGTTGAAGTTGAGATTATATGGGTGTATGGCTAAAAGTGTAGAATCACAGGGGTGTGTGGAATAATATATATTACTATTATTATTTTATTATATTATTAGGATAATTATTATTATTTAAAATAATAATTAAGTAATTATTTATTGGGATACATTAGAGTAAGAATAAGAGAATAGAGATCACAATTGTTATTTGATCGTGAAAACCAGAGAAAAGGAAGAACGGGGAAAAAAGGGAAGAACATCCAAGTTAGGGAAAGGAGCTTACGGTAGAGAAAGTAGAATCATCAAACAAGGTAAGGGAAATTATAACTCTATAAGGGGTTTCCTAATGATTGAGTATGTTAGGATTTAGGTTGTATGATCGTATATTTTGATTTCTCCATATTTGGTTGTTTTTGGGGTTTGTTTCTGTTGATGGATTTTTTGAAATTTTAGTGTGCTTTAATGTGATTAAATGATATGAATTTGTTAGGATTGGTAGATAAATGTTGATGAATAATTAACCTGTTAAAAATATGAATTTTGATGTAAAAATTATGAATTTGGGTATTGAAACATGGAGGACCGTAACATGGAAACTGCAGAATTTTTCACTGTAATTGTAGGATAACCGGTTAACCAAATATAGTAACTAATTACCATATCAAAAATTGGAACACAAATGTCTACTGTCCTGCGATAACTGGTTATCATAACTGGGTAACCGGTTACCACTGCTACTGACAACATTTTTGGAAAACTTCTAAAACTCATAACTTTTGCCTCGGGTGTCCGTTTGACGTGCCGTTTGGGCCATTGGAAATATAAAATAATTTCTTATTTTATGAAAATGATTTATAATGCAGTAGTTAATTATTTCACCAACATTGATACAAATCCGTGAATGTGTTTTGATGTGTATGCCATGAATTATGTTGTGTTATGATTACGAAGTTGTGAATATAACGATGAACATGAACATATTTATTGATGTGATGATGTTGTGATGATTTATGTACTATGATATATGCTTGGTGGCTTGTATTGGCTTATTTTGATGTTTTGATATAATTTCAAAGTTGTGAATATTATTATGGAATCGATGAGATTTATATTGTGATTGAATATGATGATGTTGCATGAATGTTTTGATGGTGTGACATGATATGCCTGATAATGATGATGAGAAAAGGCCTGTATTAACGTGGCATTGATAGATAAGGATAATCAATATGAATTTATGTTGTTGCATGTCAGTGTCTCATGCATTCATAAGCGAAGGCATGTATTGGCGAGCGAATACTTGTATTAGCGAGCGTAGTTGATTGCCCAAATGGCATTATTGCGAAGAGGGTTCTACTTTGATTGGTACCACATGCATTGTATTAGTGTCAATACTTTACATCATATTATGATTGATAAATCGATGGGCTAAGATTGATGAAAGTGTGTATTATATTAAGATATATGTTATATGCTGATTATGTGCTTGAATCATACCTGGTTATTATTATTATTATTCTTTCTCTTATATTGTTATGATATATCAACCTTTCTGTTTGAATGTTACCGCCATGTGAGTAAAGTGTAGATGATCCTAAGTATCTAGAGATTGAAGGCTAGATGAGGAGTTACTTCAGTTGTATAGATTGAGTCGAGCCTGCTCTGGTGCGTAACACTTGGGGGTTTTGCGTTTGTCTTATCATGTTGGGAGTAAACTTGTATAACTCAGTTGTTTTTGATTTACTTTATGATTATGTCGATGTATTGTAAGTGAATAATTATGACTCATGTTGGAGAAATTGAGATGACTATTTAGCGATGTTTTTCCGCTGTGAATAAATGTATTGAAGTTTAAGACTTATAAGCGTGTGAATTATGTTGTGTATCCTAATTTTGAGCATGTGCAATTTGCGAAATATGTGACATCCTATTTTGTTGATGTTTACTTAGAAATTAATATAATCTGACTTTATATAAATTACTGACGGGGAAATAGGGTGTTACAATTGGTATTAGAGCAGATCGGTTCGTCCGACCAAATTACCTAATGTTGTTTGTTCCTTATTACACGACAAGTGTGTGAAACACTATCACTTCTTTCTTTCTTTCCTAATCACTTGTTTGTAGGAGTGAGATTGAGACAAGTGGGGGAGAAGCTTGTGCTTCTCTGAGGTGGTTCAGGTGTGAACATTTGGTTAGTATGTTGTGAATTGCGTGGGTGTAGACGTTGGTGCTTTAAGTTGTTTTCTGATTTTGAAGGAAATATGGATTTGAGAGTTATACCTAGAGGTCAATCGAAGGATCCTTGATAGGGAATAATCAGGTACTCGTGTTGTTTTCATCTCTAGAAGTGAAAGGTGATGTTATGGCTAATGATATGCCAATTGTGGGTGAGTTCTGATGTCTTCCCGGGGGAAACTCTGTGACTTGTCGTTAGAAAGGGATGTTGGATTGACTTAATTCTAGACTTGAGGTGAACTATCTGGAATTAAAACAAGAGATTACAAAGTGTTTTGGAGAGTCAATGCAGATTCTCATGCCTGAAAGTTGTACGAATTCAAGGTCTTTGTTTGTTGGTCAAGTAGAGTCGCCTCCGAAGGAAAAAGAGAATTGTGAAAGGTTTCTTCTTAATGGATATAGAGAAATATGACTATGATACGGTGGCAGAACCGACTGTTAATACTACTGGTTTTGGGTTTGTGTTTGCAAATGTTGCGGAAACAAGAGTCGCCACCGACTTTTATTTTATCCAAATTAAAGAAACGGTGAAAAGAACAGAAAAAGACCTTTTCGAGAATTTTCTGAGTAAGGGGGGTAGATTATGGGAAGGGAAGGTGTTAGCACCCTTTCCATCCGTAGTTTTCTACGAGCTCTTAGATGCTAGCTCATGTTTTGAAAATTGCTTGTGCTTTATGATTTTGAAAGGTAGTTTGAAAATTCCTTAGTGTGGCGATTCTCTTTGTGATAACTCTTGTATCAGTCCTCAAGAGTGTTGACAAAACGAATGTTTTTGAAAATTGTTTTTGAAATGTGTAAGTGTAAAAGGTTTGTTTTATTTTGAGCAAGCATCTAATAGCTATCTACTTGTACTCGAGAAGGTCGTTCTTTTCCTCCTATCCTTTAGATAGTGCTATCCTACTATTATTAAGTAGGTAGCTCTATCGTTGGATGTATGAGGGACATCGAAGGGACGATACGGTCACGAAGGCAACTTGGAAAGGAATTTTAGTAACTGTCCTAAAGTTCTAAGATCACTTTTAACCGAGGCAACATCGAGAGGGTCATCGAGGGACTTGTGATCTTTCAAACTAGAGGACAACCACTAAAACTTCTCATGTTTCGAGAGTTGTGACCGTTTTCTGAAGGAAACCGAAGTGGAATACCATAGAGGTGCGCATGTGCAATTGTGTTTTATTCAAGAATTTATCTTGTGCATTTAGGTTTGCTAATGTTTTTTGTTATCAGTCTTGCCATGCAATCCTAGTTACTAGCAGTTAATATATACAGAAGAATGTAAAGTGCGAAAATAAACCCTACGCTATTACATGGCTTTGGGGAGGGGATATTTACAATGTACAAAACTTGGGAGTGCTGGAATTAAAAGCAGAAAGTAAAGCCTAATTACTATTACATCCCAATATACAGTTACATCAATAATGTAAAGTGCGTAAAAATAAATAACGCGTGAAGGTTGAAAGCCCGTCTAGAAAACCTAATAAGAAAATCTTTTTTTTTGTCTTTGATTTTTGATTTAAGAAAATAATGAAAATAAGTCTAAATTTAATCAAGAAAATAAATACTAAATGAAGTTAAACCTAATTCTAATATTTTTGTGTTTTTATTAAGAAAATATTTGAATTAAATAAACCTAAGCCTAGTTGATTTTAAACTAATAAAATAATGTCCAAATAATTAAACAAATTAATTTACAGAATAAAAATTAATTTAAGAAAACCTAACTTTATTATTATTATTTTTTTATTTTAAGATTTGTTAAAAAAAAGATTAAAGAAATAAATAATAAGACAAATAAAAATAAAGAAAAACAAATTGGGCCTGGAGATAATTCGTAAACAGGGGGGTGCGCTTGGAATTTTGGTCAGACCCAAAAGCTTGAGTCCAACGTCCCAATAATGATCCAGTAGGCACCACCCTTGGAGTTGCAGGGTGGAAATGCACCTCAGGATGGTCAGATTTCTTTGCATCACATTAGAAGGCTCAAACATGAAGGTATATGGTGAACGCTTAGGGGTGCAACGCACAGAATCCTGCAAAGAAATGTTAAAAAATGTAAAATGTTGGACCTGGGATTCGAACCCAAGCACTCTCCTTCATACATGTGCGCCTTTACCAATTGAGCTGCTTTACAATTCGTGTGTTATAACCAAAGCATTACATTATATGTGAAATAAAGTCAAATATATCTGAAAACAAAAAGAACACGCATGGATTTGAGCTGGCCAATGGGAAAGAAACATGTATTGTGCCGGAGTCAACAAGTCAATGGTGCCGAAGAAGACCTCAGACCATCTTCTCTAGGAAACCAAAATTTGTACCTGAAACAAAATGCAATTTAAAGAAAAACCAAGGGTCCTATCTTATGTAAAATCCTGTCATGGTTTTGAATCTGGCCTTAGATTGGCCTAAAAGTGAATGTATCGCCCAGATCGAAGTTCAACAGTTTCAAGACCCTATCAATGGCAATTTGGCATTTACGCATCAAAGCACACACGCTTTACATCAAACCTATCCTATGAATCATCCTTAGCATGAAGTAAAGATCAAAAGGCATTATTATATCATAATATTATAGATGCGAATTTGAAAATTTTACCAAAAGGGTGGTTTCAGTTTGGCACTTCTGGACTTGTGATGGCTTAAACGAGGGCTGGGAATGAATCCTGGGATCTTCAGGAGGAGGATGGCACACTTGATTTTTGTGAATGATGGATGGAAATTTAGTTTTGAATTTCACCACTTTGAGAATTTTTGCAACTTTCGTGTGGTCTCTAGGCCGTATATCTGTTTTTGAGGCTTGCAAATGTCACATTTATGTAGAGCAGATGGAAGGGACAAGGTAGGAGGGAAATACACATGCTCAATAATGCTCTTTAAAAGCCATAAACAAATATTTGAAACTTTGCCAACGGTATGGAATTCTTGTCTCTTTTTGAATTTGAATTAATGTGGACAAAAATGGCTGTTGAATGCCTTCAGTCCCTGCTCTTTGATTGGCCCTCTTGTACATCCTTCGAATGGGTCTTTTGAATGTCTTTCAAATAGTCCATATGTATGCCTTGTTCCCTCTTCGAATGGGCCACCAAGGTGTGTCCTTCGAATGGCTCAAGTATCATCATCGGGGCCTCTTCGATTGAGCCCCTACTCAGCTAACTAATTGATTCAAACAACTCAAATGAAAACTTCAATATGGCCAATCGAAAAACTTTCTTTGTCACCACCTTCGAGTGCCATTGCACAAGAGGCCTGTGCCTGGCCCCATGTAGGACCAAGACCTATCACAAAGCAAACTTGTTTTCAATAATCATGTATCCTTCGAATGGACCAATGAATGCTTCTTCGAAAGGACCACATGAATGCACCTTAGAAGGGGCTATCATGCGTGTTGAAGTGTGTACAGCTGTTTCAAAGGGGACTATTTCCCAATCGAAGCTGGCACAAAGGAAGCCCATGCCTTGTGGATGCTAGCATGAGGCAGGTCAAAGCAAGCTTAAAAGAGGCCATTGCCTAGGAGAAGCTGGCACAAAGGTAGCAAATACCTAATGGGTTGAAGGAAGCTTGTTTCCTGGTGGATCGAAGGAAAATCTGAAGGAGTCTTGGCCTTGTGTGCTGAAGGCAAGCTGAAGAGGGGGCATTTGCCTTGTGAATCGAAGACGAGCGGGAGGGGCCTTTTGCCTTGTGAATCAAAGGCAAGCTGATGGGTCTTTGCCTTGTGAAACCAAGGAAAGCATGAAGAAGCTTTTTGCCTAATAGACTAAAAACAAGCATGAAGAGGCATACGTGTGCTGAGGACAAGCTGAAGGGGCCTTTGGCCCAGTGGGAGCTTTGTGAACTAGGTTTGATCAAATGATACTTAGCTCCTAATCGAAGCTAGTATGCAAGAGTTCATTTCTTTGTAGGGGATTCTTGCTTTGTGCGCTGAATGCACGCACAGAGGGAGTATTTGCCTAGTCGAAGCAGGAATCAAGCTTGCTCCAAAGAAATCAAATGCCCAATAGAAGCAAGAATCAAGCTTGATATAAAGAAATCAAATTACCAATCAAAGCAGGAATCAAGATTACATGCAGGTAGTCATCAAGACAAACCTGTAGAGGCCCTTGCTCAATGAAGCAGGCATGCAGGTAACCATTGCATTGTGAATCAAGAAAGCATGTAAAGCCAATAGTGCAATCGAAGGATGTATGCAGGAGGCCATTGCCTTATGCTTGCTGGTATAAAGGAATTTCCTGCCTTGTGAATTGAAGGCAAGCGTAGAGAAGGAACTTATCTTCTGAATCAAAGGAAAGCTGCAGGAGGCCATTGCCAACACCTTCTGAATCGAAAGAAACCAGTAGGAAGCCACTAACTTATGAATTGAAGGACACCAGTAGAAGGCCCATCCCTTTTGAATGGAAGGAGGCTGTTTCAAAGGAAACAAATTCCCAGTCGAAGCTTGTATACAACAAACAAGCAAAAGGCCAAGGCTTCAATCAAAACTTTGAAATTTGAAGCAAGCTTGAAGGAGGTTAGGTGCTCAATCGAAGCAAATTTTGTGCAGCCTTTACTTAGTGGAAATTTTGTAAGAAAAATCTTTGAGAGATGGGAGGGCGAATTTTAGGGTACAACAACTACCCCTGTTTAATCTTCTTAAACCTGAAGATTTAGACTGGCTTATCCGCCTTTTGTGATCTGAAGATGGAAGATGATTGAACACTAGAGTGCCCAAAAATTTGCACTCGCATGTAGTAACACTGATGGTTGATGATGGCGGGAATAGGCTTACAGATTCCATTTGGAGAAGATGACTGAGAGTCGTCGGAGATGGGCTTAAAGATGCCATCCAAAATAGATGCTGATTTCACACATGGTCCCTTTGGGGGTTCCTGTTCCTGCTGTTTGAGGAGGAGTCTGGTGGGGAGTGTGGGTTTCTGGTTTTCTCCTGTTTGAGGAAAACTCTATGGGGGATATAGTCTAGGAGCTTCATTTATCCAAGGCTCTGCTGAAGTGTTATCTCTGGAGAGCTGAAAGTTTGTTATTTTCTAGTTGAAAATCCAGGCTTCACAGTAACTTGCCGGGGATAATGGAATTAACCGTTATTTGAAAATATATTAGGAAGAGCCTGTGTAGGGCTGTTCCAGGATAAGTCCGTGTTAGCCTGCATCTGGAGATATATGAGAAGGAGCCCGTGTAAAATTGCTTCGTCTAAGTCATGTAGATAGTTTTTCCGTCTTGTTTCATATGTTGATCTACAATCAGTTATTCATAGATTATTGTCATGTCTGGTTTTAGGTATTACTCTAGAATTTGAAAATTATTGATCGATGAGATAGTTGTCCTGGCTTGCTACAGGTATTAATCTTTGATCTCCTCATGCATATAGCTTTCCTGGCTTGTTACAACTATTAGTCTACAACCAGTTGTCCTCAGATAGTTATCCTGGCTTGTTACATGTATTAATATAGAACTTGTTTTTGTCGGGCGTTGAGATAGTTGTCCTGGCTTGTTACAGGTATTAATCTCTGACCTGAGAAAGAAAGATAGTTTTCCTGGCTTGTTACATGCATTAATCTTCAATCTTCTTATGTAGATAGTTCTCCTGGATTGTTACAGGTATTGATCTATAATCTGAGAAAGAAAGATAGTTTTCCTTGCTTGTTACAGTTATTAATCTTCACTCTTCTCATGTGGATAGTTCTCCTGGCTTGTTACAGGTATTACTCCATAGTCGGTCGTCCCCCGATAGTTCTCCTGGCTTGTTACAAGTATTAATCTGGAACTTGTTTTTGTTGGTCGTTGAGATAGTTTCCCCATCCAGTTTAGGGCATTAATCCGTGGTCTGCTGTATTTGTTGGTAAACCCGTCTTGCTTCGGGAGTTCATACCACTTAGTCGTGTAGATAGTTTTCCCGTCTAGTTTCGAGCATTAATCTTTGACATGTTGTATACATTGACAGTGTTTGTCTTTCTGCGAACTCAACCTGGAAAGGTAAAGTCAGTTTCATGTGATGTCATGATGTATGAATTGCATGATGCTCTCAAGATAAATGAGATTGTGATGTATGAATTTGTGTTGCATATGCTATGATGTTTGTAGAAGTGATGTATGAATGAAATGTATGAACTTGCCAGTTGTTCCATTGTTGTATTGTTGAATTAGAGAAACTAAATCCTTGACTATTGCTAGGGGTGAAGAATGTAGGTCTTCAGATTTTGTTTGAAGTTGAAATGCTGGGAGATGATCTTCCGTTGTTAGAGAAATAAACTCTGTTGGGGAAGGTAAACTTTGTGAACTGTTTGGGGATTTTTGTTGAAATCTTGTTGGGGTATCCTGAGAAGCTTGGCGACTTCACTGGAGGATCTTCTGTTGGAGCAGTAAATTGGAGATTCTTGCTCCTCCAGGGATATGAGAACCTGACACTATAAGACTGCATAATAAGAATATGGCAGTGACCTTATAGTATGATGTCTCTACCTCTGTACCTGTTGGAGAAGGTATCTGCTGGTATTCTGTGGATGGCTTGAATGTTATCCCAACTCTTGGAGTCTCGAGTAGATGTTGATCAGGGTGATAAGTCTTCTTCCGATAGACAAGTGATGAGATGACGCGACGTAGTCGTACGCTTTAATCCATAACCTTTTCCTGGACTGTCCTTTCAGATTTTCAGTCCAACGGGATACCCTTTTTTGCCCAAGCCGCCTTTTCAGGTTTTCGACTTGCCGGGTGTACAGTTTTTTTCATATGTCTATCCCTAATTTTTTCCCGAACCCTTTTGGTTCGCCGAGATGCCCTTATTTTTGCCTAGGCCAGTCAACCTAGTGGGTCTTTGTTCAAGCATAGTATTTTCTGACTATGTCCATGTTCACCGGGTATGGAGAATTGTCATTGTCTATAGTAGTAAGTGTTACCATACTTCCAGAAGATGTTTGTTTGATCGTACATGATTCGTTGCTGGAATTCATGTCCAACTCCCTAGGTGATTCAGATGGAGATTTGCCCCCAGCTATTTGGCATTTTTGAGAGATTCTTTAAACCTTGACTTGACTTCCCCAGATCAGCTAGACACCATGCTATGCGCCTTGATTATGGAAGGCCTGTTACTGGAATGTCTTTCCATCTGAGGTGATTTTGTCTATTGAGAGGATTTTTGTTCATCGAATATCCGTCGTGCGAAATTCTCTGTTGTTGAACAAATAGTCATATGAAAACAATGGTATTTTAAGAATGCAAAGCTTATGTCTGTCTTGAAGTTTAAAAATTCACTTTTTGGTAAAACAAACAAATTTTGTAAAAGTGTGATATCAGCTCAGGATTTATAGCGAACCCTACAGGAGTCAGAATACCTTTTGTAACAGTATGCTTTCAAACTAACCCATGCTTCAGTTAGGACTTTTAAGGGTTGTAACGTGATCTGCTTCACGGTTTAAGAAACAAAGGATAAAGGCTCAAAATTTATTTGTATCCAATCCATTTTTCGTGATGTTCTTCAGTCCTATGCTCAGTTAATTGTGCGTTTAAATCCCGATTGAATCTGGAATCTTTTCTCTGATACTTGGTGATAGTTCAGAAATTGAACGTTTGTTTGAGAAGGCAGTCATTTTTGTAACCTTTTCTTTTTTGTTGAGGATTTTTAGGACCAATTTTTTTATTATTTTGTTATCCCTACTTTTTCCTAAATTGTTTCCTTTGCGATTACAGTCAGCGGGATGCCCCAGTTTTTTTCTTAATTCTCCTTCATAGGTTTTGACTTAACGGGTTTTCTTTTGAGAGACAATGAATGCCTGCCTTGACAATTATGTGGAACCATTACAATATTTTGGAGAGCATCTTCTACACTATTTGCCATGTATGAAGGTAGAGCTTGCGACTGAATGCACATCTGAATTAACTGAGAAAACTACCCTGCCCCAGGTTATGATTAAGGGTTTTAATTTGCGTGAAAAGAAAAACTCCTACTTCTTAGGCTCAAAGGGGTTGACTAGGGATTATCTTCCTTATAACTCTAATATTTAGGATTTGAAATAATGCCTGTACATCGTCAGCATGGTCTGTTTAAAAGTATATTGTAGAGACTGTTGTATCATTTTCATCATCCTCCCTCTAAAGGCTTAGAGCTTTTAATCGAGAGTTGAATATCATAAAAAGGAAGTAAAAACACATTTTGAATATAGTGAATATGAATGAAATAATTCAAGACAAACATATGCAGTGTATTAATATGAATAACCAAAGTTTGACATAAAAATAAATGTTTTTAAGCAACAACGAAATTACAACTGATAATTCAAATGAAATAAACGCTCTCAATTTTGACCATGATTTGGCATGGGAGCAGTGATCACACTGGGGTCTTAGGAGAGTCAAATTAGATCTCCTTGCTGTCGATCAAATTATGAATCTTGTTCTTGAAAGTCAAACAGCTGTCAGTGTCGTGCCCAGGACTATCAGAATGGTAAGCACATTTTACACTAGGATTATACTTAGGAGAAAAGGTATCAGGTTTTTGAGGAGGATCCTTTAGTGTAATCAGCTCCTCTTTTAGAAATTGTTGTAACTCTTGAGACAAAGGAATATTAATATTACTGTACTGTCTCTCTTGATACTTTATCCTACGCCTATTTCCCCGTTGATGTTGAACAAGTGTAGGATTAGACATTAACACCTCTCCCACGGACTGATAGTGGTTATTTTTACTATGGCTCTTTTGGCCATCAACAACATTAATTTATTTTTTGCCACTAGATGGCTTCTTCTCACCAATAGAAGATGCATTCATAGGAACCTTACCACTCTTGATACCGCTTTCAATCCTTTCCCCAGTCAGAACCATCTCCGTAAAACCGGATGAAGAACTCCCAATCAGTAAATTAAAGAACGGGCCTATCAGAGTTCCCATGAACATGTCTACAATTTCTTGATCAGTCAGAGGAGGTTTCACCCTGTCAGTTAGGTCCCTCCATTTCTGTGAATATTCCTTGAACCCTTCTCTTGAGCCCACAGACATATTCTGCAATTGCACTCGAGTTGGCGCTAGGTCGGCATTATATTAGTACTGCTTGTAGAAAGCAGAAACCAAGTCTTCCCAGGTATGAATGTTGGTTCCCACTAACTAATAGAACCACTCCAGTTGAGTTCCAGCCAAACTTTCTTGGAAGAAATGGACCCATAACTTCTAGTCAGCAGTGTGAGGCTGGATCTTTTTGACGTATGATCTCAAGTGAAGTTTAGGATAAGAGACCCCGTCATATTTGGCGAACGTGGGAACCTTGAGTTTTGGTGGGATGATCACGCCAGAAAGCATCCCTAATTCTTCAAAGTCCAATCCAGGTATCTGTTGAATCTCCATAGCATTGAGACGATCCTTCAGCCGTTTGTATTTATCATCAGCAGGAGGATATTGCTCCTCAGAATAATCAGCTTCGTCTTCATCAGTCCCCAGGTTTTTATCTTCTTCATGATTATCCCCCTCATTTGATGGAGTTGAAAGATCTAGAGATCCCTTGACTGGTCCTCTAAGTCTTCTTCCCATATTCAGAACACCCACTGGCCTCTTTTTCTTCTTCTTGTCCTTGAGAATCAGAGCTTTCAAATCTTGTTGTCCCTTAGCCAGATTCAGGAACATTTCTTAGAATTGAGCATTTTGTGCCTGAAGCTCCTTAACTGTTTGTTCAAGAGACATTGCTGAAGTAAACAGCAAAAAAAATAAGAAGCCTATCCAAAGAATACCTGTTATGCAATGACATATAAGATATGTGAATGTTTTCAAGGATTTCTCGGGGTAAACAAGAAAATATCAGAAGTTGAATTTTGCAGCTTTGATTGAAGAACTTCGTATCGTTGAAGGTCCTTCTGTAAGAGTCAAGCTCACCATGTCGAGTGGGTCATATCCCCTGACTCAGGTTGTTGTGTTATGGTCTTTTGAAGGCATTTTATAGAGGAAAATAAATCCCATTTCCCCTTGTTAGACGTCTGGTTCATCATAACCTGCATCACAGACCCTTGAGATCCTTGAAATGGTTAAGGAAATGCTATGGTATGATGCTTATGATGTGTATGCTATGTGTCAAGCAAAAGTGTAGGGTGATGAAGACAAGTATGTCTTGAAGGAAATCCAAGTTATTGGATAATGACTTTAAACTAATCATGCAAGGAAATCATATTGTTAGATAATAAAACCCTGCATGTAGTTCAAGTTGAAAGCAAACAAGTCACACAAGCAGCCTTAGGTTTAGGCTTGCATGGGGTTTGTAGGTAAGTACCCTCTTGAAGTTTATTTGGCTCAACCTGTCCTAGTAATAGTAACCTGGTTCTAAGGGATCTCAATATCACTGATTTTTCCCACAAGTTTCGTTCCGATCGACAACTGACTTGCCACCAAACAAAACTCGGGAGTCAAATCTCAATGAGTGTAGTATCGAGTATTAACCGACTTAGGACTACACCAAATATGGCTATCTCACTACTTCCTAATGGACAAGTTGTTCAATTAAAGGTTCTAAGGTCAGTTGATGCTTCATGACACCATGCAGCGGCCCCATATTCTTCTTGACTACTCAAGTGCTACCGGTACCAATCAAAGTGTCATATCAATGTAGCTATTACTTCAACTGTGTCGGTATACCCCGCACAGTTTCCACAATCTATTGCTACTTACCTAAAAGGTGCCCCAGATCTGGGTATAGGTATATACAAATAAAGCATATAAGGTAAAACAATTTATATGTATATGACAATGTATATGTATATGCAAATAAAGCGTACAAGGTAAAGCAATTTACAATGAACTAGACTATAAGGAAACCCTACTTTTTATAATTCCCCAGCAGAGTCGCCAGTTCTGTGATACGGTGGTAGAACCAACTATTAATACTACTGGTTTGCATTTGTGTTTGCAAATGTTGTAGTAAGCAAGAGTTTCCACCAAATTTTCTTTTATCCAAATTAAGGAAAGGGTGAAAAGAACAGAAAGACGTTTTCGAGAATTTTCTGAGTAAGGGGGTAGATTATGGAAAGGTAAGGTGTTAGCACCCTTTCCATCCGTAGTTTTCTACAGGATATTAGATGCTAGCTCATGTTTTGAAAATTTCTTGTGCTTTGTGTTTTTGAAAATTAGTTTGAAAATGCCTTAGTGCGGCGATTCGCTTTGTGATAAATCTTGTATCAGTCCTTAAGAGTGTTGACAAAAGGAATGTTTTTGAAGGTTGTTTTGAAATATATAAGTGTAAAAAGTTTGTTTTATTTTTAGCAAGCATCTAATAGCTATCTACTTGTACTCGAGAAGGTCATTCTTTTCCTCCTATCCTTTAGACAGTGCTATCCTAATATTAGTGAGTAGGTAGCTCTATCGTTGGATGTATGAGGGACATCGAAGGGACGATACAGTCACGAAGCCAACTTGGCAAGGAATTTTAGTAACTGTCCTAAAGTTCTAAGATCACTTTTAACCGAGGCAACATATAGAGGGTCATCGAGGGACTTGTGATCTTTCAAACTAGAGGACAACCACTAAAACTTCTCACATTTTGAGAATTGTGACCGTTTTCCAAAGGAAACCGAAGTGGGATACCCTAGAGGTGCGCATGTGCAATTGTGTTTAGTTCAAGTATTTTTCTTGAACATTTAGGTTTTCTAACATTTTTTGTTTTCATTCTTGCCATGCAATCCTAGTTACAAGCACTTAATATGTACAGAAGAATGTAAAGTGCAAAAATAAACCCTACGCTATTACATGGCTTTAGAGAGTAGATATTTACAATGTACAAAACTTAGGAGTGTAGAAATTAAAAGCAGAAAGTAAAGCCTAATTACTATTACATCCCAATATACAGTTACATCAATAATGTAAAGTGCGGAAAAATAAATAACACGCGAAGGTTGAAAGTTCGTCTAGAAAACCTAATAAGAAATTATTTTTTGTCTTTGATTTTTGATTTAAGAAAATAATGAAAATAATTCTAATTTTAATTAAGAAAAAAAATACTAAATGAAGTTAAACCTAATTCTAATGTTTTTGTGTTTTTATTAAGAAATATTTGAATTAAATAAACCTAAGTCTAGTTGATTTTAAACTAATAAAATAATGTCCAAATAATTAAATAAATTAATTTAAAGAATAAAAATTAATTTAAGAAAATCTAAGTCTATTATTTTTTTTGATCTTATGATTTGTTAAAAAAATGATTAAAGAAATAAATAATAAGACAAATAAAAATAAAGAAAAACAAATTGGGCCTGGAGATAATTAGTAAATAGAGGGGTGCGCTAGGAATTTTTGTCAGGCCCAAAAGCTTGAGTCCAACGTCCCAATAATGATCCAGTAGGCACCACCCTTGGAGTTACAGGGTGGAAATGCTCCTCAGGATGGTCAAATTTCTTTGCATCACATTAGAAGGCACAAACATGAAGGTATATGGTGAACGCTTAGGGGTGCAACACATTGAATCCTACAAAGAAATGTTAGAAAATGTAAAATGTTGGATCTGGGATTCGAACCCAGGCATTCTCTTTCATACATGCGCGCCTTTACTAATTGAGCTACTTTACAATTCGTATGTTATAACCAAAGCATTACATTATATGTGAAATAAAGTCAAATATATCTGAAAACAAAAAGAACGCGCGTGGATTTGAACTGGAAAATGGGAAAGAAACTGGTATTGCATTGGAATCAACAAGTCAATGGTGCCGGAGAATACCTCCGGTCATCTTCTCTGGGCAACCAAAATTTGTACCTGAAACAAAATGCAATTTAAAGCAAAACCAAGGGTCCTATCTTATGTAAAATCCTGTCTTGGTTTTGAATCTGGCCTTAGATTTGCCTAAATGTGATTGTATCGCCCAGATCGAAGTTCAATAGTTTCAAGATCCTATCAATGGCAATTTGGTATTTAAGCATCAAAGTAAACACGTTTCAAAAGTGATTCAAAGAGGGGTTGTAGAACACATTGCAATCTTTCCAAAATGTCAAATAACTCCTTGCGATCATTTTTGAGTAGGGAGAATCAAAGAGATGAAGTTAGAGTTTTCACACTTGAATTACAAGTCATTTTGTGATGAACAAGACTCAAAATTCAAACTTATGTTGCATAACCTCTACTTTATAGGCCTCAAACTTGTTAGGAACTCCATAATTAATTGATTGCACAACTGTTAGAGGTCTCAATTCAAGCATTCAATGCAAGGCCATGCTTTATATCCATTTTGGGAAGAAAGTGCACAATGCCATTTTGATAAAGTAGCTTTTTGCACAAAACTTGTTCTTGAGCCTTGCAATTGCTTTCTTCTGATCATACAAGTCCCATAACTCAAGAGAAGATTGTCTAGACACTTACAATCACTCAGCCCATGCTTGTACTTCCTCTTGAAACTTGTTTTCCCACTTTTCTTGAAAATCAAGTAACATAACAATTAGCTTGTAACTTGTACTTCTGAGTCTCCAAATCACTCAAGATCTTTTTCTTATACATACACAAGCTATTTACCACAAATCCCACGCATGCTTGAGCCATGAAAACACCAAGAACACAAAATGACCAAAAACACCTCAAAACTTGCCATTTTTGAGTTTTGAATCCAATCTCCAAATTTTATCGTGCGTTTCTTGGCCTTTTTACTTTTAAAAGCTTCTAAATAACATGCACAAACAATCCCAACACATGCAACACCACTGTAACACCTCCATCATCATCCACCATTTTCAAAAACAACACCTTGCACCTTGACTTCTCCAGAACTCCTCAGGCACTTTCAGCTCAAGCTAAGCATCACATTAGCTTCCTGGGAACTTGGGGAAGCTAATCCAATCATTGGAACTCACTAAAAGCTACTCAAACTCCAAACACGATACCCTCTTGGAAGGTGAGTTTTCTAACTTTTGAACTCTTCATACAAGCATCATCAATGGTTTATTTGGGAATGAAAAATGTAGATATCATCGCCCTAAAGCTAACCATGTCCATAGTTTTCATTTATATTGCTTGAGCTTAGAGAATTTTAAGATTGAAGTTTCTGAAATTTTTAAGGTTCAAATTAGGGCCATTAAAATTCATTCTTGTCTTTGACCTATTACTTTATTGCTTTGCATTTCTGAAATCGTGAGGAAATTTGCTACAAGTTTCCTATTTACATTTTTCATTTTTGTTGAGAATTAAATGAGATACAGAGGTGCGGGCTGGGCGTGAGGTTGAAGATGAAGATGGCCTCAGGAACATGTTTACCATATATATTTATGGTTTGATTTATATAAACAGATGTATAGCCACCCCAGTGGTAGAAGCGCGCACCTGTGACTATAGGGACCTGGATTCAAGCCCCAGTGGTACCTTTTTGGATTTTCCATATTTTTCACACATTCTGGCTTTTTTTGGCAGCGCTGGGCTTCATCCTTGGGCCTTATGTTTTTTTCACTTCTGGCCCCCTTGCTGGCTATTCACACCCTGGCCCATTTTATTTTATTTTTTTCATTTTTTATTTATTTGTTTCTTAAATATTTTATCTAATACTAAAAAAATCAGAAAAAATATAAAAAAACATTAGATTCATATTTTGATATAGTTTTTTTTACACAAAAAAAAATATTTTATTTAATCATGCTTTATTTATTTCACTAATTGATTTGTAAATTTAATTAGAAACTAGTTTTTTTAGTTATTTTCTTTTACACAATTTAAATATATTATTTTAAAATATAAAAAGACCAAAAATATGTTATAATACTATAAATTATTTTTAAGACAAAAATAGCAAAAATATTCTTCTTATAAACTTAATTTATTTTTTAATCAATTAATAGATTAGGTTTTATTTAAGTTCTTTTCCTAGTAAATTTAGGTTTTACTTTTTTACTAACTTATTTAATTATTTTTCTTTTAGTTAATTAGGTTAAAACCAAAACCCCTTTTCTCCAAAAACATCTAAACAAAATATCCATTTTCTTTACATTTACATTCTTGTATATTTATTCATTTTTGTACATTTATTTATCCATATTCAACATGGTTGTAATAGATAACTAGACTTTATTTTCTTGCAATCCCCATTTGTAATTTGTACACCCCCTCCCACAAGTATTGTAATAGCGTAGTAATTTAAATTCCGCAATTTATCACTTTATATACAAATGCTAGTAATTAGGGTTCGTATGGAAAGACTAAAACCAATTAATTAGAAAACCCTAAACAAAGACAAAACCAAGCATGAAAAATAATACACTTGCACACAAGCACCCATAGGGTAAATCCACTTGGTTGCCTAACAAAATAACCATATTATACATGTGAGGTATCTTAGCAAAAACAAGCAAAATATAAGATCATAGTCCCTCGATAACGCTATCTATGCTGCCTTCCAAATGATCTTAGTCCCTAAAAAAGAATGCTAAGATACCTTGCAACATTGCTAATTATGGTTATACAATGACCCACGCCGGTTCCGTTTACATCCAAAGATAGGGTTACTTACCAAATTAATGGTAAGATAACAATGTCAAAGGAAAGAGGAAATGAACATGAAAGACTTTTGAGTAGGTAGAATGCCCCTAGTTACTTGCTCACTTTCAAAACAAAACATCCTTGCTATTTTCAAAAACAAACACCTACACTTTCAAAACATCTTACAAAACTTGAAAACATTTTCAAAATATCAAACACTTTGTATACATTCTTACGAACGAGAATTATTACAAAGTTTGCCTAAATGATGACGCCTTTTCAAAATACTTTCAAAAACCACACAAAGCATAGTTTCAAACAAAAGCAAGTGATCTAGCAAGTAACTAAGAGTCCATGGAAAACCATGGATGAAAAGGGTGCTAATACCTTCCCTTTTCATAATTTACCCCCGAACCCAAGAAACAATCTCAAATGTCTTTCCTGTGCTTTTTCACCTTTCCTTTTGGATAAAAGAAAAGTCGGTGGCGACTCTTGCTAACTGCAACATTTACGATCAAACATAAAACACCCAAGTCGGTTCTCCCACCGTATCATAGATACTATTACCTAGTCGAAGCTGGCACAAAGGCAGCCCATGCCTTGTGGATGCTAGCATGAGACAGGTCAAAGCAAGCGTAAAAGAGGCCATTGCCTAGGAGAAGCTGGCACAAAGGTAGCCAATACCTTGTGGGTCGAAGGAAGTTTTTTTCCTGGTGGATCGAAGGCCAATATGAAGGATTCTTGGCCTTGTGTTCTAAAGGCAAGCTGAAGAGGGGGCCTTTGCCTTGTGAATCAAAGACTAGTGAGAGGGGCCTTTTTCCTTGTGAATCGAAGGCAATTTAATGGGTCTTTGAATTGTAAAACCAAGGTAAGAATGAAGAAACTTTTTGCCTATTAGACAAAAAACAAGCATGAAGAGGCATATGTGTGCCGAGGACAAGCTGAAGGGGCCTTTTTCCCCAGTGGGAGCTTTGTGAACAAGCCTTGATCGAAGGATACTCAGCGTATAATCTAAGCTGGTATGCAGGAGTTCATTGCTTTGTAGGGGATTCTTGCTTTGTGCGCCAAATACACGCATATAGGGAGTATTTGCCTAGTCGAAGCAGGAATCAAGCTTGCTCCAAAGAAATCAAATGCCCAATCGAAGCAGGAATCAAACTTGCTCCAAAGAAATCAAATGCCCAATCGAAGCAGGAATCAAGCTTGCATGCAGGTAGTCATCAAGACAAACCTGCAGAGGCCCTTTCTAAATTGAAGCAGGCATGCAGGTAACCATTGCATTATAAATCAAACAAGCATGTAAAGCCAATGGTGTAATCGAAGGATGTATGCAGGAGGCTCTTGCCTTGTGCCTTATAGTATAAAGGAAGTTCATGCCTTATGAATTGAAGGCAAGCATAGAGAAGGCACTTGTCTTCTGAATCTAAGGAAAGATACAGGAGGCCATTTCCAACACCTTTTCAATCGAAAGAAACCAGTAGGAAGCCACTAACTTCTGAATCGAAGGACACCAATAAGAGGCCCTTCCCTTTTGAATCGAAGGAGGTTGTTTCAAAGGAAACAAATTCCCAGTCGAAGCTTGTATACATCAAACAAGCAAAAGGCCAAGGCTTCAATCAAAACTTGGAAATTTCAAGCAATCTTGAAGGAGGTTAGGGCCTCAATCGAAGCAAATTTTGTGCAGCCTTGACTTAGTGGAAATTTTGTGAGAAAAATATTTGAGAGATGGGAGGGAAAATTTTGGGGTACAACAACGACGGCTAGTGATATACAAGAGGTATGTAATTTCTTGATGGTCCCATGAGGACATTAGGTAAGAAAGTAGGATAGCTCTTGGAAGATGAAGCTCAAGTGATTGCGATGTTTTAGCAAATGTCGGTTGAACGTGAAGTGCCAGTATTGAGTTACCATTGTGTATCATATTGACATTTTGAATGGTGATATAGTGATGATGTACTGTAGATGTTGTTGTTGGAGTCAAATAAGTAATTTTTGGGTGTTGTTGATGCTTTTGAGTGATTGTGAATTGCGAGTCAGAGTCAGAACTCAAAGATACTAGTAGTCTTGTGAGAATAATCGAAGTTTTGAGGTTTTGGAAAATTGAGGTCTTGGAAACATAATATGTCTTTTGAGTTATAAGAATAATGACGTTTTGGTTAGTTTTGTGGTATATATTATACGTAGATGATTACATGAATTGATATGTTTTGGCATGTTTACAAAACTAATTCTTGGTGAAAAAGATTGGTATCCCGTAGCCGAAAAAAGTGAGGTTTTGGGCTCTACTGTCACTGGTAACCGATTACCATTTTAGGGCAACCGATTACGGCATTAAAAAACGTGTGGCAAAGGAAAGAAAAAAGGCAGTAACCGGTTACTATTATGGGGCAACCGGTTACCGCTTTGATCGGTGGGAATGAGAACTGACTGTTTCGGAATGCTGGTTCGCGTTTGCGTTTGTTTTTGCGGATTCTAAGAAGCTCAATATCACTGGATTATTTTCTATGTTCATTGTTTTGGTTTAGCCACTTACTGGCGACCAAAATATTCCAAGAAAACAATCCTCAATGAGTGTAGTATCGAGTATTTATCAACTTCGGACTGCACCAAATTCGGTCATCTCACTACCCCTAAAAAAGTCCAAGATGGTCAAGTAAGGTTCTAGGTCATTAGTGCTTAGTGACATCACTCAGCGGCCCCGTATTCTCTTTGATTGACTCAAAGGCTACCGGTACTCACAAATATGTCGCACTAATATAGCTATTGCTTCAACCGTGTCGGTATACCCCATACAGTTTCCACAATGTATTGCTATCTATGAATGTTTCCCAAATTCGGGTTAGGATTTATAGAACTCCGATACAAGCCCATAAAATTAAGAGCATACAAAGCAATACAATTGAAAACACAAGTGATCTAATCCTAAGGTACACCTCACTTATAATCTTCCCCAGCAGAGTCGCCAGTTCTGTGATCAGTGGGAATGAGAACTGACTTTTTCGGAATGTTGGTTCGCGTTTGCGTTTGTTTTCGCAAAATGTCGCGGTAAGAAAGAGTCGCTACCGTATTTTATTTTATCCAACAAGGAAAGGACAAAAGCACAGAAAAATTCCTTTTCGAGATTGTTTCTCAGGTTCGGGAGGTAGATTATAGAAAGGGAAGGTGTTAGCACCCTTTCTATTTGTGGTTATCCACGGGCTCTTAGGTACTTGCTCACTATGTTTTCAAAAGTTTGCTTTTCTTTGTGATTGTGGGTTTTGAAAAGAGTTTTGTTTTTTTGAAGAGAGTGTAAGTGCGAAAAGTTTTGTTTTGTTTTTAAAAGGAGCAAGTACTTAAGAACATCTACCTACTCAAAAAGGAACTAAACTGTGCTAACGTCCTTTAGACAATGCTATCCCATTATTGAGGAGTAGGTAGCACCATCGTTGGAGTTTTCGGTTCAATTCGGTTTAAGGGACGTGTGGTCACTAAAGCAATGTTAGGATGTTTTAGCGGTGACCCTAATGTCTTAGATCATTTTATCCGAGGCAACCATTTCGAGGCAACTTTGATCTTTGGACAGGAGGGCGGCCTCTAAGACTTCCTATACTCAATGATAACGTTTGAGGTAACCAAGTGAGGCGTACCCTAAGAGTGACATGTGCGAGTGTGTCAATTTTCAGTTTATATTATCTTTGTACATGTTATGGTGAGCTACGGTTGATTTAAAGGTTAATCTTGTCATGCAATCCTAGTTAGCATACATCTAAATAGTTAATATATGTACAAGAATTTAAATTGCGGGAATTGTAAATCCTACGCTATTACAAAGCTTCGGGGAGGGGGATTATTTACATGTCCAAAAATTGGGGGAATAAAAGCAGTAAAGTGTAAAAGTCTTAGTCAAGCTATCACAAACCAGTAGGCAGTTATAATAAAATAAACGCGCGCGAATCTGAAAATAACCTCTAAAAATCCTAAGAATAAAATATTTTTGTTGTTTTATTTTATTTTGGGAAAATGACCTAAATCTACTTAATTTTAGTTTTGAGAAAATGATGTAAATCTACTTAATTTCAAATTTTTTTTTAAAAAGTTAAGATAATTAAAAGATTAGTTAACAAAGTTAATTTAATAGAAAAGAAAAAAAACTAGCCTAATGTTTTTGTGTTTTTTTTATTTTAATTAATTTTATGTTGATTAAAAAAAGAATAAAATAGTCAAAATAAGGATAAAAAACGAAGGAAACAGGCAGCAAATAAAGAAAAGCATAATTCTGGAGGCCTGGGTCGAAAGAGGTGTGGGCTGTCTTTCGACCCAGTGAAGAGGCTTGATCGAAGGTGCACGAGAGGCTGCACTTTTGGGGGTGTTCGATCTGGATATGTCATCCTTCGATCTGGAAATCCTGGATCTAGTTCGAAGCTAAGCTGCTAAGCTTCGAAACTCTGAACAGTATTCTGAGAATATCTTTCCTGCAAAATGAAACAAATGTTAAAGGTCCAGGGGGGACTTTACCCCCCCTGATTCGAATCTCCTCCCAATTCTGATTCTCCCTCAACGTGAATCTGCTGAATCTGGGCCTGGGTTTGTTTTATTCTGAGGTTCGAAGGGGAAACTCAGATCGTACCCAAGTAATGGCACGATCTCACCTTTGCACTTCAGCTTACATGCAACACAATTAGTAGTAACAAAAATACATATGCAATGTGTATTTAAATGCCATGAAGGTGCAATTTTGGTTTTGCAAACCCTTACCAATTGAAGATGTATGATCTGTGGCTCTGGGCGTGGAGCTGTTCGCTGGATGGCTGCCTTGGCTTGGATGAAAATGCTGATAACCTTTGGTGGGTTGTGGGTAGCGTATCTCCAAATCTTTCCTGTTTCTTTTCTCTATTTTTTCTCTGTGTTTTTTCGTTTTGTTTCTGCAGAGTTTCTTTTCTTTACTATAATTTTTGTAATGTTTTTGTTCCCCCCTTGCACTGTATGCTGGCCCTTGTATTTATAGGAGTGTGGGGGTCTAGTAATGGCAAGAGACAACCCATTAAACAGGCCTTTAAAGCCATGAGACAAGAATCAGACACATTAAAAGTTTTCCTTTTTTGAAATATGCATGTCTCTTATGAATCTTGAATGAACCTAGACACTTTTGAATTTCGAATGCATTCAAGCCCTGCTCTTCGATTGGTCCTGATTTGAAAAAAATCCCTCTGGTCGAATCAACTCTTTAGGAACAGAAAAGGCAAGAATCTGGCCTTTAACTCAGGAATTAAATCCACAATCAACATTTAATTATTTCTATATTTGCAAGGGAAACACGCCATTTTCTCATGTTCAGTGTACCTGGACATGTTTTTTGAGTGTCCTCTTGATGGCTTTGTTAACAGGCCAATCGAAAGGCTTTGTTAACAGGCCAATCGAAAGGTGTGGTTCATGCTAATAGAAGGACATGGTTAACATGCATGTCGAAGCTGCCTTGACACAATGCTAAATTGAAGGATCCCTTGGAATGTCAATTGAAAGGCTTGGCCCAGGGTGCCAAACGAAAAGGTCTTTCAGAATTCTAATCGAAGGGCTTTGACATAATGCCAATCGAAGTGCTTGTCCATAATACCAATCGAAAGGCTCCTTCAGAATACCAATCGAAGAGTCTTTCAGAATGCCAATCGAAGGCCTTGACATAATGCCAATCGAAGTACTTGTCCATAATGCCAATCGAAGTGCTTGTCATGCCAATCGAAAGGCTCTTTCAGAATACCAATCGAAGGGTCTTTTAGAATGCCAATCGAAAGGTACTTAAAGCACCACTCAAAAAATTTATTTTTCCTTAGGCAAGGGTTTGTGATCAACCATGTAGGGGGAAGACTTTGGAAAACATGAGAGGGTAAATTTTGGGGTACAACAGTTGCCCCTGTTCAATTTTCTTAAACCTGAGGATATAGATTGGCTTTCGAGCCTTTCGTGATCCGAAGGTGGAAGATAATTGAACACTAGAGTGCCCAGAAATTTGCACTCGCATGGTGTAGTATCATCATTGTGACGTCGGGAATAGGCTTACAGATGCCATTTGGAGATTGTTGGTAGGAGGATGGGCTTATAGATGCCATCTGCAGGAGTGTCGATCGCATAAGAGATTCCGTAGCGAGAACTTGCATACCTGTTGTTGTAGAAGATTCCGCTGGGGAAGTCTAACTTTGTTGAGATTTAGGAACCTGCTTGTACTTCAACTGAGAGAATGCTTCAGCTAAGTTTTAAGAACCTGTTCATAATTCAATTGGGGGGAAACATCTTCATCAAGATCTAGGAACTGTCTCGTGCCCACTGGGAGTATACCGCTGAGGTTATAGAACTTGCCCATACTATGACGGAGGAAAACATCAAGATCTAGGAACTGACTCGTGCTCAATGGAGTATACCGTTGAGGTTATAGTACTCGTCCACACTATGACGTAGGGAAACATCTTCATCAAGATCTAGGAACTGTCTCGTGCCCACCAGGAGTATACCGCTGAGGTTATAGAACTTGTCCACACTATGACGGAGGAAAACATCAAGATCTAGGAACTGACTCGTGCTCACCGGGAGTATACCGTTGAGGTTATAGTACCTGTCCACACTATGACGTAGGGAAACATCTTCATCAAGATCTAGGAACTGTCTCGTGCCCACCGGGAGTATACTATTGAGGTTATAGAACTTGTCCACACTATGACGGAGGAAACTGTCGAGATTGAGAGCCTTATCTGAAACTCAATCGATGATAATTCAATTGAGATTAAGAACTGGTCAGATCTTCGACTAAACTGAGAACTTTAACTGTATCTTTCCTGAAAGGTAAAGGTCAGTCATATGCAATGCATGATATGGATCAGGCAATGATGTTCTCAAAATAAATGAGATTGTATTCTTATGTTGTGTACATGCATGTATTATGATGTATGGAAGTGTGATGTTTTAGTTGGGAAAATAAATCCCGGAGCTGTTGGAGAATGGAGTTGAGTCTGGATGATTTTCAGAATTGCGTCTGCATCTGGAGCGTATCTGAAATGTATTTGAATGAGTGACAAAATGACATCCAAATCTGGATCGTATCTGGACTATAATTTGAAACGAGTGACAGAATGACATCCGAATCTGGATCGTATCTAAACTGTATTTTGAATGAATCTGGAATAAGTATCAGAATGTCAGCCATATCTGGATCGCATCTGAGCTGTCTCTAGAAGGGATCTGGAATAAGTATCAAAATGTCATCCATATCTGGATCGCATCTGAACTATCTCTAGAAGGAATCTGGAATAAGTATCAGAATGTCAGCCATATCTGGGTCGCATCTGAACTGTCTCTAGAAGGGATATGGAATAAGTATCAGAATGTAAGCCATATCTGGATCGCATCTGAACTGTCTCTAGAAGGAGTCTGGAATAAGTATCAGAATGTCAGCCATCTTTGGGTCGCATCTGAACTGTCTCTAGAAGGAGTCTGGAATAAGTATCAGAATGTCAGCCATATCTGGGTCGCATCTGAACTGTCTCTAGCAGGGATCTGGAACAAGTGTCAGAATGTCAGCCATATTTGGATCGCATCTGAACTGTCTCTAGAAGGAGTCTGGAATGAGTATCAGAATGTCAGCCATATCTGGATCGCATCTGAACTGTCTCTAGAAGGAGTCTGGAATAAGCATCAGAATGTCATCCATATCTGGGTCGCATCTGAACTGTCTCTAGAAGGAGTCTGGAATAAGTATCAGAATGTCAGCCATATCTGGATCACATCTGAACTGTCTCTAGAAGGAATCTGGAATAAGTATCAGAATGTCAGCCATGTCTGGATCGCATCTGAACTGTCTCTAGCAGGGATCTGGAACAAGTGTCAGAATGTCAGCCATATCTGGATCGCATCTGAACTGTCTCTAGAAGGAGTCTGGAATGAGTATCAGAATGTCAGCCATATCTGGATCGCATCTGAACTGTAATTTGAATGAGTGACAAAATGACATCCGAATCTGGATCGTATCTGGACTGTATTTTGAATGAGTGACAGAATGACATCCGAATCTGGATCGTATCTGGACTGTAATTTGAATGAATCTGGAATAAGTATCAGAATGTCGGCCATATCTGGATCGCATCTGAACTGTCTCTAGAAGGGATCTGGAATAAGTATCAGAATGTCATCCATATCTGGGTCGCATCTGAAATGTCTCTAGAAGGAGTCTGGAATAAGTATCAGAATGTCAGCCATATCTGGATCGCATCTGAACTGGGAAGAAACCTAGGTAAGGTTGCTTTGTGAGGAGTTTGGGTAAAACTACATCTGAACCGAGAAGGAACCTGGGTAAGGTTGCTTCATGATGAGTCCATGTAAAACTTTATCTGGAATGGAGGAACCTGTGTAGGGTTGCCTGATGATGAGTCCGTGTAAAACTGCATCTTAGAAAGAGAGGGAACTGGTGTAGGGTTTCCTGATGACGAGTCCGTGTAAAACTTCATCTTGGAAAGAGGGAACCTGTGTAGGGTTTCTTGATGATGAGTCAGTGTAAAACTGCATCTGACATTTCTTGAGAAGGAACCTGTGTAGGGTTACTTCATGATGGGTTTAGGTAAAACTACATCTGAACTGGAAAGAAACCTAGGTAAGGCTGCTTCATGAGGAGTTTAGGTAAAACTACGTCGGGGAATTGTAAGGAGGAACCTGGGTAAGGTTACTTCGGGATTAATCTGTGTAAAACTTCAGGAGGAACCTGGGTAAGGTCGCTCTGTGATAAGTTCGTGTAAAACTTCAGAATGAACCGGGGTAAGGTTATTGTGATAAGTTTGGTGTAAAACTTCATTCAGAAATACATGATAAAGGACCCGCGTAGGATTTTTCAGGATAAACCCGTGTGAAGCTGCATTTAGGAGAAATAAAACTCAGCTGGGGATGAATTACTGTTGCTGGCGACAGTGAACCCTGTTGGGGATTGAATTTCTGTCTGTGAAAGGAATGTACTCCGCTGGGGATGATTTTCCAATGGCGACTTATCTGGGGATAATCTTTTAGATTCTACTGGAGATAATCTTCCAGACTCCACTGGGGATAATCTTCCAGTGCTGGTGATAGATAAACTCTGCTTGGGGAGAATCTTATCGACCCATTCGTGGTTGCGAGCCTCAGTTGGGGAGAATTAACACCACTGTCCTTTTCTTACTCTGCGGGGAGTATAGATGTTACTGGGACGCGGGCTGAGGATATGACAATGACTTTGCATCAAGACTTTTCTGCCCCTGTATCTGCGGGAGAAGGTGCCTGCGGAAGCCTTGTGGATCGAGTATTATTCCAACCTATGAGGTGCTTGGTAATTGCCGATTGAAATGACAAATCTTCTTCTGGTAGGCAAATGACGAGATGACGGGACATAGTCGTACTCTTTAATCCCTAACTTTTTCCTGGACCGCCCTTTCGGGTTTTCAGTCTATCGGGATACCCTTTTTTGCCCAAGCCGCCTTTTCAGGTTTTTGACTTGCCGGGTGTACAAATTGTTTCATTTTCATCCCTTATTTTGGCCCGAACCCTTTTGGTTCGCCGGGAAGCCCTTATTTTTGCCTAGGCCAGTCAACCTAGCGGGTCTTTGTTCATGCATAGTATTTTCTGACCATGTCCACGCTTTCAGAGCGTAGGGAGTTGTCATTGTTGCTAGTGTTGTGTTGTGATACTACCAGGAGATGTTTGTTTGATCATGCAAGATTCGTTGCGGGAATCCATGTCTAATGCCCCAAGTGATTCAGATGGAGATCTGCCCCTGGCTATTTGGCATCTTTGAGAGACTCCTTGAATCTTGACTTGACTGCCCCAGATGATGACAATGCTCATGCCGTGCCCCTTTGGTTGGAAGTGTTTTTTCCACTTGAGGTGACCCTTTTTATTGAGAAGGTTTTTGTTCACTAGATATTCTTCGTGCGAATTTCTCTGCTGTTGAACAAATAGTCATATGCAAACAATGTTATTTTAAGAATGCAAAGCTTATGTCTGTTTTGAAGTTCTTTGAAAATGCAGTTTTCAATAAAACAAGCGAATTTTTGTAAAATGTGATGTCAACTCAGGATTTTACAGCGAGCCTTACAGGAGTCAGGATACCTTTCGTAACAGTATGCTTTCGAACTAACCCGTGCTTCAGATAGGACTTTTGAATGGTTGTAACGTGGCTTAGTTCACGGTTTAAGAAACAAATGATAAAGGCTCAAAGTATATTTGTACCCACCCGCTCTTCGTGATGTTCTTCAATCCTAAACTCAGTTAATTGTGCATTTGAACTCCAAATGAGTCTGGAACGACGTTTTTGGTGATGGTTCACACAAGTTGAATTTGTTGGAAGGCATTCATTTTTGCAACATTTTTCATGTTGTTGAGGATTTTTAGCGACCTCGTTCTTTTGATTTGTTATCCCTAACTTTTGCCTGACTGTTCTTGTTTTCGAGATTACAGTCAGCGGGATGCCCCAACTTTCTTAAGCCTCCTTTATAGGTTTTGGCTCAGTGGGCTTTTTTCTTTTGAGAGATTGACTACCTATGAGATAAGGAACCTCCATTTTCTTTTGATTCCAGAGGAATGATTTTGATGTCGTTCGTTGTATTATGAACTGAGAGTTTTGCGACTTCAATGCGCGTCTTTTTGAATTAACTGAGAGACTACCCTGCCCCAGGTTTAAATTAAAGGTTTCAATTTGTGTTTAAAATAGAAAACTCCTACTTCTTTGGCTCGAAGGGGTTGACTAGGGATTATCTTCCTTATAACTCCAGTGTTTAGGATTTGAAAGAAATGCATGTACATCGTCAGCAAGGTCTGTCCAAAAGCATATTGTATGAGATTATGGCATTGTTTCGTCATCCTCCCTCTAAAGGCTTAGAGTTTTTTAATCGAGAGTTGAACATCACAAAAAGGAAATATGAAGCAATTTAAGCATAGTGAGAACAATTAATTCAAAACAGACACGTGCAATGCATTAATGAAATAAAAGAGTTCGACATGATAATAATTGTTTGAATAAGCAAAGAAAAATACAACTTCAGAATTCAAATGAACAAAAGTCTCTTAGTCTGAACTAGTCATCTCAGATGGAGAATTCTCAGCAGAAGATTTTCATCTCGCCATCTGGAATGAACTCCAGCACCCTTCCATCAATCAAGTCTTGGATATTGTTCTTCAGAGTCCAACAGTCGTTGGTGTCATGTCCCGGACTGTCAGAGTGGTATGCACACCTTTCATTGGGATGATAGGTAGGAGCAGAGGTGTTGGGATTCCGGGGAGGATCCTTTAAAGTAATCAGATTGACCTCCAACAAGCATTTCAGTATGAGAAATGATGGTATATCAGTCTCAGAGAAATGTCTTCCAGACGTATTTCACTTACGCCGATTACCCTGTTGATGCTGGCGAGGTTGATGCTGGGCTTGTGACCCTGAAGCAAGCTGAGGAGCTTTTCCCTTGTCTTCTTGCCCCAAAGGTGGTTGAATGATGACTTGATCTTCAACCCTAGTTGTTTGCCCCACTTGGTTATTTTGAAGCAGCTTATTGATGAGGACCCTGAGCTCTTCTTGTCTTTGAGCTAAGTCTTGAATGAGAGCCATCTGGCCCACCAGCTGTCCCATCATCTGGATCTTCATTGTTGCCAACTCAATTTGTAGCCCTTCCAACTGATCATTCCTGATGCCTCCTGGATTCCCTAGGACCAAGCCCCTTGTGAGGAGAGCTATTATTTCTTCTTGCCCCTGGGATAAGTTCAAGAACATTTCTTGAAGTTGGCCGTTTTGAGCCCGGAGATCTTGGTTGTCTGGACGGAAAGCCATTGCTGAAATAAACAGCGAGAACATGAGAGACCTGTATCGGATGACCTGTTATGCAATGATATGTATGATATATGTATGCAATGTTTTCAAGGATCTCGCGGGGTAAACAAGAAACTGCTAGAATTTTAATCTGGTAGCTTGATTGAAGGAACTTCATGTCGTTAAGAGTCCTTCTTCAAGAGTCAAGCTCACCATATCGAGTGGTTCATAGCCCCTGACTCAAGTTATCATGCTTGGATTTCTAGACAACCTTGGCTAGAGGAAAATAAATCCCCTTTGCCCCTTGCTAGCCATTTGATTTACCATAACCTGCATCACAGACCCTTGAGATCCTTGAAATGGTTAAAGGAATGCTAAGGCATGATGCTATGATGTGTATGCTATGCGTTTAAGAACAAGTGTGAGGTGATGTAAGTAAGCCCTGCAATAAGTCCAAATTATTGGGTAAGGACTGTAAACAAAACCTGCAAGGAACTCATGTTGTCAGATAACAAGTATGTGCCAGTAGTTCAAGTTTGAAGGCACACAAGTCACACATATAGCCTTAAGTTTAGGCTGGCATGGAGTTTCATAGGTAAGTACCCTCTTGAGTTTAGTTGGCTTAAAACCTGTCCTATAAATAGTAACCGGGTTCTAAGGAGCTCAATATCACTGGATTATTTTCTATGTTCATTGTTTTGGTTTAGCCACTTACTGGCGACCAAAATATTCCAAGAAAACAATCCTCAATGAGTGTAGTATCGAGTATTTACCAACTTCGGACTGCACCAAAGTCGGTCATCTCACTACCCCTAAAAAAGGCCAAGATGGTCAAGTAAGGTTCTAGGTCATTAGTGCTTAGTGACATCACTCAGCGACCCTGTATTCTCTTTGATTGACTCAAAGGCTACCGGTACTCACAAATATGTCGCACTAATATAGCTATTGCTTCAACCGTGTCGGTATACCCCGCACAGTTTCCACAATGTATTGCTATCTATGAATGTTTCCCAAATCCGGGTTAGGATTTATAGAACTCTGATACAAGCCCACAAAATTAAGAGCATACAAAGCAATACAATTGAAAACACAAGTGATCTAATCCTAAGGTACACCTCATTTATAATCTTCCCCAGCAGAGTCGCCAGTTTTGTGATCAGTGGGAATGAGAACTGACTGTTTCGGAATGCTGGTTCGCGTTTGCGTTTGTTTTCGCAAAATGTCGCGGTAAGGAAGAGTCGCCACCGTCTTTTATTTTATCCAACAAGGAAAGGACAAAAGCACAGAAAAATTCCTTTTCGAGATTGTTTCTCGGGTTCGGGAGGTAGATTATAGAAAGGGAAGGTGTTAGCACCCTTTCTATCCGTGGTTATCCACGGGCTCTTAGGTACTTGCTCACTATGTTTTCAAAAGTTTTCTTTTCTTTGTGATTGTAGGTTTTGAAAAGAGTTTTGTTTTTTTGAAGAGAGTGTAAGTGCAAAAAGTTTTGTTTTGTTTTTAAAAGGAGCAAGTACTTAAGAACATCTACCTACTCAAAAAGGAACTAAACTGTGCAAACGTCCTTTAGACAATGCTATCCCACTATTGAGGAGTAGGTAGCACCGTCGTTGGAGTTTTCGGGTCAATTCGATTTAAGGGACGTGTGGTCACTAAAGCAATGTTAGGATGTTTTAGCAGTGACCCTAATGTCTTAGATCATTTTATCTAGGGCAACCATTTCGAGGCAACTTTGATCTTTGGACAGGAGGGCGACCTCTAAGACTTCCTATACTAAATGACCACGTTTGAGGCAACCAAGTGAGGCGTACCCTAAGAGTGACATGTGCGAGTGTGTCAATTTTCAGTTTATATTATCTTTGTACATGTTATGGTGAGCTACGGTTGATTTAAAGGTTATCTTGTCATGCAATCCTAGTTAGCATACATCTAAACCGTTAATATATGTACAAGAATTTAAAGTGTGGGAATTGTAAATCCTACGCTATTACAAAGCTTCGGGGAGGGGGATTATTTACATGTCCAAAAATTGGGGGAATAAAAGCAGTAAAGTGTAAAAGTCTTAGTCAAGCTATCACAAACCAGTAGGCAGTTATAATAAAATAAACGTGCACGAATCTGAAAATAACCTCTAAAAATCCTAAGAATAAAATCTTTTTGTTGTTTTATTTTATTTTGGGAAAATGACCTAAATCTACTTAATTTTCGTTTTGAGAAAATGATCTAAATCTACTTAATTTTAGTTTTTTTTTTAAAGTTAAGATAATTAAAAGATTAATTAACAAAGTTAATTTAATAGAAAAGAAAAAAAACTAGCCTAATGTTTTTGTGTTTTTATTTTATTTTAATTGATTTTATGTTGATTAAAAAATAAAATAAAATAGTCAAAATAAGGATAAAAAACGAAGGAAACAGGCAGCAAATAAAAAAAGCATAATTCTGGAGGCCTGGGTCGAAAGAGGTGTGGGCTGTCTTTCGACCCAGTGAAGAGGCTTGATCCAAGGTGTACGAGGGGCTGCACTTTTGGGGGTGTTCGATCTGGAAATCCTGGATCCAGTTCGAAGCTAAGCTGCTAAGCTTCGAAACTCTGAACAGGATTCTGAGAATATCTTTCCTGCAAAATGAAACAAATGTTAAAGGTCCAGGGGGGACTTTACCCCCCCTGATTCGAATATCCTCCCAATTCTGATTCTTCCTCAACGTGAATCTGCTGAATCTGGGCCTGGGTTTGTTTTATTCTGAGGTTCGAAGGGGAAACTCAGATCATACCCAAGTAATGGCACGATCTCACCTTTGCACTTCAGCTTACATGCAACACCAATTAGTAATAACAAAAATACATATGCAATGTGTATTTAAATTCCATGAAGGTGCAATTTTGGTTTTGCAAACCCTTACCAATTGAAGATGTATGATCTGTGGCTCTGGGCGTGGAGCTATTCGCTGGATGGCTGCCTTGGCTTGGATGAAAATGCTGATAACCTTTGGTGGGTTGTGGGCAGCGTATCTCGAAATCTTTCCTGTTTCTTTTCTCTATTTTTTCTCTGTGTTTTTTCATTTTGTTTCTGCAGAGTTTCTTTTCTTTACTATAATTTTTGTAGTGTTTTTGTTCCCCCCTTGCACTGTATGCTGGCCCTTGTATTTATAGGAGTGTGGGGGTCTAGTAACGGCAAGAGACAACCCATTAAACAGGCCTTTAAAGCCATGAGACAAGAATCAGACACATTAAAAGTTTTCCTTTTTTGAAATATGCATGTCTCTTATGAATCTTGAATGAACCTGGACACTTTTGAATTTCGTATGCATTCAAGCCCTGCTCTTCGATTGGTCCTGATTTGAAAAATATCCCTCTGGTTGAATCAGCTCTTTAGGAACTGAAAAGGCAAGAATCTGGCCTTTAACTCAGGAATTAAATCCACAATCAGCATTTAATTATTTCTATATTTGCAAGGGAAACACGCCATTTTCTCATGTTCAGTGTACCTAGACATGTTTTTTGAGTGCCCTCTTGATGGCTTTGTTAACAGGCCAGTCGAAAGGCTTTGTTAACAGGCCAATCGAAAGGTGTTGTTCATGCTAATCGAAGGACATGGTTAACATGCCTGTCGAAGCTGCCTTGACACAATGCTAAATCGAAGGATCCCTTGGCATACCAATTGAAAGGCTTGGCCCAGGGTGCCATACGAAAAGGTCATTCAGAATTCTAATCGAAGGGCTTTGACATAATGCCAATTGAAGTGCTTGTCCATAATGCCAATCGAAAGGCTCCTTCATAATACCAATCGAAGAGTCTTTCAGAATGCCAATCGAAGGCCTTGACATAATGCCAATCGAAGTACTTGTCCATAATGCCAATCGAAGTGCTTGTCCATGCCAATCGAAAGGCTCTTTCAGAATACCAATCGAAGGGTCTTTCAGAATGCCAATCGAAAGGTACTTAAAGCAACACTCAAAAATTTTATTTTTCCTTAGGCAAGGGTTTGTGATCAACCATGCAGGGGGGAGACTTTGGAAAACATGAGAGGGAAAATTTTGGGGTACAACACCGCTAATGTGTGAAGTGTGGAAATGTTTTTGTTTGTAAGCAAGCAATCATGAGCAATCTACCTACTCAAAAAGTCTTTGTCCTTTTCCTCCTCCTTTCGATAATGCTTATCTACCATTGATTGATAGGGTGTATTGTACCCCAAAATTTTCCATCTCATTTCTCAAGATTTTTCTCACAGGATTTCTACTAGGTCATGACTGCACAAGTTTCCATGGATCATATTAGGCTCTCAAGCATCAAATCAAAGAAGAGCAAGTTTGCTTTGATTCATAAGCTTTGAGTGGGTATTTGGTCCCCTTTGATCAAGCTTTGGTCTACAAGCTTCGATTGGGTATTTGGTCCCCTTAGATCAAGCTTTGATCCACAAAGCTTTGATTGGGCATTGGGTCCCCTTCGAGCAAGCTTTGGTCCACAAGCTTCATTTGGGCATATGCCCCCCTACAGGTTTGCTTCGATTCACCAACAGTAGCCCCCTACAAGTTTGCTTCGATTCACCAGCAGTAGCCCCCTACAAGTTTGCTTCAATTCACTAGTAGTAGCCCCCTACAGGTTTGCTTCGATCCACGAGGCAAATTCCTCCTCTGTGCTTGTTTTTGACCCACAAGGAAAAGACTTCCTTTGGGCGTGTCTTCAATCCACAAGGCAAGTGCCTCCTATGTGCTTGCTTTCGACCCACAAAGCAAAGGTTTCCTCTGGACTTGCTTTCAATCCAAAAGGAAAAGTATCCTTCAACTTGCCTTCAATCCACAAGGCAAAGGCTCCTTTAACTCACCTTTTATCCACAAGGAAAAGGCCTCTTCATGCCTGCCTTCGATTCACCAAGCATATGCTTCCTTTAGGCTTGCCTTAAATTCACAAGGCAAGAACTTCTTTCATGTGTGCTTCGATTCCCAAAGCAGTGACTTCCCTCATGCTAGCCTTGACTCCACCTCTGAACCCTTCAACATATAATTTCTACATTATAAACACCCATTGGTGGCCCATTTGAAGAACGCACAAGGGGTGCATGTGGTCCATTCGAAGGACACACAACGGTTAGAAACAAGTTTTGTTTTATCTTTTGGTGAGTCTGGCTCAAGATGCTTGCTGGCCAAAGTCCTACATGCTGCAAAACCCAAGCCTCCTGCATAATTTCATTTGAATGAGATGACCAAAACAAAGATTCGACAGGCCAGAAGGAAGTGTTCGATTGGGCTAGTTAGGTATTTTCATATCAGGCAACTAAGGTAAATATGGGCTCAATCGAAGAAGCTACAATAATGAAGCCTAGATCCATCGAAAGGAGCAATTTGGAGCCAATCGAAGAATAAGGCGTGGAGGCATTCGAAGGAGTCAGGGAGTCAAACATGTCCAGGTTCATCCCAAAACCCAAAAGGGTAGGAAATCATCAAAAAAGGTAACCCTTTTTAAGGCTGTCGATTCTTCCTTCAAAGCCTGATAAATGGTTGTCTCTTGCCATTTCCATTCACCACTACCCCTTATAAATACAGGGCTAAAGACACATTTCCATGGGGGGAAAAAACGAGAGAGAAAACCATTGAGACACAGAAACATTGCCACAGAAATATTTTTGCAAAGACGAAGTCATTGTCCATCGAAACACTTTGCTTATATACACGTTGCTTATACACACACGTTACAAAGTGGTCAAAATCAAAAATGACAGTGCAAGCTTTCTCGTTCCAAACAAACCTCACCACTCCATCCCTTAGGTTCCCCGAAAGGTGTCCAGATAATTCTTAAGGTGTGCAACACCTTGAATCACTGCCTCCAAACATCACCGGTTGGTAAGGGCTCTAAACTTTGAAACTGAATATGCATGCCATTTTGTTAACTCTAACTATTTGGTTCATGTTTAGAGACACCAGTAGTGTAGATTTAATGTGATACATGTAGGAATAAGATTGTGCCATCGAAGGGCATGATCTGAATTTGCCTTTCGAAGCTAATGATATAGGCAGTTTCAAGCCAAAACCACCGGAATTCGAATTCAAGGGGGTTCGAATTAGGGGAAGATTCGAATTAAGGGTAAAGACTTGGGTTCGATACCCAGGTCATGCGTCTTTATTTTTTCTAACATTTGTCCTGCAGATCCAGATCGAAAGGCAGCTTCCTTCCCTGGATCGAAAAACAGACATCCCTCCCTGGATCGAAAAATCACATCCCTCACTAGATCGAAAAACCACATCCTTCCCTAGATCGAAGGACAATCTCTATCACTGGATCGAAGGACCATTTGCATTTGTATTTTTATTTTTATTTTTGTTTTGTTCATTTCTATTATTAACCTTACTTTTTAAAACAACATTAAATAAAAAAATCACAAAGAAATTAGGTTTTAGTCTTTTTATCAAAATTAATTTCGTTAATTAATTATTAATTACTTAAATATTTTTTATAAATTAAAATTAAGTAGATTTAGATTTTTATTTTTCTATTATTAAATAAAAACAAACAAAAGACTTTTTCCTTATAGGATTTAGACGTATTCCAATTCACGCGCGTTATTTCCTTTCTTAATTTTTATTTTCATATTTTTTTGTATCTGCCTACTGGATGTAATAGATTTAACTAGGATATTTACTGCTTTATCCCCCTCATTTTTGGACATGTAATAATCCCCGTCCCCGAAGCCATGTAATAACATAGCTTTAATTTCCGCATTTTAAATTCCTGTACAGATATTAACTGTTAGATATATGTTAATAGGATGCATGATAAGACTAAAATGAACGTTAGCAAACCTAACATCAAAATAAATAACTGAAACACAATACAATTTCACATGCGCACCTCTAGGATACCCCACTTTGGTTGCCTTTGGAGAAATAGTCACAAATCTCGAAACGTGAGAGATGTTAGTGGCTACCCTCCGGTTTAAAAAGATCATAAGTCCCTCGATGACCCTGTCAACGTTGCCTTAGTAAAAATGATCTTAAAACCCTAGGGTAATTACTAAGATTTCTTGCCAAGTTGCCTTTGTGACTATAAATGTCTCGTCGAATGTCCCTCAAACATCCAACCGACTAGGGCTACCTACTCACTAATAGTAGGATAGAGCTGTCTAAAGGAAAGGAGGAAAAGAACGAATCTTTCGAGTAAAGTAGATAGTTCCTAGATGCTATGCTCAAAAACAAACTTTTTACACTTACACAAACCAATTTTTTTTAAAAAACTTTTCAAAATGCTTTATCAACAATCTTGAGTACAGATACAAGAGTTATCATGAAGAAAATAGCCGCACTAAAGCATTTTATAATACTTTTCATAAAACACACGAAAGCACAAAGTATTTCAAAATGAGCTAAGCATCTAAGAGACCATAGATAACTACGGATGAAAAGGATACTAACACCTTCCCTTTCCATAATCTACCCCCTTACTCAAAAATAATCTCGAAAGGTCTTTTTCAGTTCTTTTCACCCTTTCCTGTGTTGGGTAAAAGAAAAGTCAGTGGCGACTCTTACTTACCACAACATTTATGAATACAAACGCAAAACCAATATAACAGTTGGTTCTGCCACCGTATCATAGAACTAGCAACTCTACTGGGGAAATAGTAAAAGTGGGGTTACCTTAGAGTTTAGTTCATTCTTTATTTGCTTTACATGGTGTGTTTTGTTTACTTTACCTTTGAGGGTTTGTTTGGGTTTACTTGCAAAGATCCAACACCCGGATCTGGGGCACCTTTTAGGTAACTAACAATGGATCGTGGGGACTGTGCAGGGTATACCGACACGGTTGAAATGATAGCTACATTGGTGTGAAACATTTGTTTGTATCGGTAGCCCTTGAGTAGTCAAGGAGAATACGGAGCCGCTGTGTGGTGTCATGAAGCACCAACTGACCTTAGAACCTTTAATAGAACAACTTGACCATTAGGAAGTAGTGAGATAGCCGGCTTTGGTGCAGTCCAAAGTTTGTTGATACTCAATACTACACTCATTTAGATCATACTTCTGGGATATTTCAGTCGCCATTAAAGAGGCTTGCGCTGAAACAATGTCTGGTGAAGAAAGATCAGTGATATTGAGATTCCCTAGAACCCGGCTACTTTCTAGGACAGGTTGAACCAACTAAACTTCAATAGGATACTTACCTATGGAATCCATGCAAGCCTAAACCTAAGGACTTGTTTATATTCTTGTATATATATTTGTTTATACATAACATTATACCATCATAACATGGCATGTCACACTAACCATTTCATGGAATTTTAGGACTTATCTTTGTGTCTATTTTGTAGGATATGGCTCCCATTTGCAGAAATACTATCCAAGTCAACCTCGTAAGGGTGCCTCCTCAACTCAAAGAGTTGGCATCAAGGGTTCCTGAGAATTCTCCATTCACTAAAAGACATGGTCGACTCCTCAATTTGGTCACCTTAAGCCCTGATGAAGACATGGTGAAAGTTCTCTTTCAGTTCTTTGACCCTGTACATCATTGCTTCACATTTCCCGATTACCAGTTAGTGCCTACTATGGAAGAGTTTTCTTAGTTATTGGGAGTGCCTATTCTTAATAAATTACCATTCAACGGTATGGAAAGAGATCCAAATCTTGAGGAGATTGCTCAAGCCCTGTATTTACAATAGCCCGACGTTGTGACTAATTGGGAAACAAGAAACAGTGTCAAAGGTTTTCTATCCAAGTTCTTGTTTGAGAAAGCTCACTATTTTTGGGATACTTTGGACTTACAAGCCTTTGAAGAGGTGTTGGCCCTTCTCATATATGGGATGATACTGTTCCCTAATTCGGACCAACTCATAGACGTGAATGCCATCAAAGTTTTCATGTCTCATAACCTGGTGCCTACTTTACTTGGAGACATCATGCACTCTTTCCACACTCGCACCGTAAAGAGAAGAGGGACCCTTATGTTTTGCACTCCTCTGTTAGCTAGGTGGTTTATTTCGCACCTACCTCGATCCATGTTGAAAAATGAGCAAGGCATGAGGTGGTCTAATAGGTTGATGCACTCACGCATTCGAATATTCACTGGTTTCCCCGATCTGTGAAAGACATTACCATTATTGATCACTGTGGGGAATTCACTAATGTCCCTCTCCTAGGCATTAGGGGGGGATCACTTATAACCCTTGTTTGGTGTTGCAACAGTTTGGGTATGCTAGGAGGGATGGTCCTCATGATGCACTGGTTCAGGGAATTGCATTTGAATATGAGAATCATGTCCAATGGTACCGTCAGAGGTCCATTCGAGCATGGGGTATGGTGAACATAGTGGATAGCAAGACATTGGGACATAGTAACTCCATACCTTTGGAGCCTTATCTTAAGTGGGTGTAAGCACGCGCTCAAAATCTTATGATGCCTTACCCCGCCATTCTACCTATCATCATGGAACCCATTGCTGAGACAGATGTACCTCATACTATTCTCCATCCTCACATGCTGACTACTCTTGAGGAATTGCAAAGATCTTGGATTTAACTCAAAGAGGAATGAGACACCTTTGAAACTCAGATCTATGCAAGCGAGAAGAAGGTTTTAGAGCTTAGAAGACAAATACATGAAGAACATAGTTTGAATGCCCACATTGCACCAAAGAGGATGCACTCATGGGAAGCTTGAGTCTGGTTTGATTTAGGAGTTTTGTTTTATCTTTGTTTTTTTCCATTGTAAGCCCAAGAGGCATCATTATAATCATTTAAACTTATGAATGCAATTAATGTTTGTTCTCTCTTTGTCTAAGAAAATCTAAATCTTAAAAGTCCTTAAAAACATTACATAAACATTATCATGCATAGCATTACATTAAGCAGGTATTCCGAGATAAGTTTCCTATTCTTTTTGCTGTTTATTTCAGCAAAAGAAATGGCTCTTGAACAAACAGTTAAGGATCTTCAAGTTCAGAATGCTCAATTCCAACAAATGTTCCTAGCTCAGGCCAAGGGATAAGAAGATCTGAAAGCTCTCACCGTCAAAGAGAAGACCAAGAAGGAAAAGAAACCAGCTGGTGTCTTGAATTTTGGAAGAAGATTTAGAGGACCGGCTAAGCGAACTCTAGATTTTCAACCCCATCAAACGAGAGGGACAACCAAGAAGAAAAACCAAAAGAAGAAAAAAACAACCCTGGGACTGATGAGGAAGATGCTGACTACTATGAGGAACAATATCCTCCTACTAATGATAAATACAAACAGCTGGAGGATCGTCTCAATGCTATGAGGATTCAGAGGGTACCCGGGCTGGATTTTGAAGAGCTAGGAATGGTCTCAGGGGTGGTCATCCCGTAGAAATTCAAGGTCCCCACATTTGCTAAGTATGACGACTCCTCATGTCCTAAGCTGCACTTAAGGTCATATGTCAGAAAGATTCAACCCCACACTACTGATAGGAATCTGTGGATACATTTCTTCCAGGAAAGTTTGTCAGGGACGCAGTTGGAATGGTTCTATCAGCTGAAGGGAACCAATATCTGCAATAAGGAAGATTTGGCTGTTGCTTTCTCCAATCAGTACCAATATAATACTGACCTTGCTCCAACTCGTACACAATTAAAAAGTTTGTCTATGGGTTCTGGCGAAGGTTTCAAAGATTATTCCCAAAAGTGGAGGGATCTTGCAGGAAGAGTCCAGACTCCTCTATATGATAGAGAGTTGGTAGACATGTTCTTGGGCAAGTTGTCTGGTCCATTCTTCAACCATTTGATTGGAAGCTCTTCAGCTAGGTTTACTGAGCTGATCTTGACTGGTGAGCAAGTAGAAGCTGATATTAAGAGTGGTAAGATCCAGAGGGATGCATCCTCCAGTACAGTAAAGAAACCATTCTCGGGGAAGAAGGAGGTCAGTGATGCTTATGGCCATATGTTTTATCCCAAAATTTGCCCTCTCATTTTATCAAAATTTCTCATCACAAGGCTCTTTTGAACTCAAGACAAAGCTAGGGTTTGCTCTGCTCAAGATATCTCCTTGCACTGTTGACCTAAATTAGGGTTTGAGTGTGCACAAGGAATTTTGGACTTATAATGCTCAATATGACTTTCATACTTCATGTTGGACCTACAAGATTGCGCATACCAAGTTTCAAGCCTTGAATCAAATTTTTGCCCAGTCAATTGGACAGTTGACCTAGAAATCAACTGTATTGGGAAAAAGTCAAATGCGGCCAATTTACAGTCAAACCTCATAAATTTTGATCCACATCAACATTATAGACGCATATGAACCATTTGATCAAGTTTTGACCATAACTCCTCAAGAAATTTGATCAGATCATCAAAAGGGCAAAATGGTCATTTTTAGGGTTTTGACTGCAGAAGGGCAATTTCTGACTTTTCACCTAGCCAATGGAAAATTGGGTTCAAGCATGGGCTCAAGGACTCAATGGAATCATCTTGACCTATTCACAAGGTTCAAAAGATCTCAATTGCATTGGATTGACAGATGAATTTTTTCAGTCAACTGATCAAAATCTGACTGTACACAAAAAAGTCAAACTTTGACTTTTTGGTCAAAATCAAGTGCCAAGGGTCATTTTTCATCAATATGTGTCAAAATATGAAACGTGTTCATGAAGAAACCTAATTTTGCAAATTTGGGTTTAAGATTGAAAAAATTTCATAACTTAGAATTTTTCTAAGTTATGAAATTTTCTTAATTCCTCCCAACTTTGCCCAACATTTTCACCATGATTAAATTAGATTCAAACAAAACTTCCAACATGAAAGTTGTAGTCCTCCACAAAATCTACAACTATTCACAAAGTTTTCTCAAAAGAAGCTTGGATCTCAAGTTATGATTTTTGGAACAAGGGTCCATGAAACTTTTAACTTAGTGAAATTTTGCCCTAGTTTAGGCAGGATTTTGACCTATCTTCATGGAAATTTTTCACCTAGTTACACTTGGAATCTCAAAATTCATTTAAAATATGGATTTTATAGCATGTTACAAGCTTTCCAAAATGTCCAAGAACTCTCCAAAATCATTTATGGTTAGGGAGAATCGAAGGTTTGAATTTGGAAAAAACTCACTTTTGATCCATGGCATTTTCATGTTGATACAAGTTGCAATTTTTGTCCAGCTTCATTTGTACTTGATTAAAGGTACCTAAACCCTTTCATACTCAATAATTAAATGCAAATCCATTGGTTTGAAGCTTTGTTCTGATCATTAGAGGATTACACAATAGATTAATCCAAAAATAGCAAAAAGGCAACATTGCCATTTTTGTCAAAATTTGCTTTATGTCAAATTGCATCCTTGAGCCTTGAACCAAATCTTGTACAGCAAACCAAATCCACAAAACTAGGGCCAAGCTCACACAATTTATATAGGGTTAGAGCTAGCCTGTACAGGCCTTCTCTTTGTCACTTCTCATTTTTGCTTCATAACCAAGAAACTTGCAAAAGAGCCACAACTTGCATATCTGATATAACCAACTCTTGCAAGCATTTGAGACAAGTTTTGAACATTGCCTTGAGTCATAAACACAAGCCCTCCATCCCTCAAACACTCTTAAACACCCAAATCACATTCTTCTTGCAAAATAGGGCACTCCCTGCAGTTTCACTTCCATCACACAAACCACTCGTGCGTTTTGCCCCAAACCTGTTCAAACACATTCCATGTAACCTATCCAAGCTATCCCAACCATTGTACAGTGACTATAACTCCATTTGCAAGCTTCACCATTTCTGTTTTAAGCTTGTGCAGGTTGAGTTCTACAAGCTTGCTCAAGCAAGTCCAAAGCAAACTAGGCATTGGGGAAGGTCAGAGGAAGTTCAGGCAAGCTCCTAAGCACTTCAGGTCTCACTGAAAAGCTACACATTGCCATACACGAGTTCATCTGAAACAGGTATTTGTCAACTTTCTATCTCTCTATTTAGGAATCATTAGGCTTAGGTTTGTGAATAAAAAATGTAGTACTCATAGCCCTGAAGCTGTACATATGCTTAGATTTCATTTAAGTTAAACGTGTCAAGAGAATTTGATTCATGAACTTCCTGAAAAAAGTTAGGTTAGAAATTAGGGCCAGAGAAATTCTCTCTGGTCTTTGAGAGTTAGATTAAGTTCTTATATGGTTGAAATCGTCTTGAAAAATGTTATAACTTTGGTGTTATGAGTTTTTGCATTAGAGCACGTATGCAGGATTTCCAGATTTTGTACAGGCGCGCGTGTTTTGTTTGAAACAAAGGTTGAAGATGAAGTTAAATGGGTTGGGCTGGCTTGTTTCTGTTTTTGGCACCCCCTGCATTGCTGACTGCACCCCCTGGCCCATTTGTTTTATATTTTCATATTATTTTCATTTCTTTTTATTTCTGATTTCATTTTTTTTTCAAATATAAAAAATTACTAAAAATATTTTCCTTAAATTTTCACATTTTTATTATTTATTTTATTTTATTTTGACATAATATTTAGTTTATTAGGTTTACTATATTTTATTTTCTCAAATAAAAAACTTGTAAATAATATATAAAAATATTTTATTTTTATTTTTATTTTTAGTATTTGTATACTTAAATAATATTTTCTCATATATTATTATTTTCTAAACAAATGGTATATACTTTTATTTTTTATTATTTACTTGTACATAAATAAATAATATAATTAATAAATATATCTTCTTAAAACCAAATTTAGGGTTTTTTTACCCTTAACAAAAATAACTTTTTTTTTATTATTTTCTTTTTAATACATTAAATATCATGTTTTTATACACATAAAAATAAAAAAAACATTTTTGCATACTTATAATATTTCGCATATTCATACTTAATTTGTTTATTTAAATATTGTTTATTCGTTATTTGATACAAAGGAATTCAATTTGGATGTAATAGTAAATCTTAGGGTTTTATTTACTTGCAAATATTCCCCATTCAAAAATGTATCCCCCTCCCCATATCAATGTTGTAATAGCTTAGGTTTATTTTACGCATTTTATGCTTTCAAATATGCCATGTTAGAGATTAGGGTTTGTATGCAAATGTCCAAAATCAAAACAAATAGCTTGACTAATACAAAGACAAAAAGCATGTAAATTGACAACACAATGCACACATGCACCACTAGGGTTTCATCCACTTGTTGCCTTGAAAATGGCCATGTTATGCATGTTGAGTATCTTGGCAAAACAAAAACAAAACAAAAGATCATAGTCCCTCGATGATGCTATCTTGGTTGCCTATACAAAAATGATCTAGTCCCTCAAAAATTTGCTAAATATACTTAGCATAATTGCTATCATGGTCAATACGATGACCCGCTCCTGTCCCGTTTAACATCCAAATACAAGGTTGTTTATCAAATCAAATCGTATCGGTCTATGTTGTACAGTTCCCTCACAGTTTATTGATACTTACCTAAAAGGTTTCCCCCAGATCCGAGTTAGGATCTATAGTAACTCCAATACAAAGCCCTCAAAAGTAAAGCAATCAAATCAAACAATAGAAGCAATATGATGAACTAATCCTAAGGTATACTCCACTTATTTATTTCCCCAGCAGAGTCGCCAGTTCTGTGATACGGTGGCAGAACCGGAACTTGTTTTAGGAAAAATGATGGTTTGTGTTTTGCGTTTGTGTTTGCAAAATGTCGCGGTAAGTAAGAGTCTCCACCGACTTTTATTTTATCCAACTGGAAAGGAAAAAAGCATAGAAAAATTCCTTTTTCGATATTTTGAGTACGGGGGGTAGATTATAGAAAGGGAAGGTATTAGTACCCTTTCTATCCATGGTTTTCCATGGGCTCTTAGGTACTTGCTCATCATTTTAAAATTGCTTCCGTGTTTGTGTGATTTGAAATTTTTTGTTTTAATTCGATTTAACCCTTGCTTCTGTCTTCAAGAGTGTTACGAAGTCGTTTTGAAAACTTTGTTTGAAAAAGTGTAAGTGTGGAAAAGTTTGTTGTTGAGCAAGTACCTATTAGCATCTACTTACTCGAAAAAAGAATGTTTTTGTTCTTGCTTCCTTTAGATAGTGCTATCCCACTATTAGTGAGTAGGTAGCACCATTGTTGGAGTTTGTAAGGGTCAATTCGAAAGGGACGTACGATCACTAAAGCAATGCTAGGACGTCTTAGTAATAACTCTAATGTCTTAAGATCATATTCGAGGCAACAATTCCGAGGCAACCTTTCTGAATGGGACATTTGATCTTTTAGACAAGAGAGCGACCACTAAAATATCCTATACTCAATGATCATTTACCGAAGGCAACCGAAGTGATAGTATACCCTAGGAGTGCGCATGTGCGAGTGATTCAATTTTAAGTTATTATCTTTGCACATTTAGAGTTTGCTAACTGTTTTAAAATTTACATACAGTCTTGTCATGCAACCCTATTACCATACATCTAACAGTTTAATATTTGCGGAAATTAAAATGCGGAAAGTAAAGCTACGCTATCACAAGGCTTCAGGTATTAATTACATAGCCAAAAAACCCGCTAAAATGATAAATAAATGAAACAAGTCCTAATTAATCTATTACATCCTGTGAGCAATTACATCAATATTGAAAAATAAAATAAACGTGCGCGAATAGAAAGCGAAAGGAAATTAGGGTTTTTACCCCGTCTAACCTAATTAAAAGAAGAAATTTTTTTGGTTGTTTTTTATTATTTTAAGAAAATAAGGTTTTAAATTAACTATGTACAAACTTAATTACTAATTAAATTAAATTAATAAAAACTAATTAAATTTGACCTATTTTTGTATTTTTGTGATTTTTTGAGAAAATAAAATAAAAATTAAATTAGACAAAAACCATAGTTTCTAATTTACTTTAATGTATTTATAAAAAGAATTAAAGTTATCTAATAAATTAAATTAACTAACTAAATTATTTTTTTATAAAAATAAAAACCTAAATCTACTTTTGATGAAAAATTGATTTTAAGATTTTATTGTCAAAAAGAATTAATTTTTGGTGTTAGTAAAAATAATTTAAATAATTAAATAAAGAAAATATAAAAGAAAAGAAAAAGAGAATGGACCTGTAATCAGCAAATTGGGGGTGTGTCAATAGCAATTCTGGGCCCAAAAGAAACTGATCCACGTTGACTTTCCAAGATTCCATGTTGTGCATTGACCAGGGTGCATCATGGTCCCTCATGTAATGGCCTTCAGATCTGGCCTCCTAGAGATCTTAGTTGTTGATCCTTGAGGACTCATGGTGGGCCTCATACCTGTGTGCACGCTTGATCATACAAATGAAAATAACATGAAATATATGGGGGACCTGGGATTCGAACCCAGGTCCTATGGCCTTTTCAACCAGCCTCATTACCAACTGAGCTATGTGCGCGTGTTGTACATGAAATAATAATAAACAATAATATGTAATAATGTGGGTTAGTGGGGGACAAACAAAAACATGCGCGCCAGAATTAAAATGGTCAAATGGGAGAGTGCCACGCCAGCGTCCCCAACCTCTCTCAATTGATAAAAGTCATAGACTTTTACCTACGGAAAAATCTCCATCACTAGAGCTCCTGCACATTGCAAAATCACATACATGCATGATAAATGAATTCTAATGTTGTGGACCAATTCGTCTTGGCCTGCTGAGCATCATGGTGCCCTTCTTGTGGACCAATTTTGCCTGTATAGAAAGATCCTAAAATGAGACAAAGAACCCTAGCCATGGTGGATTTCAATACAACTAACAAAAATGCAATTAATTATCACCATGAGCTTGCAAACACATTAGGGTTTCAAAATATGCTATTGAAACATGATGAGGATGCAAGAATAACAAGATTCAATTTTGGAAATAAGGGCAAACCGTGGGGGTCGTGGAACCAGATTCTGGGCACTAGAATGCTTGTTTCTGATTGGTATAGGTTCCTTGCACTCCCAGGAAGCGAATGAGATGGCTTGGGAGTCTTGTAACCGCCTGGAAGTATGAAATTAAGTCAACACTTTTTGGCGATTTTTTCAAGTTTTTTTCTTCCTCTCCACGCCTCGAAAACCTTGTATTTTTTGTCTGCAATTGTCCACTATATACCACTGATTGAATTAGGGTTACAAATATGCCTTCAATCTTTGTAAATTATGATTCTTGATATTGATTTTATTTCCATGAAAGTCTTTCCAAAAATAGGCAAAAATCAATATTTTTATGCACATTTATGCCTTGCATGATTTGATTCACTTGCTAGCTGTATATGAGACCTGAAATGTGCACAAAATCTTAAGGTTTGAATGGTTTGGATATTTTCATGATTTATTTTGATTTAAATTGATTTAATTGAAATAAAAAATCAAAATAAATATAAAAAATAAGATAAAGACAAGTGGAAAGAGCTAGGGCTCGTGGACCATGTTACAGACTTAAACCAAGTACAAAAAGTTAGGCCCATTTGACAAAAATTGCAATTTGAGGCACTTTTGACTTTTGACAATTTTGCAAAAAAGGTCAACTTTACTAATGCATAACTTCCTCAATTTTGACTCTATGAGGGTGTTCTTAGACTTTTTAGAAAGCTTGAGATGTCCTCTAAGCAACCATTATCGTATCATCTCAATTGAGTCTTCCATGTTCATGTATGAAGCTTTGACAAAAAATGTGTTTTTGTTGACTTTTCAAAATGACCTATAATGTCCAAATTCATAACTTCTTGTGAGTGCATATTTTGAACTTGGGAGCTGAAGATGGATTGTATAGAATTTCATCCTATTAAAAATGAGCTTTGGATGGGTCATTTATCATAAAGTATGAGAAAGTTATGATTGGTCAAAGTTGAGTTGACTTATCCTACAAAACCCTAATTTAGCAACTTTTGGATTTTGATGAGTTGTGAGCAATCCTTGATGAATCATGATCAACCCTTGATAAAATGATGAATAATACTTCAAAATGATAATTTTGACCAAAAATATTGAAGTTTGACTGTATGTGGGCCACAATTGACTTTTTCCCTAGCACAGTCGATTTGCAGGCCTTTGAGCAATTGACTGAGCAAACTCTCTTTGTAGGGCTTGAAACTTGACATGGATGATCTTGAGAACATATTAGGACAATGGTGAGAATTTGGGGTCCCTTGGACTCAAGTATCTTGATGCAACATGAAACCCTAATTTGAGGTAGACGGCCTTAGGAGAGAGCTTGTCTGGTCAACCCTTGGACTTCCTTGAGCAATTTGAAGACCTCACTTGAGATGTATTGAGAAATATGAGAGGGAAAATTTTGGGGTACAACAGTAATACAACCTCATGAAGACCCGGTTGAGATAGTAAACTTGGGTACTGAAAAGGATAAGAAGGAAGTCAAGATAGGTGCCGATTTGGAGCATAGTGTCAAAAGGCGGTTAATTCAGGTGTTACATGATTACGTTGAGATCTTTGCCTGAACATACGAAGACATGATGGGACTTGACACTGATATTGTGGTTCATCGCCTACCAACAAAAGAAGACTTCCCTCCAGTGAAATAGAAGGTTCGTCGTATGCGCCCTGAGATGTCAGAAAAGATCAAGTCTGAAGTCATGAAACAGTTCAACATCAGTTTCTTAGTTGTTACATCTTATCCATAATGGGTTGCTAATGTTGTTTCGGTGCCTAAGAAGGATGGTAAAGTACGTATGTGTATGGATTACAGAGACCTGAATAGGGAAATCCCCAAGGATGACTTTCGGATTCCCCATATTAACGTCCTGGTTAACAACACCACACAACATAAGGTATTCTCCTTCATGGATGGTTTCTCTGGATACAATCAGATCAAAATGTCACCTGAGGACATGGAGAAAACAACCTTCATTACGTAGTGGGGAATTTTCTGCTACAAAGTTATTCCATTTGGGTTAAAGAACATTGGGGCAACCTATCAGTGTGCCATGGTAGCTTTGTTTCATGATATGATCCATCACGAGATAGATATCTATGTTGATGATATGATAGTCAGGTCTCAGACTGAAGAGGAGCACCTCAATCACCTGCAGAAGCTGTTTGAAAGGCTGAAAAAGTAAAAACTTAGACTGAACCCGAATAAGTGCACCTTCGAAGTAAGATCCGATAAGCTCTTAGGCTTCGTTGTCAGCGGCAAAGGTATTGAAGTAGACCCTGCAAAGGTTAAATCTATACAAGAAATGCCAACTCCTCACACTGAGAAGGAGTTTAATGGATTCTTGGGACGTCTAAATTACATTGCCAGATTCATTTCCCATTTAACCGCTACTTGTGAGCCAATCTTCAAATTACTGAAGAAAGATCAAGCAGTGGAGTGGAATGATGATTGCTAGACTACCTTTGACAAAATCAAAGAATATCTTCAAGAACCTCCAATTTTGATGTTGCCGGTTGAAGGAAGACCTCTGATCATGTACTTAATAGTATTAAAGAACTCAATGGGGTGTGTGCGGGGGAAGCATGACGAGTCTGGTCGAAAAGAGCATGCGATATACTACATTGGAAAAAATTTTACCGACTGTGAAACAAGATAATCACTGCTCGAGAAAACTTACTACACTTTGCCATGGGATACTCGTCGACTAAGACAGTATATGCAGACTCACACTGCCTTATTGATATCTAAAATGGATCATATCAAATACATCTTTGAGAAGCCCGCTCTCTCAGGAAGAATAGTAAGATGGCGAATGATCCTGACCGAATATGATATTCAATATACAACCGAAAATGAAATTAAGGGAAGTGTATTAGCTGATCATTTAGCTCATTAGGATGTGGACGACTACCAATCCATGAATTTTGAGTTCCCAGATGAAAACATCATGTTAGTAACTGATTGTGAAGAACCTGGACTGGATGAAGGACCTGAAAGAGGATCCCAATGGACTATTATTTTTAATGGAAATTCTAACGCACTTGGCAATGGCATCAGGGTCGTGATCATATCTCCCGAGGGATGTCATACTCCTTTAATTGCCAGACTGTGTTTCAATTGTACCAACAATATGGCTGAATATGAAGCATGCATTATGGGTCTCAAAGCTTCTATCGATTTGAGGATCAAATTCTTGAGTGTATTTGAAGACTCGGCCATAGTAACCAGTCAAATCAAAGGAGAATGGGACACGAAGCATCCTAATATCATCCCTTATCGAGAGCATGTGTTAACACTAATTCCATACTTTGAAGAAGTTACCTTTGAGCATTTTCCATGAGAGGAAAATCAACTAGCAGACATGCTAGCTACTATGTCATCCATGTTCAAGGTCAGGTGGGATAACGAAGCTCCTCAGATCACTATTGAGAGAATGGACGAACCCGCATACTGTTACGAGGTGGATATTGAAGAAGTAGTGGACAAGCCTTGGTTCCATGAAGTCAAAAGATACCTTGAAGCCCAAGAGTACCATGAGGGGGCTTCAGAAAATGATAAGAAGTTCCTAAGAAGGTTCTCTGCCAAGTTATTCCTCAGTAACGGAATCTTTTACAAATGTAACCACGATTCTACTTTACGTTGGTGTGTGAACAAGAGTGAAGCACATAAGATCATGTCAGATTTGCACAAAGGTACCTTCGGAACCCATTCTAGTAGGAACACAATGGCTAAAAATATCCTACGGGCAGGATACTATTGGTCCACTATGGAAGCGGATTATTATCAACATTCACAAACTTTTCACAAATGTCAGATCTATGTTGATGAAGTACATAAGCCTCTGGTTCCTCTAAACGTCTTGACAGCTCCCTGACCATTCGCAATGTGGGATATCAACATGATTGGAGAGATTAGACCTACAACTTATAATTGGCACTGCTTCATTCTCTTCGCCATTGATTACTTCACAAAGTGGGTCGAGGCGGCTCCATTTTCTTCTGTTATTAAGAACGTTGTGGCCTAATTCATCAAACATAACCTTATCTGTCGGTACGACAATCCAGAAAGAATCCTTACAAATAATGGTACCAATCTCAATAATATTATGATCACCGAGCTTTGCACGCAATTCAAGATCCATCATCATAACTCTTCTCCTTACTGGCCGAAGATGAATGGCACTGTAGAAGCTTCTAATAAAAATATCAAAAAGATCATACAAAAGATGACGATGACATACAAATACTGGCATGAGATGTTACCATTTACTCTTCATGGTTACCGTACCACGGTGCACACATCAACACGGGCAACTCATTTCTCTTTGATATACGGTATGGAAGTTGTCCTACCCATCAAAGTCCAGATCCCTTCCTTTAGGATCATGAAGGATGCAGGTTTGAATGAAGATGATTGGGTTCAGAATCGACTTGATCAATTAAACCTGATTGATGAGATGAGGCTCACGGCTGTCTTCTATGGTCAGATGTATCAAAAACATATGATTAAAGCTTTTAACCAGAAGGTCAGACGTCAGGTATATCAGGCTGGTGAACTAGTAATCAAGCGCATCATACTGTCGCAAGGTGATCCCAGGGGCAAATGGACTCCTACATACGAAGGACCCTTTGTGATCAAGAGCATATTTTCTGGTGGAGCCATGATCTTAACCATTATGGATGGTGACGACCTTCCGCACCCTGTAAACGTGGACATAGTTAAAAGATATTGCGCGTGAAGAAAGACCCGCTAGGTTGACTGGCTTAGGAAAAATAAGGGCATCCTGGTGAACCAAAGAGGTTCGAGAAAAAATTATGGATATACATATGAAAAAATCTGAAAAGGCGACTTGGGCAAAAAAGGGTATCCCGGTGGACTGAAAATCATAAAGGGCGGTCCAGGAAAAAAATAGGTATTTAAAGTGTATAACTATGTCCCGTTGGATCACCTTACAGCCAATTTTCGGTAACAACTACCAACCTCAAGTGGTACTAATCAATCCAGTCAGCTTCGGACAAGCAGCAAAAGAGATGAGACGCTCAAAGACATAAAGGAAATAGTAGAATGGAAACCCATTGGGATCATTTCACATAGCTGTTTTTCTTTGTATAGTTTTCATTCTTACGACGACATTCTCTTACTAGGATGTTCGTCTCCTTGTACAAAAAAAGCTTCTTCAAAGTAATACAAAACTATCTCTTTGAAAGTGCAAAACTATTTGTCTTTTATTTTTTCTGTTTTGTTTGCGAAAATTTCCAGTAATTATTTTTGAACATATGCATTTGAATGTGATTACCGTTTACAAATACACACATAAAAAAGCAGAAAGACAACTACTAATGGCTTTAAGAAACGGGACAATGTCTAAAGGCCATCCACAAAATCCCCGCAGATACTTTCTTTAGCAGGTATAGAGGCAGGGGAATCCTACTATAAAGTCACTTCCAATCCTTAGTATACAGCCTAATGATGTCAGGTTCTCTTATATCCCCGGCAGAGCGAGAATCCCCAATTACTTCCCCGACATCTTAAAGAATTCCCTGACCTGGTTCACAAGCTTTTCAGGATTCCTCAGCAGGATTTCATAAAAATCCTCAAGCAGTTCATGGAGTTTCCCTTTCTCAACAGAGTTTATGTCTCTAACAATGGAAATCCATCTCCCAGCATCTCAACTTCAACAAAATTTGAAAAGACTTACACTCTTCATCCCCAGCAACGATCAGAGATTTATTTTCCTTGGTTCAATAATACAGCAATAGAACGACTGACACGTTCATACATTGCATTCATACACCATTTTACAAGCGTCATAGCATATGCAGCACGAGTTCATATATCACAATCTCATTTATTTTGAGAGCATCATCTGCACTTCATGCATCATGATATTGCATGCATCTAATTCTTTAACATTTTTAGGAAAGATCGACAGATGAATATCGTCAACAATTTTCAAAAGTTCCAGATTAATACCTGAAACAAGACACGACAACTATCTGTGGACGACTGATTGTAGATTCATACTTGGAACCAGATAGGAAAACTATCTACATGAACAGATTGAAGATTAACACCCAAAACCAGACGGGAAAACTATCTTCCTTTCTCTTAGGTCAGCGATTAATACCTGAAACCAGACAGGACAACTATCTCAATGACTAACAAAAGCAAGTTCCATATTAATACCTAAAACAAGACAGGACAAATATCTGGAACCAGACAGGAAAACTATCTACATGAGAAAATTGAAGATTAACCCCCGAAACACGACGGGAAAACTATATTTTCTTTCTCTTAGGTCAGAGATTAATTCCTGAAACCAAACAGGGCAGCTATCTCAAACGACCAAAAAAAGTAAGCTCCAGATTAATACCTGAAACAAGATAAGACAACTATTTGTGGACGACTGATTGAAGATTAATACCTACAACTAGACAGTACAACTATCTACATGAGCAGATCGAAGATTAACTCCAGAAACAAGACGGGAAAACTATCTTTGTTTCTCTTAGGTCAGAGATTAATTCCTGAAACTGGACATGGCAACTATCTCAAACGACCGACAAAAGTAAGTTCCATATTAATAACTGAAACAAGACAGGACAACTATCTGTGGATGACTGATTGTAGATTAATACCTAAGACAAGACAGGACAACTATCTGTGAATAGTTGATTGTAGATCAATTCTCGAAACAAGACAGGGTGACTATCTATACGACCAGATGAAGCAATCTTACATGGGTTCCTTCCCTCCATATGTAGATTTACAAGGGCTCATCCTGAAGCAATCTTACATGGATTCCTTCTCTCCATATGCAGTCTAACATGGGCTCATCCTGAAGCAATCTTACACGGATTCCTTCTCAATTTCCAGATGCAGTCTAACACGGACTCATCCCGAAGTGGCCCTACACAGGCTCCTTCTCATATATTTCTAGATGAAGTTTGACATAGACTCATCCTGAAGTAGCCCTACACAGGCTCCTTCTAATACATTTCCAGTCCAGAGATAACTCCTCAGTAGAGCCATGGATAACTAAATCTCCTAGACTCTATTCCCCACAGAGTTTTCCTCAAGCAGGAGAACAACCAAAGTCAACTTTCCCCAGCGGAGTTCTCCTCAGACAAAAGGAGCAGGAATCCCCATAAAGAAACTTCTTACAAAGTTAGCATCTACTTTGGATGGCATCTTTAAGCCCATCTCTGACAACTCTCAATCATCTTCTCCAAGTGGCATCTTTAAGCCCACTCCCTACACAATAAACCATCACATCATGCAAGTGCAAATTTCTGGGCACTCTAGTGTTCAATCATCTTTCACCTTCAAGTCACGAAAGTCAAACTCGCCAATCTAAATCTTCAGGTTTAATAAGATTGAACAGGGGCAGCTATTGTACCCCAAAATTTTCCCTCTCATTTCTCAAGATTTTTCTCATAAGGTTTCTACTGGATCAAGACTGCACAAGTTTCCATGGATCATATTGGGCTCTCAAGCATCAAATCAAAGAAGAGCAAGTTTTCTTTGATTCATAAGCTTCGATTCGGTATTTTGTCCCCTTCGATCAAGCTTTGGTCCCCTTCGATCAAGCTTTGGTCCATAAAGCTTTGATTGGACATTGTGTCCCCTTAGAACAAGCTTTGGTCCACAAGCATCATTTGGGAATATGCCCCCCTACAGGTTTGCTTCAATTCACCAGCAGTAGACCCCTACAAGTTTGCTTTGATTCACCAGTAGTAGCCCCCTACAAGTTTGCTTCGATTCACCAGCAGTAGCCCTCTACAGGTTTGCTTCAATCCACAAGGCAAGTGCCTCCTCTGTGCTTTCTTTTGACCCACAAGGAAAAGACTTCCTATGGGCTTGCCTTCAATCCACAAGGCAAGTGCCTCCTCTGTTCTTGCTTTCAACCCATAAGAAAAAATTTTCCTATGGACTTGCTTTCAATCCACAAGGCAAAGGCTCCTTCAACTTGCCTTCAATCCACAAGGCAAAGGCTCCTTCATCTCACCTTCGATCCACAAGGCAAAGGCCTCTTCATGCTTGCCTTCGATTCACCGGGCAAATGCTTCCTTCAGGCTTGCCTTCAATTAACAAGGCAAGAACTTCTTTCATGCGTGCTTCGATTCCCAAAGCAGTGACTTTTCTCATGATAGCCTTGACTCCACCTCTGAACCCTTCAACACATAATTTCTACATTATGAACACCCATTGGTGTCCCATTCGAAGAACGCACAAGGGGTGCATGTGGTCCATTCGAAGGACACACAACTGTTGGAAACAAATTTTGTTTTGTCTTTTGATGAGTCTAGTTCAATATGCTTGCTGGCCAAAGTCCTACATGCTGCCAAGCCCAAGACTCTTACATAATTATATTCGAAGGAGACGACCAAACCAAAGCTTCGACAGGCCAGAAGGAAGTGTTCGATTGGGCTAGTTGGGTATTTTCAGATCAGGCAGCTAAGGAAAATATGGGCTCAATCAAAGAAGCCACAATAATGAACACTAGAGCTATCGAAAGGAGAAATTCGGAGCCAATCGAAGAACAAGGATTGCATGCATTCGAAGGATTCAGGGAGTGAAACATGTCTAGGTTCATCCAAAAACCCAAAAGGGTAGGAAATCATCAAAAAAGGAAACCCTTTTTAAGGTTGTCGATTCTGCCTTCAAAGCCTGATTAATGGTTGTCTTTTGACATTTCCATTCACCAATATCCCCTATAAATACAGGGATAAAGACACATTTCTAGGGAAAAAAGAAAGGAGAGAAAATACCATTGAGACACATAAACATTGCCGCAGAAATATTTTTGCAGAGACGGAGTCATTGTCCATCGAAACACTTTGCTTACATACACGTTTCCTATACACACACGTTACAAAGTGGTCAAAATTAAAACTGACAGTGCAAGCTTCCTCGTGCCAAAAAAACCTGACCACTCCATTCCTGAGGTTCCCTGAAAGGTGTCCAGATTATTCATAAGGCGTGCAACACATTGAATCACTGCCTCTTAACATCACTGGTTGGTAAGGGCTCTAAACTTTGAAACTAAATATGCATGCCATTTTGTTAACTCTAAATGTTTGGTTCATGTTTAGAGACACCAGTAGTGTTGATTTAACGTGATACTTACAGGAATAAGATCGTGCCATTGAAGGGCATGATCTGAATTTGCCTTTCGAAGCTCATGATATAGGAAATTTCAAGCCAAAACCACCCAGATTCGAATTTAAGCGGGTTTGAATTAGGGGAAGATTCGAATTAGGGGGAAATACTTGGGTTCGATATCCAGGTCCTACATATTTATTTTTGCTATAAAATTTCCTGTTGATCCAGATCGAAAGGCAGCTTCCTTCCCTGGATCAAAAAACAGACATCCCTCCCTGGATCGAAAAATCACATCCCTCACAGGATCGAAAAACCACGTCCTTCCCTGGATCGAAGGACAATCTCCTTCTCTGGATCGAAGGATAATCTCCTTCCCTGGATCACAAAGAAATTAGGTTCTAGTCTTTTTATTAAAATTAATTTCTTTAATTAATTATTAATTACTTAAACATTTTTTATAAATTAAAATTAAGTAGATTTAGATTTTTATTTTTCTATAATTAGACGTGTTCCAATTCGCGCGCGTTTTTACCTTTCGCAGTTTTTATTTTCATTTTTTTTTGTATCTACCTACTGGATGTAATAGATTTAAACTAGGATATTTACTGCTTTATCCCCCTCATTTTTGGACATGTAATAATCCCCCTCCCCGAAGCCATGTAATAGCCTAGCTTTAATTTCCGCATTTTAAATTCATGTACAAATATTAACTGTTAGATGTATGTTAATATGATTGCATGATAAGACTAAAATATGAATGTTAGCAAACCTAACATCAAAATAAATAACTGAAACACAATACAATTGCACATGTGCACCTCTAAGGTACCCCACTTTGGTTGCCTTCGGAAAAATAGTCATAACTCTTGAAACGTGAGAGATGTTAGTGGCTACCCTCTAGTTTAAAAAGATCATAAGTCCCTTGATGACCCTCTCGATGTTGCCTCGGTAAAAATGATCTTAAAACCCTATGGTAGTTACTAATATTTCTTGCCAAGTTGCTTTCGTGAATATAAACGTCCCATCGAATGTCCCCTAAACATCCAAGTGACTAGGGCTACCTACTTACTAATAGTAGCATAGCACTGTCTAAAGGAAAGGAGGAAAAGAATGAATCTTTCGAGTAAAGTAGATAGTTCCTAGATGCTATGCTCAAAAACAAACTTTTTACACTTAACAAAACAATTTTCAAAAATAAAAACCTTTTCAAAATGCTTTACCAACACTCTTGAGGACTGATACAAGAGTTATCGTAAATAAAATCGCCGCACTAAGGCATTTCAAATACTTTTAAAAAAAACACACAAAAGTACAAGGTATTTCAAAATGAGCTAAGCATCTAAGAGCCCATAGATAACTACGGATGGAAAGGGTGCTAACACCTTCCCTTTCCATAATCTACCCCCTTACTCAAGAATAATCTCAAAAGGTCTTTTTCTGTTCTTTTCACCCTTTCCTTTGTTGGATAAAATAAAAGTCGGTGGCGACTCTTGCTTCCCACAACATTTGCAAATACAAATGCAAAACCAGTATAGCAATCGGTTTTGCCACCGTATCACATAGTGCCTTATCATTGGATGTGAAGGGACAAGTGTGGGTCATCGTATAGTCATAGAAGGTAACTTGTAAGATGTTTTAGCAATTGTCATAAGGGACTAAGATCATTTACCGAAGGGAACATTGAAAGGTCATCGAGGGACTATGATATTTTAATTGAGGGTCTTTGCTAAAATCATCTCACGTGCGAGGGACATGACTTTTTTCATCCGAGGCAACAAGTGCGGGTTACCCTAGAGGTGCAAGTGTGCAAGGTGTGTTTATTTCAAGTATGTTATCTTAAATTAGGGTTTTCTAATATTTGATTTTAGTCTTGTCATACAAACCCTAATTACTAGCAATAATAAGGAAAGCGATAAATTACTGAATTTAAATATCCTACGCTATTACAATGATTTGGGAATGGGGGGTGCAATTTTGTGAATAGGGGAAGAAAGCAATAAAGCCCTAATTACTATTACAAACCATTGGATATGAATTACAACAATAATTATGCATAAAATGTGGAGATGAAAGAGAAATTGCTTTTAGGGTTTTGGATGAAAAGGTTTAGAGATTTTAGTAATTATCATAATTAGACTAATTTATTTTATTTATAAAGAAAAGGGTTAATTAATTATTTAACAAAAGCCTAAAATATAAGTTAAATTGAAATGAAGAGGAAAAATAAACCTAAGTCTAATAATTTTTATTTAGCAAATAACTTGGATATCAATGCGTAAAAAGAAATAATAAAAATTTAATTTAATTAAAAAAATTAAATAAAATGTTTGAATTAATTTAATTATTTGTGAAAATATCTATTTTGTATTTTTGGGTTAAATAAAAATAAATAAATAAATGAAATATAGAAAATGTAAAGAAATAAAAAGAAATTGGGCTAGGTGTTTAAAAAGTGAAAACGATGTGTGAAGTAGCAAAAAGGTTAGTCCCAAGATAAGTTTTTGTAATCAGAAAACATAATAATAATAAAAATGAATGGGCCTGAATTTTGAAAAGTAAAATGGGGAGTATGATGATAGCAAAAATAAAAAGAGAAAGAGGCCCAAGACTGAAGGGCCCAACGCCCATTTGGATTCCATATGGCTAGTTTGTGAGAGCTCGGTGGACAAGCGCATCTGGTGTGTTGGATTTGTTGGCATGGTGATCTATGGTGTTGGAATGAGGGTGTATGGCGCGCGTGTGGAGCTTGCTTGCACAAGATCTGTAATGTAAATGTTAGTAAAAAGCAAAATGCCTCACGCTTGGATCGAACCCAGGACAAGGAATAGTTATGAATTATACACACGCGCTCTACCACTGGGGTAGCTATACATCCGGTGTTTAATATACAAACTAATAAATATATTACAAACCCAATCTTGATTATAATTTCATATTCTTTCTCGCACCAAAATGTTCATCAACATTTTTGAAATTTGTAACTTCCTCATTTCTCAACCAAAAATTGAAAATGGAAACATGAAAGTTGCTTGAAATTTAACCATGTAAATAACTTAAGCTAAAAATAAAAGATGAGCATGAATTTTATCTGGTACCAAATTAAACCTAATTGAAATTCTGGCTGCAGATACTCAATGTCACGTTCAATGTTATGACACCGTATCTGACTTACTATATGACAGTAAATACAAAAGCAATAAAGAACACAGTCAATTGTTTACCCAGTTCAGTGTGCAACAACACCTACTCTGGGGGCTACCAAGCCAGGGAGAGAATCCACTATAAGAGATGTTAATTCAGGAATAAACCAACCAGTTTATCTCCTTCACTTAAGACCTACCCAATGCAATTCTAATCTAAGTACAACTTAAACATGAGTTCCTACTCACTCCCCCTCAATCACAGCAGTGATACATAAACCAATTTGACTTAAGAATTGATGAAGACACTCTTCAAAAAAACAAACTCTTGATTAAGCTTCACAGCTTTTTAATCAAGCAACACAATCACTCGTGCTTCACAGCTTTGAGTGATGCACACAACTAACTTGACTCTGCTTCACAGCTTTAGTCAAGGAACATTCAAACACTCTTGCTTCAAAGCTTAGAGTGTTACACAACCCTTACAATTAGAAACCTATTCCAAGGCACTTATCACAATGATAATTGCTTGGAGTACAATAATCAAATCTATACAGATTATAAAATGATCTTCTGATCAGTCAGGAGTAATCCTTGAAAAACAGCAGCTCTGTTGAATATATAGCAGCTGCAACTCTAGTTAGGGTTTCCAAAAACCTAGGGTTAATTCCGTTTGACCTAAAGACCAGGTCACAGGACTTTATTAACCAGGTTAGGGTTGAGCTAGGTTACCCCTCAGAAAACGCAGGATTCTGTTCAGGAAGGACTGAGTTATTTCCTGAAAAAACTCACACTTATCCAATCCTGCAATCCTGTTAGTTCAGAACAGGATGTCATAACATCTGTTATGACATCTGAGAAAAACCTGTCTACTGATTTAGCAAAATGTGATCATTTTGCAAAATGCTCAGATACACACTTATAAACATCAGTATTTGAATTACAATATTTTTCTGCAAAGGTACCTAATGAGTCAGTACAAACTGAACTAGAATGTTATGACATCAGTCATGACATTCACACATACACTTGGGATTTACCAAAAATGCAAGCCAATACCTAAACACCTACAAACTCCCCCTTTGGCAGATTTTTGGCTAAAGACCCTAAACAATCAGAGATAGATAGCAGCAGAAATAAGTGACAGCAGAAAAATAGAATGTCAAGTACTAATTAAGCAAGTACCAAAATATTCTCCCCCTCTTTAGCCACAAATGGGCCAAAGATACATGTTCATAACATTATACAGTTATCCAAAACAAAATAATAAGAGCAGCAGTAGACAACAACTGAAAACACTTCCAAACTCCACAAGAAATCAGCACCAACCAGCAACACCACCAAACAGCAATCAACCTTCAAGCACTGTCATCAGACTCAGAGGAGCTAGTTTCTTCATTGTTGAGATGTCCTTCAGTTTCTGCATCTTCTTCTCTTCTGTTTTCTTCAGCTTCCTCCTTTTCTAACCTGGCAATTAGAATTTCTAGGGTCCTTTTTCTAGCATCCAGCTCTTTGCAAGTTTCTTTTAAAACAGCTATGACATCTGATGTCTTGGACTGGGTCTTCACAGACGATGTTTCAGCTGATGTTATGACAATGTCTGGAGCATGAGATCCCTGAAACAGTTTGTAGTGCAGGCCAAGGGCAGGAGCTCTTTTGCAGACTGTATCTCTTGCCACAAGGATATCAGGGAATTGTGCAAGGATGATTCCACAAAGGAGGGAGGGAAAGGCAATTGGTCCTTTGACAGCATAACTGCCAGCATGCTTTAAAGTTTGTTCAAAGATGTACCTCCCATAGTCAAATGCAGTCTTGGTTCCCACAGCATAGATAAATCTCCCCAATCCTGTGGAGATAGTTGATTTGTGATTTGTAGGCACCCAGTTGGCTGCTCCTATTTTATGCAAGATGGAAAATTTCATGCTGAGTTTACTAGCATTCAGCTTCCCTTTCAAGGGCCAGCACTTTACTTGCCTGGCTGTGATGGTTAGACAAACTTCATTGTCAGTTGCCTCTAGATCAGGACAGTCCTTATTTGTTCTTCCAAGAAACTTGTTGATTTCTGATGAAGAGAACTTGACCCTTCTTCCTCTAACAAAGACACTTTCAAAGTCAGCTGACCTTCCATCAGCACAATCATTTGACAAGTTCACTACAAACTCCTTAACCAGATTTTCATAACATTTGTTAAACTTTATCACTGTCTTCATTAGCCCAGCATTCTTGATCAGATCCATGATGTCTTTGCACTCCAAGGCATCATTGTTGAGTTCTCTCTCCAAGGCTATTCTCTTTAAGCAAACATACTTCCATCTGTTTGCATTGTCAGGATGATGAAAGGAGATGTTGTCTGTTGGCACTTCAGGCACTCTAGCAATCTTGCTGGAGGGGAGCTTCCTTCTGATGGGAGTTTCTTCAATATCAATCTCAAATTCTGATTCATCATCAGAATCAGAAGTTTCAGGTTCTTTACTTTTCTTAGAGATTGGTTGTCTAGCAGTCTACACCTGTGCCTTCTTCCCTTTTGTCTGAATACTTTTCTCAGCCATCCCTTCAGCCTTGGATTTCTTAGCATCAGGTTTATCATTCTGACTACTCTTTCTTTTCATCAATCTCCTAGCAATGCTAGGGTTCACATTAGCAATCAGTTCATTATCTGAGTAATCTTCATCCACATCAATGATAGGTGGATCAGCAGCCTTTTCAGAGGGGTTCTGAATGTTGTCTTTTGGTGTCACAACATTCTCAGTGACATCTACATTTTCAGAAACTTCCACATTTGGACTTTCTGATTGATTTAAAGGGATAGAAATCCCCGGTACAGATTGGTTGCCACTTAGTATACTAGTAACCAGCCTAGCAATAGCTTGGTGAACTTGAACTGATCCTTCTCTATTAGGTACAGAAGACGAAGGATGAGAAGAATTACCAGAGGCTGAAGCTTGAGCTCTTCCTGCATGTCTGGTTCTGAGCTTTTTGACTCTGGCTGGGTCAGTTGCCATCTCCCTAAGAGGAGTGACCTCCAGAACTTCAGATTCTATGCATGTAGTGATTGCCCTAGAATCTTGGTCAGATGATGACGATGATGAGGAAGACGAAGTCGCCATGGTTGAAGACGATGTCTGAGACATTTTGATTGACTTTGAGTAATGGTAGTAGCTTGAGAAAAATCTTTGATTGGGAGGAGGAAACAGGTTGCAAGGATGAGAGAGGTAGGGGGTAAAAGGGAGTCTCTTCAACTTCTTAAAGCTTTTGAAGAAATTGTGAAAGAATGTGATTAACCCACTAAATATAGACTTAATAAAATTAATCCCTTCAACCCTTGTTTTAAGCAAAATTAATTGCTATAATTTCTCATGTTGGTGAATACCCAACCTGCCCATTAAATTTTCAAGTTTATTTCCAACAAGAGCCTTGGTAGAAGAATCAGTCAGCTGAAGCTTAGAGAAACTATGTTCCAGTTTAAATGACTTCTTCTCTTCAAAGTCAATAGGGTTCAAGGAAATGTTGATTGTTTTCAGATTGTCACAACACAATGTCACAACATCTTGTGTAACATTGTACTCAGGGAGCATCTGTTTTGGCCAGAATTTATTAGACTTGTTATTTCCAACATCCTTGTCAAGATGACTTAAGGTTCTGACAACACATTCTTCTTCAAGTTTATTTGCCACATCATATATATTATCAGCCTGTAGTTTTGGAGTTCTTCTGACAGCTTCCATAGAAATAGCTCTTTTCATTCTTCCAAGCTTATGCTGCCACAGTTTCATCTCTTTTTCTTCTTTGATGATTTGACACATAGTGGAGATATCAGTGTTCTCAGGCTGCCACACGTAACAGTTATCTTTGGATTTGATTCCTCTCATTACAACATCTAGTTTTTCATTAATTACTAGACATTCAGATCTTGAGAAGTTGACCATGAATCCTAGATCACATAATTGACTGATACTAATGAGATTAGTAGTCAACCCTTTTACCAGCAGTACTTTATTCAGACTTGGAACTCCAGGGCAGTCCAAATTACCAACTCCTTTGACTTCACCTTTAGCACCATCTCCAAAGGTCACAAAACTGGTGGTGTGAGGCATAACATTATTGAGGAGATTTTTGAATCCAGTCATGTGTCTGGAACATCCACTGTCAAAGTACCAATCTTCCTTTGCAGAGACCCTCAGGGAAGTGTGAGCTATCAGTGCAGTAGCCTTTTTCTTCCATTGAGGAGCATGTGGTACCTTTTTAGACTTAGGTTTGACACCTGAGTTCTGATTAGGATATCCATGTAGTCTGAAGCAGAAGGGCTTTATGTGACCATATCTCCCACAATGATGACATTTCCATCTTTGGTACCTCTTCTTCACATGTCTCTGTCCCTGATGTTGAGAGTTGTGTTGAGACATCCGTTTTGGCATTTGCTTACCAGTACCAGATTTCTTTGCTTCCATAAATCCTAGTCCAGATTTATTTCCCATATTTTGTCCAGCCTGAAGGATCTCTTCCAATTTGTCTGTTCCATTGGTCAACATCTTGACAGATTTGGTCATTTGTTTCAGTTGTGAGTTTAGCAATTGAACTTCTCCTTCTAGATGACTTATAGTTTCAAGGTGTGCCTTTTTTTCAGCCTCCATCTTTATGATGAGTTTTGATTGTTTCTCATTCTGCACACAGACTTCAGTACTTCTGATACACAATTCCTTGTAAGTATCAGCTAGTTCTTCAAAAGTCACCTCTTCATCACTGATGTCACTTTCAGAGGTACAAACACCAGTTAAAGCAGTAACTCGTTTGGCAGTCTCTTCTTCAGAATTACTTTCTGAATCACAGTCAGACCAAGTAACAGTCATTCCTTTTTGTTTCTTAAGAAAGGTAGGACATTCAGCTCGAATATGCCCATATCCTTCACAGCCATGGCATTGAATTCCTCTGCCTTGAATTACCTTCTCTTCTGACCTTGGTCTTCTGCTGGAACTGTCAATGTTAGAGGGAATGTTATGAACATTAGACCTTGACTTTGGATCAATTCTTTTGATGAGTTTGTTGAACTGTCTTCCAAGCATGGCTACAGCTTCTGAAATGTTTTCTTCAACATCAGTGTTGGACATGAGTGCTATGCTCTTGTTCTTTTTGACACCATTATCAGTGATTCCCATCTCAAAAGTCTGAAGAGACCCAATAAGTTCATCCACTTTCAACTTGCTAATGTCCTGGGCTTCCTCTATGGCAGTTACCTTCATTGCAAATCTTTTAGGCAAGGATCTGAGAATCTTCCTCACCAGTTTTTCTTCTGACATCTTTTCTCCCAGTGCTCCTGAGGTGTTGGCAATCTCCAAGATGTTCATGTGAAACTCATGAATGGTTTCATCTTCCATCATTTTTAGATTCTCAAATTTGGTGGTCAACATCTGAAGCCTTGACATTTTTACTTTGGAAGTTCCCTCATGAGTAGTTTTGAGAGTGTCCCAAACTTCCTTGGCCAGTTCATATTGATGTACTAGTCTGAAGATGTTTCTATCAATTCCATTGAACAAGGCATTTAAAGCTTTTGAATTTCCTAGAGCTAACTCATCTTCTTCTTTACTCCAATCTTCCTCAGGCTTCAGACTGATTGTCCCATCTATCTCAGTTATGGTGGGATGAATCCATCCTTTGTCAGCAGCTCTCCAAGCCTTTTTGTCCAGAGATTTTAGGAAGGCAATCATACGAGGTTTCCAGTAGTCATAATTAGTTCCATCCAGAATGGGTGGTCTATTTCCAAAAACTCCTTCTTTGTCCATAGTGCCAGAAAGTGATATCCCTAGATCTCACCCAGTAATACAGGCAGGGTGCCTGCTCTGATGCCAATTGAAATTCTGGCTGCAGATACTCAATGTCACGTTCAATGTTATGACACCGTATCTGACTTACTATATGACAGTAAATACAAAAGCAATAAAGAACACAGTCAATTGTTTACCCAGTTCAGTGTGCAACAACACCTACTCTGGGGGCTACCAAGCTAGGGAGAGAATCCACTATAAGAGATGTTAATTTAGGAATAAACCAACCAGTTTATCTCCTTCACTTAAGACCTACCCAATGCAATTCTAATCTAAGTACAACTTAAACCTGAGTTCCTACTCACTCCCCCTCAATCACAGCAGTGATACATAAACCAATTTGACTTAAGAATTGATGAAGACACTCTTCAAAAAAACAAACTCTTGATTAAGCTTCACAGCTTTTTAATCAAGCAACACAATCACTCGTGCTTCACAGCTTTGAGTGATGCACACAACTAACTTGACTCTGCTTCACAGCTTTAGTCAAGGAACATTCAAACACTCTTGCTTCAAAGCTTAGAGTGTTACACAACCCTTACAATTAGAAACCTATTCCAAGGCACTTATCACAATGATAATTGCTTGGAGTACAATAATCAAATCTATACAGATTACAAAATGATCTTCTGATCAGTCAGGAGTAATCCTTGAAAAACAGCAGCTCTGTTGAATATATAGCAGCTGCAACTCCAGTTAGGGTTTCCAAAAACCTAGGGTTAATTCCGTTTGACCTAAAGACCAGGTCACAGGACTTTATTAACCAAGTTAGGGTTGAGCTAGGTTACCCCTCAGAAAACGCAGGATTCTGTTCAGGAAGGACTGAGTTATTTCCTGAAAAAACTCACACTTATCCAATCCTGCAATCCTGTTAGTTCAGAACAGGATGTCATAACATCTGTTATGACATCTGAGAAAAACCTGTCTACTGATTTAGCAAAATGTGATCATTTTGCAAAATGCTCAGATACACACTTATAAACATCAGTATTTGAATTACAATATTTTTCTGCAAAGGTACCTAATGAGTCAGTACAAACTGAACTAGAATGTTATGACATCAGTCATGACATTCACACATACACTTGGGATTTACCAAAAATGCAAGCCAATACCTAAACACCTACACTAATTTTTCCAGAAAGTCCAAACTCAAAATTTACATCACTCAGGCAACATAAATGAAATCTAAGGGCATGGTTAGCTTCAGGGATATGATGTCTACATTTTTTATTCACAAAGTATCCATTAATGATGTTTGTAGAGAGAGTTCAAGTTGAGAAGACTTACCTCAAAACTGGAAATCGTGTTTGGTGATTGAGCACTCCTTGAGATGTTGTGATTATCTGGATAGCTTCATTGAACCTCCAGGAAGATAACGCAATGCTTACTTTGGATTGAGAGTGGTTGTATTGTTCTAGAGAAGTCAATATGCATAGCTCTGTTTTTGGTTATGGAAGACGAGGAAGATGATGTTACAATTGTGTTGCAGGTGTTTGGATAGGTTCTAGTTGATTTATAGAAGCTTTGTGATAGATTCAAAATGAAAACGCACGAGTGGATTGAGTGTTTGAGGTTTAAGGTCAAAAATGGCACAAAAATGGAGTTTATATGCAAAATCTGATTTCAGGGAGTTTGAGGGAGTTTCAAGGCTTGTGAATTCGTGTCCTTTCTTGAAAAATGGTGTCTCTATTTATAGGGAAAGGTTGGAGCAGCTCAAGTTGATAAGAATTCAAAATCACATGTTAAGCTCAACATCTGATTTTCTTAAAAAAATCAAGTTTCAATGTCTTGTACCTTTGATCATAGAGTGGTTAATCACTTTAATCACATTGCTTCTGACCTTGTAGATGGAGTGTGATCATAGGGAACAAGTGAGAGGCTTAAAAGTTTATTTTGTGCATAAAGCTTGCTTTTCAAGAATGGCAATGTTAACTTTTTCCCCAAAATGGCAAATTGACTTGGATAATGCTTAAACCACTTGGATCATAGCTCAAAAGTTTGTGTAATACATTAATTATGGTCATATACACAAGTTAGAATGCCTACAAAGCAAGATTATGCAGCATAACATTGAGATTGAATTATGTGTTCATCAAGAAAATGACTTGTAATTCAAGAATGGATGCCCAACTTCTTCTCTTCGATTCTCTTAGCTCAATAATGATCTCTTTAAGTTCTTGGACATTTTGAAAAGCTTGAAACATTTTCTAAAACCTTCATGTTGACCACTTTGGTAAATCATCTTGGAGATTTGTGAAAATTGGACAAGAAGTTAGGTCAAAAATCTTCCTAAACTTGCTAAATTTTCACTAAGTGTTTATGAAAAATATCATGACTTCATGAGCCCATATCTTCAAATCTAAGAATTTTTGTACATCAACTCTCTAATAAAAAGTTGTAGAGTTCATCAAGATCTATTGTAGTTTCATCTTGAAAGTTTTCCTTGAATTATCTTGCATTTTGGTGAAAAAATGTCACGAAGTAATGAATTTATCAAGTATAAAAACACTTAGAAAATTTCTAAATATTAAAAACTTTGAATTTTTGTGGACTTTCTTGACTTTATTGATTCTTAATGATAAAATTTGATATTTTTGAGTATCTTGATGAATCTTGATCTTTGAAACTCAATGTTGATCAAAAAGTCAAAGTTTGACTTTTTGTGTGTTAGTTGACTTTTCAGTAGTTGATCAAAAATTCCACTATCAATCCATTGATATTGAGAAATGATATGAGCCATTAAATTAGGTAAATATATTGTGTTTGAGTCCTTAATATCATACTTCAAGCCATTGGATCATGTAATAGGTCAAAAGTAAATGATCAGTCATTCTCAGTCAAAACCCTAATTTTGACAATTTTGCCCCTTTGATGATTTGAATGTTTTTCTTGAGGAATTGTGATCAACACTTGATCAATTGATGAATATGACTTTAAAATGTTGATGTTGGCCAAAAGTCATGAAGTTTGACTGTAGTTTGACCATAGTTCACTTTTTTACCCAATACAGCTGATTTCCAATCATCTGAGCAATTGACTAAGCAATTTTGAGATGCAACACTTGAAACTTGGTATGAGAAATATTAGAGACCTACAATGAACCATGAAAGTAATTTGAGGTATCAAAAGTCCAATTTTCCTTGAGCAAAACAAAACCCTAATTTGGAGGCTCAGTGCTTAGGAGGTGAGCTTATCTGATCAAACTCTTGGAACTTCTTGAGCATTTAAGATATTTTGTGAGAAATGTCTTGAGAATAGAGAGGGCAATTTTGGGGTACAACACACGGATTTGGGGCAGTTATATAATAGAAAGCGGAAAGTAAATATCCTAAGCTATTACAACCCAGAAAACAGTTACATAATAATGAAAAAGGAAAGCGAGAAATATAAGTTATTACAAATTGCAAACCCCATACACTTTATCTATGAAAATAAAATAAAATTAAAATAGAGAAAAAAGGAAATGTTTTTGATGATTTTTTATGGAAAAAGTTTTTTTTTTAATGATGATTAAAATAAACCTAAAAATTAATTAATTTTAATTAACAAAAACAATTGATTAATTAAATTAATAAAAAAGGTTAATGTTGAATAAACCTAAAAACTAATTAATTTTAATTAACAAAATAATTTATTAATTAAATTAATAAAAAAGTTTAATGATGAAAAACCTAAAAATTAATTAATTTTAGTTAACAAAATATTTGATTAATTAAATTAAGTAAAAAAAAAGGTTAATGATAAAAAACCTAAAACCTATTTATTTTTAGGGTTTACAAAAAAAACAGTTATTTTAGGTTTGTAAAAAAAAGGTTTGTGGTTATATGGTTAGGTGAATTTAGGGTTTAAGGGGAAAATAGGGAAAAAGAACATGTTAGAAGCAAAATCACACAAAATGTCAAAGGTGGGTGTTGAACCCACGGTCTTAGCCTTCCACACTACATTAAGGGAAAAATAGGGAAAACGAACAAGTTAGGAGCAAAATCACGCAAAATGTCAGGGGTGGGTGTTGAACCCACGCCCTTAGCCTTCCACACTATATTAAGGGGGAGGGGGATATGGAAAAAGAATAAGTTAGAAGCAAAATCACACAAAATGTCAGGGGTGGGTGTTGAACCCACACCCTTAGCCTTCCACAGTATATTAAGGGGGGGGGGGGGGGGGGGGATAGGGAAAAGAACAAGTTAGAATCAAAATCACACAAAATGTCAGGGGTGGGTGTTAAACCCACGCTCTTAGCCTTCCACGTTGTATATTTTACCACTGCACCAGAGCTCACATATTATGCATCAAACCTTCTCTAATTATGTATATGAACACATGTAAACGTATCAAATTAGTTAACAATGCATAAACCAAAGGTTTGAATTAAAAAAACTATCAAAACCGGTGAGGATGAATGTGATGTTCTGGGCACGATCTTGACTGCTTGAGGATTGGGATGGATTCCTGGGCACTTCAAGATGATAATGCAATGCTTGGTTTCAATTGAAAAGGGCTGGAAACAAGGGTTTTGTGTTACCCTAGTTTCTTGAATTTTTGGAATAGTTTTCTCTACAAGGGTTTTCGTGTGATGTTATGTCTGAATGAATAGTTATATATAGGGAAGAATTAGGTTAAACCATTGTGGGCTTGGACCTTGTAAGAAAATCCTTAACTTTATCTTATTTAATTTTGAATTTAAATAAAATCAAAAATAAATGGAATACAGATCAAAGGTGTGTATGAATAGGTTCAGAGGTTCACTATGAGGCCTAATACACATTTGGACCTTGGAACACAAGTCCATTAGCCCAAAAATTTGAGTTTGATCAATTTGGGTTTCATGCATTTTCTCGAAATTTTCCAACTTGTGCCAACCATAACTCTCTCGATTTTTATCATATGAAGGTGATCTAGACTTTTTAGAAAGCTCAATATGTCCCCTACAATCTCTATGTTGATCATTTTTTTCATTTGAAGACTTTATTTAGGAATGACCTATAAAGTTTTAACCCATATCTCTCAAATGAAGCATTTTTTGGACTTGAGCTTAGAGAATCAAAGTTATAGAGAATTTAATTTCCTTCATAATGAGCTTTTGTTAAGGAAAATCTAATGAAGCATGTGAAAGTTATGCTTGGTCAAAGTTCAGTTGACTTCTCCTTAGGAAAACCCTAATTTGACAACTTTTAACTTTTGATGATTTGAGAGTTTCCTTGATGAGTCATGATCAACCCTTGATCAAATGATGAATATGACTTAAAAATCTTGATGTTGACAAAAAATCTTGAAGTTTGACTGTATGTTGACCATAATTGACTTTTTGTTTAATACAGTTGATTTTCACTCATCTGAGCCATTGACTGAGCAGACTTGTGATGCAAGCATGAAACTTAGTATGAGAATTCTTAGAGGCATATAAGGAACCATGTAAACCACTTGAGGCCTTATAAACCCAAACTTCCTTTTGAAAAATGAAACCCTAGTTGTAAGTCCATTGCTTAAGAGGAGAATTTGTTTGATCGATTCTTGAGAAACCTTGAGCATTTGAGAACCCTAGGAGAACGTCTTGAAGAAAAGGGGAGGGAAACTTTTTTGGTACAAAAACATGATATCATGGTTAGGTGTTATTCCCTCTCCTTTTATCCTACCTTTATGACATGATATCATGGTTAGGTGTTATTACCCCCTTCCCATATCCTACCTTGATGACATGATATCATGGTTAAGTATTTGTTACTTGAGTAAGTGGATACTTCTCATGAATTATGTGTTTGCTTTCATATCTAGGTTAAGTTCTTGATTGCTTGCTTATTTCTTTCTATTGTGTGATCACATGCTCCCCATAGGATCTTTAGTTCACTCTCGTTCAAGATTGAACTAAGTAGACATTAGGATTGATATCCATGCAATACCAATAATATGTAGAATTCCCTTGATCCCAACTTTAGGTCCACAAGTATGACAACAAGTAGGATGGAGATTCCCATTTTGTTAGAATTTTCTTTTTGACATCCCTTCTAAAACTAAAACTCTTTTTCTTTATCAACTTCATAAAACACTTTAACATTACTCAAATCCTTTTTCAAGGTAAAAAACACTAACCAATGCAAACCTTTTTGTCATTTGACTTTTTGCTTTTAAAACCTTTTCAAAAAGGCATGCTTCTCTAGCATTGTTCATAAAAAACATACAACACACCAATATTTTGAGAAGAACTACGGTTCCCTGATACCTTATTGCATGAAAGGTGATACGTAAGCACAATGGTTTGCAACCGCGGTGGGCGCACTTATAAAACCTTTTCTTTTTGTACATAATCATTTTAATTCATTCATTCATTTTTCAACCTAGCTTTAGATTCAAATATACCCTTTAGATTAGACAACAAGAGTGTATCCCATGGAGTACCATGGACGTGAGGGGTGTAAATACCTTCCCCTCACGTAATCGACTCCCTTACCCGCTCTCTTGGTTGCAAGACCTTGATTTCACCCTCATCGAGTTTTCTTCGATGTTTTCCTTTCCCTTTGACGGGATAAATAAATATTCAATGGTGACTTTATTGTTTGAGATTTAATTCTTCAGTTGCTTCAGCTTGCGACTTCACTGGGGACTACTTCAGTGAGTCAGTCCTAGCTCTTATTTGTGTTGTCTTTTGGGTGTTTATTTCTTTAGCTTTATAGATTGTTCATGTAAATATGTTTATGTGTGTATATGTTTATATGTATATATGTGTGCATTCATCTGCATCTAGATTATTGGTTCTATTATTCTATATTACTGTTATGTTATGATGTTTCTTTGGTGGGAGGGTGTCATTTTGAGGTAAAAGGCTAATTACCCAGGCCAGTGATCACATAGGTTTATAGTGGATACTCATGTTGAATCTTGTGTTCCATTGACACGTGTGAGAAGGCATGAGACACCACACACAGACGAGGTTCTCTTGACAATACCTTTTTCATGCACCCTTTATGCAAAGACGAGGTGTTAGAATAGAGGACTCCCGACTTTGGTTTCCATTAGAAACCTTGTTTTGATTATAATTTACCCATGAGGTGGGGTGGGAATTATTCTTATAGGTACAAATGCTGATCTTTGGTACTTGTTTTTTTGTATTCTAAAGTGGTTCGGACCTTTGATCATGTAACATGTGAATGTGGTTATGTTATCAGCATAACAGTTTTCAGAATATGGAGCCTTGATCCCATTACATTCATGAAATATTTTATTAATCTCATTTTTGACATACATGTTTATTTATTTCCAAGATCTCTAGTCTTTGAGTCTTATTGTTAGGCTGCCTCTAAAGATGGATACTGAGAAGAAAGGCAACCACATATATCATGTCGTCTACAATCTCCCTACGTCGTTCCTTGATGATCTTCTCCTGTTAGCCGAGAGTTATCCTACTGAGAATGTTGAAACCTTTAGGAATAATTATGGAAGGACTCTGATGTGTTTAGAGTTGCCTCTCAGTGAATACCAGAAGGATGCCCTCCAAGCTCTATTGTAGTTTTATAATTACAGTCTGAGATGTTTCATGTTCCATAACTATCTGTTAGCACCGACTTTGGAAGAGTATTCCACCATTCTGGACATTCATATATTTCACCAAGTTCCTTCCTATACTTCTATGAAGAAACCTAATGTTGCTCAGACTTCTGCCGCCCTTTATTTGGGTTAATTTGTTATAAAGGCCAACTTTGCGAAGAAAGGACCTGTACAAAATTATCACTTGAGTTTTCTGTTGAAAGAAACTAATGTCAAGGCTAATAAGAAATATTGGAGTGGTTTCAATGCTATCCTAGCTTGTTGCATTTATGGGATGTTTTTGTTTCCTAATGGGGTCAAAATTGTTGATGATAATGTTGTCGCCATATACATGCAGAAGAATCATGTGCCAACTCTCCTAGGAGATGTATATCATTCCATACACTCAAGAAGCTACAAGGGAAAAGGTGGAGTTGTTCATTGTTATGCTCTATTGTTGTATTATTGGTTTAGAGGTCATCTTTCTTGTCATGGTGCTTTTGTTGATACTCAACACACTCTGAAGTAGGCCCACCTCCAAAGATATTGACTGGTATAAGCACAATTTGTCCAACACAGAGAGAAGAGAAGTAATCTTCAGTTGCAGAGAGTTTCTTAATGTACCTCTCATAGGCATACTGGGTGGCATTAACTAGAATCCAACTCTTTCCCAAAGATAATTGGGATATTCTTTGAGAGGACCACCTGGAAAAGAAGATGCGCAAGAAACTTTGTTCTATTATGTGTCTGACAACACCAGATGGATGGACAGGGCTATCAAAGCTTGGAAAAGCATTCATTTCGAAGGAGGACAACACTTTGGTAAGAAAGATCCCACAACTTATGCACCTTATATTCAGTGGATTAAAGAAATAAACAGAGATCGCCATTAGCCTTTTGCCATCAAATAGCCTTTGTACCCCTAAGAGCCTGATCAACTTGATTCCATACCAAAAGGGTACTATGAACAAGTACAAGCTCAGAATAAACGACTGCTTGAGGAATGTGAAACTATGGTGGTAAAGTATCTTATGGATACCTAAGAGAAAAATCAAAAATCAACTAGCCCACAAGCTCAAAAGGTTCAAGGGAGAGACTTTAGGGGTTTTGAAGAAGAGATCCACGGATGAAGACAATTATGTTTCTATAGAATATCATCAAAAAATTGTTGCTGAGATTGAAAATAAGTTCAAACAAAAGTGTCTAGATAATGAGATCCTCAAAGCATCTAAAGCTGACAGGGAGAATAGGTACAAGACCAAGGTTGAAGAGCTGGAGAAACAGCTTCTAGCCAAAGGTGCCTAGTTTGAATAAGAAAATACCCAGAGGCTCGCAGTAGAGACTCGGTTCAAGGGGAGTAACATCCATCTGGCACATGTTATAGAAGAGAATGCAAAGCTCAAGATTCAATTGAAATACAACCCAAGGGACGGGGATCGTTGAGCTATCTGGAGTTAGATGCTTTTGTTGTTTTTCTTTTTTTCAAAGATTACCATTAGGCGTGTTGATGGGATCTCTCTTTGGTTATTGTAATACTTTTGGTACTGATGTTTGAACTACTTGTTTTCCTTTGTGTTCCAGTTTATTGAGAATTTGACTTATTGGTGTTCAATACCTTGTCTCTTGATCTTGCCTAAAGGTAATGCTACTAATACTACTAATGATAGGTCAAAAGAACACATTGTTAATGTTGATAGGAGTATTAAAAGGCTGGTAGATAGGGTTTTAAATGAGGGTTTTGTTGTGCTTGGTATTTCTACTCCTCTTTCCCGAATTCCTGCTCAGGCTGACAAAGGTACTGATCCTCAAAATGATGTTGAGTCATCTACCTTAAATAAAGATGTTGTTGAAAGTGAACTTGGCAAGTTTGCTACACATGTTCTAGATGAAGTGGAAGCTGATGTTAAACAAGACGTTGAGACATAATCTGTTGAGAAGGACTATTCTGCTAAGGAAGATGGTGTTGGCTCCAAAACTACAAAGAATCCAAATGCTTATAAGTTAGTGAATGTTGATGAACTGTCTGACAATGATCTTATTACCAATGTGGTGCTTGGAATTTCTAAAAGGCTCAAGTCTAGAAAGGTGAAGGTTGTGGATGTCACACCCTATGCCAAGAGTATCAAGAAAAAGACTATGTATGGTCCCTCAAAGCCCTAGAGTAAAGCGGTTCCTCCCTCCAACAAAATAAAATTTAGACCGGATAGCTCCTCAGATTATGAAGAGGGTGATATCTAGGACATCTCTCCTATGAATAAGTCTACAAGCAAGAAGCTTTCTGTCAGGGTGCCTGATTCTCCTCTTGACAACATCTCCTTCCATTCTGTTGGCAATGCTAAAAAATGGAAATATGTCTTCCAAAGAAGGATTGCTCTTTAAAGAGAGTTGGGAGCAAATGCACTGGAGTGTAAAGAGATTATGGAGATGATTTCTTTTGCTGGCTTGATGAAGACTGTCACCAGGTTTGCAAAATGTTATGAGACTCTTGTTAAGGAATTTATTGTTAATATTCCTATAGATTATGTTGATCACATAAGTAAGGAATATCAGAAGGTGTTTGTTAGAGGTAGATGTGTTGAATTTTCCCCTGCTATCATCAATAGATATCTTGGCAGGTCTGAAGATGATTACTATGAGTTGGAAGTGACTGACAATCAAGTGTGCAAAGTCATCACTACAAACCATATGAGTAATTGTCCCATGAAGAATAAGCTCCTTGTTAGTAAGTTAAGTGTGAAATATGATATCCTGCATAGAATTGGAGTTACTAACTAGGTCCCTACCAATCATACCTCAACCATTACAGTTGGCTTAGGAAAATTTATTTATGCTTACATTTTTGAACAGACTTTAAAGCATGCAGGAACCAGTGCTATCAAGATGCCTATTTCCTTTCCATCTCTCATTTATGGAATTATTCTAAATCAACACCTTGGAATTATGTGTGGCACTGATGCAGTTTGCAAAAGGGAGTTTTCCCTGTCATTTCATTTCAAGTTATTTTCAAGTAAACATGTCCCAGACATTGTTTTGACATCTGCATCCTCTGAAAACAAGACATCAAGCAAGGATGATATGATTACTGAGTTTATAGAAGCCTACAAAGAACTTGATGAGGTAATCAGAGTTAGCTCAGTAAGGAAGCTAAAATTTGAAAAGCTGATCAAGGATCTGCAGAAGAATACCAGTGTGGGTACTGAAGGAGGAGATTCTGATAATGAAGGAAGTTTTGAAACTACCAAGTCTACTAGTCCTGAAGATAGTTAGACTCTATGTTGGTGCCTTCTTTTTTTGTTCTTTTGTATTTTGATCCCTATGTTATTTTTGGCACTTGTTTGTGCTTGAAACTTGGATATTCTGGTATGTACTTCTTTTACTATTACTCTCTTGAATGCATGTTTATTTGGCATATTATGTCTAAAAAGGGGGAGAGAACTGGCTGACTGACTGCTAAGTTTGAGGGGGAGCTTTATGTCTCAGAAGATGTCCTGGCATTATCCACTGGTAATTGATAACTGGGTTTTTTTATTGCTGCTCTGATAATGTGCTCAAATATTGTTTTAGCAAAAATTTTCCAAAGGGGGAGTTTGTAAGTGTTTGTTGGCAGCAATTTTGGTAAAACACTACTTTGGTAATGTTTTGCTTAATATCTTGACATTTAAAGTAAAACATCTCAACTGATTTTGAATGATGTCAAAGCAGATGTCTTAACATCTTCCTACTGATCTGAACGTGTTTTCAAATTTTTTGTTTCCTATTTTTAAGCGCGCCTTATTCAGGATCTGTGGGTTATAACTTGCGAAAAATATGGAGGAATATTTTTCGATCTGTCTCATCTTTATGGTTTATATCTTGGCCTACTTTCATGGCGATTTTCATGGGATTCAATATATTGAAATTTTTTTTTCATCCCAAGCCCATAAAAGCCTTTATAAGGACTTGCATCCTTATTCGTACTACTGCAACAATTGAAGAAAAATATACTATGTGTATTTTAGAAGTCTGGGTCTTTTAATTGTAATACACTCTAGTATTATTTCAATACTTGTGTTATAATTTGAGTTTTGAATTGTGGATCATTCATAAGCTTTTAAGTATTGAATGATTGAGGTTTTTCAAACTTAATAATTCTGTTGTTTTTCACTGTTAGTGATTGAAGGGATTTGAGGAGGGCTTCATACCTAGGTGTGTCTTAGGTAGAAGTATAGCACGGGTAGTGATTAAGTGATTAGATCATAAACTGGTTGTTTACTTAGGGTCTATGAATTGATACTATTGAGTGGACTTGTCCCTAGCTTGGTAGCCCCCAGAGTAGGTGTTGTTGTACACCGAATTGGGTTAACAATCCTTTGTGTTTTTACTGCTTTTGATATTGTTGCATTTTATATTGTCCTCGGATATATGTTGTGACATCTCCTTCGACATCACATATCTGATACCAAAATTTCAATTTCCTTATCGGATAAAAGAAAAGTTGGTGGCGACTCTAGATATCTTCACATTTGGATAAAACCAAAAAAGTCAGTTCTTCCACTGTATTACAGAATCGGTGACTCTGCTGGGGAGACAGAAAAAGATGGGTTACCTTAGGGTTAGATCACTTTACTTGTTTTACTTGTTTGCCTTGTTTGCTTTATATTTGAGGGTTGCTCGGGTTTATTTCTTACAAAGATCCTACACCCAGATCTGGGGATACCTTAGGTAAGTAGAAATAGATCATGGAAATTATATGGCATAGACCGATATGGTCGAAGTGATGGCTACGTTAGTGCGACACATTGGTTGGTACTGGTGTTCCTCGAGTCAGTAGGGGAGAATATTAGGCTTCCGCGTGGTGTCATAAGCACTAACTGACTTTTAGAACCTTAATTGACCCAACTTGGCCATTAGAACATAGTGAGATAGCCGGCTTTATGCAGTCCAAAGTTGGTTGATACTCGATACTACGCTCATTGAGATTCGACTCTCGAGTTTTTTTTTTGTGGCAAGTCAGTTGTCGTGCTGAACAAAACCAGTGAAAAAACCCAGTGATATTGAGATCCCTAGAACCCGGTTACTATTTTAGGAAAGGTTGAGCCAACTAAACTTCAAGAGGGTACTTACCTACGGACCCCATGCGAGCTTTAAACCTAAGGCCCTTGTGTGCTTTGTTTGTGTTTGTTATATGTTCAAACATGAAATCATAACATCATAACATCATATCATGACATTTCCACTAACTGTTTCAAGGATTTAGGGGATTTATCTTTGTTCTTTGTGGCAGGGTCATGGCTTCCAATCGCATAAATATTATTTGAATAAACTTTGTAAAGGTACCTTCCAAGTTTGGGGAATTAGTCTCAAAAGTTCCTGACAATTCTCAATTCACCAAGAGACATGGTCATCTACTCAGTTTGGTTACTACCGGTTTCCAAGAAGACATGATAAGTGTTCTATTCCTGTTATTTGATCTTAAGCATCACTGCTTTACCTTCCCGGACTATAAGTTGGTACCCACAATGGAAGAATTCTCTAAATTACTAGGAGTGCATATTCTTGATCAAATACCTTTCACCGGTTTAGAGCAAGTTCCAAAATCTGAAGACATTGCAGCAGCTTTACATACGAAATGATCGGACATCGTATCTAATTGGGAAACAAGAAATAGAGTCAAGGGTTTTGTTCCCAAATTTCAGATAGAGAAGGCTCATTAGTTTCTAGATGCCATGAGTTTTTGTGTTTTTGAGGATATTTTGGCTTTGCTTATCTATGGTTTGGTGCTTTTCCCTAACCCATACCAACTCACAGATTTAAACACCATCAAAATATTTCTTACCCATAACCCAGTGCCTACTTTGCTTGGAGATATTCGGAATTCTCTTCACACTCGTACTATGAAGAAGTGAGGAACTCTTATATGTTGCATACCTCTACTTTCTACGTGGTTTATTTTGCACCCCCCCTCCAATCAATAATGAAGAATGAACAAGGCTTGATGTGGTCTCAAAGGGTGATGTCACTCGCCCATTTAGATATCCATAAGTGTTCCCGATCTTAGGAGGACATCACTATTATCGACCACTGTGGGGAATTCCCTAATGTGCCACTCCTTGGCATAAGGGGAGATATCACTTATAACCCTTCTCTAGCTCTATGTTAGTTTGGTTATGCTCGAAGAGACGATCCTTATGATATGCTCATCTAGGGTATAATATTCAACTATGAGAACGATTCTCAGAGTTACCATCAAAGGTTTATACGCGCTTGGGGCATGATCAATAAGATTGATAGACGAACTTTGGGGTATAAGAATTCCATTCCTATGGAGCCTTACCTCATATGAGCGCGATCTCATGCTCAAAATCTTATGATACCATATCCCGCTATCCTACTAGTGATCATAGAACCTATTGTTGAAGGAGATATTCCTCATACCATTCTTCATTCTAATATGCCTACTGACTTCAAAAAACTACAGAAGTCTTGGATTCAACTTAAGGAATAAGGGGATACCTTTGAAACTAAGTTCCATGCTAGTGAGAAGAAAGTACTGGAGTTGATGAAACGACTCCACGAAGAACAAAGCCTTAATGCATATGTCAACACGAAAAGGAAGCGCCCATGGGAGACTTGAGTTCATATTTTACTTCTTTGTAACTCTTTTTGTGTCATTATAAGCCTAGAAGGAAATTATAATTTGAACTTTTTACTAAAGCTTCTTTGTTTCCCTTTGTTTACCAAATTTAAATCCCACAAAGATCCTCGAAAACATTGCACTTGCATTTACATATCATGCATATCATCACATAACACGTGCTTTCTAGACAGGTTTGCTCATCTTATTGCTATTTATTTCAATAAAATATAGCTCTCGAACAAACTGTGAAAGAACTTCAAGCTCAGAATGCTCAGTTTCAATAAATGTTCATGGACTTAGCTAAGGGAGAATATGAGCTGGAGACCCTCATCACAAAAGGGAATAAAAAGAAGACTAAGAAGACAGCGGTCTTTCTTAATATGGGCAGAAGATTCAAAGGCCTGGTCAGAAGGGCTTTAGATTTTGAGGTCCCCCTAAATGAAGACGATAACCAAGAAGAAGATGACAAGAGCGTGAAAGATGAAGACAATAATAACCTTGGTTCTGGCCAAGATTCTAATGAAGACTATTCTGCTGAAAAGTATCCTCCCGCCGATGACGGGTATAAACTGTTATAAGATCGCCTTAATGCTATGGAGATACAGAAAGTGCCTGGGCTGGATTTTGAAGAGTTGGGTCTTATTTTGGGGGTTGTTATCCCTCACAAGTTCAAGGTCCCTACTTTTGAAAAATATGATGGTGTGTCATGTCCAAAGCTTCATTTGTGGTCTTATGTTCGGAAGATCCATCCCCATATTGCTGACAGAAAGTTATGGGTTCACTTATTTCAAGAGAGTTTATCTGGGACACAAATCAAATGGTTCTATCAGCTGGAGGGAACCAATATCCGTACTTGGGAAGACCTGGCTGCTGCTTTTTACAAGCAGTATTAATATAATGTTGATCTTGCACCAACTTGTGTGCAATTATAGAGTATGAATATGGGCTCGAATGAAGGATTCAAAGAATATTCCCAAAAATTGAGAGATCTGGCTGGAAGAGTTCAACCTCGTTTGTCTGATAAGGAGCTGGTTGATATGTTCATGGGAACTCTGACACGTCCATTCTTTAACCATCTGAATGGAAGCTCCTCATCTAGTTTTACTGAGCTGATTCTAACTGGGAACATGTCGAAGGTGGAATTTGAAGTGGAATGATTCAAGTGGCTGCATCTTCGAGTGCTGTAAATAAGACATTTAGCGAAAAGAAAGAAGTTAATATTGTTTATGGCCAAAAGGGTCCTACTAGAAATGATCGCCATCAATCTGTAGGAGCGGTGTTGATTTCTAATCCTACGCATGTCCAACAATGACAATAGGGAAATCAGTGTAGGACATACGCACCTAGAAGACAGTTCACTAAGATCAATATGCCACTATCTTAGGCATTGCAACATTTACTGAAAGCATAACTGATTACATTAAGGAATCCTTTTCAAAATCCCAACACCTCCTCTCCTTGCTACAATCTAAATGTGAAGTGTGCTTACCATTCCACTAGCCCCGGGCACGACACTAATAATTGTTGGGCCTTGAAAAACAAAATTCATGACATGATTGACAACAAATAGGTTGAGTTTGATCATCCTGATACTCCCAATGTAATTGTTGTACCAATGCCGAAGCATGACAAAGGCATAAGTGTTATTGATGATGTTCTTTATGTTTCCGCTGTAAGTGATTTGGCTAATCCCTTCCTAATTAACAAGAAGAATCTGTAGTAGGCCGGTTTAATTTCGGGTTATATTGAAAGATGTTACTGTTGTGCAGCCCAACCCAATGGCTGCAAGTTACTGAAAGAAGGCATTCAACACCTAATAGACAATCACATAATTTTGGTTGAGAAGATTTTGCCTGCCAAAATTTTTTTTCAAGACTTATCTATAATATCTGGCTATCAGGATCACTTCCAAGGTTCCTGTAAGGATCACTACCAATCCCAAAGCTGCTCCTTTAATAATCACCACACTTATACCAATTCCATATTCTTCAGATAAAGTTATCCCTTGGAACTATGGATCCCACGTCTACTACCATGGCGTCAACCAAGAACTGTCGACTATTGTAAATCAAGTTACTGAAGTTGTTGATCCCAATATTGATAATATTGTTGGGACCATTAATGTTACTAGAAACATAAGGGTTTTTTCTCCAGAAATATCTCCGAAGACTGTCGTTACACCAGTTTGAGTTACTGTTGTTGAGCCAACTGCTGAGGCTCAAGGCAAAGAGCAAATGACGGAGCCTGCCCAGATGGAGGCACCTAAAGAAGCTATAGCTGAAGATACCTCCAGGCAAGAGTTGGAGGAGGTATTAAATATTATCCATAAAAGTGACTACAAAATTGTTTAACAGTAGGGGAAAACCCCGTCAAAAATCTCCATGTTATCCCTGTTACTGTGCTCTGAAACCCATGCATAGGCTTTAGTAAAGTTCTTAAAGTCTGCGCATGTACCACAAGAAATTTCTGCTGATCAATTTGGAAGTTATGTTGCTAGTCTATCAATGGATAATGCTTTAGGCTTTTCCGATGTTGACTTGACTCCTGAGGGAAGAAACCAAAACAAGGCTCTATATGTCTCCATTAAATGCAGGGGCACTACTTTGGTGCATGTATTAATTGATATTGATTCCTCGCTAAATGTTCTACCAAAAGGTGCTCTTGACAGACTTGATTGTGAAGGGTTATACTGAAACCTAGTGATATTGTGGTGAGGGCCTTTGATGGTTCAAAAAGGATGGTATAAGGAAAATTGGATCTTCCGATCAAAGTAGGTTTGCAAGTCTTCGAATCTACCTTTTATGTGATGGATATCCGACCAGCTTATTCTTGCTTACTGTGATGCCCCTGGATCCATGGGGCAGGCACTGTTACCTCAACCCTACACCAAAAGTTGAAATACCCTGTGAAAAGAAAGGTTGTCAGTATTTGTGGTTAAGAAGAGTATATGGTGAGTCATTTGAACTCATTCAGATATGTAGAGATGGACGGAAAATTCATCGAAACCCCCTGTCAAACTTTTGAAATTATCCATCCTACCGCTACTGAAGATGCTTCCGCTATTCCCAAGGCTACCAGGGTTCCTCCCATAATGGCTTCTTTAAAGGATGTTAGAGCTGTCGTAAAAGAAGGTGGTTATACTACTTGGGGTCAGCTTCCTGACATTTTGTATAAATCTAACAAATTTGGTTTGGGTTTCACTACAGAGGATCAGAGGGCTATTCGTCATGCTCATGCTGGAAAACCACCATTCTGTGTTAGCAACAATTGAGTCAACGTTATAGAAGATACTAATAGTGACTACGACCTTGACAGCTGGACCTTTCCAACCATCGGCAACAGGCTCAACAATTGGAAGACTCAGGACATTATCTCAATCTCCTTTAGTTAGGAGTAATATCTACTTTATGTTTTATCGCTTTCAAAGTTTCGGTTATGTAATTTGTTTTAAATAATGACTTTAAACCTTATGCCTTGCCCAGGGCACAATGGTCCACTTATTAAGGGTTGCCATTTTATAATCATGTCTTCATTTAATAAATAATTAGATGTTTTACATTCAAATTTTGTGCTCTTTGTCTTTCTTTTATTTTTATAACTTTCAAATAGCTATGTGTTCTTACACACACCCACACAATAAATTTAATATCCACATCCACTTTGGATCCCGTTGATAAGGATTCTGCTATTTCCACTTATGACTTTGAAAATACGATCTACCAAACCGAGGATGAAGGTGAGGAAGATTGTGAAATACCTGGAGAACTTTCCAGATTGTTAGTGTAAGAGGAAAAGGCTGTCCAACCACATGAAGATCCATTTGAAGTGGTAAACTTGGGTACTGAAGCAGACAAAAAAGAAGTCAAGATAGGTGACAACCTAGAAGACTGTGTCAAGAACAGGTTAATTCAGATGTTTCATGAATATGTGGAGATCTTTGCTTGGTCATACAAAGACATGCCAGGACTTGATATTGATATTGTAGTTCACTTTCTGCCTATGAAAGAGGGTTGTTCTCCAATAAAGCTGAAAGTTCGTCGTATGCGTCCCGATATGTCCGAAAAGATAAAGGTTGAAGTTATGAAGCAATTTAACGCAGGTTTCTTAGTTGTAACATCCTATCCTAAATGGGTTGCAAATGTGGTTCCGGTACCAAAGAAGGATGGAAAAGTGTGTATGTGTGTGGACTACAGATATCTAAATAGGGAAAGCCCCAGAGATAACTTCCCACTTCCACATATTGATGTTCTGGTTGACAACACCGCTCAACATAAGGTATTCTCCTTCATGGACAGTTTCTCTGGGTATAATCAAATCAAGATGGCACCTGAAGAAATGGAGAAAACTACATTCTTCATACAGTGAGGAACTTTTTTGTTACAAGTTTATGCCTTTATAATTAAAGAACGTAGGTGCAACATATCAGCGTGCTATGTATAGAGGTAGAAATGTTGAGACTAAGCCATTGGATTGGCTTAACTCGCATATATCAAATACAAATCGCCACCGCACTTTATTGTTTCCAGAGGAATGGGAAAAAAGCTAATAACCCAAAAAGAGGGGGAGAGAATCTAAGTTCGAGGGTTTGTTATGCAAAGGGAAGATATTAGCACCCTAAACATCTACAGTACTCCACAGGAACCTCTTTGAAAATTTATGTATTTTGGCTATAAGTGTTGTATACAAAAATAAATTGTGGGTATGAGAAAAGAAATATTTTTTACAATTTTTCACCCGCTACGATTGCGAACCTTTAGTGCCTATGTACCACCTTCCATGCAATATTGGATCAGGGTACTCATAGTTCAGCTTTAAAAAATTTAAAACACAAGTGTGTTGGTTAATTTTAAGAGACAAGGCATCATCGTCTTATATGAGTGGAAGAACATACTTACTACCCATGATTATGAGAAAGGAGAATTTGCGTCATCTCAAAGTGGAGGATATGGCTTGGATTCTAAAATCAACAAAGTCTCGCTTAACACCCAAGTGGAAAATATGTCGCTTCACTACATATCATAGAAGTATAGTAGCTCACATCACTACAAGGATTGACAAGAGTCTAATCTTTTGAGAAAAAGTTTTAAGGTAAAAGCCAAAATGGAAAAATGGTTTGAATGAGATTAGTTGAATTTTAGTCTTCTCACAAAAAATGTCAAAGTATTGTTAAGTTGGTTAAAGTTTGATTAAGAAAATATTTTGAAAATGCATGGACCTAAGTTCAAGTTTATTGCGAAAACGATTCAAGTTTAGAAAACAAGAATAGTTTTGAAAAGGAGGGAGAAGATTTTTTAAATTAAAGAAGATGGAAGGAGATGAAGGGACTATCCTAAAGCATAAGGTAAAAGCTACGGAAAAGAACCATCTAACCAACAAGAAGTCAACACTTGACATAATGAATCAATGTAGAATTTCCATCCTTTGGATTGAAACCAAACAAGCAAAGATAATAAACCTCTTAAGAAAACCAAGCTTCAAATGCATTAAGTCTTCAAAAAACATTGGGCAGAGTAACGGTTGTATATAGATGAACTCCCAATCACAGACAAAGCATATAATCAGAATAATATGCACATAAGGAAAACAAACAACCCAATATCTTAGGGTAAACCCCAAGAACTCCAGACAAAATAACAATAGAAGTCACAAGGTCTCAAGGTAGTTCAAGGTTTCTAATCCTAAGTACAAGAAGTCCATTACTCCAAAGTGCCAAGGATAGTAACCAAATAGTCCAAGTAACCTTAAAGTTTTTTATTGTTCAAGTTGGTTATTAGGTGTCTTCAAAAAGAAAAATGAAAAGCTCAAGTGAACAAAATAAAAATGACGTAAAGATAAATGCTCAAGTGAGCAAAGATGAAAATAACATGAAATGTAAATGCTAAAATAAGTGGTGCTTAAAGTAAAAGCATAAAAATAAAAGTCAATAGTTAATTAGTTAGAAATTAGAGGTTAGTTGAATGACCATCTTGAATCTTGTATTTGAAAACTCATTAGAAGATTGATAAAATCAAAGTCTCTCAACAACAAGTTTCATTTGCTTTTTGTCAAGTATATCATTCATTTCAAATTCTGAAGGCAACAACAAATGATCAACGATGTTTAAATGATTCACTTAGACCAAATTTTATGAGAGTCCATTAAAGGATTGATAAGACCAAAGCCTCCTAACAATGAACCTCAAGGTTATTGGATCAAAGGTTTCAAATTAAATATACTTGGGCTTGCAAACATAATTTTGAGCCACAAATGATCATTTCTTGAATCAGGACAAAAGTTAGTGTTATGTTAAGCAATCGTAAGTGGACTTATATAGAAGTCACACTTATTTTGAGGCCGGTCAATAGCAATCTATGTATCATATGTTTAGAGAAATAATATGTAGATTATTCTCTAACAACATGTGATACAAGTAAGAAAGGGATAAGATGAAGAGGGAAGGGACGTATTTCAATCAAAAGAATTTAATCAAACTAACATTTAAATCATCCATCCATTTTAGTGGAGTTAAACTCAACACTCAAGATCCAATGATGTTAATGAAGTTTATGATCAACAATCACATAGTCAGGATATATTAAAAAAATTGTATTTAATGAATAAAAATAAAAAATGATTTTTAAATTGTTTTTGAAAATAAAAATAAAAGGTAAAATAAAAATATATATTTAAAGTATCAAAGAAAAATTTAAAGAAACCATAGAAAAGTCAGAAATGATCTCAAATATTTTTATAAAATTTTTGGTAATTTTTTAAAACAGAAAAGTATTTTTAAACTAGTTAAAATCACTAAAATAAGTGATAAAAAGATCAAAAATAGTAGAAGTCAAAATAAAATTCTAGAAAAAAAATTTCAGAAAGTCAAAAATAAATAAAATGATCTTGATGAATTTTTTTTAGAATTTAAAAATACCAAGAAGTATTTTTAAACAATTAAAAACAAGTCAAAACAAAGAAAAAATCATAAAAAATATCAAATCTGAAAACAAAATCATGAAAAAATAAAAATCAGAAAGAGAGTATTTAAAAATATTTTTGTGAATTTTTTCATAAGTTTTGGGTCAGAAATGAATTGTCTATGATTTTTTGAAGTTTAAAACAATTAAATATAAAAAATCAGAAAATAAAAACGCGTTAATAAATAGATCCAATGGATATGGTGCGTTGTGCATATCATGGTCTTTTTTGGAAATCACACCAAATCATTTTTTAATAATTATAAGTGACTTAAAATTCGGCGCATTGGATGGAGTCGTAATAATGAAAGTAATCAGATCCATGGGTTCCTATGACGCGGGCTTGGTAAAACAGATGTATTGGATAGAATTCAAAAAATCACATGTCACGCTATCATTGGCTGAAGCACGACACATAGGTCATCTTCAACCTCCAGATGCCCTAAATTGAGATTCCACAAATTGTAAAATTGGAGAATCAGACCGGTACCATTAGATTTGTCTCTTCAAGACGATTTTAATGATACCCTCGCGCCAAATTTATATAAATTGTACAAGGCTGAATTTGAAAAAAACCCAAAAAAAAAATAGCGAGCACGAAAATCCCAAGTATCTCTCTCAATTCTCAATGAAAATGCTAACCGTAAGAAGTGTGAGAATCAAAAGGATGAATAGAGTCGAATAGGGTTTTATTTGGTTCAATTTGATTGAGAATTCTACCTGAATGAAGTAGATGAAACTTGATCTGAAACTAGACTTGGTTAGCACGATTTAGGATACCTCAAGGCTTGGTTCTTCTTCTGTTAGCTTCAGTGAAGTTCAAGGATAAAGAATCAACTAAGAAATTGGATTGAAAAGTGGAGAAAATAGGAATTCGAAAACTCAAAAGTGAGTTATGCAGGGAGTTTGGCAGGGTGATTTTGAATTTTCAAGCTTGATAAAATAAATTCAATATGTCCCTCTCTTTATAGGGAAGCGAATGGTGCAAAGAATTCAGAGGAAATTTGTTTGGAGGAAAATTGAACCAAGCTCGAAAGTTAAAAAAATGTGACCTAGTGTGCATCAAAACTCAATCAATTCCTGCGTTTTGATCCTTAATTTAACTTTGGAAACTTTGTTAAACATGTTTAAATAAAAAACACGTGCTAAATTGGTGATTAGAAGCCATATTATGAATTTCAAATTCTGACTTTGGAGAAAACTTCAAATTTCAAGTTCACAACTCAAGGAGTCTTAGGGCATGATTCTTGAAGCATTTGAAAGATAAGGTCACAAACTTTACAATTTGAAAAGAGTGAGATTAATTGGATTCTTGAGCTAAGAGTTGTGATGAGTCAAAGTTGAGAAAAAGATGTTGACTTTTTGTACTTAGAAAAATTCTAAGTTTTTCTTTAAAAGTGACCTATAATGTTTTGAGTTAAAACAAAGCCTTCCTCCAAAATTTATCTTTAATAATTAATGCTAGCTTGAAGTAGACTTCCCAAAGAGTATTGTTAAACTTTAATCACTTAAAAATACCAATTATTAAAAAAGTTATGGCCTTGTAAAATTGGTGAAAATTCATGAGGTGACCTATAATCTTTTGAGTTCTTAGGGGATATTCCACTCATTTTCAAGCTTTGAACATAGAATTAGAGTTGAATCTCACATCCTTAATATCATTGTGGAAAAATAATGGGCTCAATGAGATAAAAATGGACAAAGTTATGATCTTTTGGAGTCACGTAAAGGAAATTGGTGGCCTATCTAGAGGACTTGTAATCTTTCTCCATCATTAGGCATCTTCCAAAGCAATTTTTCTTGAAACTCTTAAAGTGATTAGTTGATAACCCTAAAAAGAGAAGCATGTCTTTGGAATCACTCAAAAATCTCAAAAGATGGGCAAGGTATAGCCCTTAGAAGTCCAAAACCCTAGCTCCTCAAGCACCAAAATGACTTGGAAACCCTTTTCAATTTTGACAAGCTTTCTTGAACAATAACTTTTTCCATGTGAATAGAAGTTGTTTTGGATGACAATAAGAACCCATAGCAACAATAATCACCTCCAAATAGTAAGAATTGAGAGAGTTATGCACTTGGATCAAGGAATCAAGAACTTGTCCAATTAGGTCAAACTTCTTCAATCAACCCTTATATCTTTTGATTTTCTTTGACAAATTGAGGCATGATGAATCATAGTAAACCTTGTCATGATATTACTTTAAAGTGTCTTCAATGATGAAACTTGAATCTCAATGAAGCTTTGTTGAAGAAGGCATGGAAGTAAACTCATGAACATATGGATCAACCTGATAAAATGTGTTGTGCTTTCACCTATAGCATCATAAATTAGAGAAAACATCCATAGTATTTGTTAGTGAAAAGTTAATCAATACAAAACATAAATGACCACAATATACAAATCAAGGTGCTTGGTGATTCCTCATGAGCAAACCTAAAGATAGGGAGAAGGGCCAAACCCTAGTGTGATCTCGTTGTGATTGAGTTTATGTGAGATGATAAAGGAATCTTAGGGGCGAAAATTGGGGTACAACAACTTCCCTTATTTAAGTGTCTTACATCCAGAGATACAAAAGTTAAAAATCTTTGTGTCGACGCGATTGAAGATACTTAAATATAAAACAAGCCCTATTTTTTGCCCTAAGATGCCATTAATTCATATGATTGTGCATGCAAACAATCAGATTCAAAGGTGACACAGGACACCACTGGGGAAACAGAAAATAAAAGTTTAAGAGAGAAATTAGACCAGGAAAATAAATCACTGGTAAATAGAAGACTTGACTCTATTGGGGTAAAGCCCGAGGAGGAGACAAAGTAACATCAACTCAAATATTGAGGAGAGAAAATAAAGGATAACAGTGATCGACAAATAACTACGAACTATCCACTCAGAGAGAAGATAGAAAAAAATGTAACATCGACCCACAGGGGAAAAGAAATGGTAGGTAATACCAGCAAAAGCCAACTTAGGGTAGGCAACAAATAATCAGCATCAGTACTTACGACTGGAAACAAACGAATTCTTCAGAGCAAAATGAATCTAAACAAAGAACGATCTCCCATAACGACGAGACTAGCATTCATCGGAGTACAAAATCTAAACAACGAACTATCTCCCATAATGACGAGACTACCATCCATTGGAGTAACAAAATATCAACAATGAACTATCTCCCATAATGACGAGACTACCATCCATTGGAGGAACAAAATCTTAACAACGAACTATCTCCCATAATAACGAGACTACCATTCATCGGAGTACAAAATCTCAATAACGAACTATCTCCCATAATGGCGAGACTACCACCCATTGGAGTAACAAATCTCAACAATGAACTATCTCCCATAATGGCGAGTCTACCATCCATTGGAGTAACAAATCTCAACAACGAACTATCTCCCATAATGACGAGACTACCATCCATTGGAGTAATAAATCTCAACAATGAACTATCTCCCATAATGGCGAGACTACCATCCATTGGAGTGCAAATTAATTTTCTCAGGGAACTAACAGACTTACTAGGGAAGTATAGGTGTCTTAAATAAAGAGATCTACCACTTACTGTTATAAGAAAACCTTCAGGCAAAGAAATATGACTTCTCTGGGGAAGTTTCAATATATTCATACTGAGGAAATAAAATCTTCTTGTGCAAAATAAATTCACACCCTTAATCCAGAGTTCAGAGCCTATGAAAAGTCAAAATAATAATGTTGTCGGGATCCACGGATGCAGACTAGAATTAAACTAGTGTGAAACAGTCAACCAAGATAGCATCTGATGAGAAATAAACTCAAAAGGAAAAACAGATCTAACCAGATAAAGAGTCGAATAAGAAAGCTAAAGAAAAAAACTTCCACGAGGGATAACTTAGTGGGGAAATTGAAAGAATATACACTTTTTGATTAAGGTTGACACTCTATTGGAGAGAGGGTAACATAACTCTACAAAATAGGGTGATATGCCAACAAACACATAAATGAATGTGTGAGCAATGAATTGTTAAATTCAGCTATGCATGATGTTTGTATGAATGTATGAATGTTATCCTGTATATGCTGACAACACAGACATACAATACTAGGAATAACCAGACAAAACCAGCTTGGGTAAAGTCAACGCTCGGCTAAATCACATCCAGGAGGAAAATTTCACAAGAAAGTAAGCACCAACTGAGGAAACAAATTCCTATTTCACAGCTTAACTTCACTAGGAAAAAGCATAATACGAAAATAATCAATTTTAAACTGGGAATCAAGACAGATACAGGGATATAACATCCTTCTTCAGGCTTCACCGAGGGACGTCACACATACTTCAATGGGGAAAAAAATGCTTCAACGTCTAGACTTCCACTAGGGATTACAATATTGGCTTCATTAGGGAAGATGAAAACCATGTCGTCGAGATATCATCTAGGGATCCCGTGATGATTTCATCGGAGAGGACAATACCACATCGCCGAGGGGAGCCTAAAATACATTCTTCAATACCAAGAGTGATGATTACACGAACTTCTCTGGGAGAAATTATGAAACCACATGGGGATAATAACTTTCAGAGAGACACATTATCTTAGATTTACTTGGGGATTTAAGAAGTCAAACAATACAACAAGATATCAAAATTATGGGGATTTTAAATCAAACCCAGCGCTTAGCGGGAGAAAACCCAAAAAGTTTACAACTGTTTCAACACTTCTTAAAAGATAATGCCCTTGTCTAGTTGCCAAAAAACAACAATAACGCTAACACTGCAAAAGGGCGATGTTTTGCAAATGATTTCGCCTCATCACACAAAGGAAGAAGGAACTTTCGTCATATGAGTGAAGACCTCACTAGGAAATCTAGGATAGAGGTTTCAAACCATGCAAACCCAAAATCAAAATAATCAACCTAGAGAGAACTGAACCAAGACTTGACTGGGGAAAATGGGATCACAAATCCAACACCGCACCATACATCAATTGGCATCACCTCTAACTATTTGAGAAATAACAAGAAGATCATATGCATATCAGCGAAAGCGATCTGAAAGAACTTTCCTGGGGAACACCTTCTTCTAAAAAAATCAGAGTTCGTCCATCCTCGGAATCACTATTTTTATTTTTTTCTTGAATCACAAAATCTAAAGTAAAATATAGTTTGTAAATTCTTTTCAAAAATAATTTTCTATTAAATCTCTTTGTTTTGAAAATCACCATCAATAATAAATGGATTCTTTGTAAGTAGAATAAAATAAGAACTTCAAAGAATTGGATAAAAGCTCAAACTTTATTAATAGAATGGTAGTTTGCGAATGGAGAGACCTCATATATCATTACAAAGTTTGGAAAATGGTAATAAATTAGAAAAGATACATTGAAACACAATGACCAATATTCTCCCTAATAACTTTGAATTCCTGAGCAGCGACTTCTGTTGATGTGTGGTGAGGATCCAAGAAAATTGTTGCTTTAATGATCAAGTCTTGTCTGATGCAGTTACTTGCCAAGAAATCCCCAACTTTTTCCTAGTTTTCCCTTACGGGTTTTCAACCTAGCGGGAGAACTTATTCTATTTGTGTCTCTTATTTTTCCTAGATTTCCCTTTCGAGTTTTCAGCCTACCGAGACGGTCTTTTTTGCCTATCCTCCCTTCCGAGTTTTCGACTTAGTGAGCTATTCTTTTATTTCTGTTAGGCAAAGTATTTCCTAACTACATCAGCATTCATAGGATGTGGGAACTCCTCTCCATCCATAGTTTCAAGAATCAATGTGCCGCTAGAGAAGTCTTTCTTGACAACATATGGGCATTCATAATTTGGAGTCTACTTGCCCCTAGAATCAGCGTTAAAAGACATGATCTTCCTGAGCACGAGGTCGCCTTCTCTGAATTCACAAGGCTTGACCTTTTTATCAAAATATTTCTTCATTCTCTTCTGGTATAACTGGCCATGGCACAAGGCCGTCATTCTCTTTTCTTCAATCAAATTAAATTGGTCAAACTTGTTCTGGACCCATTCAGCCTCTGACAATTTGGTTTCCATTATCACACGCAAAGAGGGAATCTCAACCTCAACGGGGAGCACAGATTCCATACCATAAACAAGAGAGAACAGGGTTGCCCCTGTTGAAGTGTAGACGGATGTACGATATCCATGCAAAGCAAAAGGGAGCATCTCATGCCAATCTTTATAGGTAACAACCATTTTCTGGATGATCTTCTTGATGTTTTTATTAGCAGCTTCAACATCCCCATTCATCTTTGGCCTATAAGGAGATGAATTGTGATGGACAATATTGAATTCATCACAAAGTTCTGTCACTATTGTTATACATATTCGAGTCGTTGCCAGTGATAATCCTACTTGGCACACCATACTGACATATAAGATTATTCTTGATAAAGCGTACTACCACCTGCTCAGTAACATTAGCGTATGAAACTGCTTCCACCCATTTGGTGAAGTAGTCTATTGCCACAAAGATAAAATGGTGCCCATTCGACACCTTGGGTTCAATCATTCCAATCATATCAATACCCAACATAGAGAAAGGCCACGGGGAAGAAATAACATTGAGAATCGTCGGAGGCACATGAATTTTGTCAGTGTAAATCTGGCACTTATGGCACTTCTTTGCAAATTTGTAACAGTCAAATTCCATTGTCAGCCAATAGTAACATACCCTAAGCATCTTATTTTCCATCGAATGTCCATTGGCATGAGTGCCAAATGAACCTTCATGGATTTCATGCATCTACATGTCTGCTTCGTGTCTATCCACACATCTGAGCAAGACTATGTCATAATTTCTTTTGTATAGCACATCTTCATCGAGGAAAAAGATGACTGCCAACCTTTTCAATGTCTTTCTATATTTGTTTGATGCACCAGTCGGGTATTCCTGAGTTTGGAGAAAATTCTTGATATCATAATACCAAGGTTTTTCATCTGACGTATCTTCTGTTGCAAACACATGAGCTGGTATATCCAAACATCGCACTATGATACGAGGCACATCTTTCCAAGTATTTACTTGACATATAGAAGCCAAAGTGGCTAAAGCATCCGCCATCTGATTTTCATCTATGAGAATATCATGGAATTCAACTTTATTAAAGAAGGGTAATAATCTTCTAGAATAGTCTTTGTAGGGAATCAAGCCAGGGTGACGAGTATCCCATTCTCCTTTAATCTGATTTATTACCAAAGTTGAATCTCCATATACATCTAGAATTTTGATTCTGAGATCAATATCCTCCTTGAGACCCATGATACAAGCTTCATACTCTGTCATGTTATTGGTGTAATTGAATTCCAACCTTGCAGTAAATGGGATATGGGGTCCATGGGGAGTGATAATCATAATACCAATTCCTTTCCCATAAGTGTTCACAGCTCCATCAAATACCATACTCCACCGGGATTCAGGATCAGGGCCTTCCCCAGGCAACGGTTCATCACAATCTTTTACTTTAAAAAACATAACATCCTCATCGGGGAAATCATATTTAACAGACTGATAATCATCAACCGGTTGGTGAGTAAGATAATCTACCAACATACCGCTTTTTATAGCCTTATGAGTACGGTATTTAATATCATATTCAGACAACAGCATCTGCCATTGGGCAATTATTCCAGTACGGGCAGGCTTTTCAAAAATATACTTAATTGGATCCATTTTGGAAATCAACCAAGTAGTACAATTCAATATATATTGCTGCAACCTCTTTGCCGCCTAGGCCAGAGCACAACATGTGTTTCCAGCATAGAATACCGCGACTCACAGTTAGTAAACTTCTTGCTAAGATAATAAATGATATATTCTATTCTCCCTATTTCATCTTGTTATCCCAAAATACAGCCCATAGAATTATCTAACACTGTTAGATACATGATCAATGGTCTTCCTTCAACATGAGGGAGAAAGATAGGAGGTTCAAGTAGATACTCTTTAATGCTTTCAAATTCCTTTTGGCAATCATTTGTCCAAACACAACCTTGATCTTTCTTTAACAACTTAAAGATTGGTTCACACGTTGTAGTCATATGGGAAATAAATATGGAAATGTAATTCAAACGCCCAAGGAAGCCTCTAACTTGCTTTTCAGTTCTTGGCGCTGGCATTTCTTGAATTGCATTAACTTTATCAAGATCAACTTCAATTCCTTTTTGGATGAAAATGAAACTTAACAATTTTCCTGATCAGACACCAAAGGTGCATTTATTTGGATTCAAGCGGAGACGATACTTCCTCAAATGCTGAAATAGTTTTAACAAATCTTCTATATGCCCTTCTTCACTCTAGGATTTTGGCAATCATATCATCAACATATACCTCAATTTCCTTGTGCATCAGATCATGGAATAGGGTTGTTATAGCTCTCTGGTACGTTGCACCAGCATTCTTCAACCCGAAGGGCATCACTCTGTAACAGAATGTTCCCCAGGGTGTGATAAACGTTGTTTTTCCATGTTCTTAGGAGCCATTCTAATTTGATTATATTTGGAAAATCCGTCCATGAACGAGAATACTTTAAATTTTGTTGTACTGTCAACCAACATATTAATATGTGGTAATGGGAAGTCATCTTTTGGACTAGCTTTGTTTAAATCTCTATAATCCACACACATGCAAACTTTTCTGTCTTTCTTTGGTACTGGAACAATAATAGAAATCCACTGAGGGTACACTGATGTCACAAGAAAACCGACATTAATCTGCTTTAAAACTTCTTTTTTAATTTTCACTGACATATCAGAGTGAGTTCTTTGTAATTTCTGCTTGATTGGCAGGCATTCTGGCTTTAGCGGTAAATGATGTTCCAAAATATCAGTATCCAACCCCGGCATGTCTTGGTATGACCAAGAAAAGATGTCCACATACTCTTTCAGCAATTCAATCAACCTTCTCTTTACGTCGGGATGAAGCAATGCTTCAATTTTGACTTCTTTTGGACCTTCCTCTATACCCAAATTGATTGTATCTAATAGCTCTTTATATGGTTGAATGGTACTTTCCTCGTGCTCAAGAAACCGTGAAACCTCTTCTAGGATTTCATCATATTCTTCTTCTTCGGTCACATACGCAAGAAATTCAAAATTAGGAAAGGGTGCAGGATCATTGTATTCAACGGGTTTTTTAATTAATCTGCACGTATGATTTGTGATTGCTTTTAGAAACTGACACATATAGCAAGTGATTATGCATATTTAATTATAGTTATTTATTTTGAAAGGATTTTTCTGATTACCATTTTTCAAGAAAAAGCAGAAAATAAAGACACAGTTTTAGAATCAAAGACAACTTTTATTAATGATTTTAAAGATCAAAGCAACAAATATGCCCATACAATATCAATACTTTCACTTTGGGCAGAGTGAAAGATTTTTGAAAATATTAACAAAAACAACTTACTTTGAAATATGAATGCAAGAGGGAACATCAATAGTGATCTAATTTTGGACTATGACTCTATGCGTCACATAGTTCGACATCTCTTACTCTACTTCACCTTCCAGAATAACATTAATCCTAGGAATAGTTAGATGAAGATAACCTCCGTTGTGAAAGATGTCTTGATATTTGCCCAAAGCAGACTTCGGCTTCATGTTCTCACCTTTATTATTCTTCACAGAGAATCCCAAACTAGCTCTATTTTTATTCACAGGTGGATCAACAATATGCCCCTACACTTTACTAGGGCCATTATGCACTACCTGTTGAGCATCCTTAAACTAAGCAATAGAATTATCATTTTCCCTTATATTGTCAATGGATAAAGCTTGGAACTGAGTTCCAACAGCAGCTTCATTCGCTTCCATAATACTGAAAGAGGATAAATGAGATATTAACAAATCTTGTTCTCTATTTATGATGACCACCTTTCCTTCACGAACAAACTTCAGCTTTTGGTGTAAAGTTGAAGTGACAGCCCCTGCCTCGTGAATCCACGGTCATCCCAGTAAACAGTTGTAAGCGAGAACAATATCCATAACTTAGAAAGTAATTTGAAATAGGTGCGGGCATATTTGAATAGGAAAATATACTTCCCTTATGACAGACTTCCTTGATCCATCAAAAGCTTTCACAATCGTGCCACTCGGGCGCATGGGAGTTCCTTGATACTTCAACTTCATGAGCGTGCTCCTCGGTATGAAATTTAAAGCGGACCCATTATCAATCAGCACATTGGACAATGAATCATTCTTACAGTTCATGGAGATATGAAGAGCCAAGTTATGATTCATCTCTTCATCAGGAAGCTCGTCATCATAGAAACTCAGGTTATTACAGGATGTAATATTCCCGACAACACTACTGAATTGGTCCAAAGGCATATCACTTTCCATGAAAGCTTGACCCAATACTCTCATCAAAGATTCCCGGTGGGAAGAAGAGTTCATTAGCAAGGCTATAATAGATATCTTTGATGGAGTCTGCAACAATTGATCTACGATCCTGTAGTTGTTGATCTTGATAATCTTCAATATATCATCCACATCTTTTTCCAGAGTAGTACCACTAGATTCCCCCACTACTTTCTTAGGTTAGGTACTTTTAACAACCTTTTAATAAACATTAACATTCCCTCGAATGAAAGATGCGAAAACACGGCCACTGCGGGTCACTCGGCTGGCTTCAGAAATATTTTTGACATCTCACAAAGGTTAGATTGGAACTTCCACACCATCCTAAAAGATTGTAGCATTGTATTTGTATGCCACGGCTTTGTCTGATTCGTAAGGAACATGACCCGACAAGAAAATCAGCACTGGAGCAACAACTAGCTTGCCATGGTACTCAATCTCTATAGGGGCAGGAACATAAAAAAAGACACGATAACATTCATCCCTTCTTCAGAATACTTAGATATCACAGAATCATTGCTGGAGAACACATATTCATCTAAGGAAAATAATTCATCTGCAGAAGCATACTCATCATCTGACACAGTCTCGGCCAAGAAATCTTCAATCATATTAATCCCACGATAATCATCTCTATTGCCCGAAACTTTGATAGTAACATTATCCAATAACAACTTAACACCCTTTCTCACTATGGAACAACCACGAGAATCTCTGCAGCAGATCTGGTAAGACCCATAATGGTATTCTTCTTGACCATCCATGTGGCAGAAGGTAGCGTGCAACTGCACCAAATCATCATTCATATACTTCACGTCAAAAATCCAGAAATCTCCAGGACATCTAAAAACCATATTCACATCTTCTTCGTACTTTTCCCTAGGCTTGATTATATGAATGAGGTCCTCGTTCATAATTTCCTAAAGATCATCTTTTATCTTATCACATCCCTGGATATTTGTACTGTAAATACTACAACCAGCATGGTCGTGTGTATAGTAACTAAAATCGCAGAGGTCAGCATGAATTTTCACCAGATCCCCTCTAACCAAGTTGATATCAAAAATCCAGAAGTCCCCAGGACAACCAGCAACCATGTTCACAGCATTAGCTCCTCCATGTTTTGGTAAAGGATTATCTTTCATGTTAGGGCCAACATATTTAAAGGATGGGAGGGCATATCTCACCATCTTTTGTACTTCATATTTCAAAGGATAACAGTTCTCAATGGTGTGCCCTGGTGTTCCTTGATGGAAAGTGCACGTCTGGTCTGCCTTATAATACCAGGGTAAAGGTGAAGGTACAACAGAAGGCGGCCTGGTATGAACCAACTTCTTCTGAATCAAAGCTGGTAGTAACTCTGCATAACTCATTAAAATAGAGTCAAAAGCCTCTCTCTTCTAACTTTTCCCTTGATTCCCCTGAGGAGATGGTCTTTAATAAGCAACAGTGGTTGGAGCTACACTGACAACTGGAGTCATAGAAGCAACCTGTTGCTGGCATCGATGATGTCTTCTAGGTGGCCGGATATTTCTTTCCCCAATAAAAATATTTGTTTCACTTCATTTCTTTTGAGAGAAACCGTATGATGACTTCTTTGTCCCTTCATCTTTTGTCAAGCGCCCTTCTCTAACAGCCTCTTCCAAACGAACACCCAGGCTTACCATTTCGATAAAATCACTCGGCACACTTGCGACCATCCTTTCATAATAAAATGATCCAAGGGTTTTCAGGAAGACCTTGGTCATTTATTGTTCTCCCACAGGTGGAACCACCTGGGCAGCTATCTCGCGCCAACGCTGCACATATTCTTTGAACGACTCCTTGGAAGAAATGAATGAGAAAACATTGATCATCATTATGGGTAGACATCTTTCTAATATATATCACGAGGTGGTCACAAGGACAAGAGTTTCCCTTGTACCTCTAAAATTCCATAACATTAAACTTTGGTGGCACCTTTACGTTAGGAACTAGGAAAAGTTCACTAACATTTTGTCCAAATAACTCTTTTCCTCGAAGGGCCTTCATTTCCTTCTACATCTCATTGAACTGGTCTTGAAATTCATCCAATAGGTCATAGAAACCCACACTTTCACTTGATGGAGGAACAGGATGATAAACTTCATCACTAATAAACGATATAGCATTCACCGAAGGTGCAGTATAGTGGATCTCATTTCTAGAAGCAAGAGTAATATGCACCACAGGAGGTGCGAGAGTAGCAGCAACTTGCACAATTGGAGCAGCTTGAGTGTCAAGATTAAAACCTTCTAGCATGAAATTTTCAAGCATCCCCACGGGTAACCCTGAGGCATATGATTCTGACCAGCAGTAACTGGAATTGATGGTCCTTCAGAAGCAATTGTTGTTTGTTGTGGCTGAACAAGTGGTGGTTGATTCTGAGCAGCCACCAATGATTCCATCAAAGCAGTCAAATTGGCCATACCGAACTTCAAAGTAGTAACTTCTTCGCGTAGCTCACGATTTTGTTGTTCAAGATTCTCCATTTTCTTCCTAGAATTAGCCCGAGTGTTGTACCGGTGAGACATCTTGCTGAACAAAGTCAGAGAAACACAGTAAGACACCTGGGTATGAACATAAATGCAAGAAATATGTACAAGATGATGCATGGTATGCAGTGCACATGATTTATTTTATTATTATTAATATTTCAAGGGACTCAAAGAATTATAGACAATTTGTAAATTTAAAGTACTAACATATTTTTGAAATACTTAAAATCTCATTATAATAACTTTAAAATGGATTACAACTTTTAGTGAAAGTTTCAACAATCGTAAGTACAAGAGAAGATAGAATCTAAAATCCTAAGAAGGCAAAGTTGATGAAGATATCTCCATGCACTGGCACTTTCCCGTGAGTCTTGCAATCTGAGCCTTTAATTGCTCGTTCTCTTCTGCATACCTGTCGGCAACCCCTTTCCAATCACCAGAGTCGGGAAGTGAATGACTAAGTCCTGACCGAGCTCTAGAGGAAAATAAATCTTCTTTCCTCTCCATCATCTCTACAACACAACTCTCAAGAATCTCAATCAGGCCATCCTTCTCCTTCAAGTCAGCTTGGTAGGACATCTCTAAAGTCTGACATTTATTCTTCCAGGCTTCCTTCTCCTGCTACATCCTAACTAGGGCAAGCTGAAGTTCTTCCACATCATCTAAAAGGGAAGGAGTAGTCTTCACAAACATATCAGGTAAAGGTTCCTCACGGGAATATGGAATCTTCAACTGGATTTCCCTTTCCTGTACCCACTGGAGATATGGCTCCAAAGAAACAGCTCCTCTAGGTCCCAAGTCCTTTCTACTCTTCCTGCGGATATGGCGCCAAGCCTTTGCAATTTACTCCTTAGCTTCCTTATGATCCTCTCCCTCTTTAAGAAAGAAACCACTCAGATGAATACTATTTGGCTTATCTCTCATCGGATATCCAAGATGTCATCATGCAAGAACGGGATTATAGTTAATTCCTCCCTTTGTACCAAGAAGAGGTGCATAGGGGAAACTACCACAACTATTGATAATCTCAACATCATGGTAAGCTTGATGATACCAAACAATATCTGAATGAGTGAGGGCCATAATCTTCGAAGCCCAACGAGGTTCTTTCTTGATATCCCAGAAAGCATCGGCCCAAGGTAAGTGAGAAATAAACCACTAATACAACAAAGGCGTGCAACAAATGATCATCCTTCCATGATAAGAATCCCAAAGATGAATGGAGTAATAAGCATCTCCTAATAATGTGGGGACTGGATTCCCTATCAAAAATATCCTGATGGCATTGATATCCATAAATTTTTCGACGTTAGGAAATAAGAACAACACATAAGCAAGTAAAGCAAAGATAGCCTCAAAAGCAACTGTACTCTTAATCCTAGCAAAGTAGTGAGTTTTCTCCAATAAAAATTGAGCGGGTAATCCTCTAATTCCTCCTCTAGTAGTCATGTGGGCCTCAATCTCATACTTCCCCAAATGAACCATAACAGCTATCTCATGAGACTTTGGCTCTCCCTCTAAACCGGTGAAAGGAACACAATCGATAACAGGTAAACCCAGTAGGTAAGAATATTCCTCCAATGTAGGCATCAAATGATAATCATAGAAAGTAAAACATCGATACATCGGATCATAGAACTGGACAAAGGGTGAGATAATACCCTCATTCATCCTAAGCTTCATAAGAGACACGATGGATCCATACTTCTTCCGAAAATATGTAGAACTCTCGATCTCGGGAATCAGACTCATCAAATCATCTATCTTAAGATCTTTGAAACTGTACCTCCGAGTCTTTCTTTTTACAGAATCCATGGTCAAACAATACCTGAGATATTCACAAAAAAGTCAACTTTAAGTCCCTTGAAACACATGTTTTAAAGGATGCTCATGGGTGCATGAATGCATGATGCAATAATCACACACAATATCACAAACATGGGGGGTCCATAGGTTCGACATGTCGAGCATGAGGTCAAAGGTACTACCCATAAGGTATGGACTAAAGTTTATCACCTGCCGAACAAGGTTTTAAGAGGTTCCTAGAGTCTACATCCTTCCTTTGGATATTACCAATGTCCCGATTAACTCAGTAATTAGTAATATTCTCAGGAAAAACTAGTTTGAGTGTAGTATCGCGTGACAACCATTTCCAGACACTCCGTCATAGTTTCCGCACTACACCTAAAAGGCCAAGATGGGTTAAGGGTTCTACAGTCCTCAACTTCAGCAGGCTCCCAGGTTGAAAGCAGCACGTCTTCCTGATTACTCGGTAAACAAGACTACAGTCAAAAGGGATTCCACTGAGTGGGGGATCTCATGTATCATTTTTTGGGATTACTCCCTCAAAGTTAACATGACTATACCGCCCATCCTATCTTAAGTTTGCCCAAGTCCGGGTAGAGGACTTATGAGAAATCAACAAGCACCCTGAAAACTAGGAAAATCCATACAAACATATATACAACACATAATATACAAACAATAAAAGCACATACATAAATAAACAAAGATAGGCTCAACCCACTTAGTGAAGGACCAGCAATTGGCCAATCTCTCCCTAGTGATGTTTCCATTTTTTCTGTAGCCGTAAAAATATTGAGACTAAGCCATTGGATAGACTTACTCGCACAGTTCAAATAAAAATCGCCACCGCACTTTATTGTTTCCAGATGAATGGGAAAAGAGTGAATAACCCAAAAAAGAGGGGGATAAAATCTAAGTTCGGGGGTTGGTTATGCAAAGGGAAGGTATTAGCACCCTAAACATCTACGGTACTCCGCAGGAACCTCTTTGAAAATTTGTGTATTTTGGTTGTAAGTGTTGTATACAAAAATAGATTGTAGGGATGAGAAAAGAAATATTTTTTATAATTTTGCACCCGCCGAGGTTGCGAACCTTTAGTGCCTATGTACCTACTTCCATGCAATAGGATATCAGGGTACTCGTACTTCACCTTTAAAAATTATAAAACACAAGTGTGTTGGTTAATTTTAAGAGACGAGACATCATCGTCTTATCCGAGTGGAAGAACATACTTACTACCCACGGTTATGAGAAAGGAGAATTTGCATCATCTCAAAGTGGAGGATATGGCTTGGATTTTAAAATCAACAAAGCCTCGCTCAACACCCAAGTGGAAAATATCTCGCTTCACTATATATCGTAGAAGTATAGTAGCTCGCATCACTACAACGACTGACAAGAGTCTAATCTTTTGAGAAATTTTTTTAAGGTAAAAGCCAAAATGGAAAAATGGTTTGAATGAGATTGGTTGACTTTTAGTCTTCTCACAAAAATGTCAAAGTATTGTTAAGTTGGTTAAAGTTAGATTAAAAAAATATTTTGAAAATGCATGGACCTAAGTCCAAGTTTATTGCGAAAGCGATTCAAGTTTAGAAAACAAGAATAGTTTTGAAAAGGAGGGAGAAGATTTTGAAATTAAAGAAGATGGGAGGAGATGAAGGGACTATCCTAAATCATAAGGTAAAAGCTAGGGAAAAGAACCATCTAACTAACAAGAAGCCAACACTTGACATAATGAGTGAATGTAGAATTTTCATCCTTTGGATTGAAACCAAACAAGCAAAGATAATAAACCTCTTAAGAAAAACAAGCTTAAAATGCATTAAGGCTTCACAAAAAATTGGGCAGAGTAATAGCTGTATACAGATGAACTCTCAATCACAGACAAAACATATAATTAGAATAACCTGCACACAAAGAAAACAAGCAACCTAATGTCTTGGGGTAAACCCCAAGAACTCCAGACAAAATAACAATAGAAGTCACAAGGTCTCAAGGTAGTTCAAGGTTTCTAATCCTAAGTCCAAGAAGTCCATTACTCCAAAGTTCCAAGGTTAGGAACCAAATAGTCCAAGTAACCTTAAAGTTTTTTATTGTTCAAGTTGGTTATTAGGTGTCTTCAAAAAGAAAAATGAAAAGCTTAAGTGAGCAAAATAAAAATGACGTAAAGATAAATGCTCAAGTGAGAAAAGATGAAAATAGCATGAAATGTAAATGCTAAAATAAATGGTTCTTAAAGTAAAAGTGTAAAGTGAAAGCATAAAAATAAAAGTAAATAGTTAATGAGTTAGAAATTAGAGGTTAGTTGAATGACCATCTTGAATCTTTCATTTGTAAACTCATTAGAAGATTGATAAAATCAAAGTCTCTCAACAACAAGTTTCATTTTCTTTTTGTCAAGTATATCATTCATTTCAAATTCTCAAGGCAACAACAAATGATCAATAATGTTTAAATGATTCACTTAGACCAAATTTTATGAGAGTCCATTAAAGGATTGATAAGACCAAAGTCTCCTAACAATGAACCTCAAGGTTATTGGATAAAATGTTTCAAATTAAACATACTTGGTCTTCCAAACATAGGTTAGGGCCACGAACGATCATTTCTCGAATCACGACAAAATTTAGCGCTATGTTAAGCAATCGTTAGTGGGCTTATGTAGAAGTCGCACCTATTTTGAGGCTGATCAATAGCAATCTATGTACCATATGTTTAGAGAAATGATATGTAGATCATTCTCTAACAACATGTGGTACAAGTAAGAAAGGGATAAGATGAAGATGAAAGGGATGTATTTGAATAAAAAAAATTTAATTAAACTATCATTAAAATCATTCATCCATTTTAGTGGAGTTAAACTCAACACTCAAGAACCAATGATTTTAATGAAGTTTATGATCAACAATCACATAGTCAGAATATATTAAAAATAAATTTATTTAATGAATAAAAATTAAAAATGATTTTTAAAATAAAAATAAAAGGTAAAATTGAAAACTATATTCAAAGTATCAAAAAAAAATTTAAAGAAACCATAGAAATGTCAAAAATGATCTCAAATATTTTTATAAAATTTTTGGTAATTTTTACAAACAGAAAAGTATTTTTAAACTAATTAAAATTTACTCAAATAAGTGCAAAAAAGATCAAAAATAGTAGAACTCAAAATAAAATTCTAGAAAAAATTTCAGAAAGTTAGAAATAAAGAAATGATCTTGATGAATTTTTTTAAAAATTTAAATATACCAAGAAGTATTTTTAAACAATTAAAAACAAGTCAAAAAAAAGAAAAAAAATCATAAAAATATCAAATATAAAAATAAAATCATGAAAAATAAAAATCTGAAGGAGAATATTTAAAAATATTTTTGTGAATTTTTTCATAATATTTGGGTGAGAAATGAATTTTATATGATTTTTTGAAGTTTGAAACAATTAAATATAAAAAAATCAGAAAACAAAATAAAGTCAGAAAAGTATGGACCATTGGATGAGAGTCAAAACGCGTTAGTAAACTGATCCAATGGATCTGGCGCACTGTGCATATCATGGTTTTTTTTTGGAAATCACACCAAATCATTTTTTAATAATTATAAGTGACTTAAAATTTGGTGCGTTGGATGGAGTCTAACTAATGAAAGTAATCAGACCCAAGGGTTCCTATGACGCGCGAATGGTAAAGAAGATGCATTGGATAGAATTCAAAAAATCACATGTCACGCTATCATTGGCTGAAGCACGACACGTAGGTCATCTTCAACCTTCAAACGCCCTAAATTGAGATTCCACAAACTGTAAAATTGGAGAACCAGACCGATACCATTAGACTCGTCTCTTCAAGACGATTCTAATGGTACCCTCGTGTAAAATTTATATAAATTGTACAAGGCTGAATTTGAAAAAAACCAGAAAAAATAGAGAGCACGAAAATCCCAAGTATCTCTTTCAATTCTCAATGATAATATAAACCGTAAGAAGTGTGAGAATGAGAAGGATGAATAAAGTAGAATATGGATTTATTTGGTTCAATTTGATTAAGAATTCTACCTGAACGAAGTAGCATAAAATTTCTCTAAAACAAGACTTGGTTAGCAAGATTTAGGCCACCTCAAGGCTTGGTTCTTCTTCTGTTAGCTTGAGTGAAGTTAAAGGATAAAGAATCAACAAAGAAATTGGATTGAAAATTGGAGAAAATAGGAATTCGAAAACTCAGAAAAGTGAGTTATGGAGGGAATTTGGCAAGGTGATTTTGGTTGTTCAAGCTTGAGAAAATGAATGCAATATGTCCCTCTATTTATAGGGAAGCGAATGGTGCAAATAACTCAGAGGAAATTTGAAGTTTGGAGGGAAATTGGACCAACCTCGAAAGTGAAAAAATTGTGACCCCATGTGCATCAAAATTCAATCAATTCCTATGTTTTGATCCTTAATTCAACTTTGGGAACTTTGTTAAACATGTTTAAATAAAAAATGCATGCTAAATTGGTAATTACAAGCCATATTATGAATTTAAAATTTTAACTTTGGAGAAAACTTCAGCTTTAAGGTACCATCTATGTATCCATGGTGTTCACAACTCAAGGAGTCTTAGGGTATGATTCTTGAAGCATTTGAAAGATAAGGTCACAAAATTGACAATGTGTAAAGAGTGAGATTAATTTGATGCTTGAGCTAAAAGTTGTGATGAGTCAAAGTTGAGAAAAAGATGATGACTTTTTGTACTTAGAAAAATTCTATGTTTTCTTCAAAAGTGGCCTATAGTGTTTTGAGTTCAAACAAAGTCTTACTCTAAAATTGAGCTTTGATAATTGATTTTATCTAGAAGTAGACTTCCAAAAGATCATTGTGCAACTTGAATCACTCAAAAATACCAATTATTGAAAAAGTTATGGCCTTGTAAAATTGGTGAAAATTCATGAGGTGACCTATAATCTTTTGAGTTCTTAGGGCATCTTCCACTCATTTTCAAGCTTTGAACATAAAAGAAGAGTTGAAGCTCACATCCTTAATATAATTATGGAAAAATAATGGGCTCAAGGAGATATAAATTGACCAAGTTATGATCTTTTCGAGTCACATAAAGGAATTTGGTGGCCTATCTAGAGAACTTGTAATCTTTCTCCATCATTTGGCATCTTCCAAAGCAATTTTTCTTGAAACTCTTAAAGTGATTAGTTTATAACCCTATAAAGAGAAGAATTTATTTGGAATCACTCAAAAATCTCAAAATATGGGCAAGATATAGCCCTTAGAAGTCCAAAACCCTAGCTCCTCAAGCACCAAAATGACTTGGAAACCCTTTTCAATTTTGACAAGCTTTTTTGCATAATAACTTTTTCCATGTGAATAGAAGTTGTTGTGGATGAAAATAATAACCCATAGAAACAATAATAACCTCCAAATATTAATAATTGAGAGAGTTACACACTTGTGATCAAGGAATAAAGAACTTGTCCAATTAGGTCAAACTTCTTCAATCAACCCTTATATCTTTTGATTTTCTTTGACAAATTAAGGCATGATGAATCATATTAAACCTTGTCATGATATTACTTTAAAGCATCTTCAATGATGAAACTTGAATCTAAATTAATATTTGTTGAAGAAGGCATGGAAATAAACTCATGAACTCTATGGATCAACCTGATGAAATGTGTTTTGCTTTCACCTATAGCGTCATAAATTAGAGAAAACAATCATAGTATTTGTTAGTTAAAAGTTAATAAATACAAAACATATATGATAACAATATACAAATCAAGGTGCTTGGTGATTCCTCATGAGCAAACCTAAATATAGGGAGAAGAGTCAAACCCTAGTGTGATCTTGTTGTGGTTGAGTTGATATGAGATGATAAAGGAATCTTAGGGGCAAAAATTGGGGTACAACACTATGGTAGCTTTGTTCCATGACATGATACACCATGATATAGAGGTTTACGTCGACGAAATGATAGCCAGATCTCAGACTAAAGAGGAACATCTTGACCACCTACACAAGCTGTTTGAGAGACTGAAGAAGTACAAGCTGGGGTTAAATTCGAACAAGTGCACTTCTGGGGTGAGATCCGGTAAACTCCTAGGTTTCATTATTAGAAGTAAAGGTATTGAAGTTTTTCCTTCCAAGGTCAAAGCCATTTAAGAAATTCCAGCTCCCCGTACTATGAAGGAAGTCAGAGGTTTCTTGGGACGACTGAATTACATTGCAAGGTTTATTTCCCATCTGACAGCTACGCGTGAGCCGATCTTCAAGCTGCTAAAGAAAGACAAGGTAGTAAAGTGGAACGAAGATTGAAAAATATCCTTCACAAAATCAAGGATTACCTCCAAGAACCTCTGATTCTGATGCCACCAGTCGAAGGGAGACCTCTGATCATGTAGCTAATAGTGTTAGAGAACTCAATGGGGGATGTACTAGGGCAACATGACGAGTCTGGTCGAAAAGAGCATGCAATACACTACCTTAGTAAAAAATTTACCGACTATGAAACAAGATACTCACTGCTCAAGAAAACTTGCTGCACTTTGGCATGGGCTGCTCGCCGACTAAGACAGTATATGTTGACTCATACTACTTTGTTATCTCTAAGATGGATCCAATAAAATACATATTCGAGAAGCCCACTCTCTCCAGAAGGATATCCCGATGGCAAGTGGTCTTAACCAAATACGACATTCAATACACCACTCAGAAAGCAATAAAAGAAAGTGTACAGGAAAATCATTTGGCACATCAGGCTGTAGATGACTATCATTCTATGAACTTTGAGTTCCCAGATGAGAATATTATGCTAGTTACAAATTATGAAGAATCGGAGCCATATGAAGGACCTGAGCCAGGATCCTGATGGACTGTGGTTTTTGACAGAGCTTATAATGCACTTGGAAACGGAATCAGTGATGTAATCATTTCCACCAAGAGATGCCATACACCCTTCATCGCCAGACTTTGCTTTGACTGTACCAATAACATGACCGAATACGAAGCATGCATCATGGGTATCAAAGCTGCTATAGATATAAGAATCAAATTATTGAATGTATATGGGGACTCAGCCCTGGTGATCAGTCAAATCAAGGGAGAATGGGATACGAAGCACTCGAATCTCATTCCTTATCGAGAGGATGTGTTTACCTTAATTTCGTACTTCTAGGAAATCACTTTTGAGCATTTCCCACAAGAAGAAAATCATTTGGCAGACGCATTAGCTACCATGTCATCTATGTTCAAAGTTATATGGGTCAACGAAGATCCTTGAATTACTATTGAAAGACTAGACGAATTAGTACATGGCTATGAAGTTGATACTGATGGAGTAGAAGAAAATCCTTGGTTTCACGAAGTAAATAGATATCTCGAGGCTCAAGAGTACCCCGATGGGGCATCTATCAACAACAAGAAATTCCTACAGAGGTTCTCTGCTAAGTTCTTCTTGAGAAACATAATTTTGTACAAGCGCAACCATGATTCGACTCTGCTTCGTTGTATGGACAAGAAGGAAGCTGAGAAAATTATGGAAGATATGCATGAAGGTATATTTGGTACTCATTCTAGTGGGCATACTATGGCTAAGAAGATCCTGAGAGCGGGTTATTATTGGTCGACTATAGAAACTGATGGCCATCATCATTCAAGAACTTGTCATAAATGCCAGATTTATGCTGACAAAGTACATGTGCCTCCGGTTCCTCTGAATATCTTGATTTCTCCTTGGCCCTTTTCAATGTGGGGAATTGATATGATTGGGATTAAGCCTACTGCATCTAACGGGCATCACTTCATCCTTGTCGCCATTGATTATTTCACCAAGTGGTTCGAAGCAGCCTCATTTTCCTCTGTCACCAAGAATGTTGTGGCCCAGTTCATTAAGCATAACCTTATATGTCGGTACGATATTCCCGAAAGGATTATCACAAACAATGGTATCAATCTCAATAATATTATGATCATGGAACTCTGTATGTAGTTCAAGATCAAGCACCACAATTCTTCTTTGCATCGACCAAAGATGAATGACGTACTGAAAGCCTCCAATAAGAACATCAACTGGGGAAACCCTATTCTCCTTGGTCTATGGTATGGAAGTCGTCTTACCAGTCGAAGTCCAGATTCGTTCTCTAAGGATTATGAAAGATGCAGATTTATACGAAGACGAGTGGATTCAGACTAGGCTGGACCAGTTGAATTTGATGGACGAGAAGAGGCTTACGGCTGTCAGTCATGGTTAGATGTACCAAAAGCGTATGATCAAATATTTTAACAAGAAGGTCAAGCATCGAGTATATCATGTTGTGGACTTGGTAATAAAGCACATTATCTTACCACATGATAATCCCATGGGCAAATGGACCCCCATCTACGAAGGGCCATTTGTAATCAATAAGTTATTTTCGGGCGGCGCTATGATACTTACCACCATGGACGATGAAGATTTTCTGCATTCTGTCAACGCAGACATAGTCAAAAGATACTACGCATGAAAGAGACCCGCTAGGTTGACTAACCTAGGGAAAAATAAGGACATCCCGGTAAACCAAAAGGATTCGGGCAAAAATCAGTGATATATATAAAAGATTTTACACCCGAAAAGTTGAAAACCTGAAAAGGCGGCTTGGGCAAAAAAGGGTATCCCGGTGGACTGAAAACCTGAAAGGGAGGTCTAGGAAAAAATTAGGGACTAAAGCGTACGACTAGGTCTCGTTGGATTATCTACTTAAAACAAGCTTTGTTACCAACATCAAGTTCAAATGGTACAGATCAACTCAGTCAACTCCTTCCAACAATGAGGATGAGATGCTCAAAGACATAGAGGCAATAGCGGAGTTGAAACCCGACAGGATCATTTACACATAGCTATATGTTTTGCTTTACTTTTTATTCTTACGACGATTTCCTCTTACTAGGATTTATGTCTCTTTGTATAAAATCGCCTGTTTATAGGAAAATAATCAATACAAGTCAATTTCAAAATTCAAATTTGTTTCCCTTTTTCAGTTTTGTTTGCAAAAATGTCCAATGACTAAATTGAATGAACATATGCATGTGAATATGATTAATATTGACAAATATATGCATAAAAATAGGAATAAGTATTTACTAAAGAGTCTAGAAGTTGGGATAGCTTCCAAGTCATTCACAAATCCCCACAGAACAACCGCCATGGGATTATCCCCACATGGTTACCTTCACAAGCTCATCACCAACAAATATACATTACCCCGCAAGTCTTCAAGACACAAATTGGGGCATCTTCCAACCATTAACATGACCATACTCCCCAGTAGATCCCCCTAGCGGATAAAGGAGTTTGATCATTTCCCCAGCATACAGTGGAAACTTCCTCCGCACAACCTACATAACTCCAATCCTCATCAGAGTTTGCTTCCTCAGCACAGTTCGTAGGAAGTTAATTCCCCAGCTGAGTTCTTTCTCCAACACTACAAAATCTCCTACAGAACTCTCTTCTTCAGTAGGGTTTATTTTCCCAGCAGGGTTTATTTCCTCAATAGGGTTTATTTCCCCAACAGAATTTAATTTCCTAAGCAGAGTTCATCTCTCTGATTACTGCAATTACCCGAAAAACTCTCTTCTCCAGCAAAATGTAGTCAAGAATACTATCCCCTGAAAGTTGCTATGAAATCTGAAATCGGGCTAGATATCATTTAACCTCGTCCTCCCCAGAAGAGTGACGTCTATACCTAAAACTCGGTCATACGGAATCTCTGAGGATTATCTATCTCTTTTATCCCCAGTCAAGGTATATAAGAACTAAAATACCCAGTAGAGAAATGAATGACCAATGTTCCTGAACTCTTCTATCCCCAAGAAGAAGTCAAACATTCCAAGAAGAGTATCCTCAAACAGAAAGTAGGAAATCCCAGAGGAGACATTCTAAACAAGATTGAATATTCATATTCTTCATCCCCAGCTACAGTCACGAATTTATTTTCCCCAACAAAGATGTTATATGAAGCTACTGATACACTTCAACGACATCTTGCATCCATACATAATTTACAAGTATCATAGCATATGCATACGAAATGCATAACACACTATCATTTACTTTGAGAACATCATTGCGCAATGCATTACATGCATCATGACATTGCATAAATACTAATTTTATCTTTTCAGGTAAAGTTCACAAAATAGACGAATATCATCAACAATTTTCAAACAGGTCAAAGATTAATTTCCTAAATAGGACGAGGCAACTATCTATACGATCAGGCGATATGAATTCTCGAAACAGGACGGGTTCGCTAACAGAAAGAAGGTCAAAGATTAACTCCTGAAATAGGACATGGTAACTATATGTATGACAAGGCAAAAATTAACTCCCGAAACAGGATGGGGAAACTATATTTATAACCAGGCAAAGATTACCTCCCGAAACAGGACCAGGAAACTATCAACATGTCCAGGTGGTATGAACTCCCAGAACAGGACGAGTTTACCAAAAGAAACAAATTGTAGATCAATTCCCGAAACAAGACAGGGTGACTATCTACATGACAATAATTTACCTCAAAGACTTAATTCTGACAAGCATTTCCCACAAAGACTAAATCTTACAAGCAACTAGTTAAGCACCTTCCCCAGAGGTTCATTCTTGAAAGCATTCCTCGGATAACGGTCGAGCGTAGACTCATTATGATACTCCTATCAACAGTTACTTTGGATGGCATCTATAAGCCCATCTCTGACGACACTCCTTCATCTATCCAAATGGCATCTTTAATCCCATTCATGCAGTATTATCAACCAACAGCATTACCTCCTGCACAGGTGAGTGCAAATTTCTGGGCACTTAAGTGTTCAATCCACTTCCACCTTCAGATCACAAATGGAAGACATGCCAATATAACTCCTCAGGTTTAAGAAGATTGAACAGGGGAAGCTATTGTACCCCAAAATTTTCCTTCCTTTTTCTTCAATACATCCTCCTAGGGTTCTCAAATTCTCAAGGTTGCTCAAGAATTGATCAGACAAATTCTCCTCCTAAGAAATGGACTTACAACTAGGGTTTCATTTTTCTTAAGGAAGTTTGGGTTTAAAAGACCTCAAGTAGATTTCATGGTCTCTTATATGTCTCCAACAATGCTCATACCAAGTTTCATGCCTTGCATCACAAGTTTTCTTAATCAATTGCTCAGATGACTGAAAATCAACTATATTGGACAAAACGTCAATTATGGTCAATGTACAGTGAAACTTCAAGATTTTTGGTCAATAGAAATATCTTGAAGTCACATTCATCATTTGGTCAAGGTTCTATCATGATTCATCAAGAAAACTCTTAATTCATCAAAATTCAAAGTTGCCAAATTAGGATTTTCTTAAGGAGAATTCAACTAAACTATGACAAGTATAACTTTCACATGCTTCATCATATTTTTCTCAATCAAAGCTCATTTTGAAGGAAATTCAATTCTCTAGAACTTTGTCTCTCTAAGCTCAAGTCCAAAAAATGCTTCATTTGAGAGATATGGGCCAAAACGTTACAGGTAATTTCAAAAGTCAACAAAAAGACACTTTTTGTCAAAGAAAATTACATCAATATAAAGTCTTCAAATGCAAAAATGGTAAACATAGAGCTTGTAGAGGACATATTTAGCTTTCCAAAAAGTCCAAGATCACCTTCAAATGATGAAAATTGAGAGAGTTATGAGTAGTGGAAGTTGGGAAATTTTGAGTAAATACATGAAGTGAAAATTGAGCAAACTTGAATTTTGGGGCTATTGGGATATTGTTTCCGAGTACAAACGTGTTCTACACTCCATATACACCTCAGATCTTACTCATGCATTCCTTAATCTTTTTATTTTAATTATTTTGATTTTATTCATTATTAATTCAAAATAAATAAGATGAAAAAGATAAGCCTTACTACACAAGTCCAAGCCCATATTATTTAACCTAAAATGCAAGCTATATATTCTCCATTATTCAGACAAACAGGCCACGAAACCTTGCAGCCACATCACCTTCCGAAAATCATAAGATTTTCAAAATTAGGGAAACTTGCAAAAACCTATTTGCAGCCATTTTCAATACATACTAATCATCCTATTCATTCCCAGGAAGATCAGAGGGTAATATGAGATTGTTTGCAACGATCTAAATGGAAAAAAAACACTTGAACATGCATGACGATTCCATCATTTCATGATTATTTTCATTCTTGATTTTCATTGTGTTTTAAGATAAACTAATCATGCTAATGTGTTCATGAGGTCTCTATATGCAGGAAAAGTTAATCGTATGACATTCATGCTATCAGAATCATGATTTGCCATATTTGTACTGACTCGGGTTGCCTTTACCATACCTCACAAAATAATGACTCCATTGAATCCGTAAGCCTTGATTTAGGGGGGTAGGATATTCCTGGTTGGCTAGTATTCATTGTTTGCAGGTTTAAAGAAAGAAGCTACCGGAGCTAGAGCTCCGACGCCTCTCCGTTCATGCATGGTTTTTACATTATATACATTTTATTTGATTTAAGATAATAGATGTATTACCACTCTAGTGGTTAAACGCGCGCGCTTAAGACATTACTATGCCAGGGTATGGGTTCGATCCCAGCCTTTTGGCATTTTGTTTCTTTTTTCATATTTTCCTTGTTTTGTAGATCACAAAACGTGCTGGTTCTCCTTTCCTAACACAGGCGCGTGTTTGGCCTGGTGGTGAAGGTGTTGGCTGAAAGGGTAGAGGGTGTGGGTTCAACATCCTGCCCTGGTAAATTTTTTTTTAAAACCTTGTTTTCTTCATTTTTACCTTACAAACCCTAAATTAACCAAACCAAAACCCTTTTTTTAAACCCTAATTAGATTTTAGGTTTTTATTTAATTAATCAATTTAAATTTTAGGTTTTCATTTAATTAATCAACTTTTTTTTATTAATTAAAATAAATTTAGTTTTTAGGGTTAATCATCATTACAATTTTTTATCAAAAAAAATCACCATGAATAATTTCCTTTTCCTTTTTCTTAGTCTTAGTCTTACAATTAGCATAGTTTTCTTTTCTCACGTGTTTTACGATTATTGTAACTGCTCATAGTTTGTAATAGTAATTAGGGGTTTATTTCCTACGCTATTATTATTTTTGTACTTCTCCTAAAGCCATGTAATAGTCTAGGGTTTTATTTTCTGCTTTTATTTTCTGCATATTTATCGCTTTCCTATTTTTGTTATTGTTATTGTTAGTAATTAGGTCATGTATGGAAAGATAAAATAAAATGGTAGCTAACCCTAACTTCAAAGATAAGCATAACTGAAAACAATCACTTCGCGCACGCGCACCTCTAGGGTAACCTCCCTCATTGCCTCGGAAAAAGAGTCATGTCCCTCGAATGTGGGGACGCTTTAGCACTGTCCCTCGAAAACAAAGATCGTAGTCCCTCGATGACCCTTTCGATGTTGCCTTCGGTAAACGATCTAGTCCCTTAATGATAAATTGATAAAGCGTCCTTACTAGTTACCTTCTATGAACGTACGATGACCCTATTCTATCCCTTCACATCCAATAGATGAGGCTACCTACCCACTAATCCTACGAATAGCACTATCTCTAAAGGAGAAGGAAAATAACAAGAATGACCTTGAGTGGGTAGGATACTTTTAATTGCTTGCTCACCTAGATCTTCAAAACAAAACATCTCTCACAATCACACTTTCCAATAAACATTTTCAAACAAACACTTTGTACGTATTCTCGAGGACAGATACGAGAATCATTACAAAGTTTCTCCTTACATTGGAAACTTTTCAAAAATGTTTTTGAAACACACATTCACAAAGCATTTTCAAAAACAAAGTGAGCTAGCGATTAAGAGCCCGTAGATAACTACGGATGAAAAGGGTGCTAACACCTTCCCTTTTCATAACCTACCCCCCGAACTCAAAATCTTCAAGGTATTTCCTGTTCTTTTCACCCTTTCCTTATTGGATAAAAGAAAAGTCGGTGGCGACTCTAGCTATCCGCATATTTGGATAAAACCAAAAAAGTCAGTCCTCCCACCGTATTACACTAAAGAATTCATAGTTCATTCATAACCAACCAAAACCAAAAAAGCCTTATCCCATCCTGAGTGGTTTCAAACAATGAAAAATGAATATGATTCACTTATAAAGAATGGTACTCGGGTCGTGAGAACTTTAGCACCAGATAGGAGGACTATAGGCTGCAAGTGGGTATTTGAAGTTAAAGAAAATGCATATGGGAGCATCAATAAGTATAAAGCACGTCTTGTGGCTAAGGGTTTTTACCAACGACATGGTTTTGATTTCCATGAGACATTCTCTACAGTCATGAAACTCACCACTATCATAATCATACTCACATTAGCAATTTCCTACAAGAGGGAGATACAACAAGTGGACATTAACAACACATTTTTGAATGGTGATCTTCAAGAGGAGGTTTATATGCAATAACCTCTGGGGTTCCCTGACACAAATGGCACCTTAGTTTTCCAACTAAAGAAAGCTATATATGATGAAGTAGGCACCTGGTGCATGGTATGAAAAGCTACACCAAGTTTTACTTCAATTTGATTTCATCTCAAGTCAATATATATATATATATATATATATATATATATATATATATATATATATATATATATATATATATATATATATATCATCACAATGTCATATAATGTATGCATTAATGTATGTAGATGATATCCTACTTACATGTTCATCATCATCTCTGCTTCATAAAGTCATTGACAAGCTACATACAACATTTGCTCTTAAGAAACTAGGAATTCCTCAATATTTTATTAGAATTGAAGTTCAATATCATCCTAATGGGGCCCTTATTTCCAGACAAACAAAATATATCAAGGATTTGTTGGAAAAAGTTAATATGACATAAGAAAAGGGTGTGAGTACTCCAATGTTTAGCCCTTGTAAACAGAGCAATAATGTTGATGACATGTTCCCTGATCCCTTCCTCTATAGGTCTACAATTGACGCATTACAATATGTTATGTTAACGTGACCAAACATTGATTTTTGTGTCAATAAAGCATGTCAACACATGTATGATCCACTTGAATCTCATTGGAGTGTGGTAAAAGGCATGTTAAGATGCCCCAGTGGCCCAAGTACTCGTGAGTTTCTCCTCACTCTAGCATCCTCCTTCCACAAACTCTAACTACGAGCATACAAGGACTCTAATTGGGTCAGTGATCCGGACGACATGTGCTCAACATCAGGTTCATGTGTGTTGCTTGTTCTTAATCTTGTAACATATAGTTCCAAGAAACAATCGTTAGTAGCTCATTATAACATTGAGGCGGAGTATCGAGCATTAGCACACAAAACCTTAGAAGTTATGTGGATTGAATCACTACTTTAAGAGTTGTCTATATAGGAGTTGTCTATCCTGTATCTTCCACCAACTCTTATTTGTAATAATTTTAGTGTTGTCATGCTATCACATGATTCGACTTTGCATGCTCGAACAAAACACATTGTGTTAGGCATCTATTTGATTCATGAATGAGTTGTTTCTAACAAACTCCATATCCAACATGTCTTACCTCAAGCTCACCTTGCAGACATCTTGACAAAACCATTATCAACTAATCTATCTGTGAACTTTAGAGACAAAATCAAGATCGCTTCCTTCAAACCAACATCTTGACAAAACCATTATCAACTAATCTATTTGTGAACTTTAGAGACAAAGTCAAGATCACTTCCTTCAAACCAACATGAGTTTGAGGGGGAGAATTAGAGTTTAGTGGGTTAGATTGAATAACAAGATAGTTAAGAAGTTAGTTATAGAAGTTACAAAATAATAACTATAGAACTAATAAAATCCGTCGACTCAAATTTTCAATCATGAAAAACTATGAATGACTCTAGGAGTAATTGATGTTTCAAATGTGAAATAGAAGGCGCTTCCAATAATTCCAGTAACATCAAACTTAAATCAAACAAAAAGAACAACATTTATCTTTGTATTATCCAATGTAGCATCTGCCATTTTTTCATCAAATTTCAACAACATTCAAATGCTCCTGCATCTATTTTTTTATTGTGAACCTCATATTATATCTTTGACTTTCGTGTCTTCTGATAGTAGTTTCCACTTAATCATCTATTGTTGCCACTACTGGAGAATTTTTTCAGCAACAGTAATACAACCTTTTAGAAGTTGGACTTTATGGTTCAATGAGGTAGAGCAAGACAACAAGACAACCACAGAAAACTGCTCTTTCGCTGCTTCCCGCCATGTGTTTGATAAAATTCCCCAACTAGACATATTTTGTATTGAGTTGAGGAGAAGCGCAATTTTGCATTGTCAAATGGTTTCTACTCAAATAGGAGATTTACATTGTCCATTTCGAGGATTCCATTGTTGCCCTAATGGTATAGATGGGAGCAAATGTATTTCTTGTTTGTTGTCTCATCTTAAGATGCTACACCTATGTAGTGACGAACGAAAAATGTCATATGGAATGCGATTAAGAATGATTGTGATTTATTTACGCCATTGGAAGAGTCTTTGAAGGTGGTTGAGTAATCGTTATGTGGAAGGTGTATGGGCATTCATTCCATGAGCCGGGCATGTCATCATCCTGATGGTCTTGTTCGTGCCACTCATGGGACAAGAGGGGTCGGAAGTCACATTGTAGGTATTGTTAAACCATCCTCAACTGAATCTGATAACCTTGAAGCAAACGAGGAGTTTGTTTTGGATGCAAGGTTGTTAGAGAGAGTTCTTACCGTAGTTATCTTCACTGTGAAGATTATACCTCTAAGTTGACGTCTTGATTTCTCTCAAACATTGAAAGATGCTTTTTACAAGGTGGTGGTTGATCCATGATCAGTAGGTATGTAGGTTAGGATTTTACTTCTCCCTCGTTGTACATTACAGGTGGTTAAGCCTCAAAATTAGGCGGGATCGCAGGTCTAGAAATTGGAAGTCCTTGCAACAACACCATATTTTAGAGTATTTAGCTACTTGGAGAGACGAAGATGGTCTTGCCAAGTTAGTTGATAGTATGTTGGAAAGCTCTAAGCGAGGTTACTTGGGTTGTGGGGGTGTTCATACTCAGGAGAAATATAAGAAGATGAGCTCTAATGTTAAGCAATGCCTCCATAAAATTGTTGATGGCCATTTCACACCAGCTGTAAAAGTGTTAGGGTCATCCAGTGTGCCCCCTATATTGAACATACAATGAAGGCTTTTGAGGCTAAGCACCAGGATAAACCACCTCCCTTTATGCCAACCACTTTATTCTCAAAATCTTCCCTAGTAACTGATGTAGATACTATCTTCAAGTGTATTAAATATTTTCCCAAGGGGACATCATGTGGTAGAGATGGTTTCTGTGCTCAACATATTTTAGATGCACTGTATGGAGAAGGTTCTACTGTGGCGAAATATCTTTTACACGCAACCACTCTAGTTGTTAACTTATGGTTAGGAGGAAGATGTCCCATGAGTTTGGCGGAGTTTGTTGCCTCTACACCATTGACACCGTTATTAAATGTTGTTGGTGGGATACGACCAGTTATTATGGGTTATATTTGGAGGCGGTTGGTATCCAAGGTTGTTATGAAAGGGATCGATAAAGATATGGCGTGATACCTCAATGACTTTCAGTTTGGGGTTAGGGTATCAGATGGTGTTGATACCATTTTTCATAGTGTCAACAGGGTGTTAAGAAAGTAACACATAGATGGTTCCTTGGGAATGCTTACTGTAGATTTCTCGAATTCTTTCAACTTGATAGATCGATCAACCTTATAGCGCGAGGTGAGGGTGAGATTTCCATCTATTTTTTTGTGGGTTGAGTTTCTTTATGGCCAAGCAGCAAGGTTTTATATTGGGGATGGACATATCATGTCATCCACCAGAGTGAAGCAAGGTGATCCGTTAGGGCCGCTCCTTTTTGCTCTTGTATTACACCCACTCATTCATCAGGTTAGGGACAATTGTAAGCTTCTTCTTCATGCCTGGTATCTTGATGATGGAACTATTGTAGGGGATTCTTAGGAGGTGGCTAAAGCCTTTGATATAATTCGGGAGACAGATCCATGATTAGGTCTTGAATTTAATATTCATAAGATTGAGATCTTTTGGCCTTCATGTGATGGTAGTAAACATCGTGAAGATTTGTTCCCGTCAGAAATTAGGAGGCCGGTGTTATGGATGAAGTTGCTTCGATGGGTTATTAGTCGGGATGACGTTTTCATTAAGGAGTTGTCTAAGAAGAGAGCTTCCAAGGCTATTGATTTAATACACCTTCTACCACAACTGAGGGATCCTCAGAGTGAGCTTCTTCTACTTCGATCACACAAAGGTATTGCCGAATTATTTTTTGGCCTAAGAACATGTCAACCTACTCATATGGAGAAAGCAATTGTTTAGTTTGATATAGTTGCAGAAGGCGGTTGAAGAAATCGTGATTGGTGGAGTTCCTTTCTTCGGGGACCTTCAATGGAGGGGGCTTCATTACCCATTAGAGTTGGGAGTTTGGGTTTGTACTCAGCTGTAGAGGCTTCCTCATACGCATTTATGGCTTCTAGGGCCCAATCTTGAGTGTTGCAAGATCATATATTGAGACACATTGGGGGTGTATGGTATGGACTCAGATTTCGACAGTGCTTTGGATGGTCTTAGTGTTGCGATTCCAGATTTTGACATTAGAAATATTACTAGTAAGGACACCTTCCCTCCTAAAGCACAACATGTTTTGGCGAGTTCCTTTTTTAGTAAAATTTTTAAAGACATGTTTTGTCGTAAGGCATGTTTGGATATATTTGGGGAATACACGATTCGTTGTAGGGAGCTTCCAGGCTTCAAATACCGACATGACCTTGTTAGGGATGTCTTGTTTGATATATTCCGACGTGCCGACGTATCTGTGAAGAAAGAGACGCATGTGAATTTTTTGACTGACCAACTTGAGTCCACTGGTGGGTTTGAGGGATGGTAGTTTTACTGTGGGACAGACAGCTCTCAAAGCTGCTTCTAGTAAAGTGGTCAAACATGAGAAAGTGATTCCAAAAATCAACATGTTTTTATATCATTTGCCTTTGACACTTATGGTTTCCTAGCACCAGAAGTAGTTGATCTTTTACGGATAATTCAAAGATTTATGAATAAAAATAATATAGTTCATAGGTCTATGGATGTAGCTTTTAAGACGATTGGATTTGCAATCTAAAAAATAATATCGGCGCAGTTTGTTGTTCATTTGCTTTCTATTTTTGTATTGACCTAATTGAAATAGAAATAATTGCAATTTATTTGTATAAATATGAAAGTCATAGACTTCATTCATCAGTGAGAAATAACCATTCACAGGCTAAGCTTGATATCTCTCTCTCATGCATCCTCACCATGAATACATGCATCTACATTCTACATCATAGAGAGTTTTCTCATCAAACAAATAATCCTTTAATCATTTAATAATCATCTTTAAAACATTGTTAGAAATTTTGTCTGAGGAGTTGAAACGCGGGTGCTTGTTGGCCATTTGTTTTGAATAAAGTGTCTATTTTAGACTGTCATTGGTATGCATATAAATTAGGTTAAAACTAATTAGAAGCGTTCTATGTAACCTTTGAACAATAAAATTGTGTTGAATTGAAAAATAATATAATTTGATTGAGCTGTTAGTAAGATAAAATTACTACAATCCAATTAAACTTCAAATTATGTATAAACAAATATCAAAATTGTAATTTACAGCTCTTCATTAACAACTTGTTGAGAATTTGATATATCACAGCAATCTTGGACCTTGCTTAAGTTCTCTATCCAGATTCTATCAGCTATAACTGCATCCTTATCGTTGTTGCGATGCCATGACCATTCTGCATGAGTTTCATTTAGTATTCGTAACCTTCCATGACCAAAGCTTGGTTCTCGAAACAACGAAAGAGGACTTGGAGGACTCTTAAACCTATTATCAATAAGCATTGTATAATATAATTAGAGCTATGTTAGGAAAGAAATAATTAATATGGTATCTTACTTTAATGCAAGTCCCTCGCGGTTTCCTCCATCTCCGATTGTCACGTAAATTGGACCGCACGAATCAACCTTGTTATCATAAATTCGAGTCTGCAAATGAGTTCAATTAATCGATCAAAAAATATCATGCAAAACGACTAAAGTTTACGAAATCATTAATCAAACACATGACTCACGAAGCGTTCGTATGCATGAACATGTCCAGCGAAAACCAAATCAACCCGAGCATTATAAAGCAACTCTTCCATAGCTTCTCTCATGGCTTCACCTTCACCTTGATGTGCCTCATTAGTATTATACCAAGGAGCATGCACCAATGTGATAACCCAAGGTGTCTTCGCTCTATCGATCTTAGCAAGGTCTAGTTTAAGCCACTCATATTGTTCCGAATCAACATTAAAATCGGCATATGAACCTAACATAATGATATGAACTCCGACAGCTTCAAAAGAGTAGTAGAGATTTGAGTTTGAACCACTTTCTTTAAATGGCATTGGCCAACGTGTGTTGTAAGCTTCAAAGCCTTTTGGGTATATAAATGGAAAGATTTCGATTTCGTGGTTTCCTTCGGTTACCATCCATGGTCTTTTGCTAGCATATGGTTCTACTAAACGACCAAAAGAATCCCATAATGGTTGTTGTGAATCTGCATAGGATAAATCTCCTGGTAACAAGAACACATCGTAGTCTTTTTTTCCGACATGTTTTAAGGTTGATGCTGTCCATTCAGTTTGTCCCAAGTCTCCTGCATGTCATATAATATGTACATTAATAGAAAAAGGATTGAATATAAAAAATAAAAAATAAAAGAAGGTGTATTTAGTGCTTTGTATTTGATTTCAATAAAAACAAAACAAAAAAAAATTAAAACTGAACATAATTTATGTAGGGAATACGCACCCTTCAATTATTAAAACCTTATCCTATGAAACTGAAACTGAAACCGAAACCAGAACCAAATCGTGAAGTAAAAGAAACTTACCAACAATGACAAATTCAATGGGAAACTTGGACGGTGGTGTCTTGAAAGAAAACTCCGGACCCAAACCTCCACATCTGTAAAAGTAACTCGTGTTTGCCTCCAATGGCCCAATCACTGCGTTATGAATTTTACCAGATTTGTAGAAAAAATACTGGTACGAGGTTTTCTCACCAATTGTTTTTTCATCATACACCCCTGATTTTTTCCCATACTCCACCACAGATTTTGCTTCCTTGTCTTCTGTTATCCACGACACTCTCATCTTGTCTTTCCCCACCAATGAAACATGCACCTGTTGAGGTTCTGAGTTTGAGCGTTGATGGGGCGTGATGATGAGTTGACTAGCTGGCTGTCGAACAAAATTGTTCTCTTGAGAGAGTGATGGTTGTGGGAAGATAAGGAAGAGGAAGAGGATTGGGAAAGTGGTGCATTTTGCCATGAACTTGTTTCTATGCAAATTTGAGATTGGAGGTGTTGAAATGGAGGATGAAGGGAGAGAATGTGAGATGATATACATTTGTTTTGGGTTGAAATGGCTTACAAGTTTGATGAAGATATTTATGTGAAAATGTATTACTTACTATCTTAAAGCAACAACCACACGTTGTGTTATGGCTTTTTGCTGACTTTAGGCATTTTGTTAGACACGTTAGCGTTTGCCTATAAATTACAATGTCGGTATTGTTATTTTTTGTGAGAATTTTACGATTACTTAATTTTGTTGTGTACGTTTTTATTATAATAAATACTTTAATTGAGTTTTTGTCAATTTTTATTTGAGCATATTGATGGAGTTATAAGCATATGCTTGCCTCGCTATTCTCATTACTTCTTTTTTCTGATTGAAGGACAATGCTGACATCCTCATTTATGGAGCATGGAATCAAGTTGGCCTATTAAAAACTTTGTGTCAGACAACGTGGAGAGGGAAACTTCCGTGAAACAAATTTGAGTCGATAGAATATTCTTAAGTTACTACTACTATTATTTCTCTTTTGCTTATTAAAACAAAAATTACAACTATTTCAAAATGTAATTGAATTTAAATTTAAAATTTGTGAGTCGTGAATTGTTTTTAATGGTCGTGTTAAGACTTGTTTGTTTGCTTTTTTTATTAAATTGAGAGATCAAGATTTCATAAGCAAAAATCAATTTTTCTTGTGATCTATTTGTAGCTTTTATTAAAGACTCGCTTAAATAAGTGAGAGAAACATAACATATTCATTCAAAATTTTAAGGATATTAAATTGAGAAAATTCAGATGACATTATAATTTATCATTGATTATATATAATTATTTAATTTTCTTTTCATTAGGGTGCAACCTTCCAAACGTAGGTGACAATTACACCGAACTGAATTATTAATTTCTTGCGTCTGTTACTTATTATATGTTTAATTGTTCATCACTTGATTCAGATATTCTTTTTGAATTGGTTGCACTATGAAAAATAACATGGAGTTTGTTCAAGCTTATTCTGGGGCAGAATTAACACATGTGAAATCCGATGTTCCAACATATATGTTGCAACATCTGTTCTCTTACAACATACAAATGTTATTGGAATTGTGGTTCTGAGTTATTCTATCCAAGTTTCAGTCTATAAAAAAGATCTACAAATTCAAGTTGGAGAGTTAATTTGGATGTACGGGTGCAACATGTTGAATATGATGCTTCAACATGTGTGTAGTACAACATCTGGCTCTGACAGTAAGTCATATAGATGTTATTTGGTGTGCAATTTTTTATTGGGATTTAATCAGATTTGTTGCAGTTATTTAAGCAATGTTTGTTTGATTTGTTTGACATTTGAAGATGTTAAAGTCAGATTTAAATGGAGATTTAAATTTAAATTTAAAATATAACAAATCATATCTTATTGTTGGAGACAATTATAGAGAAGATCATATCCAACAAAAATAACTATTTTCTGGACTAAATCAAATCAGATATCCAAAGGAGAAAATGCCAAAGGACATTTCTATATAAGGAGGAGAAAGTCTCATGCTTGAGACATGGATTTTGAGCACAAGGTTTAGTATCTTTTTGTTAGGGCTTTGAGTCTTTGTAACTTGTATTCCACGATAATGCCATCATAAGGATTAATGTTTAATCTTTGTGTACACCACCCTATATTTCAGTAACTTGTCATATTTGTTAGTTTATCTTAGTTGAGTTGTAAAATTCAATATTCAATAAGATTGTTATTGAATTTGATTACTTGTGATTAGGGATTGAGAGAAAGTGTGAAGAATTCTCATATTTAGGGGGAGACCTAAATAGAAAGTCACTAGGATTAGAAAGAGGCATTGAACAACATGGGGTTGGTGTTCATAGAAGACTAAGTGTACTAATTTGAAGTAGCAAATTTCCTTTTTTGGGTAGAGTGCCTTGTAGACGTAAGTGTTGTTTACACCAAATTGGGATACTGATATCTGGTGTTATTTGTTGTTTTTACATTGACTATGTATTGTTATCCATTTATGTGTTAAATCTGATTTAACTTGTTGGACCAGTTATTCCAATATCGTGTCCAACATTTATTCCTTTAGGAATAGAATTTCAATTGGCATCAAAGCAGACACCCTGTTCGATTTGGGTGTGCTCCAAGGAGGATATTTTTTGTTCAAATGGATAACACTAAGGATGGAGGTTCAGTCAACATGCCACATGTTTTAGATGGCACAAATTATGACTTTTGGAAAACCTTGATGGTTGCTTTTCTTAAATCTATAGGTTGCAGTGCTTGGAAGGTTGTGCTTAAAGGTTGAAAACATTTTGTGATCACTTTTCACGATGGTTCTATAAGCTTAAAGTCTGAAACTAATTGGTCTAAAGATAAAGACAATGAAGCTCTTGAAAATGACAAAGTATTGAATGCCATATTTAATGGTGTTGGCAAGAATATGTTCATACGAATCAACACATGTACTGAAGCTAAAGAAGCTTGAGAGATACTCAAGACTTCTCATAAAGGCGCGTCCAGGGTTAGGATGTCAAGGCTTCAGCTTCTTACAACTAAGTTTGAAAATATGAAGATGATGAAAGATGAACTCATATCTGATTTCAACATTAGATTGACTGATATAGTCAGCCGTTCTTTTGCATTGGGAGAAAAGATGTAAGAAGAAAAGCTGGTGAGAAATATTCTCAGATCTTTACCTCAGAAGTTTGACAATGAAGGTAACTGCTATAGAAGAAGCCCACAACTTAAGCACCTTGAAGGTTGATGAACTCATTAGGTCCTTATAATCCTTTGAAGTTTCTATAAGTGGATGATCAGAAAAGAAGAACAAATGTGTAGCTTTTGTATCCAATACTCAAGAGATGGTAGATCAAGGTGATAAGGATAATGAAGATAGTTTTTCAGATGATATAGCTTTAGTTGATAGAAAGTTCAAAAAAGCTTTGAGAAAACTGAACAAATAATGAAGGGCAAATATGCTACATAGGATGTTAGACATTAGTCCCCAGAGCTAGTACAAAGATGAAGACAATTATATCGTAGGAAAAAGACCTAAATGTTATGAATGTGAAGGATTTGGTCACATCAAATTTGAATATCCTACCTTCATAAAGAAATATAAAAAGGGATTCTCAATCGCTTGGTCTGATTCTGATGATGATATTGAAGGAGAAACAACAAACTCTATGATGGCTTTCACTGGGAAATATGTATCAAAAGATAAATACATGTCTATAGGAGAACCTATTGTAACATATGGAATACTGCAAACAGAGTGGGAGGAAGCCTGTTTGACTTTGGAGAATCAAAAGAGAATCATATGTGTGTGTAACACGGTGGGAGAACTGACTTGGGATGTTTTGTGTTTGATCGTAATTGTTGCAGATAGCAAGAGTCGCCACCGACTTTTATTTTATTGAATGAAGGAAATGGTGAAAAGAACAGGAAAGACCTTTGAGATTATTTTCTTGAATTCGGGGGGTAGATTATGAAAAGGGAAGGTGTTAGCACCCTTTTCATCCATAGTTATCTATGGGCTCTTAGTTGCTTGCTAGATCATTGCTTTTGTTTGAAAGTGTGCTTTGTGGTGGATTTTGAAAGTATTTTTGAAAAGTGTCTTCGTTTAGGAAAACTTTGTAATGATTCTCATCTCTATAAGAATATATACAAAGTGTTGGACTTTTGAAAATATTTCATGGAAAGTGTTGGTACATTTAAAAAGGTGTTTATGTTTGAAGATGGGCAAGCAACTAAGAATGTTTCTACCTACTCAAAAGTCTTTATTCTTTTCCTCCTCCTTTAGATGTTGCTATCTTACTATTGATTGGTAAGAAGCCTTATCTTTGGATATAAAGGGACGGGTGTGGATCATCGTAGAGTAATGATAGCAATGTTGTGAGATATCTTAGCATTTCTCTTGAGGGACTAAGATCATTTGTAAGGAAACATTAGAAGGATTGTCGAGGGACTATGATCTTGTATTTTTTTATTGTTTTTGCTAAGACGCCTCACATGCATAACATGACCATTTTTCATAAGGCAACAAGTAGAGTTAACCCTAGAGATGCAAGTGTGCAAGTGTTTGTATTTCATGTTTGGTTTATCTTGGATTAGTGCTTACTAAGATTGATTTTATCTTCCCATACAAATCCTAATTTACTAGCATTTATATGAAAGCGATAAATTGCGAAAAGTAAATATCATACGCTATTACAATCACTTGGGGATGGGGTGTACAAATTTACAAATGGGGGTTGCAAGAAATCAAAGTTCTAATTATCTATTACAACCATATTGAAATAATGTACAAGAATTAAAATGTAAAATATATTTGTTTTGTTTATATTAAGAGAAGAAATAAATTTGCTTAAGAAAATGTTTTTAGTCTTTTTGTTTTAAAAGAAATAAAGCAAAGTATATGAATATAAATTATTTTTTGGTGTTTTTGATTAATGAAAATACAAGTGATGATAAAAATAATAAGAAAATAAGAGTTAAAGTCAGAGCGTTGCTGAAAGAATAAAAATAAGAGAGAGAAGAAGTTCTGACTATGGCGTGCTGCAAATCAGAAAGAAAATGTTAGCAGAAAAGGGGAAAGTCGGAAGTTCTGGATCCTGACGCACTAAAGTTCGGGGGTTGCTGGGAACAAAGGAAATCCTAGAACTTCTGATTGTTTGAGAAAGCCTAGAAGTTATGATTGTTTGAGAGATCCTAGAAGTTCTAGTGTTACTGGAAGGTTAGAAGTTTTGATCCTGGGTAAGTGAGATGACAATGTTGTTGGATGAGACTGTCTAGAAGTTCTGGTCCAGGAGTACTGTTTTGACAAACAATTGAGAGGGGATTTATCTAGAAGTTCTGGTCTAGGAGTACTGTTTTGACAAACAACTAGGTGGGGGCTTATCTAGAAGTTCTAGTCTAAGAGTACTTTTTTGATAAACAACTGGGAGGGGGTTTATCTTAGAAGTTCTGGTCCAGGATTACTGTTTGACAAATAATGGGGTAAAAATATTAAGAAATAAACACAAAAGATGCTTCTGGGGCTAGAACCCAGGACCCTTAACACTAATTCCTTATTTGCACGCTCTCTACCACTAGGGTGGCTATACATCCGGTATTAGAAGCAAAAACATAAACATATATTATAAAGTAAGTTCTGATGATGAACTTCATCTCCTTCCTCGCGCCAGCCAAAGTATTTGCAACTTAGTCATTTCTCAACAAAAATGGAAAATGCAAACATAAAAGTTATGGCAAATTTTATCATGGTTTCAGAAATACAAAGCATCAAAACTGTAAACCAGAAGCAAGCATGAATTTTACTAATCCTAATTCTGAACCCTAATTTTCTCAAGAAGTTATGATCGGAAATTATATCTATTGAGGCCATATAAATGAAATCTATAAATATGTACAGATTCAGAGCCATGATATCTACATTATGTCTTTTAAATTGCAAGCCTAACAATGCCTAAGTAATGAGATGAAAATTAGAAGAAACTTACCTTGCAGCTCGAGATTGTTAGAGCCTAATTCATATTGTTGTGATGTTCTGGTCAGCCTCCTCAAGTTCTCAGAAAGTTAAAGCAAACCTTAACTTGAGTTGTGGATGGCTGGAATGCTCTGGAGTAGTCAAGATGCAAAGTTATGATTTTCTTTGAAATGGAAAGCGGTGAAGATTGTATTACAGTTTGAAAATAGAAGTTGTGGAGGCTTCTAAGTGTATACAAGAAACTGTATGGATGATTTGGCCAAGAAATGCACAAGGAAAATTAGAGTTTGGATGCAAAATTAGGAACTAGCAGGTTTTGTGTTTATGCTGCAGTTTCAGGTTCTTGGGAATTTTCAGCAAGGTTTCAGGGCTTTTTTTCAATCTTTTTCAATCCCCCTTCAGTTTGAAAATGAAGTTTAATTTATAGGAAAAGGATTTACAAGGTTGGGGAAGTCAAGAGTACAACCATCATGTATTATGGACCGTTGACTTGTTTTTGAAGCAAGTTTAGACAAGCATGTTTCAAGGCAAGGTAGGGTGGTTAGCAGCTTTAATCACGCCTAATCTGAGTTTGTAGGCATGATTTGTGGGGAACTATACTCATAAGCAAAGTAAATTATGGGCTTAAAATAAAACTTGTATAAAAGTTTGCTTTTCAAGGACAGCAGTGGTACTTTCATGCCACACGTGGAAAGATCTTTTGGATAAAGGCTTAAACACTGGGATAAAGACTCAAAAGTTGGTGTGAGCATTAAATGATGATGATATTTAACAAACAAGAAGGACTGTAACATGAGATTATGTAGCATATCTTGAAACTGGATCAGAAGTTCAGCATAAACGTAACTTAGATTAAGAACGAATGTCCAACTTCTGATCTCTGATTCTTCCTGCTTCAACATGATCTAAAGGAGTTCTAGGACTTTTCAGAAAGCTTGTAACATGCTTTGTAATCCCTCTTTGAATCATCTTTGCAAACTCGGATTGTACCTACGTGAAAACTGGCCCAGTAGTTCTACTCAAATTCTGACTTGGAAATGTTCAGAATTTACTAAGTGTTTTAGTTTCATGGACGTGTCTTCAAAGATTTATAACTTGAAATCCCAGTATTTCTAGGAGAAGTTCTGTTCTGCAATGTTTTAGATCTCATTGAGACCTAAAACTCTTATGTCATAAGTTCTTCCTGAATCAATTCATATCATAATGAAAGTCTGGTCAGAAGTTCTGAACTTATCATATTTTCTTAACACTTAGAAAAATTTCTATGTGTTTAGAACTTTGACTTTTCCAAAGTAATTTTTTACTTTTGATTTTCTTGATGAACCAACTTCATATTGTAACATGTGTTGATGGAATGTGATTCTTGAAACTTAATTTTGATCAGAAAGTCAAAGTTTGACTTTTCAGTGTGCATTTTGACCATTTTGCCCTTGTGCCAATTCCAAACCTAAATTGATGTATTAGTGCTGCAAACTTGAGTCATGGAAGATCTTGTGAGAAAATTCTTGAGAAATGAGAGGGAAAATTTTGGGGTACACTAGCTGGCCCTGTTCAATCTTCTTAAACTAGAAGACTTAGATTAGCAAGCCCGCCATTCGTGACTTGAAGGTGGAAGATGATTGAACACCAAAGTGCCCAAAAATTTGCACTCGATGATTTGTTATTTGACAGTGTAGGGAATGGGCTTAAAGATGCCATCTAGAGTGACTGAGGGAGGTATCAGGATAGATATTTTGGTTGATTTAGACTGAAATAGTAGATGTCTTTTGTCTGTTTTTAACTGGATGAGATAAATCTAACTAGAAGAGGTCTTCATTTGATGATTAATTTTTCCTGCAAGGGAGAGGATTAGTTGCATGTAGATGTATGCATGGTGTAATGTTGTTCTCAAAATAAATGAGATTATGCTGTATGCATTTGTTACGCATGTGTTATGATTTATGAATGTGATGCGTTTATTGTAGTGTTTCTTTGTCTAGGAAAATAAATCCTTGACAACATGTTGGGGAACTTTGGGAGGCTGAATCCATAATTGTTGTTGGAGAGTAGATGTATCTTCAACTTTGTATAGAATGTTTCCGTTGGGAATTCCTGTTTTATTATTTGAGGAGAAATCTGTCGGGGAATATTGACTTTGACTTTTTGCATGAGGAAACTCTGTGGGGAATGTTGATTTCTGCTTGGAGGAATAAAGTTCAGGAATTTTGGTTGTCCATTGCTCTACTGGGGAGTTATTCCTGACTGGAGAGAATTGAAAGTTAGTTGTTATCTAGTTAAAATCCAGGCTTGGCAGCAATTTGTTGGGGATAATGAAGTTGATTGTTATCTGGTCATACTCCAGGCTTCGCAGCGACTTACGGGGAAGATTAAATTAACTGTCACTACGTCAAAAGTGATTTTTAACAGCGCATATTAGACAGCTCTTTTATACAAAAGCGCTGCTATAAGTAAATTTAAAAAAAAAAGAAACTGTATAAAATAATAAGTAAAAGCGCTGCTAAAAATGTTACCTTAGACAACGCTTTTAAAAAGCGTTGCTAAAGTATTGCTTTAGAAAGCGCTTTATCAAAAGCGCTGGTAAAGGACCACTTTAGACAGCTCTTTTAGAAAGTGATGTCTAAAGTCATAAAAAATTTATAAAAAAATCAGAAAAGCGCTGCTAAAGGTCCATATTAGCCAGCGCTTTTAGAAAGTGATGTCTAAAGCCATATAAATGAAAATTAAAAAATGGAATCAGTGTATATTGTTTCTATTTCACAGATTCACGAACAGAAAGCGTAAACCCTTTCCCTCCTTGAACAAAAAGCGTAAACCCTTTCCCTCTCCGAACAGAAAGCGTTTTTCCTTCACCGTCGTACCAGCCCCCCTCCGTCCTCCACTGTCTCTCTCTCGGTTGTCCTCCACCCACACTGATCGATTCTCAAGGTAGGTTCTTTCTTGAAAATGTCTTTATCTCCATTGATGTCCAAACTGAGTTATCCTCCTATTGATAATGTACTATGTTAACATCTAAGACATTATCCTCCTATTGATGTCCAAACTGAGTTATAGATATGCATAACTGAGTTATAGGTAAGCATTTTGATTTTTGGGTTCTTGGTAGGGCTTGATATATAACAGCAACACTTTTAGCATTTAGCATTATTGCATTTTCCTTTGGTTCTTTATTTTGGAATAAAAAAGATGATGATTGGTTTTTTTGTTATTTTAATTGGTTTCTGAATTGTTTATCATGTTTATATTCTCCATGAACTAATATTTTTTTACTAGTATTTTGAACCTATATATATACAAATTGTTTTTGATGACCCCTTTGTATTGGTGTAGTTAGTCGAAGACCATCACCGATTCGAAGAACATCAAAGCTGCATCATCCGCCGTCGACACCAATAACCCATTTTCTTTCTTTAGTAAGTCAAGTTCAAATTCTATCTGTATCGATCAATTAAAAAACACAATTATTTTTATATAGATATATTTATTTTTAGTCCATGTTATTAACTCTAGAAATAAATTTCTAGAAATAATTCATTTAATTCAAACAAAAAGAGAATAATCCATTTATAGTGTTTTTGTTTACTTGAATTAGTAGAAAAAATGGATAAAAAATGGATTTTTGCCGATCGATTGTCACAAGAGTACGAGAATGGGGTACTGGAATTCGTTAAGTTTGCTGTTGAACACGCCAAAGACCCCAGTCGAATGAAGTGTCCTTGCTTGGGTTATTGTTATGTGGGTCGGGTTAACGCAGATGGATTGAAATCACATTTACTAATGCGTGGAATTGATAGAAGTTATACGTGTTGGATATTTCACGGTGAAAAAAGTAACGACAACGTTGAACCGGGGGAGAAAAGTAGTACGGCCTATGCTTCAGACGACAAGGACACAGATACATACGACTTTGATCGAGTCGAAGAGATTGTAGATGCACTTGAAGAAGATCTTCAGGATTGTCCCAAAATGTTTGAGAGATTGGTAAGCGATACAGAGAAACCGTTGTATAAAGGTTGCATTAAATTCATAAGACTGTCTGCGGTATTAAAGTTGTACAACTTAAAGGCGGGCAATGGATGGTTACATAAAACTTTCACAAAGTTATTAGCCCTTATGAGAGATATGCTTATGGAGGATAATGTTCTTCCTAATCGAACCTATGAGGCCAAAAAAATGTTGTGCTTTATTGGAATGAGCTATGATAAGATACATGCTTGTCCAAACGATTGCATTTTGTTTCGAAACGAATATGCATCGTTAAATGAGTGCCCTAAATGCGGTTTGTGTTGATATAAGAAAAAATTGTCTCCAGCAAAAGTCTTATGGTATTTTCCTATAATTCCGAGATTTAGGCGCAAGTTTCATAGTGAAACCGATGCAAGACACCTTACTTGGCATGCGGATGAAATAATTATTGATGCAAAGTATCGACATCCAGCAGATTCACCATAGTGGTCAAAAATTGATAATGATTATCCTGATTTTGGAGAAGAAGCAAGAAACCTTCGCTTGGATTTATCTACTGATGGAATGAACCTGCATGGTCTTCAAAGTATCTCACATACCACATGGCCTGTGATTCTTATGATTTATAACCTACCTCCAAGGCTATGTATGAAGCGTAAGTACATGATGTAATCTATGTTAATATCTAGGCCTAACTAACCAGGGAATGACATAGACGTATACTTGACACCTTTGATCGAAGATTTAAAGATTTTTTGGGAGAACGGGGTGGAGGTTTATGATGGCTATAGGAAACAAAGTTTCAATTTGAGGACGATGTTGTTTGGCATAATTAATTATTTTCCAGCATACGGGAATCTATCTGGGTATAGCATTAAAGGTCAACGTGCGTGTCCTGTTTGTGAAGATGGAACCAATACGACGCGTTTGGAACTTTGTCAGAAGAATGTGTTTCTCGGTCATGGTAGATTCTTACATTCTAAACATCACTACAGTGCATGGAGAAAATAATTCAATGGAGACACCGAACAACGTAAAGCTCCACCTGCATTGTCAGGTGTCCAAATTTTTGAAAAGGTGAAAGATGTGTGTACTCAATTTGGCAAGCCTTTTACGCATACGGTTGTCAAAGGTGGGTGGAAGAAGAGATCGATTTTTTTTGAATTACCATATTGGAAGTCTCTATATGTGAGACATTTTCTCGATGTTATGCGTATTGAAAAAAATGTATTTGAAAGTGTTATTGGTACGTTACTCGATATTAAAGGAAAGTCTAAGGATGGCCTTAAAGCAAGGGATGACATGTTAAAGATGGGAATACAAATTGAACTAGGACCCGTGAAGAAAGGAAGTCAAACATATCTACCACCTTCTTCTTTTATTCTATCTAGAAAGGAGAAAAAGATATTGTGTAAGTTTCTAAGTGAAGTTAAAGTTCCAGAAGGATACTCTTCAGATATTAGAAGACTTGTGTCTATGAAAGACCTCAAGTTAAAGAGTTTAAAGACACATGATTGCCATGTTATAATGCAGCATTGTCTACCAATAGGTATACGTTCTATTTTTCCAGATAAAGTAAGGAGCGCGATAACTAAGTTGTGTTTTTTCTTTAGGTCAATTTGTAGTAAGGTGATTGATCCTGAAATCTTACCAACATTGGAAAAAGAAATTATTATTAATTTGTGTGAGCTTGAAATGTATTTTCCTCCCTCATTTTTTGACATAATGGTATATCTAGTTGTTCATCTTGTGAAAGAGACACAGTTGTGTGGCCCAGCTTATATGAGATGGATGTACGCTGCTGAACGTTACATGAAAGTATTAAAAGGGTACGTGAAAAACCGAAGTCGCCCAGAGGGTTGTATTGTTGAGCGATACATTGTTCAAGAAGCGGTTGAGTTTTGTACTGAATATTTATCCAAAGTTCAATTCATTGGACTCCCCAAAAGTCATATTTTTGAAAAAAAAGGAAGGTAAAAGATTAATTGGAAATAAAATTGTGACAGTATCAAAAGATGAACGGGATCAAGTGCATCTGTATGTTCTACACAATGACAGTGAGGTTGAGCCATATGTTGAAATGCACAAGGATGTACTCCAAGGGTTAAATCAGAATAGAAATGAAAATTGGATAGTACGGGAGCACAACCAAAGTTTTATACCATGGTTTAAGGATCATATTTTTTCAAAGCTTCATTCAGATCTCGCTTCAATAACAAAAATGTTGAGATGTTTGGCATATGGTCCAAGTTTGCATGTGTTTTCCTATAGAGCATACGCAATTAATGGATACACATTTTATACCAAAGAACAAGATGATAAAATTACTATGCAAAATAGTGGTGTCACCGTGCTTGCTGAAGCAATGCACATTTCAAGTATGAAGGAACTAAACCCCAAATATGCAAATATGTCATATTTTGGGGTTATCGAGCATATTTGGGTATTTGATTACGAGAAGTTTCAGATTCCTATCTTTGGTTGCAAGTGGGTAAGTAGTAGTGGCATACAAATGGATAAGTCAGGATTTTTGCAAGTGGATCTTAATAGGGAGGGGTACAAAGATGAGCCTTTTATTCTAGCCTCTCAAGTTAAACAAGTGTTCTATGTCACTGACTCGGCGAGTACAAAATGGTTTATAGTGCTTTTATCTAACAAAGTGGTTGATGATAACGGTGTAGACCAAGGTGATATTGATGATGAGAATGAGTCATGTATTAGACAGAATGAGTTGTATATTATAAATGATCAAGATGAGAATATTATAGTGGATGATTCATATATCAGAAATGATCATAATGAGGGAATTTGGATAAATCCATTTGTCTGCATTGTTAAGAAACAAGTAATTCATGTTCCAACAAAGAAAAGAAAGAGATGTTAGTGAAAGAGGTAGCATATTAAAATGTTTATGTTTATGTTTGTGTTTACGTTTAATTTTATGTTTATGTTAATTTTTAGCATTGTCTTTTTATATATATTTAAATGACTATGGAATTTTATATTGGGTTTATGTTTATGTTTATTACAGGTTAGATGGCTATTAACGAGGATCACCCACGTGATGATTCTGTGCATAATGGAGATAAGGTTGTTAGTAAAACGGAAATGGAATATAGACGAGGAATAACAATAATGAAGAGAATACTTCGGGATAGAGACCAAGGCATAAAGTATGATGTGCATTGGAGTCAAGAGGGCCAACTAATTGAGTCTAACGGTTCAACGTTGACGAGTTATCTCGGTTCAGTGGTAAGGAGAGAAATTCCAATTACATGTGAAGATTGGAGAGCAAGAGTGTTGGACGATGCTAAAGATAAAATATGGAATGAGATACAGGTACCATATGTGATGTTATTTTTTTTAATGACGATTATGTCTCTAAATTACTTATACTAGTGCACTTTGTGTATGATTTTCATAGAGGTCGTTCATCATTGAGGGTACCAGGAGAGATTATATTCCCAAATTGGCCGGGAAACTACATAGAGGGGTTAGAGATTTCTTGTCAAACAAGTTTCTTAGGGATGCGGATAAATTTTTTGTTGATGCAGAGCTTCCAAAGAAATATGCAGATTTGATTACAGTTGAAGAATGAGAAACTTTTAAATCTAAAAGAAATACCCGAAAATGTGAGAGTTTAAGTGTCGTAAATCGACAACAAGCATCAAGTCCAGCATATCCATACAGAAAAGGGCGTATGGGATATGCACGCTTACAACAATCTATTGTAAGTATCTATAAATTGCAAAGTATCTATAATATATGCATTCTTATATTTGATCATGTTATTTGGCTTAATGTGTAGCTAACAAAGGAGAATAGTTTTGAAACATCTCTTCTGGAACACATTTTGTGGAAGGAAGCCCGTGTGTGTAAGGATGGAGCTGTTGAAGAAAAAGTTCAACAAATTTTTGAGAGATGTGTAAGTATAACATTATTTATTTAATTACATCATACTTTTATTTATTTAATTACATCATTATTTTATTAACATATCATTCTTTAATTACAATATTTATATGAATTTCAGGAGACTCTTTCCCAATCTATACATCTAGATGAAGATAATGATTGCAGGAGAATACTCTCACGAGCATTAGATACTCGTGAGTATTCTGGTCGAGTGAGGGGTAAGGGATTTGGGATCACTCCAACATCCTTGAAAAAAAATCAAAGACAAAAGCTCCTAGCAATAAAGAACTTCAGGAGAAGTTGGAAAAGTTACAACAAGAAGTTTATGAGCTGAGAAAGGAAAAGGAAATAGATCAAACTACAAGTTTTAAAGATACTTGTGACAAAGGTAGTATCAATGGTAACTTTGGACAGAATATTCCCGAGGTAATTATATACCATATTTATAAATTATATAACCATATTTATTAACTATATAACCATATTTATTAATTATATAACCATATTTATTAAATTATAGGGCATTTCCCGGTGTCAACTCTATTTGTCAGCACCGACTTATCAGATGGTTGGCAAGGGAAAAGTGTATAATACTTCGGGAGAAACGCTTCACCATAAACCGCTCCCAAATGGATTTTTGAAAGTATCGATCGTTTTTTTTAGAGGGGGGTGCGTTGTTACCATTACCTGACGATGTGGCAGATGCAACATTGGTGGCAGATGCAATAGGATCATTTGTTGCATGGCCGTCAAGCCTCATTTGCATGGATAATGAGGTATGCTTAAAATCATTTACTATTCAAATTTTTTAAGGAAATTATACTTACATTTTGTTTACATGGTAATGTTAGACTCCAACAAAATCCATTCCAAAAGATAAGGGGATTAGGCGGGAGACCGAGTGAATTACATCAATTGAGGTACAACACAATTATATGACATTTATGCTATGAGAAATGTTAATTTGTGATTTTATACTTCCCCTAACTAATCATATGATAACTAAATTCATTCTAAAGAGACTGCACAACTCAGTAGGGGTAAGGCGCCTGAAATTAGCAATATTTCCATACAAAAAAAGAATGTTGCTAAGAAGACCGTGACTAGCAAAAAAACTACTACTCAGTTCAGGTCGTGCCTTCGGACATATTTAGGAATTACAGATATTCTGGATGGTGGTACCCGCCTTATACCTATGAGTGTAGACATCTTTGGTTTTGAATACCTGGAAGAAATTGGTAGAAAGGATATGGAGCAAGTTTTTAGACATTTGGAATTAGGCCTCGGTGTTATCGGTATATACATCAGGTATATTCCGATCAACTTTGTTTAATTAGACGAAAAATTTAATCCCTCATTTCAATGAATATAGTATAATGTTAATGATGTTTTAATTTAAGGTTTATGTATGACAACATTGTGCGCCCGCGTGGATTAGAAGCAAGATTTGACTTCTTAGCTCCCAACACTGTCAATTCAGGGTTAATTGTAACGAGACCAGATGATGTCATAGCATATGTACTCGGTTTATTCGTGGCCAGCAAAGATACTGAGAAGTTGTTCTTTTTGCCATATAATACTGGCAACGGGTTAGATTTTCATCCTAACTTGATCTATTATAATTTTCCGTTTTTGGCCATTGTTTAATCTTTGTTTAATCTTACGATGGACACTGGTTATTGGTTGCGATTAATCCTATGAGAGAAACTGTGTATTATCTGGATTCGTTATACAATGATTGGTCAATATATCCAGATTTGAAGCAGATGATTGACACGTAAGTTTTTCGCTCCCAAAGAGATATTCAAGTTTATGTTTATGTTAATGTTTATGGTCAACATATCTGTATTTGTGTTTATGTTTATGTTTCTATGTAAGATTGTTCTAAACAGTCGTTTATATTTTATTATAGCGTTATACTAGCTTTTCGCTCCCAAAGAGATATTCAAGTGCCAAAAAGTAGAGCCAACAACGTTACATGGATCAGAGTGGAAGTATATTTTCACAAAGATATATTCTGTCTTGATTACATTAGTGATGATACTTGATAAAACAATTTAAGGGGTATATCCTAATATATATTTGTATTTTCTTTCCATGTGTTGTGTCCTCGCCAACATAACGGTATAGATTGTGGCTATTTTATGTTGAGGTTTATGAAAGAAACTATTCTTTTGGATCGATTAGAGATTTCATCCACGGTATGGATTTCTAACTTAGGAATTACATACTATTCTCATATTTTGTGTTTCTCATAAAATGACATATTATTTTAACTAAATCACATACTATGTTATATTATTATATATGTAGTACTTTGAGGAATTCAATTGTGCACATTACTCAAAAGATCAATTGGATGAACTTATAGAGGAATGGTGTCAATTCATTATCGGGTTGAGAATTTTATAAGCTAAGGTATATTGTCTTATTTCCTTTGATGAGAACTTTCGAGTTTTGAGTATAAATTAAATTCGAATAAAGTGCAACGTTAATATTATCATATTATGAATTTCGATCATTTGGTTTTTTTTCCAGGTTTATAGGTGCATGTGTAGAAGATAGAGCTAAGATATTCATGTTGTTGTTGTATCATGAGAATTCTTGAAGATAGAAAGATGTACAGATGTAACATCAATTTTGAATTTTAGGATTTTTAACTTCTAGAATTTTAACTTGTATCATAAATTTTGTAGTTGTTGTTGTATATATCATCAATTTATATATATGTGTAATTTTTATATATGCATATTTTATTGGAATGAAGCTACCAAATATGGTGCATAATATGGTGAAAACCTGGTTCAAATATGGTTAAAATTATGATTAAAATGCATTATATATATTGGACAGCGCTTTTGTAAGTCAAAATAGATATTTTATTATAAAAAATCGTGACCAATAGACAGCGCTTTAGGAGAAAAGCGCTGTAAAAACTCAAAAATAAGCGTTGCCTAAAGTGTGAAAGCGTTGTCTAAATTAGGGGAATAGACAACGCTTTTAAAGGAAAGCGCTGTCTAAAGCCTAACTTAAAAAATAACAAAGTGCTGTCTAAAGTAAAATCGCTGCTAAAAGGGTATATAAAAAAGCGTTATCTATTCTAAAAGCATTGTCTAAAGTGGGCATAAGAAATCACTTTTACATTGAAAAAAAGTGTTGTCTTTTCTTTTAGCAGCGCTGATTTAGGCAACACTTTAAAGCGCTGTTAAAATCCTAAAAAAGCGATGTCTTTTCCATTTTTTATAGTAGTGTGTTATCTGGTCGGATTCCAGGCTTCAGAGGAAATTACTTGGGAGAGTGAGGTTAGGCTGTTATCTGGTAGGATTCCAGGCTCCGCAACAACTTACTAACATTCAACTGCTATTTGGTCGGATTCCAGGTTTCAAAGCAAATTTCTGAGGTGGATGAAGTTTATTGTTATCTGGTCGAACTCCAGGCTTCATAATAACTTACTTGAAAGGATGAAGTTGAACTGATATCTGGTCGGGTCCAGGCTTTACAATAACTTTCTTAAAAGGGTAAAGTTGAACTGATATCTGGTCGGGTCTAGGCTTTACAGTAACTTGCTTGAAAGGATGAAGTTGAACTGATATCTGGTCGGGTCAAGGCTTTGCAGTAACTTGCTTGAAAGGATGAAGTTGAACTGATATCTGGTCGGATCCAAGATTTACAATAACTTGTTAGGGGTAGAGGAAAACTCTACTGGGGAACAGAAGTTAAAACATTGTTTGGTCGAGTCCAGGCTTCATAGTAACTGAAATTTGTTTGAATATGAATGATTCCGTTGGGGAGTGTATTGTTTTGTTGGGGAATAAACCCTGTTGGAGGGAATATTTGATGACTTGCTGGCAAGGTGAATTCTTTAGGAATAACTCCACAAGGATTCCTCTTTTAAGACCAACTCATCTGAGGAGAGGGTTGTCGGGAGATCAAAACTCTGATCAAGGGTTGTATAAATCCAACTTTGTGGGCAAACTCTGTTGGGGAAAACGTTTATTGTAGCAGGTTCTGTGGGGATAATGCTAATGAGATAACTCTGTGGGGATATCTCAACTGCATTAAAGAGATGCTCGTTGCTGCTTGGCAGCATATATTTGCTAAACCGTTTAATTATGTTCATATGCTATGTTCATTCAATTTTAGTCATTGGACGTCTTTGCACTCAAAATAAAAACAAAAAGTTTGCACTTCAAAGTGTATTTGTATTGATGTTTTGCCCATGAATAAGCGTTTTTGTACAAAGAGACAGAGATCCTAGTAAGAGGAAATCATCTAAAGGATAACAAAATTGAAAACAAAAACAACAACCATGTGGAAATGATCTCATTGTGTTCCAACTCTACTATTTCCCCAATGTCTTCGAACGTCCCATGTCATTGACTGAAGTTGATTGGATTGATCTTGGACCGTTTGAACCCGGACCTTGGTAATAAAGTCGACTGTGGTGATGCTACAGGACATAGTCATACGCTTTCAATCCTTAACTTTTTCCTGGACATCCCTTTCGGGTTTTCAGCCCACCAGGATACCCATTTTTGCCCAAGTCTCCCTTTCGGGTTTTCGACTTTCCAAATGCATAATATTTTGCATATATCCCTAATTTTTCCCAAACCTTTGGTTCGTCGGGATGCCCTTATCTTGCCTAGGTGTGTCAACCTAACAGGTCTCTTATGCGTAGTATTTTTTAACTATGTCCGCATTCACAGGGTATGGGAAATCTTCACCGTCCATAATAGTCAGCATCATGGCTCCACCAGAGAAAAATTTCTTGACAACAAATGGCCCTTCGTAAGTGGGAGTCCATTTTCCCCTGGGGTCTCCTTATGGAAGAATGATGCGCTTTATTACCAAGTGACCAGCTTGATATACTCGAGGCCTGATCTTTTTGTTGAAAGCCTTGATCATACGTTTCTGGTACATCTGACCATGACAAACAACAGCCAGTCGCTTTTCATCAATTAAGTTCAACTGATCCAATCTTGTCTGAATCCATTCGTCTTCGCCTAGGCCTGTCTCATTCATAATCCTTAGAGAGGTAATCTGAACTTCTATTGGCAGGACAACTTCCATGCCATAGACCAAAGAAAAGGGAGTTGCCCCAGTCGATGTTCGAGCTGAAGTATGGTAGCCATGAAGAGAAAACGATAACATCTCATGCTAGTATTTGTAGGTTACTACCATCTTTTGCACAATCTTCTTAAAGTTTTTGTTGGTTGCTTCCACTGCGCCATTCATTTTAGGTCTATAAGGAGAAGAATTGTGATGCTTGATTTTGAAATGAGTGCAAAGTTCTGTAATCATAGCATTGTTGAGTTTGGTTCCATTGTCAGTGATGATCCTTTAGGGGATACCATAGAGGCAGATAAGGTTATGCTTGATGAATCAGGCTACAACATTCTTTGTGACTGAGGCAAATGAGGCAGCTTCGACCAATTTGGTGAAATAATCGATAGCGATAAGAATGAAGTGATGTCCATTGGAAAAAGTAGGTTTAATATCTCCAATCATGTCAATGCCCCACATTGCAAATAGCCACGGAGTAGTCATGCCATTTAGAGGAATAGGAGGCACATGGACCTTGTCAGCATAGATTTGGCATTTGTGGTAAGTCTTTAAGTGATGATGGAAATCAGTTTCCATTGTTGACCAATAATAACCATCTCTCAGGATTTTCTTGGCCATAGTATATCCACTAGAGTGAGTTCCAAAGAGACCATCATGCATGTCTTCCATAATTTTCTTTGCCTCCTTCTTGTCCACACATCGGAGTAGAGTAGAATCATGGTTGCATTTGTACAGGGTTCCATTGCTTAGGAAGAATTTGGCTGAGAATCTTCGTAAGAATTTTTTATCATTGATGGAAGCTCCTTCAGGATACTCTTGTGCTTCAAGGTATCTCTTCACCTCATGGTACCATGGCTTCTCTGTGTTAGTGTCAAGCTCATAGAAGTGCGCATGTTCGTCAAATATCTCAATTGTAATCATAGGAGCTTAGTTGTCCCATTTGACCTTGAACATAGAAGACATTGTGGCCAAAGCATCGGCTAACTGATTTTCTTCTCTAGGGAAGTGTTCAAAGGTGATTTCTTAGAAGTATGGAATCAGAGATAACACAAGCTCCTTATAAGGAATAAGATTATGATGCTTAGTGTCACAATCTCTCTTTATCTGGATAATCACTAGAGCAGAATCTCCGAATACATTCATATGTTTGATCCTTAAATCAATGGCAGCCTTCTGACCCAAAATGCATGCCTCATATTCAGCCATGTTATTTGTATAATCGAAGCACAGTCTAGCAGTGAAAGGGGTGTGGCAACCCTCAGGAGAAACTATCACAACGCCAATTCCTTTACCCAAAGCGTTGGAAGCCCCATCGAAAACCATTGTCCATCAGGATCTTGGTTCAGGTCCTTCATACGGTCCAGGTTTTGCACAGTCGGTCACTAACATTATATTCTCATCCAGGAATTCAAAGTTCATAGATTGATAATCATGAACAGCTTGATGGGCCAAATGATCTGCCAATACACTTCCTTTGATGGCCTTTTGTGTTGTATATTGAATATCGTACTCAGTCAATATCATTTTCCATCTAGCTATCCATCCGAAAAGAGCAGGTTTCTCGAAGATGTACTTGATATGGTCCATATTAGAAATCAATAGAGTGGTATGAGTCAACATATACTGTCTTAGCTGGAGAGCAGCCCATGCCAGAGCGCAGCAAGTTTTCTCGAGCAGTGAATATCTGGTTTCACACTCGGTAAACTTTTTGCTCAGGTAGTATAATACATGCTCTTTTCGGCCAGACTTGTCATGTTGGCCCAACACACACCCCATAGAATTCTATAGTACAGTCAAGTACATGATCAAGGCTCTTCCTTCAACCAGAGGCATGAGGATAAGAGGTTCTTGTAGATATTCCTTGATTTTATCGAAGGCAGCTTGGCATCCATCATTCCATCTGACTACTTGATCTTTCTTCAAGAGTTTAAAGATTGGCTCACAAGTAGCAGTTAAGTGAGATATGAAGCATGCGATGTAGTTAAGACGACCTAAGAATCCTATAACCTCCTTTTCATAATGGGGAACTAGAATTTCTTGAATGGCTTTTACCTTTGCAGGATCAACTTCGATGTCTTTACCACTGATAAAAAAACCTAGAAGTTTTCTAGATCTTACTCCGAATGTGCACTTATTAGGGTTCAACCTCAACTTGTACTTTTTCGGCCTCTCGAATAGCTTGTATAGGTGATCGAGATGTTCTTCTTCAATTTGTGACCTTGCAATCATATTATCCACATATATCTCTATTTCATGATGGATCATATCATGAAACAAAGCTAGCATAGCCCTTTGATATGTTGCTCCTGCATTCTTCAATCTGAATGGCATGACTTTGTAACAAAAGGTTCCCTATTGTATAACAAAGGTGGCCTTCTCCATGTCTTCGGGAGCCATCTTAATTTGATTATAGCCGAAGAAACCATCCATGAAAGAGAAGACTTTATGTTGAGTGGTGTTATTGACCAAGACGTCAATATGAGGTAGAGGGAAGTCATCCTTGGGGCTTGCCCTATTCAGATCCCTATAATCTATGCACATACGAACTTTTCCGTCTTTCTTTGGCACCGGAACCACGTTCGTAACCCATTGAGGATAAGATGTCACAGCTAGGAATCCTGCATCAAATTGTTTCATCACTTCAGCTTTTATCTTTTCAGATATGTCAGGCCGCATGCGACGAACTTTTTGCTTGACAAGAGGACAATCTTCCTTTGTTGGCAGACGATGAACTACAATATCGGTATCCAACCCTGGCATATCTTCATACGACCAAGCAAACACTTCCACATAATCATGTAACATCTGAACCAATCTGCTTTTGACACTGCATCCTAGGTTGGTGTCAATCTTGACCTCTTTCTTGTCTGTCTCGGTACCTAGGTTGATGACTTCAACTGACTGTTCATGCGGTTGAATAACTTTTTCCTCTTGCATTAGAAATCTGGCTAGTTCTCCCGGTATTTCACAATCTTCCTCGCCTTCGTCTTCAGCTTGGTTAATTGGATGTTCAAAATCATAATTGGCAATAGTAGAGTCATTGACAATGAGATCCGGAGTGGACGAGGACCTACAAGAGTGTGTGTGTGCATGTAAGATACATGGCTATTTGAAAAGTGTATTAAAGAGAAAGAAAGACAATGAGCTCAAAAATTTAAATGCAAAAAGTCCAATGGTTTATATTGAATGATCATATGATAAAATGAACATTAAATAAAACCCTTAACAAATGGACCATAGTGCCCCGGGCCAGGCATATAGTTTAAAAGTCATTGTTTAATATTACAGAAAAAAGGCTCTTGAATTGATAGAAAGCAATAAACAAGTAATTACTCCTCAATGAAGGATATGGGAACGAAGTCCTTTGCACGCCAATTGTTGAGCTCTGTCGTAGTAGGGTATATCCATTCTTCGAAAGCACACTCATCATCAGAATCCTCCACAATGCTTACTTTATGATTTCTTATACGGAGAGGGGACTTTCCCGCATGAACACGCCTAACTTCTTTCTGAGCCTTGATAGTGAAACCCAACCCATATTTATCTGCTTTGAACGGGATCTCGGGGAGTTCCCCCAGGTAGCACAGTTTCCATCTTCGACTGTGACACATGCATCCTTAAATGAAACCATCCTTGGCATGACCTTATCAGCTTTGGGCATGTCCGAAGAAATTTTGGCAGTAGCAACCATATGTGAAACAACTTCAAAAGCCTGACACGGGGTTTCTATAAATTCGCCATCCATCTCCATATATTTCAAGTAATTGAGATGGCTTACCATTAATTCCTCCTCACTGCAAACAGTGATGATCCTCCCCTTGACTGGGTATTTTAGCTTTTGGTGAAGGGTAGATGTTACTGCCCCTGCTCCATGAATCCAAGGGCGTCCCAACAAATAGGAGTAAGCGGGACAGATGTCCATGATGTAGAAAGTAGAGTTGAAAATCTATGAGACAACTTTGATTGGGAGATCCACCTATCCATGAACCATCCTTTTGGATCCATCGAAAGCCCTCACGATAATATCACTCGACTTCAACACCAGTCCTTCACAATCTAACCGGTCCAAAGAGCCCTTGGGTAGCACATTTAAAGAAGAGCTAGTATCAACCAAAACATGTGCTAGGGTAGTCCCCTTACATTCAACAGAAACGTACAAAGCTTTGTTATGCTTCCTTCCAAGTGGTGTCAGATCAACATTAGAGAATCCCAACCTGTTGTTGGCCTTCAAGCTCGCCACACAATTTTTGAACTGGTCAATTGTGGTCTCATGGGGGACATGAGCCTTCTTTAAGAATTTGATCAATGTTTGGGCATGAGCATCGAAACAAATTAGAAAGGATAACATGGAGATCTTGGAAGGGGTTTGCCCCACTGCTCTACTATCTTGAAATCACTCCTCTTTATAATTTTCCAGATTTCATCCATTTCTTGAACAGAAGGTTCTTCAGCAGCAACGTCTTTCGCAGGCATCTCTGTCTCAACAGGCTTAACTACTTTCTTTTTACCCCTAATGTTAGCACTGGGCTTATTAGAGGTGATGCAGACAGGTGCCATTGTAGCAGTTGGGGGTGAAATGTTGGACGGAAAGATCCTCCCAGTTCTGGTTACCTTACCATAGCCGATAATATTACCAATGTCATCAACCTCGATTTCTTCAATCCAAGCATCTTGCTTTATTCCATGGTAATACACTTCAGCACCGTAGTTCCACGGCACTGCTTTGTTGGAAGAGTACGAAATTGACTCAAGGGTAGTAATTATCAGAGGAGAAATAGTCGATTCATTCGAAATCCTGATATGACCCTTTGAGGAGATCCTAAGAGGCTTGTTTGAAATTGTTATGATGGAGAGGTCTTCAATCTTATCGGTCAAACTTTTGATGGACGAAGTTCTCTCAAATAGGATCTCATGACTATTCATCAGGCGTTGAACACCTTCTTTCATCCATTTGCATCCATTAACTTGTTCCGCTCAACAATCACAATCTTTCAAACAGCCAGGGAAAACCACAACTCTCAGCAAATTCATTTTGACAACAAATAATGGGGTTGTGCGGTTGTGTTTTGCGCACGTAAGACTTCAGATGAAGCTTTGGGCAGGAAACCCCATCATATTTAATGAAGACTGGTATCTTGAATTTATGGGGAATGACAACCCCAGATATTAGACCCAAATCATCAAAATCCAAACCAGGAACAACTTGAATCTCAACGGTCTTCAGTCTATCCTCTAGCTGCTTGTACTTATTATTGACAGGATGATATTGCTTGTCAAAATAGTCTTTATCATCGGAAACTCAACCATTTACACACCCAGCCCAGGTGCTCCTTGCTTCTTCAGCTTGATTTTTGTCTTCCTCAGACGAATCTTCCACTATCGGCATCTGATGGATCAACTCTCTGAATCTTTTACCCATGTTGACTAGGGCTTTCCTTTTTTATTTCTTTTTGGATGTCAGCAACGTCATCAACTCTTGTTACCCCTTGGCCAGGGTCAGCAGAGTCTCTTGAAACTGAGAATTTTGTGCTTGCATGTCTTTCACTATTTTCTCGATATCCATCTTACTGAAATAAACAACAAAAAGATAAGGAAACATGTTGTGGAAAACCTGTTTATGTTATGATGCATGAAAAATGTGTATGCGAATGATTTCAAGGATTTATAAGATTTAAGTTTGTCTAGACAAAGAATGAACAAACGTCAAATTGCATTAATCCGTTCAAAATGGTTACAACATGCCTCTTGGGCTTACAAAACAAATTCCTAAGACAAAAAGGTTGAACGCATCCTCTTTGGTGCAATGTAGGTGTTCAAGCTTTGTTCTTCATGAAGTTGCCTTGTAAGCTCCAAAACCCTTTTATCGCTTGTGTAGAATTGAGCTTCAAAGGTGTCTCGCTCTTCCTTTAGCTGAATCCAACCCTTTTTCAAGTCTTCAAGAGAAGTAGGCATGTTGGGATAGAGGACAATATACGAGACATCTCCTTCAGCAACAGGCTCCACGATAACAGGTAGGATGGAGGGGTAAGGCATCACGAGCTTCTGAGCACGAGCTCGTACCCGCCTAAGATAAGGCTCAAGGGGAATAGAAATCTTGTGTCCCAGCGTCTTACTATCCACTTTGTTTACCATCCTCCAAGCTTGTACAAACCTCTGGCGGTAGTCTTGATTGTCGCTCTCGTAGTCGAACACCACTCCTTGGATGAGCATATCACGAGGACCATCTCTTCAGGCATACCCAAACTGTTGTAAAGCTAAGCAAGGGTTGTAAGTGATACCTCTCCTAATGCCAAACAGAGGGACATTAGGGATTTCCCCACAACAGTCAATGATAGAAGTATCTTCCAAGGATCGAGAACACCAATAAATGTCAGAGTGGGTGAGGGACATCATCCTTTGAAACAAAGTCAATCCTTACTCGTTCTTCAATATTGATCGAGGTAGGTGCGAAGTAAACCACTTGGCGAGTAGGGGAATGCAACACAAGAGAGTACCTATTTTCTTTATGGTGCGAGTATGGAAACAATGTAAGATGTCTCCAAGAAAAGTAGGTATAGGATTACGAGAGAGGAAGACTTTGATGGCATTCACATCTATGAATTGGTGGAAATCGATTTCTTGAACTAAAAATGCAACTTCCGAAAAATCTCAATTGGTGGAAATCGATTTCCCATTTTGTGGAAATCGATTTCCTCTGCGAAAAATTCAGATTTTTTATTTTCAGAAGTGTTTCTCAAATAAATTATTTCGACGAAACGATTCATGAAACTTTCGAAATAAATTTAAATTATTATCATCTTCCAATAAAATATAGATAGTCTACTAATATTATAAAGTCAAGCCACTTAGAAACAGAAGACAATCATTAATATTCTATTCACACATGAAAGTCACTTCCCTAAGGTATAAAATAGAAAGATTTGTGAAAAATTGAAACATCAAACCTTGAGTAATGATGTGGAGAGTTGGTTCCTCAAACAAAATCCTAGAGAAAAGATGGTGTGTGTGATTATTTATCACGTAAGATGTGAGTTTTATTATTTCTTGTAACTCTTAAGTTGACTTTAATCGGTGCTCATATTTGATTGGGTTAATTACTTTATCCTAATATTATTTGAGATGATGAGCAAATTATGTTCAAGTGTTTCTGTGGATACTTGAGAGGTTGTTGAACCACGGTGTATTCACTATTGCTTTATTTGTGGTATATATTAAGTTAGGTTGCTTATATTTTGATTAACTAAGAAATAAAATACATGTTATTGTCGCTTTCTGAGCAAGCCTATTTTAGAACGCATGTTAGGCTTATAAACAATGACTTGGAGTTTCAAATGTTACGTTATTGTTTCCGAATTTATCAGAATATCTTTAGAATATTCTTCTATAGAAATAGAAAATGCTACTGAAAGTCTTGTTAATGACAACCACATTTGTCTTTCTAAGTTTGTTCAACAGTTACAGGATCATTAGTTATAATAAATGTAGCTTTTTAAATCTGTTCTGTTATAGTGCTGATGTAAAAAGTATTTTTAATAGGAGTTCTAAACTACCAATTTAAGTAAAGATAATGAAAGATGTTATTTTCAACTAAAAGGAATCATTTTTACTTGGATATGCAAACAATTGATGTAAAATATCTTTCTTTTAACATATGTTTGTCTAATGACTAATGTAAATAAAAAGTCAAAGACACCCAAACATAAGCTTATTGAAGAACTCAATCTTTGAAATTGATCAATAGAGTTAGTTGCCCATGGTTGAGGAATTTGTTAGTTTCCCATGGTTGAGGAGTTTGTTAGTTGACAGTTAGATGTTAAGTTTCTAATAGAAGTCTGCTAACTCTGGAAGCTAGCATTCTCTTGTATCCAGGGCCTTGACCTATGTAATGTATCTAAGCTAGGTTTTAACTCAATGATAATATACATGTTATTGGTTTTACACTTTTATTCTCAGAATTCTAAAGCAGCATGATGAATCATATGAGAGTTCACCTTCAACATTATTGATTGTGGTAATGTATGATTTCTCTAAAACTTTGTTTGGGAGTTTAGAGTGAAGGAAAATGAAAGGTTTTGAAAAACATTTTTTGTACAAAAATATAGAGAAATTTTAACATTTATTTATTTTTATTTATTTATATAGAATCATAAAATAGTATTTATCATTAATATACTTTTAATTTTTGAATATTATAACAACAAAAAGAAATATGAACAATTTGTCTAACTCCAATACAATTTTTTAGTTTCCCAAATTAAAGAAATTTTAATTTTTGAATAAAAATAAACCTTTCAAAACTCTTTCCATCTAAATATTTCTATTCTTTTTACTTAATATTTCCCCTTTTTTTTTTAAACTCTCTCTTCCTTTTCCCTCTAAACTCTCAAATAGTCCTAAGAGAAATAATGTTTTCTTTTGGTTGACCGCTTTAATTGTTAAACGATTTAGATAAATTTTTTTAGTTTTTCTTTGGCTTAGCTTATATTGAGGGATTTGTAATAGTAGAGGTTTATTCTATAAGACTTCATCACCTAAAACACAACTACTGATAAATTTCACATAAAAAAGAGATTATTGTTACCTTATCACATCATTTCAAACAAGTGAAGACAGTAAGAGTTTTCACCCTAGCATGTGGAGCGGAATTCCCCAACACATTTACAAACAAAGGGTTGTGATCAGAAATGTGTGCAGGCAAGATCTCAATGTTACACTTTTGGAATTGCATAGACCACTCTTTATTACATACGGCATGATTAATTCTAGAGTAAATCATATCATTTGTGTGTCTATTTGACCAAGTGAAGTGGTTGCCTCTGGTTTCATGCTCAAAAAGCCTAGTTTCCTCCACCATCTCTTCCAAATCCACATACCTAATCCAAAAACACATTTCAAATTTCTTAATTGTGTGATGGAAAAAGAAAAGTTCCTTGAAATTATGGCCAACAGTTGGAATCAAGTGGAGAATGGGAGGCATATGTACATAGTTTGGAGGAAACTTAGGAGACTTCAACCTGTCATGAGAAATCTTGCTAAAGAAAAAACAGAGGGGGTCAAGAATATTCAATACAACAAACTGCAGCTTGAAAAAGCAGAACAAGACTTGGCTAAAGATCTGTTTAATAAGGAATACATGGAAGTTGTTAACTATTGGACAGCTGAAAAGTAATAAAGAATGTTGAGATGGAAGAGAAAATCCTACAGCATAAATTAAAAATCACTTGGCTTAAACTTGGTGATGGAAATAATTCTTATTTCCATGCCATAGTTAAAGGCAAAAACAAGAAAACCACCATTCATAAAATTGAAGATCAATACAACCAAGAGATTATAGGTGATGAAAAAATTGAAGAATAAATTATGAGATTATATGGTGAGTTGATTGGAAAACCTGCTGATAACTTACTTCATATTGATATTGTTTCCATAAGAAGAGGTGCCCAACTCTAGGAGGACCAGAGGGAGAGCCTCATACAACCAATTTCAGATAAAGAGATTTGGAATGCTCTTAACAGCATTGTAGAGAACAAAGCCCTTGGGATGGATGGTTATACCTCAAAGTTTTCCAAAGCTACTTGGGAGATTATCAAAAATGATGTGAAACAAGCCATTTATGATTTTTTGAGAATGACAAACTTTACAAAGCAGTTAACTGTTCCTTGGTTACTTTAGTTCCAAAATACCCTACTGTCAAATCCATGAAGGATATGTGACCCATATGTTGCACCACTCTTTACAAAATTATATCAAAGATCTTGATAACAAGACTCAGCAGAGTTATCAATTATGTTGTTGATGGAACCAATCATCTTTCATACCAGGCAGGATCATTCAAGATAATATCATCATTGGCCAAGAGTTGCTAAGGGGTTATACAAGGAAGCACATCTCACCTAGATGTGTAATTCAAATGGACATAGCTAAGGCTTATGATACACTTGATTAGAAATCCCTTGAGATGATTATGAGAGAGATGAATTTTCCACCCAAATTTATCAATTATATAATGATCTGTGTAACCACTGTTTCATACAAGTACACCCTCAATGGCCATACAACAAACATCTTGGAAGCAAAAAGGGGTCTCAGACAAGGAGACCCCAAATTTCAATTATTATCCCAAATGTGAGAAGTTGGGAATCCTGATATCTGCTTCGTTGATGGTTTAGTTATGTTTACAAGAGGTGATGAATTTTCTGTTTATCTCATGATGAAGGAATTGAAAAAATTATCTGATGCTACACGTCTAAAAGCCAGTCCCTCAAAGTGTAAGATCTACTTTGGGGGTGTTCAGGAGGAAGACCAACACAGAATGATGAATATAACTGGGTTAAAAGCTGGTAGTATTCCTTTTAAGTATTTAGGGGTGCCTCTCTCTAGCATGAGATTGACTGTGTAATACTGCAGATCCCTGGTGGATAAAATTGTGGAGAAAATCAAGCATTGGACAACTAATATTTTGAGTTATGCAGGCATATATCAATTTATTAGGAGTGTGTTGTTTGCTATAACAAATTACTGGATGAATGTCTTCCCTCTTCCATAGACTGTGATAAGACAAATTGAGAGTATTTGTGGCAGAATTCTATGGTGTGGAACTCATGATGGCAATAGGAAAGCTTTGATATCATGGGACACGGTATGCAATCCTAAATCTGCTGGAGGTTTAAACATTACATCCCTCATATCTTGGAATCAGGTAACAATGGGGAAGATCTTGTGGAATATTCAAGCTAAGTCTGATAAACTATGGATAAAATGGTTTAACACCTATTATCTCAAAAACTCCAACATCATGACATGTGCACCAGCCTCTAACTGCTCATGGATCATGAAAGGCATTGCAAAGTGTAGGGAGAAGGTGATACATACTGAGGATTGGCAATAAGCTTTACAAACCGGGCACTATAATATAGTCAGTATGCTTAAAGATTTAAGAGGAGTCAATCCCCATAAGGAGTTGAAGAATATGCTTACTAATAACCATGCTAGGCCCAAGGAAAAAATTACCTTATGGATAACACTTATGGAGAGGCTAAGTACAAAAGACAGGTTGGGGAAATTTGATATCATCACTGATAAAGGATGTAATTTCTGCTAGCAGGATGACACAATGGGCCATTTATTCTTTGATTATCCTTACACACACAATGTTTGGACAGAGATTCTAAATTGGATTGGTTATAGTCACAGGCCATCAGGATGGATCCAGGAGAAACAGTGGCTTACTCATGAAACAAAGGCTAAAGGTTGGAGAAGACAACTTCTCAAAGTGGCTGTAGTAGAAACTGTGTACAACATTTGGATTGTTAGGAACAATATGGTCTTCAACAAGGACAACATTGATGTGCATATTCAAGAGAATGTTAAGAAGATAATAGTTACGAGAGGAAAGATGAACATAAAGATTACTCCACACATAGATAGTAGCAATCTTATTATTCACTAGGTGCTTTGATTGTTTGTTGTTAGTTTTGGATTCCTAGATCCCTTGAGGATCAGTTGTACCTTATTGTTTTTGGCAATAAATAAAATATTTTTATTCCAAAAAAAAAGATAGTAAGAGTAATGAATGTGAGAATAAGGTTCTGAGATGTTACAAATATGGTAAGACAAGTCATCATGCTCCTGAGTGCAAGAACGATGGTACAACTTATTTTAATTGTGGAGAACAAGGCCATATAAGTACCCAGTGTAAGAAGCCCGAGAATAATGTTGCTACTTCCCAAACCAACGGTAGAGTATTCGCTCTGAGTGGATCATAGGATTCCAAGAAGGACAACTTGATTTAAGGTACTTGTTTTATTAACAATGTTGAATTGGTTGCTATTATTGATACTGGTGCTATTCAGTCGTTTATTTCGCGTGAATGTGCTAACATGCTGGGATTGAAGTTTTCTGATATGCATGGTAGTATGGTAATAAATACTCCTTCTAGTGATTCTGTTACTACTACTTTTGTTTGTTCAAGATGTTCTCTGACCATTTATGGTAAGAGTTTTGTGATGGATTTGGTGTGTCTACCCTTACATCAAATTAATGTTATACTTGGTATGAACTGGTTTGGAGTTCAACTATGTTCACATCAATTGTTAAAATAAAACTTTGAGGTTCCCTAAGTTTGGTGATAATGGAAAACTAACGTTGTTGCCTGCTAAGCAAGTGAATGAAATTTTGGAAGATGAAGCTTTGATGTTTGCAATGTTTGTGTCGTTGCAAGTTGATCGTGAAGCTGCAAACATTGAATTAACCATTATCTGTGAATTTCTAGAGGTGTTCCCTGACAATATAAGTGATTTATATCCAGAACGTGAAGTGGAGTTTTCTATAGAATTGGTGTCAGGTACAAGTCTGGTTTCAATGGCTCCTTACATAATGTCAGCTTCCGAGCTGAGTAAGTTGAAGAAACAACTGGAAGAGATGTTTGAGAAGAAGTTTTCTCGACCGAGTGTTTATCCGTGGGGTGCACCTATTTTGTTTGTTAATAAGAAATATGGAATTATGAGATTGTGTATGGACTACAGACAGTTGAATAAAGTGATTATTAAAAATAAGTATCCACTCCCGAGGATTGATGATTTGATGGATCAGTTGGTGGGTTCTTGTGTTTTCAACAAGATTGATTTGAGATTGGGTTATCTTAAAATTCGTGTTAAACTTGATGATATTCCGAAGATGTCTTTTCAAACAAGGTATGATCATTATGAGTACACTGTGATGTTTTTTGGTGTATCTAATGTGCTAGGTTTATTCATGGAGTATATGAATTGAACATTTCACTAGCATTTGGATAAGTTTGTTATGGTTTTCATTGATGATATTCTGATCTATTCTAAATCAGAAGAAGAACATGCGGAGAATTTACGAATTGTGTTGCAAGTGTTAAAAGAAACAAAGTTGTATGAAAAGCGGTTGAAGTGTGAGTTTTGATTGAAGGAAGTGAGTTTCCTTGGCCATGTGATCTCTAGTGGTGGAATTGTTGTGGATCCTTCTAAACTTGATGCAGTATTGCAATGGGAAACTCCAAAGTCTGCAACTGAGATTCGAAGTTTTCTTAGTTTAACAGGATATTATTGAAGGTTCATTGAAGGATTTTCTAGATTGGTGTTACCGTTAACTCAGTTGACTCGAAAGGGTCAAGCTTATGTGTGAGACGTTGCATGTGAAGAAAGTTTCATAGAATTGAAAAAGAAATTGACGACTGCTCCGGTATTAATTTTGCTTAATCCGAGTGAGTCTTTTATTGTGAATTTTAATGTGTCTAAGATTGGTTTTGTTAGTGTATTGATGAAAAATAGCCAGGTTATTGCTTACGCTTCTATGAAACTGAAAGTTCATAAAATAATTATCCTACACATGATTTAGATCTAGCACTTGTGGTGTTTGTGTTAAAAATTTGGAGACATTGTCTGTTCAGATCCAAATTTGAAGTGTTCAGTGATCAAAAAATTTTAAAGTACTTATTCGACCAGAAGGAAATGATTATGAGGCAGTGAATATGGCTTGAGTTGTTAAAAGATTATGACTTTGATTTAAATTAACATCCTGTAAAGAAAATTAGGTGGCCAATGCATTGAGTAGGAAGTCTTTGCATATGTCGATGCTTATGGTGCGTGAGTTGGAATTGATCAAACAATTCAGAGATATAGCTTGGTGTGTGAAGAGACTCTTGATAGTGTGAAGTTTGGAATGTTGAAACTTACTAGTGGTATTTTAGAAGAAATCCAAGAAGGTCAGAAGTCTGATTTAAAATTGGTTGATCAGTTGACCTTGATTAACCAAGGTAATGGAGGTTAATTCAGGGTTGAGGAGAATGGTGTAATGAGATTTGGTGATAGAGTTTGTGTTCCAGATGTGTCAGAGCTTAAGAGAAGTATTCTTAAAGAAGGGCATCAAAGTGGGCTGAGTATTCACCCCGGTACTACGAAGATGTATCAAGACTTGAAGAAGTTATTTTGGTGGCCTGGTATAAAAAAAGGAAGTTTTCAAATTTGTTTATGCTTGTTTGACTTATAAAAAGTTGAAGATTGAACATCAGAAGCATTTGGGTCTAATGCAGCCGTTGAACATTCCGCAATGGAAAAGGGACAATATTTCTATGGATTTTGTGTCAGGTTTTCTGGAGACCGCTAAGGGCAATGATTCGATTTGGGTGATTATGGATAGGTTGACTGAGTCGACTTATTTCTTGCCGATGAAGATCAACCATCCTATGGAGAAGCTAGCTGAGATGTACATTGAGGAGATTATGATATTGCATGGGATACCTTCGAGTATCGTATCAAATAGAGATCTGAGGTTTATGTAGAATTTCTGAGAAGGTTTGGATAATGCTTTTGGTACTAAGTTGAGGTTGAGTACCGCATATCATCTATAGATGGATGGTCAGACAGAGAGGACTATTCAATCTTTGGAGGATTTGCGGAGGGCTTGTGTGTTGGAACAAGGAGGTGCTTAGGACAACCACTTGCCATTAATTGAGTTTACATACAACAACAATTTTCATGAAAGTATTGGAATGAAACCTTATGTAGTGTTGTATGGTAGGAGATGTATAACTCCATTGTCTTGGTATGAGTCAGGCGAGAGTGTTGTGCTCGGACCTGAGTTTGTGCAGGAAACGACTGAGAAGATCAAGATGATCTAAGAAATGATGAAAGCTTTTAAGAGCCTTTAGAAGATTTATCATGATAAGAGGAGGAAGGAACTTAAGTTCAAAAAGAATGATCATGTGTTTTTAGAGTTACTCCGATAACTGATGTGGGTAGAGCTTTGAAGTCGAGAAAGCTTATGTCGTGTTTAGTTAGTCCATATTAGATATCAGAGAAGATAGGTGAGGTGGCTTATCGACTTAATTTACTGTCGTCGCTTGTAAATCTTCATGATGTGTTTCATGTGTCTCAATTGAGGATATACATTATGGATCCTACGCGTGTGATCCAAATGGATGATGTACAAGTGAGAGATTACCTTAATGTTGAAGCATCAACCATATGGATAGAAGGTCAGGAAGTGAAGCAATTGTGGGGTAAATATATTTCCTTAGTGGAGGTATTTTGGGGTGGACCAGTTGGCAAAAGTTAGACTCGGGAACGTTAGGATCATATGGGAGAGTCTTATTCGATTTTGTTTCCTCCAGGTAATTAGGGCAAAAATTCTTTTAAGTGTGGGAGAGTTCTAAACCCTAAAATAATAATATTATTTACTTAATTATTTATTTGATTTATGATGGGTATTTGTGATGTATTTATGAGTGTGTGTTATGTTTTGATGAATATGATGTGTGATGTGATGATATGTGTGGGATAGTCGAAATTAAGTGATATTGGATGTTTTAATAATTTCAGATAATTAGAGTAATTATTTAGAATTGTTTTAATTAGTGAAATAAAGATAATATATTGTGTAGAAATAATAAGGGAAATGTGGTAATTGGTGAAGTGATAAGTGAGGGTAATATAGGAAGACCATATAGAAAGGGTCCAAGGGTTAAACTAGGAAAAGTGAGTGTCAGTATTTTATTTGTTGCAATCGTGAAAGTTGGAATGAAGCGGTGAACGAGATCTAGGGCACAAGAACTCAGAGGGATTTTGTAGAATGCAAAGAAGGAAAGATCGTTGCTAGGAGAATCTAAGGTAACTGAGTTATCCTTATTATTATGATTGATATATGGTTTAGATGTATATAGGTTGTTAGGGGTTTTATGATGAAATTGTTAACATGATGATTGTGATGAAATTGGTGATATATTGATGTTGTGATGCTATGAATTGGTGTATATTGTAACACCTCACTTTCACTTTTTCAATTAAATCGATAAATGACTAGATTTTTAAAATGAGATAGTTTTGTAGACAAATCAGAGTACTCATTAGTGGGATGTCACATCCTCAAATAAACAAAATAGAAGTATTATTTTACTTCATAGCATAGTATCTCAATCGATTGGATTAAAACAGCGGAAAATATTTTCAAATAATTCATATCACGCCCTCAAGGCTCCAAATCAAATAAAACTCCCACACCTTGGCGGTCTAACATAATTTTGAAAATAAAGACAGGTAACAACAATTCAAAAGAAATAACATAGAAATAAATTTCCATCCCAGTGTTACGTATCAGAGCGACTCCTACGACTCGATCCAAAAGCAAAACAAGCATCTAGAAACTACTCCGAAACCTGATTATCTGTAATCCCCAAGGAGCACAGAAGCAACAACAGAAAAGGGGTGAGAATTACATTCAATACTTTAGATGATGAAAAATCGTATGGTAAGGAGTAGTAAACGAATACACATACAATCACATATTTACAAGGCACACCCAATTATCACAGATACAAACCAGAAATATCATTACACATAGCTCGTCACAATATGAAATATGGTACCAATGCATGTGGTACCAACACAACCAATACAGTTCATTCATATGAACCCGATTCAGTCAGAATTCGGATAAGCCAAATCATGTTGCCCTTGAACTTGACTTATCTCCACCCGACTCTCTTCAAGATTCTGGACGAGACTAGGCACCCAACAAGGATTCCCACCTAGGCTCATCCCATTACAACATGACACAATGAATGCACAAACCCCACAACTAATGTTTCATAACATACGATCCTCATGATCACCCGTGAGTCACATACTCACCACGATTCCTTCCGAATCACCAGCGTTCCTCGTGAATGTCCATACAATCTCAAGCCAATACAAAGGCATCAAAATAATTCACAATACAGAATAGTTCACCATTATCATCAAAACATCATTGCAATCGTACATCATTATCATAATGACACCATATCATCATAAATAAAACACCCATCAAGTTGTATCAAGACATGGTTACGTCAATTCATAGAAAAGAGCATACTTCCTATGTTAACACTACATAGTTCATCAATTAATCCTAATGCAAGCAGTATAAAACTACATCCTATGAATCGTTTTATTCTTCCAATGTATAGTTTCTTTCATTAGCTTTCCAACGCTTAAAAAGACGCATCAAACGGAGTCCGAAAACTCAAGTTATGGCCTTTAGAAAAATCTGTCAAAAATTGGATGTCATTCGGGACTGCTCTTGTTGACCCCCCCCCCCCCCCCCCCCTTTCTTAGGTCGAAGAATCGGTAAAATTTGAGGAATTCTGTGTGCCTCGGGTGTGCTCATGTTGTTTTGTGCTAAATTTTTATGCTACATTGTATTTCTCATGGCTGTGAATTTCAACACTAACACCGACCCTATTCCACTCAAATCCATTACAATATAGCTTCAAAATCCTAATTTTAAGCATTCTAACATAGGCCTTTACTATTGCTACTAATAATACATTCTATTACCAATTTCATTATCAATTCTAAGGATTACAACCCAATACCTAAGGGAAACCTATGTTCTCTAATATATTCTTTTTAAGGTCTTTCCCCATAGAAATCCACAATGATCAAGAATCCCATATCACAATTATGCCAACACAATTCAATGCAAATGAAATCACTACATTCATCTACACAATAAAACAAAACACACAAGGAATACAAAATTAAGAAAACCTAAGTGGGAAAGGAACCCTTCACTACCCTCTCATGCTATAAGCACCAAACTAGAGAACCCATTCTCCCCCGTTACCTTGATTTTACAAAGTTTGCCTCTAACAATGGTAGAACCTCTCTTTGACCTAGCCTTTCCTTGGTTCTTCCCTTCCTTTGTTTCTCCAAAATTTCACGATTGATAGAATGATCCCAACTCTCTTCACTTCTTTGTTTTTATCACTGGACCACATTATGACTTTCCCCTTATGCCCCTACTTAGCCCACCCTCACTTACTATATCACCCTTACTCTAATTCTTATTAATAATTTTATTTATCAATAATATAATTATTATCCTAACAATAATAATAATAATAAAATAATATTCTTCATACACCCATGTTTCAACACTTTTACTCACGCCCCCCCCCCCCCCTTCAATACTATACATTCCCCTAGTTTATGGCAATTATCCTTCCCAAGGCCTCCAAAACCCTAACTCACTAACAAGGCATTACAAGCATAATTCAACACGTAAATTAATTATTAAAAATAAATCAAACAATTTATTTTGGGACATTACAACTCTCCCCCACTTAGAATATTTTTGTCCCCGAAAATGTACCTGGTGCGAACAACTCTGGATACGGCTCACGCATCTTGCTTTCCAATTCCCAGGTCACACTCCCTCTAGCAGCTCCTCCCCAAGCTACTCTCACCAAGGGAATATCCTTTCCCCTCAATTGCTTCATCTTATGGTCTTCAATCCTTATCGGCACTATCTCTACCGTAATTTTATCATGAATCTAGACTTCATCTCTCGGAATTACATGAGACAGATAAAAAAAATACTTCCGAAGTTGTGACACATGAAACACATGATGCAAGTTCAAAATATTTGGTGGAAACGCCACCCTATATGCAATTGTTCCAATTCTCTCCATAATATGATATGGCCCAATAAACTTAGGATTTAGCTTCTTCGATTTCAATGCTCGACCCACACCGGTCACAGGATTGACCCACAAAAACACATGGTCATCTTTGTTAAATTCTAAATATTTTCTTCTCTTATCATAATAACTTTTCTGCCTACTCTGTGATGCCTTCATATTTTTTCTAATCACCTGGATTTTCTTAGTGGTCTGTTGTACAATTTCTGGGCCAAGCACCGTGCTTTCACCAGACTCGTAACAACATTGATGCGTCCTGCACCTCCTATCATACAAAGATTCAAAAGGTGTTATCCCAATACTAGGATGATAACTCTTATTATAGGTGAACTCAATCAACGACAAATGACTATCCCAAGACCCACCTTGTTCAAGTACGCAAGCTCTCAACAAATCTTCTAACGATTGGATGGTCCTCTTTGTTTGTCCATCCATCTATGGATGATAAGAAAAACTCAACTTCAAATTAGTGCCCAACGCTTCTTGCAAACTCTTCCAAAACACAGAAGTAAATCTCATATCTCTATCCGACACTATGCTCAAAGGAACACCGTGGAACTTCACAATTACTCTGATATGAATTTTTTCCAGCTTCGATAATGGAAAATTGATATTAATTGGTATAAAGTGTAACGATTTCGTCAGCCTATCCACGATCACCCAAATAGTATTGAAACCTCGCGACGTGTTCGGTAACCCGATTACAAAGTCCATCAAGATACTATCCCACTTCCATTCTGGAATCTCTATAGGTTGCATCAAACCCGGAGGCCTCTGATGTTCAACTTTTAACTTTTGGCAAGTCAAACAAGCATACACGAAACGAGCCACATCTTTCTTCACATCCGACCAGCAGAACAATTTCTTAAGGTATTGATACATCTTCATCGCACCCGGATGAATACTCAAGCTACTCAAGTGACTCTCTTCTAAAATCATTTTATTTAACTCAAAATTATCTGGTACACAAATTCTGCCTCGAAATCTCAACACGCCGAAGTCATCCAACTTAAAGTCATTATTGACATTCAGGTCTCCTATAGGAATTAAATCTACCAACTTCATATCAAGTTTCTGATTGTCCCTAACTTCGTTGAGGAAATGATTATTAATTTTCAACATACCTAACATCACACTATTCGGAGTTACTTCGCACACCATACTTAAGTCTTGAAATTATTTGATTAAATCCAACTCCCTACTCATCAAAGTTGACATAAGAATCATCTTCAGACTCAAAGCATCTGCCATAACATTAGCATTACCAGGATGGTAACTTAAGCTGAAGTCGTAGTTTTTCAAGAATTCCAATCATCTTCTCTGTCGCATATTCAGCTCTTTCTAGTCGAACAAATATTTCAGAATCTTATGGTCACTAAACACCTCAAACCTCAACCCGTACAGATAGTTCCTCTAAATCTTCAGTATAAAAACCACATCCGCTAACTCAAGATCATGAGTAGGATAATTCCTTTCAAGCACCTTCAATTTTTATGAGGCATAGGCCACGAATTCACCATCTTGCATCAAAACTGCTCCTAATCTTATCTTGGATGCATCATAATATACCACAAATGGTTCATGCGAATTTGGTAGAACTAACACAGAAGTTGTAGTCAGTCTCTTATTTAATTCTATGAAACTCTCTTCACACAATATATCCCATACAAAGGCTTGTCCCTTTCTAGTCAACTGAGTCAAGGGAAGAGCCTAGTTAGAAAACCCTTAAATGAATCTATGATAATAACCTGCTAAACCCAAGAAACTTCTAATTTTTGTCACTATTTTTCAGAAGTTCCCACTGAAGTACAACATTTACTTTAGATGGATCCACTGCAATGCCATCACTAGAAATTACATTACTGAGAAAACTCACTTCCTGTAACTAGAATTCACACTTCGAAAGCTTCACGAATAACTTTTTATCCTTTAACACATGCAACATAATTTTTAGATGTCCCACATGCTCATCTTCTAACTAGGAGTAAATCAGAATATCGTCAATAAAGACTACCACAAATTGATGTAAGTAATCATGAAAAATACGATTCATGTACTCCATGAACACGCCTGGCGCATTAGATACTCCAAAAGGCATCAATGTATATTCATAATATCCATATCGCATCCTAAATGCCATTTTCGAAAGATCATCATCCTTCACTCGAATCTGTGGATAACCCGACCTCAAATACATATTACTGAATACCTGAGCTCCTCTAAGTTGATCCATCAAGTCGTCAATCCTCAAAAGCAGATACTTATTTTTGATAGTCACTTTGCTCAACTGACGATAATCAATGCATAGATGCATGCCTCTGTCCTTCCTCTTCACCAACAACATTAGGTCTCCTAATGGTGACACACTAGGCCTAATAAGTTTCTTATCAAGTAGCTCTCCTAGCTGAGATTTCAATTCCACCAACTCTGATGTTGACATCCTTTGTGGCGCCATGGATATAGGTTTGGTACCCGAAATAAGATCAATGGTAAATTCAATCTCCCTTTCCGGAGGCAACTCAGAAATGTCTTCTGGAAATACCTCTGGAAACTTTCAAACCACTGGTAAATCACTAATGGACTTTTTCCCTCAACAGATATTGAGGCAAACAGTGCAAACACTTTGGCTTCATCTTCTAGCAATTCCTTCAAATCTTTGGTAGTTACACATCTAGCCCACTCTTCCTCTTCTGGAGTAAGGAACAATAACGTCTTGTCGAAACAATTGATATATACCCTGTTGAAATCTAACCAGTTCATCCCCAGAATAATATCTAGCTCACCGAGTGGTAGACATAACAATACACTCCAAAATATCTACCAAGAATTGATAAAGGATGGTTCAGACATACAAGGGAAGTGGTTATTGAACCCATGAACATAATATCAATCACCATTTCCCTACCCAAAGTATACGACACAATCCCCAATTTCCTCACACAATCAATAGTGATAAACGAGTGATTTGCACCCGTATCAATTATAGTAATCAAAAGAGTATCACGGACATAGCAAGTACCTTTGATCAAACAATTTTCACTAGTAGGTTGAGACTCTGCTAATGCAAATACCTTCCCATCTTCTTATGACTTCTTCGGCTTCTGACAGTTCATGCTAATGTGACCTTGTTCTCCATAGTTGTAACAAGTAGGTTTATTGACCCTACAGTCTACCATAACATGACCTGGTCTCCCATACTTGAAACATTTCTTCACATCAGATTGACATTCACTAACACGATGACTAATGCCACCGCACTGGTAACACTTGGGAGGATTGGAAGGAACACCTCCTCTCCAACTTTGCCTCTTGTCATCATAAGCCCTTTGTTTTCCCTTATCAATCTAAGCGTTGTAAGGTTTCTCGCGGTTCATATCTTGTTTTGACCTCCTCTCATTCAGACTTTTGTAGTGAGCCGAATGAGCCATATTATCCTCTTCATAAATCCGACAATTGCTCACCAATTCTAGAAAATTGTGAATCTTGTGGTACCTTATAGCCCACTTGATATCTGGATGCAACCCATTCTCAAACTTGATACATTTAGAGAACTCAGCAATTGCAGCACTGTCGTGCGGGTAGAATTTCACAAGCTCTACAAACTTGGTAGCATACTCTGTAATGGTAGAGTTCCCCTAATTAAGTTTGAGAAACTCAATATCTTTCTTACCGCAAACATCTTCCGGAAAGTACTTTCTCAAGAACTGCCTACTGAAGACATCCCAAGTTATAACTTCACCTACATCTTATAATATCTGACGAGTTCCTGACCACCAATCGTTAGCCTCAACAGCTAACATATTAGTTCCTTATCTTACCTTCTGCGCCTTAGAGCAATACATCACCCAGAAAATCCTTTCAATCTCCTTAAGCCAAGCTTGTACTCCATCAGGATCATACTTACCCCTGAACGTAGGCGGATTCTCCCTCTGAAATATTCCCAAAGTACAAGACTCATCGTTCCCACCAACGTTAGGCTGATTCTGCACAGCCTGAGCAACATCTTGCAACGCAAAAACTATCGCAACATCATTCCTTCCAGTCGTTTCTCTTGATTCATGTCATTACAAAAAACAATGGTTAGAGGAAATATACTAACAATATTCAACTGTCACACTAATCTACTGACTTGTTAACTTGGTCGGGCGGACCGACCTGCTCTGATACCAATTGTAACACCCCACTTTCCCTTTTTCAATTAAATCGATAAATGACAGGATTTTCAAAATAAGATAGTTTTGTAGACAAATCAAAGTACTTACTAGTAGGATGTCACATCCTCAAATAAACAAAATCATAGAAGTATTATTTCACTTCATAGTATAGTATCTCAATCAATTGGTTAAAATAGTGGAAAATATTTTCAAATGATTCACATCACGCCCTCAAGGCTCCAAATCAAATAAAACTCCCAAACCTTGGTGGTCCAACATAATTTTTAAAATAAAGATATGTAATAAAAATTCAAGAGAAACAACATTAAACTAAATTCCTATACTGGTGTTACGTATTAGAGCGACTCGTACGAGTCGAACCAAAAGCAATACAAGTATCCAGGAACTACTTAGGTACCTGATTATCTGTACTCCCCAAGGAGCACAGACGCAGCAACAGAAAAGGGATGAGAATTAAATTCAATAATTTAAATAGTGAAAAATTGCATGCTAAGAAGACATAAACGAATACACATACAATCACATGGTTACAGTGCTAACCCAATTATCACAGATACAAACCAGCACTATCATTACACATAGCTCATCACAATATGAAGTATGACTCCATGGAATCTACACCATGCATGCAGTACCAACACAACTAATACAATTCATTCATATGAACCTGATTCCTTTCGGAATTCGGATAACTAATTATGTTCCCATTGAACTTGACTTATCTCCACTCGACTCTCTTCAAGATTCCGGATGAGACTAGGCACCCAACAAGGATTACCACATAGGCTCATCTCATCACAACACGACACAATAAATGCATGACATATATATATATATATATATATATATATATATATATATATATATATATATATATATATATATATATATATATATATATATATATATATATATATATATATATATATATATATATATATATATATATATATATATATATATATATATATATATATAATGCACAAACCCCACAAATATTGTTTCATAACATACGATCCTCATGATCACCCGTGAGTCACATACTCATCATGATTCATTTCGAATCACCGGCATTTCTCATGAATGTCCATACAATCACAAGCCAATACAAAGGCATCAAAAGAATTCACAATGAATAATAATTCACCATTATCATCAAAACATCATTGGAAGCATACATCATTATCTCAATGACACCATATCGTCATAAAGAAAACACCCACCAAGTTGTATCAAGACATGGTTACGTCAATTCATAGCAAATAGCATACTTCCTATGTTAACACTACATAGTTCATAACTTAATCCTAATTCAAGAACTATAAAACTACATCCTATGAATCATTTTATTATTCCAAGGTATAGTTCATTTCATTAGCATTCCAACGCTTCAAACAATGCATCAAACAGAGTCCAGAAACTCAAGTTATGACCTTTAGAAAAATCTATCAAAAATTGGATGTCACTTGGGACTACACAGGTCGACCCCCCTTGTGCTCAAGTAGACGCATCGGTAAAATTTGAGGAATTTTTTCTGCCTCAGGTGTGCCCAGGTCGACCCTCATAAACTCAAGTCGACTCGTGCTGTTTTGTGCTGAATTTTTCGGCTACATTGTGTTTCTCAAGGTTGCGAATTTCTACACTAACACCGACCCTATTCCACTAGAATCCAACACAATATAGTCTCAAAATCCTAATTTTAAGTATTCTAACACTAGCCTTTACTATTGCTACTAATAATACATTCTATTACCAATTTCATTATTAATTCTAAGGATTATAACCCAATACCTAAGGGAAACCTATGTTCTCTAATCTATTCTTTTTTAGGTTTTTTCCCATAGAAATCCATAATGATCAAGAATCCCATATCACAATTATCACAATTATGCCAACAAAATTCAATGCAAATGAAATCACAACACTCATCTCCACAATCAAACGAAACACACAAGGAATACACAATTAAGAAAACCTAAGAGAGAAAGGAACTCTCACTACCCTCTCATGTTATAATCAACAAATTGGAGAATCCATTCGCCCCCCTTACCTTGATTTTCCAAAGCTTGCCTATAACAATGGTAGAACCTCTCTTTGACCTAGCCTTTTCTTGCTTCTTCCCTTCCTTCATTTCTCCAAAATTTCACGATTGATAGAATGATCCCAATTTTCTTCCCTTCTTTGTTTTTATCACTGGACCACATTAAGACTTTCCCCCTTTTCCCCTACTTAGTCTACCTACACTTACTATAACACCCTTACTCTAATTTTTATTAATAATTTTATTTAACATTAATATAATTATTATCCTAACAACAACAATAATAATAATAATAATAATAATAATAATAATAAAATAATATTCTTCATACACCGATGTTTCAATACTTTTACTCATACACCACCTTCCTTCTCTACTTCACATTCCCATAGTTTAAGGCAATTATCTTTCTCAAGGTCTCCAAACCCCTAACTCACTAACAAGGCATTACAAGCATCATTCAACACAGAAATCAATTATTAAAAATTAATCAAACAATTTATTTTGGGGCGTTACATATATGATGCATATTATGATGTGTTGTTATTATTGTATGATGATAACATGTGAAATTATGTGAGTTTTTGGTCTGTTTTGGTGTGGAGTCGTAAGAATTTTGGGACTGGTTCTGTGCATAAAACACAACAGTAGTATTGTTGTTTTCATGCCTTTGTCGGGCGAGTTCCCCAAGTCTCCAGGCAAAGCATCTACCCCCAGACTTCATCAAGAGAAAGTGAGGCGAGAGAGAAGGATGATTTTTGGTCACGTTCTAGAAAATGTATGGAGGAGGTGTCTCGCTCCAGCTTAGTCGAGAATAGTAGAGGCAAGCGCGAGCTCGCTAGGTGAATTAAGCATTCGTCGGGTGAATGAGATAATGGAAAATATGTGCTCTTGGAATTTTGTATGGGGGAATGCTTTTCTCCCCAGTCTCGCCGGGCGAGCTTCAGGTGAGCAACCTGCTTCGTCGGGCGAGCCTCAGGCGAGTGGCAACTGACATATTTTGTAAAGGCAGTAACTTGAGTTTCCAGACTCTGTTGATGTTTCGTTTAAAGTGTTAGGAAGCTAACGCGACATACTATACTTTGGTGAAATAAAATGAATCATAGGGTATATTTACCAGTATCTATGCTTTGATGAAATGGACGGTTCAGTGACTGATTTATTATGATGTATGTGTGATGAATTGATGTTGCAATGATGATGCTATGTTGTATTATGAAGTAATTAATACTGTTATGATGAATGAAGTTTATGATTGCATGTTTGATGTGTATATATGCCATGTGAAGATAATTGTATGATGATTTATTGAATGATGATGTGTTTTGACTAGCAGTGGTCATGTTATATTATGTTCTTGCGCATCATAAATTCATGGCCTATGTTAGGGCGTTGGCCCAGTGATGATTGTTCGGACGTTATTCTAGTGACGGCCTCAATCCCATGGTGTGGATTGAGTGCAATTTTGTGAAGTGCTCCTATTCCAAGCGGGAGGTGATCCTATGGTGGGGATCTATAGAGAAATATGACTTGGTCATCAATGAAGTTTTGGTATCACATGCATGAGTCAGTGATGTTGAATTGCATTATATATGATATTGTATAATGATTATTTAAGTGATGTTTATGACGTTGTGATTTTAGTGGTGTTTGATGATAGATGTTAATGTGATGATATAATGATATAATTGATGTGTATTGATGATGTGAAAGTGTGATTATAATATATGAAGTATGATGATATGTAGAATCCATGATGATTTGTTTTTTTACTACTATATCTACTCCATATATCTTTTATAATAATTTGTGATTACTCACTCTTTCTTCTTGGAAATGTTGTCTTTATATGTGGGTAGCTTGCAGGTAATCAGGAATATTTCATCGACGCTTAGAGGATAGCTTCAAAGTGCGTTATTTATTTCTTGTTGAATAAAGTATGTCTTTCTCTGATATGTAACATCTGGGTTTTGATCATTTAATTGGAATAATTATGTTCTTTTAATTATCTTGAGATTTGAACTACCTTTCATGGTATTTGATTTATTTGAATTATGAGTTATGAACAATGAAGTATGATGAAGCTTCTATAAAGTATTTTAATTAAAATGTTTTGAGACTATGATTTCGCTGCGAGATTTAATTTGTTTATTGATGTTATTAAGGAAGTAATTATCTAAAATGATTTGAAAACCTGTGTTACAGAGTAGGATGTTTTATATGTTGTTTATATGAAGATGTGACACCCATGTTGGTGGTTTTACTTGAATTATTTTTTGTAAATTATATGTGAATTATATGTGGGTTTAGAAAGGGTGTTACATTTACAACACCTTTTGTAAATGTATGGCAAATTTTACTGGACCTATTTGATTTTGTATAGACAATGTTTTAACGAACCCCATGTTTTTCTAATGCACCGTGTGAAAATACATTTATGTCCCCAGATTCCAAATATACATCTCCAGAAGCACCAAAATTTACACATTCTTGAACAAGGCCCTGAATCAGTGAAAATAATTTACCGAATATGCATCTCTAGACGCACTCAACTTTAGGGACATAAATTGCCCATGACTAACTTTCACTCAAAATTATTCTAGAGATGCATCTTTGACGTACTTACATAGATTCATTTCCAGATGATATTCGTTTAAATACACCCAAAACCCATTTCCCTCTCTCAGATACTCATACTCTTTCAAAAAACCATTTCTACAAACACTCACCAACCCCCATTATCTGAAACTCACTCATAACACATTCAATTTTCATCAAACGCCAGTATTCAAACATCATTGAGCCACAAGAATCAACTTGAAGAGAGAAATTGTAACTTTTTTTGAAGTTTATTGAGCTAATGTGAAATTGTGTAGAATTTGAGTTTAGGTTTTGAAATCAAAATTTTTGTAGTGTTTGATAGCTTAGAACTACTAAAGAACGATTTGTTTAGGTAGTTTTTACGATCAATGAATTTTTTTAAAGGTTTTATGGGTCTACATTCTGCCATTGACGAAGCTTGAAGTTGAGGGAATTTCTGGAGATGCATATCCAAAAAATTTCAATGTTTATCAATTTATTGGAGATGCATCTCCGTAAGCAGTCTGTGTGATACGGTGGGAGAGAACTGACTGTTTTTTTGGAATGCTGGTTCATGTTTTGTGTTTGTTTTTGCAAAATGTCACGGTAAGCAAGAGTCGCCACCGTCTTTTATTTTATCCAACAAGGAAAGGAAAAAAGCAAAGAAAAATTCCTTTTTCGAGATGTTTCTTGGGTCCGGGGGGTAGATTATAGAAAGGGAAGGTGTTAGTACCCTTTCTATCCGTGGTTATCCACGGGCTCTTAGGTACTTGCTCAAAGTGTTTTCAAAAATTGCTTTTCTTTGTGTTTGTGGGTTTGAAAAGAGTTTTTTTTGTTCGAAAGGTGTAAGTGCGAAAAGTTTTTGTTTTGTTTTGAAAGAGCAAGTACTTAAGAACCATCTATCTACTCGAAAAAAGGAATCAATTTGTACTAATATCCTTTAGACAATTCTATCCCACTATTGATGAGTAGGTAACATCGTCGTTGGAGTTTAAGGGTCAATTCAATTAAGGGACGTGCGGTTACTAAAGCAATATTAGGACGCCTTAGCGGTAACCCTAATATCTTAGATCCTTTTTCCGAGGAAACCGTTTCGAGGCAACTATGATCTTTGGATAAGAGGGCGACCTCTAAAACTTCCTATACTTAATGACCGCGTTACGAAGGCAACCAAGTGGGGTGTACCCTAAGAGTGCACATGTGCGAGTGTGTTGTTTTTCAGTTAATTTTGTCTTTGTACATGTCAATGGTTATCTATGTTGATTTTAGGTTAAACATTCGATCTTATCATACATTCCCTATTATCAAACATCTAACATTTTATAAGTTGCGGAAATTAAATTGCGGAAATTAAACTAACTATTACAAGGCGTCGGGTATTTACATCGCCAAAAGCAACCCTTGAAATTAAAATGCGGAAAATAAATAAAGCGATAAAAATATTAATGTCCTATTAAACTATTACATCCCAGGAAACAGATACAATATAGAAATAAGATGGATGGCGTGCGGGAAATTAAATCGGGCGCATTCTAGGGTTTTGACCCTTTGTTTTTTAAAGAAAAGATTTTTTTGGTTATTTTTTTGAATTAAAAAGGAATTAAACTAATTTAAGCATTAAATTAATAAATAAATTAATTAATAAAAATATTTTTGGGCTTTTGATATTTAAAGAAATAAAATAATTTTGGTCAATGTTAATAAAAACCTAATTGTCTAAATTAATTTTAATTATTGCAAACAGATATTAAAGTTATTCCTAATTAAAACTAAATTAATTAAATTAATATTTATTAAAAAATAAAAATGTTGAAATTAATTTTAATAAAGAAAATATTTTTGTTTTTTTATATTTTATGAAGAAAAAGTTTTGATTGGTTAATGATAATAAAAATAATAACAATAAACAATTAAAGAAATAAATAAAAGAGAAAGAGTTAAAAAATAGGGTTTGGGCCTGATTTTGGAGGTTCATTCAGCAATTTCCATGGCCCATTTCCATGCTGGCCTGGTGGACCTTTTGAATCCAGCGTGGCACTTTGACTAGGGAGTATGGTAGGCATCCCATCTGGACCACCAGATCTGGCTTGGGGCCATCTGGCGCTTTGAGATTTGAGGGCACATGATAGGCTTCCAGCACTTGGTTTGTACCTGATTGCATGATAAAATAAGGGAAAATGTAAAGCGCTGGAGGCAGGGATCGAACCCCTGACCTCCAACCAACAATGCCTTGAGAGCGCTCCCCTTGACCACTGGACCATTATGCTTCAATTGTTAGTAAAATACAAACTAAACATAATATATAAAAACGCATCATTATGCCAGACAAAAAAAGAAAACGCGCCAAGTATTTGAACTGGCCACTAGGAGGGAGACACATCTTCGTCTTCTTCGTTCAACCCTGAACATTTACCTGCGGATTTATATCCACAGCTAAATTCGCAGTACATTCCAAAAATTGATTATAGGCCATGAAAACAAACCCCAAGACCATGGTTGTGTTCGTCTACCTTCCCTGGTTATGTCTATGTCCATCAATGGCATCAATTTTTCCTGTAAAAGAAAGGCCCAAAAAACAAGCTACGAAACCCTAGGTTCGGTTATAGGGCTATAGTACATATAAATGCAATCAAACAATGCCAAAAGTTTAGAAATTTCATAAGCATCATGAATATGCAAAGATTTTGTAAGAAAAACGCAAGAATGTGGAGTTATGATTTTGAATACAGGGCAGTATTTTGAGATACTTACAGCGCGATTGAGAGGGTGTGAGAGCTTGCTTTTGATTGCAGGAGGTTCAGTGATTGTCCAACAATGGATTAGTGTTGAGATTTGCCTTTGAATTTGCCTCTAAGAACGATTTCAGTTTCACACTTTTTCACCTTTTTTCAAGTTTGGTTCTTGATGATTCTGCAGCCTCCAGCCTCCAAATTCGTGTGCTTTCACTTGTATATGTATGCTGCAATGTATTAGGTTAACATTTGTAGATTGAATCCTTGCACATTGATGTCATGGGATTTGATTTGATCCACCATTGAAAACTTGCTTAATTTGCCAAAAATCCAATCTTTTTGCACATGGAATGATTGATACGAATTTGATACACTTGATGATGATGATTCAATCCTGAAATAGCCAAAAAGAGATCAAATAATCAATGTTTGGATTTTATTTGATTTAAATTGATTTAAAATGAAATAATTCATTAAAAAATCAAATTAAATAATAAAATTGATAAATGGTCACAAGGATGAAGCTAGGACACGTGTGTAGTGTGACAAGATCAAATCAAGTGGAAAAGAATGGGCCCATTTGTCAAAATTTGAAGTTTTGGGGATAGTTGACTTTTGGCAATTTTGCAAAAAAGCCCAACTTCAACAATGCATAACTTCTTCAATTTTGAACTTTTGGAGGTGTTCTTGGACTTTTTGGAAATATTGAGATGTCCTCTAACCAAAACTTTTGGTCTCATTTCATTTTGATATTCAATGCTCAAGTTATAAGCTTTGGCAAAAAAGGTGTTTTGTTGACTTTCAAAAATGACCTATAATGTCCAAATTTGTAACTTCTTGTGAGTGCATTTTCTAATCTTGGGGTATGAAGATGGATTGTAGGAAATTGCATCCTATTCAAAATGAGCTTTGGATGGGTCATTTCTCATAAAGTATGATAAAGTTATGCTTGGTCAAAGTTGAGTTGACTTTTCCTACAAAACCCTAATTTAGCAACTTTTGAGTCTTGATGAATTTTGAGCAATCCTTGATGAATCATGATCAAACCTTGATCAAATGATGAAATAACCTTCAAAATGAGAATGTTGACAAAAAATCTTGAGGTTTGACTGTTTATAGGTCACAGTTGACTTTTGGCCTAGCATAGTCGATTTTTGGACCCTTTGAGCAATTGATTTAGCAAACTTCCTCTACAAGGCTTGAAATTTGACATGGATGATCTTGAGAGCATATTAGGAAATTGGGGAGCACTTGAGATCATTTGGATGCAAGGACCTTGATGCAACACAAAACCCTAATTTGGGGTTGACTGCCTTAGGAGATAGCTTGACTGTCCAACTCTTGAGCAATCTTGAGCCACTTGGAGATTTTTCTTGCCATGTTTTGAGAAATATGGGAGGGAAAATTTTGGGGTACAACAGTTGCCCCTATTCAATCTTCTAAAATCTAAGGATATAGATTGTCTTTCGGGCCTTTCGTGATCCGAAAGTGGAAGATGATTGAACACTAGAGTGCCCAGAAATTTGCACTTGCATGAAGTACTATCAGCCTGGTGATGTCGGGAATGGGCTTACAGATGCCATTTGGATACTGTTGATAGGTGGTCTGAACTTCGAATGGAATACGAATCAGGGAGATCTTGGGGTTGATCTGACTGAACCAGAGAAGGTCTTGGATTAACTTTGACTGGATAAGAATCAGAAAAATCTTCGAATCGATTTAACTGAACCAGACGAAAGTCTTGGAATAAATTCAACTGGAATACGAATCAGGGAGATCTTCATGTCGATCTGACTGAACCAGAGGAGGTCTTGGATTAACTTTGACTGGATCGGCATCAGAAAAATCTTTGAATCGATTTAACTGGACCAGACGAAAGTCTTGGAATAACTTCAACTGGAATACGAATCAGGGAGATCTTCGCGTCGATCTGACAGAACCAGAAGAGGTCTTGGATTAACTTTGACTGCATCCGCATCATAAAAATATTCGAATCGATTTAACTGGACCAGACGAAAGTCTTGGAATAACTTCAACTGGAATACGAATCAGGGAGATCTTCGCGTCGATCTGACTGAACCAGAGGAGGTCTTGGATTAACTTTGACTGGATCGGCATCAGAAAAATCTTCGAATCGATTTAACTGGACCATACGAAAGTCTTGGAATAACTTCAACTGGAATATGAATCAGGGAGATCTTCGCGTCGATCTGACTGAACCAGAGGAGGTCTTGGATTAACTTTGACTGGATCAGCATCAGAAAAATCTTCGAATCGATTTAACTAGACCAGACGAAAGTCTTGGATTAACTTCAACTGGAATACGAATCAGGGAGATCTTTGCTTCGATCTGACTGAACCAGAGGAGGTCTTTGACATAGTTTAGATTTTAACTGCATCTTTCCTGAAAGGTAAAGGTCAGTCATATGCAATGCATGATATAGATCAAGCAATGATGCCCTCAACAATGAGATTGTGTGGTATGATGCATATATGCATGTATCATGATGTATGCTATTGTACCCCAAAATTTACCCTCCCATATTTCTCAAGACATGTCAAGAATCATCTCCAAGTTGTTCAAGATAGCTCAAGAGTTGGACAGTCAAATCACCTCCTAAGGCAGTCAATTCAAAATTAGGGTTTTGTGTTGCATCAAGGTTCTCACATCCAAATGGTCTCAAATGCTCCCAAATGTCCTAATATTTTCTCAAGTTCATCCATGTCAAATTTCAAGCCTTGCAGAGAAAGTTTGGTCAATCAATTGCTCAAGAAGTCCAAAAATCGACTGTGTTAGGGCAAAAGTCAACTGCGGCCTAAATACAGTCAAACCTCAAGATTTTTTGCCAACATTCTCATTTTGAAGGATAATTCATCATTTGATCCAGGATTGATCATGATTCATCAAGGATTGCTCAAGATTCATCAAGATTCAAAAGTTGCTAAATTAGGGTTTTGAAGGAAAAGTCAACTCAACTTTGACCAAGCATAACTTTCTCATACTTTATGAGAAATGACCCATCCAAAGCTCATTTTGAAGAGGATGAAATTTAATACAATCCATATTCACACCCCAAGATCAAGAAATGCACTCACAAAAAAGTTACAAATTTGGACATTATAGGTCATTTTTGAAAGCCAACAAAAACACCTTTTTTGCCAAAGCTTATAACTTGAGCATGGAAGATCAAAATGAGATGATACCAAAAGGGTTGATTAGAGGACATCTCAAGGTTTCTAAAAAGTCCAAGAACACTTCCAAAAGTTCAAAATTTAAGAAGTTATGTATTGTTGAAGTTGGGCATTTTTCCAAAATTGCCAAAGGTCAACTATTCTCCAAACTCCAATTTTTGACAAAAGGGCCCACTTTTTTCCACTTGATTTGGTCTTATCACACCACACACGTGTCCCATCTTCAATTTCATGACCAATCATTTATTTTTCTATTTTATTTAATTTTTATTGATTTAATTCATTTTAAATCAATGTTAATTCAAATAAAATCTAAAAATTGATGGAATGAGATCTTTGTGACCATTACAGCTTTCAAATATCATGATACACTCAATCAAATTCGTATCAAGCATTGTTGTGCACAAAATATCAGATTTGGTACAATTTTGGAAAGTTTATCAATGGTGATCATATCAAATCCCAAACCTTGAATGCACATGGATTGAAAGCCCAACTATTGACCTAATTCATTCCCATATACACACACAAGCCATACACATCAAAAACACGGGCTAAGAACTGCAGAAACGGCAAAACTAGAATTGAAAAAAGCATGCAAAAGTGTGAGATCAAAACCTTGGTTAGAGCACGATTCAATCCAAGATCTCAACGCTACTCTCTTGCCTGACATCCAGTGGAGCTAAAGCAATCAAAACCAGGCCTTGAGACCTCCTGAATTGCGCTGTAAGTGCCCACGAACCTAGCTCTGAACATGGAATCCTGAATCCATGTTCTTGCATTTTTTTGCCAAAATATTGACATAATCTTAATCCTTGCATAATTTCCAACATGTCTGCATTATTAAAGTTTGTTTTCATGGCCTATAACCTTAGATCCGAAGCTAGGGTTCGTGTTCTTGTTTTTTGGGCATTTTTGATACAGGAAAAATCAGGACAAATAACGACCATGGATGTGTTCAGGGAAGAGAGTCGAATCCAATGATGGTCTTAGCTTGCATTTTCATGGCCTAGGGTGAATTTTTGAAGCATCCCACGAATCTTCTTGCGGATAAAATCCGCAGGTAAAAACCCTGGTTGTTTCAACGAAGAAGACGACTATGCGTCCTCTTCCTATTGGCTGGTTCAAATCAACGCGCCATATTTTTTTTTATTTTCAGGCATATTTGTTTGTTTCAAATATATTATTGTGTGTTTATTATACTAATAACTATGAAGCGTTGGTGGAGTGGTTGGTGCGCTGGCCAATGAGCAATGGGACCTGGGTTCGAATCCCAGGTCCCCCAAAACATTTGTATATTTTTTCTCCAGGCAATTGCATGTGGCTCAGCAAGCGTGGACTATCATGCTTTTCCTGATCTCAAATGCCAGATGGCCTCCTGGCCAAATCTGAAGGCCAGGATTGAAGGTTCACCATGAACTCAAGTCAACAAACATTCATTGGATGGGAAAGGTCAAACAGGCTTGGAATTGCAAATCATACCTCCTTTCTGGGCCTAACACCCCTTTGGTTTTATTTCTTTTACTTTCTATTATATTTATTTTATTTTTCTTATTATTTTAATTAATTATCTTATTATCACTAATTAATAATTTTCCTAATAAAATCAGAAAACATAAAAATATTATTTTTATTAATTTCATTATTTTTGTAAATAAATAATTTAATTGACTTAGTTTTTTTAATTAGGTATAATTTTAACATTTTTGCAATAAATTAAAATTAATTAGAATATTAGGTTTTAACAATTTTGACCATTTTATTTTTATTTCCTTAAATATGAAAAATCCAAAAATATCTTTTTTAATTAATTAATTAACTTAGGATTAATTTAATTCAAAAAAAACAAAAAAAAACATGCTTTCTTTCAAAAAAGGGTCAAAACACTAAAAAATACGCCGATTTTATTTTCTTGCACGCGATTCATTTGATTCCAATTTTGTAATTGTTTCCCGGGATATAATAATTAATTAGGACTTTATTTTTTTACCGTTTTATTTTTACTTTCCGCAATTTAAATTAAAGGGTTTGTGTTTTGGCGATGTAAATACCCGACGCCTTGTAATAGCTTAGATTTAATTTCTCGCAATTTAATTTCCGCACGATATTAACTGTTAGATGTTTGATAAATAGGCAATGCATGACAAAATCAATCTTTAACTTTAAATCAATATAGCTCACCCATGACATGTACATATAAAATTAACCGAAATAACACACTTGCACATGTCACTCTTAGGGTACACCTCACTTGGTTGCCTCGAACGTGGTCATTGAGTATAGGAAGTTTTAGAGGTCGCCCTCTTGTCCAAAGATCATAGTTGCCTCGAAACGGTTGCCTCGGAAAAATGATCTAGGATATTAGGGTTACCGCTAAGGCGTCCTAACATTGCTTTAGTGACCACACGTCCCTTAATCGAATTGACCCGAAAACTCCAACGACGATGCTACCTACTCCTCAATAGTGGGATAGCATTGCCTAAAGGACATTAGCACAGTTTAATTCCTTTTTCGAGTAGGTAGATGGTTATTAAGTACTTGCTCCTTTTAAAACAAAACAAAACTTTTCGCACCTACACTCTCTTCAAAACAAAAACTCTTTTCAAACCCACAAACACAAAGAAAAGCAAACTTTTGAAAACGCAATGAGCAAGTACCTAAGAGCCCGCGGATAACCACAGATAGAAAGGGTGCTAACACCTTCCCTTTCTATAATCTACCTCCCGAACCCGAGAAATATCTCAAAAAGGAATTTTTCTATGCTTTTGTCCTTTCCTTGTTGGATAAAATAAAAGACAGTGGCAACTCTTGCTTACCGCGACATTTTGCAAAAGCAAACGCAAAACGCAAACCAGCATTCCAAAATAGTCAGTTCTCCTTCCCACCGTATCACATAACTGACGACTCTGCTGGGGATTATTTATAAGTGAGGTGTACCTTAGGATTAGATCATTGTGTTTTCAATTGTATGCTTTGTGTGATTTATATTTGTGGGCTTGTATCGTAGTTTTATAGATCCTAACCCGGATCTGGGGGCACCCTTTAGGTAAGTAGCAATAAACTGTGAGGGAACTATCCGACATAGACCAACACGGTTGAAGCAGTAGCTACGTTGGTGTGGCACTTTAGTCTGTACCGATATCCCTTGTGTTGGAACAAGGAGAATATGGGTCTTCTAAGGGGTCATTAAGCACCAACTGACCTTAGAACCTTAAATTGACCAACTTGGCCATAGAACAGTAGCAGTATGCTACACTCATTGAGACTAAACTCTCACGATGATTCCGGCCGCAAGAAAAGGTTGCTAAACTGGAATTATGACCGATTGAGGGTAGTCAGTGATATTGAGATCCTCTAGAACCCGGTTACTATTTTTAGGACAGGTTTAAACCAACTGAACTGAAAGAGGGTAGTGCCTAAGCTCTATGCCAGCCTGAAATCTAAGGGCTCTCAGTGTGACTTGTGTGCCTTTACCATGTTTGCTATTTGTGGATACTTGTGGTGTGCTTACTATCATGACATCATGACATTATAGCATTGCATACATCTTGCATAAGGACTAACCTATTTCAAAGACAGGAGGGATTCATCTTTGCTCTGTTTTGTAGGTCATCATGATGCCCATGCGTAAGAATACCATCCGGATCAACTTTGTCCAAGTACCTACCTTGCTTAAAGAGTTGGTTGCCAAGATGCCTGACACTACTTCCTTCATCAGGAGGCATGGTTCTCTTCTCAGTTTGGTCACCTCCAAATTGGACGAGCAAATGATGAGTGTCCTGGTCCAGTTCTATGATCCGTTGTACCACTGCTTTACTTTTCAAGACTTCTAGCTGGTTCCTACCCTAGAAGAGTTCTCTGAGCTGCTCGGTATCTCTGTTTTGGAGCAGACTCCGTTTACTGGTTGGGAGAAGACCCTTAGGCCCGAAGAAATTGTTGCAGCCCTTCATTTGACTAAAGAAGAAGTGATGGCTAATTGGGAGACTAGAAGTGGAGCTAAAGGATTTCTGACTAAGTTCTTGGTTGGTAAGGCTAACTACTTCTGGGATAGCCTAGACTTTAAGGCGTTCGAGGATATTCTGGCTCTTTTGATTTATGGCTTAGTACTGTTTCCGAATCCTGACACTTTTGTTGATGTGAATGCTATAAAGATCTTCATCTCTCAGAAACCTGTACCCACTCTCTTGGGTGACATTCTTCATCAGCTCTATGCTCGCACTGCCCGAAAGCGGGGAACCTTGATGTGCTGTGCTCCTTTATTGTCGAGGTGGTTTATTTCGCACCTCCCCAAGTCAGTGCTAAAGAACAAAGAAGGAATGGGTTGGGCTTATAGGGTGATGTCTCTTTCTCATAATGACATTATCTGGACTCTCAAAGGTATGGATGAGGTGACTATCATTGATCGCTGTGGAGAGTATCCCAATGTTCCCCTGCTAGGAACCCATGGAGGAATTTCTTACAACCCATGCTTAGCTCTCCGTCAGTTTGGAAGAGCCAGAAGAGAAGGACCTCACGAGATGCTAATGCCTCATATCATCTTTGATTTTCAAGGGGATAACGACGAGCAACGTCGTAGATTCATAAGGGCTTGCGACAGAGTTCACCAATCAGATCCATATGAGTTTGGTCCAAAGACTTCTCTGCCAATGGAGCCATATCTCAGATGGGTCCCCATCCGTTCCCAGAAGCTAGGTATGCCATATGAAGCCATCCGGCCTGTCACTCTTGAAGTTGCTAATGAAGAAGGGGTTCTTCCAACCATTCTCCATCCTTATATGCCCACTGACATTGGGGCACTGAAGAGATCTTGGATGCAACTTCGGGAAGAACGGGATTGTTATCGGGGGAAGTTCAACGAGCAAGAGCAAAAGATCCAGAGGTTGACCAGGCAGTTAGAGAATGAGCAGATTCTCAACGACTATGTCCGCACTGATAAGAAGAGACCATGGGAGAATTGATGGACCTTTGATGATTTCCTTTCCAGTTGTTTGTTTACTTTTCAGTATTTCCATTCTTGTAACGCCTTAAGGGCAATTTGTTGAACAATTTAAATTTTAAAGTTTAAATCTAATAAAGTGTGTTTCCTTTCTTGTTCACAAATTTGAATCACGATTGTCTTTGAAATCATAAATCATACGCATTTCATCCCATGCACTTCATAAACAGGTACCCTTTACAGGTCTCTTATCTTCTTCGCTGTTTATTTCAGCAATCATCATGTCTACCGAACCTTCAACTGAGCAAGCTATCAAGGCCCTCCAGCCCCAGAATGCCCAATTTCAAGAGCTGTTCATGAATCTAGCCAAGGGTCAGCAGGACTTGAAGACCTTGATTCTGAAAGAGAAGAAGAATAAGAAGAGGACCATCCTGTTCAACACAGGACACATGTTTGGAAACAGGCTGCAGAATGAAGTTGATCTAACCACCTCATCTGGAGGGAAAGATAGTCCATGAGAAAGGAGGGCTCCTAGCCCTGTGGTCTCCGACAACGAGACGGACTACGATGAAGAACAGTATCCTCCTGCTGAGGATAAATACAAACAACTGGAAGACCATTTGAGCGCTATGGAAGTTCAGAAGGTGCCCGGTCTGGACTTCAGAGATCTAGGTCTATCATCTGCGATGGTGATTCCCCATAAATTCAAGGCACCAACCTTTGCCAAGTATGACGGAGTTTCCTGTCCGAAGCTGCACCTCCGGTCATATGTGAGGAAGATCCAGCCTTACACTGCTGATAAGAACTTATGGATCCATTTCTTTCAAGACAATCTCTCAGGGACTCAGCTTGAGTGGTTCTATCAGTTGGACGAAGCCAGTATCCGCAGTTGGGAAGATTTGGCTACTGCATTCTACAGGCAGTATCAGTACAACTCCGACCTCGCTCCTACGCGTACCCAACTCCAGGGTATGTCAATGGGAACGGGTGAAGGATTTAAAGATTATGCCCAGAAGTGGAGGGACCTCACCGGTAGGGTGCAACCACCCTTGTCTGATCGGGAGCTTGTTGACATGTTTCTGGGGACCCTGTCTGGTCCATTCTTCAACCACTTGATTGGAAGCTCTTCATCTGGGTTTACAAATCTTATTTTGACCGGTGAGAGGATTGAAGCTGGTATTAAGGCTGGGAAGATACATAAGGGTGCTTCATCAAGCACCGAGAAGAAGCCGTTTAAGAAAGAGTCCAGTGCTGTCTACAGTGCAAGAAGACAAAATAGACCTGAATACCGCCAAGCTGTCAATGCAATTGTTATTTCAAAACCTGCTGGTGCTCCTCAGTACAATAATCAACAAAAGGACGAGAGACCTAAGAGGCAATTCACTCGTCTCAACATGACCTTATCTCAGATTCTGCCACAGTTACTGAAGAGTTATCTGGTGACTCTAAGGGAACCCGCAAAGAATTCAAATACAACGTCACCAAGGTATAACCCTAACGCCCGCTGTGTTTTCACTCTGATAGCCCGGGGCATAATACAGATGATTGTTGGAGTCTGAAAAGTAAGATACAAGACTTAATTGATGCAAAGGAGATTGAGTTCGAGGCGCCCGAAAGGCCTAATATTGTGACTGCTCCCATGCCCAAACATGGAGTGAATGCTGTAGAGGAAGACTCGTTTGTAGTTTCTGTGGATGACATTATTACCCCTCTGATGACTGTCAAGAAGAACTTGTTGCTAGTCGGTTTATTTCTGGGCTGTGATGAAGGTTGCCATATGTGTTCTGTTTTACCTACTGGTTGCCCATTCCTGAAGTCAGGTATCCAAAACCTGATGGATAGTAAGGAAATCCTATTTGAGAAGACTGTTGTTTCTTCCATCCCTACTGAAGAAGTCGCCATCATTACCATTTTCGAAAATTCTTCCAAGGCTCCCTCGAGGAAGCCTGTTAGAATTATATCTGTTCCGAAAATCGCACCTGTAATCATCACTGTTCCGGGGCCCATCCCCTACACCTCTGATAAAGCTGTCCCTTGGCACTATGGGGCTGATGTTTATTTTCATGGAGTTAAGCAAGAGTTGGATACTGATACTGGCGTCAACAACATTACTGAACCTGCTAAAGTCACCCGCAGCGGCAGACTTTTCTCACCTGATATTGTTCCACCAACTGTCCGAAGACCTGTTGTCATTATGCCTGCAAGTACACCTGCCACTATTCCTGATCAAGTCCCTATTCTTACCCCTGTCGCCGAGTCATCTGACTCTCGGGGAAAAGGGATCGCCACTGATGTGCCTGCCCAGATGGAGGCACCGAAGATAATTACTGTTGAAGCTTCCAAACAGGAGATGGAAGAGATTCTGAAGATTATTAAGAAGAGTGATTATAATGTAGTTGAGCAGCTGGGGCAAACCCCATCCAAGATTTCTATGTTGTCATTGTTGCGGTGCTCATAGGCTCATGCCAAGGCTCTGATTACCTTCCTGAAGACTGCCCACATGCCACAAGAGACATCAGCTGCTCAGTTTACAGATTGTGTGGCTAATTTGACTGTTGATAATGGATTGGGTTTCTCAGACGCTGGCTTGACGGCTAAGGGGAAGAATCATAACGATTCCCTGCAAGTCTCCATTGAATGCAGGGGCACTACTCTTGCACATGTATTGGTTGATACTGGTTCCTCATTGAACGTCTTGCCCAAAAAAGCTCTAGACCGGTTGGATTGTGAAGGGTTGGAGCTAAAGCCAAGCAACATTGTTGTCAAGGCCTTTGATGGGTCTAAAAGGATGGTGCACGGTGAAGTTGATATTCCAATTAAAGTTGGTTCTCAGGTCTTCAATTCTACGTTCTATGTGATGGACATTCGGCCATCCTACTCTTGTTTGCTGGGTCGTCCATGGATCCATAAAGCTGGGGCCGTAACCTCAACGCTCCACCAGAAGTTGAAGTACCCGGTCAAAGGGAAGATTATGACAGTACAAGGGGAGGAAGAGTACATGGTCAGCCACCTCAACTCATTCCGATACATAGAGATGGATGGGGAGTTCATTGAGACCCCATTTCAGCACTTTGAAGAGGTTCCCCAGACATTGGCATCAGCTGAAACCGTGGTTGAAGATTCTCCTATGAAGATGGCTTCCTTAAAAGATGCCCGGGCTGTTATTGAGAAGGGTGAGTGTGCAAATTGGGGCCGACTCCATGATTTTACACAGAAGACTAACAAATTTGGTTTGGGTTTCACTGCAGAAGCTCAAAGGGATGTCCGAAGTGCAAGGATCGGAAGACCTCCTGTGTTCATCAGCAACTCGAGAGTGAATGCCATTGAAGATGATGTGGAAGAGTCTGAATTCGACAACTGGATCTATCCTACGACCGACGATGGACCAAGCAACTGGACAGCAAAGGACTTCATCCCTATTACTTTTGTTACCCAGTAATGAAACTTTTTGTTTTGAATTTGTAATAGACAATGTTTCAGACTTTATGGCCCGGTGTCTTACCCGGGGCACTGTGGCTTCATTTGTGAGGGCTTTTGTGTGTCATTTTCATATATCATTAATAAAAGCATTGGACGTTTTTGCATTTCAAATCTTGCGCTCCTTGTTTTTCTTTATTATATATTGCAAAACAACTATTTTACACACACTCACATATACAGGTCCACATCCACTCTGGATCTCACTGGTAACGACTCTGCTACTGCCAGTTATGACTTCGAAAATCCGATCAACTTAGCCGAAGACGAAGGTGAAGATGATTGCGAAGTGCCTGGTGAACTTGCAAGACTACTACTCCAGGAAGAGAGGGCCATTCAGCCACATGAAGAGCCAGTGGAAACAATGAACTTGGGTACATAGACAAACAAGAAGGAAGTCAAGATCAGTGCAAATCTGGAGCTTAATATCAAACAACGGTTGATTCAAATGCTACATGACTATGTTGAGATCTTTGCTTGGTCTTACGAAGATATGCCTGGTTTGGATACTGATATTGTGGTTCATCGCCTGCCTACCAAGGAAGACTGTCCTCCCGTAAAACAAAAGGTTCGCCGAATGCGCCCAGAGATGTCTGAGAAAATCAAGGCTGAAGTTATGAAACAATTTGATACCGGTTTTCTAGCAGTGACTTCTTACCCTCAGTGGGTCGCCAATGTGGTTCCTGTGCCGAAGAAGGATGGGAAGGTTCGAATGTGTGTTGACTACAGGGATCTGAACAGGGCGAGCCCTAAGGATGATTTCCGTCTACCTCATATCGACGTTCTGGTTGACAATACTGCTCAGCACAAGGTCTTCTCCTTTATGGACGGTTTCTCTGGTTATAATCAGATAAAAATGGCTCCCGAAGACATGGAAAAGACCACCTTTGCTACTCAGTGGGGTACCTTTTGCTACAAGGTCATGCCTTTTGGGTTGAAAAATGCTGGGGCAACATATCAGCGTGCCATGGTTGCTTTGTTTCATGACATGATCCATCATGAGATTGAAGTATACGTCGTCGATATGATTGCAAGGTCCCAGACTGAGGAAGAACACCTTGACCATCTACATAAGCTCTTTGACAGGTTGAAGTTGTACAAGTTGAGGTTGAATCCGAAGAAGTGCACCTTTGGGGTGAGATCTGGTAAGCTACTGGGTTTTGTCATGAGTGACAAAGGTATTCAAGTGGACCCTGCCAAGGTGAAAGCTATACAAGAGATGCCAGCTCCCAAGATAGAGAAAGAGGTCAGAGGCTTTCTAGGACGACTGAACTACATTGTCCGATTCATCTCACACCTAACTGCTACTTGTGAGCCAATCTTCAAGCTACTGAAGAAAGATCAAGTGGTACGTTGGAATGATGAATGTCAGACCTATTTTGAAAGGATCAAAGAGTATCTCCAAGAGCCACCCATCCTAATGCCACTAGTTGAAGGGAGACCTCTGATCTTATACTTGACAGTACTTGACAACTCAATGGGGTGTGTGCTGGGGCAGCATGATGAGTCTGGCCGAAAAGAGCATGCTATTTATTACCTTAGCAAAAAGTTTACCGACTGTGAGACCCGATACTCACTGCTTGAGAAAACTTGCTGCGCTTTGGCATGGGCTGCTCGCCGGCTGAGACAGTATATGCTGACTCACACTACTCTGTTGATTTCAAAGATGGATCCAATCAAGTATATCTTCGAAAATCCTGCCTTGTCCGGAAGAATAGCAAGATGGCAGATGATCTTGACTGAGTATGACATCCAGTACACAACTCAAAAAGCAATCAAGGGAAGTGTATTGACAGACCATTTGGCACACCAGGCAGTGGACGATTACCAGTCTATGAACTTTGAATTCCCGGACGAGAATATCATGTTGATAACTGATTGTGAGACACCTAGACCGGATGAAGGACCTGAGGAAGGATCTCGATGGTCTATGTACTTTGATGGAGCTTCGAATGCTTTGGGTAATGGCATTGGCGCCGTGATCATATCTCCTAAAGGCTCTCATACTCCGTTTACCGCCCGACTATGTTTCAACTGCACCAACAACATGGCGGAGTATGAAGCGTGCATCATGGGTCTTCGAGCTGCAATTGGCCTAAGGATTAAGTTTCTAAGTGTCTTCGGAGATTCCGCTCTTGTGATCAGTCAGATCAAAGGCGAGTGGGATACGAAACACCCGAATCTTATCCCTTATAAGGAGTATGTGTTGACATTGCTTCCCCATTTCGAGGAGATAACCTTTCAACACTTCCCTAGAGAGGAGAATCAGTTGGCGGACGCGCTGGCTACGATGTCTTCTATGTTCAAATTCAATTGGGACAACGAGGCTCCCCAGATCATTATTGAAAGATTGGACGAACCTGCACATTGTTGTGATCTTGAGACTGAAGAAGTAATAGGAAAGCCCTGGTATCATGAGGTGAAGAGGTACCTTGAAGCTCAAGAATACCCCGAGGGTGCATCTGTTAATGACAAGAAGTTTCTGAGGAGGTTCGCGGCAAAGTTCTTCATCAGCAATGACATCCTTTACAAGCGTAACCATGATTCGACCTTACTGCATTGTGTGGATAAGATTGAAGCAGAAAGGATCATGGCAGAGCTGCATGAAGGTACTTTCGGAACTCATTCCAGTGGGTATACCATGGCAAAGAAAATCCTCCGGGCAGGATATTACTAGTCCACAACGGAAGCCGACTGTTATCAGCATTCTCGGACATGTCACAAGTGCCAGGTCTATGCTGATAAGGTGCACATACCTCCAGTTCCTCTGAATGTTTTGACAGAGCCTTGGCCTTTTGCAATGTGGGGCATTGATATGATCGGCGAGATCAGACCTATGGCATCCAACGGGCATCGTTTCATCCTGGTAGCTATTGATTACTTTACGAAGTGGGTTGAAGCAGCTTCCTTTGCTACCGTAACCAAGAATGTCATGGCACAGTTCATTCGGCACAATTTGATCTGTCGATAGGTGTACCAGAGAGGATCATTACGGACAATGGTACCAATCTCAACAACAAGATGATCACCGAGCTCTGCGAGAAATTCAAAATACAGCATCATAACTCTTCTCCCTACCGGCCGAAGATGAATGGGGCTGTCGAAGCAGCAAATAAGAACATTAAGAAGATTGTGCAGAAGATGACAGTGACATACAAAGATTGGCATGAGATGTTACCATTTGCTCTTCATGGGTACCGCACCTCAACACGGACGTCAACCGGGGCAACACACTATTCCTTGGTATATGGCATGGAGGCAGTCTTGCCCATTGAAGTTCAGATACCCTCCCTTCGGATCATGAAGGATGCAGGTTTGAGAGAAGATGACTGGATTCAGACCCGGCTTGATCAACTGAACCTAATTGACAAAAAGAGACTTACTACTATTTGTCATGGTCAGACATATCAAAAATGGATGATCAAGGCATTTAACAAGAAAGTTAGACGACAAGAGTATCAAGTTGGGGATCTGGTAATCAAGCGCATTATCTTACCTCAAGGTGATCCCAGGGGCAAATGGACCCCTACTTACGAAGGGCCGTTTGTGGTTAAGAATATTTTCTCAGGAGGAGCTATGATTCTGACCACCATGGATGGTGACGACCTTCCTCACCCCGTCAATGCACACATAGTAAAAAGATACTACGCATGATCAAAGACCCGCTAGGTTGACTGGCCTAGGAAAAAATAAGGGCTTCCCGGAGAACCAAAAGGGTTCGGGCAAAAATAAGGGATGAAAATGAAAAAATCTGTACACCCGGCAAGTCGAAAACCTGAAAAGGCGGCTTGGGCAAAAATGGGTATCCCGGTGGACTGAAAACCCGAAAGGGCGGTCTAGGAAAAAGTCAGGGATCAAAGCATAACACTATGTCTCATTGGATCACCTCGCATCCAAACTTCGGTATCGACTATCAAGCTCGGACGACACTAATCAATCAGATTCATATTCAACTAAGCAGCAAAGTGATGAGATGCTTGAAGATATAAAGGCAATAGCAGAGTTGGAACCCAGTGGGATTATTCACATAGCTGTTTTGTTTCCTTTTCACAAATTGTATAAATTCCATTTGTTCGGCGGCGTTCTCTTACTAGGACGTCAGCCTCTTGTACAAAAACGCCTATTTTCAGGCCAAACTTCAAAATCAATACAAATTCATTCTCAGAAATTTCAAGTTGTTTTTCCTTTATCTGTTTTGTTTTGCAAAGAACGTCCAATGTTCATTTTTGATATATGCATTTGATATTAATTGCTGATCATAAATAGTTACATGCGAAACGAAAGATGAATTACTGGTAATATCAGAAACAGGGGCATAAGAAATGTCCAAGCTGTGTAGTTGCCTCGTCCACCAGGTACCAAGGTACATCCGGCTGAAGAATATGGCTAAGATAACTTCATTCCCCACAGGGTAAGACAGTAATGATAGCTCTCTTAGCAGAGACTTGCAACTACGGACGAATCAGCAATACTCTCCTCAAGCAGAGTTAATCCACCATCAAGCGCTAAAAAGGTTTGGTATCCTCATAAGGTCTTAATATTCTTCAACGGAGTATAAAGACATTCCCCAGCAAGCATAAGATCATCCCCAGCAAAGTTCTTTCCTTTCCCCAAGCAGGAGTTTAATCCTCAACAGATCCAGTGTCACCAGCAACAGTAATCCATCCCCAGCGGAGTTCATCAGCGGAATCTCCAGCAGAGTTTATCGTTAAAATCTTCGGCAGAATACCCCCTCCCCACAGAGTAATTCCCCTCAGAGTAATCTCTTCATCAGTTTATTCCCCAACGGAGTTCTTTTCTCCTGTAGGTTTATTCTCACAATCATCTTCGTCCACCATCCCTGGCGGAAGCGAAGCATTCAACTTTATTCTCCAGCAGCTCCGGGATTTATTTTCCCCAGCTAAAACATTACATGCCCATACATCATGCTACATGCATATACGCATCATACCATACAATCTCATTTATTTTGAGAACATCATTGCCTGATACATATCATGCATTACATACAGCTAACCTTTACCTTTCAGGAAAGATACAATCAAAATTAAAGTTATGAAGCCCGGGTATGACCGGATAGTATCTTAATTTCTACAGCATATTGTGAAGCCCGAATTATGATCAGATAACAATATCAGACTACCGTGAAGCCTAGATTACGACCAGATAGTGATATCTCTCAAAAGTAAGCTATGAAGCCCGGAGAACAACCGGATAATGGTTTATTCCCCAGTGAGCCGTAAAGCCCGGATTATGACTGGATAGCAGCTCAGTAAGCACCATGAAGCCTGGATTCGACCAGATAGTGCTATACCATAAACACAAGCTGTGAAGCCCAGATCACGACCGGATAACAGCTTAGCAAGTTATTGTGAAGCCTGGATTATGACCAGAAAACAATACAAGACCATGAAGCCTGGATTACGACCAGATAATGGTAGTAGATGTTGTAAAGACTGGATTACGACCAGATAGCAACCAAGAGTACTACGAAGCCTGGATTTCGACCAGATAGTGGTATGATACATCGTGAAGCCTGGATTACGACCAGATGGCATTAAGGGACACTATGAAACTTGGATTCTGACCAAGTAGCAGTTTACATGGACAGTTACTAAGAAGCCCGGAGTCGGCCGGATATTAGTGTGCCCTAAATTCAAGTTGAAGCCCGGAGGCGACCGGATAACCACTTGATTTGTTCTGAAGCCTGGATTATGACCAGATAATGGTAGAAGATGTTGTGAAGACTGGATTATGACCAGATAGCAACCAAGAGTACTACGAAGCCTGGATTTCGACCAGATAGTGGTATGATACATCGTGAAGCCTGGATTACGACCAGATAGCGTTAAGGGACACTGTGAAGCTTGGATTACGACCAAATAACAGTTTACCCAGCCAATTACTATGAAGCCCGGATTCGACCAGATACTAGTAAACCCAACAGTCGAAGGGAAGCCCGAATGCGACCGGATAACCACTTGATTTGTTCTGAAGCCTGGATTGCGACCAAATAAGAAGTGAGGTATTGTAAAGCCTGGATTATGACCGGATAGCAAGTTTAATCTCATCTCCCCAGTAAGTCACTGTAAAGCCTGGATTATGACCAGATAGCAGTCAGTCTTATCACTATGAAGCCTGGGTTGCGACCAGATAGTAGTTCACTCTCACCTCTTCAACATAGATGATTCCTCAGTAGAATAACGGACGACTGAAGCTCCTAAAATTCAACAGATACGATTTCCCAATAGAATAACGGACGACCGAAGCTCCTAAAGTTCTATTTCTCCTAAGACAAAGAACAACATTCCCCAGCGGAATCTCCCCCAACAACAGGTATACAAGCTCTCGCTAAGGAATCTCTTACGCGATCGACACTCCTTCGGATGGCATCGTTAAGCCCATCTCCCATCATCAATCTCCAGATGGCATCTGTAAGCCCATTCCCGACATCACAAGACAAATACTAATTCATGCGAGTGCAAATTTCTAGGCACTCTAGTGTTCAATCATCTTCCACCTTCGGATCACGAAAGGCCCGAACGCCAATCTATATCCTCAGGTTTAAGAAGATTGAACAGGGGCAACTGTTGTACCCCAAAATTTTTCCTCCCATATTTCTCAATACAAGTCAAGAATCATCTCCAAGTTGTTCAAGATAGCTCAAGAGTTGGACAGTCAAATCACTTCCTAAGGCAGTCAATTCAAAATTAGGGTTTTGTGTTGCATCAAGGTTGTCACATCCAAATGGTCTCAAATTCTCCCCAATGTCCTAATATGTTCTCAAGTTTATCCATGTCAAATTTCAAGCCTTGTAGAGAAAGTTTGGTCAATCAATTGCTCAAGAAGTCCAAAAATCGACTATGCTAGGGCAAAAGTCAATTGTGACCTAAATACAATCAAACCTCAATATTTTTTGCCAACATTATCATTTTGAATGATAATTCATCATTTGATCTAGGGTTTATCATGATTCATCAAGGATTGCTCAAGATTCATCAAGATTCAAAAGTTGCTAAATTAGGGTTTTGTAGGAGAAGTCAACTCAACTTTGACCAAGCATAACTTTCTCATACTTTATGAGAAATGACCCATCCAAATCTCATTTTGAAGAGGATGCAATTTACTACAATCCATATTCACACCCCAAGATCAATAAATGCACTCACAAAATGTTACAAATTTGGACATTATAGGTCATTTTTGAAAGCCAACAAAAACACCTTTTTTTCCAAAGCTTATAACTTAAGCATGGAAGATCAAAATGAGATGAGACCAAAAGGTTTGATCAGAGGACATATCAAGGTTTCTAAAAAGTCTAAGAACACTTCCAAAAGTTCAAAATTGAAGAAGTTATGCATTGTTGAAGTTGGGCATTTTTCCAAAATTGCCAAAGGTCAACTATCCTCCAAACTCCAATTTTTGACAAAAGGGCCCACTTTTTTCCACTTGATTTGGTCTTATCACACCACACACGTGTCCCATCTTCAATTTCATGACCAATCATTTATTTTTCTATTTTATTTAATTTTTATTGATTTAATTCATTTTAAATCAATATTAATTCAAATAAAATCTAAAAATTGATGGAATGAGATCTTTGTGATCATTACAGCTTTCAAATATCATGATACACTCAATCAAATTCGTATCAAGCATTGTTGTGCACAAAATATCAGATTTGGTACAATTTTGGAAAGTTTATCAATGGTGATCATATCAAATCCCAAACCTTGGATGCACATGGATTGAAAGCCCAACTCTTGACCTAATTCATTCCCATATACACACACAAGCCATACACATCAAGCACACGACCAAAAACTGCAAGAAACAGCAAAACCAGAATTGAAAAAAGCTTGCAAAAGTGTGAGATCAAAACCTTGGTTAGAGCACGATTCAATCCAAGATCTCAACGTAGCTTCCTTGCCTGACATCCAGTGGAGCTAAAGTAATCAAAACCAGGCCTTGAGACCACTTGAAACGCGCTGTAAGTCATCCTGAACATATCCCTGTACACGAATTCGTAACCTTGGATTCTTGCGTTTTCTTGCCAAAATATTGATATATTTGTGATCCTTGCATAATTTCTAAGCATTCTGCATTGTTTAATTTTGTTTTCATAGCCTGTATTGTAATGCCCGAACCTAGGGTTTCTTTTCTTGGTTTTTAGGCGTTTGCTTTGCAGGTAAAATTAGGACTAATAATGGGTATAGAGATGATTAGGAGAACGAGACGAATAGGATGATGGGTTTGGTTTGCATTTTTGTGACCTAGAATGCATTATAGGATGATGCCACGGATTTTGATGCGGAATAAAATCCGCAGGAAAAAATACAGTCTTCATTGAAGAAGACGAAGACACGTCTCTGCTTCATTGGCTCGTTCAAATGTTTAGCGCGTTTTTTTTAATTCCCAGGCAAATTAAATATTTTCAATATATTATTTGTTTTGTATTCCACTAACAAATTGGCAGCATGGCTCAGTTGGTGGAAGCGTGGGTGGAATACCATTGGGACCTGGGTTCGAATCCCAAGTCCCCCAAAACATTTATTTGATTTTTCTTCAGGCACTCTCATGCAACGCTCAAATGCAGTCCACCATATGCCTCATAGATCCAGGCGCCAGATGGCCTTAAGGCCAAATCTGAAGGTCAGGATTGAAGGTTCACCATGAACGCAAGTCAACAAGCATGTGTTGGATGGGAAAAGTCAAACAGGCTTGGACATTTTTGGGCTTGGAATTGCCAGACAAACCTCCTTTCTGGGCCCAACACCCCCTTGGTTTTATTTCTTTTACTTTCTATTATATTTATTTTATTTATCTTATTATTTTAATTAATTATCTTATTATCACTAATTAATAATTTTCCTAATAAAATCAGAAAACATAAAAATATTATTTTTATTAATTTCATTATTTTTGTAAATAAATAATTTAATTGACTTAGTTTTTTTAATTAGGTATAATTTTAACATTTTTGCAATAAATTAAAATTAATTAGAATATTAGGTTTTAATAATTTTGACCATTTTATTTTTATTTCCTTAAATATAAAATATCCCAAAATATCTTTTTTAATTAATTAATTAACTTAGGATTAATTTAATTCAAAAAAAACAAAAAAAAACATGCTTTCTTTCAAAAAAGGGTCAAAACCCTAAAAAATACGCCGATTTAATTTTCTTGCACGCGTTTCATTTGATTCCAATTTTGTAATTGTTTCCCGGTATGTAATAATTAATTAGGACTTTATTTATTTATCGTTTTATTTTTACTTTCCGCAATTTAAATTAAAGGGTTTGTTTTTGGCGATGTAAATACCCGACGCCTTGTAATAGCTTAGATTTAATTTCCCGCAATTTAATTTCCGCATGATATTAACTGTTAGATGTTTGATAAATAGGCAATGCATGACAAGATCAATCTTTAACCTAAAATTAATATAGCTCACCCATGACATGTACAGATAAAATTAACCGAAATAACACACTTGCACATGCCACTCTTAGGGTATACCTCACTTGGTTGCCTCGAACGTGGTCATTGAGTATAAGAAGTTTTAGAGGTCGCCCTCTTGTCCAAAGATCATAGTTGCCTCGAAACGGTTGCCTCGGAAAAATGATCTAGGATATTAGGGTTACCGCTAAGGCGTCCTAACATTGCTTTAGTGACCACACGTCCCTTAATCAAATTGACCCGAAAACTCCAACGACGATGCTACCTACTCCTCAATAGTGGGATAGCATTGCCTAAAGGACATTAGCACAGTTTAATTCCTTTTTCGAGTAGGTAGATGGTTCTTAAGTACTTTCTCCTTTTAAAACAAAACAAAACTTTTCGCACCTACACTTTCTTCAAAACAAAAACTCTTTTCAAACCCACAAACACAAAGAAAAGCAAACTTTTGAAAACACAATGAGCAAGTACCTAAGAGCCCGTGGATAACCACAGATAGAAAGGGTGCTAACACCTTCCCTTTCTATAATCTACCTCCCGAACCCGAGAAACTTCTCGAAAAAGGAATTTTTCTGTGCTTTTTTCCTTTCCTTGTTGGATAAAATAAAAGACAGTGGTGACTCTTGCTTACCGCGACATTTTGCAAAAACAAACGCAAAACACGAACCAGCATTCCAAAACAGTCAGTTCTCCTTCCCACCGTATCACATATGGAAATGTAATGTTTCTAGCCGGGGAAAATAAATCTCGGATAGCTACTGGAGAATAGAACTGGATTCTTCGCTTCCACTGGGGATGATGAACGAAGGTAATTGCAAAAATAAACCTGCAGGAGAAGACAAATCCGTTGGGGAATAAACTGATTAGGAGATTACTCTGTGGGGAAGAGATGTTCTGCTGAAGATTCCACTGATAAATTCTTCCGGGATAAATTATCGTGGCTGGTGATATTGAATCTGTTGAGGATTGAGTTCCTGTTTGTGAAAGGAAAGAACTCCGCTGAGGGTGGTCTTTCAGTGGAAAATTCACTAGGGATAACCTGTTAGACTCTTGTGGGGATAATCCTCTGAGTTTTGTCGGGAATGATCCTTTAAACTCGGCTGAGGAGATTTATTTTGCACTCCGCTGGGGATAAACCTCCAGAGTCTACTGGGGATGATGCTTCAACTCCGTTAGGGAAGCTTTTTCACACTGCGCTGGGAAAATTTTAGCTCCACTGGGGGTATCTTGTATTCTGCTGGGGAACATTCTTATACTCTGCCAGGGAACATTAAGACTACTGGGGATATCAAGCCTTCTTAGTGCTGATGGTAGATCAACTCTGCTTGGGGAGAGCATTGCTGATTTGCTCATAGTTGCAAGTCTCAACTGGGGAGAGCTACCATTACGGTCTTACTCTGCAGGGAGTGAAAGTACCTTGGTCATATTCTTCAGATGAATTTATCCTGTACCTGGTGGGAAAAACAATTATACAGTTCAGACAATTCTTATTGCCCCTGTTTCTGATATTACCCGTAATTCGTCTTTTGTTTCGCATGTAAATATTTATGAGCAACAATTATTGTCAAATGCATATATCAAAAATGAACATTGGACGTTCTTTGCAAAACAAAACAGATAAAGAAAAACAGTTTGAAATTTCTTTGAAAATGAATTGTATTGATTTTGAAGTTTGGCCTATAAATAGGCGTTTTTGTACAAGAGGCTGACGTCCTAGTAAGAGAACGCCGCCGAATAATAGAATTCACATAATTTGTGAAAAACTAAACAAAACAGCTATGTGAATGATCCCACTGGGTTCCAACTCTGCTATTGCCTTTATATCCTCGAGCATCTCATCACTTTGCTGCTTGGTTGAAGATGAATCAAATTGATTAGTGCCACCCGAGCTTGATAGTCGATACCGAAGTCTGGATGTAAGGTGATCCAATGAGACATAGTGTTACGCTTTGATCCCTAATTTTTTTCTGGATCGCCCTTTCGAGTTTTCAGTCCACTGGGATACCCTTTTTTGCCCAAGCCGCCTTTTCAGGTTTTCGACTTGCCGGGTGTACAGATTTCTCATTTTCATCCATTATTTTTGCCCGAACCCTTTTGGTTCGCCTGGAAGCCCTTATTTTTCCTAGGCCAATCAACCTAGCGGGTCTTTGATTATGCGTAGTATCTTTTCACTATGTCTGCCTTGACGGGGTGAGGAAGGTTGTCACCATCCATGGTGGTTAGAATCATAGCTCCTCTTGAGAAAATGTTCTTAACCACAAATGGCCCTTCGTAAGTAGGGGTCCATTTGCCCTTGGGATCACCTTGAGGTAGGATAATGCGCTTGATCACCAGATCCCCAACTTGATACTCTTGTCGTATAACTTTCTTGTTAAATGCCTTGATCATCCGTTTTTGATACGTCTGACCATGACAAATAACAGTAAGTCTCTTTTCGTCGATTAGGTTCAGCTGATCAAGCCGGGTCTAAATCCAGTCATCTTCGCTCAAATCTGCATCCTTCATGATCCGAAGAGAGGGTATATGAACTTCAATGGGCAAGAATGCCTCCATGCCATATACCAAGGAGTAGGGTGTTGCCCGTGTTGACGTCCGCGCTGAGGTACGGTACCCATGAAGAGCAAATGGTAACATCTCGTGCCAATCTTTGTATGTCACTGTCATCTTCTGCACGATCTTTTTAATGTTCTTATTAGCCGCTTCGACAGCCCCATTCATCTTTGGCCGGTAGGGAGAAGAGTTATGATGCTGTATCTTGAACTGCTTGCAGAGCTCAGTGATCATCTTGTTATTGAGATTGGTACCATTGTCCGTAATGATCCTCTCTGGTACAGCATATCGACAAATCAGGTTGTGCCGAATGAACTGTGCCACGACGTTCTTGGTTACAGTAGCAAAGGAAACTGCTTCAACCTATTTCGTAAAGTAGTCAATTGCTACCAGGATGAAACGATGCCCATTGGACGCTGTAGGTCTGATCTCGCCGATCATATCAATGCCCCACATTGCAAAAGGCCAAGGTGTCGTCAAGACGTTCAGAGGAACTGGAGGTATGTGCACCTTATCAGCGTAGACTTGGCACTTGTGGCATGTCCAAGAGTGTTGATAACAGTCAGCTTCCATTGTGGACCAATAATATCCTGCCCGAAGGATTTTCTTTGCCATGGTGTGTCCAGTGGAATGAGTTCCGAAAGTACCTTCATGTAAATCTGCCATGATCCTTTCTGCTTCATTCTTATCCACACATCGCAGTAAGGTTGAATCGTGGTTACACTTGTAAAGTATATCGTTACTGATGAAGAACTTCGCCGCGAACCTCCTCAGAAACTTCTTGTCATTAACAGATGCACCCTCGGGTAATTCCCGAGCCTCAAGATACCTTTTCACCTTATGAAACTAGGGTTTATCCGCTACCTCTTCAGTCTCAATGTCACAGTAATGTGCAGGTTCGTCCAATCTTTCAATGATGATTCGGGGAACTTTGTTGTCCCAATTGACTTTGAACATAGAAGACATCGTAGCTAGCGCGTCTGCCAACTGATTCTCCTCTCTAGGGAAGTGTTCAAAGGTCATCTCTTCGAAGTGGGGAAGCAAAGTCAACACATACTCCTTGTAAGGAATAAGATTTGGGTGTTTCGCATCCCACTCGCCTTTGATCTGACTGATCACGAGAGCGGAATCTCCGAAGACACTTAGAAACTTAATCCTTAGGTCAATTGCTGCTCTAAGACCCATGATGCACGCTTCATACTCTGCCATGTTGTTGGTGCAGTTGAAACATAGTCGGGCGGTAAACAGAGTATGAGAGCCTTTAGGGGATATGATCACGGCGCCAATGCCATTGCCCAAAGCGTTCGAAGCTCCATCAAAGCACATAGACCATCGGGATCCTTCCTCAGGTCCTTCATCTGGTCCAGGTGTCTCACAATCAGTTACCAACATGATATTCTCATCCGGAAATTCAAAGTTCATAGACTGATAATCATCCACTGCCTGATGTGCCAAATGATCTGCCAACACACTTCCCTTAATTGCCTTTTGGGTCGTATATTGGATGTCATACTCAGTCAAGATCATCTGCCATCTTGCTATTCTTCCAGACAAGACAGGCTTTTCGAAGATATACTTGATTGGGTCCATCTTTGATATCAATAGAGTAGTGTGAGTCAGCATATACTATCTCAGCCGGCGAGCATCCCATGCCAAAGCGCAGCAAGTTTTCTCGAGCAGTGTGTATCGGGTCTCACAGTCGGTACACACTCGTCATGCTGCCCCAGCACGCACCCCATTAAATTGTCGAGTACTGTCAAGTATAGGATCAGAGGTCTCCCTTCAACTGGTGGCATCAGAATAGGTGGCTCTTGGAGATACTCTTTGATCCTTTCGAAAGCGGCATGACATTCGTCGTTCCAACGTACTACTTGATCTTTCTTCAGTAACTTGAAGATTGGTTCACAAGTAGCGATCAGGTGTGAGATGAATCGGACAATGTAGTTCAGTCGTCCCAGGAAGCCTCTGACTTCTTTCTCTATTTGGGGAGCTGGCATCTCTTGTATGGCCTTCACCTTTGCCGGATCCACTTGAATACCTTTGTCGCTTACGACGAAGCCCAACAGCTTACCGGACCTCACCCCGAAGGTGCACTTGTTCGGGTTTAACCTTAACTTGTATAACTTCAACCTGTCAAACAACTTCTGAAGGTGGTCCAGATGTTCTTCCTCAGTTTGAGATCTTGCAATCAGGTCGTAGACGTATACCTCAATCTCATGATGGATCATGTTATGAAATAAAGCAACCATGGCACGCTGATACGTTGCCCCAACATTCTTCAATCCAAAAGGCATGACCTTGTAGCAAAAAGTACCCCAATGAGTAACAAAAGTTGTCTTCTCCATGTCTTTGGGAGCCATTTTAATCTGATTATAACCGGAGAAACCATCCATAAAGGAGAATACCTTGTGATGGGAAGTGTTGTCAACTAGAACATCGATATGAGGTAGAGGGAAATCATCCTTGGGGCTCGCCCTGTTCAGATCCCTATAGTCAACACACATTTGAACCTTACCATCCATCTTCGGTACAAGAACCACATTGGCCACCCACTGTGGGTAAGAAGTAACGGCTAGAAAACCAGCGTCAAATTGTTTCATCACTTCAGCCTTGATTCTCTCAGACATTTCTGGGCGCATTCGGCGGACCTTCTGTTTCACTGGAGGGCAGTCTTCCTTGGTAGGCAAACGGTGAACCACAATGTCGGTATCCAACCCAGGCATATCTTTGTAAGACCAGGAAAAGATCTCAACATAGTCACGCAGCATCTGGATCAACCATTGCTTCACACTAAGCTCCAGATTTGTACCGATCTTGACCTCTTTCTTGTCTACCTCTGTACCCAGATTCACTGTTTCTACTGGCTCTTCATGTGGCTCTATAGCCCTCTCTTCTTGAAGTAACAGTCTTGCAAGTTCACCAGGCACTTCGCAATCATCTTCACCTTCGTCTTCGGCTAAGTTAATCGAATTTTCGAAGTCATAACTGGAAGTAGCAGAGTCGTTACCAGTGAGATCCAGAGTGGATATAGACCTGTATATGTGAGTGTGTGTAAAATAGTTGTTTTGCAATATATATAATAAAGAAAAACAAGGAACGCAAAATTTGAAATGCAAGAACGTCCAATGCTTTTATTAATGATATATGAAAATGACACACATAAAGCCCTCAAAATGAAGCCACGGTGCCCCGGGTAAGACACCGGGCCATAGAGTTTAAAACATTGTTTGTTACAAATCCAAAACAAAAAGTTTCATTACTGGGTAACAAAAGAAATAGGGATGAAGTCCTTTGCTGTCCAATTACTTGGTCCATCGCCAGTAGTAGGATAGATCCAACTGTCGAACTTAGACTCTTCCACATCGTCTTCAATGGCATTCACTCCCGAGTTGCTGATGAACACGAGAGGTCCTCCGATCTGTGCATTCTGAACAACCTTTTGAGCCTCTACAGTGAATCCCAAACCAAACTTGTTAGTCTTCTGCATAAAATCAGGGAGTCGGCCCCAATTTGCACACCCACCTTTCTCGACAACAGCTCGAACATCCTTAAAGGAAGCCATCTTCATAGGAGAGTGTGATCGGTGGATCTGGAACTGACTGTTTAACGCTGGTTCGCGAAATGTCGCGGAAGCAAGAGTCGCCACCGTCTTTTATTTTATCCAACAAGGAAAGGACAAAAGCACAGAAAAATTCCTTATAGAGATTGCTCTCGGTTCGGGAGGTAGATTATAGAAAGGGAAGGTGTTAGCACCCTTTCTATCCATGGTTATCCATGGGCTCTTAGGTACTTGCTCATTGTGTTTTCAAAAATGGTTTGTTTGCTTTTCAACTGTGGGTTTTAAAAAGTTTCTTTGAAAATTTCAGTTCGACTCTTGTATCGGTCCTCAAGAGTGTTTGAAAAGTTGCTTTCGAAAGCTTTTTGAAAATGTGTCGGTGTGAAAAGTATTTTTGATTTGTTTTGAAATTAGAGCAAGCATCTAGAGTCGTCTACCTACCCTAAGGAATTCGTCTGTGTAAATGTCCTTTAAAGTAGTGCCATCCCACCATTGAGAGGTAGGTAGCACCACCGTTGGAGGTGTTCGGGTCAATTCGAGGTTCGGGACATGGTGATCACCAGAGCAATGGGAAGACACCTTAGAAGCTACCCTCATGCCAGGTTCCCGGATCATGAGGACTTACTAAGACATCCTCTACTCGACGATCAGCTTTCGAGGCAAGGCAACAGTGAGGCGTACCCTAGGGGTGGTGTGTGATTTGTGTGTCGTTTTCAATTATTTTATCTTGTCATGTTATGAGTGAGCTACGCGTTTGTTTTTATTTCGTCATTCATTCTTGCATGCCATTATTTAACAGTTAAAAAGTGCGAAAAGATAAAATTCCTAAACTATTACAAAGGCGCGGGTCCACATCGCCAAAATTTCCAGGACCCGATTTGACAGAAAGTAAATAATTAAAGAAAAGTGCGAAAGATTAAAATGTCCGAGTTTACAAGGCTTTGGGAGAGGTACATAAAAATTATACGAAAAATAAATAAACACGCGAATTAAATAAGAATTAAGAACGAGGGCGTTGGACCCTTTTTTGCAAAAATTAAATTAAATGATTAAATTAATTAAAATTAAAAAGAAAAGGAATTGTTTTTGGTATTTTTTTGGTATTTAGGAGAATTTAATGCAATTAAACCTAATTCTACAATTTTTATTTTATTATGAAAAACATATTAAAGTTTAACCTAAAATTAACCCTAATTAATTAATGCGATTTAATTCATAAAAATAAATATTTAATTACTAGTGAAAAGAAAAGAAAAAAAAAGAAGGATAAAAATTAATTAAAACTAATTCTACCAATTTTAAATTAATTAAGAAAATATTAAGATTTTATTCCTAAATTAAAACTAATTAATTAATAAGGCTTTATTTACAAAAATACTAATTAAGTAAAAATATTTATTATTTTTTTATCTTTTCTGATTTTTTATTGTTTTTTATATTTTTTATGGAAATAATTGAATTAACAGAATTAATTAAAAATAATAATTGAAAGAATAAAAAGAAGAAAAAAAATATAAGAGAAATTTGCAAACCTAGGGGGTTCTGCCCCTAATTTGGAGGTGAGACTTAGCATTTTAGGCCCATCTATCCCTGGCCTGGTGGACTTTTCCAGCTAGCGTGTATACGCGTTGACCAACGATCATGGTATGCTTCAAACGACAGCCCTTGGATTGATCTCATCATGTGCGTGAAAGGCTGGATTTTGTGGGTGCATGGTATTCCTCAAGAGAGACGCTGCATAGAATGACAATTAGGAAAATAATATTGCAAAGGGGTGGGGACCTGGGGCTCGAACCCAGGTCCTGAGGGTCACAAGCGCTTATGCCTGCCAATGGAGCTATTCACGTTTTCTGTAGATTAAATAACAAACAAAATTTATAAAATAAAATAACGCGTTAGTGGAGAATTAGCGCGAAATTCAAATAGGCCAATCACTGATCGCCACAGGGGTCATCTTCTTCGTTGCTTTATTTTTTTTCTGAAACACAAAACATTGGCAACGGTTTTGTAAACGTTCCTGTAGACACCTTATTGAAAAATAGCGATTAGCCCCTGGGACCTCATAAATTAGGCGCGAGGGTGCCATTGTTTTCGTCCAAACACCCTGAATCCATTCATGGCATTATGAGGTTCTAATTTTGTAGCTTTTAAAAACGCCCAATTTGAACCTCCAAGAACCCTAATATGTATCAATGGTAGAATCGTATATAATACACAAAAACACAATTAAAGTAGATGGTTAGCTTCAGAACACATCAATTAGTATGAATCCATTAAAGAAATGCAATGAATGTGCTTGAAAATCAGAATACGATTATGCATATTATGTGAAAAAATTTGACTTCTGTATACCAATTCAAAGGGCTACGCGTACGGAAAGCTATCCAGTTAGATTCAGTGATGTCCTAGGAAGGTAATAGGATGAATTTCTTGGCTTGAATCGACCTGCAAGTGTATTTTCAGTTTTGAGTTTTCAAGCAAAAGTTCAAGTCTTTTTCTTCAGGTTCTTGCGCAGCTTTTTGGTTATGAGCATTAGGGCTTCGTTCTGTACTTATGGGTGAGTGTTTTAGGTTAAGAAACTTGATCAAAATCCATGCATTGATGTGAAAAATATTTGATTTGCAAACCATAATTTTTTCAATCTTTTTTCATGCTTTTTAGCTCTCAATCATATCCAATCATCCTAATTCTTCCCTAATTTGATTTGCACGAAATATTGGAGATATTATCTGCATAAAAAGATTTGAAACATTAGGTTTTATATTTTTCATGTATTTTAATTAATTTAAATGAATTATTAATAATAAAAATCCAAATAAATAAATAAAAAATGAAGAAAAACTTCCCTTTGGTCCAAGTGGTCGTGCACATGCCTTGGATGATGAATTGTGGAAGAAAAAGAGGCCCATTAGCAATTTTAGGCCATTTGAATCAATGTTGACTTTTCAAAATATCCAAAAATTTCCCAACTTCCACAAGGCATAACTTGCTCAATTTTTAAGCTTTGCTCATGTTCTCTGACATTTTGGAAAGGTCTTTGAGTCCTCTAACCAATGCCTTTTGTCCCATGTCATTTTGATTTACCAATCTCAAGTTATGGCCTTTGACTTAAAGTCCCTTTTTGTTGACTTTTGAAAATGACCTATAATGTTGAAATTGATAACTTTTTGTGAGAGCATTTCTTGGACTTGAAGTGTGAAGATGAGTTGTAGCAAATGTCTTTCTCTTCAAAATGAGCTTTGGATGGAATTTTTCTGATAATCCATGTGAAAGTTATGCCCTGGTCAATTTACAGTTGACTTTTTCAACTGTCCAAATAAGGAAACTTTTGCATCTTGATGATTTTTGAGCCAAGCTTTGAGAATCATGATCAAGCATTGATCAAATGATGTTTGTGGCTTCAAAATGAGATGTTGACCAAAAATTTGGACTTTTGACTGTCAAATGACCATTTTACCCCTACAGTTGACTGTAGTGCAATTAGGGTTTTGACTGTGCAATTTTGTGCTGAAAGTCTTGAAACTTGGTATGAGGATGCTTGACCATATTTGTAGGCATGTGGGACTTGATTGGACCCTTGGAAACTTCATTTTCTTGATCAGAACCAAAACCCTAATTTTGACTGTTTAGGAGGCTCTTACACTGTGCAACCCTTGGGGAATTTTGAAGCTTTGACTTTGCAATTTCTTGAAGAATATGGGAGGGCAAATTTTGGGGTACAACAGTTGCCCCTGTTCAATCTTCTTAGACCTGAGGATGCAGATTGGCTGACGTGCCTTTCGTAATCCGAAGGTGGAAGATGATTGAACACTAGAGTGCCCAGAAATTTGCGCTCACATAGTAGCAGTGTGATGATGGGAATGGGCTTATAGATGCCATTTGGAGATTGATAGATAGGATGATGGGCTTATAGATGCCATGCTAAGAGATGATGGAAGGTGGATGGACTTATAGATGCCATCTGGATGTCAATCGCATAAGAGATTCCTTAGCGAGAACTTGTGTACCTGCAAAAGAAAAATGATTACCTGACCTGTTACAGGAGCTGGTCTTCAGATTCTTGTGTAGATGTTGTTGGCTCCTAAATTCGACACCCTGGTTTTATTAATGTCAGCCATTAAAGCTGAAGGATGTTTTCGACTAGCTAGGTCCGTCGAAATGCCCATCGAAAGATGGCAAGGTACTTAAAAGATTTTCTCCAAGGGAGAAGTTGGTTGCCTTCGACGTCGAAGGAGTTTCTCGTCGAAGATGTCTCTCGACGAAGGTGTTCGATGGTTTAGAGTGGAATAGTTTGAAATTCAAGCGTTTGGAGGGAAAACGGTTTCCGACGGTTACCAAGTGCAACGTGCAAAGATCTGGAGCGTCGAACGTTGAGAACGTGCCAAGTGGAATCATCTCGAAGCAGTGTAACTGCCCGACGGTTACTTGGGATGTTTTTAGTATAAATAGTAGTAGTCATGTAGTTTCTCGCGTGTGTTCACAATTCTATACAAAGTCACTCATATAGATTCGAGTACCCAGCGTGTGAGAAAGAATTGTTGAGAAATGTATGTGTGAAACACCAACTTTATTAATCAAAGTCATTTACTTTTCCCAGAAATTTATTTGCTTTCTTCTTTACTTTCCTGTCGAACCCTTTCATTTAAAGCCTTATTTATTTTACCAAGTCCTTTCTTCATGCAATTTACTTAAAGCCTCTTTATTTTATTGTCATTTAACCAATATCCAATTTAATCAAACTTCAAAATCAACCTATGTCCTAGGATCAATCTGATCGATCCTGCGAGTAACCAAATAAGTAACCATTTGGAGGATCAGCGGTTGTTTACCAAATACCAAGGTAAACAAATTGGCACACCTGGTGGGACTGTGTGTTGATTGTTGAAAATAATCTCATCTTTTCGAGGAGTGTTGTATGTTATTGAGAAGTGGTAGAATATACACTAACGATAACAATACTGCCAGAAGAAGGGAAGAGATGGCGAATCCGCCAAACAATAACGAGATCCCACAAACGAATGTGGGAGCAACGGTTAGTACGACCGTAAGTGAAGCGACAACTGTTGGTTCGACACCAGCAGTAACAGTCACAACTACGGGGCCATTACTTTCGTTTACAGGCCCCAGGATGCCTTTGGGAACTCCCCCACCAAGGGGAAATTTAGGCACAAGGCCTTTTGCGCCACCAGGATTTATGCCACTCTATGGTATGCCAACTTCTGAATTGGCTAGCCTGACGAATGCTACGTCCACTTTTTCAGACCCTTTAGTGAGTGCCTCTTCGCCACTCCAAGGTTCTGGAGTAGGCATGGCGAATAGAAATAGGACCCAACTCTTAGGAGGAACGTCCCAAGTAGCCCATGGCCTTACAAATGCCTCGACAGCAGTCTTGAGGCAACAAATGGACGAAAGCAACCATGATATGATGCAAATGTTGGCACAAACTTTGAGTACAGTGCTAAACCCTCTAATACAAAACACTACTCAATCGAATCAGCAAGTGACAGCGCAAATGACGCGTTTGGCTGATTTCTTTGGAGTACCCCAACCCATTCGACAGCCCCAAAGGGCGCAAATAAGGGGAAACCAGGGGATATTCTTAGAGGAAGAAACCACCATCAACCAGGCTCAACAGCCTGTCGAAGAAAACCTTAGGGCACGATTGGAGCAACCCGTCGAGGAACCTAGGGTAATAACCCCAGAGGTAAGGTTAATTAACAGAAACCAAAATGCTGACGAAGTAGTTCAGCATATCCAATACCAAAACACGGGTTTGGAAAACAATCTGGAAACCATGATCGAAAGGATCATGACTCAGAATGGGATGAACATGGGCTTTCGAAGGCCCAACTTTACATCTCCATTGTCAGAATACGTGTTACAAACAGACTTACCTCCTAGGTGTAAAGTCCCCAAATTCACTAAGTTCTCTGGGGACACGACAGAATCTACTGTCGAACATGTGGCGAGATACTTGATCGAAGCAGGAGATATTTCGAATAACGAAAACCTGAGGATCAAGTACTTCCCAAGTTCTTTAACAAAGAACGCTTTTACTTGGTTTACAACTCTCCCCCCCAATTCGATCCATCACTGGACCCAGTTGGAAGATTGTTCCATGAACAATTCTACATGGGGCAAACCAAGATAAGTCTGAAGGAATTGGCCAGTGTAAAGAGACGTTTCACTGAACCTATAGACGAATATCTAAATAGGTTTAGGTTGCTTAAGGCGAGATGTTTTACACAAGTGCCAGAACATGAGTTAGTCGAAATAGCCGCAGGCGGTTTAGATTATTCCATTAGGAAGAAGCTAGACACCCAATACCTGAGAGACATGGCCCAACTGGCCGATAGAGTTCGACAGGTAGAGCGCCTCAAAGCTGAAAAAGCAAAGGCAACGAAAACTCATAAGAGAGAAAGGATAGCGTACGTTGAGATGGATGACGAAGATCCGGAATCCTTCGATGATACTTTAGCTGTCGAAGAAGGAGAAGTCGATTTAGCAGAACTGAAACAAGGGCCACCATACTCTTGTAAACAGTTAGTCCCCTCAAGTGGGAAAAATCCCATTGGTCCAGAAAGGACCAACGATAGGTTTCCCAAAAAGACTTATAGTTTTGACATCACAAAATGTGATGAAATATTCGACTTGCTGGTTAAAGATGGCCAAATGATAGTACCCCCAGGGGTAAAAGTGCCTCCTCTTGATCAAAGAAAGAAGAGAGGTTTTTGCAAATATCATAATTTTCTGGGCCATAAAACTTCTCAATGTTTTCTTTTCAGGAATCTTGTGCAAGACGCTATCGAAGAAGGGAGGTTGAAGTTTGCTGACAAAACCCCCATGGCTGTCGACTCAAATCCACTGCAGGCTGAAGCCCACTATGCTGAGCCCTCTGAGGTGAACGTAATAGAGGCAACCAGGAGCCAGTCGAAGAAGACAGGAATCACAATGGTCGAAGTCTCAAAGGACCATATCAACATGCCAATCTTTGGCAGTTTTTCTGGAAATTTATCCAGGAAGACAATTGAAGCAGTTCAGAAAGCGGTCGAAAGCCCGAAGTTGGAGACCGCTGAAGCACAAAAAACTGGACCAAAACCCAGTTCCCACTTGGCCACAGTTCAAGGCCAGATGGAGAATCTGGAGATACAAATGAAGCAGTTAACTCTTGCTAACAAAGATACAATGAATATCAACATGGTCGAACTTTCTGACCCAAAAGCATCAGAAGAGGCCATGAGGCAAGAACAAGCTAATAAGACTGCTTTCCCTCGGGAAAATGAAAATTTGGCAGATTTTCTACAAAGATGCCAGAAAAAGAAATCAGAGGTGATGCTGTGTCCAAGATGCAGTTCGATCTTTGACAAAAAAGCTGCTGAACACATTCAAGGCGTAAGAGCAGCGAATAAGAGAAGGGAAAATGTTGATCTTCGACATGATCCCAGAAGAGCCTCCCAAAGAGGTTCAAACCAAGAAAAGAGGCCATTGACTTTTAGGCCTCCCACAAATGTGCCAGTAGATACTTGGTACAAAACCTCTGGTCGAAAAAGGCCAAGTGAGGAGAGATGGCACTCTTTCGACGTGCCAAGGGGTTCCTCTTTGACTCAAAAGAAAGAGCCTCAAGTTGCTGCACCTAAAGTTGCACAAGTGTCAAGCAACTACAAAGGGAAAAATCCCATGTCTCGATCTCAATGGAGGAGATACCAAAGGAGACGAAAAGCTGAAAGGGAGGCTGCCAACGAACCAAAGGCAGAAACCAGTTCGAACGTTCCCCAAAGGAAGCAAAGGAAACCTCTAGAAAGAGAGCCAGTAACCAACAGGCTAGTTTGGCCTAACCAAAGTGAAGTCGAAGACGAAGACGATTCTGAGTCTGATGATACTTTGGACATAATGGTGAATATAGTCTCAGTGCTGCCCAGAGAATTCAACCGACAGGTGGAGGTCGAAGTAAGTGACTGGGAAGTGGAGCAAGAAATGGCCAAACATAGGCCAGTGTGCTATTTTGTCATGGACAATGGCACTACTGAGGAACAAAATGGGTTCTTCGAGCCACCTACAGAGGCGATGAAAAATCACCTCAAGCCTTTATTCATAAGGGCTAAACTCGAAGAAACTACTGTGAATAAAATATTGGTGGATTGTGGGGCAACCATCAACATTATTCCTCACTCTATGCTGAGGAAAATTGGCAAAAGGGATGAGGACATTAAGCCTCACAACATGGTCCTGTCGAACTATGAGGGCGGCATAGGGACCACTATGGGAGTGATCCAGCTGGATATCAAAGTAGGATCTATCCTTCGACCAACGATGTTTATGGTCATATCGGCCAAACCTAACTACAATCTTTTGTTGGGCCGTGAATGGATTCATGGTGTTGGAGCTGTGCCATCATCAATGCATCAGAGGCTGCTCCTGTGGCGTCCAGATGGGATGGTTGAAAACATAGAGGCAGATCAAAGTTATTACCTAGGCGAAGTGAATCACCTAGGGTTGGCAGATTTCGACAAGAACTTGGCTCACATAGGGCCATGTGCAACACCTGACTTCGACATGGCGCCAGCGCCAAACACTTTTTGTTCCCTATACCTGCATCCTGAGCATGGTTTCCAATGGGACAGAGAAGACTTGTCCCACATAGACTTCAGTGGGTTAACTGATATCCAACCAACTGGTTGGGGAAGTGAATTCAGTGATAATGACTAAGTCACAATCTTTGAAGCGAATTTCGGCTTATGTAGCCGAAACTAGGATGATAACGGCTCTCGAAGCCGAAGTGAAGTACATGGCCACACATACCAATGATCAACAGTTATCTGCTGCAGGTCCAGGAAAGGATTTCGATCCAAGACCCCCTGATATCACGCCAGAAGAAATGCAGGAACAGAGGCTCGACGCCATCTATGACGATGAGCCTTTGGGCTTCGAAAAGGACCCCTTGGCGAACAACATTAAAATGTTAGCGCAAGATCCTTTAGAAGAAATCAACTTAGGCGAAGGGTCAGAGAAAAGGCCAACTTACATCAGCGCCAAAATTGATCCAGAACTTAGGTTGGGAGTAATCCAATTGCTGAAAGAGTTCAAAGACTGTTTTGCATGGGATTATGACGAAATGCCTGGTCTCGATAGAGGATTGGTAGAACTTCAGTTGCCAATCAAACCTGGGAAGAAGCCAATCAAGCAAAATCCAAGGCGCTTCGCTCCAGAAATACTGTCGAAGATCAAAACGGAAGTCGAAAGACTGCTGAAATGCAAATTCATACGTGTTACAAGGTATGTCGAATGGATTGCAAACATTGTGCCAGTAATTAAGAAAAATGGTACGTTAAGGGTGTGCATAGATTTCAGAGATTTGAATGCTGCTACGCCCAAAGATGAATATCCTATGCCTGTGGCGGAAATGCTAGTCGATTCTGCCGCTGGCTATGAATACCTGAGTATGCTCGACGGTTATTCAGGATATAATCAAATATTCATTGCTGAAGAGGATGTGTCGAAAACAGCTTTTCGATGCCCTGGGGCCTTAGGCACTTACGAATGGGTAGTGATGCCTTTTGGCCTAAAGAACGCTGGGGCAACGTACCAGCGAGCAATGAATACTATCTTCCATGATTTTATTAACACTTTTATGCAAGTATATATTGATGACATTGTTATAAAATCTGTTTCCAGGAAGAATCATATTGACCACCTTCGATAATCATTCGAAAGAATGAGAGAACATGGTCTGAAGATGAACCCTTTGAAGTGTGCGTTCTGTGTGAAAGATGGAGATTTCTTGGGCTTCGTTGTCCACAAGAAAGGAATCGAAATCAACCAGAACAAGACGAAGGCAATTCTGGAAGCGAAAGCGCCATCGAATAAGAAGGAACTGCAATCTCTCTTAGGCAAGATAAATTTCTTAAGGAGGTTTATATCTAATCTAAGTGGGAAAGCTCAGGCCTTTTCACCCTTACTTCGACTGAATAAAGAGGGGTTTGAATGGGGGCAAGAGCAACAAGAAGCCTTCGACAAAATCAAAGGGTACCTCACTAAGCCACCTATTTTAGTGCCTCCTTGTAGCAATAGGAGTATGAGATTGTACATAGCTGCATCCGACAAAACTTTGGGAAGCATGTTAGCCCAAGAAGATGAGAATGGAGTCGAAAGACCCATTTACTATCTCAGTAGAGTTTTGAACGATGCAGAAACTAGATATAGTGAAGTTGAAAAATTGGGTCTATGTCTGTATTTCTCTTGTACAAAACTCAAGCAATATATAAAACCAGTTGATGTGTATGTTTCGTCTCATTTTTATGTTTTCAAGTATATGTTGTCGAAACCTATCTTGCACAGTCGAATTGGCAAGTGGGCATTAGCATTAACTGAATACTCCATGACCTTTATGCCTCTTAAGGCAATAAAAGGACAAGTGGTTGCAGACTTCATAGTCGACCACTCAATTCAAGTTGAGGATATTAATTATGTGGAGATAGAGCCTTGGAAATTCTACTTCGATGGTTCCAGTCATAAAGATGGAACAGGGGTAGGAGTCTTGATTATTTCTCTAGATAAAATTCCAACAACATTCAAGTACAAAATATCAGATTCTTGTTCGAATAATGAGGCTGAGTATGAAGCTCTAATTACTGGCCTTGAGATATTGTTGGAATTGGGGGCAACTCGAGTCGAAATAATGGGAGACTCAGAGTTAGTCATTAAGCAAGTCACAAAGGAATATAAATGCATAAGAGAGAATCTCATTATGTACTTTGTGATAGCGAATCGTTTATTGAAAAAATTTGAAACAATCAATATTCGACACATATCCAGAGTCGAAAATCAAATAGCCAACGACTTGGCACAGATTGCATCTGGGTATAAGATTTCAAAAACGAGATTGCAAAGAGCAATCGAAGTTCGAGAAAAGATAAAAGCAACTTGTCTATCACCAACAGACTTGGAATCGACGAGACTAGGATATGCTGATCAAAGTAACTTCGAAATTTCGTTCATAGATAATTTATCAGAGCAAGATTGGAGGAAACCCATTATGGACTATCTTCAAAATCCAGGAGCTTTGACAGAACGAAAAACAAAGTACAGGGCGTTGAGTTATGTACTCATGGGTAATGAGTTATTCAAGAAAACGCCTGAAGGGGTATTGCTAAAATGCTTAAGTGAAACTGAGGCATACATAGCCCTTTCGACTACGCACGCTGGAACATGTGGAGCTCACCAAGCAGGCCATAAGATGAAATGGTTGTTGTTTCGACAAGGACTATATTGGCCCACTATGCTGAAAGATTGTGTTGAGTTCGCCAAAGGTTGTCGAGAGTGTCAAGTACATACAGGCATCCAACATGTACCAGCAAGCGAACTTCACTCGATAGTGAAGCCTTGGCCCTTTAGGGGATGGGTGTTGGACCTCATTGGAGAGATTCGACCAGCATCATCAAAGAGTCAGAAATACATACTGGTAGGCATTGATTATTTTACTAAGTGGATCGAAGCTATCCCTTTAGTCAATGTAGACCAAGAAAATGTCATTGAATTTATTCAAAAGAACATTATCTTTAGGTATGGAATCCCTGAGACGATAACAACTGATCAAGGATCAGTTTTCACTGGTCGAAAGATGCAGGAATTTTCTCAGGAAACAGGTTTCAAACTCCTAACATCAACGCCTTATTATGCACAGGCAAATGGTCAAGTCGAAGCAGCCAACAAAGTGGTGATTGGATTGATAAAGAAACATGTTGGGAAGAAACCAAAGAATTGGCATAAGACGTTAGACCAGATTTTATGGGCTTGTCGAACGTCCCCAAAAGAAGCCACAGGTACAACACCATATAGGCTAACTTTTGGCCATGATGCAGTGTTGCCAGCAGAAATTTGTCTTCAATCTGCAAGGGTTCAGAGGCATTATGATATTCCCTCTGAGATTTATTGGAACATGATGTTAGACGAACTGGTGGATTTAGACGAAGAGAGATTGCGCGCTCTTGACCTACTCAGGCTTCAGAAGAAAAGAGTAGAAGACTCTTATAATAAGAAGGTAAAACCTAAGGTATTTTTGCCTGAAGAACTAGTTTGGAAGGTAATTCTTCCCATGGATCGAAGGGATCGAAGCATGGGGAAATGGTCACCCAAATGGGAAGGACCATTCAGAGTTATCCAAACTTTTTCTGGTGGAGCCTATGAAGTCGAAGAGTTAGGTGAAGATAAAAGGCTCTTGAGAGTAAATGGTAAATATTTGAAAAAATACAAACCTACACTCCAAGAGATAAAAATAAAATAACAAGACTAAATTAACCATAAAAAGCCAAAATGGAAATTTTTTATATAAATTTAGCCAAGATGGCAATGTTGTCGAATATAGATTACAAAATATGGTTACAAAAGCTGAATCAATCAGAAGGGAGCAGAGTCCTTGAGTCGAAGGTATTTGACTTGCTGCAGCTCCAATCTTTTCTTGCACCAGGCATTCTCCTGCACAAGCTTGGCAATCTGAGCGTCGAAGCCTTGGGCCTTCTCAGCAAATTCCAGGCCTTGTTTGATTTCAGTTTGACTCTCGGTGTCTGGGATGGTCGAAAGAAGTTCCTCCTTGCGTTTAGTGTTGGCATTTATCTTAGCCTCTATTTCTTCGATTTGTGCCCTGAAGGAAGCATTCTCTCGATCGATGGCATCGACTTCTTCCTGCGTAGATGCTTTTTGCTTCGACAACTCCGCAATTCGAGAAGTCGTCTCCGAAACAGCAGTCCATGCAGAAGAGCTTTTGCCATATAACACCTCAAGCTGACTATTAAAGCCCCTTTGGCGCCTATAATCTGCTGAGACTTGATCAATCATGGAGTGTAACTCCATGATCAAGCCTGAAACTTCTGGAGCTACAACTAACAAGTCGACAGCATTCAAAACATCCCTCAAGTATGATGGAGCAGTGGGGTCCCCCTCTAAAGCCTTCATCAAGTCCTTCTTGAAAAACTGGGCCTTAACCTTCGCCAAAGCTTCATCGAGAGGAGAGGTTTCAGTGGACTTCCCCGACAGGGTAGGAACCTCCTGACTAGCATCAGACAAACTCTTGCTCTCGATGATTGCGTTAAGATAGCTAACAGGGTCAGTTTGTTTCAAGAGTTCTAAGTCCTCTTTCGACCTGTGCTTCGTTGAGGTAGCAGCCCTTGCAACAGCATTGTCCTGGGTTTGAGGCTGTTGAGTGTTAGGTGTCTCGACTTGTTTCCCTTCGACTCGGACTGGGGCAGTACCAGCGTCATCTTGGTGCCCTTCGCCAGCGTCACCTTGGTGCCCTTCGCCAATGTCACCTTGGTTCTCTTCGCCAGCGGCACCTTGGTTTTCTTCGCCAGCATTGCCATGGTCCCCTTCGTCACGATTCTCTTCCGACAGATCCACCACCTGAACCTCTTTTGGCTGTTGTTCTTCCGTTTGAGGATCTTCTGCTGGTTTTTCTACCGTCTCAGCATTGGCCTCATTTATTTCAGTATGGGCTTCGTCATTTTCCAAGCCCTTTTCTTGTGGCCTGCTGAGTTCAGCAGACTCCAGTGTTTCAGAGGTCCTTGGCGGCGAGCTTTCAGTGGTGTCCTGAGAAAGGAAAGAAGAAGAATCTTTAGAAATCGAAAGAGACATAATCGAATGCAGGTATCTACACCTAAGTTACAAAAAGGTCTAAGAGACTACCTGTAAATTTGCTTCAGCCCCAGGGCTGGAATTGTCGCTTTCGACAGGCTTATTGAGAAGAACGTTTAGTTCCTCCTCCGTTGGCTCCTCAATGATCATTGGAGGTGGCCTGGGCTTTCTTCCAGCAACCTTGATTCTAATTGTTCGACCCTCAGGAGCAGGAGCAGGAGCGTCCTTCATCAGCTTTCGCCTTTTTAGAGGAGCAGGGGGAGAATCACCTTCTTCATCGCTCCCAGATTCGACCACCAGTGCTGGCCGTTTCTTGGGCGAAGGTGCCTAAAAAACCAATGGGAATTCGATTTAGCAATTGCATCGAAATTCAAAAATCGAAAGCCAGAAGAAAATAATGAAAGTCTGGTTACCGATACAGAAGGCTTCTTTGAAGGGCCTTCCCCCTGTTGGTTGGTTGTGGTCTTCGCCGACGCTGTAGTCTTCGCCGGCGGTGGAGGTTTTGTTGAGGGGCCTCCTCCCTGTTGGCCTTCTGCAGCCTTCTTGGCTGCAGGCTTTCGAACAACTGAGAGCAAATAAAATAGTTAACAGGCTAGCAGTCGAAAGAGAAAGACAAAGTAATGTGAAAGGATGAACTTACATTTCTTTATTTTGTCCAACACAAGGACAAAGGATTTCTGAAGCTCATCCACGAAGTCCTTCTCGTCGAAAAACTCCTCAGCGTAATAACTTTTCCACCACTCCTCGAAGGATGGTGAGCAAAGAAAGTTGAGCTGGTAGTCAAACAATGAGAGAACTGTTCGACCAGCATATCTTCTGATATGTTTAGTGGCAGCTTCTTCGGTGTAATCATTGCAGAAGTACAACATAGACTTCTCTCTTGGAAAGATTGGAGAAGGTAGGGTTTGAATAATACCAAACTGGCGAGATACCAGGTTTGGTTGGTATGCAATCAGACTCAAGTGAGTCTTAGAGCTCCTGAATCGAAGAGGCATGATCCTTGGTGTGAGGAACGCCTCCCACAGTATTGTATGTTCGTCAACTTGAGGACCACTCGACGTCCTTGGATGTGGCCTTGTGAACCATGCTGGGCCTACCTTCCGTCGAGCAAACGGAGCCATAGTCGAAGCAAACTCTTTCCTTCGAGCAAACATCAGAACGAAGTTGGTGAAAGTTTGCTGAAACTCCAGTCCATCTTCCATAGGCGTCAGCAGAGCCAGTCTGGTTCCTTCGACGCGTCTGTTCGCTATCTCTGGAGCCTGCTCATTTATTTGAACCTTCTTAGGCAAGAAAGATTCGAAGGTGGCATTGAGCCACAGTTGGAGCAGCCAAAAAGGCCCAGCAAGTAGCAAACTGGCCCTGTTCTCGATAATTTTTAGAAGAGTTGCCCCATTACTAATCGAATCATAGAGGCTAGCCAAAATCAATTCTGCCAAACAGATATTTTGGCCATGATGGAGTTGAGTGGCGAGAGTGACCATCTTCTTGGTCACCTGTAAGGACTTCGAGCAAAATACAAAGCGAGTCAGCCATAAGGCTAGAAACGCTATGTGTTCGACATCCGACACAGCATCTGTCGACCTGTCGTGGTAGTGATTGATGAAGGTGGTATAGGTTGGCTTGGGGGCAGAGAGTCCAATTTGATCCTCCGACATCTCCTCCGGATCGAAGTAGTCCCCGGTGGGTCGAAGGCCAGTGATAGCGGCCACATCGAAGAGTGTAGGAGTCAGCATCCCACATGGAAGATGAAAAGTAAAGTGGGAGTAGTCCCAGAAAAGTAGAGAAGCTATCAACATCTCCGGAGAATAGTTCAAACCTGTCTTCGACAGCATCACCAGGTCGAAAATCCCCATATCTTTCCAGATTGAAGCTTGGCGTTTCTCCATCTTTTCCAGCCAAGCAACATAATCAGGAGTAAGGCTAGGGCCAGACCTGAAAGCCCTAACACCTTTGTTGAAGAAACGAAGGTCGATTTTCTCTTTAGCAGGCTCTTCATTATCCTCTGCATCTTTCTTGGCGCATGCAACCGGTTTGAGTTTCTCAACTACCGGAAAATAACTCTTGATCTTCATGGCCTCAGCAATACTGGGATACAAGGGGCCAGACATAGCAAAGATCTGGTTGGAATATCCAACCGGGATCATAAGGTGGTGTGAGTAAGCATCACGTACGGTGATGTCCAAGGGTTCAGGGACCCTTCGTTGGCCCGTAGAAGTTACTACTGGAGCGGTGACGAAAACCTTAGGTTTGACGTTTCCAGATGGTACGGTAGCGCTAGGAGCATTAGAACCAGATGCCATTGTTAATGATGAGGTTGAAGACGAAGTGAAGGAAGAAAGGTTTTTTGCAAAGATAACAAGTTTGTATGAGAATAGAGAAGTTTGAAAGCTAGATGGCGTAAAAAGTCCCACAATGGGGTACTTACTGCTATTTATAGTAGTGGGGGAAAATCCCCAAAACCGAGGACATTAAATGCCATTTAATGTTGCAGGAGATAGTGGGACACGTGGCATCCCCCTGTTGTTTTAGCCGTTCTTCAGAAATAGAGGGACGCAGCGTGCGTCCTCGGTTTTGGGAATTGTCATAATGACAAATTCTGAAATGACGTTTGGCACTACACGCCGTACTGAAGTGACGTCTTAGGTACGGATAAATGATGGTTTTCTTGGGATTGCCAGTGGTTGGTAGAAGACAACAAAAAGTGCACAAGTTAATTTGTGACTGAGCGTGAAAAGACAGGTGTCGAATGGCGTTTCAAAGAATGCCTTTTTCTTTCAGAGTCAAAATAAGGCATTCTTGGGGGGCAATTTGTTGGCTCCTAAATTCGACACCCTGGTTTTATTAATGTCAGCCATTAAAGCTGAAGGATGTTTTTGACTAGCTAGGTCCGTCGAAATGCCCATCGAAAGATGGCAAGGTACTTAAAAGATTTTCTCCAAGGGAGAAGTTGGTTGCCTTCGACGTCGAAGGAGTTTCTCGTCGAAGATGTCTCTCGACGAAGGTGTTCGATGGTTCAGAGTGGAATAGTTTGAAATTCAAGCGTTTGGAGGGAAAACGGTTTCCGACGGTTACCAAGTGCAACGTGCAAAGATCTGGAGCGTCGAACGTTGAGAACGTGCCAAGTGGAATCATCTCGAAGCAGTGTAACTGCCCGACGGTTACTTGGGATGTTTTTAGTATAAATAGTAGTAGTCATGTAGTTTCTCGCGTGTGTTCACAATTCTATACAAAGTCACTCATATAGATTCGAGTACCCAGCGTGTGAGAAAGAATTGTTGAGAAATGTATGTGTGAAACACCAACTTTATTAATCAAAGTCATTTACTTTTCCCAGAAATTTATTTGCTTTCTTCTTTACTTTCCTGTCGAACCCTTTCATTTAAAGCCTTATTTATTTTACCAAGTCCTTTCTTCATGCAATTTACTTAAAGCCTCTTTATTTTATTGTCATTTAACCAATATCCAATTTAATCAAACTTCAAAATCAACCTATGTCCTAGGATCAATCTGATCGATCCTGCGAGTAACCAAATAAGTAACCATTTGGAGGATCAGCGGTTGTTTACCAAATACCAAGGTAAACAGATGTGTCCTGACTGGTTACAGGAGCTGAATCCGGAGCTTCAAATGGTGATGAATGAACCAGGGATGGTTACTACCTCAACAGGAACGGTGAGAGAACCTTGGGTGACTTTAACTTCAACAACAATCGTTGAGAAAATCTTGGTGGGAATTACCATCTCCGCAGCATTGGGGAGAGAACCATAGGCGATTACAACTCAATAGCAATCATTGAGAAAACCTGGGATGGAATTATCATCTCCGCATCATTGGGGAGAGAACCATAGGTGATTACAACTCAATAGCAAATATTGAGAAAACCTTGGATGGAATTATCGTCTCCGCAGCATCGGGGAGAGAACCATAGGTGATTACAACTCAATAGCAAATATTGAGAAAACCTTGGATGGAATTATCGTCTCCGCAGCATCGGGGAGAGAACCATAGGTGATTACAATCTCAATAGCAATTATTGAGAAAACCTGGGATGGAATTATCGTCTCCGCAGTATCGGGGAGAGAACCATAGGTGATTACAACTCAATAGCAAATATTGAGAAAACCTGGGATGGAATTATCGTCTCCGCAGTATCGGGGAGAGAACCATAGGTGATTACAACTCAATAGCAAATATTGAGAAAACCTGGGATGGAATTATCGTCTCCGCAGTATCGGGGAGAGAACCATAGGCAATTACAATCTCAGTAGCAATTATTGAGAAAACCTTGGATAACTTCTACTGAGTCTTCATCAGAAAAATCTGTTTGGGGTCGATTTAGCTGGACTAGAGAAGGCCTTGGACTGGATAAGAAGTCTTTGGAGTTGATTAACTGAACCGGTCTAGGTCTTGAATGTCTTCAACTGGATAAGAAACAGGGAGATCTTTGGAGTCGATCTGACTGAACCAGAGAAGGCCTTTGACTGGATAATAACCAGAGAAATCTTTGGAGTCGATTTAACTGAACTAGATAAGGTCTTAGAGTCTTGAAATATGATTGAGAATTTAACTGAATCTTTCCTGAAAGGTAAAGGTCAGTCATATGCAATGCATGATATGGACCAAGCAATGATGTTCTCAACATAAATGAGATTCGTAAGATATGATGCGTCTATGCATGCTATAATGATGTATGGAAGTGCGATGTTTATGAATGTATTTTTCGTCTAGGAAAGTAAATCCTTGACGGGTGCCGGGAAATCACTCCTGGGCTGATGTTGGAGAATAGATTTTTGCCTCCGCTGGGGATGATAGTTGCAAGAACCGGTAGGAGAAGATGACTCCATTGGGGAATATACTTGGCGAATGGAATATTCTGCGGGGAGAAAAAATACTCTGACGATCTTGCTGGGAAGCAATACTCTGTGGGGAGAGAGGTACTTTGCTGGAATGTTGATAATAACTTGTTGGGGATACCCTTGTTGTGTTGGAAGTGTTAATAGACTTTGCTGGGGATAAGAAAACTTCGTCGAGGACGCTCCTTCCGTGGTTATTGGCTGAGGATAACCCAGTTATATCCTGTTAGGAAAATAACTCTTTGAATAAAGCCGGGAGACGCGTTCGTGCTCTGCGAGGGATAAGCTTCCAGAATCTACTGGGGATAAGCTTACTGCTTAGGGAGATGGATTCCAACTTTCCTGGGGGAGCTGGATTGGACTCTCTTGGGGAAGTTTTGAACTGCGGGGGAAGTGATTTCCACTGAATGTTTGATATACCGCCGGGGAACAATCTTTAGACCAAGACTGCCGGGGATACTTGTTAAGAATATGTATATTGCTGCTGGGGAATGTTGAGATCTGCTGGAGGATACTCAACTTCCTTAAGGTTTGATAATATAGCCTTGCTCGAGGAGAGTATACTGTCTTGCTGACTTACTCTCTGGGGGATTAAGATATGCCGGTTATGTTCTTTAGCTGAACCTACCTTGGTACCTTGGAGGACAGAACAATTAGATGGCTCAGACAACTCTTTATTGCCCCTGTTTCTATTGTTACCTGTAATTAATCCTTTGTTTCGTATGCAAATATTTATGAGTTAGCAAATTATTGTCAATGCATATATCACAAATTTGAACCTTGGACATTCTTCGCAAAACAAAAACAGAAGAAGAAAAACAATTGGCACTTTCAACTGAAAAATATACTTGTATTGATTTTTGAATGGCCTGTAAATAGGCGTTTTGTGTACAAGAGGCTGACGTCCTAGTAAGAGAACGCCGCCGAAAAAGAGTTTATACAAATTTTGTACAAGAAAATAAAACAGCTGTGTGAAATGAATGATCCCACTGGGTTTCAACTCTGCTATTGCCGTTATATCTCCGAGCGTCTCATCACTTGATGACCTAAACAAAGATGAAGCTGACTGATCAATGCCGTCTGAACTTGATGTAGATACCGGATTCTGGATGCAAAGTGATCCAATGAGACATAGTATTACACTTTTATCCCTAACTTTTGCCTGGACCGCCCTTTCGGGTTTTCAGTCCACCGGGATACCCATTTTTGCCCAAGTCGCCTTTTCAGGTTTTCGACTTGCCGGGTGTACAGATTTTTTCATTTCATCCCTTCATTTTGCCCGAACCCTTTTGGTTCGACGGGAGCCCTAATTTTTGCCTAGGCATGTCAGCCTAGCGGGTCTTTTTTATGCGTAGTATCTTTTTACTATGTCTGCATTGGCGGGGTGAGGAAGGTCGTCACCATCCATATTGGTTAGAATCATGGCTCCTCCTGAGAACACATGTTTAACCACAAATGGCCCTTCGTACGTAGGGGTCCATTTTCCCCTTGGATCACTCTGAGGAAGGATGATTCGCTTGATTACCAGATCCCCAACTTGATATTCCTGTGGTCTGACCTTTTTGTTAAATGCCCTGATCATTCGTTTCTGGTACGTCTGACCATGGCAGATAGCAGCAAGTCTCTTTTCATCAATAAGGTTGAGTTGATCAAGTCGTGTCTGGATCCAATCATCGTCGTTCAGATTTGCATCCTTCATTATCCGGAGAGAGGGTATTTGCACTTCGATCGGTAAGACTGCCTCCATAACATAAACCAGAGAGAAAGGAGTTGCCCCGGTTGACGTCCTAGCTGAGGTACGGTACCCATGTAGAGCGAACGGTAACATCTCGTGCCAATCTTTGTAAGTCACTGTCATCTTCTGCACGATTTTCTTGATGTTCTTATTTGCCGCTTCTACAGCCCCATTCATCTTCGGTCTGTAAGGAGAAGAATTGTGGTGCTGTATTTTGAACTGCTCGCAGAGCTCAGTGATCATCTTGTTATTCAGATTGGTACCATTATCTGTAATAATTCTCTCTGGGACGCCGTGCCGACAGATCAGGTTATGCCGAATGAACCGTGCCACAACATTCTTGGTTACCGTAGCGTATGAAGCTGCTTCGACCCACTTCGTAAAATAATCAATCGCCACTAGGATGAAGCGATGCCCATTAGATGCCGTAGGTTTAATCTCACCAATCATGTCTATGCCCCACATTGCAAACGGCCAAGGCGCAGTCAGAACATTCAGGGGAACTGGAGGAACATGCACTTTGTCTGCATAAATCTGGCACTTATGGCATGTCCTAGAATGTTGGTAGCAGTCAGCTTCCATTGTGGACCAGTAATATCCTGCCCGAAGGATCTTCTTTGCCATTGTATGTCCACTGGAATGTGTACCGAAGGTCCCTTCATGTAGCTCTTCCATGATCCTTTCTGCTTCAGTCTTATCCACACAACGCAGTAAGGTTGAATCATGGTTTCGCTTGTACAAGATGCCGTTGCTAAGGAAGAACTTTGCTGCGAACCTTCTCAGGAACTTCTTATCATTGACAGAGGCACCTTCAGGGTATTCCTGAGCTTCCAGATGTCTCTTCACCTCATGGTACCAAGGCTTCTCAGTCACCAATTCAGTCTCGAGATCGCAACAGTATGCCGGTTCGTCCAGTTTCCAGATGATGATCCGGGGAGCCTCATTATCCCATTTAACTTTGAACATAGAAGACATTGTAGCTAACGCGTCCGCCAACTGATTCTCTTCCCTTGGAAAGTGTTCAAAGGTTATCTTCGTGAAGTGGGGGATCAAAGTCAACACACATTCTCTGTAAGGAATAAGATTCGGATGTTTCGTATCCCACTCTCCTTTGATCTGATTGATCACAAGAGTGGAATCTCCGAAGAGGCTCAGAAACTTGATCCTTAAGTCGATCGCAGCTTGAAGACCCATGATGCACGCCTCATACTCCGCCATGTTGTTGGTACAATTGAAACATAGTCGGGCAGTGAGTGGAGTATGAGTGCCTTGAGGGGATATGATTATAGCGCCGATACCGTTTCCCAAAGCGTTGGAGGCTCCGTCAAAGTGCATAGACCATCGGGATCCTTCCTCAGGTCCTTCATCCGGTCCAGGTACTTCACAATCAGTTACTATCATGATGCTTTCGTCCGGAAACTCGAAGTTCATTGATTGATAATCATCTACGGCCTGATGTGCCAAGTGGTCTGCCAATACACTTCCCTTGATGGCTTTCTGGGTCGTATACTGAATGTCGTATTCCGTCAAGATCATTTGCCATCTTGCTATTCTCCCAGACAGAGCAGGCTTTTCGAATATGTACTTTATAGGATCCATCTTTGAGATCAACAAGGTAGTGTGAGTCAGCATATACTGTCTCAGCCGGCGAGCAGCCCATACCAAAGCGCAACAAGTTTTCTCGAGCAGTGAGTATCGAGTCTCACAGTCGGTAAACTTTTTGCTAAGGTAATAAATGGCATGCTCTTTTCGGCCAGACTCGTCATGCTGCCCCAGCACACACCCCATTGAGTTGTCGAGTACTGTCAGGTATAGTATCAGAGGTCTCCCTTCAACCGGTGGCATCAGGTTGGGTGGTTCTTGGAGATACTCTTTGATTCTGTCAAAAGCAGCCTGACATTCATCATTCCAACGTACTACCTGATCTTTCTTCAGTAGCTTGAAGATTGGCTCACAGGTAGCAGTCAGATGCGAGATGAATCGAGCAATGTAATTCAGGCGTCCTAAAAAGCCTCTGACTTCCTTCTCTGTCTTGGGAACTGGCATCTCTTGAATAGCCTTAACCTTGGCAGGGTCCACTTGAATACCCTTATCACTTACAACGAAGCCTAGCAAATTCCCAGATCTTACCCCGAAGGTGCACTTGTTCGGGTTCAGCCTCAGTTTGTACAGTTTCAACCGGTCAAACAACTTCTGCAGATGATCTAGGTGCTCTTCCTCAGTCTGGGACCTTGCGATCATGTCATCAACATACACTTCTATCTCATGATGGATCATGTCATGAAATAAAGCAACCATGGCACGTTGCCCCAGCGTTTTTCAATCCAAAAGGCATGACCTTGTAGCAGAAGGTGCCCCACTGAGTAACAAATGTAGTCTTTTCCATGTCTTCAGGAGCCATCTTGATCTGATTATAGCCTGAAAAGCCATCCATGAAAGAGAACACCTTGTGCTGAGCTGTATTATCAACAAGGACATCAATGTGAGGTAGGGGGAAGTCATCCTTGGGGCTGGCCCTGTTCAGATCCCTGTAGTCGACACACATTCTGACCTTACCGTCTTTCTTTGGTACCGGCACCACATTAGCAACCCACTGAGGGTAAGAAGTCACTGCAAGGAACCCAACATCAAACTGTTTCATAACCTCGGCTTTAATCTTCTCAGACATCTCTGGACGCATACGGCGGACCTTTTGCTTAACCGGAGGGCAGTCTTCCTTAGTTGGAAAGTGATGGACCACAATATCGGTATCCAACCCGGGCATGTCTTCGTAGGACCAAGCAAAGATCTCCATATAATCATGTAGCATCTTAGTCAACCGTTGCTTCACGCTGAGCTTTAGGTTGGCACCAATCTTTACCTCTTTCCTGTCTGTCTCTGTACCCAAGTTTATTGTTTCCACCGGCTCTTCATGTGGTTGAATTGCCCTCTCTTCCTGAAGCAACAGTCTTGCAAGCTCTCCAGGCACTTCGCAATCATCTTCACCTTCGTCTTCGGCTAAGTTGATCGGATTTTCGAAGTCATAATTGGCAGTAGCAGAGTCGTTATCAGTGAGATCCAGAGTGGATTGAAACCTGTATGAGTGAGTGTGTGTAAATACAGCTGTTTTGAAATATATGTAAAGGAAAGAAAGACAGAAAAGGAGCATAAGATTTGCAATGCGAGAAAACGTCCAAGATTTGCATTTATGATATATGAAGTGACAATTTATATGCCCTCACAAATGAAACCACGGTGCCTCGGGTAAGACACCGGGCCATAGAGTTTATTTATTGTTTATTACAAATAACGAAACAAAGAAGTTTATTACTGCGTAACAAAAGTAACAGGAGTATGGTCTTTGGCAATCCAATTGGTCAATCCGCCTTCGGTTGTCGGGTAGATCCAGCTATCAAACTCAGCTTTATCCACTTCGTCTTCGTCCCCAATAGCATTCACTCCATGAGCAGGCAGGGGAGCTGTCACTACATTAGGCTTCTCAGATGCCTCAAACTGTACCTCTTTCGCATCAATAAGGTCCTGCAGCTTACTCCTTAATGCCCAACAGTCATCAGTGGAATGCCCCGGGCTATCAGAATGGTACGCACAGCGGGCATTTGGGTTGTACTTGGGAGAGGCAGTGTTTACACCTTTGGGGGCCTCTCTGACAGTCACTAGGTTGGTGGATAGCAACTGTGGCAAGATCTGCGATAAGGTCATGCTCAGACGGGTAAACTCTCTCCGGGGTCTTTCAGCCCTTTGAGGATTGGTTGGCTGAGGAGCGGCAGCAGGCTTAGCAATCATTACCGCACTGACAGATTGGCGGCGCTCAGATCTCTCTTGTCTTCTAGAGCCATATACATCACTAGCCTCCTTTTTGAAGGGTTTCTTCTCTGAACTAGACGATGCACCCTTCGGAATCTTTCCAGACTTCAACCCAGCCTCAATTCTCTCTCCAGTCAGAATCAGATCAGTGAACCCTGCAGACGAATTCCCGATAAGATGGTTGAAAAATGGCCCAGATAGGGTCCCCAAGAACATGTCTACCAACTCCCGATCAGTCAACGGAGGCTGCACCCTGCCAGCCAGATCCCTCCACTTCTGAGCGTACTCTTTAAAACCTTCACTTGAACCTAACGACATACCCTGGAGTTTGGTACGTGTAGGGGCAAGGTCGGCATTATATTGATACTTCTTATAGAAAGCAGTAGCCAACTCCTCCCAGTTACGAACCTTGGTCCCATCCAGCTGATAGAACCATTCGAGATGAGTCCCTGAAAGACTCTCCTGGAAGAAGTGGATCCACAAGTTCTTATCCGCTGAGTACGGTTGAATCTTTCGAACATAGGACCTGAGATGTAGCTTGGGACAAGACTCCCCGTCGTACTTAGTGAAAGATGGTGCTTTGAATTTCCGAGGAATGATCACACCAGTAGACAAACCCAAGTCTCCAAAATCCAGCCCAGGTACCTGTTGGATCTCCATAGCATTCAACCTGTCCTCCAACTGTTTGTAACGGTCTTCTGCAGGAGGATACTGCTCTTCATCAAAATCAGTCTCGTTGTCGGAGACTACCGGACTAGGACCTTTTTCCGCTTGAGGAGTACTCTTGCCAATAGAAGAACCAGCCTCTTCATTCTGCGGAGTGTTGCCAAACCTTCGGCCCGAGTTGAACAAAACAGTTCTTCTCTTCTTCTTCTTTTCCTTCTTCAGGAGTAGAGCCTTCAGCTCTTCTTGGCCCTGAGCCAAGCCCATGATTAGTTCCTGAAATTGCGCATTCTGCGCCTGAAGAGCTTTGATGGGCATCTCAGTTGAGGACGAGTCAGGATTCATGATGCTGAAATAAACAGCGAAGAACGGTAAGCAACCTGAAAAGAGGAAAACCTGCTATGCACATGATGAATGGAATGCGTATGATTTATGTTTTCAAAGACAATCGGGAATCAACTTTGTAAACAAAAAGGAACACACTTCATTAGATTCAACTTTGAAACTGAAATTATTCAACAGGTTGCCCTTAGGCGTTACATGAAAGGAAATGCTGAAAAGGGAAATAAAACTGTAAAAGAACATCCAGAGCTCCTTATTGATCCCATGGTCTCCTCTTCTCAGTACGGATGTAGGCATTCAGAGCTCTCTCACTCTCCAACTGCTTTGTCAGCTTCTGGTCTTTAATTCCTGCTCGTTGAACTTTTCCCGGTAAGAATCCCGCTCTTCTCGCAGTTGCGACCAAGATCTCTTCAATGTCTGATAATCAGTAGGTATCTGAGGAGGAAGGACAGTTGGAGGAACACCATCTTTGTCAGGACACTCAAGAATGACGGGTCTGACGGCTTCATACGGCATACCTAACTTCTGAGCATGGATGCGAACCCATTTGTAATAGGCTTCCATAGGTAAAGAAGTCTTTGGCCCCAGCTCTTGTGGGTCAGCTTTATGAACTTTGTCCCAAGCCTTGATGAACCTACGACGCAGCTCGTCACTATCCACCTGAAACTCAAAACTGATGTGAGGCACCAACATCTCATGGGGGCCTGCTCTTCTTGCTCTTCCAAACTGACGGAGCGCTAGACATGGATTGTAAGAGATCCCTCCTTGGGTACCAATCAGAGGAACATTAGGGTATTCCCCGCATCGATCAATGACAACTATCTCGTCCAAACCTCTGCAAGTCCAAATGATGTCTTTGTCGGTGAGAGACATTAACCTATGAGCCCAACCTCTTCCTTCTTGATTCTTCAGTACGGACTTGGGGAGGTGCGAAATAAACCACCTCACCAACAAAGGGATACAACACCATAGGGTTCCTCGTCTTCGGGTAGTACGAGCATGAAGTTGTTGCAAGATGTCACCCAAGAGAGTGGGCACAGGATTCTGAGACATAAAGATCCTTATGGCAGTGACATTAATGAAGTTATCAGGATTAGGAAACAAGACTAACCCATAGATTAAGAGAGCCAAGATGTCTTCATATGCCCTAAAATCCAGGTCATTCCAGAAACTGTTAGCTTTACCAATCAGAAACTTGGCCAAGAAACCCTTAACTCCGCTCCTAGTTACCCAGTTGTCCATTACCTCTTGCTGTGTCAAGGGAAGAGCTGTAGCAACATCCTCAAGCCTGAGGGTCTTTTCCCAACCAGTAAAGGGAGTCTGATCCAAGATAGGGATACCAAGCAAATTAGAGAACTCTTCCAGGGTAGGGACCAGCTGGAAGTCTTGAAAGGTGAAGCACTGGTACAGAGGGTCATAGAACTGGGTCAGAACACTCATCAACTGTTGATCCCGCTTTGCAGTGACTAAACTGAGAAGAGAACCATGCCTCTGAATGAAGGAAGTGGTATTTGGAATTCTGCTAACCAACTAATCAAGCAACTCAGGTGAACGAACAAAGTTGAACCGGATAGTATTCCTTCGCACAGGCATCATGATGTCCTACAAAACAGAGCAAAGGTGAAACCCTCTTGTCTTTGAAATGGTCAGTCCTTATGCAGGATGCATGCAATGCTCATGATGTTATGATGTTATGATAAAGCACACCACAAATAGATACAAAGGCAAACATGGTAAGGCACACAAGTCACACAAGGCAAGCCCCTAAAGTTTAGGCCAGCATGAGGTCTAGGTACTACCCTCTTTCAGTTCATTGGTTCATACCTGTCCTATCAAAGTAACCGGGTTCTTAGAGGATCCCAATATCATTGACTACCCTCAATCGGTCATAACTCCAGCATCGCAATCTTTTCTTGCGGCCAGAACCATCACGAGAGTTTAGCCTCAATGGGCGTAGCATACTGCTACTGTTCTAATGGCCAAGTTGTGTCATTTAAGGTTCTAAGGTTGTTGGTGCTTAATGACTCCTCAGAAGACCCATATTCTCCTCGTTGCGACACAAGGGATATCGGTACAGACCGAGGTGCCACACCAACGTAGCCACTGTTTCACCCGTGTTGGTCTACGCCGGACAGGTCCCTCACAGCTTATGCTACCTAAACAGGGTATCCCCAGATCCGGGTTAGGATCTATGTAACTCCCATGCGACCCACAAATTTAAAGCAGACAAGTCAATACAATTGAAAACACAGTTATGAACTAACCCTAAGGTACACCTCACTTTATAAAGTATCCCCAGCAGAGTCGCCAGTTCTGTGATTGGTGGATCTGGAACTGACTGTTTAACGCTGGTTCGCAAAATGTCGCGGAAGCAAGAGTCGCCATCGTCTTTTATTTTCTCCAACAAGGAAAGGACAAAAGCACAGAAAAATTCCTTATAGAGATTGCTCTCGGTTCGGGAGGTAGATTATAGAAAGGGAAGGTGTTAGTACCCTTTCTATCCATGGTTATCCATGGGCTCTTAGGTACTTGCTCATTGTGTTTTCAAAAATGGTTTGTTTGCTTTTCAACTGTGGGTTTTAAAAAGTTTCTTTGAAAATTTCAGTTCGACTCTTGTATCGGTCCTCAAGAGTGTTTGAAAAGTTGCTTTCGAAAGCTTTTTGAAAATGTGTCGGTGTGAAAAGTATTTTTGATTTGTTTTGAAATTAGAGCAAGCATCTAGAGTCGTCTACCTACCCTAAGGAATTCGTCTGTGTAAATGTCCTTTAAAGTAGTGCCATCCCACCATTGAGAGGTAGGTAGCACCACCGTTGGAGGTGTTCGGGTCAATTCGAGGTTCAGGACATGGTGATCACCAGAGCAATGGGAAGACACCTTAGAAGCTACCCTCATGCCAGGTTCCCGGATCATGAGGACTTACTAAGACATCCTCTACTCGACGATCACCTTTCGAGGCAAGGCAACAGTGAGGCGTACCCTAGGGGTGGTGTGTGATTTGTGTGTCGTTTTCAATTATTTTATCTTGTCATGTTATGAGTGAGCTACGCGTTTGTTTTTATTTCGTCATTCATTCTTGCATGCCATTATTTAACAGTTAAAAAGTGCGAAAAGATAAAATTCCTAAACTATTACAAAGGCGCGGGTCCACATCGCCAAAATTTCCAGGACCCGATTTGACAGAAAGTAAATAATTAAAGAAAAGTGCGAAAGATTAAAATGTCTGAGTTTACAAGGCTTTGGGAGAGGTACATAAAAATTATACGAAAAATAAATAAACACGCGAATTAAATAAGAATTAAGAACGAGGGCGTTGGACCCTTTTTTGCAAAAATTAAATTAAATGATTAAATTAATTAAAATTAAAAAGAAAAGGAATTGTTTTTGGTATTTTTTTGGTATTTAGGAGAATTTAATGCAATTAAACCTAATTCTACAATTTTTATTTTATTATGAAAAACATATTAAAGTTTAACCTAAAATTAACCCTAATTAATTAATGCGATTTAATTCATAAAAATAAATATTTAATTACTAGTGAAAAGAAAAGAAAAAAAAAGAAGGATAAAAATTAATTAAAACTAATTCTACCAATTTTAAATTAATTAAGAAAATATTAAGATTTTATTCCTAAATTAAAACTAATTAATTAATAAGGCTTTATTTACAAAAATACTAATTAAGTAAAAATATTTATTTTTTTTTATCTTTTCTGATTTTTTATTGTTTTTTATATTTTTTATGGAAATAATTGAATTAACAGAATTAATTAAAAATAATAATTAAAAGAATAAAAAGAAGAAAAAAAATATAAGAGAAATTTGCAAACCTAGGGGGTTCTGCCCCTAATTTGGAGGTGAGACTTAGCATTTTAGGCCCATCTATCCCTGGCCTGGTGGACTTTTCCAGCTAGCGTGTATACGCGTTGACCAACGATCATGGTATGCTTCAAACGACAGCCCTTGGATGGATCTCATCATGTGCGTGAAAGGCTGGATTTTGTGGGTGCATGGTATTCCTCAAGAGAGACGCTGCATAGAATGACAATTAGGAAAATAATATTGCAAAGGGGTGGGGACCTGGGGCTCGAACCCAGGTCCTGAGGGTCACAAGCGCTTATGCCTGCCAATGGAGCTATTCACGTTTTCTGTAGATTAAATAACAAACAAAATTTATAAAATAAAATAACGCGTTAGTGGAGAATTAGCGCGAAATTCAAATAGGCCAATCACTGATCGCCACAGGGGTCATCTTCTTCGTTGCTTTATTTTTTTCTTTCTGAAACACAAAACATTGGCAACGGTTTTGTAAACGTTCCTGTAGACACCTTATTGAAAAATAGCGATTAGCCCCTGGGACCTCATAAATTAGGCGCGAGGGTGCCATTGTTTTCGTCCAAACACCCTGAATCCATTCATGGCATTATGAGGTTCTAATTTTGTAGCTTTTAAAAACGCCCAATTTGGACCTCCAAGAACCCTAATATGTATCAATGGTAGAATCGTATATAATACACAAAAACACAATTAAAGTAGATGGTTAGCTTCAGAACACATCAATTAGTATGAATCCATTAAAGAAATGCAATGAATATGCTTGAAAATCAGAATACGATTATGCATATTATGTGAAAAAATTTGACTTCTGTATACCAATTCAAAGGGCTACGCGTATGGAAAGCTATCCAGTTAGATTCAGTGATGTCCTAGGAAGGTAATAGGATGAATTTCTTGGCTTGAATCGACCTGCAAGTGTATTTTCAGTTTTGAGTTTTCAAGCAAAAGTTCAAGTCTTTTTCTTCAGGTTCTTGCGCAGCTTTTTGGTTATGAGCATTAGGGCTTCGTTCTGTACTTATGGGTGAGTGTTTTAGGTTAAGAAACTTGATCAAAATCCATGCATTGATGTGAAAAACATTTGATTTGCAAACCATAATTTTTTCAATCTTTTTTCATGCTTTTTAGCTCTCAATCATATCCAATCATCCTAATTCTTCCCTAATTTGATTTGCACGAAATATTGGAGATATTATCTGCATAAAAGGATTTGAAACATTAGGTTTTATATTTTTCATGTATTTTAATTAATTTAAATGAATTATTAATAATAAAAATCCAAATAAATAAATAAAAAATGAAGAAAAACTTCCCTTTGGGCCAAGTGGTCGTGAACATGCCTTGGATGATGAATTGTGGAAGAAAAAGAGGCCCATTAGCAATTTTAGGTCATTTGAATCAATGTTGACTTTTCAAAATATCCAAAAATTTCCCAACTTCCACAAGGCATAACTTGCTCAATATTTAAGCTTTACTCATGTTCTTGGACATTTTGGAAAGGTCTTTGAGTCCTCTAACCAATGCCTTTGGTCCCATGTCATTTTGATTTACCAATCTCAAGTTATGGCCTTTGACTTAAAGTCCCTTTTTGTTGACTTTTGAAAATGACCTATAATGTTGAAATTGATAACTTTTTGTGAGAGCATTTCTTGGACTTGAAGTGTGAAGATTAGTTGTAGGAAATGTCTTTCTCTTCAAAATGAGCTTTGGATGGAATTTTTCTGATAATCCATGTGAAAGTTATGCCCTGGTCAATTTACAGTTGACTTTTTCAACTGTCCAAATAAGGAAACTTTTGCATCTTGATGATTTTTGAGCCAAGCTTTGAGAATCATGATCAAGCATTGATCAAATGATGTTTGTGGCTTCAAAATGAGACGTTGACCAAAAATTTGGACTTTTGACTGTCAAATGACCATTTTACCCCTACAGTTGACTATAGTGCAATTAGGGTTTTGACTGTGCAATTTTGTGCTGAAAGTCTTGAAACTTGGTATGAGGATGCTTGACCATATTTGTAGGCATGTGGGACTTGATTGGAACCTTGGAAACTTCATTTTCTTGATCAGAACCAAAACCCTAATTTTGACTGTTTAGGAGGCTCTTACACTGTGCAACCCTTGGGGAATTTTGAAGCTTTGACTTTGCAATTTCTTGAAGAATATGGGAGGGCAAATTTTGGGGTACAACAGAGAGTCTTCAACAACAGCCTCAGCTGACGCCAGTGTTTGGGGAACCTCTTCAAAATGCTGAAATGGGGTCTCAATGAACTCCCCATCCATCTCTACATATCGAAAAGAGTTGAGGTGGCTCACCATGTACTCCTCTTCTCCTTGTACTGTCACTATTTTCCCTTTCACCAGGTACTTCAGCTTCTGGTGGAGTGTTAAGGTTACGGCCCCAGCTTTGTGGATCCATGGGCGACCCAGCAAACAAGAATAAGATGGCCGAATGTCCATCACATAGAATGTAGAGTTGAAAACCTGAGAGCCAACCTTAATCGGAATATCCACTTCTCCATGCACCATCCTCTTAGACCCATCAAAGGCCCTGACGACAATGTTACTTGGTTTCAGCTCCAATCCTTCACAATCCAACCGGTCTAGAGCTTTCTTAGGCAAAACGTTCAATGAGGAACCAGTATCCACCAATACATGAGCAAGAGTAGTGCCCCTACATTCAATGGAGACATGCAGGGCATCGTTGTGATTCTTCCCCTTAGCAGTCAAGTCGGCGTCAGAGAAACCCAACCCATTATCAGCAGTCAGACTGGACACACAATCTTTAAACTGATAAGCTGATGTCTCTTGCGGTATGTGTGCAGTATTTAGGAATGCAATCAGAGCCTTGGCATGGGCCTCTGAGCATAGCAACAGTGACAACATAGAAATCTTGGACGGGGTTTGCCCCAGCTGTTCAACTACATTGTAGTCACTCTTTTTGATGATCTTCAGAATCTCTTCCATCTCTTGTCTAGAAGCTTCAACAGTGATCGTCTCTGGTGCCTCCGTCTGGGAAGGCTCATCAGTGGTCCCTTTTCCCCGAGTATTAGATGACTCGATAACAGGGGTAAGAATAGGAACTTGAACAGGAATAGTAGCAGGTACACTGGCATGTGTAATAACAACAGGCTTTCAGGCAGTTGGTGGAGAGATATCAGGTGAGAAAAGTCTTCCGCTGCGGGTGACTTTAGCAGGTCCAACAATATTGCTGACGTCAGTATCAACATCCAACTCTTGTTTAACTCCATGAAAATAAACATCAGCCCCGTAATGCCAAGGAACAACTTTATCAGATGTGTAGGGGATAGGCCCAGGAACAGTGATGATCAATGGTGCAGTTCTTGGAACAGATGTAATTCTAACAGGCTTTCTCGAGGAAGCCTTGGAAGAATTGTCGAAAATGGTGATAATAGCAACTTCTTCAGTATGAACTAAGGGAACAACAGTCTTCTCAAACATAATTTCTTTACTATCCATCAGGCGTTGGACACCTGATTTCAGAAGTGGGCAACCGGTTGGTAGGGCAGAACACGTACGACAACCTTCGTCACAGCCCAGAAATAAACCGGCTAGCAAAAGGTTCTTCTTCACAGTCATCAAAGGGGTAACAATATCATTCACAAAAACCACAAATGAGTCTTCATCTATAGCATTTACTCCATGCTTGGGCATAGGATCAGTCACAACATTAGGTCTTTCGGGCGCCTCAAACTCAATCTCCTTAGCATCAATTAGGTCCTGTATCTTATTCTTCAAAGACCAACAATCATATGTATTATGCCCCGGGCTATCAGAGTGAAAAGCACAACGAGCATTAGGGTTATACTTTGGTGATGTAGTGTTGGGATTCTTTGGGGCCTCCCTTGGAATCACCAGATTGGTCTTTAATAACTGTGGCAGAATCTGAGACAAAGTCATGTTAAGCTGAGTGAATTGCCTTCGAGGTCTCTCAGCCTTTTGTTGATTGTTGTGCTGAGGAGCACCAGCAGGTCTTGAAATAACAACCGCATTAATAGCTTGGCGGCGTTTAGGTCTATTCTGGCTTTTCGAACTGTAGATAACACTAGACTCTTTCTTAAAAGGCTTCTTCTCGGTGCTTGATGAGGCACCCTTCTGTATCTTACCAGCCTCAATGCCAGCCTCAATCCTCTCACCGGTCATAATTATCTCTGTAAACCCAGACGAAGAGCTTCCAATCAGATGGTTGAAAAATGGACCAGACCAGGTCCCCAGAAACATATCCACAAGCTCCCGATCAGCCAAGGGTGGTTGCACTCTTTCGGCGAGGTCCCTTCACTTCTGAGCATAATCTTTGAAACCTTCACCCGTTCCCATTGACATACCCTGGAGTTGGGTACGCGTGGGAGCGAGGTCGGAATTGTACTGGTACTGCCTGTAGAAAGCAGTAGCCAAATCCTCCCAACTACGGATACTGGTTCTGTCCAACTGGTAGAACCATTCAAGCTAAGTCCCTGAGAGACTATCTTGAAAGAAGTGGATCCACAGGTTCTTATCAACGGTGTACGGCTGAATCTTCCTTACATACGACCGGAGGTGCAACTTCGGACAAGAAACTCCGTCATACTTAGCAAAAGCTGGTGCTTTAAATTTGTGGGGAATCACTACCCCAGATGATAGACCCAGATCACCAAAGTCTAGACCAGGCACTTTCTGAACTTCCATCGCACTCAACCGGTCTTCCAGTTGTTTGTATCTATCCTCAGCAGGAGGATACTGGTCTTCGTCGAAGTCCGTCTCGTTGTCTGAGACCACAGGGCCAGGAGCCCTTCTTTCCTCTTGACTATCTTTCCCTCCAGATGAGGTGGTCAAATCAACTTCATCCCGTAGCCTATTTCCAAACCGGTGACCTGTGTTAAACAGGACTGTCCTCTTCTTCTTCTTCTTCTTCTTCTTCTCTTTCAGAATCAGGGTCTTCAGATCTTCCTGACCCTTAGCTAGATTCATGAACAACTCTTGGAATTGGGCATTTTGAGCCTGTAGGGCCTTGATTGCTTGCTCAGTTGATGGTTCAGCAGACATGATGAGTGCTGAAATAAACAACGAAGAAGATAAGAGACCTGTAATGGGTACCTGTTATGAAATGCATGGGATGAAATGCGTATGATATGATTTCAAAGACAAATGAGAGATTCAAATTCGTAAACCAAAAGGAAACACACTTTTATTAGATAAACTTTGAAATTCAAATTGTTCAACAAATTTCCCTTAAGGCGTTACAAGAAAGGAAATACTGAAAAGTAAATAAAAAATGGAAAGGAAATAATCAAAGGACAATCAGTGCTCCCATGGTCGCTTCTTGTCGGCGCGGACATAGTCATTGAGAATCCGCTCGTTCTCCAGCTGTCTAGTCAACTTCTGGATCTTCTGCTCTTGTTCGTTAAACCTTTCTCGGTAAGCATCCCACTCTTCTCTCAACTGCATCCAAGACCTTTTCAGTGCCCCAATGTCAGTGGGCATGTAAGGATGTAGGACGGTAGGAAGAACCCCTTCTTCATTAGCAACTTCAACAATGATATGCAGGACAGATTCATATGGCATACCCAGCTTCTGGGCACGGATACGAACCCATTTGAGATATGGCTCCATTGGAAGAGAAGTCTTTGGACCCAGCTCTTGTGGATCAGATCTGTGAACTCTATCCCAAGCCCTTATGAATCTGCGGCGTTGCTCGTCGCTATCCCCTTGAAAATCAAAGATGATACTAGGCATTAGCAATTCATGAGGTCCTTCTCTTCTGGCTCTCCCAAACTGACGTAAGGCCAAGCATGGATTGTAAGAAATTCCTCCATGGGTTCCTATCAGTGGAACATTGGGGTACTCCCCACATCGATCAATAATAGCCACCTCGTCCATACCCTTGATAGTCCAGATGATGTCATTATGAGAGAGAGACATAACCCTATAGGCCCAACCCATGCCTTCTTTGTTCTTCAACACTGATTTGGGGAGGTGCGAAATAAACCACCTCGCCAATAATGGAGCACAACACATCAAGGTTCCCCGCTTCCGAGCAGTACGGGCATAAAGCTGATGAAGAATGTCACCCAAGAGAGTGGGTACAGGATTACGAGAGATGAAGATTTTCACCGCATTCACATCAACAAAGGAGTCGGGATTCAGAAACAATACCAAGCCGTATATCAGAAGAGCCAGATTATCTTTGAATGCCTTGAAGTCTAGACTATCCCAGAAATAATTAGCTTTACCAACCAAGAACTTAGTCTGAAATCCCTTTGCTCCACTTCTAGTCTCCCAATTAGCCATTACCTCATCCTTGGTCATATGAAGGGCTGAAGCAATCTCTTCTGGCCTAAGGATCTTATCCCATCCAGTAAACGGGGTCTGCTCCAGAATAGAGATACCGAGCAGATCAGAAAACTCTTCTAAGGTGGGAACCAACTGGTAGTCTTGAAAATTAAACCAATGGTACAGTGGATCATAGAACTGGACCAGGACACTCATCATCTGCTCGTCCAATTTGGAGGTAACCAGACTGAGAAGATACCCATGTCTTCTGATGAAGGAGGTAGTATCAGGCATCTTTGCAATCAATTCTTTAAGCATGGTGGGAACCTGGACAAAGTTGATCCGGATGGTATTCCTACGCATGGGCATCATGACCTACAAAACAGAACAAAGATGAATCCCTCCTGTCTTTGAAATAGGTTAGTCCAATGCAAGATGTATGCAATGTTATGATGTCATGATGTCATGATAGAAAGCACATCACAAGTATCCACAAATGGCAAACATGGTAAAGACACACAAGTCACACAGAGAGCCCTTAGATTTCAGGCTGGCAAGGAGCTTAGGTACTACCCTCTTTCAGTTTAGTTGGTTTAAACCTGTCCTAAAAATAGTAACCGGGTTCTAGAGGATCTCAATATCACTGACTACCCTCAATCGGTCATAATTCCAGTTTAGAAACCTTTTCTTGCGGCCAGAATCATCGCGAGAGTTTAGTCTCAATGAGTGTAGCATATTGCTACTGTTCTATGGCCAAGTTGGTCAATTTAAAGGTTCTAAGGTCAGTTGGTGCTTAATGACCCCTTAGATGACCCATATTCTCCTCGTTCCAACACAAGGGATATCAGTACAATCTAAAGTGCCACACCAATGTAGCTACTGCTTCAACCGTATCGGTCTACGCTGTACAGTTCCCTCACAGTTTATTGCTACTTACCTAAAGGTATTCCCCAAATACGGGTTAGGATCTATAGCAACTCCGATACAAGCCCACAAATATAAAGCATACAAAGAAAACAATTGAAAACACAATGATCTAATCCTAAGGTACACCCCACTTATTAAGCGTCCCAGCAGAGTCGCCAGTTCAATGATACGGTGGGAGAGAACTGACTGTTTTTTTGGAATGTTGGTTCATGTTTTGCGTTTGTTTTTGCAAAATGTCGCGGTAAGCAAGAGTCGCCACCGTCTTTTATTTTATCCAACAAGGAAAGGAAAAAAGCAAAGAAAAATTCCTTTTTCGAGATGTTTCTCGGGTCTGGGGGATAGAAGATAGAAAGGGAAGGTGTTAGCACCCTTTCTATCCGTGGTTATCCACGGGCTCTTAGGTACTTGCTCAAAGTGTTTTCAAAAATTGCTTTTCTTTGTGTTTGTGGGTTTGAAAAGAGTTTTTTTTTGTTCGAAAGGTGTAAGTGCGAAAAGTTTTTGTTTTGTTTTGAAAGAACAAGTACTTAAGAACCATCTATCTACTCGAAAAAAGGAATCAATCTGTACTAATGTCCTTTAGACAATGCTATCCCACTATTGATGAGTAGGTAACATCATCGTTGGAGTTTAAGGGTCAATTCAATTAAGGGACGTGCGGTCACTAAAGCAATGTTAGGACGCCTTTGCGGTAACCCTAATATCTTAGATCATTTTTCCGAGGCAACCATTTCGAGGCAACTATGATCTTTGGATAAGAGGGCGACCTCTAAAACTTCCTATACTTAATGACCGCGTTACAAAGGCAACCAAGTGGGGTGTACCCTAAGAGTGCACATGTGCGAGTGTGTTGTTTTTCAGTTAATTTTGTCTTTGTACATGTCAATGGTTATCTATGTTGATTTTAGGTTAAAACATTCGATCTTATCATGCATTCCCTATTATCAAACATCTAACAGTTTATAAGTTGCGGAAATTAAATTTCGGAAATTAAACTAACTATTACAAGGCGTCGGGTATTTACATCGCCAAAAGCAACCCTTGAAATTAAAATGCGGAAAATAGATAAAGCGGTAAAAATATTAACGTCCTATTAAACTATTACATCCCAGGAAATAGATACAATATTGAAATAAGATGGATGGCGTGCGGGAAATTAAATCAGGCGCATTCTAGGGTTTTGACCCTTTGTTTTTTAAAGAAAAGATTTTTTTGGTTATTTTTTTGAATTAAAAAGGAATTAAACTAATTTAAGCATTAAATTAATAGATTAATTAATTAATAAAAATATTTTTGGGTTTTTGATATTTAAAGAAATAAAATAATTTTGGTCAATGTTAATAAAAACCTAATTGTCTAAATTAATTTTAATTATTGCAAACAGATATTAAAGTTATTCCTAATTAAAACTAAATTAATTAAATTAATATTTATTAAAAAATAAAAATGCTGAAATTAATTTTAATAAAGAAAATAAATAACAATAATAACAAAGAAAGAGTTAAAAATAAATAAAAGAGAAAGAGTTAAAAAATAGGGTTTGGGCCTGATTTTGGAGGTTCATTCAGCAATTTCCATGGCCCATTTGCATGCTGGCCTGGTGGACCTTTTGAATCCAGCGTGGCACTTTGACTAGGGAGTATGGTAGGCATCTCATCTGGACCACCAGATCTGGCCTGGGGCCATCTGGCGCTTTGAGATTTGAGGGCACTTGATAGGCTTCCAGCACTTGGTTTGTACCTGATTGCATGATAAAATAAGGGAAAATGTAAAGCGCTGGAGGCAGGGATCGAACCCCTGACCTCCAGCCAACAATGCCTTGAGAGCGCTCCCTTTGACCATTGGACCATTATGCTTCAATTGTTAGTAAAATACAAACTAAACATAATATATAAAAACGCATCATTATGCCAGACAAAAAAAGAAAACGCGCCAAGTATTTGAACCGGCCACTAGGAGGGAGACACGTCTTCGTCTTCTTCGTTCAACCCTGAATATTTACCTACAAATTTATATCGACAGCTAAATTCGCAGGGCATTCCAAAAATATACTCTAGGCCATGAAAACAAACCCCAAGACCATGGTTGTGTTCGTCTACCTTCCCTAGTTACGTCTATGTCCATCAATGGCATCAATTTTTCCTGTAAAAGAAAGGCCCAAAAAACAAGCTATGAAGCCCTAGTTTCGGTTATAGGGCTATAGTATATATAAATGCAATCAAACAATGCCAAAAGTTTAGAAGTTTCATAAGCATCATGAATATGCAAAGATTTTGTAAGAAAAGCGCAAGAATATGAAGTTATGATTTGGAATACAGGGCGGTATTTTGAGATACTTACAGCGCAATTGAGAGGGTGTGAGAGCTTGCTTTTGATTGCAGGATGTGATCAGTGAATCTGGAACTGACTGTTTAACGCTGGTTCGCGAAATGTCGCAGAAGCAAGAGTCGCCACTGTCTTTTATTTTCTCCAAATGGAAAGGACAAAAGCACAGAAAAATTCCTTATAGAGATTAGTTCTCGGTTCGGGAGGTAGATTTATAGAAAGGGAAGGTGTTAGCACCCTTTCTATCCATGGTTATCCATGGGCTCTTAGATACTTGCTCATTTGTGTTTTCAAAATTGTTTGTTTGCTTTTCAACTGTGGGTTTAAAAAGTTTCTTTGAAAGTTTCAGTTCGACTCTTGTATCAGTCCTCAAGAGTGTTTGAAAAGTTATTTTGAAAGCTTTTTGAAAGGTGTCGGTGTGAAAAGAAGTTTTTGATTTGTTTTGAATTAGAGCAAGTATCTACGAGTCATCTACCTACCCTAAGGAATTAGTCTGTGTAAATGTCCTTAAGGTAGTGCCATCCCACCATTGAGAGGTAGGTAGCACCACCGTTGGAGGTGTTCGGGTCAATTCGAGGGTTCGGGACATTGTGGTCACCAGAGCAATGGGAAGACACCTTAGAAGCTACCCTCATGCCATGTTCATGGACATGAGGACTTACTAAAACGTCCTCTACTCGACGACCATGTTTCGAGGGGCAAGGCAACAGTGAGACGTACCCTAGGGGTGGTGTGTGATTTGTGTGTCATTTTCAGATATTTTTGTCTTGTCATGCATTAGTGATCTACGCTTTGTTTTTATTTTTTTTGGCATTCATTCTTTCATGCAAATTATTAACAGTTAAAAGATGCAAGAATTAAGAGTCCTACGCTATTACAAAGGCGCGGGTCTACATCGCCAAATTAGTCCAAGACCCGATTTGAAAAATAAAATGCGGAAGAATAAATATCCTAATTAATCTATTACAAGGCTTTGGAGTAATTACATGAAATTTACAAAAAAAGAAACAAAATAAGCGCGCGAAACGGAATTATAATCGAAAGCGAGGGCGTTGGACCCTTTTAAAGAAATTGAATTGAAATTAATAAATTAATTAAGTTTAAATAAAAAGAAAGAAATTTTTTGGAGTTTTTTGTATTTATGGAGCTTAATGAGAAAATTAAATGAAATTGGAACCCTAATTCTAAACATTTTAATTATTAAAAAAAAGTTTAAGTTTAACCTAGTTTTAACCTAATTATTTAATGGCAAATTTATTTACAAAAAATATTTAATAATTAAATATGGTGAAAAAGAAAAAAAAAGGAATAACAGTATAAAACCCTAATTCTACATTTTTTTAGTTTATTACAAAAATATTAAAATTAAAACCTAGAATTAGAACTAAATTAATTATTACATTTATTTACAAAAAAAACTATTAAATAAAATATATTTATATTTTTTGTCTTTTCTGATTTTTTTGTTATTTTTATATTAAAGAAAAAATTAATTTAAAGAATTAAAATAATAAATAAGATAAAAAATAAAAAGAGAGAAAAATGCAAACATGGGGGGTTTGTTGGCCCTTTTGGAGGTAAATTGCCAGCAGTTTGGCCCATTAAACGCCAGCCCACGTGGACTTTCCTGGCTTGTGTATGAAGGCGTTGACCTATGCACACAGTGGTCTGCAACTTCTGACCACTGGATTGATCTTATGGGGCGCGTGGCAAGCTCCAGCGCTGGGTGCATGGTAGAATTCTGGACGCGTTGATCACCTGAATATGGAAATATGAAAAACATAGAGAAATATGGGGGACCTGGGATCGAACCCAGGTCCCAACGTTTACCAATCCTTTTGTCCACCAATTGAGCTATTTGAGTGCGTTGTACATAGAATAAAGAACAAATATTATAAAACAAAATTGACGTTATTGATATAGAAATAAAAAAAGCGCGCTGGAATTCAAACCATCCAACCAGGTCTCGCCACATGATCTTCTTCTTCGTTCGTCCCTGAAATAAAAAGAGGTAGAGGGGGTTTTAAACCCCCCCAAAACATAGCCTTTTTGAAAATAGCGAATAGCTCGTGTGGATATATAAATAGGGCGCGACTAGTGGTTCTGAATCGTCCAAACGTCCTGATTCTAACCATGGTGATTGGGTGTCCTGATTTTACAGTGTGTGCAAACGCCCAATTTGAAGCTTGAGAAACCCTAACGAGCTCCAATGGTGGATTCATGTATAGGGCACGAAAACTCAATTGAATGGCATGGTTAGCTTCAGAATGATTAGACTAGTACAAATCAAGCGTTAGAAATCAAAAATATGGCATGAATTATGAAACACGATTATGCAAAAAGTTTGAGAAAGCTTGACTTCTATATACCAATTCTTGATGCGTGGGGACTGGAAAAGGATTCAGTTAGGTTCAGGGAGACCTCAGCAAGCTTTTTGGATGGATTATAGGCTTTGAGTCATGCCCTATGAGTGTTTTCAGTTTTGGAATTTTTGACAAAAATTGCAAAGTTTGTATTTGGTTTCAGGCCCAGCTCCAAGGTTCTTTTCATTAGGTTTAGGTTCTGACTTATATGAGGGATGAATTAGGGTAACAAAACAAGCCTAATATCCAAGGAATCAATGCTTTTGAATTTTGTGATCTTCCATGATTTTTCCAATCTTTTCTTCATGCCAAATATGCCAATCATTGGAGATTCTTTCCATATTGAATATGCACGAAATCTTGAGGTTATGTTAGACCTATCAGCTGCATAAAAAGATTTAGAAGCATTTGTTTAGTATTTTTTCATATTTTATTTAATTAAATGAATTAATGGTGATTAAAAATTCAAATAAATAATAAAAAATGATGAAATAACTCCACTTTGGGCCAAATGGTCGTGCATAGCCTTTGGATAATGATTCTTGGAAGAAAATGTGGCCCATTAGCAATTTTGAGGCATTTGAAGCAAAGTTGACTTTTCAAAATTCCCAAACATTTCCCAACTTCCACAAGGCATATCTTGCTCAATTTTTATGCTTTGATCATGTTCTTGGACATTTTGGAAAGGTATTGAAGTCCTCTAACCAATGCCTTTGGTCCCATGTCATTTTGATTTACCAATCTCAAGTTATGGTCTTTGACTTAAAGTCCATTTTTGTTGACTTTTGAAAATGACCTATAATGTTGAGATTGATAACTTTTTGTGAGAGCATTTCTTAGACTTGATGTGTGAAGAGGAGTTGTAGGAAATGTGATTCTCTTCAAAATGAGCTTTGGATGGAATTTTTCTGATAAACCATGTGGAAGTTATTCCTTGGTCAAGTTACAGTTGACTTTTTCAACTGTCCAAATATGGAAACTTTTGCATCTTGAGACCTTTTGAGCCATGCCTTTAGAATCATGATCAAGAATTGATCAAATGATGTTTGTGGCTTCAAAATAAGATGTTGACCAAAAATTTGAACTTTTGACTGTCAAATGACCATTTTACCCCTGCAGTTGACTGTAGGGCAATTAGGGTTTTTGACTGTGCAATTTTGTGCTGTAAGTCTTGAAACTTGACATGAGGATACTTGACAATGTTTATGGGCATGTGGGACTTGATTGGACCCTTGGTAACTTCCATTTCTTTGTCAGAACCAAAACCCTAGCTTTTGACTGTTAGGAGGCCCTTGAACTGTGCAACCCTTGGAGGATTTTGAAGCATGCTCTTTGCAAATCTTGAAGAATATGGGAGGGAAAATTTTGGGGTACAACAGTTGCCCCTGTTCAATCTTCTTAGACCTGAGGATGTAGATTGGCTGACGTGCCTTTCGTAATCCGAAGGTGGAAGATGATTGAACACTAGAGTGCCCAGAAATTTGCGCTCACATAGTAGTGTGATGGTGGGAATGGGCTTGTAGATGCCATTTGGAGATTGATGGATAGGATGATGGACTTATAGATGCCATGCTAAGAGATGATGGACGAGTGGATGGGCTTATAGATGCCATCTGAGTGTCGATCACGTAAGAGATTCCTTAGCGAGGACTTGCATACCTGAAAAGAAAATGATTACCTGACCTGTTACAGGAGCTGGTCTTCAAGCTCTTATGTAGATGTGCCCTGACTGGTTACAGGAACTGGGTCTGGAGCTTTAAACGGTGATGAATGAACCAGGGATGGTTACTACCTCAACGGGACGGTGAGAGAACCTTGGACGATTACTACCTCAACAGTAACGATGAGAGAAACTGGGGCGATTACTACCTCAACAGGAACGCTGAGAGAATCTTGGGCGACTTCAACCTCAACAGTAACGCTGAGAGAATCTTGGGCGACTTCAACCTCAACAGTAATGCTGAGAGAATCTTGGGCGACTTCAACCTCAACAGTAACGCTGAGAGAATCTTGGGCGACTTCAACCTCAACAGTAACGCTGAGAGAATCTTGGGCGACTTCAACCTCAACAGTAACGCTGAGAGAATCTTGGGCGACTTCAACCTCAACAGTAACGCTGAGAGAATCTTGGGCGACTTCAACCTCAACAGTAACACTGAGAGAATCTTGGGCGACTTCAACCTCAACAGTAACGCTGAGAGAATCTTGGGTGACTTCAACCTCAACAGTAACGCTGAGAGAATCTTGGGCGACTTCAATCTCAACAGTAACGCTGAGAGAATCTTGGGCGACTTCAACCTCAACAGTAACGCTGAGAGAATCTTGGATGTCTTCTACTGAGTCTTCATCAGGAAAATCTTTAGGGATCGATTTTACTGGACTAGAGAAGGCCTTTGACTGGATAAGAATCAGGAAAATCTTAGGGTCGATTTAACTGAACCGGACAAGGGCTTGGAATATCTTCAACTGGATAAGAATCAGGGAGATCTTAGGGTCGATTTGACTGAACCAGAGAAGGCCTTTGACTGGATAAGAATCAGGAAAATCTTAGGGTCGATTTAACTGAACCAGACAAGGTCTTGGAATGTCTTCAACTGGATAAGAATCAGGGAGATCTTAGGGTCGATCTGACTGAACCGGAGAAGGCCTTTGACTGGATAAGAATCAGGAAAATCTTAGGGTCGATTTAACTGAACCGGACAAGGTCTTGGAATATCTTCAACTGGATAAGAATCAGGGAGATCTTAGGGTCGATCTGACTGAACCAGAGAAGGCCTTTGACTGGATAAGAATCAGGAAAATCTTAGGGTCGATTTAACTGAACCGGACAAGGTCTTGGAATCTTCAACTGGATAAGAATCAGGGAGATCTTAGGGTCGATCCGACTGAACCAGAGAAGGCCTTTGACTGGATAAGAATCAGGAAAATCTTAGGGTCGATTTAACTGAACCAGACTAAAGTCTTTGAAATATAGCTGAGAACTTAACTGGATCTTTCCTGAAAGGTAAAGGTCAGTCATATGCAAGGCATGATATGAATCAAGCGATGATGTTCTCAACATAAATGAGATTTGTAAGATATGATGCATATATGCATGCTATAATGTATGAAAATGTGATGTTTATGAATGTATCTTTTCGTCTAGGAAAATGAATCCTTGACGGGTGCCGGGAAGTTAAATCCTGGGCTGATGTAGAGCTTCTGTTTCCACTGGGGAGTGATGGTTGCAAGAATACCGGTAGGAGGAGATAACTCTGTTGGGGAATAAACTTGGCGAATGGATTACCCTGCGGGGGGAAAAGTACTCTAACGATCTTGCTGGGAAACAATACTCTGTGGGGAGAGAGGTACTTTGCTGGAATGCTGATGGTAACTTCACTGGGGATACCATTGTTATGTTGGAAGTGTTAATAGACTTCGCTGGGGATAAGAAGACTTCGCCGATGATGATCTTTCCGTGGCTTTTGGCTGAGGATAACCCAGTTATATCCTGGTAGGGAAATAACCTTTGAATAAAGCTAGGGGATGCGTTCGTGCTCTGCGAGGGATAAACTTCCAGAATCTACTGGAGATAAGCTTACTGCTTGGGGAGATGGATTCCAACTTTCCTGGGGAAACTGGGTTGGACTCTCCTGGGGAAATTTTGAACTTCATTGGGAAGTGACTCCGTTGAATGTTTGATAGGCCGCCGGGGAACAATCTTAGATCCAGATTGCTGGGGATGCTTGTTAGGAATGTTTGTATATCGTGCTGGGGAATATTGAGATTTGCTGGAGGATACCCAACTTCCTTAAGGCTGATAGTATAGCTTTGCTTGGGGAGAGTGTACTGACTTGCTGGCTCTCTCTCTGGGGGACTTAAGATATCTTGGTTGTTCTTCAGCTGAGTCTACCTTAATACCTTGGAGGACAGAACAATTAGATTGCTTAGACAACTCTTTATTGCCCCTGTTTCTATGGGAGAAGGCACCTGTGGAGGAGCTTGATAACCGCCGATTGACAAATCTTCTTCTGGCAGGCCGGTGACAAGATGACAGGACATAGTCGTACGTTTTGATCCCTAACTTTTGCCTGGACCGCCCTTTCGGGTTTTCAGTCCACCGGGATACCCATTTTTGCCCAAGCCGCCTTTTCAGGTTTTCGACTTGCCGGGTGTACAGATTATTTTCATTTCATCCCTTATTTTTGCCCGAACCCTTTTGGTTCGACGGGAAGTCCTAATTTTTGCCTAGGTATGTCAACCTAGCGGGTCTTTGATTTTGCGTAGTATTTTTTCGACTATATCCATGTTCTCAGAATGTAGGGAGTTGCCCCTGTCAGAAGTGTTTTGCCATGTCATTAGAGTATGTTTGATCAGGCAAGATTCGTTGCTGGAGTGTCCCAAGTGACTCAGGCAGAGATTTGCCCCAGGCTATTTGGCCTTTGAGAGAGATTCTCCGAATCTTGATTGGATTGCCCCAGATGATAGACCATGATCATGTCATGCCCCTTGATTGGAAGTGCCTTTGTTCACTAGGCTTTCATCGTGCGAATTTCCCTGCTGTTCAAACAAATAGTCATATGCAAACAATGTTATATCAAAAATGCAAAGCTTATGTCTGTCTTGAAGATTTTGAAGATGCATTCTTTTTCATAAAACAAGTGAATGTTTGTAAAACGTGATGTCAACTCCGTATTTGCCGTAGGCCTTAAGGAGTCAGGATACCTTTCATAACAGTATGCTTTCGAACTAACCCATGCTTCAGCTAGGACTTTTAAGGGTTATAACGTGGCTTGGTTCACGGTTTAAGAAACAAAGGATAAAGGCTCAAATTTTATTTGTACCCACCCGTTCTTCGTGATGTTCTTCAAACCTAAACTCAGTTGATCATACGTTAGACCTTGTTTGAGTCTTGCTTTGATATACCAGTGATGGTTCAGATGTTGACAGTTTATTTAGAATAAGCAGTCATTCCTTTTGTTGAGGATTTGTTGGACCTCTTTCTTTTTGATTTCATTATCCCTGTTTTTTGCCTGAACTGTTTCTTTTGGAATTACAGTCAGCGGGATGCCCCAGTTTTGTAAGTCTCCTTCATAGGTTTTGACTTATTGGGTTTTTATTTTTGAGATATAATGACTGCCTATCCTTATGATTATTCGGAATCATCACTATCTTTTTTTTTTGTAAGGACCTCTTTGGTGCCATTTGTTATGCACTTGGATCAACTGAGAGAACTACCCTGCCCCAGGTTATGATAAAGGGTTTTAATTTTCGAAAAGAAAAACTCCTACTTCTTTGGCTCAGAGGGGTTGACGAGGGATTATCTTCCTTATAACTCCAGTGTTTAGGGATTGAAACAATGTCTGTACCTCATCAGCGGGGTCTGTTCAAAAGCATACTGTAGATTGTGGTATCGTTTTCGTCATCCTCCCTCAAGAGGCTTTAGAATTATTAATCGAGCGTTGATCATCAGAAAAAATATGAGAATAATTTGCATATAGTGAATACGAATATATTGCTTCAAAACAGACATATGCGATGCATTAATGAAATAACAACGTTTAACCTGAGTAAATGTTTGAACAAAAGAAAATTACAACTTGAAAAATTCTAATGAACAAAAGTTTTCTAGTCTCAGGGCCTGTCACTTCAAACGGTGAGCCTTGGAGGGATGGTAGAAAAACTCAGCCTGTCCATCTTGTGTGAACTCCAATGCTCCTTCATCAATCAGGTCCTGGATTTTGTTCTTCAGAGCCCAACACTCATTTGTATCATGTCCTGGACTGGCATAGTGGTAGGCACACCTTTTATTGGGATGATAGGTATGAGATGCTGTGTTGGGGTTCCGGGGATGAGCCCTTAATGTGATCAGATTCAATCTCAACAGGCGTTGTAAAGCTTGAAACAGCGACATGTTGAGCTGGGTGAATTGCCTCCTGGGCTTGTCTGGCTAAAGCTGGTGAAGTTGCTGCTGAGTTTGTGACCCTGAAGCCATTTGAGGAGCTCTCCCCTTATCTCCTTGTCTCAAAGGTGGTTGAACGATGACTGGCTCTTTACCCTTAGACGTTTGCCCCAGTTGGTTACTCTGAAGCAGTTGGTTGACGAGAACTTCGAGCTCTTCTTGTCTTTGAGCTAAACCTTGAATGGCAGTCACCTGCCCCAGCATCTGGGCTTTCATTGCATCCATCTCAGCTTGCAGGTGTTTCAGCCGTTCATCCTCAGCGCTGTTCCTGACCAAAGTCCCCATGAGAAGTGTTCACAGCTCCTCCTGCCCCTTGGATAGATTCAGGAGGATTTCCCCGAACCGAGTCTCTTGAGCAAGAAGGTCCTGGTTATCTTGTTGGGAAGCCATTGCTGAAATGAACAGCGAGAAAGGTAAGTGACATGCGACAAGGGTACCTGTTATGCAATGATGTGTATGATATGCATGTAATGTTTTCAAGGACCTCGCGGGGTAAACAAGAAAATTGTTAGCATTTGGGACCCAGTAGCTTGATTGAAAGAACTTCATATTTGTTGAGAGTCCTTCTTCAAGGGTCAAAGGCTCACCATATCCAGTGGGTCATAGCCCCTGACAACCTTGGCTAGAGGAAAATAAATCCCCTTTGCCCCTTGCTAGACATTCTGATTCATCATGACCTGCATCACAAGCCCTTGAGATCCTTGAAATGGGTTAGTCTTCATGCAGGATGCATGCAATGGTATGATGTTATGGTATGCATGGAGTGATGTAAGTAAACCCTGTTATGAGTCCCCATTAAGGACTATAAACAAAACCTGCAAGAAACTCAGTACACTCTGTTATGAGTCCCAATTAAGGACCATAAACAAAACCTGCAAGTAGTTCATGTGTCAGATAACAAGCATGCAAGTAGTTAAGTACGAAGGCACACAAGTCACACAAGAGAAGCCCTTAGAGTTTAGGCCAACATGAGGTCTAGGTATTACCCTCTTTCAGTTTGTTGGTTCATACCTGTCCTATCAAAAGTAACTGGGTTCTTAGAGGATCCCAATATCATTGACTACCCTCAATCGGTCATAACTCCAGCATCGCAATCTTTTCTTGCAGCCAGAACCATCACGAGAGTTTAGCCTCAATGGGCGTAGCATACTGCTACTATTCTAATGGCCAAGTTGGGTCATTTAAAGTTCTAAGGTCTGTTGGTGCTTAATGACTCCTCAGAAGACCCATATTCTCCATGTTGCAACACAAGGGATATCGGTACAGACCAAGGTGCCACACCAACGTAGCCACTGCTTCACCCATGTCGGTCTACGCCGGACAGGTCCCTCACAGCTTATGCTACCTAAACAAGGTATCCCCATATCCGGGTTAGGATCTATGTAACTCCCATGCAACCCATAATTTAAAGCAAACAAGTCAATACAATTGAAAACACAGTTATGAACTATCCTAAGGTACATCTCACTTTATAAAGTAACTCCCCAGCAGAGTCGCCAATTCTGTGATCGGTGGATCTGGAACTGACTGTTTAACGATGGTTCGCGAAATGTCGCGGAAGCAAGAGTCGCCACCGTCTTTTATTTTCTCCAAATGGAAAGGACAAAAGCACAGAAAAATTCCTTATAGAGATTAGTTCTCGGTTCGGGAGGTAGATTTATAGAAAGGGAAGGTGTTAGCACCCTTTCTATCCATGGTTATCCATGGGCTCTTAGATACTTGCTCATTTGTGTTTTCAAAATTGTTTGTTTGCTTTTCAACTGTGGGTTTAAAAAGTTTCTTTGAAAGTTTCAGTTCGACTCTTGTATCAGTCCTCAAGAGTGTTTGAAAAGTTATTTTGAAAGCTTTTTGAAAGGTGTCGGTGTGAAAAGAAGTTTTTGATTTGTTTTGAATTAGAGCAAGTATCTACGAGTCATCTACCTACCCTAAGGAATTAGTCTGTGTAAATGTCCTTAAGGTAGTGCCATCCCACCATTGAGAGGTAGGTAGCACCACCGTTGGAGGTGTTCGGGTCAATTCGAGGGTTCGGGACATTGTGGTCACCAGAGCAATGGGAAGACACCTTAGAAGCTACCCTCATGCCATGTTCATGGACATGAGGACTTACTAAAACGTCCTCTACTCGACGACCACGTTTCGAGGGGCAAGGCAACAGTGAGACGTACACTAGGGGTGGTGTGTGATTTGTGTGTCATTTTCAGATATTTTTGTCTTGTTATGCATTAGTGATCTACGCTTTGTTTTTATTTTTTTTTGGCATTCATTCTTTCATGCAAATTATTAACAGTTAAAAGATGCGAGAATTAAGAGTCCTACGCTATTACAAAGGCGCGGGTCTACATCGCCAAATTAGTCCAAGACCCGATTTGAAAAATAAAATGCGGAAGAATAAATATCCTAATTAATCTATTACAAGGCTTTGGAGTAATTACATGAAATTTACAAAAAAAGAAACAAAATAAGCGCGCGAAACGGAATTATAATCGAAAGCGAGGGCGTTGGACCCTTTTAAAGAAATTGAATTGAAATTAATAAATTAATTAAGTTTAAATAAAAAGAAAGAAATTTTTTGGAGTTTTTTGTATTTATGGAGCTTAATGAGAAAATTAAATGAAATTGGAACCCTAATTCTAAACATTTTAATTATTAAAAAAAAGTTTAAGTTTAACCTAGTTTTAACCTAATTATTTAATGGCAAATTTATTTACAAAAAATACTTAATAATTAAATATGGTGAAAAAGAAAAAAAAAGGAATAACAGTATAAAACCCTAATTCTACATTTTTTTAGTTTATTACAAAAATATTAAAATTAAAACCTAGAATTAGAACTAAATTAATTATTACATTTATTTACAAAAAAAACTATTAAATAAAATATATTTATATTTTTTGTCTTTTCTGATTTTTTTGTTATTTTTATATTAAAGAAAAAATTAATTTAAAGAATTAAAATAAAACAAATAATGTAATTAAAATAAATAAGAGAAAAAATAAAAAGAGAGAAAAATGCAAACATGGGGGGTTTGTTGGCCCTTTTGGAGGTAAATTGCCAGCAGTTTGGCCCATTAAACGCCAGCCCACGTGGACTTTCCTGGCTTGTGTATGAAGGCGTTGACCTATGCACATGGTGGTCTGCAGCTTCTGACCACTGGATTGATATTATGGGGCGCGTGGCAAGCTCCAACGCTGGGTGCATTGTAGAATTCTGGACGCGTTGATCACCTGAATATGGAAATATGAAAAACATAGAGAAATAGGGGGGACCTGGGATCGAACCCAGGTCCCAACGTTTACCAATCCTTTTTTCCACCAACTGAGCTATTTGAGTGCGTTGTACATAGAATAAAGAACAAATATTATAAAACAAAATTGACGTTAATGATATAGAAATAAAAAAAGTGCACTGGAATTCAAACCATCCAACCAGGTCTCGCCACATGATCTTCTTCTTCGTTCGTCCCTGAAATAAAAAGAGGTAGCGGGGGTTTTAAACCCCCCCAAAACACAGCCTTTTTGAAAATAGCGAATAGCTCGTGTGGATATATAAATAGGGCGCGACTAGTGGTTCTGAATCGTCCAAACGTCCTGATTCTAACCATGGTGATTGGGTGTCCTGATTTTACAGTGTGTGCAAACGCCCAATTTGAAGCTTGAGAAACCCTAACGATCTCCAATGGTGGATTCATGTATAGGGCACGAAAACTCAATTGAATGGCATGGTTAGCTTCAGAATGATTAGACTAGTACAAATCAAGCGTTAGAAATAAAAAATATGGCATGAATTATGAAACACGATTATGCAAAAAGTTTGAGAAAGCTTGACTTCTATATACCAATTCTTGATGCGTGGGGACTGGAAAAGGATTCAGTTAGGTTCAGGGAGACCTCAGCAAGCTTTTTGGATGGATTATAGGCTTTGAATCACGCCCTATGAGTGTTTTCAGTTTTGGAATTTTTGACAAAAATTGCAAAGTTTGTATTTGGTTTCAGGCGCAGCTCCAAGGTTCTTTTCATTAGGTTTAGGTTCTGACTTATATGAGGGATGAATTAGGGTAACAAAACAAGCCTAATATCCAAGGAATCAATGCTTTTGAATTTTGTGATCTTCCATGATTTTTCCAATCTTTTCTTCATGCCAAATATGCCAATCATTGGAGATTCTTTCCATATTGAATATGCACGAGATCTTGAGGTTATGTTAGACCTATCAGCTGCATAAAAAGATTTAGAAGCATTTGTTTAGTATTTTTTCATATTTTATTTAATTAAATGAATTAATGGTGATTAAAAATTCAAATAAATAATAAAAAATGATGAAATAACTCCCCTTTGGGCTAAATGGTCGTGCATAGCCTTTGGATAATGATTCTTGGAAGAAAATGTGGCCCATTAGCAATTTTGAGGCATTTGAAGCAAAGTTGACTTTTCAAAATTCCCAAACATTTCCTAACTTCCACAAGGCATATCTTGCTCAATTTTTAAGCTTTGATCATGTTCTTGGACATTTTGGAAAGATATTGAAGTCCTCTAACCAATGCCTTTGGTCCCATGTCATTTTGATTTACCAATATCAAGTTATGGTCTTTGACTTAAAGTCCCTTTTTGTTGACTTTTGAAAATGTCCTATAATGTTGAGATTGATAACTTTTTGTGAGAGCATTTCTTGGACTTGAAGTGTGAAGAGGAGTTGTAGGAAATGTGATTCTCTTAAAAATGAGCTTTGGATGAAATTTTTCTGATAAACCATGTGGAAGTTATGCCTTGGTCAAGTTACAGTTGACTTTTTCAACTGTCCAAATATGGAAACTTTTGCATCTTGAGACCTTTTGAGCCATGCCTTGAGAATCATGATCAAGAATTGATAAAATGATGTTTGTGGCTTCAAAATAAGATGTTGACCAAAAATTTGAACTTTTGACTGTCAAATGACCATTTTACCCCTGCAGTTGACTGTAGGGCAATTAGGGTTTTTGACTGTACAATTTTGTGCTGTAAGTCTTGAAACTTGACATGAGGATACTTGACAATGTTTATACGCATGTGGGACTTGATTGGACCCTTGGAAACTTCCATTTCTTTGTCAGAACCAAAACCCTAGCTTTTGACTGTTAGGAGGCCCTTGAACTGTGCAACCCTTGGGGGATTTTGAAGCATGCTCTTTGCAAATCTTGAAGAATATGGGAGGGTAAATTTTGGGGTATAACACAGGAGATTCAGTGATTGTCTAACAATGGATTAGTGTTGAGATTTGCCTTTGAATTTTCCTCTAAGAACGATTTCAGTTTCACACTTTTTCACCTTTTTTCAAGTTTGGTTCTTGATGATTCTGCAGCCCCCAGCCTCCAAATTCGTGTGCTTTCACTTGTATATGTATGCTGCAATGTATTAGGTTAACATTTGTGGATTGAATCCTTGCACATTGATGTCATGGGATTTGATTTGATCCACCATTGAAAACTAGCTTAATTTGCCAAAAATCCAATCTTTTTGCACATGGAATGATTGATACGAATTTGATACACTTGATGATGATGATTCAATCCTGAAATAGCCAAAAAGAGATCAAATAATCAATCTTTGGATTTTATTTGATTTAAATTGATTTAAAATGAAATAATTCATTAAAAAATCAAATTAAATAATAAAATTGATAAATGGTCACAAGGCTGAAGCTAGGACACGTGTGTAGTGTGACAAGATCAAATCAAGTGGAAAAGAATGGGCCCATTTGTCAAAATTTGAAGTTTTGGGGATAGTTGACTTTTGGCAATTTTGCAAAAATGCCCAACTTCAACAATGCATAACTTCAATTTTGAACTTTTGGAGGTGTTCTGGGATTTTTTAAAAAGCTTGAGATGTCCTCTAACCAACCCTTTTGGGCTCATCGCATTTTGATATTCCATGCTCAAGTTATAAGCTTTGGCAAAAAAGGTGTTTTTGTTGACTTTCAAAAATGACCTATAATGTCCAAATTTGTAACTTCTTGTGAGTGTATTTTCTAATCTTGGGGTATGAATATGTATTGTAGTAAATTGCATCCTCTTCAAAATGAGCTATGGATGTGTCATTTCTCATAAAGTATGAGAAAGTTATGCTTGGTCAAAGTTGAGTTGACTTTTCCTACAAAACCCTAATTTAGCAACTTTTGAGTCTTGATGAATTTTGAGCAATCCTTGATGAATCATGATCAACCCTTTATAAAATGATGAAATAACCTTCAAATGAGAATGTTGACAAAAAATCTTGAGGTTTGACTGTTTATAGGTCACAGTTGACTTTTGCCCTAACACAGTCGATTTTTGGACCCTTTGAGCAATTGATTGAGCAAACTTCCTCTACAAGGCTTGAAATTTGACATGGATGATCTTGAGAGCATATTAGGACATTTTTGAGAACTTGAGATCATTTGGATGCAAGTACCTTGATGCAACACAAAACCCTAATTTGGGGTTGACTGCCTTAAGAGATAGCTTGACTGTCCAACTCTTGAGCAATCTTAAGCCACTTGGAGATTTTTCTTGCCATGTTTTAAGAAATATGGGAGGGCAAATTTTGGGGTACAACAGTCTGCTTGTAGTATTTTTCCTTTTTTGTACAAGAGTCATTGTGTAACGCTTGTCTTGTCTATTTACAAGAGTTGTGGATAACAAACTATCCAGATTGAGACACTGTAGGATTTGCACAACATGCATCTGTTCAGGGGGAAAAGAGTAAACCATCCTAGGCTCTTTCTATCTCTAGACAGGTTAATGCGGAGGTGGCATCAGGTTTCGAGGCTCATGTCTCTCCACCTACTTCTTCGTCTTCCTGTAGCAGGCAAGGGTTCCCGTCTCATATCTCTCCACCTCTATCTTCACATAGACACGTGAGTTCACCTATTTAGGTAACTTAGACAGGAGGGGCATCACAGTCCCAGGCGATGTAACACCCCGAATTCTAGATTAATTATTATTTAATTAATTTTACATGAATATGTGAGTCATTGTGAAGTATTTGATATGTTTTGAGTGTTTATGTGAGTCCTTGCGATGATTTATGATGATGATATGAATATAATGGTTAATACTATGTTGATGTGATAATTTGTGTGGTGTAAGATGGGATGATAAGAGATGTTTAGAACTTAAATAATTAGTTAGAATTATTTAGATTTAATAGTAATTATTTAGAATTTTTTGGATTAAATAAATAGGATAGTGGTGTAGAGAAAACAAGGGCAATGTGGTCATTTGGGGAGAATAAATGAGGACAATAGTGGAAGACCATATTAGGGGTCCAAGTGGTAAGTTTGGTATAAGAAGGTTTGGGATTTGGAATGATCATTTTGTGTGATTGTAAGAATTGGAAGAACGATGTGAAGAGGCAGAGCTAGGGCACAAAGAGGCAAGAGGATCTTGTGATAAAACACCAAGGAAATATAATTGTTGTTATAATCTAAGATTGATTTAAGGTTTATATAATTATAGGTTTGTGTTAGGTTTTGGTTATGTTGGATATGAGATGAGTTGATGAAATAGATGATGAATTGTAGCCTTGGATTGTAAACAATTTGTACCCATAATGTAGAATACATTGAATTGCTAATGTTTGATGAAAACCCTGTGATTTGGTGATGTTTTATGTAGGAAACCACAACAAGAAAATCCTGTTCGTGCAGGATCGCTGGGCAGTAGAGTATCGTCGTTGGGCGTTAATGGCGTCGCTTGGTCGTCGCCAGGCAATAACAGAAGCGATGAAGGGCAGAAAAGAAGAAAGTTACTAGAGTGTGTCTCTCCAAGAGTCGTTGGGAGATGCAAGACGTGAAGGGTGTGTCTCCAGGCGATGTAAGCGGCGTCGCAAGGCGATGGTGTCCAAAATTGTATGGTTGTGTTGGATTTTCTTAAAAGAGTCGTAACTTGAGTTTTAGAACTCGGTTTGGGGTGCCGTTTGAAGCATTGGATAGCTAATGCGATAAAATTTAATTGGAAGGAATTAAATGAGAAATAAGAAGTATATTCCTAATACCTAAGTGTTGTACCCCAAAATTTTCTCTCCCATTTTTCTCAAGACATGCTTTCAAAGGTTCTCAAGATACTCAAAGGTTGACTAGTCAAACCTCCTCCTAAGCAAGGGGTCAACAACTAGGGTTTTGAGGTCCTCAAAGAAGTTTGAGTTGCAAAGGTATCAAGTGGATTTAATGGTTCTCCATAGGTCCTCAATAAGGTTAATGTCAAGTTTCAAGTCCTACATCACAAGTTTTCTCAATCAATGGCTCATATGATTGAAAATCAACTTTATTGGTTAAAAAGTCAACTATGGTCAACATACAGTCAAACTTCAAGATTTTTGGTCAACGTCAACATTTTTAAGTGATATTCATCATTTGATCAAGGGTTGATCATGATTCCCCAAGGAAAGCTCTCAAATCATCAAAAGTCAAGAATTGTCAAATTAGGGTTTCCTTAGGAGAAGTCAACTAAACTTTGACCAAACATAACTTTCATATGCTTCATCAAATTTTCCATAATCAAAGCCAATTTTGAAGAAAATTCAATTCTCTACAACTTTGTTTTTATGCTTCATTTGAAAGATATGAGCTAATACATTATAGGTCATTTTCAAAAGTCAACAAAAGACACTTTTTGTCAAGGCAAGTTACACCAAGATAATATCTTCAAAAGCAAAACTGATCAACATAGAGATTGTAGAGGACATCTTGATATTTCTAAAAAGTCCAAGATCATATTCAAAATATTAAAATTGAGAAATTTATGAGTTGTCTAAGTTGGGAAATTTTGAGGAAATTTATGAAATGCACATTGAGAAAACTTGCAATTTTGAACTAGTGGGCCTAATTTTTATGTTCAAACATGATTACAAGATGTTAGAAGGCCTCTACATTTATTCACATAATTTTGTGATTTTTTATTTCTTTTATTTGAATTTTTTTCATTTAAAAGCAAATAAAGTCAAAATAAATATGAGATAAATATGTAAAGACTTGGGCTTATAATTTCAGTCATGTACAGGCCCATACAAACTCATGCAAAGCCTTTTACAACCTTGCCAAAATGTGCAAGACTCAAGAAAGGGAAGAAATAACTCAAATTGGAAAGTTTTCAAAAATTGATTCTTGTTTAAACCATGGCTTCATGAGTTAATTCCATGACATATTTGTCAGCCCAAATACAAGCCAGCAACATGTCCAGATTCGTGCAAGGAATCCAAGAGACAAGGATCATGCAAAGAAGGCAATTTTTCAATATGTTGGAATATTGATTTCATGGGAATGCATACCTTGTCCCTTTCCATACTTGTTGGCTCCTATTTCATTCTCTATATAAATACAAACAAAGGCAGAAGAATGAACACGAGATCATTTTGCACCAAAGCTCTCCAAAAATTCTCCAAAATCCAAAGAAGTTGTGAAAATTATATCTCACATTCCAGAAAGTTTCGATCCAAACTAAGGCTTGTATTCGCTTCCTGAGGGTCAAAAGTGTTGATCCAAGTCCATATTTGCAGCCCTCAAGCGCTAGAACCCAATCTGTGCATCACACCAGTTTTTGAAATTGGTAAAAATCAAAACTACATTTTCTTGCGCTTTTAATCATTACTAACATGTTTGATCTCCTCCTATGCATCATTAGAACATGATAGGTACATTACATGTAAAGTTTGACGCAAAAATGATATTTTACCATGGTTAGGGAACCGAAGCCATTGATCATCGAACTGGACATTGCAAGAAACTTTCTTCCCTTGCACCCCCATCTTCTTTTTCACAATGCAACCCCTATATTTTTTATTATTTGGTTTTTATTTAATTCTTTTCTTTTTCTTTTAATAACTAATTTTTAATAAAAAAAAAAAATTAGATATAGATTTTAATTGATTAAATATGTTTTTCACAATATTAACTAATTAATTTAACCACTTTAAATTTATTTTATTAATTAAAATATAATTAGAATTAGGCTTTAATTATCATTCCATTATTTTTCTAAATAAAAACACCAAAAATATTTTTTATACTTAGAATTTTTTAGGTTTTTAGATATCTTCCCTCTTCAATCTCCGCGTATTTATTTAGTTTTTCATTATTATTTCCCATAATATTGTAACTGTCAAAAGTTTGTAATAGATAATTAGGCCCCTTTATACTTCCTTTCCCCAATTTTTTTTGGTTTGTATTCCCCCATCCCCGAAGCGAAGTAATAGCGTAGTTTACTTCCCGCATTTTTATTTCCTGCCCTTATGTATATATCTAACTGCTAGATTAATTAGGCGTGTATGATAAGACTTAAAAACAAATGCTATAAAACATAACATCCAAGATAATTATAACTGAAAACAACACACTTCGCGCACGCGCACCTCTAAGGTACCCCCACTTGTTGCCTTCGGATAAAAACAGACACCTCTCTCGAATGTGGGATGTTTTACGAATAACCATTTGGTTAAAAGATCATATTCCCTTGATGAACCTTCGATGTTGCCTCGGTAAATGATCTTAGTACCTTAGGGTAATTGCTAAAATGTCTTACGAGTTACCTTTGTGACTGTACGATGAACCTCGCATGTCCCTCAAAACATCCAATGATAGGGCTTTTTACCAACTAATGATAGGATAACACTATCTAAAGGAAATGAGGAAAAGAACAAAGATCTTTCGAGTAGGTAGACATCTTGTAGTTGCTTGCTCACAAAACAAATTTCTCACACATACACTCTCCTTTCTAAATATTTCCAAAGACAAAAAACACTTTGTATGCATTCTCAACGATACGAGAATCATTACAAAGTTCGCCACACTAAGGCGTCTTTTCAAAAATATTTTCAAACATACTTACACAAAAAATAATTTTTAAAGTGAGCTAGCAACTAAGAGCCCGTAGATAACTATGGATGGTAAGGGTGCTAACACCTTCCCTTTCCATAACCTACCCCCCTTGCTCAGAAAAATTCTTGAAAGGTATTTCCTATTCTTTTCACCCTTTACTTTATTGGATAAAAGAAAAGTTGGTGGCAACTCTTGCTAACTGCAACATTTGCAATAAAACACAAAACCAATAAATTCAGTTCTCCCACCGTATTACAGAACTGGCGAATCTGTTGGGGAGATGAAACTCAAAGTGGGGTTACCTTAGGGATAGTTCATATTTAAATGCTTTTATTATTTGACTTTCCCGATTTATGTTTGAAGGGTGTTTGGGTTATTCTTGTATAGATCCTATACCCGGATCTGGAGCATTTAGGGAAGTAGCAATAGATCGTGAAATTTGTACGGTGTACACTGATACGGTTGAAGTGATGGCTACGTTGGTGTGAAACATTGGTTGATGTCAGTGTCCCTTGAGTTAAGTCAAGGAGAATGCTAGACTATCGTGTGGTGTTATAAAGCACTAATTGACCATAGAACCTTAGTTGACACAACTTAGCCATTAGAAAGTATCGAGATAGTCGACTTTGGTGCAGACTGAAGTTAGTTGATACTCTATGCTACACTCATTGAGGTTAGACTCTTGGGATATTTCGGTTGCAAAAATAGATGCTTGAGCTGAAACAATGCCCGAGTGAAAGATTAGTGATATTGAGACTCTAGGACCCGATTACTTCTTTTAGGACAAGTTGAGCCAACGAAAACTTTAAGAGGGTATTTACCTATAAACTCCTTGCAAGCTTAAACCTAAGGCCATGTGTGTTTTGCTTGTGTATTTTTAAATTGTTCGAACATAACATCATAACATCATGACATATCATTTTCTTAACCATTTCAAGGATCTTAAGGGCCTGTAATGCAGGTTATGATGAACCAGACATCTAGAAAGGGGCAAGGGGGTTTATTTTCCTCTAGCCAATGCCGTCAAAGCATGATGTCTTGAATCAGTAGATAGGACCCACTCGACATGGTGAGCTTGATTCTCGTATTAGGAAGTTCAACGATATGAAGCTCTTCAAATCGAGGCTACAGTCAAAATTCAACTTCTAACATTTTCTTGTATTTATCCCACGAGATCCTTAAAAACATTGCATCCACATATCATGTATGTCATCACATAACAAATATTCTCAAGATAGGTTTCTCATTTTCTCGCTGTTTATTTCAGTAAGAAAAATGGCTCTCGAACAGACTGTCAAAGACCTGCAAACTCAAGAGGCTCAATTCTAAGAAATGTTCCTAAACCTATCCAAGGGGAAAGAGGAATTGAAATCACTCATCACTGGGAGCATGACCAAGAAGAATCCTGAAGACAATAGGGATGACCAGTTGGAACAATTGCAAGCTGAGATGGCAACAATGAGAATCCAGATGATGGGTCAGAAGGCTCTTATCCAAAATTTAGCTAGGGGCAAAAAGAGTTGAGAATTCTTGTCAGCAAACTTCATCAGGACAAATACAACCGTATGGGACGAACGGCTAGAATGGGGGATCAAATCATTAATCAACCTCCGATGAGATAAGAAGTTGTCTTGGTTAAAATAAGGTCTTCCCAGATTGCTACTACATCGCAAGTCCAACAACGACCTCGCCAACAACAACAGTGTAATCAACGTAAGCAAATTACACCCAAAAGACAATTTACTAAAATTAACATGTCTTTGGCTCAAGCGTTGCAACACATGTTGAAGTCCAAGCTAGTTACATTGAAGGATCCTCCTCAGAAGCCCAATACTTCTTCTTCCTATTATAATCCTAATGTAAGGTGTGCGTATCACTCCAACAGTCTGGGGCATAACACTGACAGTTGTTGGGCGTTGAAACATAAGATTCAGGACCTGATTGAGGAAGGAGTTTTCAAGTTCACGCAGGATGGTCAGATCGAGTTCTTCTGTTATCCCTCAAATATCGAGGCTGCAAGGCACACTATCTAAAGTGACAAATTCAGGAGGAGAAGCTTTTTGTTCATTCAAATTTTCGTTTGTAATTTCTTTGTTTGTTCAAACACTTATCTTTATGTCAGACTTTGGTTCTTTCTATTAATACATTGCATATGTTTGTCTTGAGTTAATCCATTCATTTTCACTATATTATGCTTTTACTTCCTTTTGTGATATTTAAATATCGATTAAAAACTATAAGCCTTTAAAGGGAGGATGAAGAAAAAATACCATAATCTCATACAATATGCTTTTGAACAGACCTTGCTGACGATGTACATGCGTTGTTTAAAATCCTAAACAATGGATTTATAAGGAAGATAATCCCTTAGTCAATCCCTTTGAGCCTAAGAAGTAGGAGTTTTATTTTTCACACAAATTGAAACCTTTAATCATAACCCGGGGTAGGGTAGTTTCTCAGTTAATTCAAAAGCATATTCAGTCGCAAGCTTTCACTTCGTAGCATCAAAAACATCCTTCCAAATCAAAGGTGATGGTTCCCTGCAAAGCAGACATTCATTATCTCTCAAAAGAAAAGCCCTTTAAGTCAAAACCTATGAAGGGGACTTAAGAAAAAAAACTAGGGTATCCCGCTGACTGTAATCACAAAAGAAACAGTTTAGGAAAAAGGTAGGAGTAATAAAATAAAATAAAAAGAGGTTGTTACGAATCCTCGACAACAGAAAAAATGTCACAAACAATGAATGCCTTCTCAAATAAACTTCCAGTATCCGAACCATCATCAAAATATCATTCTAGACTCACTTACACATAATTAATTGAGTATATGGCTAGAAGAACATCACAAAGAACGGGTTGGATACAAATAAAGGCTGATCCTTTATCCTTTGTTTCTTAAATCATGAACCAGGCCATGTTACAACTTTTAAAAGTTGTAGCTGAAGCATGGGTTAGTTCAAAAGCATACTATTACAAAAGGTATCCTGACCCTTGTAAGGTTTACTATAAATCCTGAGTTGAATTCATATTCTTACAAAACTTTGTTTGTTTACTAAAAATGAATTTCTAAAACTTCAAGATAGACATAAGCTTTGCATTTTAAATACCATTGTTTGCATATGACTAATTGTTCGACAGCAGAGAAATTTGCAAGACGGATATTCAATGAATGGAAATCCTCTCAATGAACAGAATCACCTCAGATGGAAAGAAATTTCCAGTAACAGGCCTTTCATAATCAAGGGGTATGAAATGGTGTCTAACTGATCTGAGGGTAGTCGAGTCAAGATTTAAGGAATCTCTCAAAAGTGTTGAGTAGCCAGGGGAAGACCTTCATCTGAATCACTTGGGGCATTAAACATGAGTTCCAGCAAAGGGCCACATAGGATCAAGCAAACATTTCCTGGCAGTGCTGCAACACTTACTACTATAGACAGTGACAATTCTCCACACCCCGTGAACGCGGACGTTGTCGGAAAATACTACGCATGAAAAAAAAGACCCGCTAGGTTGACTGACCTAGGCAAAAATAAGGGCATCCCGACAAACCAAAAAAGTTTGGGAAAAAATTAGGGATATATAAATAAAATTGTACACACGGCAAGTCAAAAACATGAAAAGGCGGCTTGGGAAAAAAAGGGTATCCTGGTGGACTAAAAATTTGAAAGGATAGTCCAGGAAAAACTTAGGGATTAAAGCGTACGACTATGTCTCTTCATCTTGTCACTTGTCTATCATTAGAAGACTTATCACCATGATCAGCATTTACTCAAGACTCTGGAAGTTGGGACAACGTCCAAGCCGCCCACGAATCCCTACAACTTCCATGAGATTATCCCCAAAGAGTAATCTTCACAAGTTCATACATTCCCCGCAATTTCTCCGACAAATTTCTCTGGCACATAAAGGACTATGATCTTCTTCCCGAAATGTCACCAACCTACGGAGTTCCGACCAGTACGGTTCATGGAAGTTCTCTTCCCCAACTGAGTTTATTCCTCCGAGATTGAAAAAAAAGCCCTACAGGTCTCTACTCTCCAGCAGAGTTTATTTCCTCTACAAGGGTGTTTCCTCAGTAGTGTATTTCTTCATCGACACGGTTTATTTACCCAACATGTTTAATTTCCCCAACAAATTATTGTCTCCCCAGCTTGATTTTTTTACTCAGATGGCCATGAGTCACCGGAAAAATTCCTCTCCCCTGTAAAGTTGCCACTATCCCCCATAAAGTTTCTACTAAATCTAAAATTGGGCCAGATATCAGTCAACTTTATCCTCCCCAGAAAATTTGGAAGGTTATCCATCTCTTCTATCCCTATTCAGCCTATAAACTCCCCAGCAGAGCAATGAACAACCAATGTTCTTGAACTTTTCTTCCCAAGCAGATTTTCCTCAAGCAAAAAGCAGAAATCATTATTCCCTAACGAATTTTCCTCAAATAAGAAAGCAGGAGTCCCCAGCGGAAACAATCCCTTGAAGATTGAAGATACACATACTCTTCATCCCCAGCGACAGTCGGGGATTTATTTTCCCCAAACAGAGATGCTGCTCGAGTTTACAAATGCACTTCAATAACATTTCACATTCACACATCATTTACCAATATCATAGCATATATGTACGAAATTAATATAGCACAGTCTCATTTATTTTGAGAACATCATTATGCAACACATTTCATAAATCAAGACATTGCATACAGCTAACTCTATACCTCTTTAGGAAAGATCAATCAACAGACAAACATCATCAACTACTTATATGACCAGACAATCTTCTCAAAGGCTACATCTGACAAAGGGCTATTTCAGTAATTTCCTCAGAAGGTCATTCTCAAAGAGACCTCTTCTGGCTTAGATTAAATCAACCAAAGATTTATTCTGATACTTCTTCCAGTCGAAGTCGAACATAAATATCTTCTGGCTCAGGTTAAATCGACTAAAGATTTATTCTAATACTTCTTCCAGCAGATCCTTTTCTGGCTCAGATTAAATCGACCAATGATTTATTCTTATACTTCTTCCAATTAAAGACAAACAGACCTCTTATGGCTCAGATAAAATCGACCAAAGATTTATTCTGATACTTCTTCAAGTCGAAGTCGGGCATAAATATCTTTTGGCTCAGGGTAAATCGACCAAAGATTTATTCTAATACTTCTTCCAGTTAAAGACAAAGACACCTCTTCCATCTCATATTAAATTAACCAAAGATTTATTCTGATACTTCTTCCAGTCGAAGTCAGACATAAATATCTTCTGGCTCAAGGTAAATCGACCAAAGATTTATTCGGATACTTCTTCCAGCGGGTCTTTTTCTAGCTCAGATTAAATTGACCAAAGATTTATTCTTATACTTCTTTCAATTAAAGACAAAGAGACCTCTTCTGGCTCAGATTAAATCAACCAAATATTTATTCTGATACTTCTTCCAGTCAAAGTTGGACATAAATATCTTCTGGATCAGGGTAAATCAACCAAAGGTTTATTTTTATACTTCTTCCCACGGATCTTTTTCTGGATCTGATTAAATCGACCAAAGATATATTCTAATACTTATTCCAATTAAAGACAAAGAGACCTCTTATGGCTCAAATTAATTTAACCAAAGATTTATTCTGATACTTCTTCCAAGCAAAGTCGGACATAAATATCTTCTGGCTCAGGATAAATCCACCAAAGATTTATTCTAATACTTCTTCCAGCGGATCTTTTTCTGGTTCAATTTAAATCAACCAAAATTTATTCTCATACTTCTTCCAGTTAAAGACAAAGAGACCTCTTATGACTTAGATTAAATCAACCAAAGATTTATTCTGATACTTCTTCCACTCGAAGTCGGACATGAATATCTTCTGGCTCAGGGTAAATCGACCAAAGATTTATTCTGATACTCCTTCCAGCAGATCCTTTTTCTGGCCCAGAATAAATCGACCAAAGATTTATTCTGATACTTATTCTAGTTAAAGACAAAGAGACCTCTTCTGGCTCAGATTAATTCAAGTAGAGATTTATTCTGATACTTCTTCTATTTGAAGTTTGACATAAATATCTTTTGGCTCAAGGTAAATCGACCAAAGATTTATTCTGATACTTCTTCCAGCAAATCCTTTTTCTGGCTCAGATTAAATCGACCAAAGATTTATTATGATATTTCTTCCATTTAAAGACAAAGAGACCTCTTCTGGCTCAGATTATATCAAGAAAAGATTTATTGCAATACTTCTTCCAGTCGAAGTCGGACATAAATATCTTCTGGCTCGGGGAAAATCGACCAAATATTTATTCTGATAATTCTTCCAGTAGATCCTTTTTATTTCCTAAATTAAATTGACCAATTATTTATTCTGATACTTCTTCCAGTTAAATACAAAGAGACCTCTTCTTACTCATATTAAATCAACAAAAGAATTATTCTGATACATCTTCTAGTCGAAGTCGGACATAAATATCTTCTGGCTCAGGGTAAATCGACCAAATATTTATTTTGATACTTCTTTTAGCAGATCCTTTTTCTTGCTCAAATTAAATCGACCAAAGATTTATTCTAATACTTCTACCAGTTTAAGACAAAGAGACCTCTTCTTGCTCAGATTAATTCAACCAAAGAATTATGCTGATACTTCTTCCAATCGAAGTCTGACATAAATATCTTTTGGCTCAGGGTAAATCGACCAATCATTTATTCTAATACTTCTTCCAGTTAAATACAAAGACACCTCTTCTGGTTCAAATTAAATCAACCAAAGATTTATTCTGATACTTCTTCCAGTCAAAGTCAGACATAAATATCTTCTAGCTCAAGGTAAATTGACCAAAGATTTATTCCGATACTTCTTCCAGCGGGTCTTTTTCTAGCTCAGATTAAATTAACCATAGATTTATTCTTATACTTCTTCCAATTGAAAACAAAGAGACCGCTTCTGGATCAGATTAAATCAACCAAAGATTTATTCTGATACTTCTTCCAGTCGAAGTCGGACATAAATATCTTCTGGATCAGGGTAAATAGACCAAAGACTTATTTTGATACTTCTTCCAATGAATCTTTTTCTGGCTCAGATTAAATCAACCAAAGATATATTCTAATACTTCTTCCAATTAAAGACAAAGAGACCTCTTCTGGCTCAGATTAATTCAACCAAAGATTTATTCTTATACTTCTTCCAATCGAAGTCGTACATAAATATCTTATGGCTCAGGGTATATCGACCAAAGATTTATTCTGATACTTCTTCCAGCAGATCCTTTTTTTGGCTCAGATTAAATCGACCAAATATTTATTCTGATATTTCTTCCAGTTAAAGACAAAGAGACCTCTTCTGGCTCAGATTAAATCAAGAAAATAGTTATTCTAATACTACTTCCAGTCGAAGTCGGACATAAATATCTTTTGGATCGGGGTAAATCGACCAAATATTTATTCTGATACTTCTTCCAGTAGATCCTTTTTCTTGCTCAAATTAAATCGACCAAAGATTTATTCTAATACTTCTTCCAGTTAAAGACAAAGATACCTCTTCTTGCTCAGATTAAATTACCAAAGAATTATTCAGATACTTCTTCCAGTCGAAGTTGGACATGAATATCTTCTGGATCATGGTAAATCGACGAAAGATTTATTCAGATACTTCTTCCAACGGTTCTTTTTCTGGCTCATATTAAATCAACCAAAGATTTATTATAATACTTTTTCCAATTAAATACAAAGAGACCTTTTCTGGCTCAGTTTAAAACCAAAGATTTATTTTGATACTTCTTCCAGTCAAAGTCAGACATAAATATCTTTTGGCTCAGGGTAAATCGACCAAAGATTTATTTTTATACTTCTTCCAACGAATCTTTTTCTGGCTCAGATTAAATCGACCAAAGATAAATTCTAATACTTCTTCCATTTAAAGACAAAGAGACCTCTTTTGGCTTAGATTAATTCAACCAAAGATTTATTCTGATACTTCTTCCAGTCGAAGTCGGACATAAATATCTTCTGGCTCAGGGTAAATCGACCAAAGATTTATTCTTATACTTCTTCTAGTAGATCCTTTTTCAGGCTCTGATTAAATCGACCAAAGATTTATTCTGATATTTCTTCCAGTTAAATACAAAGAGACCTCTTCTGGCTTAGATTAAATCAAGAAAAGATTTATTCTAATACTTCTTCCAGTTGAAGTCGGACATAAATATCTTCTGGCTCGAGGTAAATCGACCAAATATTTATTTTGTTACTTCTTTTAGTAGATCCTTTTTCTTGCTCAAATTAAATCGACCAAGGATTTATTCTAATACTTCTTCCAGTTAAAGACATAGAGACCTCTTCTTGCTCAGATTAAATCAACCAAAGAATTATTCTGATACTTCTTCCAGTCGAAGTCAGACATAAATATCTTCTGGCTCATGGTAAATCGACCAAACTTTTATTCTAATACTTCTTCCAGTTAAATACAAAGACACCTCTTCTGGCTCAGATTAAATCAACCAAAGATTTATTATGATACTTCTTCCAGTCGAAGTCAGTCATAAATATCTTCTGGCTCAAGGAAAATCAACCAAAGATTTATTCTGATACTTCTTCCAGCGGGTCTTTTTCTATCCCAGATTAAATTGACCATAGATTTATTCTTATACTTATTCCAATTGAAAACAAAGAGACCTCTTCTGGCTCAGATTGAATCAACCAAAGATTTATTCTGATAATTCTTCCAGTCGAAGTCAGACATAAATATCTTCTGGATCAGGGTAAATAAACCAAAGACTTATTTTGATACTTCTTCCAACGAATCTTTTTCTGGTTCAGATTAAATCGACCAAAGATATATTCTAATACTTCTTCCAATTAAAGACAAAGAGACCTCTTCTGGCTCAGATTAATTACACCAAAGATTTATTCTGATACTTCTTCCAATCGAAGTCGTACATAAATATCTTCTGGCTCAGAGTAAATCGACCAAAGGTTTATTCTGATACGTCTTCCAGCAGATACTTTTTCTGGCTCAGATTAAATCGACCAAATATTTATTCTGATATTTCTTCCAGTTAAAGACAAAGAGACCTCTTCTGGCTCAGATTAAATCAAGAAAAGATTTATTCTAATACTTCTTCCAGTCGAAGTCAGACATAAATATCTTCTGGCTCGAGGTAAATCGACCAAATATTTATTTTGATACTTCTTTTAGTAGATCCTTTTTCTTGCTCAAATTAAATCGACCAAAGATTTATTCTAATAATTCTTCCAGTTAAAGACAGAGAGACCTCTTCTTGCTCAGATTAAATCGACCTAAGAATTATTCTGATACTTCTTCCAGTCGAAGTCTGACATAAATATCTTCTGGCTCATGGTAAATCGACCAAACATTTATTCTAATACTTCTTCCAGTTAAATACAAAGACACCTCTTCTGGCTCAGATTAAATCAACCAAAGATTTATTATGATACTTCTTCCAGTCGAAGTCAGACATAAATATCTTCTGGCTCAAAGTAAATCGACCAAAGATTTATTTTGATACTTCTTCCAGCGGGTCTTTTTCTATCTCAGATTAAATTGACCATATATTTATTCTTATACTTCTTCCAATTGAAAACAAAGAGACCTCTTCTGGCTCAGATTAAATCAACCAAAGATTTATTCTGATACTTCTTCCAGTCTAAGTCGTACATAAATATCTTCTAGATCAGGGTAAATAGACCAAAGACTTATTTTGATACTTCTTCCAACGGATCTTTTTCTGGCTCAGATTAAATCGACCAAAGATATATTCTAATACTTCTTCCAATTAAAGACAAAGAGACCTCTTCTAGCTCAGATTAATTCAACCAAAGATTTATTCTGATACTTCTTCCAATCGAAGTCGTACATAAATATCGTCTGGCACAGGGTAAATCAACCAAAGATTTATTCTGATACTTCTTCCAGCAGATCCTTTTTCTGGCTCAGATTAAGTCGACCAAATATTTATTCTGATATTTCTTCCAGTTAAAGACAAAGAGACCTCTTCTGGCTCAGATTAAATCAAGAAAATATTTATTCTAATACTACTTCCAGTCGAAGTCGGACATAAATATCTTCTGGATCGGGGTAAATCGACCAAATATTTATTCTGATACTTCTTCCAGTAGATCCTTTTTCTTGCTCAAATTAAATCGACCAAAGATTTATTCTGATACTTCTTCAAGTTAAAGACAAAGATACCTCTTCTTGCTCAGATTAAATTACCAAAGAATTATTCAGATACTTCTTCCAGTCGAAGTTGGACATGAATATCTTCTGGATCAGGGTAAATCGACCAAAGATTTATACGGATACTTCTTCCAACGGTTATTTTTCTGGCTCATATTAAATCAACCAAAGATTTATTCTAATACTTCTTCCAATTAAAGACAAAGAGACCTTTTCTGGCTCAGATTAAATTAACCAAAGATTTATTCTAATACTTCTTCTAGTCAAAGTCGGACATAAATATCTTTTGGCTCAGGGTAAATCGACCAAAGATTTATTTTGATACTTCTTCCAACGGATCTTTTTCTGGCTCAGATTAAATCGACCAAAGATATATTCTAATACTTCTTCCAATTAAAGACAAAGAGACCTCTATTGGCTCAGATTAATTCAACCAAAGATTTATTCTGATACTTCTTCCAATCGAAGTCGGACATAAATATCTTCTGGCTCAGGGTAAATCGACCAAAGATTTATTCTGATACTTCTTCTAGCAGATCCTTTTTCTGGCTCCGATTAAAGCGACCAAAGATTTATTATGATATTTCTTCCAGTTAAAGACAAAGAGACCTCTTCTGGCTCAAATTAAATCAAGAAAAGATTTATTCTAATACTTCTTCTAGTCGAAGTCGGACATAAATATCTTTTGGCTCGGGGTAAATCGACCAAATATTTATTTTGATACTTCTTTTAGTAGATCCTTTTTCTTGTAAAATTAAATCAAGAAAAGATTTATTCTAATACTTCTTCCAGCTAAAGACAGAGAGACCTCTTCTTACTCGGATTAAATCAACAAAAGAATTATTCTGATACTTCTTCCAGTCGAAGTCTGACATAAATATCTTCTGGCTCATGGTAAATCGACCAAACATTTATTCTAATACTTCTTCCAGTTAAATACAAAGACACCTCTTATGGATCTGATTAAATCAACCAAAGATTTATTATAATACTTTTTCCAGTCGAAGTCAGACATAAATATCTTCTGGCTCAAGGTAAATTGACTAAAGCTTTATTCTGATACTTCTTTCAGCGGGTCTTTTTCTAGCTCAGATTAAATTAACCATAGATTTATTCTTATACTTCTTACAATTGAAAACAAAGAGACCTCTTCTGGCTCAGATTAAATCAACCAAAGATTTATTCTGATACTTCTTCCAGTCGAAGTCGGACATAAATATCTTCTAGATCAGGGTAAATAGACTAAAGACTTATTTTGATACTTCTTCCAACCGATCTTTTTCGGGCTCAAATTAAATCGACCAAAGATATATTCTAATACTTTTCCAATTAAAGACAAAGAGACCTCTTATGGCTCAGATTAATTCAACCAAAGATTTATTCTGATACTTCTTCCAATCGAAGTCGTACATAAATATCTTCTGGCTCAGGGTAAATCGACCAAAGATTTATTTTGATACTTCTTCCAACGGATCTTTTTCTGGCTCAGATTAAATCGACCAAAGATATAATATAATACCTCTTCCAATTAAAGACAAAGAGACCTCTTTAGGCTCAGATTAATTCAACCAAAGATTTATTCTGATACTTCTTCCAGTCGAAATCGGACATAAATATCTTCTGGCTCAGGGTAAATCGACCAAAGATTTATTCTGATATTTCTTCCAGTTAAAGACAAAGAGACCTCTTCTAGCTCAGATTAAATCAAGAAAAGATTTATTCTAATACTTCTTCCTGTCGAAGTCAGACATAAATATCTTCTGGCTCGTGGTAAATCGACCAAATATTTATTTTGATACTTCTTTTAGTAGATCATTTTTCTTGCTCAAATTAAATCGACCAAAGATTTATTCTAATACTTCTTCCAGTTAAAGACAAAGAGACCTCTTCTTGCTTAGATTAAATCAACCAAAGAATTATTCTGATACTTCTTCCAATCGAAGTCTGACATAAATATCTTCTGGATCAGGGTAAATCGACCAAACATTTATTCTAATACTTCTTCAAGTTAAATACAAATACACCTCTTCTAGCTCAGATTAAATCAACCAAAGATTTATTATGATACTTCTTCCAGTCGAAGTCAGACATAAATATCTTCTGGCTCAAGTTAAATCGACCAAAGATTTATTCTGATACTTCTTCCAACGGGTCTTTTTCTAGCTCAGATTAAATTGACCATAGATTTATTCTAATACTCCTTCCAATTGAAAACAAAGAGACCTCTTATGGCTTAGATTAAATCAAGCAAAGATTTAGTCTGATACTTCTTCCAGTCAAAGTCGGACATAAATATCTTCTGGATCAGGGTAAATAGACCAAAGACTTATTTTGATACTTCTTCCAACGAATCTTTTTCTGGCTCAGATTAAATCGACCAAAGATATATTCTAATACTTCTTCCAATTAAAGACAAAGAGACCTCTTCTGGCTCATATTAATTCAACCAAAGATTTATTCTGATACTTCTTCCAGTCGAAGTCGGACATAAATATCTTCTGGCTCAGGGTAAATCGACCAAAGATTTATTCTGATACTTCTTCCAGTAGATCCTTTTTCTGGCTCAGATTAAATCGACCAAATATTTATTCTGATATTTCTTCCAGTTAAAGACAAACAGACCTCTTCTGGCTCAGATTAAATCAAGAAAATATTTATTCTAATACTACTTCCAGTCGAAGTCGGACATAAATATCTTCTGGATCGGGGTAAATCGACCAAATATTTATTCTGATACTTCTTCCAGTAGATCCTTTTTCTTGCTCAAATTAAATCGACCAAAGATTTATTCTGATACTTCTTCCAGTTAAATACAAAGATACCTCTTCTTGCTCAGATTAAATTACCAAAGAATTATTCAGATACTTCTTCCAGTCGAAGTTGGAAATGGATATCTTCTGGATTAGGGTAAATCGACCAAAGATTTATTTTGATACTTCTTCCATCGGGTCTTTTTCTATCTCAGATTAAATTGACCATAGATTTATTCTTATACTTCTTCCAATTGAAAAAAAACAGACCTCTTCTGGCTCAGATTAAATCAACCAAAGATTTATTCTGATACTTCTTCCAGTCGAAGTCGAACATAAATATCTTCTGGATCAGGGTAAATAGACCAACGACTTATTTTGATACTTCTTCCAACCGATCTTTTTCTGGCTCAGATTAAATCGACCAAAGATATATTCTAATACTTCTTACAATTAAATACAAAGAGACCTCTTCTGGCTAATATTAATTCAACCAAAGATTTATTCTGATACTTCTTCCAATCGAAGTCGTACATAAATATCTTTTGGCTCAGGGTAAATTGACCAAAGATTTATTCTGATATTTCTTCCAGCAGATCCTTTTTCTGTCTCAGATTAAATCGACCAAATATTTATTCTGATATTTCTTCCAGTTAAAGACAAAGATACCTCTTCTAGCTCAGATTAAATCAAGAAAATATTTATTCTAATACTACTTCCAGTCGAAGTCGGACATAAATATCTTCTGGATCGGGGTAAATCGACCAAATATTTATTCTGATACTTCTTCCAGTAGATCCTTTTTCTTGCTCAAATTAAATCGACCAAAGATTTATTCTGATACTTTTTCCAGTTAAAGACAAAGATACCTCTTCTTGCTCAGATTAAATTACCAAAGAATTATTCTGATAGTTCTTCCAGTCGAATTTGGACATGAATATCTTCTGGATCAGGGTATATCGACCAAAGATTTATTCGGATACTTCTTCCAACGGTTCTTTATCTGGCTCATATTAAATCAACCAAAGATTTGTTCTATACTTCTTCCAATTTAAGACAAAGAGACCTTTTTTTGGCTCAGATTAAATTAACCAAAGATTTATTCTGATACTTTTTCCAGTCAAAGTCGGACATAAATATCTTTTGGCTCAGGGTAAATCGACCAAAGATTTATTTTAATACTTCTTCCAACGGATCTTTTTCTGGCTCAGATTAAATCGACCAAAGATATATTCTAATACCTCTTCCAATTAAAGACAAAGAGACCTCTTTTGGCTCAGATTAATTCAACCAAAGATTTATTCTGATACTTCTTCCAGTCGAAGTCGGACATAAATATCTTCTGGCTCAGGGTAAATCGACCAAAGATTTATTCTGATACTTCTTCCAGCAGATCCTCTTTCTGGCTCTGATTAAATCGGCCAAAGATTTATTCTGATATTTCTTCCAGTTAAAGACAAAGAGACCTCTTCTGGCTCAGATTAAATCAAGAAAAGATTTATTCTAATACTTCTTCCAGTCGAAGTCAGACATAAATATCTTCTGGCTCGTGGTAAATCGACCAAATATTTATTTTGATACTTCTTTTAGTAGATCCTTTTTCTTGCTCAAATTAAATCGACCAAAGATTTATTCTAATACTTCTTCCAGTTAAAGACAAAGAGACCTCTTCTTGCTTAGATTAAATCAACCAAAGAATTATTCTGATACTTCTTCCAGTCGAAGTCTGACATAAATATCTTCTGGCTCAGGGTAAATCGACCAAACATTTATTCTAATACTTCTTCCAGTTAAATACAAATACACCTCTTCTAGCTCAGATTAAATCAACCAAAGATTTATTATGATACTTCTTCCAGTCGAAGTCAGACATAAATATCTTCTGGCTCAAGTTAAATTGACCAAAGATTTATTCTGATACTTCTTCCAGCGGGTCTTTTTCTAGCTCAGATTAAATTGACCATAGATTTATTCTAATACTCCTTCCAATTGAAAACAAAGAGACCTCTTCTGGCTCAGATAAAATCAACCAAAAATTTATTCTGATACTTCTTCCAGTCGAAGTCGGACATAAATATCTTCTGGATCAGGGTAAATAGACCAAAGACTTATTTTGATACTTCTTCCAACGAATCTTTTTCTGGATCAGATTAAATCGACCAAAGATATATTCTAATACTTCTTCCAATTAAAGACAAAGAGACCTCTTCTGGCTCATATTAAACCAAGAAATGATTTATTCTAATACTTCTTCCAGTCAAAGTCGGACATAAATATCTTCTGGTTCAGGGTAAATCGACCAAAGATTTATTCTGATACTTCTTCCAGCAGATCCTTTTTCTGGCTCAGATTAAATCGACCAAATATTTATTCTGATATTTCTTCCAATTAAAGACAAAGAGAAATCTTCTGGCTCAGATTAAATTACCAAAGAAGTATTCTGATACTTCTTCCAGTCGAAGTCGAACATAAATATCTTCTGGATCAGGGTAAATCGACCAAATATTTATTCTGATACCTCTTTCAGTGGATCTTTTTATGGCTCAATTTAAATCAACCAAAATTTATTCTGATACTTCTTCAAGTAAAGATAAAAATACCTCTTACGGGTCAGATTAAATCAACTAAAGATTTATTCTGATACTTCTTCCAGTCGAAGTCGGACATGAATATATTCTGGCTCAAGGTAAATTGACCAAAGATTTATTCTGATACTTCTCCCAGCATATCCTTTTTCTGGCCCAGATTAAATCGACCAAAGATTTATTCTGATACTTCTTCTAGTTAAAGACAAAGAGACTTCTTCTGGCTCAGATAAAATAAAGCAAAGATTTATTCTGATAATTCTTCCAGTTGAAGTTGGACATAAATATCTCCAGGATCAGGATAAATCGGCCAAAGATTTATTCTGATACTTCTTCTAACGGATCTTTTTCTGGCTCATATTAAATCGACCACTTATATATTCTAATACTTCTTCCAATTAAATACTAAGAGACCTTTTCTGTCTCAGATTAAATTAACCAAAGATTTATTCTGATACTTCTTCCAGTCGATGTCGAACATAAATATCTTTTGGATCAGGGTAAATCGACCAAGGATTTATTCTGATACTTCTTCCATTTAAAGACAAAGACCTCTTATGGCTCAGATTAAATCAACCAAAGATTTATTCTGAAACTTCTTCCAGTCGAAGTCGGACATAAATATCTTCTGGCTTAGGGTAAATCGACCAAAGATTTATTCTGATACTTCTTCCAGCAGATCGTTTTTCTGGCCCAGATTAAATCGACCAAAGATTTATTCTGATACTTCTTCTAGTTAAATACAAAGAGACCTCTTATGGCTCAGATTAAATCAAGCAAAGATATATTTGGATACTTCTTCCAGTTGAAGTTGGACATAAATATCTTCTAGATTAGGGTAAATCGACCAAAGAATTATTCGGATACTTCTTCCAACGGATCTTTTTCTGGCTCATATTAAATCGACATAATATATATTCTGATACTTCTTCCAATTAAAGAAAAAGAGACCTTTTCTGGAAAAGATTAAATTAACCAAAGATTTATTCTGATACTTCTTCCACTTGAAGTCAGACATAAATATCTTTTAGCTCAGGGTAAATAGACCAAAGATTTATTCTGATACTTTTTCCAGTCGAAGTCGGGCATAAATATCTTTTGGCTCAGGGTAAATCGACCAAAGAATTATTCTAATACTTCTTCCAGTTAAGGACAAAGACACCTCTTATAGCTCAGATTAAATCAACCCAATATTGATTCTGATACTTCTTCCAGTCGAAGTTGGACATAAATATCTTCTGGATCAGGGTAAATCTACCAAAGATTTATTTTGATACTTCTTCCAATGGATCTTTTTCTTGATCAGATTAAATTGACCAAATATATATTCTAATACTTCTTCCAATTAAAGACAGAGAGACCTCTTCTGGCTCAGATTAATTCATCCAAAGATTTATTCTAATACTTCTTCCAGTCGAAGTCAGACTTAAATATCTTCTGGCTCGGGGTAAATCGACCAAATATTTATTCTGATACTTCTTCCAGTAGATCCTTTTTCTTTCTCAAATTAAATCGACCAAAGATTTATTCTAATACTTCATCCAGTTAAAGACAAAGAGACCTCTTGTTGCTCCGATTAAATCAACCAAAGAAATATTCTAATACTTCTTCCAGCGGATCTTTTTTTGGATCAATTTAAATCAACAAAAATTTATTCTGATACTTCTTCCAGTTAAAGACAAATACCTCTTATGGCTCAGATTAAATCAACCAAATATTTACTCTGATACTTCTTCCAGTCGAAGTCGGACATAAATATCTTCTGGCTCAGGATAAATCAACCAAAGATTTATTTTGATAATTCTTCCAGCAGATCCTTTTTTGGCCTAGATTAAATCTACCAAAGATTTATTCTGATACTTCTTCTAGTTAAATACAAAGAGACCTCTTATGGATCAGATTAAATCAAACAAATATTTATTCGGATACTTCTTCCAGTTGAAGTTGGACATAAATATCTTCTGGATCAGGGTAAATCGACCAAAGATTTATTCTGATACTTCTTCCAACGGATCTTTTTCTGGCTCATATTAAATCGACCAAATATATATTCTGACACTTCTTCCAATTAAAGAAAAAGAGACCTTTTCTGGCACAGATTAAATTAACCAAATATTTATTCTGATACTTCTTCCAGTTGAAGTCAGACATAAATATCTTTTAGCTCAGGGTAAATCGACCAAAGATTTATTCTAATACTTCTTCCAGTTAAAGACATAGACACCTCTTCTAGCTCAGATTAAATCAACCAAATATTTATTCTGATACTTCTTCCAGTCGAAGTCGGACATAAATATCTTCTGGATTAGGGTAAATCTACCAAAGATTTATTTTGATACTTCTTCTAACGGATCTTTTTCTGGCTCAGATTAAATCGACCAAAGATATATTCTAATGCTTCTTCCAATTAAAGACAAAGAGACCTCTTCCAGCTCATATTAATTCAACCAAAGATTTATTTTGATACTTCTTCCTGTCGAATTCGGAAATAAACATCTTTTGGCTCAAGGTAAATCGACCAAAGATTTATTCTGATACTTCTTCCAGCAGATCCTTTTTCTGGCTCAGATTAAATCGACCAAATATTTATTCTGATATTTCTTCCAGCTAAAGACAAAGAGACCTCTTCTGGCTCATATTAAATCAAGAAAATATTTATTCTAATACTTCTTCCACTCAAAGTCAGACATAAATATCTTCTGGCTCGGGGTAAATCGACCAAATATTTATTCTGATACTTCTTCTAGTAGATCCTTTTTCTTGCTCAAATTAAATTGACCAAAGATTTATTCTGATTCTTCTTCCAGCTAAAGACAAAGAGACCTCTTCTTGCTCAGATTAAACCAACCAAAGAATTATTCTGATACTTCTTCCATTCGAAGTCGGACAAAAATATCTTCTGGCTCAAGGTAAATCGACCAAAGATTTATTTTGATACTTCTTCCAGCGGATCTTTTTCTGGCTCAATTTAAATCAACAAAAAATTATTCTAATACTTCTTCCAGTTAAAGACAAAGAGACCTCTTATGGCTCAGATTAAATCAACCAAAGATTTATTCTGATACTTCTTCTTGCAGACCCTTTTTCTGGCCCAGATTAATTCGACCAAAGATTTATTCTGATACTTCTTCCAGCAGATCCTTTTTCTTGCTCAGATTAAATCGACCAAAGATTTATTCTGATATTTCTTCCAGTTAAAGACAAAGAGACCTCTTCTGGCTCAGATTAAATCAAGAAAATATTTATTCTAATTATTCTTCCAGTCAAAGTCGGACATAAATATCTTCTGGCTCAGGGTAAATCGACCAAATATTTATTCTGATACTTCTTCCAGTAGATCCTTTTTCTTGCTCAAATTAAATCGACCAAAGATTTATTCTGATACTTCTTCCAGTTAAAGACAAAGAGACCTCTTCTTGCTCAGATTAAATCAACCAAAGAATTATTTTGATACTTCTTCCAGTCGAAGTCGGACATAAATATCTTCTGGATCAATGTAAATCGACCAAATATTTATTCTGATACTTCTTCCAGCAGATCCTTTTTCCAGCTCAGATTAAATCGACCAAAGATTAATTCTGCTATTTTTCCAGTTAAAGACAAAGAGACCTCTTCTGGCTCATATTAAATCAAGAAAAATATTTATTCTAATACTTCTTCCAGTCGAAGTCGGACATAAATATCTTCTATGTCGGGGTAAATCGACCAAATATTTATTCTGATACTTCTTTCAGTAGATCCTTTTTCTTGCTCAAATTAAATCGACCAAAGATTTATTCTTACACTTCTTCCAGTTAAAGACAAAGAGACCTCTTCTTGCTCAGATTAAATCAACCAAAGAATTATTCTGATACTTCTTCCAGTCGAAGTCGAACATAAATATCTTCTAGCTCAGGGTAAATCAACCAAAGATTTATTCTGATAATTCTTCCAGCGGTTCTTTTTGTGGCTCAATTTAAATCAACCAAAATTTATTCTAATACTTCTTCAAGTTAAAGACAAAAATACTTCTTATGGCTCAAATTAAATCAACCAAAGATTTATTCTAATACTTCTTCCAGTCGAAGTGGCACATAAATATCTTCTGGCTCAGGGTAAATCAACCAAAGATTTATTCTGATACTTCTCCCAGCAGATCCTTTTTCTGGCCCAGATTAAATCGGCCAAAGATTTATTCTGATACTTCTTCTAGTTAAAGACAAAGAGACCTCTTCTGGCTCAGATTAAATCAAGAAAAGATTTATTCTAATACTTCTTCCAATCGAAGTCGGACATAAATATCTTCTGGCTCGGGGTATATCGACCAAATATTTATTCTGATACTTCTTCCAGTAGATCCTTTTTCTTGCTAAACATAAATCGACCAAAGATTTATTATGATACTTCTTCCAGTTAAAGATAGAGAGACCTCTTCTTTCTCAGATTAAATCAACCAAAGAATTATTCTGATACGTCTTCCAGTCAAAGTCAGACAAAAATATCTTCTGGCTAAGGGTAAGTCGACCAAATATTTATTCTGATACTTCTTCCAGCGGATCTTTTTCTGGCTCAATTTAAATCAACCAAAATTTATTATGATACTTCTTCCAATTAAAGACAAAGAGACCTCTTATGGCTTAGATTAAATCTAGCAAAGATTTATTCTGATACTTCTTCCAGTTGAAGTTGGACATAAATATCTTCTAAATTAGGGTAAATAGAACAAAGATTTATTATTATACTTCTTCCAACGGATCTTTTTCTGGCTCAGATTAAATCGACCAAATATATATATTCTAATACTTCTTCCAATTAAAGACAAAGAGACCTTTTTTGGCTCAGATTAAATTAACCAAAGATTTATTCTGATACTTCTTCCAGTCGAAGTCGGACATAAATATCTTTTAGCTTAGGGTAAATCGACCAAAGATTTATTCTGATACTTCTTCCAGTAGAATCTTTTTCTGGCTTAGATTAAATCGACCAAGGATTTATTCTAATACTTCTTCCAGTTAAAGAACAAGATACCTATTCCGGCTCAGATTAAATCAAGCAAAGATTTATTCTAATACTTCTTCCAGTCGAAGTCGGACATAAATATCTTTTGGCTTCAGATAAATCGACCAAAGATTTATTCTGATACTTCTTCCCGCATATCCTTTTTCTGGCTCAGATTAAATCGACTAAAGATTTATTCTGATACTTCTTCCAGTTAAAATGATTTAATCTGAGCCAGAAAAGGATCTATTGGAAGAAGTATCAGGATAAATATTTGGTCGATTTACCCCGAGCCAGAAAATATTTATGTCGAACTTCGACTGGAAGAAGTATCAGAATAAATCTTTGCTTGATTTAATATGAGGCATAAGAGGTCTCTTTGTCTTTAACTAGAATATGTATCAGAATAAATCTTTGGTCGATTTACCCTGAGCCATAAGATATTTATGTCTGACTTCGACTGGAAGAAGTATCAGAATATATATTTGGTTGATTTAATCTGAGCCATAAGAGGTCTCTTTGTCTTTAACTGGAAGAAGTATCAGAATAGAACTTTGGATGATTTAATCTAAGCCAGAAAAAGATCCGCTGGAAGAAGTATCAGAATAAAACTTTGGTCGATTTACCCTGACCCAGAAGATATTTATGTCTGACTTCGACTGGAAGAAGTATAAGAATAACTCTTTGGTTGATTTATTCTGATACTTCTTCCAGTTAAAGATAAATAGACCTCTTCTGGCTTAGATTAAATCAACCAAAGATTTATTCTGATACTTCTTCTAGTCGAAGTCAGGCATAAATATCTTCTAGCTCAGGGTAAATCGACCAAAGAGTTATTCTGATACTTCTTCTAGCAGATCCCTTTCTGGATTAGATTAAATGGACCAAAGATTTATTCTAATACTTCTTTCAGTTAAAGACAAAGAGACCTCTTCCGGCTTAGATTAAATCAACCAAAGATTTATTCTGATACTTCTTCCAGTTAAAGTTGGACAAAAATATCCTCTGACTCAGATTAAATAGACCAAACATTTATTCTGATACTTCTTCCTATAGATCTTTTTCTAACTCAGATTAGATTGAACAAAGATTTATTTTGATACTTCTTCCAGTTAATGTCAAAGAGACCTCTTCCGGCTCATATTAAATCGACCAAAGATAAAATTTGATGTTTCTTCCAGTCAAAGTCGGGCACAAACATCCTCTGGCTCATATTAAATCGACCAAAGAAATATTCAGATACTTCTTCTGGCGGACATTTTTCTTACTCAGATTAAATCGACCAAACATTTATTCTGATACTTATTCCAGCTAAAGACAAAGAGACCTCTTTTGGCTCATATTAAATCGATAAAAGATTTATTCTGATGCTTCTTCCAGTTGAAGTCGGGCACAAACATCCTCTTGCTCAGATTAAATAAACAAAAGATTTATTCGGATACGTCTTCCAGTTAATGAAAAAGAGACCTCTTCTGGCTCAGATTAAATCAACCAAAGATTTATTCTGATACTTCTTCCAGTTGAAGTTGGACATAAATATCCTCTGACTCAGATTAAATAGACCAAAGATTTATTCTGTTACTTCTTCCAATAGATCCTTTTTCTGGCTCAGATTAAATCGAACAAAGATTTATTCTTATACTTCTTTCAGTTAAACATAAAGAGACCTCTTATGGCTCAGATTAAATCAACCAAATTTATATTCTGATACTTCTTCCAGTGAAGTCGGACATAAATATCTTCCGGATCAGGGTAAGTCGGCCAAAGATTTATTCTGATACCTCTTCCAGCAGATCCTTTTTCTGGCCTAGATTAAATCGTCCAAATATTTATTCTTATACGTCTTCTAGTTAAAGACAAATAGACCTCTTATGGCTCAGATTAAATCAAGAAAATATTTATTTTGATACTTCTTCTAGTCGAAGTCGGACATAAATATCTTTTGGCTCAGGGTAAATCGACCAAATATTTATTCTGATACTTCTTCTAGCAGATCCTTTTTCTGGCTCAGATTAAATCGAGCAAAGATTTATTTTGATAGTTCTTCCAGTTAATGTTTGACATATATATCCTCTGACTCAGATTAAATAGACCAAAGATTTATTCTGATACTTCTTCCAACAGATCCTTTTATGGCTCAGATTAAATCGACCAAAGATTTATTTTGATACTTCTTCTAGTTAATGTCAAAGAGACCTATTCTGGCTCAGATTAAATAGACCAAAGATTTATTTTGATGTTTCTTGCAGTCAAAGTCGGGCACAAACATCCTCTGGCTCATATTAAATCGACCAAAGATCTAATCAGATACTTCTTCTAGCAGACCTTTTTTTACTTAGATTAAATTGACCAAAGATTTATTCTGATACTTCTTCCAGTCGAAGTCGGGCATAAATATCTTTTGGCTCAGGGTAAATCGACCAAAGATTTATTCTAATACTTCTTCCAGTCAAGGACAAAGACTCCTCTTCTGGCTCAGATTAAATCAACCAAAGATTTATTCTGATACTTCTTCCAGTCGAAGTCAGACATTAATATCTTCTGGCTCAAAGTAAATCAACCAAAGATTTATTCTGATACTTCTTCCAGCGGGTCTTTTTCTAGCTCAGATTAAATTGACCAAAGATTTATTCTTATACTTCTTCCTATTAAGGACAAAGAGACCACTTCTGACTTAGATTAAATCAACCAAAGATTTATTCTAATACTTCTTCCAGTCGATGTCGGACATAAATATCTTCTAGATCAGGGTAAATCGACCAAAGATTTATTTTGATACTTCTTCCAACGGATCTTTCTCTAGATTACATTAAATTGACCAAAGATATATTCTAAAACTTCTTCCAATTAAAGACAAAGAGACCTCTTCTAGCTCAGATTAATTGAACCAAAGATTTATTCTGATACTTCTTCCAGTCGAAGTCAGGCATAAATATCTTCTGGCTCTGGTTAAATCGACCAAAGATTTATTCTGATACTTCTTCCCGCATATCCTTTTTCTGGCTTAGATTAAATTGACCAATGATTTATTCTGATAGTTCTTCCAGTTAAAGACAAAGAGACCTCTTCTTGCTCAGATTAAATCGACCAAAGAGTTATTCTGATACTTCTTCCAGTCGAAGTCAGACATAAATATCTTCTGGCACAGGGTAAATCGACCAAAGTTTTATAATGATACTTCTTCAGCAGATCTTTTTCTAGCTTAGATTAAATTAGCCAAAGATTTATTCTGATACTTCTTCCAGTTAAAGACAAAGAGACCTCTTATGGCTCAAATTAAATCAACCAAAGATTTATTATGATACTTCTTCTAGTTGAAGTTGGACATATATATCCTCTGACTCAGACTAAATAGACCAAAGATTTATTCTGATACTTCTTCCAGCAGGTCCATTTCTGGCCCAGATTAAATCGACCAAAGATTTATTCTGATACTTCTTCCAGTTAAATACAAAGATACCTCTTATGGCTCAGATTAAATCAAGCAAATATTTATTCGGATACTTCTTCCAGTCGAATTTGTACATAAATATCTTCTGGATCAGGGTAAATCGACCAAAGATTTATTCTGATACTTCTTCCAACGAATCTTTTTCTGGTTCATATTAAATTGACCAAATATATATTCTAATACTTCTTCCAATTAAAGACAAAGATACATTTTCTAGCTCAGATTAAATTAACCAAAGATTTATTCTGATACTTCTTCCAATTGAAGTGGGACATAAATATCTTTGAACTCAGGGTAAATTGACCAAATATTTATTCTGATACTTCTTCCAGTCGATGTCGGGCATAAATATATTTTGGCTCTGGGTAAATCGACCGAAGATATATTCTGATACTTCTTCTAATAGATCCTTTTTTTGGCTCAGATTAAATCAAACAAAGATTTATTCTTATACTTCTTTCAGTTAAACACAAAGAGACCTCTTATGGATCAGATTAAATCAACCAAATATTTATTCGGATACTTCTTCCAGTCGAAGTCGGACATAAATATCTTCTGGCTCAGGGTAAGTCGGCCAAAGATTTATTCTGATACTTCTTCCAGCAGATCCTTTTCCTGGCCCAGATTAAATCGACCAAAGATTTATTCTTATACGTCTTATAGTTAAAGACAAATAGACTTCTTCTGGCTCAGATTAAATCAATAAAATATTTATTCTCATACTTCTTCCAGTCAAATTCAGACATAAGTATCTTCTGGCTCGGGGTAAATCCACCAAATATTTATTCTGATAGTTCTTCCAGCAGATCCTTTTCTGACTCAAATTAAATCGACCAAAGAATTATTTTGATACTTCTTCCAGTTAAAGACAAAGAGACCTCTTCTGGATCAGATTAAATCAACCAAAGATTTATTTTTATCCTTCTTCTAGTCGAAGTCGGACATAAATATCTTCTGGCTCAGGGTAAATCGACCAAAGATTTATTCTGATACTTCATCTAGCAGATCCTTTTTCTGGATCAGATTAAATTAACCAAAGATTTATTTTGATACTTCTTTCAGTTAAAGACAAAGAGACATCTTATGGCTCAGATTAAATAAACCAAAGATTTATTCTGATACTTCTTCCAGTTGAAGTTGGACATATATATCCTCTGACTCATATTAAATAGACCAAAGATTTATTCTGATACTTCTTCCAATAGATCCTTTTCTGGCTCAGATTAAATCGACCAAAGATTTATTCTGATACTTCTTCCAGTTAATGTCAAAAAGACCTATTCTGGCTCAGATTAAGTAGACCAAATATTTATTTTGATGTTTCTTGCAGTCAAAGTAGGGCACAAACATCCTCTGGCTCATATTAAATCTACCAAAGATGTATTCAGATACTTATTCTAGCGGACCTTTTTTTTACTTAGATTAAATCAACCAAATATTTATTCGGATACTTCTTCCAGTCGAAGTCGGGCATAAATATCTTTTGGCTCAGGGTAAATCGACCAAAGATTTATTCTAATACTTCTTCCAGTCAAGGACAAAGACTCCTCTTCTGGCTCAGATTAAATCAACCAAAGATTTATTCTGATACTTCTTCCAGTCGAAGTCAGACATTAATATCTTCTGGCTCAAAGTAAATCAACCAAAGATTTATTCTGATACTTCTTCCAGCGGGTCTTTTTCTAGCTCAGATTAAATTGACCAAAGATTTATTCTTATACTTCTTCCAATTAAAAACAAAGAGACCACTTCTGGCTCAGATTAAATCAACCAAAGATTTATTCTGATACTTGTTCCAGTCGATGTCGGACATAAATATCTTCTGGATCAGGGTAAATCGACCAAAGATTTATTTTGATACTTCTTCCAATGGATCTTTCTCTGGCTTAGATTAAGTCGACCAAAGATATATTCTAATACTTCTTCCAATTAAAGACAAAGAGACCTCTTCTAGCTCAGATTAATTGAACCAAAGATTTATTCTGATACTTCTTCCAGTCGAAGTAGGACATAAATATCTTCTGGCTCCGGTTAAATCGACCAAAGATTTATTCTGATACTTCTTCCTGCGGATCCTTTTTCTGGCTCAGATTAAATCGACCAAAGATTTATTCTGATACTTCTTCCAGTTAAAGACAAAGAGACCTCTTCTTGCTCAGATTAAATCAACCAAAGAGTTATTCTGATGCTTCTTCCAGTCGAAGTGAGACATAAATATCTTTTGGCTCAAGGTAAATCGACCAAAGTTTTATTATGATACTTCTTCAGTAGATCTTTTTCTGGCTCAGATTAAACCAGCCAAAGATTTATTCTGATACTTCTTCCAGTTAAAGACAAAGAGACCTCTTATGGCTCAGATTAAATCAACCAAAGATTTATTATGATACTTCTTCTAGTTGAAGTTGGACATATATATCCTCTGACTCATATTAAGTAGACCAAAGATTTATTCTGATACTTCTTCCAGTTAAAGACAAAGAGAACACTTATGGCTCAAATTAAATCAACCAAAGATTTATTCTGATACTTCTTCCAGTCGAAGTCGGACATAAATATCTTCAGGCTCAGGGTAAATCGACCAAAGATTTATTCTGATACTTCTTCCAGCAGATCCTCTTTCTGGCCCAGATTAAATCGACCAAAGATTTATTCTGATACTTCTTCTAGTTAAAGACAAAGATACCTCTTCTGGCTCAGATTAAATCAAACAAAGATTTATTCTGATACTTCTTCCAGCTGAAGTTGGACATAAATATCTTCTGGATCAGGGTAAATCGACCAAAGATTTATTTTGATACTTCTTCCAACAGATCTTTTTCTGGCTCAGATTAAATCGACCAAATATGTATTCTAATACTTCTTCCAAATAAAGACAAAGAGACCTTTTTTGGCTCGGATTTAATTAACTAAAAATTTATTCTGATACTTCTTCCAAGCGAAGTCGGACATAAATATCTTTTGGCTCAACGTAAATCGACCAAAGATTTATTCTGATACTTCTTCCAGCATATCCTTTTTCTGGCTCAGATTAAATCGACCAAAGATTTATTGTAATACTTCTTCCATATAAAGACAAAGAGACATCTTCTAGATCATATTAAATCTAACTAAGATTTATTCAAATACTTCTTCCATTCGAAGTCGGACATAAATATCTTCTGGCTCAGGGTAAATGGACCAAATATTATTTCTAATACTTCTTCTCGCAGATCCTTTTTCATGCTCAGATTAAATAGACCAAAGATTTATTGTGATACTTCCTCAAGTTAAAGACAAAGAGACCTCTTCTTTCTCATATCAAATCACCCAAAGAGTTTTTCTGATACTTCTTTCAATCGATGTCAGACATAAATATCGTCTAACTCAGATTAAATAGACCAAAGATTTATTCTGATACTTCTTCCAACAGATCCTTTTTCTGGCTCAGATTAAATCGAACAAAGATTTATTCTTATACTTCTTTCAGTTAAACACAAAGAGAACTCTTATGGCTCAGATTAAATCAACCAAAGATTTATTCTAATACTTCTTCCAGTCGAAGTTGGACATAAATATCTTCTGGCTCAGGGTAAGTCGACCAAAGATTTATTCTGATACTTCTTCCAGTAGATCCTTTTCTGGCCCAGATTAAATCGACCAAAGATTTATTCTTATACGTCTTCTAGTTAAAGACAAAGCGACCTCTTCTGGCTCAGATTAAATCAAGCATAGATTTATTCTGATACTTCTTCCAATGAAAGTGGGACATAAATATCTTCTGGCTCGGGGTAAATTGACCAAATATTTGTTCTGATACTTCTTCCAGTAGATCCTTTTCTGGCTCAGATTAAATTGACCAAAGATTTATTCTGATACTTCTTCCAATTAAAGACAAAGAGTCCTCTTTTGGCTCAGATTAAATCAAACAAAGATTTATTTTTTATCCTTCTTCTAGTTGAAGTCGGACATAAATATCTTCTGGTTCAGGGTAAATTGACCAAAGTTTATTCTGATACTTCTTCTAGCAGATCCTTTTTCTGGCTCAGATTAAATCGACCAAAGATTTATTATTATACTTCTCTAAGTTAAAGACAAAGAGACCTCTTCTGGCTCAGATTAAATCAACTAAATATTTATTCTGATACTTCTTCTAGTTGAAGTTTGACATTATATCCTCTGACTCAGATTAAATAGACCAAAGATTTATTCTGATACTTCTTCCAACTAATCCATTTCTGGCTCAGATTAAATCTACCAAAGATTTTTTCTGATACTTCTTCCAGTTAATGTCAAAGAGACCTCTTCTAGCTCAGATTAAATAGACCAAAGATTTATTTTGATGTTTCTTCCAGTCAAAGTCGGGCACAAACATCCTCTGGCTCATATTAAATCTACCAAAGATGTATTCAGATAGTTCTTCTAGCGGACCTTTTTCTTACTCAGATTAAATCGACCAAAGATTTATTCTAATACTTCTTCCAGTCGAAGTCAGGCATAAATATCTTTTGGCTCAGGGTAAATCGACCAAAGATTTATTCTAATACTTCTTCAAGTCAAAGACAAAGACACCTCTTCTGGCTCAGATTAAATCAACGAAAGATTTATTCTTATACTTCTTCTAGTCGAAGTCATACATAAATATGTTCTGGCTCAAGGTAAATCAACCAAAGATTTATTCTGATACTTCTTCTAGTGGGTCTTTTTCTAGCTCAGATTAAATTGACCAAAGATTTATTCGTATACTTCTTCCAATTATAGACAAAGAGACCACTTCTGGCTCATATTAAATCATCCAAAGATTTATTCTGATACTTCTTCCAGTAGATGTCGGACATAAATATCTTCTGGATCAGGGTAAATCGACCAAAGATTTATTTTGATACTTCTTCCAATGAATCTTTTTCTGGCTCAGATTAAATCGACCAAATATATATTCTAATACTTAATCCAATTAAAGACAAAGATACCTCTTCTAGCTACGATTAATTCAACAAAAGATTTATTCTGATACTTCTTCCAGTCGAAGTCGGACATCAATATCTTCTGGCTCCGGGTAAATCGACCAAAGATTTATTCTGATACTTCTTCCACCAGATCCTTTTTCTGGCCCAGATTAAATCGACCAAAGATTTATTCTTATACATCTTCCAGTTAAAGACAAAGAGACCTCTTATGGCTCAGATTAAACCAACCAAAGATTTATTCTGATACTTCTTCCAGTCGAAGTCGGACGTAAATATCTTCTGGCTCAGGGTAAATCGACCAAAGATTTATTCGGATACTTCTCCACCAAATCCTTTTTCTGGCCCAGATTAAATCGACCAAAGATTTATTCTTATACATCTTCTAGTTAAAGACAAAAAGACCTCTTCTGGATCAGATTAAATCAAGCATAGATTTATTCTGATACTTCTTCCATTCGAAGTCGAACATAAATATCTTCTGGCTCAGGGTAAATCGACCAAAGATTTATTCTATTACATCTTCCAGTTAAAGAAAATGAGACCTCTTCTGGCTCAGATTAAATAAACCATAGATATATTTTGATCCTTCTTCTAGTCGAAGTCGGACATAAATATCTTCTGGCTCAGGGTAAATTGGCCAAAGATTTATTCTGATACTTCTTCTAGCAGATACTTTTCTGGCTCAGATTAAATTGACCAAAGATTTATTCTTATACTTCTTTCAGTTAAAGATAAAGAGACTTCTTCTGAGTCAGATTAAATCAACCAAAGATTTATTCTGATACTTCTTCCAGTTGATGTTGGACATATATATCCTTTGACTCAGATTAAATAGACCAAAGATTTATTATGATACTTCTTCCAACAGATCCTTTTCTGGATCAGATTAAATCGACCAAAGATTTATTCTGATACTTCTTCCAGTTAATTTCAAAGAGACCTCTTCTGGATCAGATTAAATAGACCAAATATTTATCCTGATGTTTCTTCCAGTAGATCTTTTTTCTTGCTCAATTAAGCCGACCAAAGATTTATTCTGATAATTCTTCTAGTTAAAGACAAAGAGACCTCTTCTTGCTCAAATTAAATCAACCAAAGAATTATTCTGAAACTTCTTCGAGTCGAAGTCGGACATAAATATCTTCTGGCTCAGGGTAAATCGACCAAAGATTTATTCTGATACTTCTTCCAGCGGATCTTTTTCTGGCTCAATTTAAATCAACAAAAATTTATTCTGATACTTCTTCCAGTTAAAGACAAAGAGACCACTTATGGCTCAGATTAAATCAACCAAAGATTTATTCTGATACTTCTTCCAGTCGAAGTCGGACATAAATATCTTCTGGCGCAGGATAAATCGACCAAAGATTTATTCTGATACTTCTTCCAGCAGATCCTCTTTCTGGCCTAGATTAAATCGACCAAAGATTTATTCTGATACTTCTTCTAGTTAAAGACAAAGATACCTCTTCTGGCTCAGATTAAATCAAGCAAAGATATATTTTGATACTTCTTCCAGCTGAAGTTGGACATAAATATCTTCTGCATCAGGGTACATCAACCAAAGATTTATTTTGGTACTTCTTCCAACGAATCTTTTTCTTGCTCAGATTAAATCGACCAAATATATATTCTAATACTTCTTCCAATTAAAGACAAAGAGACATTATTTGGCTCAGATTTAATTAACCAAAGATTTATTCTGATACTTCTTCCAAGCGAAGTCGGACATAAATATCTTTTGGCTCAGGGTAAATCGACCAAAGATTTATTTTGATACTTCTTCTAGTATATCCTTTTTCTGGCTCAGATTAAATCGACCAAAGATTTATTCGAATACTTCTTACAGTTAAAGACAAAGAGACATCTTCTAGATCATATTAAATCATGCTATGATGTATTCTAATACTTCTTCCATTCGAAGTCGAACATAAATATCTTCTGGTTCAGGGTAAATCGACCAAAGATTATTTCTAATACTTCTTCCCGCAGATCCTTTTTCTTTCTCTGATTAAATAGACCAAAGATTTATTCTGATACTTATTTAAGTTAAAGACAAAGAGACCTCTTCTTGCTCATATCAAATCAACCAAATAGTTTTTCTAATACTTCTTCTAATCGAAGTCAGACATAAATATCCTCTGACTCAGATTAAATCAACCAAAGATTTATTCTGATACGTCTTCCAGTTAAAGACAAAGAGACCTCTTCTGGCTCAGATTAAATCAACCAAAGATTTATTTTGATACTTCTTCCAGTTGAAGTTGGACATAAATATCCTCTGACTCAGATTAAATAGACCAAATATTTATTCTTATAATTTTTCCAACAGATCCTTTTTCTGGTTCAGATTAAATCGAACAAAGATTTATTCTTATACTTCTTTCAGTTAAACACAAAGAGACCTCTTATGGCTCAGATTAAATAAACCAAAGATTTATTCCGATACTTATTCCTATCGAAGTCGGGCATAAATATCTTCTGGCTCAAGGTAAGTCGACCAAAGGTTTATTCTGATACTTCTTCCAGCAGATCCTTTTTCTGGACCAGATTAAATCGGCCAAAGATTTATTCTGATACTTCTTCCAGTTAAAGACAAAGAGACCTCTTCTGGCTCAGATTAAATCAACCAAATATTTATTTTGATCCTTCTTCTAGTCGAAGTCGGACATAAATATCTTCTGGCTCAGGGTAAATCGACCAAAGATTTATTCTGATACTTCTTCTTGCAGATCCTTTTTCTGGCTCAGATTAAATCGACCAAATATTTATTCTTATACTTCTTTCAGTTAAATACAAAGAGACCTCTTCTGGCTCAGATTAAATCAACCAAATATTTATTCTGATACTTCTTCCAATTGAAGTTGGACATATATATCCTCTTACTTAGATTAAATACACCAAAGATTTATTTTGATACTTCTTCCAACAGATCCTTTTCTGGCTCAGATTAAATCGACCAAGGATTTATTCTGATACTTCTTCCAGTTAATGTCAAAGAGACCTCTTCTGGCTCATATTAAAGAGACAAAATATTTATTTTGATGTTTCTTCCAGTCAAAGTCGGGCACAAACATCCTCTGGCTCATATTAAATCGACCAAAGATGTATTCAGATACTTCTTCTAGCGGGCCTTTTTCTTACTCAGATTAAATCGACCCAAGATTTATTCTGATACGTCTTCCAGTTAAAGGCAAAGAGACCTCTTCTGGCTCATATTAAATCGACCAAAGATTTATTTTGAGTCTTCTTCCAGTTGAAGTCGGGCACAAACATCCTCTGGCTGAGATTAAATCAACCAAAGATTTATTCTGATACTTCTTCTAGTTAAAGACAAAGAGACCTCTTCTAGCTCAGATTAAATCAACCAAAGATTTATTCTGATACTTCTTCCAGTTAAATACAAGTTAAGACCTCTTCTGGCTTAGAGTGAATCGACCATGGATTCCTTTTGATACTTATTCCAATTGAAGACAAATATAGACCTTTACTGGATCAGATTAAATCGACCAAAGATTTATTCTGATACTTCTTCCAATTGAAGACGGTCACAGATGGCTTCTGGATCAGATTAGATCAACCATAGATTTATTCTGATACTTCTTTCAGTTGCAGACAAGCATAGACATCTTCTGGCTAAAATTAAATCGACCATAGATTTATTCTGATACTTCTTCCAGTTTAAAGTCATCAGTTACTATGGATGGCATCTATAAGCCCATCTTCGACAAATCTCCATCACCTTTCCAAATGTCATCTATAAGCCCATTCTCGGTACAATCAACCAACAACGTTACCTCTTGCACGGGCGAGTGCAAATTTCTGGGCATTTAAGTGTTCAATCATCTTCATACTTCAAGTAACAAATGGAGGACATGCCAATCTAACTCTTCCGGTTTAAGTAGATTGAACAGGAGCAGTTGTTGTACCTCAAAATTTGCCCTCCCATTTTTCTCAAGACATGCTTTCAAAGGTTCTCAAGGGTTGACCAGACAAACCTCCTCCTAAGCAAGGGGTCTACAACTAGGGTTTTGAGTTTCTCAAAGAAGTTTGAGTAGAAAAGGTCTCAAGTGGTTTTCATGGTTATCCATAAGTCCTCAATAAGGTTCATGTCGAGTTCCAAATCCTACATCACAACTTTTCTCAGTCAATGGCTCAGATGATTGAAAATCAATTGTATTAGTCAAAAAGTCAACTATGGTCAACATACAATCAAACTTCAATATTTTTTGTCAAAATCAACATTTTAAAGTGATATTCATCATTTAATCAAGGGTTGATCATGATTCCCCAAGGAAAGCTCTCAAATCATCAAAAGTCAAGAATTGTTAAATTAGGTTTTCCTTAGGAGAAGTCAACTGAACTTTGACCAAGCATAACTTCCACATGCTTCATCAACTTTTCCCTAATCAAAGCCCATTTTGAAGAAAATTAAATTCTCTAAAACTTAGTTTTTATGCTAAAGTCCAAAAAGTGCTTCATTCGAAAGATATGAGCTAATACATTATAGGTCATTTTCAAAAGTCAACAAAAGACACTTTTTGTCAAGGCAACTTACATTAATATAATATCTTCAAAAAAGAAATTAATCAACATAGATATTGTAGAGGACATCTTGAGATTTCTAAAAAGTCCAAGATCATCTAAAAAAGATGAAAATTGAGCAAGTTATGAGTTGCACAAGTTGGTAAATTTTAAGGAAATTCATGAAATGCATATTGAGCAAACTTGCAATTTTGAACTAGTGGGCCTAATTTTTTATGTTCAAACATGATTACAAGATGTTAGAAGGCCTCTACATTCATTAACATATTTTTTTTAATTTTTAATTTCTTTTAGTTTAATTTTTTCCATTTAAAAGCAAATAAAGCCAAAATAAATATGAGATAAATATGTAAAGACTTGGGCTTATAATTTTAGTCATGTACAGACCCATATAAACTCGTGCAAAGCCTTTTAAAACCTTTCCAAAACGTGCAAGACTCAAGAAAGGGAAGAAATAACTCAAATTGGAAGTTTTCAAAAATTGATTCTTGTTTAAACCATGGCTTCATGAGTTGATTCCATGCCATATTTGTCAGCCCAAGTACAAGCCAGCAACATATCCAGATTCGTGCAAGGCATCCAAGAGACAAGAATCATGTAAAGAAGGCAAGTTTTCAATGTGTTGGAATATTGATTTCATGGACATGAATACCTTGTCCCTTTCCATACTTATTGAGTCCTATTTCATTCTCTATATAAAGGCAAACAAAGGCAGAAGAATGAACACGAAATCATTTTGCACCAAAGCACTCCAAAAATTCTCTAAAATCCAAAGAAGTTGTGAAAATTATATCTCACATTCCAGCAAGTTTCGATCCAAACTAAGGCTTGTATTCACTTCCTGAGGGTCAAAAGTGTTGATCCAAGTCCATATTCGCAACCCTTAAGCGCCAAAACCCGATTTGTGCATCACACCGATTTTTGAAATTGGTAAAAATCAAAACTATGTTTTCTTACGTTTTTAATCATTACTAACATGTTTGATCTCCTTCTATGCATCATTAGAACAAGATAGGTACATTACATGTAAAGTTTGACGCTGAAATGGTGTGTTTACCATGGTTAGGGCACCGAAGCCATTGATCGTCGAACCGGATATTGCAGGCAACTTTCTCCCCTTACACCCCCCCATCTTCTTTTTCACAACACAGCCCATATATTTTTTATTATTTAGTTTTGATTTAATTCTTTTCTTTTTCTTTTAATAACTAATTTTTAATAAAAATCATAAAAAAAATATTTAAAAAATTAGATATAGATTTTAATTAGTTAACTTTATTTTTCACAATAAAAATTAATTAATTAAATCACTTTAAATTTATTTTATTAATTAAAATATAATTAGAATTAGGCTTTAATTATCATTGAATTATTTTTCTAAATAAAAACACCAAAATATTTTTTTATGCTTAGAATTTTTTAGATTTTTTAGATATCTTGCCCTCTTCAATCTGCGCGTATTTATTTATTTTCGTATTATTATTTTCCATAATATTGTAACTGTCAAAAGTTTGTAATAGCCAATTAGGCCCCTTTATACTTCCTTTCCCTAATTTATTTTGTTTGTATTCCCCCATCCCTGAAGCAATTTAATAGCGTAGTTTACTTCCCGCATTTTTATTTTCTGCCCTTATGTATATATCTAATTGCTAGATTAATTAGGCAGGTATGATAAGACTTAAAAACAAACGCTAGAAAACCTAAAATCCAAGATAAATATAACTGAAAACAACACACTTCGCACACGCGCACCTCTAAGGTATCTCCACTTGTTGTCTTCGGATAAAAATAGTCAGGTCTCTCGAACATGGGATGTTTTAGCAAAAACCATTTGGTTAAAAGATCATAGTCCCTCGATGACTCTTTGATGTTGCCTAAGTAAATGATCTTAGTACCTTAGGGTAATTGCTAAAATGTCTTACGAGTTTCCTACGTGACTGTACGATGACCCTCGCCTGTCCCTCAAAACATCCAATGATAGGGCTTCCTACAAACTAATGGTAGGATAGCACTATCTAATGGGATTGAGGAAAAGGACAAAGATCTTTCGAGTAGGTAGACATCTTGTAGTTGCTTTCTCACAAAATAAATTTCTCACACATTCACTCTCCTTTCTAAATATTTTCAAAGACAAAAAAACACTTTATGTGCATTCTCAAGATACGAGAATTATTACAAAGTTTGCCGCACTAAGCGTCTTTTCAAAAATATTTTCAAATACACTTACACAAAAAAGCATTTTTAAAGTGATCTAGCAACTAAGAGCCCGTAGATAACTATAGATGGAAAGGGCGATAACACCTTCCCTTTCCATACCCTACAACCCTTACTCAAAAAAAAGTTCGCCGCACTATGACGATATTGTGATGAATTCATGAATGATGATGTGTTTTGACTAGCTGCGGTCGTATTTATTATGTTGTTGCACATAATGTATTCATGGCATAGTTAGAACTTCGGTCCAGTGATGTTATTAGGACTTCGTTCTAGTGAAGATGATAGAACAATAGTCCATTGAAGGCATTAATCCCATAGTATAGATTGAGTGCAAAAATTGTGAAGTGCTCTAGTTCCAAGTGGGAACCGATTCTATTGGTAAGGATCTTTGGAGAAAATGATGAATGAGTCATTAGTGAAGTTTTGGTACCATATGCATGAGTTTATGATGTTGCATTACATTATAAGTGACATTGCATAATGATGTGATTAAATGAAGCTTGTTGGTAAATGGTGTTCAGATGATATGTCGTTATATATTTATGATATTGTGAAGGTGTGAGTATAACATGAGGTTTTGATGATGTGTGATGCCTTGACTGTGTGCATATATAATATAATTATCCCTTATGTCTTTTATAATAATTATTATTTACTCACCCTTTCTGCTTGGAAATGTTGCCTCTATTTGTGGGTAACTTGCATGTGATTAGGAATAGTCTGTCGAAGCTTACAGGATAGCTTTGGAGTGTGTTTATTTCTTTTCGTTAATAAAGGGAATCTTGCTCTGATATGTAACATCGAGGTTGGGATCGATTGGTTATGAACCATGCATTATTTTGTTATCCTGAGATTTTGTATTACTTTCATGACTTTTTCCTTGTTTCGGATTATGATGTTATAAACATGAAGTGTGATGATTTTAATAACATTTGAACTACCTTTCATGGTATTGAGATTATTTTATGAAGGAGTTTAAGACTCATTAATTCCGATATGAAGTTCTAAATGAATTAGTTATGATACTAGAGATTATATTTAAGTGTCTTCTTTGCAACCCATGTTACGGAGCAGGGTTATTTGTGAAATGATGCTTATATAAATATGTGACATCCTTGTTGTTGTTTTATGTTTGTTTATTTATTTATTAAAAATATTTGTGAAAATCGTGGGGTTCTAGGAGGGTGTTACATTAGTGGTATCAGAGCAGGTCGGTCTGTCCGACCAGGTTATTGAGTCTGTAATGTATGACTGAGGAATACTATCGAGATAGTTTCTAACAACTGTGACTATTATATATGTGAAACAAAGAAATGGCTGGAAGAAACAATGATGCGATTATTGTTGCTTTGTAGGATATGGCTCAAGTTGTGCAACATCAGCCCAATGATGGATCTCAGGTTTTGGAGACATTTCAGAGAAATCATCTACCTATTTCCAAGGGTAGGTTTGATCCTGATGGAGCACAAGTTTGGCTCAAGGAGATTGAAAGAATCTTTTGAGTCATGGTCAGTTATACCAAAAGCGGATGAAGAAGGCATTCGATAAAAAGGTAAGTCATCGAGAGTTCAAAGAAGGGGATTTGGTTCTCAAGAAGATTCTGATACCTCGTCTAGATTCACATGGTAAATGGACACCTAACTACAAAGCTCCATATGTGGTTAAAATAAAATTCTAGGGTGGAGGTCTTATCCTCACAACAATGGATGGGAAAGAATTACCACACACTATGAATGTTGATGCAGTCAAAACATACTATGTATAAAAGGCTTGCTAAGTCGAAACCCTAAACGGGAGAATTAGGAAAAAAGGGGCGTCTTGGTGGATTGAAAACTCTAAAGGGAGATCTAGGCAAAAATTAGGGACATACAAAAAAATTAGTATCCTGGTGGATTGAAAACTCGAAAGGGAGTTCCAGGAAAAAGTTAGGGATCTTATTAAAAAAATAAACAAATAGACCGTGATTCGAGAAGTCATTACCACGACTATGAAAGAGAATGAACGATCTAAATCATCTGACTCAGAAGCAAATAATATTAAGGTTATCAAAAGATATTGGAGAAACAATAGTAGCAATTATCATTTTCAATGCCATTTTTCAAATTTGTGTTAAAATTTCTGTAATTACCTCTTTTTAGGAATTGCATCCCTTACTCTAGCCTATTCAAAGGGACTTTCATCAATAAAACAAGCTATTTTTCAAATTCAAATTCATTTGTGTTTTTCTTTTTTTGACTTGTTTGCAAGATACTATGAATATTTCTTGTAAACACTACGTTGAAATTATTTTGAGGGATTTGACAAATAAAAATAAAAGAATTTGATAAAACATCAAGAAGCATTTCAGTTAGAAAGACGTCGAAAGGAAATCCACATCTACATCCATGCCTACACCTGCGATACAATTATCAATGCCTTACTGACACTATTCACCATGATATATCAAAATTCTAATCAACTTGGAGATGCCACGACAAAACAACAAACAATGTTGGGGAGTCGGTGACTTAGAAAACTCAATGGTTTAAAAGGAGAAAAATATCAAAAATAGTTACAAAACACTTGGTACATATACATACGATACATTTGGTTCATATACAAGATAACACATTTGGGTATCATATTAATTTTTGGAATTGTGCATATACATTGTGAATTGCATTTTCAAAATTGCTTAGGCCAAGAATACCACGACATATCTTGGGGCCTATTGTGAGTTAGCTTAACTGTGCAAGAAAAATAAATACCATGGTTGAGAGCAGACATAACCATTAAACTTTTATATCATCATGTTGTACCCCAAAATTTTCCTTCCCATTTTTCTTCAAGACATTCTCACGAGGTCCTCATTTTCTCAAGATGGCTCAAGAATTGATCAGACAAATTCTCCTCCTAAGCAATAGGTCCACAACTAGGGTTTGTTGTTTCTGAAGGAATTTTGGGTTTCAAAGGTATCAAGTGGTTTCCATGGTTCTCCATATGTCTTTAAGAATGCTTATATCAAGTTTTAAGTCTTGCATCACAAGTTTTCTCAGTCAATTGCTTAGATGATTGAAAATCAACTATATTGAGTAAAAAGTCAAATATGGTCAACATATAGTCAAACTTCAATATTTTTGGTCAACATCAACATTTTGAAGTGGTATTCATCATTTGATCAAGGGTTGATCATGATTCCTCAAGAGAAGCCCTCAAATCATCAAAAGTCCAAAGTTGCCCAATTAGGGTTTCCTTAGGAGAAGTCAACTGAACTTTGACCAAGCATAACTTTCACATACTTCATCAACTTTTCCCAAACCAAATTCTGTTTGGAAGGAAATTCAATTCTCTACAACTTCATATCTGTATGCTCGAGTCCAAAAAGTGCTTCATTTGAGAGATATGAGCCAGTACATTACAGGTCATTTCAAAAGTCAACAAAAATACATTTTTTGTCAAGGCAACTTACATCAAGATAAATTCTCCAAATGCAAAAATGATCAAAATAGAAATTATATAGGACATCTTGAGCTTTCCAAAAATTCAAAGATAACCTTCAAATGATGAAAATTGAGAGAGTTGTAACCATGGAAAGTTGGGGAATTTTGAGAAAATGCATAAAGTGCAAAGTGAGCAAACTTGAGGTTTTGAACTAGTGGGCCTAACTTTTGATTTTCAAACATGTTTACAATGTGTTAGAGGACCCCTAAATACATTCACATATTTTTTGTGATTTTTATTTCTTTTATTTGAATTTTTATTCATTTAAATGCAAATTAAATCAAATAAAATATGAAATAATGTTATAAGGCATGTGGGATTTTGTTTTGTATCTTCTAGAAGGCCCGAGACCTCTTAAAATCATGCCAAAACCGTGAAAACATGTTGGGAACAAAAATCTTTAAGTTTGGAATGTTTTTAAAACAATTTTTTGGAAAGATTTCAATGTTTTTTTTTGCAATGAATTGTGACATAATAGTACAAGATTCTTGTCTTGTTCTTGTTCCATTTCATTCCTCTATAAATACATGCAATACTCAAGGGATGAGGACAAAAAAAGCTACCTCAAGAACCACTTCAAAAATCTCTCAAAATTATCAAGAAAAAGTGCAAATTCGTATCACACGATCCAGCCACTCTCAAGCCAAACGAAGTGTCCAAACCTCTTCCTGAAGTCATCAAGAACACATCTAGCCAAAGAACCAGAAGATTTGGTGTCTGGAACTCGTGCTTCAAACTCCACCGGTTTGCATTTTTTTCTTTGAATTCAATGTTAAATTCCATGCATTACTAATGTGTTTGATGAGATCAAATATATTCATGATAAGATTTAGGACGAGTATGACGTGTCACATGCAAGCTTTGATGCATGAATCTCTATATGTCATTTTTAAGGCATAGAAATACGTTTGCTTCAGATCTCTCTTTACAGGCACATTCAAGAGAAAAGAACCCCACCATCGGATTCGTTTCCAACTTTTCAATTTTCTTGTTTTTATTATTTTTACTCCTGCTTAATTAATTTAATTACTTTTTTAATTAAAATCAAAAGTCCATAAAAATCAGAAAAAAACATTAAAAATTAGATTTATATTTTTTAATTAATTTAATTTTTGACCAACAAAAATTGTTTTAATTAAATTAAATTTGTTTTTTATTTCACAATTAATTTGTAAATTACTTAGAATTAGAGTTAATTATTATTATCACTTTAATTATTTTTCATAAATAAAAACATCAAAAAATATTTTTCCTAACACTTAGAAATTTTCTTTAGGTTTTAAATACCTTCTTCTAATTTCTTTTCTCTTTGCTATTTAAATTCTAGAAAACAAATGTATAGGTCGCATGGTTGATTTTGTAATAGCTTAGTTTATTTTCCCGTATTTTTCCTTATTATGTAATTGCTCATGGGATGTAATAGCCTAGGTTTATTTCCCCAGACTTTATTTTCCCCACCTATGTATGTATATATGTCTGTATATATAACTGTATAGTAACTAGGCATGTATGGAAAAATCTAAAACGAAACGATAACTAACCCTAATCAAAGATTAAAATTAACTGAAATCAAAGCACTTTTCACACATGCACCTCTAGGGTGACCCTACTTGTTGCCTCGGATAAAACAGTCATATCTCTCGAATGTGGGCCACTTTAGCAAAGACCCTCGGTTAAAAGATCGTAGTCCCTCGATGTTGCCTCGGTAAAACGATCTTAGTCCCTTACGATATAATTGCTAAAGGGCCCTACAAGTTACTTTTATGATTGTACGATGACCCGCACATGTCCCTCACACATCTAATGATAGGGCTTCCTACTAACTAATGGTAGGATAGCATTATCTAAAGGAGGATGAAAATAACACGAAAGACATTTGAGTAAGGGTAAAATATTGTTAATCGCTTGCTCACAAAAACAAAATAAACATCTTTTTCACAAACACTTTCTTATGAAATACTTTTAAAAACAAACACTTTGTACGCATTCTTAACGATACAAGAATCATTACAAGGTTGCCTCACTTAGGAATTTTTCAAAATATTTTCAAACAAACACATTCACCAAGGATTTTCAAAGTGAGATAGCGATTAAGAGCCCGTAGATAACTATGGATGAAAAGGGTGCTAACACCTTCCCTTTTCATAACTTATCCCCCGAACTCAGAAAATTCTCAAAGGTCTTTCCTGTTCTTTTCACCCTTTCCTATATTGAATAAAAGAAAAGTCGATGGCAACTCTTGCTATCTGCAACATTTGTGATAAAACGCAAAACCAAAAGTCAGTTATCCCACCGTATTACACACCGACTTATATCTTTGGTTTATTTATCTAAGATTCAATTATCAAAACACTTTCTCAAAATCCTCATTATTTATCCCCTAGGATGTGATAGATATGCAAATTGGCGATATAGCTTACTATGTTAGTCTCAAAGCTTTAGTAAGTTGTTTATATTTCATGTTTGTGATATTTACCCCCTAGGTTGTGGTAGGTATACGAAAATATGCGACACAATTCATTGTATTAGTCTCCAAGCAACAATGGGTTATCAAGCATGTGATATTTATCCTCTAGGTCGTGATAAATATACAAGTATACGTTATGCCTTACTCTGTTAGTCTCGAAGCATTAGTAAGATATTTCTAAACTGTATCATTTACTGCCTAGGTTGTAGTAAGTATATGATCTCTACGGTATAATTCATTATATCAGTCTCCTAGCAACGATGAATTATCAAACTCGTGATGTTTATCCCCTAGGTTACGATAAATATAATCTTTGTTATAGCTTACTATGTTAGTCTCAAATCATTAGTGAGTATCTTACCAAATTTATTTTATTTTTCTCTCTAGGATGTGGTAAATAACGCAATAATTATGGTAACTTGTTGCCTCAGTCTAAAAGCAGCGACAAGTTATCTATTTTCTAAACTTGTGTTGTTTACCTCCTAGGTTATGGTAAATATGCGAAATATACTATTATTTTTTTATTTTTTATTTACTTTGTTATTCAAAACTCTTTTCAAAAACATTTCCAAATCTGCAGTCAAATTTTGGGGGTCTTCCATTATTTAATAGGGGCAGTTGTCATACCCCAAATTAAAGAGCGATTAAATATGGGCAGTTGTCATCCCCAAATTTTCCCTACTAATATTAATGGTTAATTTATTAGAACTAATCATATTTATATTATTATTTTTGGTGTTATTATATCTTAACTTTTACTAACTTGTATTCGCGTTAATTGTTAATGCTAAATTCTTGTTAAGCAGGGGTGTATGTTTTTTATTTTTAAAGGGTTGTGGTCAGCAATCTAAATAAGAGTCCATTATCTCATTCTTGTTTGAGACGCCCATTAGGTTTATATCTAAGAAGGTTGACCGAGGTCAACATCTGATTTTCTCATAATTATTTAAAATATTAGTATTATTATCATTATTGTTATTGTTAGAAATATTACATATTGTTATTATTGTTATTATTATTATTATCTAACTCTTATTATTAAATATTATCTTAGTGCAAAGTATATTTGTTTATGCAGGTTGACCTGGAGTCAACGCTTTATATAATTATTTGATTAGTATTTTTATTTATTTTTTATTTTTTCTCAATTATGAGATAATTTTGACCAAGTCAGAACTAGGGTTTTGAACCCTAAAGGTGCGCCCTTTTGAATCCCTTCCCCTCTAAGTATACAGAAGCACTATGTTTTGTTTCTGGATCAAATCTACAAACAAGTCAAATTGAATCTGGAATTTATTTGATTTTGTTTTGAATTTTATATACAAAAGAGTCTAAAAATATACACTGTTCAGATTTACAAGATTTACCCTAACTAAAATCTAATCAAATCTAAATCAGAAGTACAAAATTGATTCAATTGAATGAATCACAGAACCTAAAATTGCCAATCACTAACTAATTTCCTAATTCAACAAATAACTGCTAAAATCCTAAGACTATAACCCTTGGAAATTCTGGATTGCTGCTAAATCCCTACACCATTCACCAAGGCGCTTCTCATTAAAGACTTGGGTTTCACGACTGAAACCCTAAGTTCTACAGAGCTTGACCCCAGTTTTCAATTCATAGTAACAGAAACAAAAGGAAGAGAAGAGGTAGATTAGAGAAGGGGAATTAAAAAATCAGAAGAGGAATTTACTATGAGAATCACTACAGGAGAGGAAAACACATTGAACTTAGCTTTTAGGGTATTCGGATATTGAATTGGTGTATTGGTTGCATTGAATTTTTTATTTCTGTTTGAATTGAAGTTTTCTTGGTTTTGATTTAGGTTTAGGGTAAAACACCTTAGGGTTTGTTGATTTGGGTTAGGGGTTAGGATATAAACAGGTTACGGTTTCGTGTTTGGTTAGGCTTGAATAAGTAGGGTTAGGGTTCATGTGGAACCCTTAGGGTTCTTGGGGTTTGGATGAAGATTGCTTATGGTTTAGGTTTGATCTTCATAGGGTTCATGCGAACCCAGATGAAGATATGAAGGTGTCTGGGTTTCGGTTGAATATCCTCATAGATTTGTAATGGCATATGAACCCAGATGGTGGAGAAGGTTGAAGATATGAGTTCTCTAGTTGAAGATCAACCCAAAACCGGGTTTCATGGTTGTTCAAGGGGTGGCTCAGGGCAGTCCAAGGTTGCACGGCTGGCCAAGGCGATTTCTGATCGTCGGGATTCTAGAGAGAAGACATAGCCTCTTTCTCTAGAATTATACAAAGGGTTTGTGTTTGTTGTGCAGAGAGTGAGCAAAGAGAAGAAAAATGAGCCATGAACTCAAGATTTTCTTTTTATAACGCTCCCTCCGTTCTCTGATGCGCGCCAGGTGGCTCCTTGAGAGCCACTAGATGGGGTGACCGTTGACTGGTCAACTACGCCCTTCCATATCATACTCCTAGTTAACTTGTGAATCTCAGTCGTTCTTTATGATTACCCGTAAATCAATGCTCCAGGACTAGATCTTGGGGGCCAATGGATTAAATCAATGCGTGAAATCTTGTTAGCACACCATATATCCATGCCCCCTGCCATATACAGTCTAAATGGACCCAGAGTCTGTTTGGGCTCAGGCCCTTTATATTCCAACCCCCCTTTTACTATCCAAGTTCAATTTGATATATTTGTAATAATAAAAAAATAATTATTTATTATTTATTTTTCTAAAATACTAACCATATTTTGGTTCTATTTTATCAAACATATTTTAGCATTCAAATTTATCTTCTTTTTTTCAAGTTGCATCCTAATTTCTAAGACAGCTAACCCATCAAATTTAACACTTTTTTCTACTAACTTAATTTCAAATTCAACTTTACTTTCAAAAAAGGATTGTGGAGATATTTTATATTAACTGCGTACTGCATCTACGACTACGCCACTTTCAAACCCAGACAAGGTTCAAGGAAAATTTCAAACATTTCCAAAATCCATAAAAAAAAACTAACCAAACATATATGAACTACGAAATTAGACTTTGATTCTTTAGAAGGAGACACATAGGCACGCAGTTAAAACCAAGGTGAGTCCTACTATTAAAAAATTAAATCCTTTTCTTAAACATTTGAAAACGTTAACTTTTAAATAGAAATTCTCAATTTACCCATAGACCTAGAAGTGGAGCCCCTTGAGAACAAGGGAGATGAAAGGTGCCTAACACCTTCCCTTCATCTAACCAACTCGCAAACTTAGAATCTCTAAACTTTTACGGTTGTCCTTTATTTTCCCTTCCTTAGGATAAAAATTAATGGTGGCGACACTCTTTATTTTTTGCCGGTTACGAAAAATGGCGACTCTGCTGGGGATACAACCCTAGGGTTTAGAGTCTTCCATATCTTTTAGGTCTAGAGTTTCTTGGGTGTCTTCTATTTTTGGTATGTTTCTATATATGCTTATATGTTCATTTTCTTTATTTATTCATATTATCATGTTATATATTGTTGGTGTGGAATTTAATTAAAATATAAAATCAAACCTTAGAAAGAAGGATTGTCTATTGGGCAAGGCAGGTAAACACCCCTACGAGCTTTTGTGATGACTTCGCCTAGAGTTGGTTGAATTCTAAGGAAGGAATATCTTTTAGAGTGATAGACTCTCTAGGAGGTAGGATTTCGGAATTTGGCCAATGACTCTTTGTATAACCCTAAAACAAAATATCATGGTGAGACCTTGTACGACCTAAGAGACGAAAGTCTCAGTCTACAAAGAGGCTCCTCTTAAGGGAAGCCCTTGTGCTTTTCCCTCTAGTGTTATCCATGATATCCTTAAGGAAGCCACCCTTATGGGGAGGGTAGAATATCCATAGGACGAGACTAGGAACCTATATACTAAGGATATCTTTCATAATCCCACTAACATGTTACATTACCATGCATGCATACATCATTACATTTCAAATATTCATTGTTTTTGAATTTGTCTTGTCTTATTTACAGGATCTCTAAAGAAAAAAATCATCAAAGGTTTTTTATGAACATCTTAAAAATGAGTACCAACAAGAAACAAACCATCTGAGTTAGCGTTGTGATTCCTGATATGCAGAAAACAAACTTGATTATGGGAAAATTGACTGACAGAGCTAGGAAAATGTTTGTTCGAAGCTATGGAGACATCCTTGAGTTGACCAAAGTGAATGTGCATGAAGAAGTTGTTACTGCCCTAGCTCAGTTCTATGACCCCCACTCCGATGTTTCACTTTTCAGAATTTTCAGTTAGCACCTACGTTGGAGGAATTTGATAGAATCTTGGATTTCTCTAGAATCAAGGATGAGCCTTACATGGAGATTGGGTGGACTGTCAATGTCTGAGATTTGGATAAAGGATTGGGAATACCCTTTGTTGATTTGTTGCTCAATTACAAAAAAGATGGCGGAGTTCAATAGATTAAAATACAGTACTTGGAAGCCAAAGCTCTTACTTTTGATAATAAGAAAGAATGGGGGCCTTGTGTAGACTGTTTGGCACTACTGATTTTTGGGCCGTAAAGGTGTTGAATGCTGATCCTACTCCCTCTTTACTCGTGGATGTTTATTACACTCTTCATACTCATTCTGAAAAAGGAAGAGGCGTGTTGAATTGTTGTATCCCTTTCTTATATTCTTGTCTTATCACTCATTTATACAAAGAAAACTATATGGTTAAGAATCTAACCCGAGAGCAATGGTCCCAAAAATTGAGGGCTCTCACTGCTGATTCAATTTTATGGTACTCAAGGAAGCTAAAGATAGAGGAAATTATCATTAACTGTGGACATTTTCCCAATGTTCCCATGATTGGGTCAAGAGGATGTATTAACTATAATCCCACTTTGGCTTTACGCCAACTTGGATATCCTTTGGAAGATAAGCCTTTCAACGAGCAACTTCAACAATTAATTCTTCATGACATGGGGAAAACCCCTAAATTACTTAATAAGATCATCCGAGCTTGGAATAGAGTTCATAAGAAAGGATTTGGAAGAAATAATGATGTTGAGACAGAACCCTACCTATACACAAGATGTACCATATCCTCTTCCGATGTCCGTAGAGGAGATAGAAAACATGAAGAAAGCCCTGAGTCAAGCTCAAAAAGAAAAAGAAGGATTGGAGCATATCCTCCATGACCTTACTAGGGAGAGAAGACAGTTTCAACAAGAGCTTGAATCAAAATATCAATAGATTCAAAGAGATGGTGAAGTGTTTAAAAAGGAGAGCCTTAAATGAAAGCGTTTGACCAAAGAATTGTTGAATTCCATTTTTAACTCGGATTCCCATAACCAACGCTTGGATGATGCTGCTAGAGAAATCGGAAGGCTAAATAGGTGGTATGAAAAATCCCTACAAGACAAAAAGGAGATGGAAGAGAACCTGAGATCCCAAATCCAAGGTTTAGCACAAGGTGCTCTAGATCACGAAGAGCAAATTCAGTATCTCACTACAAGACTCCACGATAGCCAAGAATCAGATAGAGGAGAACACCTCAAGCGGATGAGGGCAGAATGACTTCTCTCCCAAAAGATAGGAGAGTATGAAGAAGTTTGTCAAGAGTTAGAAGGCCTCCGAAAAGACTTCATCATTCAAAGGGAACTCTATAAGGAGATGAAGGCTAAAAAGATGTATTGGAAAGGACAATATGTGAATATTTCTGAGGCGGGGGAAAATAACAAGGTTATAATCCCAACACTATACAAGGAGTATTTGAGGTACAAAGACAAGCATGCAAGGCTTTCCTTTTTGGCGAACAATCTTATTAGCGACATCCCTAGAAGTTTGAGAGATGCATAAGTTGTGATGGTCCCTCTTCCGAAGGACGTTGAAGACTTCCTCAAGCTTTGTAGAGGAATGGTTGATGGTTTTAGGGAAGAGATCCGCAAGCACACTTAGGAGATTTGTTTCTCCTTTTGTTATTTCTTTCAATAATTGACTTTTGGTTCAGTATATTTCCCTTCAGTATTTATTTCACTATTTAGATTGTATTCCCTTTTGTAAGGATGGCTTTAATTCAATAAAAGCACTTTTGTTTCCGCATTCAAATTGTGTATTCATTTCAGGATACTCACCAATAAAAAGCGAAACCTGAAATTAATATATACAAAAAAAATATAAAAGGAAAAGGAAATGTGACGTGAATAAGAAAAAGATTAAAAGTTTAGCATATTCAAACGCATTCATTCACAAGTATCACATTTACCAAATTTCATACATAAAACTCACATTTTAAAAATCATCTCCAGTTAAATCATTGGTAAACGGGCACCACCTCTACGACCTCCATATCAAACCAGAGCTCATCAAAAGAAAGTGATGGAATAGATCGAACAAAATCAAGTCATCTTCCAAGAAGAGTTGGAACAAGTGAAGGGTAACATTGACTCGATGAAAGGAGACATGGGTCAAGTTCTTCTAGCCTTGAAGAACATCACCGAAAGACAAGATCAGATTCCTGAGGCAGCCTTTGAAGAAGTATCCCAGACTGTTGGTGCATCGAGCGGTCACCAACCAAGACAAGAACTATAATCAGGTCCTCTAAAGTCAACTATGGCTCAGCAAGAGGTCAAGTAATCTGATACTGAAGGCTTTATCCCACCTCCTCAGAAAGTGGAGGCATCTCATACTTTGCAGATTCTAGTCAATAATCTACACAACATGGATAACTACATAGACCCGCAGTATGGATACCATGACTTGGATGGCATCAACCAAGTGCCTCAAAGGGATGCCCATACTAACATTGTTGAAAAATACAATGGCACTCAATCAGTTTAAAGCTCTTGAAGAAAGGTTGAAGGTTGTGGAGGGATATAATGCTTTCAACGTCGATACTCTCGAAATGGGTCTAGCTCCAGATGTAGTGATCCCTCCAAAACTCAAAGTACCAGAATTTGGAAAATATAAGGGACTCGCATGCCCAAGAAACCATCTACGCATGTACTACAGGAAAATGCATGCTTATGCTGAAGATCAGAAGTTGATGATCCACTACTTTCAAGACAGTTTGAGTGAGGCATCTCTAGATTTGTATATGAAATTGGAGCGAGTCCATATCCAAACATGGGAAGATATTGCTAACTCTTTCTTGAGACAATACAAGTACAACTTGGACATGGCTCCTAACCACATGCGACTTCACAAATTATCTCAAAAGAAAGATGAGTCCTTCAAAGAGTATGCTCAACGGTGGAGAAAAATGGAAGCCCGTGTACAACCACCGCTCATGGAGAAAGAATTGGTTGATATGTTCATGGGTACTCTACAAGGTTTGTACTATGAGAAGATGGTAGGCAGCATCTCCTTAGAATTCTCATATTTGGTAACTATTGGTGAAAGAATTGAAGCACGTGTGAAAAGTGGTAAAATATAAGGGGCATCATCCAATACTCTTTATAGTTCAAAAAAGCATGTTCCTAACTTCTCGAAAAAGAAGTAGGGAGAAATTAATGTTGTCGCATCGCACCAGAAAGCACATTAGCCATTGGTAATTCTACGAGAACAAAAACAGAACTGGTTTGAAAGGCCACTGAGAAGATTTGATCCTCTCCCCATGCCTCACATTCAACTACTACAGCACTTACTCAAGGCATCTTTGGTAGAGCTGAATCCACTAGCTTCTCCAATTGGGTCACTCGCACCAAAATATGATGCAATCTCCAGGTGTGAATATCTCACCAACTCTCCAGGTCACACAATAGAGAAGTGTTGGGTCTTCAGACATAAAGTGCAATATTTGTTGGATTCCCAAGAAATCACTTTTGACAAGCCTAATATCAAGACAACCCTCATGCCCCCACATGGTGGGCCAACTGTGAATGCGATCAAGGTAGTCACTGATAATGGGACAACTAAACGGGTAAAAACTTATATAGATCTCCTAAAGGAACATCTGTTTGAACATGGTTTCATTTTGGAACATAATGATGCTTTCAAGAAGAATTTATAGAAATTGGTAGATTAGAGGATAGTCCAATTCGGGTGATGTCCTGAAGCTGAATATGTAGCTGCAATTGACGGAAATACAAAGAAGTCATTTATGATTACTTGTCAAAGGTCAAGTCTTGCAAAGAAAACTCTTGTAATTCCTTGGGGGGAGTTAAGTACAACAAAAGCACCAATGACGATACCATGCCAGACTCTGAGGATACCGATACTACCGAAGACTACAATGGTGATTAGGAGGCCATCTCCCACTCCTTATGAAAGTAACAAAGTCGTGAAGTGGAACTATGATACTACTGTCTATGCCAATGGTTTAAAACAAGAATGTGAACCATCAACAAGCCAGTGACCTACAATTACAAATATAGAAGGAACAGGGGGCGTGACCCACAGTGGTCGAATATACGGTCTCGAACAACAAAATAAGGATGATACTATGGTTAAGGATAAAGGAAAAGTTGTGCTGGAGACAAGTTAAGAACAAGAATCTCCAAGTAAGAATTTTACCGACCAAGAGGCGGAAGAATTCTTAAAAAAAATCAAGAAAAGTGATTATAGGGTAGTGGATAAGCTACACCACACCCCGACTAAGATTTAAATACTCTCGTTGCTCATCAACTCAGAAGCACACCGAGAGTATCTAATGAAGCTTCTAAGTTCTGCCCATGTTACAAAGGAGAATACATTAAATTAATTTGATGGAGTCTTAGTGAATCTAACATGTGGATCATGCTTAGGCTTCAATGACAGTTAGTTGCCTCCATAAGGTAGAGCTCATAACAAGGCGTTACATATCTCTATCCAGATAGGAATAGCTAACCTATCCAGGGTGCTCACTGATACTGGTTCCATCCTCAACGTACTACAAAAATCCAGTTTGATGAAGTTAACGCTAGAAGGTGTTGTTATAAGGCCAAGTTCTATGATAGTTAAAGCTTTTTGATGGTTCTCAAATTATAGTGTTTGGAGAAGTGGATATTCTTGTCAATATCGACCCGCATATGTTCTACATTATCTTTCAGGTAATGGATATAGAACCAGCATATACATGCTTTCTCGGGCGACCTTGGATCCATGCGGTAGGGGCTGTTACCTTAACCTTGCATAAAAAATTGAAGTTCCTTGTTAAAGGAAAGTTGGTGTTGATTGACGAAGAAGAAGAAATCTTTGTAAACCACTTCGAGTCCTATAGATATATCAGTGTGGATGAAGGTTATGTGGCAACACCATTCCAAGCCCTAGAAGTCATTTCCATGGTAACCCTATTGGTGGAGAAAATCAAGAAACCGGGAACTACTATGACTTCATGGAGAGATCTACAAACAATTGTGGAGGATCATACCTCAAAAGGTTCGGGGAAACTTGTGGAGATACCTAAGAAGAAAGATCGTTTTGGTTTGTGCTACAAACCGTCAAAGGCTATTCTAAAAGGCAAGGTGTAGTTCCCTCCTATCCAGTAAACCTTCGTCACCAAAGGAGTAGAGCATGGTGGGTAAGTAGCAATGATATCCAACAAGAGAAACACCAAAGAAGAACCTAACTTCATCTGTGAATGCGCTCCAGGCGAAGAGTTCAAGAATTGGAAAGCTGTGGAGATTCCAGAGATCTTTTTCTTTCCAAAGTAATTTTTTGTTTTTAAGAGAACCTATGTCACGCCCGAGGCATAGGAGTTGCTTGTAAGGTCCCCCTATTTGTTTCAAACAATATTTTCAATTAATAAGAGTTATGTTTTTCATTCAATCAAGATCCATGTCTTTCTCTTGCATTTCTCTTTTATTTTTTTCAAATGGAAATACTATTCTTCATATAAACTTTGCAAGTTCACATTCTAAAAAGCACCAAAACATGATAAAATGTGCAGATCCTCACCTAAAGTCACCGATAATGTTATTATTGTTATCCGATATAACTCTGATGCACCAATTAACCAAGTTGAAGAGGAAGATGAAGAAGATCTTGAACTCTCCAAAGAATTAGTTAGGTTATTAGAGAAAAAAGCAGACAATATACAAACGTACCCATAATCTATTGAGATCATCAACCTTGGCATAAAAAAATATCCAAAGGAGATCAGGCAAGGGGAAACCTTGGAGGAAAGCGTCAAAGAAAGGCTGATCAAGATTTTGCATAAGTACGTGAACATAGTTGCCTAGTCTTACAGAGATATGACGGGATTAGATACAGATATCGTAGTGCACAGACTAACTCTCAAAGAAGGTTGTTCTCCTGTTAGACAAAAACTCAGATGAACTCGTCCGGACATGTCTGATAAGATTCGAGAAGAGGTCCTTAGCCATGGTATATTATCCACCTTGGATAACTAGCATCGTGCCAGTGCCTAAGAAGAACGGTAAGGTACACATGTGTGTAAAATATCGGGATATAAATAAAGCAAGTCTAAAAGATGATTTATCGTTACCTCACATAGATGTTTTAGAGGACAATACATCTCAAGCTTCTGTATTTTCTTTCATAGATGGTTTCTCAGGTTATAATTAGAATAAAATGGCACCCAAGGATATGGAAAAGACTACCTTCATGACTCCTTGGGGCACTTTGTGTTACAAAGTAATGCCCTTCGGTCCAAAGAATGCAGGGGCAATGTATCAACGAGAAATGGTCACGTTATTTCATGACATGATCCACAAAGAAGTTGAGGTGCACGTGGATGATATGATTTCTGGATCTCATACGGAGGAGGATCACATCATTCACTTGCAGAAGTTATTCGAACGTCTACGGAAATTCAAACTGAGGTTGAATCCGAACAAATGTACATTTTGTGATACGGTGGGAGAATTGACTTGGTTTTTGCGTTTGTTTTCGCAAATGTTTCGGTTTAGCAAGAGTCGCCACCGACTTTTTATTTTATCCTAAGGAAAGGTTAAAAAGCACAGCAAAAACCTTTGAGATGTTTTCTTGGGTTCGGGGAGTAGATTATAAAAAGGGAAGGTATTAGCACCCTTTATATCCATGGTTATCCATGGGCTCTTAGTTACTTGCTTAGATCACTTGCCTTGCATTTTCAATTGTTTGAAATTGTGCTTTCAATTGTTTGAAATGGTGCTTGGTGTGTGGGTTTGAAAATGTTTTGAAAAGAGGCCAATGTGGTGGCAACCTTTGTAATGATTCATGTTTGAATGTATACAAAGATGTATTTGTCTTTTGAAAAGTTTTCAATGTTTTTGAAAGTTGTTTTGAAAGTTGTTTTGAAAGTGTGTTGTGATGTGTGTTTTGAAAAATGGCAAGGATTGTTTTGCAAGTTGGTCAAGTAACCAAGAGCTATCTACCCTAAATTTCTCAAAGATCTTTCCTATGTTTTAACCCTTTTAACAATTTTGTTCCACCATTGTATTTGGTGGACAATCTTGTGTTAGGATGTTAACGGGACGGGCGCGGGTCAACGTTTAGACCATGATTGCAATAGTGCCAAGTGTCTTTGGCAATTTTCCTTCAAGGGACTTGATCATTTTTAGGCAACTTTCGAAAGCGTCATCGAGGGACTATGATCATTTGATTTGTTTTGTTTTGCCAAAAACACCCAACATGCAACATGGCCCGTTATTGAAGGCAACAAGTGGAGTAAACCTAAGGGGTGCAAGTGTGATTGGTGTTGTCCATTTTCATGCTTTTTTGTCTTTGAATTAGGTCAAGCTATTTTTCTTTATTTTTGATTTTTGCATGCAAACCCTAGGTCTATCATGGCATAATTGGAAAGCTTTAAAATGCGAAAAATAAAATCCTAAATTATTACAACATAATTATGGGGATGGGGGTACAAATGTTCAAATGGGGGATATTTAGCAAGAAATTAAATCTAGAACTATTACATCCATATTGAATATACAAGTTATTTAATTGTACAATAATTGAATAAATACAATAAATATGCAAAATGCACAAAAATGGTTTTATATGTATGTAAAAAGTATTTTTCATGTGACAAATAAACAAAAATAAAAAGGGTTAATTTTTGGGTATTTTCATGGTTTAGGGCAAAACCCTAATTTTGTAAATAAAAAGGTATTTATTATGTATTATATACAATATTTATTAATTATATACAAAAATAAATAAAAGAGAAGTTTACTATGAAAAAGTAATTTTTGAGGTCAAATATTAATAAAAATAAAAATGTATTATTTTTGTATTTTTATCCTAAATATTCTAATAAATATATAAGTATTTATATTATGTATTAAATATATTAAATATATACAAAAATAAAAATATTTATTATTTACAAAAAGAGTATATTTTTTAGAAAATGTTTTCAAAAGATAAAATAAAATAAAATCAGAAAATAAAATGTATTTGTATTATTTTTTAGTATTTTAAATAAAAGTATATATATGTTATTTTATATGTATAAGTCTATATAAAGTAAATAAAATCCAAATAAAATGCAAAAATGGTTGAAAAAATATTTTTAATATTTTTTTATATTTTGACAAAAAATAATAAGTCAGGGGAAAAAACAAAAAGTAAAAAATAATTGAAAAATCACACAATGGGCCAAGGGGGTGCAAAACTAAAAAAGGGGTGCAAAAAGCAGGTTGACTCAGGCCCAGCCCAAGTCAACTCTGTCTTCAACCTCTAGCCAGATTCAAACAAAAACGCGCGCCCTTCCTTGCTTAATGCTAACTCCTGATTCCTTGATTTTTAGCCAAAACGCACAAAATAAACAATGTAGAGTATTAAATCACGAGTTCATACATATAAAAAACTTGATCTAACTCTCAGAAATGAGAGAGAATTTCTTCTCCCCCAATTTCTGACCTAAGTTTTTTCCAATGTTCAGGTTCAAAATTCTCTCAGTACACACAACATAAATGAAAAGTAATGATATGGGTAGCTTCAGGGCCATGAGTAGAGCATGTTTCATTCATAAACATAAGCCTAACTCTTCCTAGATTGAGAGATAGAAGTCCATGTTTTTACCTGTTCAGCTTGAATCGTGTACAGCAATGTGGGTACTTTCAATGGAATTTGAGGACTTGTACAGCTTGCTTGAAGTTCAGGGATGCTTCTCCAACCTCTAGCTTGCTTTGAAACTAACTGAATCGAGCTATGGAAGTTCACCTGCAAAACTGAAAAATGAAAATGGCAGATGGGGTTAGGAGTGTTACGGCTGGTGTTTAGGGCTTGGAACAGTTTCAATGGATGGTATGGAATGTGTTTGCAAGGTTATTAGCTAAAGTGCACGAGTGGATTGAGTTGTGGACCTCAATCTGCAGCAGGTGCCCTGTTTTTGCAAGAGGATGGTGTTTTTGTGTTTGAGGAGGTATGAGGGAGGGTTTAATCGTGCCTTAGGTCAGTTATGATGTATGGAAAGTGTTTATAAACTTTGCTTTGGCTAGTTGTTACAGGAATGAGAGATGGGATCTGTTATGCAAGTTTTCTTCTACTTGAAGCAAGAAAATGCAAGTTTCAAAACAGGCCTGTCCAATGCCCTAAACTATGCTGCACCTCTTGTTCTTGATCAGAGTGATTTGTGTACAAAATGCTAGCTTCAAAGATCTGGCCCATGCCTCTTGGATTTGTATTTGACATAAAGCATTACTTTTCAAAAATGGCAAAGTTACTTTTTCTAATTATGGATTAATTTTGTGTGTAATGACCAAATGAACAAAATAACATCTTGGCACATTGTTTTGGCATTTAATTATTGAGTGTGATAAGGGTTAGAGGACTGTAATCTAGCTTGTACAAGCTGATTTCAAAAATGCCCATGTTATGAACATGCATTTGGTCATGAACAAAAGTGACTTTTGCCAAACTTTGCCAATTCGATTCTCCCTAACCACAAGGGTGTTTGAGAAGTTCTTGGACAATTTGGAAATCTTGGAATGTGTACTACAATCCATCTTTGTAATTCAAGTTGAGATTCCAAGTGGAAGCATGTGAAAAGTGGACATGAAGTTGGGCAAAAATCCTGCCTAAAATAGGTAAAAAAATTTCTAAGTTAAGAATGTTTTGCACCCCTATTCCAAAAATCATAACTTTAGCTACAAGCCTCTTTTGAGAAAACTTTGTGAATCAAAGTTGTATATTTTGCAATAGACTACAACTTTCATGTTTTGAGTTTATCTTGAATCCAAATACATCTTGATGAAAAAATGGGACAAAGTTAGGAAAAAATTAGGAAATTTCATAACTTAGAAAATTTCTAAGTTATGAAATTTCTTCATTTCAAACCCTAATTTGTAATTTTTGATTTCTTGATGAGCAAGTTTCATAATTTGACATGTTTTGATGAAAAATGAATCTTGACACTTGATTTTGACCAAAAAGTCAAAGTTTGACTTTTCAGTATATAGTCAAATTTTGATTAGTTGACTGGAAAATTCATCTGTCAATCTTGTGCATTTGGAATCTTTTGAACTTGTTGAATGTGTCAAGACCATGCCATTGAATCCTTGAGTCCATATGTGAGCTTGGTTTGCCATTGGCCAGGTCAAACAGTCAAAAATTGCCTTTGTGCAGTCAAAACCCTAAAAATGACCATTTTACCCTTTTGGTGATCTGATCAAATTTCTTGTGGAATTGTGATCCAAACTTGATCAAATGGTCCTTATGAGTTCATAATGTTTATGTGGGTCAAAAATCATGAGGTTTGACTGTCAATTGACTACAGTTGACTTTTTCCCCAATACAGCTGATTTCTAAGTAAACTTGTGAGTCCAACATGAAGCATGAAAGTCATTTTGGTCATCTTAGGTCAAAACATCTTTGTGCATACTCAAACCCTAATTTGGGTCAACAGTGCAAGGAGGATTCTTGAGCAGAGCAATCACTGACTTGATCTTGAGCTTCAAAGGTCTTGTGATGAGAAAGAGTTGATGAAATGAGAGGGAAAATTTTGGGGTACAACAGTTGCCCCTGTTCAATCTTCTTGAACCTGAAGAGTTAGATTGGCAAGTTTGCCTTTCGCGTCTCGAAGGTAAAAGGAGATTGGACACTAGAGTGCCCTTAAATTTTCACTCGTCAAAACAATGGATGTGGGAATGGGCTTAGAGATGCCATTTGGAGATGGGATTAAAGATGCCACCCGAAAGGTGACAGAATCTTGTCGGAGATGGGCTTAAAGATGTCATCTGGAATGTTTGTTGACATGCAATGTGATAGGTCAGAAGAATGAGGATCAAAATGGTATCCGTGTCTGGAATGCACTTGAACTGCATCTAAGGACTGAGTTTGTATGAGCAGAAGAATGGCCTCCGTGTCTTGGGCGTATCTGAGATGTAACTGTGCTTGAAGAATGAATATCAGAATGACTTCCGTGTCTGGAGTGTATCTGTATTGTATCTGGGTAACAGAGAAACATCTGCATGGAGCAACTGCGTGCTGGGGACAAATTCTGAATGAGTGATAGAATGGCAACCGTGTCTGGAGCGTATCTGGACTGTATCTGAAGTTGAAAGTCGTATGAGTAGCAGGATGACTTCCGTGTCTGGAGTGTATCTGAAACTGTAACTGGGATTGAGATCCGTACGAGTAATAGAATGACTTATGTGTTTGAAGTGTATCTGAAACTGTAACTGGGATCTAAATAAATGATAGAATCTTCCGTGACGAACGCACTGGGGAGAATCAAACTGCTGTTGTAAGGGTCAGAATGGTATCCGTGTTTGGAATGCATTGAACCTTGAGGTGGATAAATGAATCTGAATGAGAGATAGAATGGCTGTCGTGTCTGGAGCGTATCTAGTCTGTATATGATTACTGTAGTTGGAATGAGTAGTAGAATGACCGCCGTGTCTGGGGTGTATCTGTACTGTATCTGACTTGAAATTCTGAATGAGTAATAGAATGACCGCCGTGTCTGGGGTGTATCCATACTGTATCTGAATAACTGTTAATGATAGCCTTTTAATCTCATCCTGAAAAGGATGAAATGTTAGCTAAAACACAAAGTTATGTTGCATGATATGTATGATGCAATATATGTTATATCAATGTTTATGATATGAATGTAAATGAATGCGCATGTAAGCTGAAGAACTGTCTTGCTGAGGATAGATGAATCCTGGAGATAAAGAATCTTGACTACTTCCAGGGAAAGTGAATCCTTGACTGCTGTAGGGGAAGACAAGAATTTTGATTGTTGAGGATGAGACATCCTTGTTGACTACTGCTGGAGAATTAGGAGCTTGGGTTGTATACCAATCTTCTGGGGATTCTTGTCTTGAGGAGATCTTCACTGGAGAATATTCGAATATCCTGTGAGGAACTGAGAATGAGCCTTCACTCTGCTTGGGGAAATGCAAGATTTTCAATTGTTGAGGGATCTTGGGACCACTGCTGTGGAACTGGCATTCCTTGGTGACTTGCGGGGAATGAGAACTTCTGATGATCTCTACTAGGGAGTTCAGAATCTGATAGACTCATCCTGGAGAGGTATGATATGAGAATCTTCAGCTTGGTGGGAAGTATCTCTGTGGGGAGAAGGTTCACTAGTTTGGTTCCGTTGGGGATTGATGATTGGAAATTTTAGTTCCGCTGGGGATTGGACTTTCAGATTTTTAAGGCTCCACTGGGGATTCTGAATTTAACTCTGAGGGGAATTGAGTTCTGGGAGGCTCTCTGGCTGGGGAAATCAGTTTTGAGAAAGCTTTCTCTGCTGAGGATCCTGAAGTCTAACTCTGTTTAGGGAATTAAGTTCTGACTGAGGAATTTGGATTTCAAATCTGCTGGCGATCTCTTCTGAAAGGGTATCGAGACATCTACCTGTACCTTTAACCTATCAGTAATCACCTTTCTTGATTTGTAAGGAAAATAATTATGTTCAAATGCATATGCCTATTTAACAAAACATTGGACGTTTCTCAAAATAAAACATAAATGTAGAAAAGCAAGAGAAGACAAAGCAAATTTTTTTATTTGGAAAAGTATTTGTATTAACTTTCTATGAGTATATTTGTACAAAGGAGACAGTCATCCTAGTAAGAGGATGTTGTCGTAAATATTGAAAAAATTTATACAAAAGAAAGATGGCTATGTGAAACAATTCCATGGGATTCCATTCTGCTATAGCCTTCACAACTCTGAATATTTGTCCATTCAATGCTTCGTCTGCCGATGACTGGATTGATCAGAAGCCTGGAGCTGGTTGATGAAGAGATTGTCCTTAAAGTGATCCGACAAGACATAGTCATACGCTTTAATTCCCTAACTTTTGCCTGAATCGCCCTTTCGGATTTTCGATCCACAGGGAAACCCCTTTTTGACCAAGCCGCCCTTTCGGGTTTTCGACTTGCCGGGTGTACAGATCTTTTTTGTTTTATCCCTAATTTTTGCCTGAACCTCCCTTTCGGGTTTTCGGTCCACCAGGATGCCCATTTTTGCCCAAGCCTCCCTTTCGGGTTTTCGACTTGTCCGGTTATTTTATGCGTAGTATATTTTGACTATGTCTACGTTCGCAGGGTGCGGTAAATCGTCGCCGTCCATGGTGGTCAGAATCATTGCACCACCAGAAAATATGCTCTTGATCATAAATGGTCCTTCGTATGTAGGAGTCCATTTTCCCCTGGGATCACTTTGCGGTAAGATAATCCGCTTGATTACGAGATCTCCGACTTGATATACTTAACGTCTGACTTTCTTGTTAAAAGCCTTGATCATCCGTTTTTGATACGTTTGACCGTGGCAGACAGCAGCGAGTCGCTTCTCGTCGATCAAATTGAGTTGATCAAGTCGGGTCTGAATCCAATCATCTTCATTCAAACCTGCGTCCTTCATAATCCTTAAGGAAGGAATCTGAACTTCCATGGTCAGGACAACTTCCATGCCATATACCAAAGAAAATGGGGTTGCCCCGGTTGAAGTACGTGCCGTCGTACGGTATCTATGCAGAGCAAACGGTAACATCTCATGCTAGTCCTTGTAAGTGACTGTCATTTTCTGAATGATCTTCTTAATGTTTTTATTCGTAGCTTCAACAGCACCGTTGATCTTCGGCCGGTAGGGAGATGAATTGTGATGATAAATCTTGAACTGTTCGCACAATGCGGTGATCATAGTATTATTCAGATTTGTACCGTTTTCTGTGATGATCCTGTCCGGAACACCATACCGACATATGAGGTTTTGCTTGATGAAGCGGGCAACCACATTTTTAGTAACAGAGGCGAAGGAAGCTGCTTCGACCCATTTGGTGAAATAGTCAATGGCAACCAGGATGAAGCGATGTCCGTTGGATGACGTGGGCTTGATCTCTTCAATCATGTCAATGCCCCACATTGCAAATGGCCAAGGAGCTGTCAGCACGTTGAGAGGAACCGGAGGAATATGAATCTTGTCAGCGTAGACTTGACATTTGTGGCAGGTACGGGAATGCTGATGGCAATCTGCTTCCATGGTAGACCAGTAATAGCCAGCCCTTAGGATCTTTTTAGCCATAGTATGCCCGCTCAAGTGAGTGCCAAATGTACCGCTGTGCATCTCGATCATGATTAACTCTGCTTCAGCTTTGTCCATACATCGGAGTAAAACACAATCATGGCTGCGTTTATAGAGGATGCCATTGCTCAGGAAGAACTTGGCAGCAAACTTCCTTAGGAACTTCTTGTCATTTACGGAAGCTCCTTCGGGATATTCTCTAGTCTGGAGATACCTTTTGACTTCGTGAAACCAGGGTTGTTCCACTACTTCTTCGGTATTAATCTCGTGACAATGCGCAGGTTCATCCATTCGCTCGATGGTGATTTGGGGAGCCTCGTTATCCCAGTTGAGTTTAAACATCGAAGACATTGTAGCCAGAGCATCTGCTAGATGATTCTCTTCTTGCGGGAAATGCTCGAAGGTAATTTGCTCGAAATGAGGCAACAATGTTAGGAAATGTTCTTTGTATGGGATAAGATTAGGATGCTTGGTATCCCACTCTCCTTTGATTTAACTGATAACCAAAGCCGAGTCCCCAAATACGATCAAAGATTTGATCCCCAAGTCTATAGCAGCCTTGAGACCAAAGATGCAAGCTTCATATTTAGCCATGTTGTTTGTGCAGCTGAAGCAAAGTCGGGCCGTGAAAGGCGTGTGACAACCTTCCGGGGAAATGAGTACCGCACCGATACCGTTTCCAAGTGCATTTGAAGCACCATCGAAGTACAGGGTCCATCGGGATCCTTTTTCAGGTCCGTCATACGGACCGTTACCTTCAATGTTGTCCAAATTCATGATGTCCTCGTCTGGGAAGTCAAATATCATGGATTGATAATCTTCGATAGCTTGATGAGCCAGATGATCAGCTAGTACACTCCCTTTTATAGCTTTTTGAGTGGTGTACTGGATGTCATACTCAGTTAGGATCATTTGCCATCTAGTTATTCTTCCAGATAAAGCAGGCTTCTCGAAGATATACTTGATAGGATCCATTTTGGAAATCAACAAAGTGGTATGAGTCAGCATATACTGCCTTAGTCGGCGAGCAGCCCATACCAAAGCGCAGCAAGTTTTCTCGAGCAGTGAGTAGCGAGTCTCACAGTCGGTAAACTTTTTGCTAAGGTAATAAATAGCATGCTCTTTTCGACCAGACTCATCATGCTGGCCCAAAACACACCCCATTGAGTTATCCAAGACGGTCAGATACATGATCAATGGTCTTCCTTCGACGGGTGGCATCAGGATAGGAGGTTCTAGCAAATACTCCTTGATCTTATCAAAAGCAGCTTGGCAATCGTCGTTCCATTCGACTACCTGATCTTTCTTTAATAGTTTGAAAATTGGCTCACAGGTAGACGTTAGATGAGAGATGAATCTGGCAATATAGTTCAAGCGCCCCAAGAATCCTCTAACCTCCTTTTCAGTACGGGGAGCAGGCATCTCTTGTATTGCTTTCACTTTTGCTAGATCGACCTCAATGCCTTTGTTGCTGACAATAAACCCTAGAAGTTTACCAGACCTAACTCCAAAAGTACACTTACTTGGATTCAGCCTGAGTTTGTACTCTTTCAACCTGGCAAACAGCTTTTCCAGGTGTTCAAAGTGTTCCTCCTCTGTTTGTGACCGAGTTATCATATTGTCTACGTAAACTTCGATCTCATGATGTATCATATCATGAAATAAAGCTACCATGGCGCGTTGATAAGTTTCCCCTGCGTTCTTCAGTCCGAACGGCATCACCTTGTAATAGAAAGTACCCCATTGTGTAACAAAGGTTGTTTTCTCCATGTCCTCGGGAGCCATTTTAATTTGGTTGTAGCCCGAGAATCCATCCATGAAGGAAAACACTTTGTGCTGAGCTGTGTTGTCGATCAAAATGTCAATGTGCGGTAGCAGAAAATAATCTTTGGGGCTGGCCCTATTCAAATCCCGGTAGTCCACACACATTCTGACTTTGCCATCTTTTTTAGGAACTGGCACGATGTTAGCAACCCATTGTGGATAGGATGTAACAGCCAGAAAGCCAGCGTTGAATTGCTTCATCACTTCTGCTTTGATCTTCTCAGACATGTCGGGCCTCATTCGGCGGACTTTTTGCTTGATCGGTGGACAATCCTCTCTGGTAGGGAGACGGTGAACCACGATGTCTATGTCTAAACCCGGCATGTCTTCATAAGACCAGGCGAAGATTTCAACATATTCATTTAACAACTGTATCAGGCGCTCCTTGACACTTGGTTCCAGATTGGCACCCACTTGTACTTCCTTTCGGTCTTCCTCTGTTCCTAAGTTGACAGTTTCCAACAACTCTTCGTGAGGTAAGATGGCCCTTTCCTCTTGCTGTAAAAGTCTGGCTAGCTCTCCTGGTACTTCACAACCTTCGTCATCTTCATACTCAGCCTGATTGACCAGATCTTCAGAGTTATTGAAGGACATAGCAAAATAGTCACCCATAGAATCCAGATTGGACGGGTACCTGCATTTGTGGGTGTGTGTAAGGGATAGCCATCCTTAAACAAAAAATGCAAAAAGGAAAGAAAATGAACACAGAAGTTTATCAATGAAAAACGTCCAATGAATCATTAAACATGGAATATGGATATGAAGATAATCAAAACCCTTACAAATGGACCTACATGCCCCGGGCAAGGCATGAGGTGAAAAAGTAGTGTACGGATTGTTCAAAAGTAATTATTACAGACCACAGGAAATGTTTGACAGATAATTATTGATTAATAAAAGTAATGGGGACAAATTCCTTTGCCTCCCAGTTGCGTAGTCCCCCTTCGATGGTTGGGTAGATCCAATCTTCAATGTTGGCCTCTTCGTCTTCACCTTCCAAAGCATTGATCCCATAAGGAGAGATCTTGATGGGTGCTCTTTCAACCTTTGAGCGGCGCATAGCTTTCTGCCCCGCAGCAGTGAATCCTAATCCAAACTTGTCTGTTTTGTGAGGAATATCCGGCAACTGCCCCCATGTTAAGCTTTTCCCTTCCTTCATCGCAGCCTTCGCGTCTTTTAGAGATGCCATCCTGGCCATCTGCTTTGGTACCTCAGCTACCACTTTTGCTACTTCCAACTCAGGAGAGACTTCCTCGAAGTACTGGAATGGTGTTTCAATGAATTCACCCTCTACCTCTACATACCGGAAGAAGTTCAAGTGGCTGATCATATATTCCTCTTCACCATGGACGGTTATGATCTTTCCTTTGACAGGGTATTTCAGCATTTGATGTAAGGAAGAGGTGACCGCCCCAGCATTGTGTATCCATGGTCTCCCCAATAAGCAAGAGTATGACGGACGGATGTCCATCACATAGAAAGTTGAGGGGAACACCTCTGTGCCAACCTTAATGGGAATGTCCACCTCCCCGTGTACCATTCTCTTCGACCCGTCAAACGCCCTTACAATGATATTACTTGGCCTTAGCTCCAAACCTTCACAGTCCAATCGGTCGAGAGCCTTCTTAGGCAGCACGTTCAGAGAAGAACCAATGTCGACCAGAACATGGGCCAGAGTAGTTCCTTGGCATTCTACTGACACATGTAATGCGTCGTTGTGCTTCCTTCCTTTTGAGGTTAGCTCAGCATCAGAGAAACCTAAACCGTTGTCTGCTGTAAGACTGGCTACACAGTCTTGGAATTGGTCGGCAGAGGTTTCCTGGGGCACATGGGCTGTCTTCAGGAATTTTATCAATGCTTTGGCGTGCGCCTCTGAACAAAGTAGCAATGCTAACATGGAGATTTTCGAGGGGGTTTGCCCCAATTGATCTACCACGTCATAATCACTCTTTTTAATTATCTTCAAGATCTCCTCCATCTCTTTCTTAGAGGTTTCTGGGATGGCCAAAGGTTGAGCCCTCGTCCTGACGAGCTCATCTTGGATCCCTTTCCCCTTATCAGCAGAAGTAGGAGGGACAACAACAGGGATAACAGCATCTTCAATCAACGGAGTTCTTGCGGAGAGTTTTATCGTTGCAGGAATAACTTTGGCAGCAGATGAGGGTCCAAAGATCGCCTCTGGGGGGGCAATCTCTGGAGAAAATATTCTCCCACTTCGGGTGATCTTGCTTGTGCTGGCAATGTTTCCAATACTGGCATCTTCTTCATCAGAGCTTCCTTCGGTTACTTCAACTTGTTTAATACCATGGTAGTAGATTTCTCCACCGTAATTCCATGGTATTGATTTTTCAGAACTGTAGGGGACAGGCCCTGGCATAGTTATCTTCAGAGGAACAAACTTTGTAGCTGATGTAATCTTAACAGGCTTTTTGACGGCCTTGGAAAGATTGGCGTGAATGGTGATTATTGAAACATCTTCAGTAGGGGTTGGAATAGCAGGAACTTTTTCAAACAAAATTTGTTGACTGTCCATTAGGCCTTGGATGCCTTTCTTCAGTAACGGGCAGTTGATTGGTAGAGAGTAACAACAGTAGCAATCTTCTTTGCATCCCGGGAAAATCCCGGCCCTTAGCAGATTTAACTTGATGGTTAACAGCGGAGTTATCAGGTCATTGACATCAGAAACATACAAATCTTCCTCAATAGCATGGACATTTCGACCATGCTTCGGCATCGGAGCAGATATCACGTTTGGCTTCTCTAGAGCATCGAACTCCACCTCTTTTGCATCTATCAAGTCTTGAATTTTATTTTTTAGCGCCCAACAATTGTTTGTGTCATGTCCGACGCTATCGGAATGGTAGGCGCATTTGGCATTGGCATTGTAAGCTGGTGAGGTTGTATTCACATTTTTCGGCGCTTCTTTGATATTTGTGAGATTCCGCTTCAATAGATGCGGAAGAACTTGCGCGGGCGTCATATTAATGCGGGTGAACTGCCGTGGTGGTCGTTCTCCCTATTGTTGTTTAGGTCTGGACTGATTTCTGCGAGGCTGATCATTTGATGGATTTTGGATCATCACGGCCCCCACAGTCGGCCGGCGTTCGCTTCTTCCTGCTCCTCTCAGAGAGTACACAACATTCGTTTCCTTTTTCGCCGGAAATGATTTCTTAGCAATTGTAGATGCAGAGGCATCCTTCTGAATCTTCCCATTCTTGATACCGGCTTCTACCCGCTCGCTAGTCAGAATTAATTCAGTAAACCCCGCGGAAGAGCTACCGATCAGGTGGTTAAAGAATGGACCAGACAGGGTCCCCAGGAACATATCAACAAGTTCTCTATCAGAAAGAGGTGGCTGCACTCTTCCGGCCAGATCGCGCCACTTCTGGGTGTACTCCTTGAATCCCTCACCTGAGGCCATCCCCATACTCTGTAGCTGAGTACGGGTTGGTGCCAAGTCAGAGTTATACTGATATTGGTGATAAAAAGCAGCTGCCAGATCCTCCCAACTATGTATCTCTGACCTTTCCAGCTTGTAAAACCAGTCTAGTTGAGTGCCAGACAGGCTATCTTGAAAGAAGTGTACCCAAAGGTTTCTGTCGGAAGTGTGAGGTTGGATTCTTCGAACATACGACCTTAGGTGCATTTTTGGGTAAGACAGCCCGTCATATCTTGCAAAAATTGGCACTTTGAACTTCGGGGGGATCACAATTCCAGCAATTAATCCCAAATCTTTGAAATCTAATCCGGGAACTCTCTGCAGCTCCATAGCTGCCAACCTGTCTTCCAAGCTTTTGTACTTATCGTTGGCGGGCGGGTATTATTGCTCTGAGTAGTCTTCGTCTTCTTCAGCCTCTTCTTCTTCAGCTTCAGATTTGGAAGGTACCGCAACCCCTTTTCCTTTACTGGTTCCCTCTTCAGACGTAGGGGGAAATTCAAGAACTCTTCTGGCTTCACCCTCAAACCTTCTCCCCAGTGTAGCCACCCTGACTCTTTTCTTCTTCTTTTTCACTTGCTCTTTGTTCCCAAGCAGGGCTTTTAGATCCTCCTGACCCTTTGCCAAGGTCATCAAGAGATGTCGAAACTGTGAGTTTTGAGACTGCAAGTCCTTGACCGTCTGTTCGAGATCCATCTTACTGAAATAAACAGCAGAAAGATAAGGAAACCTGGTGCGGAGACCTGCTTATGCGCATGATGAATGATATGCTTATTTATGCAATGCATTCAAGGATTTAGAAATTCATAATTGTTGCAGACAAAAAGAACACACATTATATTAATAAGAAGAAATTTTGTCAGTACATAAATGCCCCATGGGCCAAATATTACAAAAAACTTCTCAAGGTAAAAATACGTTGCGCATCCTCTTTGGTGCGATGTAGGTGTTGAGGGTCTCTTCCTCATGGAGTCGGCGGGTAAGCTCCAAAACCTTCTTCTCACTGGCGTAGAAGCTGGCTTCAAAAGTATTTCGTTCCTCCTTGAGTTGGATCCAACTCTTCTGCATCTCCTCCCATGATGTTGGCAGGTCAGGATATAGGATGGTGTAGGGAACCTCTCCTTCCTTAACGGGCTCTTTAATCACCGGGAGAACATGAGGGTAAGGCATCATGAGACTCTGGGCTCGGGTTTGTACCCATTTGAGATAAGGCTCAAGAGGGATGGAGTTCTTGTGCCCCAGTGTCTTGCTGTCTACCTGGTTAGGCATCCTCCAAGCTCTGATGAACCTTTGGCAAAGTCCTTGCGCATCGTTGTCGAAGTAAAAAACTAGGTCAGGAATCAGCATGTCATGAGGGTCATCCCTCCGTGCATATCCAAATTATCTCAAAGCTAGACAAGGGTTGTAGGTAATACCTCCTCTAATGCCAAGTAATGGAACATTAGGGAATTCTCCACAACGATCGACGATGATGACATTTTCTCTGGACCGAGAACACCAATGTACATCAGAGTGAGTGAGGGTCATCAATCGTTGTGACCACCTTAAGCCTTGGTCATTCTTCAAGACAGATTGTGGAAGGTGCGAAATAAACCACCTTGCAAGGAGAGGAGTACAGCACATGAGAACACCCCTCTTTCTCATTGTTCGTGTGTAAAATGAGTGGAGGATGTCCCCAAGCAATGTTGGTACTGGATTCCTGGATAAGAAGATTTTGACGGCGTTGACATCTACAAGCTGGTCAGGATTTGGGAACAGGACCAACCCATAAATGAGGAGTGCCACAATTTCTTCAAAGGCTTGTAAATCCAATGAATTCTAACACTCTTGTGCCTTCTCAACCAAGAATTTTGCCAAGAAGCCTTTGACACCACTTCTAGTTTTCCAATGCCCCTTGATGTCAGATGGTTGCAAGTGTAGTGCTTGAGCAACATCTTCAGGCTTTGGTTCTTTTTCCGTACCGTCGTAGGGTAGTTGATTAAGAATAGGAATTCTCAAGAGTTAAGAAAATTCCTCCAAAGTGGGCACCAATTGGTAGTCGGGGAATGTGAAACAATGGTGAAGGGGGTCAAAGAACTGGAACAACACCTTTACCATGTCCTCTTCAATGTTGGTGTTGACTAGGCTGAGCAGTCTACCATGTCTTTCACTGAAGGGAGAGCTTTCCGAAATTCTGGATGTGAGCTCTTTGAGTTGAGGAGGGATTCTCACAAGGTTGAGTTGGATAGTTTTCCGGCGAAGAATTTCCATGACCTACAAAACAAGAACAAAGATGAAGGTCCAAACCCTTGAAATGGTTAGTGTATGCATATGATGCTTTATGATGTTCATGATGTATGCATAAACATATGTACAAGCAATTCACACAAAATCCTAGTTTCAGGCTTGCATGAGGTTTCATAGGTAAGTACCCTCTTGAGTGTAGTTGTCTTAAAAACATGTCCTATAAATAGTAACCGGGTTCTAAGGAGCTCAATATCACTGGATTGTTTTCCATGTTCATTGTCTTGGTTTAGCCACTTAACTAGCGACCAAAATATTCCAAGAAAACAACCCTCAATGAGTGTAGTATCGAGTATCTACCAACTTCGGACTGCACCAAAGCCGGTCATCTCACTACCCCTAATAAAAGGCCAAGATGGTCAAGTAAGGTTCTAGGTCATTAGTGCTTAGTGACATCACTCAGCGGCCCCGTACTCTCCTTGATTGAACTCAAGGGTTACCGGTACTCACAAATATGTCGCACTAATATAGCTATTGCTTCAACCGTGTCGGTATACCCCGCACAGTTTCCACAACGTATTGCTATCTATGAATGTTTCCCCAAATCCGGGTGTAAGATTTCAAGCCCAAACAAGAGAACCAAGATATAAAGCAATCAAAGCAAACAATTAGTCATGCAAGAGGGTGATCTAAGCCCTAAGGTTACTCCACTTTTAAAAAAGTCCCCAGCAGAGTCGCCAGTTCTGTGATACGGTGGGAGAACTGACTTGGGTTTTGCGTTTGTTTTTGCAAATGTTTCGGTTTAGCAAGAGTCGCCACCGACTTTTTATTTTATCCTAAGGAAAGGTTAAAAAGCACAGCAAAAACCTTTGAGATGTTTTCTTGGGTTCGGGGAGTAGATTATAGAAAGGGAAGGTATTAGCACCCTTTCTATCCATGGTTATCCATGGGCTCTTAGTTATTTGCTTAGATCACTTGCCTTGCATTTTCAATTGTTTGAAATGGTGCTTTCAATTGTTTGAAATGGTGCTTGGTGTGTGGGTTTGAAAATGTTTTGAAAAGAGGCCAATGTGGTGGCAACCTTTGTAATGATTCATGTTTGAATGTATACAAAGATGTATTTGTCTTTTGAAAAGTTTTCAATGTTTTTGAAAGTTGTTTTGAAAGTGTGTTGTGATGTGTGTTTTGAAAAATGGCAAGGATTGTTTTGCAAGTTGGTCAAGTAACCAAGAGCTATCTACCCTAAATTTCTCAAAGATTTTTCCTATGTTTTAACCCTTTTAACAATTTTGTTCCACCATTGTATTTGGTGGACAATCTTGTGTTAGGATGTTAACGGGACGGGCGCGGGTCATCGTTTAGACCATGATTGCAATAGTGCCAAGTGTCTTTGGCAATTTTCCTTCAAGGGACTTGATCATTTTTAGGCAACTTTCGAAAGCGTCATCGAGGGACTATGATCATTTGATTTGTTTTGTTTTGCCAAAAACACCCAACATGCAACATGGCCCGTTATTGAAGGCAACAAGTGGAGTAAACCTAAGGGGTGCAAGTGTGATTGGTGTTGTCCATTTTCATGCTTTTTTGTCTTTGAATTAGGTCAAGCTATTTTTCTTTATTTTTGATTTTTGCATGCAAACCCTAGGTCTATCATGGCATAATTGGAAAGCTTTAAAATGCGAAAAATAAAATCCTAAATTATTACAACATAATTATGGGGATGGGGGTACAAATGTTCAAATGGGGGATATTTAGCAAGAAATTAAATCTAGAACTATTACATCCATATTGAATATACAAGTTATTTAATTGTACAATAATTGAATAAATACAATAAATATGCAAAATGCACAAAAATGGTTTTATATGTATGTAAAAAGTATTTTTCATGTGACAAATAAACAAAAATAAAAAGGGTTAATTTTTGGGTATTTTCATGGTTTAGGGCAAAACCCTAATTTTGTAAATAAAAAGGTATTTATTATGTATTATATACAATATTTATTAATTATATACAAAAATAAATAAAAGAGAAGTATACTATGAAAAAGTAATTTTTGAGGTCAAATATTAATAAAAATAAAAATGTATTATTTTTGTATTTTTATCCTAATTATTCTAATAAATATATAAGTATTTATATTATGTATTAAATATATTAAATATATACAAAAATAAAAATATTTATTATTTACAAAAAGAGTATATTTTTTAGAAAATGTTTTCAAAAGATAAAATAAAATAAAATCAGAAAATAAAATGTATTTGTATTATTTTTTAGTATTTTAAATAAAAGTATATATATGTTATTTTATATGTATAAGTCTAAATAAAGTAAATAAAATGCAAATAAAATGCAAAAATGGTTGAAAAAATATTTTTAATATTTTTTTATATTTTGACCAAAAATAATAAGTCAGGGGAAAAAACAAAAAGTCAAAAATAATTGAAAAATCACACAATGGGCCAAGGGGGTGCAAAACTAAAAAAGGGGTGCAAAAAGCAGGTTGACTCAGGCCCAGCCCAAGTCAACTCTGTCTTCAACCTCTAGCCAGATTCAAACAAAAACGCGCGCCCTTCCTTGCTTAATGGTAACTCCTGATTCCTTGATTTTTAGCCAAAACTCACAACATAAACAATGTAGAGTATTAAATCACGAGTTCATACATATAAAAAACTTGATCTAACTCTCAGAAATGAGAGAGAATTTTTTCTCCCCCAATTTCTGACCTAAGTTTTTTCCAATGTTCAAGTTCAAAATTCTCTCAGTACACACAACATAAATGAAAAGTAATGATATGGGTAGCTTCAGGGCCATGAGTAGAGCATGTTTCATTAATAAACATAAGCCTAACTCTTCCTAGATTGAGAGATAGAAGTCCATGTTTTTACTTGTTCAGCTTGAATCGTGTACAGCAATGTGGGTACTTTCAATGGAATTTGAGGACTTGTACAGCTTGCTTGAAGTTCAGGGATGCTTCTCCAACCTCTAGCTTGCTTTGAAACTAACTGAATCGAGCTATGGAAGTTCACATGCAAAACTGAAAAATGAAAATGGTAGATGGGGTTAGGAGTGTTACGGCTGGTGTTTAGGGCTTGGAACAGTTTCAATGGATGATATGGAATGTGTTTACAAGGTTATTAGCCAAAGTGCACGAGTGGATTGAGTTGTGGACCTTAATCTGCAGCAGGTGCCCTGTTTTTGCAAGAGGATGGTGTTTTTGTGTTTGAGGAGGTATGAGGGAGGTTTTAATCGTGCCTTAGGTCAGTTATGATGTATGGAAAGTGTTTACAAACTTTGCTTTGGCTAGTTGTTACAGGAATGAGAGATGGGATCTGTTATGCAAGTTTTCTTCTACTTGAAGCAAGAAAATGCAAGTTTCAAAACAGGCATGTCCAATGCCCTAAACTATGCTGCACCTCTTGTTCTTGATCAGAGTGATTTGTGTAAAAAATGCTAGCTTCAAAGATCTGGCCCATGCCTCTTGGATTTGTATTTGACATAAAGCATTACTTTTCAAAAATGGCAGTGTTACTTTTTCTAATTATGGATTAATTTTGTGTGTAATGACCAAATGAACAAAATAACATCTTGGCACATTGGTTTGGCATTTAATTATTGAGTGTGAGAAGGGTTAGATTCCTGTAATCTAGCTTGTACAAGCTGATTTCAAAAATGCCCATGTTATGAACATGCATTTGGTCATGAACAAAAGTGACTTTTGCCCAACTTTGCCAATTCGATTCTCCCTAACCACAAGGGTGTTTGAGAAGTTCTTGGACAATTTGGAAAGCTTGGAATGTGTACTACAATCCATATTTGTAATGCAAGTTGAGATTCAAAGTGGAAGCATGTGAAAAGTGGCCATGAAGTTGGGCAAAAATCCTGCCTAAAAAAGGTCAAAAAATTTCTAAGTTAAGAATGTTTTGCACCCCTATTCCAAAAATAATAACTTGAGCTACAAGCATCTTTTGAGAAAACTTTGTGAATAAAAGTTGTATATTTTGCAATAGACTAAAACTTTCATGTTTTTAGTTTAGCTTGAATCCAAATACATCTTGATGAAAAAATGGGACAAAGTTAGGAAAAAATTAGGAAATTTCATAACTTAGAAAATTTCTAAGTTATGAAATTTCTTCATTTCAAACCCTAATTTGTAATTTTTGATTTCTTGATGCGAAAGTTTCATAATTTGACATGTTTTGATGAATAATGAATCTTGACACTTGATTTTGACCAAAAAGTCAAAGTTTGACTTTTCAGTATATAGTCAAATTTTGATCAGTTGACTGGAAAATTCATCTGTCAATCTTGTGCATTTGGAATCTTTTGAACTTGTTGAATGTGTCAAGACCATGCCATTGAATCCTTGAGTCCATATGTGAGCTTGGTTTGCCATTGGCCAGGTCAAACAGTTAAAAATTGCCTTTGTGCAGTCAAAACCCTAAAAATGACCATTTTGCCCTTTTGGTGATCTGATCAAATTTCTTGTGGAATTGTGATCCAAACTTGATCAAATGGTCCATATGAGTTCATAATGTTGATGTGGGTAAAAAATCATGAGGTTTGACTGTCAATTGACCACAGTTCACTTTTTCCCCAATACAGCTGATTTCTAAGTCAATTGTCCAGTTGACTGGGCAAAGATTGGAATCAAGGCTTGAAACTTGGTATGGATAAACTTGTGAGTCCAACATGAAGCATTAAAGTCATTTTGGTAATCTTAGGTCAAAACATCTTTGTGCATACTCAAACCCTAATTTGGGTCAACAGTGCAAGGAGGAGTCTTGAGCAGAGCAATCACTGACTTGATCTTGAGCTTCAAAGGTCTTGTGATGAGAAAAAGTTGATGAAATAAGAGGGCAAATTTTGGGGTACAACACATTTGGTGTCAGGTCAGGCAAATTGTTGGGTTTTATTGTGAGTCAGTGAGGTATTGAGGTAGATCCTGACAATGTGAATGCCATACAAGAAATTCCAGATTCGAGAACAAAAAAGAGGTTTGTGGTTTTTTAGGACAATTGAACTACATCTCAAGGTTCATATCGCACCTAACTGCTAGGTGCAGGCCTATATTCAAATTACTTCAAAAAGATCAATCAGTGGAGTGGAATGATGATTGTTAGACAGTCTTTGAAACAATAAAACAATAAGAGCCACCAATCTTGTTGCCACCAGTTTCGGGAAGACCACTTATCATGTACTTAACAATGCTTGAAGGATCTGTGGGGTTTGTATTGGGTAAACACGACGAAACTGGTAGAAAAGAGCATGCAATCTACTACCTTAGCAAGAAATTCACCGATTGCGAAACCAGCTACTCACTCCTCGAGAGAACTTGTTGTGCTTTGGCTTGGGTTACTAAACGACTGAGACAGTATATGTTAACTCACACCATGTGGTTAATAGCTTAATAGCAAGAATGGATCCTTTAAAGTATGTGTTCAAAAAACCAGTTCTTACAGGAAGAATTTCTTGATGACAGATGTTTCTATCTGAGTGTGACATCCAATATGTTACTCAAAAGGCCATCAAAGGTAGTATACTAGCTGATCATCTAACTCACTAACCATTTCCAGAATATCAACCAATAAAGTTCGACTTTCCAGACGAAGATGTCATGGTTATAGGTGACTATGAAATATCGAGACCCGATGAAGGTCCTGAACCAAGGGCACGTTGGACACTCGTGTTTTATGGTTCCTCAAATGCCCTAGGACATGGTATTGGGGCAGTATTGACTTCTCTGAAGAATTTCCATAAACCTTATACTACAAGGTTATGTTTTGAGTATACTAATAACGTTGTTGAATACAAACTTGTATCTTGGGTCTAAAAGCTATTATTGATCTAAGGATTAAACACCTCAAAGTGTATGGAGACTTAATATTGGTCATATACCAAGTCGACGGTGAATGAGAAACTCGACATCCCTAATTGATTCCATATCGGGATCATGTTTTAAAGTTAGCTACGGAATCCACTAAGAACACTTTCACTCACAATCTGCCAGAGGAAAATCAAATGGCATACGCCTTGGCAACTTTTTCAGCCATGTTTAAGGTAACTTGGCCAAATCACGAACTGCGCATCATGATCAAACATTTTGTAGAACCTGCGTATTGTCTTGCTATTGAAGAAGGACCAGATAACAAACCTTGGTTCTATGACATCAAGAGGTATTTGGGGAAACGAGAATATTTAGAAAACACCTCAATAATTGACAAACGAACTCTACAAAAGCTAGTTGCAAAGTTCTTTTTAAATGGTGAAGTGTTGTACAAAAGAAATTACGATATGGTATTGCTAGGTGCATGGAGAAACATGAAGCAGATACGCTTATGAGAGAGATCCATGAAGGAACCTTCGGGACTCATACAAATGGACATGCCATGGCTATAAAAATATTAAGATCAGGATATTATATACTAACGATGTACTCCTCTGTCTCTTTTATATGGCATGGAGGATGTACTCCCTATTGAAGTGGAGATTCCCTTACTACGAGTTCACAGTAGGTTCAGGACCGGCTTGATCAACTCAACCTTATTGAAGAAAAACGCTTAACAGCTCTATGCCATAGTCAGTTATACCAAAAGCGGATGAAAAAGGAATTCGATAAAAAGGTTCATCCTCGAGTGTTCAAAAAAGGGGATTTGGTTCTCAAGAATATTTTGATACCTCGCCTAGATTCACGTGGTAAATGGACACCTAACTACAAAGGTCTATATGTGGTTAAAACAGCATTCTCGAGTGGAGGTCTTATCCTCACAACAATGGATGGGGAAGAATTACCACACCCTACAAATATCGATGCTATCAAAAAATACTATGTATAAAAGGCCCGCTAAGTCGAAACCCTAAACGGGCGACTTAGGCAAAAATGGGCATCTTGGTGGATTAAAAATTCTAAAGGGAGATCCAGGAAAAATTAGGGACATGCAAAAAAATTATTATCCCGATGGATTGAAAATCCATAAGGGCGATCCAAGCAAAAATTAGGGATCTTATTCAAAAAATAAATAAATAGATTGCGATTCGAGAAGTCATTACCATGACTATGAAAGATAATGATCGATCTAAATGATTTGCCTCATAAGTAAAGGAGATTAAGGTTATCAAAGGATATTGGAGAAACTGCAGTAGTGGTTATCATTTTCATTATCATTTTTCAAATTTGTGTTAAAATTTCTGTAATTACCTCTTTTTAGGAATTTCATCCTGTACTCTCGCCTATTCAAAGGCACTTTCATCAATAAAAAAAATATTTTTAAAATTCAAATTCAGTTATGTTTTTCTTTTTTCGACTTGTTTGCAAGATACTATGAATATTTCTTGTAAACACTGTGTTGAAATTATTTTGCGGGATTTGACAAAGAAAATAAAAGAGTTTGATAAAACATCAAGAAGCATTTTGGTTAGAAAGACATCAAAAGAAAATCCACGCCTACGTCCATGCCTACGCCTACGTTACAATTATCAATGCCTTGCTGACACTGTTCACCAAGATATATCAAAATTCAAATCAACTTGGAGATGCCATGACAAAACAACAAACAACGTTGGGAAGTCGGTGACTTAGAAAACCCAATGGTTTAAAAGGAGAAAAATATCAAAAATAGTTACAAAACACTTGGTACATATACATACGCGACATTTTGTGCATATACAAGATAACACATTTGGGTATCATATTAATTTAGGGAATTGTGCATATACGTTGTGCATTTCATTTTCCAAATTTCTTAGGCCAAGAATATTGCGATATATCTTGGGGTTTATTATGAGTTAGCTTGTCTACACAAGACAAATAAATACCTTGGTTGAGAATAGACACAACTGGTAAAATAGGTTGATATCTTCGACTTATATCTTTGGTTTAGTTATCTACGATTCAATTATCAAAACACTTTCTCAAAATCCGCATTATTTATCCCCTAGGATGTGGTAGATATGCAAATTTGTGATAGAGCTTACTATGTTAGTCTCGAAGCTTTAGTAAGTTGTTTATCTTTCAAACTTGTGATATTTACCCCCTAGGTTGCGGTAGGTATGCTAAAAGCTGCGACATGATTCATTGTATCAGTCTCCGAGCAACGATGAGTTATCAAGTCTGTGATATTTATCCTCTAGGTCGTGATAAATATGCAATTCTACGTAACAGCTTACTATGTTAGTCTCGAAGCTTTAGTAAGATATTATCAAACCCGTATCATTTACTCCCTAGGTTGTAGTAAGTATATGATCTCTGCGGTATAATTCATTATATCAGTCTCCTAGCAATGATGAATTATCAAACATGATGTCTATCCCCTAGGTTGCGATATATATAATATTCATTATAGCTTACTATGTTAGTCTCAAAGCATTAGTGAGCATCTTATCAAATTTGTTTTATTTTCCCCTCTAGGATGTTGTGAATAACGCAATAATTACGGTAAGTTGTTGCATCAGTCTCAAAGCAGCGACAAGTTATCTATTTTCTAAAATTGTGTTGTTTACCTCCTAGGTTATGGTAAATACGTGAAATCTATGATTATTTATTTATTTATTTATTTACTTTGTTATTGAAAACACTTTTCAAAAACATTTCCAAATCTGCGGTCACATTTTGGGGGTCTTCCATTATTTAATAACCCTTTCATCTGAATGTGCGAGATCTGCGTATTCCCGCACCCTCAATTAAAGAACGATTAAATAAGGGCAGCTATCATACCCCAAAATTTCCCTACTAATATTAATGGTTAATTTAATAGAACTAATCATTTTTTTATTATTATTGTTGGTGTTATTATGTTTTTACTTTTACTAACTTGTATTCGCGTTAATTGTTAATGTTAAATTCTTGTTAAGAAGTGGTGTATGTTTATTATTTTTATAGGGGTGTGGTAAACAATCTAATTAAGAGTCCATTATCTCATTCTTGTTTGAGAGGCCCATTAGGTTTATATCTAAGAAGGTTGACCGAGGTTACCATCCAGTTTTCTCATAAGTATTTAAAATATTATTATTATCGTTATTGTTAGAAATATTACATATTGTTATTATTATTATTATTTAACTCTTATTATTCAACATTATCTTAGTGAAAAGTATATTTGTTTATGGAGGTTGACTTGGAGTCAATGCTTCATATAATTATTTGAATAGTATTTTTATTTATTTGTTATTTTTTGTCAATTATGAGATAATTTTGACCATGTCAGAACTAGGGTTTTGAACCTTAAAGGTGCGCCTTTTTGGATCCATTTCTCTCTAAGTAAATAGAAGCCCAGGGTTTTATTTTCGGATCAAATCTACAAACAAGTATAATTAAATCTGGAATTTTATTTGATTTCGTTTTGAATTTTATATACAAAAGAGTCCAAAATCATACACTGCTCAGATTTACAAGATTTACCCTAACTAAAATCTAATCAAATCTAAATCAGAATTAAAAAATTGATTCAATTGAATCAACCTTAGAACCTAAAACTACTAATCACTAACTAATTTCCTAATTCAACCTATAACTTCTAAAATCCTAAGACTATAAAAATTATCCTAAACTATTGAATTGAGGATGAACACAATAACCCTTGGAAATTCTGGATTGCTGCTAAATCTCTACACCATTCACCAAAGCTCTTCTCATTGAAGACTTGGGTTTCACGACTGAAACCCTAAGTTCTTCTGAGCTTGACCCTAGTGCTTAATTCAAAGTACCAGCAACAAAAGAAATAGAAGAAGGAGATTAGATAAGGGGAATCAAAAAATCAGAAGAGGAATTTACTACGAGAATCACTACAGGAGAGGTAAACATATTGAACTTAGCTTTTAGGGTATTTGGATATTAAATTGGTGTATTGGTTGCGTTGAATTTTTTATTTCTATTTGAATTAGGATTTTGAGTTTTGATTTAGGGTTAGGGTAAAATACCTTAGGGTTTGTTTATTCTGGTTAGGGTTAGGATATAAACAGGTTAGGGTTTCATTATTTGGTTAGGGTTGAAGAAGTAGGGTTAGGGTTCATGTGGAACCCTTAGGGTTTTCGAGGTTTGGGTAAATATTTCTCAGGGTTTAGGTTTGATCTTCGAATGGTTCATGCGAACCCAGATGAAGATATAAAGGCGTCTGGATTTTGCTTGAAGATCCTCATAGATATGGGTTGGGATATGAACCCAGATGGTGGTGAAGGTTGACACTACGCCAAAATTGACTTTTGGCATCACCAAAAAGACGGTGCTTTAATGAAAAAACGCTGCTATAGGTCTTTTAAAAAATTCGCTAAAAAAAGCGCTGCTACAGACAGCCTTTAGAAAGCACTTTTAAAAAACGCTGCTAAATAACCTACCTTAGAAAGTGCTTTAATGAGAAAGCACTGTTGTAGGTCTTTTAAAAAATTCTCTAAAAAAAAGCGCTGCTACAGACAGCCTTTAGAAAGCGCTTTTAAAAAGCGCTGCCAAAAGCCTTAAATTCGCCCCACTTAAGAAAGTGCTTTCTCGTGAAAGCGCTGCTAGATCTTGTATGATATAGAGCGCTTTTAAAAAGCGCTAGCTTAGGTCAAATTATAAAATTAAAATATAAAATTTCCCCACTTAAGAAAGCGCTTTCTCGTGAAAGCGCTGCTAGATCTTGTATGATAGAAAGCGCTTTTAAAAAGCGCTGTCTTAGGTCAAATTATAAAATTAAAATATAAATTTTTCAGAATCCTATTCACTCATTTCTAATATTTGTCTTCTTCTTCGCGGCCATTTCTTCTCCAACCGATTCTTCTTCGACCGTTCCTAATCGTTTCTTCTCAGACTGTTTCTTCTCCGATGAAAAGGAAAAAGTTGTAACATTGTCCTTGCTGACGAAAACGAAGAAGTTTCTTGACGAAAATGAAGAAGTTGTTGACCGCCGTAGACCGCCGTATTTCAGGTACGTCATTCTTGCTATTGTAACATTATTCTTGTTGTACATTGTTGCTGTTTTCTACATTGTTGCTGTTATTGTTCTTGTTTTCTACATTGTTCTTGCTGTTGTTCTTATTGTTAAGAAGTTTGTTAAGAAGTTGAAGTTAACATTTTTGTTTAGCTTAATTAGTATAAAACCATTTGAATGAACTGCTATGATGGATGAGCATTTCATTTTTTTATATTTCCTTAGTGGATTTTTATATTTGTCATTTCATTTTTATTTTTTTCTTTATTACAGCTCAATGGCTAGTAATCAAGAAAACTCACAAGATACAAATGCTCCAGATAAGACATCAGAGGGAGAAATTACACGAGGCATCACTATTATGAGAAAAATCATTCTTGATAGAGATAAAGGAGTAAAATATGATGTACATTGGAATGATGATAACTAACTAATCGATCCTAATGGTGCAAAGTTGACAAGCTACATTGGTACACTTGCTCGTATGCACGTTCCAATCACCTTTGATAAATGGAATAATAAAGATTTGGATTCCTAAAAAGAAAAAATTTGGACTGATATACAAGTACCATATAATTTAGCTTTAAAGTATAATGTTTTTGTTATTTTAGTCCCTAACTAAGTAAGGCTTGGGAATGTCTTATATGTATGCTTAATATTTGTTCCCTTAATCAAGATCACATGGTAATCTCTTTAAATTACTTATACTAACACACTATAATACGCATGTTTTTCCGTAGAGGTCTTTTAACTTTGAAGATAACCGAAAAAAGTATTGTCTTCAAGTGGCCGGAAAAAGACACAGAGGGTGGAGAACTTTTTTAACGAACAAATTTCTTAAGGATGAGCAAGGAAATCTTGTTAAAGCGGATCGTCCAATGAAGTATAGCAACTTCATTGGACCCGAAGAATGGGATGAATTTGTATCCAAACAAATAGAAAATGAGAAATTCAAGAAAGTGAGTGACACAAATCACGAGAGAGCATCAACACCCATGTATCCATACAGAAAAGGGCGTTTGGGATATGCACGCTTCCAGCAAAAAAGTGTAAGTATATAAATGCTACGATCTTATTAATTCTCTCAATGTGTTATAATTGATGATCTTATGATTTGTGTCAATGCGTAGTTAAAGGAGATGAAAAGTGACGAAACATCACTTCTGACGCATATTTTGTGGAAGGAAACTCGTGTGGGAAAGGATGGAGTTGTTAGGGAAGATGTTCAACATATTTATGATGAATGTGTAAGTATAACATTGTGTCTTTAAGTAAATCAAAATTTTATTAGTATATACTAAATTTTTTATCTCCACTAATAATTTTCAATAATGTAAATGAATTTCAGGAGACTCTATCTCAATCAGTAACCACAGATGAGGACCAGGATAACAGGAGCATACTTAGTCGTACACTAAATGTTGTTGAGTATCCTGGTCGGGTGAGGGGTAAAGGACATGGTGTGACTCCATATTCCTTGTATAAGCATCCAAGGAAAAGAAATAATAGAAATCAAGAAGTGATGCAAACGTTGGAGGAATTAAAGGCGCAAGTCCGTGAATTGCAACAGGATAGAGAGAGAGAGAGATATGGTGCAAATGTGAAGTTCAGAGGCGAAAGAAACTAGTGACAAAGCTAGTATCAATTGTCAAAATAAATTTCCCGAGGTAATTATATTTTTTATTATGAAATTAAACTAGCACATTTATTTTAATTGACATATATACACATTAACAGTAACATATTTATTATTGGTTTAGGGCATTTCATCTTGTCAGCTATACTTATCGTCACCGACTTATCGCTTAGTTGGCAAGGGAAAAGTGCATAACACTTTGGGAGATTTACTTCACCATAGACCGCTCCCTGATGGACATCTGAAAGTATCGGTTGATGTTGCATTAGATCTGGATGTGTTGCTACCGGTACCTGACATTATTTCAGAGACAACATTGCTACGAGATGCAATAGGATCATTTATTGCATGGCCATCAGACCTCATTTTCATAGATGATGAGGTATGTTGAAAATCATTATGAATATTTTAGTATTCAAGTTTCAATTCTGAACCATTACGTACATTTTTATTACATGTTAATTTCAGACACCTACAAAACCCGCATCTAATGATAAAGAGATTTTGCGGCACAGCGAGTCTATTACATCACAAAAAGAGGTACATTTAAAGTGTTAATTATATGCTATGAATTCAAAAACTGCATGATTTTATAATTTACCTAAGTTATATGATTTTTAGGTACCTGCCCAACGATCACAACAAGTGAGCCAGAAATTTAGTAGCGTACCCAACAAGAAAAATGATCTTCCAAGAACCGGGGCAAGAAAACCTTTTGTACCTTGATTCCGGATGTGTCTTGAAACACTTGTGGGAACATCAGATTTGATGAATGGTGATATTCGTCAAATGGATATGGAGGAAGATATATTTGGTTTTTCTTACTTCGAAACAATTGCAAAAGAGGAAATGGAACAAATTTTTCAGCATACAAAATTAGGCATCGGTGTTGTACACTCATACATCTGGTAATGCGATCAATCTATTATTTAATTAGTCGAAAAATTTATTTACACATTTCAATGAAAATACTCTAATGTTTATTATGTTTTTATTTAAGGTTCTTGTATGAAAATTGATATGCGGGAATCAATTGTCAAACAGATTCCATTTCGTGTCTGCCTCCCGTGTCAATGGAGCGTCAATTGTTCAGGATCCAGATTCAGTAAGAAATCACTTGGTTGAGAGATTCATGGCCAGCAGTACAGAAAGCTTGTATCTTTTACTGTATAATACGATTCCTGTGGGGTTAGTACTTCATTCTAAGTTCATTCTAATATTTGTATCTTTTGTGTTGAATATTTTCATCTAAACTTTTATATTAATTTATAGACATCACTGGTTGTTGGTTGCTATTGATCCTTTCAAAGAAGTGGTGTATTATCTGAATTCAGTAGAGGGTGAATGGACAAATTATCCAGATATGAAGTTAATGATTGATATGTAAGTGAGATTGTTCTAAATATTCGTGTGTATTTGTATATTTAATTATTTCTGTGAGATTGTTCTAAACATATGTTTTTATTTTGTTAGATCAATACAAGTATTCCGCTCTCAAAGAGAAGCTCGGGTATCACGGTCTAGATCAAGCAACATTACATGGATCAAAGTGGAGGTACATTAATTTTATCAATTTTTCTTATAATAGTGATGCTACTTGATAAAATAAGACAACTATACATTCTTATTTGTTTTTCTATGTAGTGTGCTCAACAGTTGTAATAGTATAGATTGCAGATACCTTTTTTTTTAGGTTTATGAAAGAAATCCTTCTTTTGAATCGAATAGAGATACCAATCACGGTATGGGTTTATAACTTAGGATTTATTTTAATATTTATCGGATATTTCATATAATTTATTACTTTTAACTAAATCATGCATATTATGTTTTGTTATGTAGTACTTTGATTAATGCAAGTATGCTCATTACACGAAAAATCAATTGGAAGAAATCAAGGAGGAATTGTGTGAATACTTTATTCAGAAAAGAATCACATAAGGTATTGGAAGTTGAAAAGTGTTATGAAAATTTTTAGTTGTGTTGGACCCAAGTTAGTTTAATTGACCGTGTTGCTCTGTTCATACCTTATTTGCAGGACCAGGACCGTCCGCTCGTCGGATTTTGACAATTTCAGGCTGAAACAAATTTGGCACATATCATATATAAGCGGATTAGAATACAAGGTTTTGTTGTACTTCAGTACTATCACCTTTATACGAAATTCTTGGAGTTTGTTGTTCGAAATAGTCATAAATTTGTTCTTATTATAGTGCATCCTCCTCCTACTTAGTAGCAAACATGTGAATTGAATTATAATGGTGTTTATATTTTGGTATATAATGGTATTATAATGGTATATAATGCCTTTTTTGTATGTAACGACTTCTTTGTTGAAATAAAGGGTTGTTGAAATGTAAGGCTTAAAGTACAGGTTTATGGGATTATTCCCAAAAATATGCCTTCTAAAAAAGAAAGAATACGCAACGTTTTTATATAAAAAATGCTTAAATTTATGTGAAGCAACAAAAGCGCTTTTTAGGAAAAAGCGCTGCTAAACGCCTACTTTAGAAAGCGTTATTCCTAGAAAATCACTGCCTAAAGATGCCTTAAAAAATACATTAGACAGCGCTTTTGAAAGCGTTGTCTAAAGAGGGTCAATAGAAAGCATTTTTTTCAGGAAAAAGCGCTGCTAGAGGCCTACCTTAGAAAGCACTTTTCCAGGGAAAAGCGCTACTAAAGAATACATATAGCAGCACTTTTGCATAAAAAAAGCGCTGTCTATACTTACGGCATCGCCCCCATAGGCAGCGCTTTTAAGCGCTGCTAAAGGGCAAAAAAAGCGCTTTCTTAGATCTTTTTTGGAGTAGTGTGAAGAAATGAGTTATCTGGTTTAAGATCAACTAGGAACTGGGTTTCATGGTGGTTCAAGGGGTGGCTTAGGGAAGCCCAAGGCAGCACCCCTGGCCAAGATGATTTTTGATCATTGGGATTCTAGAGAGAAGGCAAAGCCTCTCTCTCTCTCTCTCTCTCTAGAATTATACAAAGGTTTTGTGTTTGTTGTGAAGAGAGAGCAAAGAGAAAAAAAAGAGCTTTGAGCTCAATATTTTCTTTTTATAATGCTCCTTATGTTCTATGATACGCGCCAGGTGGCTCCTTGAGAGCCCCTGGATGGAGTGACCGTTGACTGGTCACTTGCGCCCTTCCCCATCATACTCCCAATCAACTTGTGAATCTCATATGTTCGTTCTGATTACCCGTAAATCAATGCTCCAGGACTAGATCTTAGGGGCCGTTAGATTAAATCAATGCGTCAGATCTTGTTAGCATACCATATAACCATGCGCCCTGCCATATGCAGTCTAAACGGATCCACAGTCTCTTTGGGCTCAAGCCCTTTATATTCCCAGCCCCCTTTTACTACCCAAGTTCAATTTTGCACCCCCTGCGCCTATTGGACCAAAAATAACTATTGCACTCAGGCCCTTACTATTTAAACCCCATGCTTTTACTACCCTGAATGAAAATACACCCCCCCCCCATTAATCAAATAATTTTTTTAATTTATTTGTTTTTTGTTGCATTAAAATATTTTTTACATTTTGTCATAAAATCATTAATAAATAAATATTATTAATATTAAAAATATTTGATATATTTTTAATAATAAGAAAATAATTATTTACTAATTATTTTCTAAAATACTAACCATATTTTCTTTCTATTTTATCAAACATTTTTTAGCATTCAAATTTATCTTCTTTTTTTCAAGTTGCATCCTAATTTCTAAGACCGCTAACCCATCAAATTTAACACTTTTTTCTACTAACTTAATTTCAAATTCAACTTTATTTTCAAAAAAGGATTATGGAGATATTTTATATTAACTGCGAACTGCGTCTACGACTACGCCATTTTAAAACCCAGACAAGGTTCAAGGACAATTTCAAACATTTTTGTAACACCCCAATTCTACCCCTCGTAATTAATAATAAAATCAGAGTTTCAAAATTTCATCCAAACATAAATTGAGGTATCACATATTCGTGTTTTTCATCACTTTGCATTATAATGCGCATCACAAAATCAAAAGTCGGATATACCGATTCATAACATAAATCATCATATAAACATTTGACTAATCACAGCATAGCGGATGTGTTCACAAAATGTACGTATCATCATGTTATCATCAATACATAAAGTCATAAGATAGTATACATAAATTATCCTATCCAAAATAATAACGTCGCCCAAAACCCGAGTGTTACTACTATCAGAGCAGAGTGACTCAAAATAAAGAGACTCGAGCTAATCCTCATCATCCTCGCGGATCACCTGCACGTTACCAATATAAAGGCAACGGCGAAACAAGTAAAGGGTGAGATACTCCAAAACATATAATTAAAGGCATGATAAAATATATAAATAGTTTTGGAATCATAAATGATATAGGTTAATAAGAATATGTCAACAAATATCAAATCTCACATACTTTAAAATCATCATTTAGTGTATAAGATCAACACTTTAATATCATCACATAATCACCGTAATCATGTCAAAACAAGACATAAACTCCATTGCCATAAACTCATATCGTCGATTTACCGTCATGTTATATCGATCGCATAATTTTCATGAAATTATCACATCATAATCACTTTATGTTCAACACAAAAATCATCACAAAACAAAGTATCATATAACATCGCAATTCATTATAAGACATCAAATAAAACTCAACGCCAAAAGACTCAAAAATAAACATAACCGACTCCATGAGACACGACTATGTTATGCATGTGGTACCCATCGCTTTGTCCATAATTAGGGACATTCGGCATAAAACCCAATCGTCGCTTTGGCATAAAAGCCCTCGTCGCTTGGCATAAAAGCCATCATCGCCAATGCAATGTATGTGACTCGACAACACGACATCACAAACACGACACAACAAAACATCATCATCGCACATCAAAATTGGTATAAAGCCCACATCGTCGTATTTATCCACATCAAGATAAACATATCATCGCATCGCATATCATCAAGTATTCATTATAAATAAACCGTCGCAAACATCATGTTTAATCACACCACATCATTATCAAATAATTCACTAATTTTCAAACACGGAAAAATAGTCAAACATCAATAATCATTGCAAAAGTCATTCACAATAATCAGCATCAATTATAAACGTTAACGTCACAATTGGATTGTCCATACGCGACTTAAACCGACTAAAACGCAACCCGGTTCAACTTAACCGTAAATTGACTTATTTTGGGTCGCTCCATTAAAAACTCGTAATCTCGAAAAAATAACCTCACCACGACGTTCTACACGTCAAAATTAGCTAGCACGTCAATTTTCGTTAAATTCGGAGCAACTTGCTCCGTCACCGAAATTGCCGAAATCGGGAAATCGGAATATAATCGGGTTCCAAATTAAATCGGCTAAGTTATGTCATATTTTTATTTAATTAATATAAATATTTAATATATTAAATTAAGAAAATAAAAACAAAACATAAATTAATTAATTTCTAAACTTAATTTCAATTACTTCATACTGCTATTACGTTTGGTTTCTAAAACTTCATTCTACTGCTAGCTTAGTTTCTAAACTCCATTTAATTGAATATACTGCTATTTCTATACTGCATATGTTAGAAACTTGGTTCAATTAAATAATGCTAGTTCTCAGTAAACTTAATGTACTGCTAGTTCTTTAGCTTTTTTCTAAACTATACTTACTGCTATTTTTTTTCCTTAATTCAAGTAATATATGTTAGTTTAGTTTCTAACTTCATTTAATTTCCATACTGCATAGAAAGTAGGAACATTTACAACAACTACTAATTCCACATCTTGTAACTAGGCATTTGTACATATACATAAATGAAAGAAGTTCCATATTTCATACATACTGCTATTTTAAAAACTAAACTTAATTAATATAATTTTGTTTTTCTAATTTAATTTCTATTAACATAACAATAATCCCACAACACTAACACCTAAATTAATTCTCCTAATTTATCTCAACAAATCTCAAGAACCCTAACATCAATTTTATCCCAAATCAAAATATACCAAATCAAACCCTAACTATAAGCATTGGAAAATCAAACCCCTTACCTTAGATGTTTGAATGATTCTTGATGTTCCAACCAACCCAAAACCCAAGCTTTGTGTTCTTGTTCTTCTCTTCCTCAAAGACTCTCTCTAGTTCTCTCTAAGTGTGTTTTATGTTATGATACTTTTATCTCTCATAAAACAACAACTAATGCCTTTGTTTGGATTTTGGTCTTAAGATAACATGAAAATACCATACTACCCTCCACTAGTCTTACTAACCCAAAATATAATTCAAAAGGCCACTTAATCAAAATAACTCCAAATAATTAAATATCGGTCCGAATAATATTTTACCGAACCGAACAGAATAAAAACTAGACTGAACAAAATAATTACTGGTCCCTCAAAATAAATACCGGACTGAATAAAATAATTATCGGTCCCTCAAAACAAATATTGGACCGAATAAAATAATTACCGGTCCCTCAAAACAAATACTGCACCGAAAAAAATAATTATCGGTCTGAATAAAACGTCGTCGAATATATTAACAAATATACCGGTTAATTTAAATATTCTCGTCGCAAAAATAAACGTCAAATGGTAACTCAAAAATATTAATATAATATAATATTAAATAAAACGAGGCGTTACAACTCTCCCCCACTTACAAAAGTTCCGTCCTCGAAATTACCTGACTCGAAAAGCTCGGGATAGGAATCCCGCATCTTGCTTTCTAACTCCCACATCGCACTTTCACCAGCTGCTCCTATCCAAACAACTTTAACCAAAGAGATCTCTTTGCCACGAAGAGACTTCATCTCAAGATCTTCGATCCTTAATGGCATCGTCTCCACCGTAAGACTGTCTCGCACTTGAATACCATCCATCTCAATCACATGTGAAGGATCCGGAACATACTTCCGAAGTTGCGACACATGGAACACATCATGCAAGTTCGAAAGATTTGGCGGTAACGCCACTCTATAAGCCATTTTCCCACTTAACTAGTAATTTGGTAAGGACCAATAAAGCCAGGAGTTAGCTTCTTCGACTTCAATGCTCGCCCAATGCCGGTTGTAGGAGTAACTCGCAAAAATACATGATCACCATCTTGAAATTCCAAGTCTTTTCTCCTTTTATCATGATAACTCTTTTTGTCGACTTTGAGAAATTCTCATCTTTTCTCTAATCATCTTCAGCGTCTCAAAAGTCTCTCTAACCAATTCTGGTCCAAGCACCACACTTTCACCCGACTCATGCCAACACAAAGGAGTTATACACCTCCAACCATACAAAGCCTCGAAAGGTGCCATTCCAATACTAGCATGAAAACTATTGTTATAAGTAAACTCAATCAAAGGAAGATATGTATCCCATGAACCACCATGTTCAAGAATACAAGCATGTAACAAGTCTTCCAATGATTGAATCGTCCTTTCCGTCTGACCATCAGTTTGAGGATGATAAGTCGAACTCAACCTCAACTTTGAACCCAAAGCCTCTTGCAAGCTCTTCCAAAATTCAGAAGTAAACCTCAGATCTCTATCTGAAACAATACACAAAGGAATACCATGTAATCTCACAATCACATGCGTATAAATTTCCGCAAACTTTGATACGGGATAAGTGATGTTAATAGGAATGAAGTGAGTCGACTTCGTAAGCCTATCAACAATCACCCAAATTGCATCGTGTCCTCTTGGTGTATTCGGTAACCCCGTTACGAAATCCATAGAAATGCTATCCCATTTCCATTCTGGAATCTCTAACGGTTGCATCAACCCTACAGGTTTCTGATGCTCCACTTTAGACTTTTGACAAGTCAAACAAGCATAAACAAACTGAGCCACCTCTCTCTTCATGCCCGACCACCAAAATAGTTTCTTTAAATCTTGATACATTTTGGTCGCTCTGGGATGAATACTCAAATTGCTTCTATGACTTTCTTCTAAGATTATTCTCTTCAAAACCATATCATCGGGAATACAAATCCTATCTCGGAACCTCAATACACCCTGAGCATCCAACTTGAAATCTTCATTTTCAGTTTGTCCAATACCAACCAACAAATCAACAAGTTTCACATCAAGCTTCTGAGCTTCTCTAATATTATCAAGGAAATCATTATTGATCTTTAACATTCCCAAGATAACACTCTTCGACGTCACTTCTATTACAAGACTCATATCTCTAAATTGCTCAATCAATTCTAAATCTTTCACCATCAAAAGTGACATATGCAAAGTCTTTCAACTTAAAGCATCGGCCACCACATTAGCTTTACCAGGATGGTAATTCAATCCAAAATCATAATATTTCAACAATTCAAGCCACCATCTTTGTCTCATATTAAGCTCTTTCTGATCGAACAAGTACTTCAAACTTTTATGGTCACTAAATACTTCAAATCTAGAACCATAAAGATAGTTCCTCCAAATCTTAAGCATAAAAACAACTGCTGCAAACTCCAAATCATGCGTAGGATAATTCTTCTCATGAATCTTCAATTGCCTAGAAGCATAAGCAACCACTTTTCCATTTTGCATAAGTACACCACCTAAACCCATCTTAGAAGCATCACAATAAACAACAAACGGTTCTTCAGGATCAGGTAGAATCAAGATCGGAGCCGTTGTCAACCTTTTCTTCAATTCAACAAAACTTTCTTCACACTTGACATTCCACACAAATGCAGCTCCTTTACAAGTCAACCTTGTCAAAGGGAGCGCCAACTTAGAAAAACCTTCAATGAACCTTCTATAGTAACCAGCCAATCCTAAGAAACTTCTAATCTCAGTAACAGACTTAGGAGTTTCCCATCTCAACACAGCATCAACTTTAGAAGGATCAATTGCAATGCCATCACCAGAAATGACATGCCCCAAAAAGCTCACTTCACTTAACCAGAACTCGCACTTTGACAACTTAGCATAAAGCTTCTTCTCTTTCAGAACTTCCAACACGATGCGCAAATTTTTTGGGTGCTCTTCTTCCGATTTAGAACAAACCAGAATATCATCAATGAAAACAACCACGAAACGATCCAAGTAAGGATGGAAAATACGATTCATGTACTCCATGAATACTCCTGGTGCATTAGTGACATCGAAAGGCATCACCGAATATTCGTAATGTCCATACCTCGTCCTGAAAGCAATTTTCTAAACATCTTCTTCTTTCACCCTTATTTGATGGTAACCCGATCTCAAATCAATATTACTAAACATGCGAGCGCCAACCAATCGTTCCATCAAATCATCAATTCTAGGAAGTGGATACCTATTCTTGATAGTCACTTTATTCAACTGAAGATAATCAATACAAAGTCTCATGCTACCATCTTTCTTCTTCACCAATAACAGAGGAGCTCCCCACGACGACACACTAGGTCTAACAAACTTCTTCTCGAGCAAATCTTCTAATTGGCTCTTCAATTCTGCTAACTCAGATGCAGACATCCTGTATGGTTCCATAAAGATAGTTCTGGTACCAGGGACAAGATCCACAGAAAATTCAACTTCTCTTTCTGGAGGTGCACTAGGAATCTCATCAGGGAATACTTCGGGAAAATCGCACACCATCGGAAAGTTTGCTATCACAGCTTGACTCTCCACAGAAAGAGTCGCCATCAACAAGAAAACCAACGCCTCATCCTTCATGAACTCATTCAACTGCTTCGTCGACACCAATATAGATTGTTCTTCTTCTACTAAGGAAGAAAACCTCAGTGTTGTCATAGCAATTGATATGGACATAATTAGCTTTCAACCAGTCCATACCTAAAACCAAGTCCAACCCGACAAGCGGTAAACAAACAAGATTCACCACAAAGTCTCTATCAAAGATTGATAAAGGGCAACTTGCACACATAAAATAAGTAGTAACTGTTCCCTTAGCCGGAACTTCTACCACCATATCTTTATCCAGAGACGACAAAGTGAGACCCAATCTCTTTACACAATCAACAACAATAAAACAGTGAGTAGAACCAGTATCAATAATAGTAATAAGAGGAAAGTTATTAATGAAACTATTACCTCGAACAAGACCATCCTCGTTTGCCGTCGGAGCACCTGACAAAGCAAACACCTTTCCTGCTCCTTGAGTCCTCTTAGTCTTCTTACATTGAGCACTAATGTGACTTCCCTCGCCATAATTAAAATAGACCACATCCTTATGTCTACAATCGCGAGTCATATGGCCCACTTCTCCACATCGAAAACATCTCACCTCATTCTCCTAAGCTCTAACATCGCTTCGACAAACCTTACTTTTGTGGCCAGGTTTCCCACACTTGTAACAAACAATACTAGCAGGAGCATCTCCCCCACTAGTTCTTCTCCCTTGAAACACTTTCTGTTTCCCTTTACCAGCTGGAGCATCATACAGTTTTCCACGGCTTTGCTGACCTTTGTTTCTCTTATCAGACATAATCTTATAATGAGCATTACTGTCCTCCTCAAAGATCCTACAACTATCAATCAAATCTGAAAAGACACGGATTTTCTGATAACCAACAGCTTTCTTAATCTCATGACGCAAACCATTTTCAAACTTGATGCATTTAGAGAACTTGCCATTCGGCCCATCATAATGCGGATAGAACTTGGCCAACATAGAGAACCTTGCAGCATAGTCAGTGATAGACATGCTTCCTTGCTTTAATTCAAGGAACTCTATCTCCTTCTTTCCTCGAACATCTTCCGGGTAATACTTCCTCATGAATTCCCTTCGGAAAACTTCCCATGTCACTTCCTCGCCAATAATCTCAAGCCTCTGACAGGTTTCAACCCACCAGTCATCTGATTCAGCACTTAGTTCATAAGTACCATAATGGATCCTTTGCACAGGAGTGCAATCCATCACACAGAAGATTCTTTCAATCTCCTTCAGCCACGCCAAAGCACCTTCGGGATCATACTTTCCTTGGAAAGAAGGAGGATTCTCTCTTTGGAAGGTTGCCAAACTACGAGACCCAGAGTTCTCGTGAGCATTCGAAGGGTTTTGGAAAGCCTGAGCCAATTCCTGCATAGCAGCAGCAAGAGCCTCATCATTCCTACCAGTGTTCCTTCCAGCCATAACAACTTCTGCTCAAAACAAAACAAGGATTAGAATCAACAAATAATAATACTTGATTGATAGACGGCAACAAACTCAATAATTTGGCCAGATAGACCGACTTGCTCTGATACCACTAATGTAACACCCCGATTCTACCCCTCGTAATTAATAATAAAACCAGGGTTTCAAAATTTCATCCAAACATAAATTGAGGTATCACATTTTTGTGTTTTTCATCACTTTGCATTATGATGCACATAACAAAATCAAAAGTCGGATATACCGATTCATAACATAAATCATAATATAAGCATATAAGTAATCACAGCACAGCGGATGTGTTCACAAAATGTACGTATCATCATGTTATCATCAATACATAAAGTCATAAGATAGTCTACATAAACTATCCTATCCAAAATAATAACGTCACCCAAAACCCGAGTGTTACTACTATCAGAGCAGAGTGACTTAAAATAAAGAGACTCAAGCTAATCCTCATCATCCTCGCAGATCACCTGCACGTTACCAATATAAAGGCAACGACGAAACAAGTAAAGGGTGAGATACTCCAAAACATATAATTAAAGGCATGATAAAATATATAAATAGTTTTGGAATCATAAATGATATAGGTTAATAAGAATATGTCAACAAATATCAAATCTCACATACTTTAAAATCATCATTTAGTGTATAAGATCAACACTTTAATATCATCACATAATCACCATAATCATGTCAAAACAAGACATAAAATCCATTGCCATAAGCTCATATCGTCGCTTTACCATCATGTTATATCCATCACATAATTTTCATGAAATTATCACATCATAATCACTTTATGTTCAACACAAAAATCATCACAAAACAAAGTATCATAAAACATCGCAATTCATTATAAGCCATCAAATAAAACTCAACGCCAAAAGACTAAAAAATAAACATAACCGAATCCATGAGACACGACTATGTTATGCATGTGGTACCCATCGCTTTGTCCATAATTAGGGACATTCGATATAAAAGCCCATCGTCACTTTGGCATAAAAGCCCTCGTCGCCAATGCAATGTATGTGACTCGACAACACGACATCACAAACACGACACAACAAAACATCATCATCGCACATCAAAATTGGTATCAAGCCCACGTCGTTGTATTTATCTACATCAAGATAAACATATCATCGCATCGCATATCATCAAGTATTCATTATAAATAAACTGTCGCAAACATCATGTTTAATCACACCACATCATTATCAAATAATTCACTAAATTTCAAACATGGAAAAATAGTCAAACATCAATAATTGTCGCAAAAGTCACTCACAATAATTAGCATCAATTATAAACATTAACATCGCAATCGGATTGTCCATACGCGACTTAAACCGACTAAAACGCAACCCGGTTCAACTTAACCGTAAATTGACTTATTTTGGGTCGCTCCGTTAAAAACTCGTAATCTTGAAAAAATAACCTCACCACGACGTTCTACACGTCAAAATTAGCTAGCACGTCAATTTTCGTTAAATTCGGAGCAACTTGCTTCGTCGCCGAAATTGCCGAAATCGGGAAATCGGAATATAATCGGGTTCCAAATTAAATCGGCTAAGTTATGTCATATTTTTATTTAATTAATATAAATATTTAATATATTAAATTAAGAAAATAAAAACAAAACATAAATTAATTAATTTCTAAACTTAATTTCAATTACTTCATACTGCTATTACGTTTGGTTTCTAAAACTTCATTCTACTGCTAGCTTAGTTTCTAAACTCCATTTAATTGAATATACTGCTATTTCTATACTGCATATGTTAGAAACTTGGTTCAATTAAATAATGATAGTTCTCAGTAAACTTAATGTACTGCTAGTTCTTTAGCTTTTTTCTAAACTATACTTACTGTTATTTTTTTTTGTTTTCCTTAATTCAAGTAATACATGCTAGTTTAGTTTCTAACTTCATTTAATTTCCATACTGCATAGAAAGTAGGAACATTTACAACAGCTAGTAATTCCACATCTTGTAACTAGGTATTTGTACATATACATAAATGAAACAAGTTCCATATTTTATACATACTGCTATTTTATAAACTAAACTTAATTAATATAATTTTGTTTTTCTAATTTAATTTCTATTAACATAACAATAATCCCACAACACTAACACCTAAATTAACTCTCCTAATTTATCTCAACAAATCTCAAGAACTCTAACATCAATTTTATCCCAAATCAAAATATACCAAATCAAACCCTAACTATAAGCATTGGAAAATCAAACCCCTTACCTTAGATGTTTGAGTGATTCTTGATGTTCCAACCAACCCAAAACCCAAGCTTTGTGTTCTTGTTCTTCTCTTCCTCCAAGACTCTCTCTAGTTCTCTCTAAGTGTGTTTTGTGTTATGATACTTCTATCTCTCATAAAACAACAACTAATGCCTTTGTTTGGATTTTGGTCTTAAGACAACATGAAAATACCATACTATCCTCCACTAGTCTTACTAACCCAAAATATAATTCAAAAGGCCACTTAATCAAAATAACTCCAAATAATTAAATATCGGTCCGAATAATATTTTACCGAACCAAACGGAATAAAAACCGGACCGAACAAAATAATTACCGGTCCCTCAAAATAAATACCAGACTGAATAAAATAATTATCAGTCCCTCAAAACAAATACCGGACCGAATAAAATAATTACTGGTCCCTCAAAAAAAATATCGGACCGAATAAAATAATTACCGGTCCGAATAAAACGTCGCCGAATATATTAGCAAATATACCGGTTAATTTAAATATTCTCGTCGCAAAAATAAACGTCAAACGGTAACTCGAAAATATTAATATAATATAATATTGAATAAAACGGGGCGTTACAATTTCCACAATCCATAAAAAACTAACCAAACACATACGAACTACGAAATTGGACTCTGATTCTTCACAAGGAGATACCTAGACACGCGGTTAAAACAAAGGTGAGTCCTGCTGTTAAAAAAATTAAATCGTTTTCTTAAACATATAGAAACATTAACTTTTAAATAAAAATTTCTGATTTACCCTTATACCTTAAAGTGGATCCCTTTGAGAACAAGGGAGATGAAGGGTGCCTAACACCTTCCCTTCGTCTAACCAACTCGCGAACTTAGAATCTCTAAACATTTAGGGTTATCCATTATTTTCCCATCCTTAATATAAAAATTAATGGTGGCGACTTGTAGCGGTAGAAATGTTAAGACAAATCCATTGGATTGACTTGACTTGTACATATCAAAACATATATATTGTATTTTATCATTTAAAGGATAATCAAAACATAGATGATCACAAAAATACAAGTCAAGGTGCTTGGTGATTCCTCACAGAGCAAAGCTAAAGATAGGAAGGAAAAGCAAACCCTTAGTGTGTGATCTTGTTGTGATTGAATTGATATGATATGATGAAAGTATCTTAGGGACAAAAATTGGGGTACAACAGCTGCCCTTATTTAAGTGTCTTCTATTCGGAGATACGAAGGTTAAAATCTTTGTGTCGACGCGATTGAAGATATTTAAATATAAAACAAGCCCTATTTTTTCCCTATGATAGCATGTAATGCTTATGATTATGAATGCAGATGAACAAATCTAAAGTGACGCAAGACACCATTGGGGATGTAAAAAGGTAAAAGAGGAAACAAAAGGAAAACTTGACCAGGAAAATAAATCACTGGTGAAGAAAAGATGAGACTCTGCTAGGGTAATTCCCAAGAGAGGATCTAAAGCATCGTCAACTCAAAAATTGAGGAGAGAGAGTGAAGGATAACAGTGACCGACAGATAACTGTGAACTACCAACTCACTGAGGGGATAGAAAAAAAGGTAATGTCGACCCACCGGGGAAAGGAATGGTAAGATAACACCAGTAAATTTCAAGATGTATTCAGTACTCACGACTGTAAACAAATGAACTTCTTCAGAACAATAGAATCTCAATGATGAGCTACCTTTCATAATGATAAGGCTACCATTCATCAGAAAAAGATATCAACACGATCTACCTTCCATAATGACAAGGCTACCATTCATTAGAGTATCAAAATCTCAGCAACGAACTACCTTCCATAATGACAAGGCTACCATCCATTGGAGTAATAAAATCTCAGCAATGAACTACCTTCCATAATGACAAGGCTACCATTCATTGGAGTACCAAATCTCAGCAATGAACTACCTTCCATAATGATAAGGCTACCATCCATTGGAGTAAGATTTCAACAATAAACTACCTTCCATAATGACAAGGCTACCATTCATTGGAGTACCAAAATCTCAGCAATGAACTAACTTTCATAATGACAAGGCTACCATCCATTGGAGTAACAAAATCTCAGCAATGAACTACCTTCTATAATGACAAGTCTACCATTCATTGGAGTAAGATCTCAACAACGAAATACCTTCCATAGTGACAAGGCTACCATTTATTGGAGTAAAATCTTAACAACGAACTACCTTCCATAATGACAAGGATACCGTTCATTGGAGTACTAAAATCTCAGCAACAAACTACCTTCCATAATGACAAGGCTACCATTCATTGGTGTATCAAAATCTCAACAACGAACTACCTTCCATAATGACAAGGCTACCATTCATTGGAGTAAAAAAATCTGAATCTTCTCTGGGAGTTATCAGATCCATTGGGGGAAGTATAGGTTGCTCAAATAAAGATACCTGCCACTTGCTGCTATGAGCAGAAAATGCAATAAGGACTTTCATGAATGAGGAAATATGGTTTCTTGGGGAAAGAGATGGAACTCCTGGAGAATAAGGCTCTTGCTTGTACCCGCTATAGATAAGGCTCCAAATAAAAATCCCATCTAGGTCCCAAGTCCTTCCTACTCTTCTTGTGAATGTGACACCATGCCTTCGCAATCTGCTCCCTAGTTTCCTTATGGTCTCCTGCCTCTTTCAGGAAGAAACTACTCAAATGAATATTATTTGTCTTATCCCTCATTGGATATCCAAGTTGTTGTCGTGCAAGAACAGGGTTGTAGTTAATTCTTCCCTTTGTACCAAGAAGAGGTACATTGGGGAAACTACCACAACTGTCGACAATCTCTACATCACGATAAGCCTGATGATACCAAACAATATCTGAATGAGCGAGTGCCATGATCTTTGGAGCCCAACGAGGTTCATTCCGGACATCCCAGAAAGCATCAGATCGAGGCAAATGAGAAGTAAACCACTGATATAATAGAGGCGTGCAGCAGATGATCATCCCTCCATGATAAGAATTTCTAAGATGAGTAGAGTAATAAGCATCACCAAACAATGTAGGAACCGGGTTTCCAATCATAAATATCCTGATGCCTTTGATATTAACAAATTTGTCTATATTGAGAAATAAGAATAGACCATAAGCAAGTAGAGCAAAGATGGCTTCGAAAGCAACTTCACTCTTCATCCTAGAAAAGTAGCGAGCTTTCTCCAACAAGAACTGAGCTGGTAATTCTCTAATCCCTCCTTTGATAGTCATGTGGGCTACAACCTCAGACTTTCCCAAATGAATCAAAGCAACAATCTCATGTGATTTTGGATCCCCTTCCAAACCAGTAAAAGGAACACGGTCGATAATAGGTAACCCCAGCAGATAAGAATACTCCTCTAGTGTAGGCATCAACTGATAGTTAGGGAAAGTAAAGCCTCGATACATTAGATCATAGAACTGGACCAAGGTCGAGAGAATACCCTCTTTCATCCCGAACTTCATGAGAGAAATGATGGACCCATACTTCCTCTGAAAATCTGCATAACACTCAATCTCGGGAATCAGACTTATCAACTCATCTATCTTGGGGTCTTTGAAACTGTACTTCCCGATCTTTCTTTTTCCAGAATCTATAGTCAAAAAGTACCTAAGATATTCACAAATAGTCAACTTTTAAGTCCCTTGAAAAAAGATGTCTTTTAAGAGATACCCATGTGTTGGCTCCTAAATTCGACACCTTTGTTTTGATTGATGGCAGCCATTAAAAGCTGAAAGATGCTTTCGACTGGCTAAGCCTGTCGAAGTGCCTGTCGAAAGATGGCAAAATACTTAGAAGATTTATTCCAAGGAAGAAGGCTGATTGCCTTCGACGTCGAAGGAGTTTTCGTCGAAGATGTCTCTTGACGAACGTGTTCGATGGTCCAGAGTGGAGCAGTTTGAAATTCAAAGCTTTGGAGGGAAAACGGTTTCCAGCAGTTACCACGTGCAAACGTGCAAGGATCTGGAGCGTCGAACATGGAGAACGTGACAAGTGGCTTGATCTCGAAGCAGTGTAACTGCCCGACGGTTACTTGGAATGGTTTTGTATAAATAGGAGTAGACGTGTAGTTTCTCGCGTGTGTTCACAATAGATACATAGTCACTCATTTAGATTCAAGTACCCAGTGTGAGCGAACGAATTGTTGAGAAATGTATGTGTGAAACACCAATTTTATCAATTCAAGTCATTTACTTTTCCAGTATTTTACATGCTTTTCCCCTTTAAGATTCCTGTCGAACCTTTACATTCAAGCCTTGTTTATTTTACCAAGCCTTTCCTTTATGCAATTTACTTTAAACAATTTACTTAAAGCCTTATCCACATTAATTAAACTTCAAAATCAACCTATGTCCATAGGATCAATCTGATCGATCCTGCGAGTAACCAAATAAGTAACCATTTGGAGGATCAGCGGTTGTTTACCAAATCCCAAGGTAAACAAATTGGCACACCTGGTGGGACTGTGTGTTGATTCTTGAAAAATCTCATCTTTTCGAGTTGTATGTTATTAAGGAGTGGTAGAATATACACCAACGATAACAATACTGTCAGAAGAAGGGAAGAGATGGCGAATCCGCCAAACAATAACGAAATTCCACCACCAAGTGTGGGAGCAACGGTTAATATGATCGTTAGTGAAGCGACGAATGTTGGTTCGACACCAGCAGTATCAGTCACAACCACGGGGCCAATAACTTCGCTTACAGGCCCCAGAATGCCTTTGGGAACCCCCCCACCAAGGGGAAATACAGGCCCAAGGCCTGTGGTTCCCCCAGGATTTATTCCATTCTATGGTATGCCAACTTCTGAAGTGGCAAGCCTGACGAATGCTGCGTCCACTTATTCAGACCCTTTCGTGAGTGCTACTTCGCCACTCCAAGGCTCTGGAATAGGCATGGCGAATAGAAATAGGACCCAACTCTTAGGAGGAACGTCCCAAGTAGCCCATGGCCTTACAAATGCCTCGACAGCAGTCTTGAGGCAACAGATGGACGAAAGCAACCATGATATGGTGCAAATGTTGGCACAAACTTTGAGTACAGTGCTAAATCCTCTAATACAAAATACTACTCAATCGAATCAGCAAGTTACAGCGCAAATGACGCGTTTGGCTGACTTCTTTGGAGTACCCCCACCCATTCGACAGCCCCAAAGGGCGCAAATAAGAGGAAATCAGGGGATATTTGTAGAGGAAGAAGCCACCATTAACCAGGTTCAACAGCCTGTTGAACAGCCTGTCGAAGAACCTAGGGTAATAGCCCCAGAGGTAAGGTTAGTTAACAGAAACCAAAATGCTGACGAAGTGGTTCAGCATATCCAACACCAAAACATGGGTTTGGAAAATAATCTGGCAACCATGATCGAAAGGATCATGAATCAGAATGGGATGAACATGGGCTTTCGAAGGCCCAACTTTACATCTCCATTGTCAGAATATGTGTTACAAACTGACTTACCTCCTAGGAGCAAAGTCCCCAAATTTACTAAGTTCTCTGGGGACACGACAGAATCTACTGTCGAACACGTGGCGAGGTATTTGATCGAAGCAGGAGACATTTCAAATAATGAAAACCTAAGGATCAAATACTTCCCAAGTTCCTTAACCAAGAACGCTTTTACTTGGTTCACAACTCTACCCCCCAATTCGATCCACCATTGGACCCAGTTGGAAAGATTGTTCCATGAACAATTCTATATGGGGCAAACCAAGATAAGCCTGAAAGAACTGGCGAGTGTTAAGAGACGTTTCACTGAACCTACGAATATCTGAATAGGTTTAGGTTGCTTAAGGCGAGATGTTTTACACAAGTGCCAGAACATGAGCTGGTCGAAATGGCCGCAGGCGGTTTAGATTATTCCATTAGGAAGAAGCTAGATACCCAGTACCTAAGAGACATGGCCCAACTGGCCGATAGAGTTCGACAAGTCGAACGCCTCAAGGCTGAAAAAGCTAAGGCAACGAAAACTCACAAGAGAGAAAGAATAGCGTACGTTGAGATGGATGACGAAGATCTAGAATCCTTCGACGATACTTTAGCTGTCGAAGAAGGAGAAGTCGATTTAGCAGAACTAAAACAAGGGCCTCCATACTCTTGTAAACAGTTAGTCCCCTCAAATGGGAAAAATCCCATTGGTCCAGACAAGACCAACGATAGGTTCCCAAAAAAGACTTACAGTTTTGACATCACAAAATGTGATGAAATATTCGACTTGCTAGTTAAAGATGGCCAAATGATAGTACCCCCTGGGGTAAAAGTGCCTCCTCTTGATCAAAGAAAGAAGAGAGGTTTTTGCAAATATCATAATTTTCTGGGCCATAAAACTTCTCAATGTTTTCTTTTCAGGAATCTTGTGCAAGACGCTATTGAGGAAGGGAGATTAAAGTTTGCTGACAAATCCCCCATGGCTGTCGACTCCAATCCACTGAAAGCTGAAGCCCACTATGCAGAACCCTCTGAGGTGAACATGATAGAGGCAACCCGGATCCAGTCGAAGAAGCCAGGCATTACCATGGTCGAAGTCTCAAAGGATCACATCAACATGCCAATCTTTGGCAGTTTTTCTGGAAATTTATCCAGGAAGACAATTGAGGCTGTCCAGAAAGCGGTCGAAGACCCAAAGTCGAAGACTGCTGAAGTACAAAAAACTGGACTAAAGCCCAGTTCCCAATTGGCCACTGTACAAGGCCAGACGGAGAATCTGGAGACACAAATGAAACAACTAACTCTTGCTAATAAGGATACAATGAATATCAACATGGTTGAACTTTCTGACCCTAAAACTTCAGAAGAAGCCATAAGGCAAGAGCAGGCAAATAAAACGGCTTTCCCTAGGGAAAACGAAAACTTGGCAGATTTTTTACAAAGATGCCTGAAGAAGAAATCAGAGGTGATGCTGTGTCCAAGATGCAGTTCTATCTTTGATAAAAAAGCTGCTGAACACATACAAGGAGTGAGAGCAGCGAACAAGAGAAGGGAGAATTCTGACCTTCGACATGATCCCAGAAGGGGTTCTAATCAAGACAAGAGGCCTTTGACTTTTAGGCCTCCAACAAATGTACCAGTAGACACTTGGTACAAAACATCTGGCCGCAAAAGGCCAAGCGAAGAGAAATGGCATTCTTTCGAAGTGCCAAGAGGTTCCTCTTTAATTCAGAAGAAAGATCCTCGAGTTGCTGCACCCAAGGTTGCTCAAGTGTCCAGCAACTACAAGGGAAAAAATCCTATGTCGAGATCCCAATGGAGGAGATATCAAAGAAGGCGAAAAGCTGAAAGGGAGGCTGCCAACGAACCTAAGGCAGAGACTAGTTCGAATGTGCCTCAAAGGAAACAAAGAAAGCCTCTTGAGAGAGAACCAGTTACCAACAGGCTAGTTTGGCCTAACCAAAGTGAAGTCGAAGACGAAGATGATGCTGAGTCCGACGATACTCTGGATATAATGGTGAACATTGTTTCAGTACTGCCTAGGGAATTCAATCGACAGGTAGAAGTCGAAGCCAGTGACTGGGAGGTGGAACAAGAAATGGCCAGACACAGGCCAGTGTGCTATTTTGTCATGGACAATGGCACTACAGAGGAACAAAATGGCTTCTTCGAGCCACCTACAGAGGCGATGAAGAATCACCTCAAACCTTTGTTCATAAGGGCTAAGCTCGAAGAGACCACTGTCAACAAGATTTTGGTCGACTGTGGGGCCACTATCAATATTATCCCTCATTCTGTGCTAATGAAGATTGGCAAAAGGGATGAAGAAATCAAACCTCACAATATGGTCCTGTCCAACTATGAGGGAGGCATTGGGACCACCATGGGAGTGATCCAGCTCAACATAAAAGTTGGGTCGATCCTTCGACCAACAATGTTCATGGTCATATCGGCCAAACCTAACTACAACCTTTTGTTAGGCCGTGAGTGGATTCATGGTGTAGGTGCTGTGCCTTCATCGATGCATCAAAGGTTGCTTCTATGGCGTCCAGATGGGATGGTCGAAAACATAGAGGCGGATCAAAGTTACTACCTTGGCGAAGTCAATCACTTGGGTGTAACAGATTTCGACAAAAACTTGGCTCACATAGGGCCATGTCCAACTCCTGACTTCGACATGGCGCCAGCGCCAAACACCTTTTGTTCCCTATACCTGCATCCTGAGCATGGTTTCCAATGGGACAGAGAAGACTTGTCCCACATAGACTTCAGTGGGCTAACTGATATCCAACCAACTGGTTGGGGAAGTGAATTCAGTGATAATGACTGAGTCACAATCTCTGAAGCGAATTTCGGCTTATGTGGCCGAAACCAAGATGATAACGGATCTCGAAGCCGAAGTAAAGTACATGGCCACACAGGCCAATGATCAACAATTATCTGCCGTTGGCCCAGGAAAGGATTTCGATCCAAGACCTCCTGATATCATGCCAGACGAAATGCAGGAACAAAGGCTCGACGCCATCTATGACGATGAGCCTTTGGGCTTCGAAAAGGATCCCTTGGCGAACAACATTAAGATGTTAGCACAAGACCCTGTAGAAGAAATCAACTTGGGCGAAGGATCAGAGAATAGGCCAACTTACATCAGCGCCAAAATTGATCCAGAACTTAGGTTGGAAGTAATCCAGTTGCTGAAAGAGTTTAAAGACTGTTTTGCATGGGATTATGACGAAATGCCTGGTCTCGACAGAGGATTGGTAGAACTGCAGTTGCCAATCAAACCTGGAAAGAAGCCAATCAAGCAAAATCCAAGACGCTTCGCTCCAGAAATATTGTCGAAGATCAAAACGGAGGTCGAAAGACTTCTGAAATGCAAGTTCATCCGTGTTACAAGGTATGTCGAATGGATTGCAAATATTGTGCCAGTCATTAAGAAAAACGGCACATTAAGGGTGTGCATAGATTTCAGAGATCTGAATGCTGCCACCCCCAAAGATGAATATCCTATGCCTGTGGCGGAAATGCTAGTTGATTCTGCCGCTGGCTACGAATACCTGAGTATGCTCGATGGTTATTCAGGATATAATCAAATTTTCATTGCTGAAGAGGATGTGTCGAAAACAGCTTTTCGATGCCCTGGGGCCTTAGGCACTTACGAATGGGTAGTGATGCCTTTTGGCCTAAAGAACGCTGGGGCAACGTACCAGCGAGCAATGAATACTATCTTCCATGATTTTATTAACACTTTTATGCAAGTTTATATTGATGATATTGTTATAAAATCTGTTTCCAGGAAGAGTCACATTGACCACCTTCGACAATCATTCGAAAGAATGAGAGAACATGGTCTGAAGATGAACCCTTTGAAGTGTGCGTTCTGTGTAAAAGCTGGAGATTTCCTGGGTTTCGTTGTCCACAAGAAAGGAATCGAAATAAATCAGAACAAGACGAAGGCAATTTTGGAAGCGAAAGCGCCATCGAATAAGAAGGAATTGCAATCTCTCTTAGGCAAGATAAATTTTTTGAGAAGGTTTATATCTAACCTAAGTGGGAAAGCTCAGGCCTTTTCACCCTTACTTCGACTGAATAAGGAGGGGTTCGAATGGGGGCAAGAGCAATAAGAAGCCTTCGACAAAATCAAAGGGTACCTCACTAAGCCACCTATTTTGGTGCCTCCTTGTAGCAATAGGAGTATGAGATTGTACATAGCTGCATCTGACAAAACTCTGGGAAGTATGTTAGCCCAAGAGGATGAGAATGGAGTCGAAAGACCCATTTATTATCTCAGTCGAGTTTTGAATGATGCAGAAACTAGATATAGCGAAGTTGAAAAATTGTGTCTATGTCTGTATTTCTCTTGTACAAAACTCAAGCAATATATTAAACCAGTTGATGTTTATGTTTCGTCTCATTTTGATGTTTTCAAATATATGTTGTCGAAACCTATCTTGCATAGTCGAATTGGCAAGTGGGCATTAGCATTGACTGAATACTCCTTGACCTTTATGCCTCTTAAGGCAGTAAAAGGCCAAGTGGTTGCAGATTTCATAGTCGACCACTCTATTCAGGTCGAGGATATTAACTATGTGGAGATAGAACCTTGGAAATTCTACTTCGATGGTTCCAGCCATAAAAATGGAACAGGAGTAGGAGTCTTGCTTATTTCTCCAGATAAAATTCCAACAACATTCAAGTACCAAATCGAAGGTTCTTGTTCGAACAATGAGGCTGAGTATGAAGCTCTAATTACTGGCCTTGAAATATTGTTGGAATTGGGGGCAACTCGAGTCGAAATAATGGGAGACTCAGAGTTAGTCATCAAGCAAGTCACAAAGGAGTATAAATGCATAAGAGAAAATCTCATTATGTACTTTGTGATAGCAAATCGTTTATTGAAACAATTTGAAAGTGTCAATATTCGACACATACCCAGAGTCGAAAATCAAATAGCCAATGACTTGGCACAAATTGCATCAGGGTATAAGATTTCAAAAACGAGATTACAAAGAGCAATCGAAGTTCGAGAGAAGATAAAAGCAACTTGTCTATCACCATCAGACTTGGAATCGACAAGGCTAGGTTATGCTGATCACTCAAACTTCGAGATTTCGTTCATTGATAATTTGTCAGACCAGGATTGGAGGAAACCCATTGTGGACTATCTTCAAAATCCAGGAGCTCCGACGGAACGAAAAACAAAATACAGGGCGTTGAGTTTTGTACTCATGGGTAATGAGTTATTCAAGAAGACGCCTGAAGGGGTGTTGCTGAAATGTTTAAGTGAAACTGAAGCATACATAGCCCTTTCGACTACACATGCTGGGGCATGTGGGGCTCACCAAGCAGGCCATAAGATGAAATGGTTGTTGTTTCGACAAGGACTATATTGGCCCACTATGCTGAAAGATTGTGTTGAGTTCGCCAAAGGTTGCCAAGAGTGTCAAGTTCATACAGGCATCCAACATGTACCAGCAAGCGAACTTCACTCGATAGTGAAGCCTTGGCCCTTTCGAGGATGGGCGTTGGATCTCATTGGAGAGATTCGACCAGCATCATCAAAGAGTCAGAAATACATATTGGTAGGCATTGATTATTTTACTAAGTGGATCGAAGCTGTCCCTTTAGTCAATGTGGACCAAGAAAATGTCATTGAATTTATTCAAAAGAACATTATATTTAGGTATGGAATCCCTGAGACAATAACAACTGACCAAGGTTCAGTTTTCACTGGTCGAAAGATGCAGGAATTTGCTCAGGAAACAGGTTTCAAACTCCTAACATCCACGCCTTACTATGCACAGGCGAATGGTCAAGTCGAAGCAGCTAACAAAGTGGTGATTGGCTTGATAAAGAAACATGTTGGGAAGAAACCAAAGAATTGGCATAAGACGTTAGACCAGATTTTATGGGCTTGTCGAACGTCCCCAAAAGAAGCCACTGGTACAACACCATATAGGCTAACTTTTGGCCATGATGCAGTATTGCCAGCAGAAATTTGTCTTCAATCTGCAAGAGTTCAGAGACATTATGATATTCCTTCTGAGGTTTATTGGAATATGATGTTAGATGAACTGGTGGATGTAGACGAAGAGAGATTACACGCTCTCGACTTACTCAGACTTCAGAAGAAAAGAGTAGAAGACTCTTATAATAGAAAGGTAAAACCTAAGGTATTTTTGCCTGAAGATTTAGTTTGGAAGGTAATTCTTCCCATGGATCGACGGGATCGAAGCATGGGGAAATGGTCACCTAAATGGGAAGGACCCTTCAGAGTTGTCCAAACTTTTTCTGGTGGAGCCTATGAAGTCGAAGAGATAGGTGGTGATAAAAGGCTCTTGAGAGTAAATGGTAAATATTTGAAAAAATATAAGCCTATAATTCAAGAGATAAAAATAAAGTAATAAAAGAACAAGCTAAATTAACCATAAAAATGCCAAAATGGAAATTTTTATTAATTTCAGCCAAAATGGCAATTGTTGTCGAAAGCGATTACAGAAGATGGTTACAAAAGAGAATCAATCAAAAGGAAAGAGAATTCTTGAGTCGAAGATACTTGGCATGCTGCAGATCCAACCTCTTTTTGCACCAAGATTTTTCTTGCACCAGTTTGGCAATTTGGGCGTCGAGGCTTTGAGCCCTCTCAGCGAATTCCAGGCCTTGCTTAATCTCAGTCTGGCTCTCAGCGTCTGGGATGGTCGAAAGAATTTCCTCCTGGAGCACAGTGTTGGCGTTTATCTTCGCCTCTATCTCTGCAATTTGTGCTCGGAAGGAGACATTCTCTCGCTCAATAGCATCGAACCTTTCCTGTGCAGACGCTTTCTGTTTCGACAACTCAGCAATTCGAGAGGTCGAATCTGAGACAGCTGTCCACGCAGATGAGCTTTTGCCATGCAGCACTTCGAGCTGACTGTTAAAAGTTCGTTGGCGCCTGTAATCCGCGGAGACTTGATCAATCATAGAATGTAATTCCATGATTAAGTCTGAGATTTCTGGGGCTACAGCTTCGAAGTCAACAGCATTCAAAACCTCTTTCAAGCAAGATGGAGCAGTGGGGTCCCCCTCTAAAGCCTTCATTAAATCTCTCTTGAAGAACTGGGCCTTAACCTTCGCCAACGCATCATCAAGAGGAGAAGTCTCAGTAGATTTCCCCGACAGAGTAGGAATTTCCTGACTAGTGTCAGAAGAACTCTTACTCTCGACGATTGCATTGAGGTAGCTGACAGGGTCAGTTTGTTTCAAGATTTCCAAGTCCTCTTTCGACCTGTGCTTTGAGGAGGTGACCCTCGCCATAGTATTATCTTGGACTTGAGTCTGTTGAATGTTGAGTGCCTCGTTTGGTTGCTCTTTGACTTGGACGGAGGCGGTACTAGCGTCGACTTGTGGTTCTTCGTTAATATCACCTTGGGGTCCTTCACCAGTGTCATTTTGTGGCTCTTCGCTAGCGTCACCCTGGTGGTCTTCGCCAGTACCACCTTGATGTTCTTCGTCAACAGCATCTTGATTCTCTTCGCCATTGCCTTGGTCTCTTCCTTCGGGATTCTCTTCTGACGACAAGTCTACCACAGGAACTGTTTCCGGCTGTGTTTCTTCCGCCATAGGTTCTTCAGTTGTCTTCTCCACTGTTTCAGCATTGGCCTCAGTCTCAGTGTGGGCTTCGTCATTACCCAAATTTTTCTCCTGAGGCCTGCTGAGTTCAGCAGATTCTAGAGTTTCTGAAGTCCTTGGTGGAGAACTTCCAGTGGTGTCCTGAAAAAGAGAAAGAAGACAAAGCTTCAGATGTCGAAAGAGACAAAATCGAATACTGGTATCTATGCCTAAGTTATAAGAAGGGTCCAATAGATTACCTGTGGATTAACTTCAGCCCCAGGGCTGGAATTGTCACTTTCGACAGGCTTGGTAACAAGAGCGTTCAGTTCCTCCTCAGTTGGTTCTTCGATGACCACTGCAGGTGGCCTAGGCTTTCTCACAGCGACCTTTATTCTGACGGTTCGACCTTCAGGAGCTGGAGTGGGAACAGAAGCGTCCTTCGTTAACTTTCGCCTCTTTAAGGGAGAAGGAGGGGAATCACTCTCGTCATCACTCCCCGATTCGATCACCAATGCTGCCCTTTTCTTGGGCGAAGGGGCCTGAAAACCAATAGGAATTCGATTGAATAATTATGTCGAAAATAAAAAATCGAAAGCCAGAAGAAAAATGAAGAAAATCTGGTTACCGATGCAGGAGGCCTCCTCGAAGAGCCTTCTCCCTGTTGGTTGCCCGTTGTCTTCGCCGGCGCTACAGTCTTCGCCGGCGGTGGAGGTTTTGTCGAAAGGACTCTTCCTTGTGGGCCTTCTGTAGCTTTCTTGGCTAGGGGTTTTCGAACAACTGAAAGCGAAAAGGAAAGTTAATAGGCTAACAGTCGAAGAGAAAGATAAAAAGTAAATGTGAGAGCATGAACTTACATTTCTTTACTTTGTCCAATACAAGGACAAAAGACTTCTGCAACTCTGCTATGAAGTCCTTCTCGTCGAAGAAGTACTCAGCATAATAACTTCTCCACCACTCTTCAAAAGATGGTGAGCAAAGGAAGTTAAGCTGGTAGTTGAACAGCGAGAGGATTGTTCGACCAGCATATCTTCCGATATGCTTGGTAGCAGCTTCTTCTGTATAATCGTTGCAGAAGTACAACATTGACTTCTCTCTTTGGAAAATGGGAGAAGGCAGGGTTTGGATGATACCAAACTGGCGAGATACCAGATTGGGTTGATAGGCAAGCAGACTCAAATGAGTCTTTGAACTCTTAAATCGAAGAGGCATGATCCTGGGTGTCAGGAACGCCTCCCAAAGTACAGCGTGCTCATCGACGTTGGGACCACTCGACTCCTTGGGATGTGGCCTTGTAAACCAGGCTGGCCCCACCTTCCGTTGAGCAAATGGAGCCATAGTTGAGACAAATTCCTTCCTTCGAGCGAACATCAAAACGAAGTTAGTGAAGGTTTGTTGAAACTCTAGCCCATCTTCCACAGGTGTCAGTAGAGCCAGCCTAATTCCTTCGATACGTCTATTAGCTATCGCTGGGGCTTGTTCATTTATCTGATTCTTCTTGGGTAAGAAGGATTCGAAAGTGGCGTTGAGCCACAGTTGAAGTAGCCAGAAAGGCCCAGCGAGTAGCAAACTGTTCCTATCTTCGACATGCTTCAAGAGAGTAACCCCATTGCTGATTGAGTCATAAAGACTAGCCAGAATCAGCTCTGCCAGACAGATGTTCTGGCGGTGATGCAGTTGGGTGGCAAGAGTGACCATCTTTTTGGTCACTTGTAGAGACTTCGAACAAAACACAAAGCGAGTTAGCCATAAGGCTAGAAACGCTATGTGTTCGACATCCGACACTGTATCCGTCGACCTGTCGTGATAATGGTTGATAAAGGTAGTGAATGTTGGCTTGGTTTCGGAGAAGCCAATTTGGTCCTCCGACATCTCTTCCGGGTCGAAGTAATCTCCGGTTGGTCGAAGGCCAGTGATGGCCGCTACGTCGAAGAGTGTGGGGGTTAACATCCCACATGGAAGGTGAAAGGTGAAGTGAGAGTTATCCCAGAACAACAGCGAAGCTATAAGCATCTCTGGGGAGTAGTTTAAACCTGTCTTCGACAGCATTACTAGGTCAAAGATTCCCATTTCCTTCCAGACTGGAGTTTGATGTTTCTCCAACTTTGCTAGCCAAGCAACATAGTCAGAGGTCAGATTAGGGCAAGACCTGAAGACTCTAACACTTCTGTTGAAGAAGCGAAGGTCGATCTTCTCGTGTGTAGGGTCTTCGTTGTCTTCTGCATCCTTCTTAGCACAGGCTACTGGCTTGAGTTTCTCGACGATGGGAAAATAGCTCTTGATCTTCAGAGCTTCAGAGATGCTTGGGTTCATGGGTCCAGACATTGCGAAGATTTGGTTGGAGTACCCAACCGGGATCATCAAGTGACGCGAGTAAGCATCGCGAACGGAGATGTCAGAAGGTTCAGGGACCCTTCGTTTCCCTGTAGCGTTCACTACCGGAGCAGTAACAAAGACCTTGGGCTTAGCAAGTTGTTCAGTTGGTGCGTTAGTCTTGGGGGCAGTGGAAGCAGAAGCCATTGTTGAGGATGAAGATGAAGTTGGAAAAGGAAGAGTTTTTCTGCAAAGAGAACAAGTTTGTAAGAAAGCAAGGGAGTTTGAAGGCTAGTTTGCGTGAAAAATCTCTTAGTGGGATATTCACTACTATTTATAGTAGTGGGAGAAATTCCCAATAACGAGGACATTAAATGTCATTTAATGCTGCAGGAATTAGTGGGACGCGTGGCAGCATCCTGTTGTTTTGGCCGTTTCTGCAGAAACAGAGAGACGCAGCGTGCGTCCTCGTTTTTGGGATTTGTCATAATGACAAATTATGAAGTGATGTTTAGGTACTGCACGCCGTACTGACAGTGACGTCCTAGGATCAAATCAATGATGGTTTCTTGGGATTGCTAATAGTTGGTAAAAAGCAACAAAAAGTGCACAAGTTAACTTGTGACTAAGCGTGGAAAAATAGGTGTCGAATGGCGTTTTCAAAGAATGCCTTTTTCTTTCAGAGTCGAAATAAGGCATTCTTGGGGGGCAATTTGTTGGCTCCTAAATTCGACACCTTTGTTTTGATTGATGGCAGCCATTAAAAGCTGAAAGATGCTTTCGACTGGCTAAGCCTGTCGAAGTGCCTGTCGAAAGATGGCAAAATACTTAGAAGATTTCTTCCAAGGAAGAAGGCTGATTGCCTTCGACGTCGAAGGAGTTTTCGTCGAAGATGTCTCTTGACGAACGTGTTCGATGGTCCAGAGTGGAGCAGTTTGAAATTCAAAGCTTTGGAGGGAAAACGGTTTCCAGCAGTTACCACGTGCAAACGTGCAAGGATCTGGAGCGTCGAACATGGAGAACGTGACAAGTGGCTTGATCTTGAAGCAGTGTAACTGCCCGACGGTTACTTGGAATGGTTTTGTATAAATAGGAGTAGACGTGTAGTTTCTCGCGTGTGTTCACAATAGATACATAGTCACTCATTTAGATTCAAGTACCCAGTGTGAGCGAACGAATTGTTGAGAAATGTATGTGTGAAACACCAATTTTATCAATTCAAGTCATTTACTTTTCCAGTATTTTACATGCTTTTCCCCTTTAAGATTCCTGTCGAACCTTTACATTCAAGCCTTGTTTATTTTACCAAGCCTTTCCTTTATGCAATTTACTTTAAACAATTTACTTAAAGCCTTATCCACATTAATTAAACTTCAAAATCAACCTATGTCCATAGGATCAATCTGATCGATCCTGCGAGTAACCAAATAAGTAACCATTTGGAGGATCAGCGGTTGTTTACCAAATCCCAAGGTAAACACCATGGGTGCATGAATGCATGATGCAACAATCACACACAAGATCACAAACATAGGGTTCATAGGTTTAGCGTCACAAGCATGAGGTCGAAGGTACTACACATAAGGTATGATCTACAAGTTATCACCTGTTGAACAAGGTTTTAGAGTTTCCCAGAGTCTACATCCTTCCTTAGGATCATACCAACTTCCCGATTAACTCGGTAATTAGCAATATTCTCAAGAAAAACTCGTCCAAGCGTAGTATCGCATGACAACTACTTCCGAATTAATCCGTCATATCTTCCACACTACACCTAAAAGGCCAAGATGGGTTAGGTATTCTACGGTCCTCAGTTTCAGCAGGCTCCCAGGTCGAAAGCAGCATATCTTCCTGATTACTCGGTAAACGACACCATAGTCAAAGGGGCCTCCACTGAGTGGGGGTTCTCATGCCTCCTTTTTTGGGATTACTCCCTCAAGGTTAACATGACTATACCGCCCGTCCTATCCTAAGTTTTCCCAAGTCCGGGTATAGGACTTATGAGAAATCACCAAGCACCCTAAAAACCAGGAAAATCCAGACAAACATATATACAACATATAAGATATAACACATAATAGCACATATACAGATATAAACAAAGATAGGCTTAACCCACTTAAGGATGGTCCAGCAAGAGTTCAATCTCTCCCTAGCAGAGTCGACATTTTTTCTATAGTGGTAGAAATGTTAAGACAAAGCCATTGGATTGACTTGACTTGTACAGATCAAAATAAAAATCATCGCCGTGCTTTATTGTTTCTAAAGAAAGGGGAAAAGAGTGAATAACCCAAAAGTGGGGGAAAGATTCTAGGTAAGGGGGTTGGTTATGCAAAGGGAAGGTACTAGCACCCTAAACATCTATGGTGCTCCGCAGGAACCTCTTTGTAAATCTGTATATTTTGGCTATAAAATGTTTTATGTAAAATAGATTGTGGGGATGAGAAAAAGAAGTATATTTTTTATGATTTTTGCACCCGCCACAGTTGCGAACCTTTAGTGCCTAGGTACCTCCTTCCGTGCAATAGGGGATCAGGGTACATGTTCCTCATTAAAAATTTTAAACACAAGTGTGTTGGTTAATTTTAAGAGACAAGACGTCATTTTCATTGTCCGTGTGAAAAACATACTTATTATCCACAATTATGAGAAAGAGAGAATTTGCATCATCTCAAAGTGGAGGATATGGCTTGGATTTTAAAATCAATAATGCCTCACTCGACACCCAAGTGGAAAATATCTCACTTCACTACATATTGTAGAAGTATAGTTGTTTGCATCACTACAAGGATTGACAAGAGTCTAGTCTTTTTTTAGAAAAGTTTTTAAAGATAAGAGGAAAATGGCAAAATAGTTGAATGAGACTCATTGAGTTTTAGTCTTCTCACAAAAAATGTCAAGGTATTTTTAAGTTAATTGAAATTTGATTAAGAAATAATTTTTTTGAAAATGCATGGACATAAGTCCAAGTTTATTATGAAATGGTTTAAGTTTTAAAACAAGAAGATTTTTTCAAAAGGAGAGAGAAGATTTTTGAAATTAAAGAAGTTGGGAGAAGATGAAGAGACTATCCTAAAGCATAAGGTAAAAGCTAAGGAGAAGAACCATCAAACCAAACAAGAAGCCAACACTTGACATAATGAGTCAATGTAGAATCCCATCCTTTGGATTTGAAACCAAGCAACCAATTAATAAACCTCTTAATAATACCAAACTTTAATTGCATTAAGTCTTCACAAAAATTGGGCATAGTAACAATTGTATACAGATGAATTTCATATCACTGACAAAACATGTAATTACAATACACAAAATAAATAAAAAAACAACCCAATGTCTTGGGGTAAACCCCAAAAACTCCAGACAAAATAACATTCAAGGTCACAAAGTCTTCAACATAGGTTAGGGTTTCTATTCCTAAGTCCAAGAAGTCCACAACTCCACAATGCCAAGGATAGTAACCAAGTAGTCCAAGTAACATTAAAGTTTTTTAGGGTTTAAGTTGATTATTAGGTATCTTCAAAAAGAAATGAAAAGCTCAAGTGAACAAATTAAAAATGACATGAATATAAAGGCTCAAGTGAGAAAATATGAAAATAGCATGAAATGTAGATGCTAAGGTAAATGGTAAAGTAAAAGCATAAAATAAAAATATAAAATAAGGTCAATTGTTAGAAGTTAATGGTTAGTTTGATGACCATCTTGAAACTTGCATTTGTAACTCATTAGAGGATTGGTAGAACCAAATCCTCTCAACGACAAGTTGCATTTTCTTTTTTGTCAAGTATATCATCCATTTAAGAACTTCAAAGTAACACTTAATGATCAATGATGTTTAAGTGATCCATTTAGACCAAAATTGATGAAGTTCCATTATAGGATTGGTAGAACCAAAGCCTCCTAACAATGGATCTCAAGGTTATTGGATCAAAGGGTTCAAATTAACATACTTGGGCTTGCAAACATAGGTTTGGGCCACGAATGATCATTTTCTCAAATTCAGACAAAATTTAGCGCTATATTAAGCAATCGTAAGTGGACCTATATAGAAGTCACACCTATTTTGAGATCGGTCAATAGAAATATATGTACTTCATGTTTGAATAAATGAGATAGAGATCATCATCCCATAACATGTAATATAATAAGAAGAGGGTAAGATAAAGAGGGATGGGGAAAATGAACAAACCAAATTTGAACCAAAATTTAAATAAACTATTATTAAAATCATTCATCAATTTTTATGGAGTTAGACTCAACATCATGGTTCTAATGATGTTAACAAAGTTCATGATCAAAATTTCAACCCAAGATCAGCCAGAAAATATACAAAAATAGAATTGTATTAAAATAAAATAATAAGGATTTTAAAATGATTATAATATGGAAATAATAGAGGGAAAATAGCAACTATATTCAAATTAATCAAGAAAAATTAAGGTCATATAAAAATCAGAAATGAACTCAAATATTTTTATAATTTTTTTAGTAATTTTTTAAAGTCAGCAACTATTTTTAAAATTAAAAGAAATAGGTAAAATAAATCAAAAATGATAAAAAATAACAAAGTCGGAAATAAAAAATAAACGACGTCATCAATATTTGTCAAAATGTCATTGGATCCTTCCCTATTTTTTCAGAATTTAAAAATAAATAAAAGTATTTTTAAACATTTAAAACAAATCAAATAAAGTGAAAAATTATAAGAAATATCAAAGCACAAAATAAAATTGTGAAAAAATAAAAATCAGAAAGAGAAAAATCAAAAGTATTTTCCATAATTTTTTCAGATTTTTTGGATTTAAAATGAATTTTCTCTGAATTTTTGAAATTTAAAATAATTAAATATAAAAATCAGAAATAAAAAATAAATTCAAAAATATGTGGACCATTGGATGAGAGTTAAAACGCGTTAGTAACCAAATCCAAGGGATCTGGCACGTTGTACATATCATGGTCATTAAGGAATAAAGCACATGATTCAATATAAAATCAGAAATTCAAAAATTCCAAATGGTGTTGTTTCATTGGTTGAAGGATGACACATTGGTCATCTTCAACCTCCATCTAGTCTCAAAACTAGGTCGCTCAAACTATAAAATTAGAGCACAAGACCGGTACCATTCGCTTCGTCTCATCAAGACGAAGACAACCACACATTCGCTAAAAATTTATGTAAATTGTAGCCCCAACAATTTGGAAGAGAAGTTTTGAAAAGGGATTTGAAATTTCATGGTCAAAACATGTTTCCAGTTAAAAGCAAGTGTTGCAACTAGAACCAGGGTGACAAGAGCTTCACAATAGTATCAAAGTTTCAAAATAATTGATGGAAGAATCTACCTATTGAAGTTAAGTTGCATAGCTCTGAAATTGGACTTGGCTAGCACGATCCAGGGAGTTCTAGAACTTGATTATTCTTCTGTTAGCTTCAGTTAGGTTCAAGGGAGGTGAATTGATAAAGAAAATGGATTAAAGAAAGCTAGAACACTGATTTCGAAGTTACAAAAAAGTGAGCTAATACGAGAGTTTGGCATAGGGGTTTTGGTTGTTTAAGCTTGAGAAAAATGAGTGGAATAGAGTCTGTATTTATTGGAGTAGTGAATGGGATCAAGAGGAGGGGTGGATGATGCAATTTGGAGTGAATTTGTGCACACTTGTGATCATTAAGAAAATGTGATCACATTTGCATCAAAACTCATCCAAATTATGCGTTTTGACACTCTAAATGGTCCAAACACGTCTTCTAATCAAGTTTAAGTGTAAAACACGTGGGATTTTGGTGATTAGAAGTTGTATTATGGAAATCAAATTCTGACTGTTTGAGAAACTTCAGTTCCAAGGTACCATTTTTGAATCAATGGCATTTTCAACTCAAGGGGTCTTAGGGCATGATTCTTGAAGCTTTAGAAAGAGGAAGTTGCAAGCTTTTCAGTGGTAAAAGAATGGGATAAAATAGTTGCTTGATCTGAAAGTTGCAAAGAGTCAAAGTTGGGAAAAAGAAGTTGACTTTCGATACTTAGAAAATTTCTAAGTTTTTCTTCAAAAATGACTTATAATGTCTTGCATCCAAACATGGCCTTCCTTTTGGAATTTTTTCTTGACCAAAAAATATGGAATGAAGTAGATCTCTTGAATGAAATTTTGAGACTTGAACCATTCAAAATATTCAAAAATTGAGAGAGTTATGACTTGTTGAAGTTGGCAAAAATTCATGAAATGACCTATAATATTTTGCATCCTTAGGGCATTTACCATCCACTTTTGCACTTTGAACTTTGAAGATGGGTAGAACTTAACACATTCAAGATCATTATGGAAAAATAATGGGTTCAAGGTGATAAAGTTATGATCATTTGAAGTCACATAAAGGAATTTGAGGGTTCATCTGGAGGACTTGTAATCTTTCTTCATCGTCTAGTTTCTTACACACAAAATTTCCTTGAAACTTTGAAGTGATTTGTTAATAACCATTTTAAAAGAAGGATGTCTTTGGAATCACTTAAAAATACCAAAATATGAGAAAGATATACCTCTTAAAAGATCAAAACCCTAACTCCTAGAGCAAGAAAATGTTTTGGGAGACCTTTGCTATTTTGATCAACCTTCTTGCACCAATACTTTTTTCATGTAAATATAAGTTGTTGGGGATGATAATGAGAAGTTATAGCAACCAACACCACTTCCATATATTGAGAAATGAAGGAGATATGCACTTGTGATCAATGGAAACAAAGGCTTGTCCAACTATGCTAAACTTCTTCAATCAACCCTTGTACCTTTGAACTATTCTTGATAACTTGAAGTGTGATGAATCATAATAAGATTTGTAATGATGTTACTTCAAGCATCTTTAATGATGAAGCTTGAATCTAAATGAAGCTTTGTTAAGGAAGTCATAAAGAATGAACTTATGAGTCCAAAGACCAACTTTGATGGAATGCATTGTGCTTTCACCTACATCATCAACAATTAGGGCACACATATATTGTATTTTATTAGTTAAAGGATAATCAAAATATAGATGATCACAAAAATACAAGTCAAGGTGCTTGGTGATTCCTCACAGAGCAAAGCTAAAGATAGGGAGGAAAAGCAAATCCTAGTGTGTGATCTTGTTGTGATTGAATTGATATGATATGATAAAAGGATCTTAGGGGCTAAAATTGGGGTACAACATGACTCTCTTTATTTTTTTCCTGTTACGACACACCGTTCTAATAAATGTGAGAATAAGGTGTTGAGGTGCTACAAATGTGGTAAGACGGGTCATGGTGCTCCTGAATACAAGAACGATGGTCCAACCAGCTTCAATTATGGAGAGCATGGTCATATCAGTACCAATATTAGAGGCCGAAGAGGGACGTTGTTGCCCAGACCAACAATATGGTGTTCGCCTTGAGTGGGTCGGTAGATTATAAGAAGGACAACTTGATTTGAGGTACTTGTTTTATTAATGATGTTGAATTGGTTTCTATTATTAATAATGATGTTACACATTCGTTTATTTCGCGTGAATGTGCTAATATGTTGAGATTAAAGTTGTCTAATATGAATGGTAGTATGGTAATATATACTGCTTCTAGTGGTTCTGGTACCACTACATAGGTTTGTTCGAAATGTACCTTAACTATCTACGACAAGAGTTTTGTGATGGATTTGGTGTGTCTACCCCTATACCAAATTGATGTTATCCTTGGGATGAACTAGTTGGAGTTCAACTATGTACATATCAATTTTTATAATAAGACTTTGAGGTTCCCTAAGTTTGGTGATAATGGAGAATTGGTCTTGTCATCTGCTAAGCAAGTGAATAAACTTTTAGGAGATGAAGCCTTGATGTTTGCAATGTTTGCATCGTTGCAAGTTGATGGTAAAGATGCGAGTATGGAGTTACCAGTTGTCTGTGAATTCCCAGAGGTGTTTCCAGATGACGTCAATAATTTACCTCTTGAACGTGAGATGGATTTTTCTATAGATTTGGTGCCAGGTACGAGTCGGGTATGTTAGAACAAAGTTTGAATCTACTACCCTATATTTAAGTTTTGATGATAACAAAGTGAAAAGATGTATTATGTATATGATTCATGTATGAACTATCTGCTGCCTAAAATTATTATGTTCTGACTTGCAGATACTCTGATTGATATAAGCAAGATCACATCTAATCAGCATCAGAATTTGGTTCTTGACACCAGCATCAGAAGTTGCCATTTCAGAATGTCAGAATCAGATGATCAACTCACGTACATGCTGAAGCCTGATGAACAAGACTGCGCTCAACACTCTGATAAAGAAACATAACAGTTCATCAGCAGCTAAGCAGAGTCAGAATGAGCCAAGCCAGAACTTGCATTAAGTAAGCAACGGTATTGTGCATTGAAAGCAAGTTAATACCAACGGCTTCATTCCAGACAAGATCTGCTCAATAAGGAAAGTTTGTTATTAGCATTGAATCAAGAATATTGCATCCAATGTTCAACATCTCAGTGCTATATAAACAAGACTTTGAAGATTGAAATGGCTAATGCTCTCAAAATCTTTACACGCATAAAAGCTGATCAAAATCTTCTTTCTCTCAGTTTTGCTAAACACTACACATTCTGATATTCTATCAATACAGTTTTGTAGAAAACATTCACACACTTAGATTTATTCTCTTTGTAAGAAAGTGTTTCCTTGATAAACCGGGTTGTGGTTTGCATCAAGAAGGCTTTAGCAGTTGTTAAAGCAGTCTGTAATATTCAGTTGAATATAGTGGATTAAGACCTCGTTGGAGAGAGGCGAAATCACCTTGACGGGTGGACTGGAGTAGTTTGAGATCAAACGAACCAGGATAAAAATATCTTGTTCATTGCATTAGATTTCAGTTTTACAATTCAACCCCCCCTTCTTGTGTTTTTCACCACTTCAATTGGTATCAGAGCGCCTGGTTCTGAGCTAAAACACTTAACCGTGTCAGTACAAGATCCAGCGTCAGAAAAACACAATGGCAGGAAACAACTCTCACATCAGCAATGACAACAATGAGGACAGAGACAGATTCAGCGGCAAACCTCCAGTCTTTGATGGAGAAAACTTTGATTACTGGAAAGACAGAATTGAAAGCTTCTTTCTGGCACATGATGCTGATCTGTGGGATATGGTGATAGATGGATACACGCACCCTGTGAATGCAAGCGGTCAGAAGATTGATAGAAAAACAATGTCTGACCAACAAAAGCGTGACTTCAAGAATCACCACAAGGCCAGAACCATCCTCCTCAGCGCCATCTCTTATACTGAGTATGAAAAGATCTCCAACAGAGACACAGCAAAGAATATTTTTGACTCACTCAGAATGACGCATGAGGGCAATGTTCAGGTCAAAGAAACTAAAGCTCTGGCGCTCATTCATAAGTATGAGGCGTTCAAAATGGAAGAATCTGAATCCATTGAAACAATGTTCTCAAGATTCCAGATTCTGGTAGCTGGTCTCAAGGTTCTGGACAAAGGATACTCTACTGCTGATCATGTCAAGAAAATCATCAGAAGTTTACCCAAGCAGTGGAGACCTATGGTTACAGCTCTGAAGCTAGCTAAAGATCTCAACAAAATCACTCTGGAGGAACTTATCAGCTCCCTCAGAAGTCATGAGATAGAGCTAGAAGCTGACGAGCCTCAGAAGCAAGGTAAGCCTTTAGCATTAAAATCTAACAAAAAATTTGAGTCTAAAGTTTTGCAGGCAGTTGAAGAAACATCTGATGGATCCTCATCAGAAGAAGACGAACTCTCCCTCCTCTCCAGAAGAGTAAATCAACTGTGGAAGCAAAGATAAAGGAAGTTCAGGAATCCCAGAAGATCTGATCAGAACGAGTCTTCTTCCAGATACAGAAGGACAGATTCTTCCTCTGGATACAGAAGATCTGAAGGCTCCTCCAGTAGCAAAAAGCCAAACACCAAGGACATCATCTGCTATGAGTGTAATGAGAAAGGACACTATAAGAGTGACTGCCCAAAGCTTCAGAGGGAAAAGCCCAAAAAGAAGTTTGGAAGAGAAAAGAAGAAAAGTCTCATGGCTACATGGGATGACTCTGACTCGTCTGAAGCTGACTCAGAATCAGATGATGAGAGGGAAAACATAGCTCTCATGGCTAACATCTCAGAAGATAGTGAAGCTTCTGAATCATACTCAGAATCAGATACTGAAGAGGTATTTCCTAACTTTGCTGTGAACTTTACAAAGGCTGAACTTGCTGAAAGCCTTAATGAGATTCTGGAACGTTATCAGCAAATTAGAGTTAAATTCAGAGACCTGAAAAGGAATCTTGAATCTGACTCTAATAAGACTGAGAGTCTCAAATTGGAGAATTCTGAGCTGAGAAATAAGATTTCAAAATTAGAAAACTCTTTACAAAACTCTCAGAAGGAACCAATTTCTGAAACTCCCAGCAATGCTGATAAGATCATCAAGGAGTATGATCACAGTTTCCAGAAGTTCCTAGCTAAAAGCATAGATAGAAGCAAAATGGCTTCAATGATCTATGGAGTTAGAAGAAACGGCAGGAAAGGAATAGGATACCAAGGTAAGGTTCCTACACCAAAGAATGTCATGGACTTAACCATTAAACACACTCCTCTGAATTCACATTTTGTATATGGTCACACACATGATATTAAATACACTAGCAGTAAGCACTCTGTGAAACCAAAATTCAACCAGAGTTTTGGTAAAACTAACAAATCAGGACCCAAGAAAATCTGGGTACCTAAGGATAAAATAATACATGTTGCAGATATCTTTAGCAGCAAGTCAGAAACACCAGTCATGGTACCTGGACTCTGGCTGCTCACGACACATGACGGGAAGAAGGCATATGTTCCAAAGCCTGGAACTTAAGCCTGGAGGCCACGTTGGCTTTGGAGGCAATCAGAGGGGAAAGATAATTGGCTCTGGAACTGTAGGTAATGGAAATCTTCCCTCTATTAATAATGTTCTGCTAGTAGATGGATTGATGCATAATCTGTTATCCATAAGTCAATTAAGTGATAACGGTTATGATATAATCTTTAATCAAAAATCATGTAAAGCTGTTAGTCAGAAAGATGGGACTATCCTGTTTAATGGTAAGAGGAAAAACAACATTTACAAAATCAAACTTTCTGAACTAAACAGTCAGAATGTAAAATTCCTTCTGTCTGTTAACAACGAGCAGTGGATCTGGCACAGAAGATTGGGGAATGTTAGTATGAGAAGAATATCTCAGATTAACAAACTCAATCTGGTCAGAGGACTTCCTAATTTGAAGTTCAATTCAGATGCTCTGTGTGAAGCATGTCAGAAAGGCAAATTTGCAAAACCTTCTTTTAAATCCAAAAATGTTGTTTCTACCTCTAAGCCATTAGAACTTCTGCACATTGACTTATTTGGACCAGTTAAAACTGCTTCAGTCGGTGGCAAGAAGTATGGGTTAGTAATCGTAGATGACTATAGCAGATGGACATGGGTAAATTTCTTAAGACACAAGGACGAGTCACACTCTGTGTTTGTTACCTTCTGTAACCAAGTTCAGAATGAAAAGGATCTTAGAATCGTTAAAGTCAGAAGTGATCATGGTGGAGAATTTGAAAACAAAGACTTTGAGTCATTCTTTAATGACAGAGGCATTCTGCATGATTTCTCTTGTCCTAGAACTCCCCAACAAAATGGAGTTGTAGAACGAAAGAACAGAACATTGCAAGAAATGGCCAGAACCATGATCAATGAGACAAACGTTGCTAAGACCTTCTGGGCAGAGGCAATAAACACAGCGTGCTACATTCAGAATAGAATCTCAATAAGACCTATTCTGGAAAAGACTCCATATGAATTGTGGAAGAACAGAAAGCTCAACATTTCATATTTTCATCCATTTGGATGTACTTGCTTTATATTAAATACAAAGAATTATTTGAACAAGTTTGACTCTAAAGCACAGAAGTGTATTATGTTAGGATACTCTGAACGCTCAAGAGGGTACAGAGTATACAATACAGAAACACAGATTGTGGAAGAATCAATCAGTGTTCGTTTTGATGATAAGCTTGACTCTGAAAAGTCAAAGCAGAATGAAGTTTTTGCAGGTGTGGAAATTGAATTTACAGGTTCTGAAGACAAGTCATCAGAAGCTCTCAACACAGACACTCCTTCAACGTCTGAAAGGAGCACTGCTAGCAATCCTACAACAGCTGCTGATCAACCTCAGAAGAGATTACCCAGAAGCAGCTTGGATCACCCAGAAGAGACTATCTTAGGAAGAAAGGAAGATCCAATCAGAACAAGAGCAAGCTTCAGAAACTATGAAGAAACTCTTATGGGACTTGTGTCTCTGATTGAACCTTCTTCTATTGATGAAGCACTTCTGGATAATGACTGGATTCTGGCAATGTAAGAAGAGCTGAATCAATTCACCAGAAACTACGTATGGGATCTCGTTCCCAGACCAAAAGGATTCAACGTCATTGGAACAAGATGGGTGTTCAGAAACAAGCTAAATGAACAAGGTGAAGTCATCAGAAACAAGGCACGACTGGTTGCACAAGGTTATAGTCAGCAAGAGGGGATAGACTATACAGAAACCTTTGCCCCAGTCGCCAGGTTAGAATCTATCAGACTTTTAATTTCATTTGCTGTTAATAGAGGCATCACTCTGTATCAGATGGATGTCAAAAGTGCATTCTTAAATGGTTATATAGAAGAAGAAGTCTATGTACACCAACCCCCTGGTTTTGAAAATACAAAACATCCAGAACATGTTTTCAAACTAAAGAAGTCACTATATGGTCTGAAACAAGCTCCCAGAGCTTGGTATGAAAGGCTAAGTAACTTTCTGTTAGAAAATGAATTCACCAGAGGGAAAGTGGACACCACTCTATTCTGTAAATCAGTTAAGAATGACATCTTAGTCTGTCAAATTTATGTTGATGATATTATTTTTGGTTCTACTAATCCTTCTCTTGGAAGAAAATTTGCTAAGTGTATGCAGGCAGAATTTGAGATGAGCCTCATGGGGGAACTGAAATTCTTTCTAGGAATTCAGATCAATCAAACTCCAGAGGGAACTTACATTCATCAGAGAAAATACATCAGAGATCTTCTTAAGAAATTTGACCTCTCAGAATGTAAGCCATCAAAGATTCCAATGCATCCCACGTGCATTCTGGAAAGAGAAGAGGTAAGCAAAAATGTAGAATAGAAAGTCTACAGACGTATGATTGGATCTCTCCTCTATCTGACTGCTTCAAGACCTGACATATTATTCAGTGTTTGTATCTGTGCTAGATTCCAATCAGATCCTAGAGAATCTCACTTAACAGCTGTTAAGCGAATTTTCAAGTATCTGAAAGGTACTACTAATCTGGGTTTGTTTTATAGAAAATCTAGTGATTACAGCTTAGTAGGCTACTGCGATGCTGATTTTGCTGGAGACAGAGTGGAACGAAAAAGTACTTCTGGAAGCTGCCAGTTTCTGGGAGAAAATCTGATCTCTTGGTCCAGCAAAAGGCAATCAACAATTGCACTATCAACAGCAGAAGCTGAGTACATAGCAGCAGCAGGATGTAGCACACAAATGCTCTGGATGAAAAGTCAGCTTGAAGACTTCCAGATTTTTGAGAGTAACATTCCTATACTCTGTGATAATACTTCTGCTATTTGCTTAAGTAAGAATCCCATTTTACATTTTAGAGCTAAGCATATAGAAATAAAACATCACTTCATTAGGGACTATATTCAGAAAGGTATTTTGAACTTAAAATTTATAGATACAGACCATCAATGGGCTGATATCTTTACTAAACCCCTTTCAGAAGATAGGTTTAATTTCATTCTGAAACATCTCAGCATGAAAATCTGTCCAGAGTGAAAATGTTTTAATTCCATATATTTACCTTCAGAATGTAATTGTCTTACTGTGAACTTCTGATCAATCTTCTGTCAGAAAGATAGAACATGCAGATTGTATCAGATGCAAGTCTAAAGATCTGAGAGTCTAAACTCAAAGACAGACGTGCTGATCACTACATCAAACAAGTGTCATCCAATCATCAGCAAATCTCTGAAGCAGAACGTGTGCACGCTTCTGAGAAGGCAAAGCGCTGATTGGGTGCATTGAGACACATGTCTGGTAACCGTTTTAAGTATCTTTCTCAAATCCCCCAAAATCAGCAAGCATTTAATGAAAAGTAATCATGCTTTTAAAATACAATCATGATTTTTCTCTTTCTTAAAAACGTTTATCTTTTCAAAATATTTTGAAACTCTATTTAAACACATTAACCTCTCATTCTAATTCTTTACAGTTTCTCACTAATACTCAAGCATTCTCTGCATTTTTCTGTGTTCATCTCTTGCAAAACCCTTTTTCTCAGTTTCTTCTCAAAATCTTTAGCGTGAACATGGCAACCTCCAGCAGTGCTTCGGCAGGTCCTCAGAAGAAAGCATCATCTGAGCAGTATCAAGTGCCATTAAGAAAACTCCTCACTCCTGTGAAGAATCTTGAAGTGCTTTCTGAATTAATCATTGATTTTGGAAGCTTGAAGGAGAACAGTTTTGACCTAACTGAAGAAGTTAGGGCACAGAAGTGGGAAAGGTATTTTGACAGATTGGTTGGACCAACATTCCCTATGTTAGTCAAGGAATTCTGGATTCACGCCAAGGCTTCAATGCATCTAGTCACCTCCTTTGTTATGGGGAAGAAGATTGTGATCACTGAGGATCACATTGCAAGGTTAATCGGTTACAGTGGCGGTGGCGTCCGTTGTGTGGACATGGTTGAAAGATGTGCTGATGTGGGCGTGATAGCTGCAAGGATTTTCACCCATGGGGTGCCCAGCAGCAAGATCAAAGATCTGAAGGATCATTACAGAGTTTGGGCTAAGATAATTCTGGGGTGCTTCAACCATAGGAAGCCAACCAGTTCACCTGATTACATAAATGTGGATCAGCAGTTTCTGATCTACTTTATTGATCAGAAGGTAAAAATCAATTTGGCTCATTTTCTGTTCAACCACCTCAGAACAAGTGTGAAGGAAACCAGGGAAGAAGAAAGAACAAAGAGGGATTGGATACCCTTTGGAAGGTTGATATCAGATATTCTGACAGAGAATAGGTTGATAGAGCATCTGATAGAAGCTCAAGAGCTAAGCACCATTGAACCAACAGTTGGGAAACCTCTGAACGCAAAGAACTTGAAGAAAATGAAGTTGATAGAGAATATCCAAAAGGAACCCAGAGCTACTCCTATTGCTGATATCACCAGCAGAAGAGTTCCTTTGAGTGACTTTCCTTTATTTTCTGAGATAGAGTCTAAAGCAGAGGTGGTTCTCAGGTACTTGGATGCATGCAAGGCAGATGGTACAGATCCAAATCTGATTATCAAAGCTCTGCATCAACCTCAGCAAGAAGTGACTCTGAAGAAGACGAAGAAGAGGAAGGCACCTTCAGAAGGATCATCCCAGCAGACACCCAAGAAAAGAGGTAATTTATCTGCTGCTTCTGTTTTAAATTCTTCTACTATTCCAGCATCTATTCCTCCTCAAACCTCTCATAGAATCTCAATCCCCATCCCTACCATAGATGAAATTGTACCAGAAGAGGACCCTTCTGAGGCATTAAAACTCAGAAGACCCAGAACCAAACATCCCAAACCAACAATCTCCACAACATCAGCTATTGACAAAGTGCTGTCTAACATTGATCAACACACTTCTGATCAACCAAACTCTGAACCACAAATTGTCCCTCCTCCACAACCAGAACAACAGTAATCTGCTGAAGAACCAGAACAACAACAACCACTCTCATCAATTCCTGAAGAACCCCTTATCCCTGAACAACCAGAAATTCCAACAACTTCGCCTCAACCAGTAATTCCGTCTCCCTCTCCTCAACCAGAAGTTAATCCACCATCACCTCAACCAGAGTTTCATCACTCTGAAACTCCTTCTCCTCAACCATCTGAACCTCATTCACCTCAACCATCACCTCTGGCAATCCAGCTGCCAGGTGGAACAACAATCACCTTGGCACAATTGCCATCCTCATCAGAATCTACACCACCAAATACTCCCAAAACACCACCCAGTCCAATCATAATTTCTGATTCTGAAACTCCATCTCCAAAATAAACTGCTGCCAAGAAAACCTCTGAAAACCCCAGCAGGACTTTCATAGACTTAACCAGTCTTGACCGTCTTGCTGATCTGAAACATAAAATTGCCATCCCAAAACCAAAACAACCAGATGTTGGCTCTGGTATTATGAATTTTGAAACAGGTGTGCAGCAATGGATTGCTTCTTTGAAGCAAGTCTGTCCTGGAATGATTAACCCAGCTGCTTCTGATCAGCTCTGGTCACAATTCAGACTTTGGGTACGTGCTGAAGCCCTCAAGTTGCAGGATATCAACTATGAGCAGGCACAACAGAATTTCAGCAAGCTTCTGAATGAAGTTGGAAGTCAGCTTCTGAAAGAAGATGTGCTCCCTCTGGATAGTGAACCTTGGTCTGAGAAACAGCTAGCTTCAAAGGTGCAACCAGAAGAATACAAGACCATTCAAGCTGAAGAAAGTCAAGCAGAAGATGTTGCAGAAAGCTCTCAGAAGCTTCCTGCTTCTGATGCTTCTCAAGCTGCCTTGGACAGGAAGACTCTAGAAGAGCTGAAGCTGAATGACATGCGTCTGCAACAGAGGATGGATGAAAACGACCAGAAGATGAAAGAAAGAATGGATGTGCAGGATAGCAAGATTGACACTGTTGTCAGCATGGTGCACAAGCAGAATGAGACTGCTGACCAGATCAAAGCCATGCTGGAGAACCTGTTCACACGCTTACCTCCCCAACCTTAGTCTTTTTTTCATTCATGTCTTTTTCATGTTTTCTTTGATTTTCTGATGTACTATTTGAATATGTTTTGTACTATTTTCATGTTTTGATTCTGAACCTTTCAATATGACAAGTTTTTCTGATCTTAATTGTTTTTAGCACTCACCTACACTTTTTGATTGCTGACAAAAAGGGGGAGAACAAGAATGATATTTTAAACAATAACGGCTAACTAGACATAAATTCTCAAACATTCTAACTTTATTATACTTGAAAATGTTTTCTGTTTTGCTTAAAGTCTACAGATACAAGGAAGCTCCTGGAAACTCTGAAGACTAAAAGCTATGAAGCTCTGATCACTATGAAGCTCTGATCCGCTCTGAGACTCTGATCCAAAGCAAAGCTCTGACAAGAAAAGATCTGATACGCTGATCTGAAGCTCTGCTCTGATATGCTGATCTAAAGCTTCTGATAGTCAAAGACTCTGATACTCTGATGTTCAAAGAAAGGCAAAAAGATCTGATCCTGAAGAACTCTTGTAAATCAAAGGGAAGTAATAAACTCAGGGGGAGTATCTCTCAACTCTGATATCTTTTTATCCCTCATCTTTGATAAACTCTTACTCTGATGCATCTATCTGATACCTTTTCACGTTATCTTCATTTAAAAAATATCTAGTTTTTGTCATCATCAAAAAGGGGGAGATTGTTAGAACAAAGTTTGAATCTACTACCCTATATTTAAGTTTTGATGATAACAAAGTGAAAAGATATATTATGTATATGATTCATGTATGAACTATCTGCTGCCTAAAATTATTATGTTCTGACTTGCAGATACTCTGATTGATATAAGCAAGATCACATCTAATCAGCATCAAAATTTGGTTCTTGACACCAGCATCAGAAGTTGCCATTTCAGAATGTCAGAATCAGATGATCAACTCACGTACATGCTGAAGCCTGATGAACAAGACTGCGCTCAACACTCTGATAAAGAAACACAACAGTTCATCAGCAGCTAAGCAGAGTCAGAATGAGCCAAGCCAGAACTTGCATTAAGTAAGCAATGGTACTGTGCATTAAAAGCAAGTTAATACCAACGGCTTCATTCCAGACAAGATCTGCTCAATAAGGAAAGTTTGTTATTAGCATTGAATCAAGAATATTGCATCCAACGTTCAACATCTCAGTGCTATATAAACAAGACTTTGAAGATTGAAATGGCTAATGCTCTCAAAATCTTTACACGCATAAAAGCTGATCAAAATCTTATTTCTCTCAGTTTTGCTAAACACTACACATTCTGATATTCTATCATTGTTTAGCAATCTAGTTTCTAAGCTTTAATTTGTGTATACATCACAGTTGTGATACAATTTTGTAGAAAACATTCACACACTTAGATTTATTCTCTTTGTAAGAAAGTGTTTCCTTGATAAACCGGGTTGTGGTTTGCATCAAGAAGGCTTTAGCAGTTGTTAAAGCAGTCTGTAATATTCAGTTGAATATAGTGGATTAAGACCTCGTTGGAGAGAGGCGAAATCACCTTGACGGGTGGACTGGAGTAGTTTGAGATCAAACGAACCAGGATAAAAATATCTTGTTCATTGCATTAGATTTCAGTTTTACAATTCATCCCCCCCTTCTTGTGTTTTTCACCACTTCAGGGTATCAATGGCTCCTTACAGGATGTCAACTTTCGAGCTGAGCGAGTTAAAGAAACAACTGGAAGAGATGCTTGAGAATAATTTTGCTCGACTGAATGTTTTGTCATGGGGTGCTCTTGTGTTGCTAGTGAAGAAGAAAGATGGAAGTATGAGGTTGTGTGTAGATTACAGACAATTGAATAAAGTGACAATTAAGAATAAGTATCCACTACCAAGGATTGACTATTTGATGGATCAATTAGTGGACGTGTGTGTTTTCAGTAAGATTGATTTAAGGGCGGGTTATCATCAGATTTGAGTTAAACCAGATGATATTCTGAAGACGGATTTTTGAACGAGGTATGGTCATTACTGAAACTGCACGGCCGGAACCTGTCATCTAGACGTTAATGAAACATCAATGAAGTCGCCACCGAACGTCTTTTATCCCACCGAAAGGGAAAGGTAAACATCGAGAAAACCTGGAAAGGGAGAAATCACGGTCTTTCGATCGAGAGATCGGGTAAGGGAGTCTGTTACGCGAGGGGAAGGTGTTAGCACCCCGCACGCCCGTAGTACTCTATGATATCCACTCTTGTTGTCTAATCTAATGGGTGTGTCCAAATCCTATGTCTATGGCTTAAAACTGTAAAGGGAATGCATGCGAAAGGAGAAAATAATGTAGGGAAGATAAAAAAGTTATGCTCGGTTGGGCCCTACCCCAATGCCTACGTATCCCTTTTAAGGAATCAGAGCAGCCGTAGTTCGGCTTACATATTTTGGTCGGTTTGTGTTTTTTAGTTAAGACAACAAAAACAGTCAAGATGGCAAAACACTTAATAAAATAACAAACAAATGATATGGTAAAACATCTACTAAATAATAACAAAGTAACATGTCAAAGATGGTGAAACATTAAATGATAAAACAATCACACCTAACAATGACATTGAGAGTCAAAGTAGGATAATCAACATGTGCAATGACGAAACATCAGCTTCAAACAAATGTGCGATGGCGAAACATCGATAAAAGATAACAAGATGGCATGGTAAGGATGACGAAACATCAATAAATCGGATGACAAAACATCACACCTAACAATGATATTGGGAATCAAAGTAGGATAACAAACATGTGCGATGGCGAGACATCGACTTCAAACAAATGTGCAATGGTGAAACATCAATAAAAGATAACAAGATGGCATGGTAAGGATGACGAAACATGAATAGATCGGATGATAAAACATCACACCTAACAATGATATTAGGAATCAAAGTAGGATAACAAACATGTGCGATGGAGAGACATCGGCTTCAAACAATTATGCGATGGCGAAACATCGATATAATATAACAAGATGACATGGCAAAGATTGGTTTGTATATTTTACTTTGAAGAAGGACTTGAGTTCATTAGAGGTGTCTTATGATTTTCCAAGAAAATAGATTTTTGTTTTAAGATGCAGAATGCAAAGAAAGGAAAAAAAACAACTAAGGGAAACTAGCCTAGCACTATCCCCAATGTTATCATACAATGGTTGACCCTAAGGTTGCGGTTAAAGGAAAATCCTATCTTATGTTAGCATACATGGATTCCTACCTTAATCGACATGCCAAAGGAAGCTCCACAAAACTATCCTATAGGGAACATGCAATGAGAGCGAAGTCGTGATCTCAATTTCTAAATTGAGTGACTCATCGATCAACAACTAAAGAAGAAAAGCCATAAACATCCTACAGGGAACATGCAATGAGAGTGAAGTCGTGATCTCAATTTCTAAATTGAGTGACTCATCGATCAACAATTAAAGAAGAAAAGCCATAAACATCCTATAGGGAACATGCAATGAGAGCGAAGTCGTGATCTCAATTTCTAAATTGAGTGACTCATCGATCAACAACAAGCACAACATATGCAATCAAACAAAAACCAGAGGGCCTCCTGACATATATCAGCAACAGAGGTCCCATCATGCAGTCAGAGAATTATGCAAAATGAAAAATGAGAGAAAGGAGGTAGTATAATACCAAACAGATAACTATTTGTAGCAATTAAGCAAGAATAAAAGAAACCCAGAGAAACTTTAAGCAAGCTGGCATCAGTAGACAAATCAAGTCAGAAATTACACCATCAGGGTGTAAGTATTTTATTAGATATGAACAAATCCCATGGGCAATGTATGGCATTCACAATCATAGATATGTGTATCCTGCATAAACCATCAAGCATGCCAAACACAAAAATAATGCCAATATAATAAACTGTGTTCCACAAATAAAGTGGAACACAAATGCCTCAAGCCAAAAGTGGCAACTTTCTCAGAGTACCTCGCACATTCAACAACCAAGTGAGAATAGGTCGATTAGGTCAAAAGAATCAGAGGGATGTTGCTCTTTCCTATCACCATGTTGAATTGAAAATTGAGTATCAATCAAGGATCATAAGAGCTTGAGAATAACATGAACAAGAACCATGAAGGTCAGTAGCAAACATATTTTAATCAAGCATAGCTAATTCAATCACAACTTCATGAACACAATAGGAAATGAAACCTACATAATGCATTAGATGGTTCAAAATATTCAAATATGAAGCTTCTAAGTGAAATGGCTTAAGCTAACATGGGCAATCAGAATCAACATGATCATTAGGTTCCTAATTATAGGCCTCACTAAAGTTCATTGGCCAACAAACAAATTGCAACAAGACATGCAAACATAATTGGGTACCTTCACTTCAAAATTGCATCAAAAATGGGGACAAGGATCCATAATTCAAACCAAAAATATATTAACATCTTGGAAGTGTTTATAAGTCAGATTGAAAGCCCTAAGTTCATGAATGATTGAGAAAGAGGCCAAATGAAGTTCAAAGTTCAAGACTAGTTGGCAAAATTACCAAACTAGACAAGTTTTCAAAATTATTTGTGGAAAAATGTCAACCCAAGTCAAATAATTCAAGAAAAATGGTTTTCAAATCTCCAACACATTCATGAACCATAAACAAGACCTGAATTCCAAATAAAGTCCAAGTCACAAGGGTTTTGAACATGAAACTTGCACCATAAGCAACAAAACCCTAATTTTTGACTTTTTATCTCAAATATTGATTAAATGAGATCAAAATTCAAACAAATTAAGTCAAGATCATACAAATCATCAAGGAACCCTAAATTTCAGAAAATATATTTTTTCATATTTTTTTGAATTAGGAAAAGACAAGAAAGAAATTAATATTCAAACGATTATGTAATTAACAAATATTCACATATCAAAATAATATTTAAATCAAAAAGTCATAAAAATGGCCAACAAAAATTATATTCAAATATTAGGGCTAAAAACACACATCCCTGAATTTTTGTGAATTTTTTGGATAAAAGGAAAATATTAAAAATAAGAAAACAAACATTTAATAATTGAATTATTATTTAAGGGCAAGAAAATGCAAACCATAACCAAAAATCATGAAAAAAGGTCAAAGTAAAGATATATTAATATTCTATGATTAAAAACAAAATTACATGATTTTTTGGGAATTTTTTGAATTAATAGAAGTATTAAAAATAAAAAAAAAACAAACAAATATTACAAATAACCTTTTGAAATTAAATTTTCAACCAAAAATAAGAAAAAATAATGAACCAAAATCAGAATCTATTTTTACATTATTTTGTGAGTCTCAAAAAAATTTTGCGGATTTTTTAGATCAATAGGACTATTAAAATAAAAATAAACTTTGAACAATTAATTAATTAAACCTATGAATTTTTTAAACCAATCAAATTATTTAAAAAAAAATCAAAAAAAATATGATAAATACTAGAAAGTAATATTGACCTATGGTAATTTTTTGTGATTTTTGAATGTGTTTTGATCAGAAAATAAAATCAAATAAAATGTCAAATAAAACAAAATGTCAAATGAAACAAAAATTCAAATAAGCCAAAAATTCAAATGGATCAATCATGATGTGCCACCATATCATCTTCAACCTCTGAATGGTTTAAAAAGCGTGCGCGGCATCCAGGTCTAGGGCTCACTTTCAGATCAGCATAACATGCTCAATTTTGCATCATTTTTTATGAAATCAAAGGCAAATCAAAGCTAGTATGGCAAGGAACCCATAGCAATTCGAATCAAATCAAATCATCCACCACATTGTCCACAATCTAGTCATGAATATGAATAAAACCATTCTGAATCACGAGTTTCAGAGCAACCAAACATGCATAATTCACCAAATCAAGAGTTGTAAAGCTTCAGAAACATTCTACTAACATTATTGAACATAAATCCAAGCTCAAACATCTCAATAAATAATCGCATCTCAGAAATTGAAGTTTGGAATCATTACCTCAAGGCGAAAAACGTTCTACTGTCTCCTTCACTCCAGATGCCAACAACTGGTGCTAGCTTGATCTACTCACTTTGCTGAAGCTGATACCATAAGAATTTTGAAGAAAACACCAAAGAATTGAGAGAATCGAATCAAGTTGCAGAAGATGAAGGAAAATTTCAGATATGGAATTCTTGCAAATTGCACGTTCTCTTCCTCTCTCTTTGCTTGCTTCCTCTTATATAGAGTTTGTGTAGAAGGTTAGAAGTGGAAATATGCCTTTAAAACTGCTAGAGGACAGGATTGGGAATTTTGGCCAAAAATGAGGTGCATACTGAATCAGGTCTTTTGCCCGTGTGTTCCCTTGATTCTTATGCATTTTGTGAGCCAAATAACTTCAGAATTACACTCCCAAAATGCTAGCTCATGATTATTTGAAATTAAGAAGTCTTGGTGAATTTCCAATTTTGAGCAAGTTTGTCATTTTTTCAATCCAACATGTGCAATACCATATGGGGCACGAAATAGTGAGTGTGATGGGCCTCAGCATGTCACAAATTACCAATGGGATTGATTAGAAGCAAGAGGAATGGCTGAAACTTAAGTTTGCAAGAAATGGCCATTTTGCATATTTGCCTAATTTCAATAAAATGCCCCAAAATTCCAAAACTCATAACTTGCTCATACTTTTGAATTTTGGCACAAATGAGCACAATTTGGAAAGGTGTTGAAAAGATTTACAAACCCTTAGTTTAGAGTTTTTGAAAATTAATCCATTAAGGTTCTTAAAATTTGGCTTGAAATTCATTAATTTTGAAAAATGACCTATAATTTTGTAACTTCAAAATACCATAGCTCTTGATTCCATGCCAATTTGGTCATGAGACCAAAAGTAGGTGAAAGATCAATCTCTTAGCTTTCCAAGCATATTTCATTTGTATTTTTGTGATCAAAGATGAATAAAATATGAATTTTTGAAATTAAGTAAGTCGCCAGCTGAAACTACGCGGCGGAACCTGTCATCTGTCTCGGCAAGTTGTTTCTGGTGGAATACCGATGAGTAGTCGTCTTGAATTCTGAATAAGAAAAGCAGCAGAATAAGAAAATCGTCTTGAGATAACCTGTAATGTTATGAAATGCATGATGTGCATGATATGTTTGTCATTTCCTGGTATCCAAGAGTCCTTTTATTCATTAGTTACGGCGTGCGACCATACAATCAAAAGAGAAAGGATAATAAGATGAACACTTCAAATATTTAAAAACAGAAGAAACGATGTCCAAGTGACTTCAGACAATTGAGAGTAAAATGATAAACAACTAAATACATGTCTTAACAATAAAGTAAAAAGAACTAAATGATAACAACAATCAAATGGTCCCTTCCAACAATTCTGGGGGTGACCAAATATACCAAAATTAAATAACAAAAATAAATCTCCGGAACTAAACATGCTTCAAGATGCTGAAAGTACTCTTCAAGTATGGCTTTCTCCTTCAAAAGTTGAGATGCGACCACTTTACTTTCTTGAAACCGATCTTCTGCGACACGCTTCTGGGCTACTTCCCTCTTAAGCTGAGCTTCTTTTTCTTTGAGCTGTTTCTCTAAGTTCTGAATCTTCTTCCTGTAGCTATTTTCAGACACCTGAAGCTTCCGACACTCTTGTTGAGTCTTACTCAATTCTTCTTCCATTTCAGCATGAGATTTCTTCCTAAAACCGATTGCATCAGAAGTTTCCCCTTAAGCTTCCTTGAGTTTGCGAGCTAAGTCGGCCCTTTCTTGATCTGCCCAATAAAGTTTCATCCCCGCCTCACGGTCTTTTGCACGAAGCTGAATGTTCTCTACATGAACCTGAGTGAACACCTCGGTTGACACCGTGTTACTCAGAACAGCAGGAGGATGCTCATATAGAGGAGCCGACCTTGCAAATGGTAACCGTAAAATCTTAACCCTGGCTCAAATCCATTCCAAGTAAGGAACTCTAGCAATAGGAACCTTCTTGCCCAACGTGGTTCTATCCTTCTTGTGAATTCCCTTCCAAGCACATGTCACTCTTTTCAACATCACAGGATCACTTCCTCTAACAAAATACACTGATTCAGACACCTCCTCAACCCTTGGCGGTCCATCCATTGCATATCCCAATTGACGATAAGCAAGCACAAGATTATAGTTGATGCACCCATTAGTTCCTATGAGGGGAACATTATGGAAATCTCCGCAGCTAGTGATAATACCTCGTACTTCCCCCGTGTCATAATTCCACCAGATATCAAATGAAGTAAGGTTGACAAGTCTTGATGACCATCAGAGAGAATGTCTGATATCTATAAAAGGACCACTTACTGGTAGGTGCAACCTAAGCCATTGATATAGCATCGAATGACACAAACCTACATTACCACCTTTTCCATGCCTGGAATGAATGGTATAAAGAGTATCTGCCAAGAGTGTCGGTATCGGGTTCTTGTTTCTAAAATCAGAAATAGCCGTCAAATCCAAAAAATTTCTCTTGTGAGGGAAGAGGACGATCCCGTATATCATGAGAGCAAACAGAGTGTTGAAGTCAATCCAATTACCTTTCTTTGCCCAGTCTTCAGCTTTCTTCACTAAGAAATCCAAATAAAACCCTGTAGTACCCTCGATTGATTTCCAATTTTCTTTCACCTCTTTCCAACTCAAATGAAGAATTTTAGCAATAACTTCGAACTTCAGCTTCTCCGGCACTTGGATAAAAGAAACTTCACCAGACAACTTGATATTAAGTAGGTACGCATACTCTTCTAGTGTAGGAACTAGTTGATAATCTTGAAAAGTAAAACACCGTAATTCCTTGTCATAGAACTGGAAGAGAGTCATCAAGGCCATTGGGTCAACTGGACTGTTAAGGACTAGTAGCAAGTTGCCATAATTTTTGTTGAAATTATTCAGAACATCACCATTCAGATAAGAACTCAACCTCTTCAACTCGGCCACATCAATGGTAGGAATCTGATAAGAGAAAGTATGTCTGGTGGGATCTTCAACATGAACTGAATCAAACTCAACTGTCAGGAGGCTATCCATTTCTGTTGGAAATAAGACTCTTGAATGTCCCTGGAAGATGACATGCATATGCTAGTTATTTTTTTTACATCGTTTTTCATTTTTTTTTAAGAAATAAAAATGCTATGATGCAACATGACAGGATCAAAGTTTCACACTGGATCATGGCTGGACTATTACAAAACAACACCACTCAAGGTCAAAAGAAAATCCCGAAGCCTCAAAACTATCATGGGAACCTGAGTCATCTTTGCAACACAAAGTCACCAACAGTACCCGTACCTGTAAGAAAAGTTTTCCCGCCCCTCTCACGGGTGTAGTCTAGGTCAAGGTAAGGTTAAAAGCCAAATCAGAGTACGAGAGCTCGAATGTCGGTATCATCATACGATAACACCTATCTGAACTACCTCTGAAGTGATGGGTCTCATGGTCAGGTCTACAAAGCATCCGCCTCATAGCTGCCATGGCCACTCTATTCCTAGTTCCTATGGAATTCACTCATAGCCTAGGTACGAGGCCTTTTACCTCATGGAACAACCCACCCACCAGGAAATACAGAATCCAAACAGTCCAGCCAAATCCAGTATGCAGAAAGTAAAGCGCACATAGGATGCAATGCAAACAGATAAATATGCAAAGCGATAAAATAAACATCCAAAAAGAAAACAAACAAGAGCTAGGATCGACTCCCGGATGGACCATCAAAAGGTCAATCTTTTCCCAGTGAAGTCGCCAGCTGAAACTACGCGGCCGGAACCTGTCATCTGGACGTTAATGAAACATCAATGAAGTCTCCACCGAACATCTTTTATCCCGCCGAAAGGGAAAGGTAAACATCGAGAAAACCTAGAAAGGGAGAAATCACGGTCTTTCGACCGAGATATCGGGTAAGGCAGTCTGTTACATGAGGGGAAGGTGTTAGCACCCCGCACGCCCATAGTACTCTACGATATCCACTCTTGTTGTCTAATCTAATGGGTGTGGCCAAATCCTATGTCTATGGCTTAAAACTGTAAAGGGAATGCATGCGAAAGGAGAAAATAATGTAGGGAAGATAAAAAAGTTATGCTCGGTTGGGCCCTAACCCAATGCCTACGTATCCCTTTTAAGGAATCAGAGCAACCGTAGTTCGGCTTACATAATTTGGTTGGTTTGTGTTTTTTAATTAAGACAAACAAAAACAATCAAGATGGCAAAACATCGAATGAAATGACAAACAAACGAGATGGTAAAACATCAGCTAAATAATAACAAAGTAACATGTCAAAGATGGAGAAACATCAAATGATAAAATAATCACACCTAACAATGACATTGAGAGTCAAAGTAGGATAACCAACATGTGCAATGACGAAACATCGGCTTCAAACAAATGTGTGATGGCGAAACATCGATAAAAGATAACAAGATGGCATGGTAAGGATGACGAAACATCAATAAATCAGATGACAAAACATCACACCTAACAATGATATTGGGAATCAAAGTAGGATAGAAAACATGTGCGATGGTGACACATCGGCTTCAAACAAATGTGCGATGGCGAAACATCGATAAAAGATAACAAGATGGCACGGTAAGGATGACGAAACATCAATAGATCGAATGACAAAATATCACACCTAACAATGATATTGGGAATCAAAGTAGGATAACAAACATGTGCGATGGTGAGACATCGGCTTCAAACAACTGTGCGATGGCGAAACATCGATACAAGATAACAAGATGACATGGAAAAGATTGGTTTGTATCTTTTACTTTGAAGAAGGACTTGAGTTCATTAGAGGTGTCTTATGATTTTCCAAGAAAATAAATTTTTGTTTTAAGATGCAGAATGCAAAGAAAGGAAAAAAAACAACTAAGGGAAACTAAACTAGCACTATACCCAATGTTATCATACAATGGTTGACCCTAAGGTTGCGGTTAAAGGAAAATCCTATCTTATGTTAGCATACATGGATTCCTAACTTAATCAACATGCCAAAGGAAGCTCCACAATACTATCCTATAGCTCTTGATTCCTTGCCAAGTTTGTCATGAGACCAAAAGGATGTGAAAGATCAACCTCTTAGCTTTCCAAGCATATTTCATTTGTATTTTTGTGATCAAAGATGAATAAAATATGAATTTTTGAAATTAAGTCCTTATTTTCCAAAATTAGTAACTTTTAGGGTTTCTTCAAGAACGAGTTTCAACCCAAACCTCAATCTCTTTGATCCAATGACCAAAATGGACTTGAAATATGAAAAGTGCATCCTTGAATTGATGGTTGACCAAAAGTTCCCTTGGCCAACTTTGACTTTGACTGATTTTGACTAAAATGACCATTTTACCCCTCTGAATTAATTGATCCACTTCCCTTCAAAATTGATGATCAAAACTTCAAACATATGATCTTCCAAATGTATAGAGGCCATGTGCAAAGTTTCACTTCAAAATTCTCAAGAAATCCAGATAAAAACCCAAACCCTAGTTTTGATCAACATCCCAAGAGACAGATGAATCATCTTCAAAACTTCAAATCCTCTGGGTATCATGACCAATTCCTTGTGCAAGGACTTTTCAAATACCAATGAGGTATTGTAGCTTCCAAACCAAGACTTGTACATTGATCAATAGCCTTGATCAAACAAAACCCTAATTTGACTGGTGAATCAAAAGAGTGATTCTTCTTATAATAAAACACAAACTTCAATCCTCTGATGATCCAAAGAGATGGATGAAATATATTGAGATATGCAATAACTTTTGATCTTGAAAGATCCATAAGTTTAGATAATAAGATTTTTCTTGAGCAATTTGTCAATGCAAATAACCTTCAAGGCTTGAGGAAGACTTGATAACCAAAGTGCTTTGATCCCATCACAATGTATGAATGTAATGCAATATGATATTCATGATGAAGCATAAGCCCAAATCAAGAGGGTAAATTATTGAGGCAGTTCTTGCTAAGGTTGAATTCGAATAAGTGCACCTTCGGGGTGAGATCCAGCAAGCTGTTGGGTTTTATTGTAAGTGAGAAAGGTATCGAGGTGGACCCGGCCAAGGTCAAAGCGATACAGAAATGCCTGAGCCAAGGACAGAGAAGGAAGTGTGTGGTTTCTTGGGAAGGTTAAACTATATTTCTAGATTCATTTCTCATCTCACAGCCACCTCTTAACCTTTGTTCAAATTGTTGAAGAAAAGTCAGACAGTGAAATGGAATGAGGATTGTCAGAAGGCCTTTGACAAAATAAAGGAGTATTTGCAGGAACCTCCGATACTCATGCCGCCAGTGGAAGGAAGGCCACTAATCATGTATCTAACTGTGTTGGAGAGCTCAATGGGTTGTGTCCTCAGTCAGCACGACGAGACAGGGAAGAAAGAGCAGGCTATTTACTACTTGAGTAAGAAGTTTACGGAATGCGAGTCGAGATACTCATTGTTGGAAAAGACTTGTTGCGTGCTTGCCTGGGCCGCCAAACGTTTGAGGCAATACATGTTAACTCACACCACCTACTTGATATCCAAAATGGATCTAATCAAGTACATTTTTGAGAAGCCAGCTCTTACAGGCAGGGTAGCCTGTTGGCAGATGATACTCACTGAATATGATATCCAATACACTACTCAAAAAGCAATTAAGGGTAGTGTACTGGCCGACCATCTTGCTCATCAGCCCATGAACTATTATGAACCGATGAAGTTTGATTTTCCAGATGAGGAAATTGTGTATATTCGGGATCGTAATATGCCAGACCCAGACGAAGGACCCGAGCCGGGATCACGTTGGACGCTTGTTTTTGATGGTGCCTCCAATGCCATGGGCAACTGTGTTGGAGCTATTATCACTTCCCCTTAGGGATACCACATTCCTTTCACGGCTCGTATTTGTTTCGATTGCACTAACAACATGGCCGAATATGAGGCTTACATTTACGACATTGAAGCAGCGATCGACCTGCGCATCAAATTCTTGAAAGTTTACGGGGATTCCAATCTTGTTATCAGCCAGATTAATGGAGATTGGGAGACTCGCCATCAGAACCTAATTCCCTATCGTGAGCATGTTATGAAGCTAATTCCGTTTTTCGAAGAGATCACATTTGAGCATATTCTCAGAGAAGAAAATAATCTAGCTGATGCACTGGCAACTTTGTCCTCCATGTTCAAGGTTAAGTGAGCTAATGAGGCACCTTCCATTACCATCAGAAGTTTGAGTGAGCCAGCTTTCTGTTTTAAGGCATAGTCTTGAATCAGATGGTAATCCTTGGTTTTATGATGTTAAACGGTATTTGGAAACACAAGAGTACCCGAAAGGGGCATCCATCACAAATAAGAAGTTCTTGAGAAGATTTTCAGCCAAGTTCTTTCTCAGTGGTGGTGTGTTGTACAGAAGGCATCATGACGGTTTACTGCTCAGATGTATTAACAAGAAAGAAGCGGCTAGAATCATTGAGGGAATACATGAAGGTGATTTTGGAACCCATTCTAACGGGCACACCATGTCCAAAAAGATTTTGCGAGCAGGTTATTATTGGTCCACCATGGAGACTGACTGTTACAATCATGCACGGGTTTGCCACAAATGTCAATTCTATGCTGACAAGGTGCATGTGCCGCCAGTACCTTTGAATGTCTTGACCTCCTCTTGGCCGTTTGCGATATGGGGAATTGATATGAACGACAAAATTGAACCGACTGCATCCAATGGGCATCGTTTCATTCTGGTTGCCATCGATTATTTTACGAAATGGGTCGAAGCTGCATCCTATGCCAATGTCACCAAGCAGGTGGTAACTCGGTTCATTAAGCACAATATTATTTGTCGTTACGGAGTGCCCGAGAAGATCATTACTGATAATGGGTCTAATCTGAATAACAAGATGATGAAGGAGCTTTGTGAGTCTTTCAAAATCAAGCATCATAATTCTTCCCCATATAGACCAAAGATGAACGACGCTGTCGAAGCGGCCAATAAAAATATCAAGAAAATTATGCAGAAGATGGTGGTAACCTATAAGGATTGGCATGATATGTTGCCTTTTGCTTTGCATGGTTATCGTACCACGGTGCGTACTTCGACTGGGGAAACCCCATTTTCATTGGTTTACGGCATGGAAGCAGTACTTTGGTAGAAGTCGAGATTCCTTCTCTTAGGGTCATGAGAGATGTTGAGCTAGATGAAAGTGAATGGGTACAGAATCAGCTGGATCAGTTGTAACTTATTAACGAGAAGAGGTTGACGGCTGTGTGGCATGGTCAGGTATATCAATAGAGGATGAGGAAAGCTTTTGATAAGAGGGTACGGCCTCAGTGTTACAAGCCAGGTGACCTTGTGCTGAAAAGGATAATTCTCCCCTAGGGTGATCCCAGGGGCAAGTGGGTTCCGACTTATGAAGGTTATTTCATGGTCAGAAAAGTTTTCTCTAGTGGAGCGATGATGCTCACGACTATGGATGGAGAGCACTTCCCTCTCCCTGTGAATGCTGACGTAGATAAAAAATACTTTGCATAAAAATAAAAATAAAATAAAAAACCCGCTAAACTGAAAACCTGAAAGGGAGGTTTAGGCAAAAAGAGGGTGTCCTGGTGAGTCGAAAACCCGAAAGGGCGATTCAGGAAAAAGTAAGGGACTTAAAGAAAATGACTACGTTCAGCTTGAGTTCCTTTGTTTCCTTCCTTTGATCCATCGCCTGGCATGAGCTTGAGGTTAATCCAAGAACAACCTGTCTGAAAGAAGGAAGATGAGAGTCATAAGAGTCATAGCAGAGTCAGGACTTGATGGATATTCACATTCACATTGCCATTTGTAAACACTTGTTTTCTTTGATTTTGTAATTACTTGCTTCTAAATGTAAACGCCTTTTTCACAGGCTGATCTCTCAAAATCAATAAAATATCTTCTTTCAAGTATGCGTATGCATTTCTTTTCTCCCTTTTTACTATTTTGTTTGCAAAAAATGTCCAATATTTTTTATAAGCATATGCATGTAAACTTCGTGGGCCTTACACGGAAATGGTGATATAAGTTACGATTGGTTGATCGCTTGAAATACGGATAACAAATGCAATGTCTACTGCACAAGGGGAATGTTTGTTTCTCTGTTTGATGGACTCCTATTTCACTCCGTTGGCATTTTGCCTTGCCGTTCTGTTTCACAACTCCGTGCTGTTGGTAAAGGTCATGGGTCAGGGTAAATATCAAGATTACGGCAGGTCGGCGAACCTAGTTGGAGATATTTCTTCCCCATAATGGCTTTTATTACGTCTCTTTGCCGCATTTTCATGTGTCATCTTGATTGATTATTTTTAGCATTGTCTGCATATACGATTTTGTTTATAGCCGAATGTCAGTCTTGATGCGTTGAATATTTTTGCCTTGAAAAAAAGTTTCATTTTACTCAATCCCGCCTGTATCACTCTTTAATCGATTTTTCGGGCATTTTGATACCAACTGTGCCAATTCTTTTGCTTAGCCAAGAGTTTGGAGGAAGGAGTTTAGTTTAAAACAATGACTGTAGTGATATGCTTTTGGGTAGAACCCCGTTGACGATGTACATGAATTGTTTCAATCCCCAAACACTGGAGATATAAGGGAGTTAGACCCTCGTTAACCCCCCTGAGCCTTCGAAGTAGGAGTTTCTTTTCTGTTCAAAAACGAAACAAAACCTTTTAACTAGGGGCAGGGTAAATGTTTAGTTGATCTGCCCAAGCATTCAAATTTCAGAAGGAATGACCCCTCCGAGGATCATTACATTTTGTCTTTCACATCATGAAAAAGAGGGAAATGCGTGTCTAAACCATGATGTTCATCTCCTCACAAAATCCTAAGGTCAAGATCGAATCGATACAATAATGGCTATCCCTCTCCGACCAAGGAATGAGGCATTTATTTTCTTCAAACAAAAAAATAAAAAATATAGAAAAAGTTCAAAGACTTAAAGTCATATTGACTTGTTCGAAGAGGAAAGTATGAATAAGAAAGAAACAAAAAGCCCCGCTAAGTCGAAACTTGAAAACAAGTTGCTTAGGCAAAAGTTAGGGCATCCCGCTGGACTCCCAAAGTTGAAATTCAAAAGATTTTTGTCCAGGCAAAAGTTAGGGAAAAGAGAGCCTAAAAGGCCGAAAAAGATTATCCAATAAAACTTTCATCAAAAGAAGAGGAACAATAATATCAAAAACAAAAGCAGCAAAAGTTAAGTGACAATCATGTTGGAGAATTTGTCATGATCACTCTACCATTATAAATCCTTTTGAAAGATGAATGCTTGTGATAAGTCAGCTGAACTTAGGATAGGAGAACATCACGAAGGGGGTGGGCACCAAATAACTCGAGCCTTGAATTTTTTTTTCTTTCTAAAAACCTCGAACCAGGCCACGTTACAACCTTTAAAAGTCCTAACTGAAACAAGGGTTTAACTCGAAAGCATATTACAACAGGATGACGTTTCCTAAACTCCCCAAATATTTGTTGCATATCCATGTTGGTATCTTACCACCCGCATCTTGACTCATTTTCTTAAAAAAGGGGGAAGAAAAGTTTTGAAATTTTTTGCACTCTAGCCAGTGATTCATTCACTACAGAGATGCGACACTTTGTTAAGATTTTCAACTTCAAGGCTTAAATAATCGTCGCATCAGGTCTGTCATTCCCAAAATAAACATCATTTTGTATGCAAAACAGTTGTCTAAACATCAAAAAGGAGTTCACGCATTGAAACACCTATAAAAAGCTTAATGATTGTCAGGACGGGAATGTTTGGTTTTCTTCTTTCTAGAAAAAGCCCATATATGTGTAAGACTTTTCTTTTCCCCTGTGAAGTTTCTTTTCCCCAGTGAAGTTTCGTTTCCGCAACAAAGTTTTGTTGCCCCAGGGATTTTCTTTCAAAAAGCTTCATTCTAAGACTTCAAGTTCGGATATGTCATCCATCCCCAGTGGAACCATTTAAGTAGGAACTCGCATTCTGAAGGAGTTTTGATTTCCCAACATAATTTCCAACAGAGATCCCTCGCTTTGACATCTCATTTTCCCAGCCGATCTGTTGACCGGGGCATCTGTATGGTAAGATCTTCCCTTATCCCTAGTAAGGTCGATACTGTGTGACTATATGAGCATCCTCCTGCTGTTCTGAGTAACACAGTGTCAACCGAGGTGTTCACTCAGGTTCATGTAGAGAACATTCAGCTTCGTGCAAAAGACCGTGAGGCGGGGATGAAACTTTATTGGGCAGATCAAGAAAGGGCCGACTTAGCTCGCAAACTCAAGTAAGCTTAAGGGGAAACTTCTGATGCAATCGGTTTTAGGAAGAAATCTCATGCTGAAATGGAAGAAGAATTGAGTAAGACTCAACAAGAGTTTCGGAAGCTTCAGGTGTCTGAAAATAGCTACAGGAAGAAGATTCAGAACTTAGAGAAACGGCTCAAAGACAAAGAAGCTCAGCTTAAGATGGAAGTAGCCCAGAAGCGTGTCGCAGAAGATCGGTTTCAAGAAAGTAAAGTGGTCGCATCTCAACTTTTGAAGGAGAAAGCCATACTTGAAGAGTACTTTCAGCATCTTGAAGCATGTTTAGTTCCGGAGATTTAGTTTTGTTATTTAATTTTGGTATATTTGGTCACCCCCAGAATTGTTGGAAGGGACCATTTGATTGTTGTTATCATTTAGTTCTTTTTACTTTATTGTTAAGACATGTATTTAGTTGTCTATCATTTTACTCTCAATTTTCCGAAGTCACTTGGACATCGTTTCTTCTGTTTGTAAATATTTGAAGTGTTCATCTTATTATCCTTTCTCTTTTGATTGTATGGTCGCACGCCGTAACTAATGAATAAAAGGACTCTTGGATACCAGGAAATGACAAACATATCATGCACATCATGCATTTCATAACATTACAGGTTATCTCAAGACGGTTTTCTTATTCTGCTGCTTTTCTTATTCAGAATTCAAGACGACTACTCATCGGTATTCCACCAGAAACAACTTGCCGAGACAGATGACAGGTTCTGCCACGTAGTTTCAGCTGGCGACTTACTTAATTTCAAAAATTCATATTTTATTCATCTTTGATCACAAAAATACAAATGAAATATGCTTGGAAAGCTAAGAGATTGATCTTTCACCTACTTTTGGTCTCATGACCAAATTGGCATGGAATCAAGAGCTATGGTATTTTGAAGTTACAAAATTATAGGTCATTTTTCAAAATTAATGAATTTCAAGCAAAATTTTAAGAACCTTAATGAATTAATTTCCAAAAACTCTAAACTAAGGGTTTGTAGATATTTTCAATACCTTTCCAAATTGTGCTCATTTGTGCCAAAATTCAAAAGTATGAGCAAGTTATGAGTTTTGGAATTTTGGGGCATTTTATTGAAATTTGGCAAATATGCAAAATGGCCATTTCTTGCAAACTCAAGTTTCAGCCATTCCTCTTGCTTCTAATCAAGCCCATTGGTAATTTGTGACATGCTTAGGCCCATCACACTCACTATTTAGTGCCCCATATGGTATTGCACATGTTGGATTGAAAAAATGACAAACTTGCTCAAAATTGCAAATTCACCAACACTTCTTCATTTCAAATAATCATGAGCTGGCATTTTGGGAGTGTAATTATGAATTTATTTGGCTCACAAAACGCATAAGAAGCAAGGGAACACACGGGCAAAAGACGTGATTCAGTATGCACCTCATTTTTGGCCATTTGCAAAGAGAGAGGGAGAGAACGCGCCATTTGCAAGAATTCCATATCTGAAATTTTCCTTCATCTTCTGCAACTTGATTCAATTCTCTCAATTCCTTGGTGTTTTCTTCAAAATTCTTGTGGATTCAGCTTCAGCAAAGTGAGTGGATCAAGCTAGCACCATTTGTTGGCATCTGGAGTGAAGGAGACAGTAGAACATTTTTCTCCTTGAGGTAATGATTCCAAACTTCAATTTTTGAGATGCGCTGTTTATTGAGATGTTTGAGCTTGGATTTATGTTCAATAATGTTAGTAGAATGTTTCTGAAGCTTTACAGCTCTTGATTTGATGAATTATGCATGTTTGGTTGCAATGAAACTCGTGATTCATAATGGTTTTGTTCATATTCATGCCTAGATTGTGGACAATGTGGTGGATGATTTGATTTAATTCGAATTGCTATGGGTTCCTTGCCATGCTAGCTTTGATTTGTCTTTGATTTCATAAAAAATGATGCAAAATTGAGCATGTTATGTTGATCTGAAAGTGAGCCCTAGACCTGGATGTTGCGTGCGTTTTTTGAACCATCCAGAGGTTGAAGATGATGTGGTGGCACATCATGATTGGTCCATTTGAATTTTTGGCTTATTTGAATTTTTGTTTTATTTGACATTTTGTTTGATTTTATTTTCTGATCAAAACACATTCAAAAATCACAAAAAAAATTACCATAGGTCAATATTACTTTCTAGTATTTATCATTTTATTTTTGATTTTTTTTAAAATAATTTAATTGGTTTAAAAAATTTATAGGTTTAATTAATTAATTGTTCAAAGTTTATTTTTATTTTAATAGTCCTATTGATCTAAAAAATCCACAAAAATTATTTGAGACTCAAAAAATAATGTAAAAATTGATTCTGATTTTGGTTCATCATTTTTTCTTATTTTTGGTTGAAAATTTAATTTCAAAAGGTTATTTGTAATATTTGTTTGTTTTTTTATTTTTAATACTTCTATTAATTCAAAAAATTCCCAAAAAATCATGTAATTTTTTTTTTAATCATAGAATCTGAATAAATTTTTACTTTGAGCTTTTTCATGATTTTTGGTTATGGTTTGCATTTTCTTTCCCTTAAATAATAATTCAATTATTAATTGTTTGTTTTCTTTTTTTTAATATTTTCCTTTTATCCAAAAAATTCACAAAAATTCAGGGATGTGTGTTTTTAGCCCTAATATTTGAATATAATTTTGGTTGGCCATTTTTATGACTTTTTGATTCAAATATTATTTTGATATGTGAATATTTGTTAATTACATAATCGTTTGAATATTAATTCCTTTCTTGACTTTTCCTAATTCAAAAAAATATGAAAAAATATATTTTCTGACATTTAGGGTTCCTTGATGATTTGTATGATCTAGACTAAATTATTTTGAATTTTTATCTCATTTAATCAATATTTGAGATAAAAAGTCAAAAATTAGGGTTTTGTTGCTTATGGTGCAAGTTTCATGTTCAAAACCCTTGTGCCTTGGACTTTATTGGGAATTCAGGTCTTGTTTACGGTTCATGAATGTGTTGGAGATTTGAAAACCGTTTTTCTTGAATTATTTGACTTGGTTTGACATTTTTCCACAAATAATTTTGAAAACTTGTCTAGTTTGGTAGTTTTGCCAACTAGTCTTGAACTTTGAACTTTATTTGGCCTCTTCCTCAATCATTCATGAACTTAGGGCTTGCATTCTGACTTCTAAAAACTTCCAAGATGTTAAGATATTTTTGGTTTGAATTATGTATCCTTGTCCCCATTTTTGATGCAATTTTGAAGTGAAGGTACCCAATTATGTTTGCATGTCTTGTTGCAATTTGTTTGTTGGCCAATGAAATTGAGTGAGGCCTATAATTGGGAACCTAATGATCATGTTGATTCTAATTGTCCATGTTAACTTAAGCCATTTTACAGTGATTTCTGGTAAACAACCGCTAGTCCTCCAAACTATCGAATAATCTTAATGACTGTTATTCAATCTCTCTGGTAACTCGCAGGATCGACTAGATTGATCCTAGGATGTATTGGTCATTTGGATAACTCTCATTATAGAACTGGTATTCATGGTTGGTATTTAGAATGTTGTGAAGGTGTTTAACTTACTTCGATTACTCTATTAAAGATCTAATAACTTGATCAAGTAAATGCGCGCGAAACTAAATTGCATGAATAAAGTTCAATTGTAAAGACATGTAAAACTGTAGAAAAGACAAGTAAATGACTTCGAAGCATAAAAACAGGTAATGTAAAAGATTCTCTGGAATGTAAAAGATTCGAAATATGAAGAAAGCGTTTAAATGCAAGAAAACAGTAAAATGACTTTAAGTGAAAAGAGGTGTTCGAATGATAAAAGCTTGAAGATAAAGGCATGTAATGTGCAAGAGTTTCTGAAATGTAAAGTATTTGAAATGGAAAGAAAACATTTAAACGTAAGGCATCAGTAAAAAGACTTCGAATGAAAACATTCTAGTGCAAAAGCTTTTGAATGGTATTGACATGAAGATAGAGGAAAATACTGGAAATGATAAAGAGTTTTTATTAAATCATAAACACTTGGTGTTATCATACGTACATTGTTCGTGCATTCGTTTCCCTAGCCATGTGGTATTTTGAATGTTTACTTAGTTTTTTGTACAATAGATAAGACACACGAAATCCTAATGCTAAGACTTCTATTTATACTACTTCGACCATAACGGTCTTGCTATAAGATTCTGCCACGTTCAGAACATGCAAAGCAATGCCTCTCTTTAGCTTCCACGCGTCTTCGAATGCTCCAGCGCATATATTTTAAATTTCGAACATCCCGCTTGCATTTGAATTTCAAATGTTTTGGCACTTCTTCGCTTCGAACGCATTTCTTGGACACAGCCTTGTTATCACTTCGAGACTTCTTTTGAAGATATCCTCATAATTGTCACTCGAAGCTCCGAGCTTTTATATGCCCATTCGAAGCACTGCTTCTACCATTTCGAAACATGACATCATGCTTTATTCCAATCGAAACGTCCAATTTGCTTCGCTTCTAATAATATCATCAAAATCTTCAGCCAACAAAATGCCCCTTTAAAATATGTATTTCGATTCCTTTGAGAAATACTTATTTTAAACATATACACAAGATTTTGATGTGACCTTCGAATCATCATAACATTTATTGCATATGACTCCAGTCACGTCAATCATGACGCTTTTCAGATTCCTTAACCGCCTTGAACCATTTCACAGCATGGCGCAGTTACAAAACAATGATTAATATTTAATCACGCCTATTACCAATATTAACTTTACGCCACCTCCTTCTCAAACCAACCCACGACTACCACGTATCACAATCTTACTCCATGGATGTTTAAACTTCCACACTATAAAAACCCATTAACTTAGTCTTTTCTTTTCTTCCCACATTCTGAATCTTTTCTTCCTCTTTTCTCACCGAAACCCTAAACTTCCAACATTCTTCCAACAATGTCTTCTTCAACTTCATCTCAACTGAAAAAAGCTTCCAAAAAGAAAGGAAAGAACACAGGAACCATAATGGAAAGCAAGGTTGGCACCTACCAAGGTCAATCTGTCCTTATTCCTCAGATGATCTCAAAAGAGAAGGAAATGCTCTATGCATCCCAGGTACTCATTCCTACTAACGCCGCTGGCAAGAGGTTAGCTTTAATGGGCCCTCTTACAGTCTTTGAAATCTTAAAAGACACCAGAAAATTTTTCCCTGTTTGTTATAATTTTAAACCTCTGTTTAATAAAATGGATACCCCTAAGACAGTAGAGTCTTCTGATTCGACCACCGTGGAAAATCCAATCATTCCCCCTAAGGACCCTTTTGTGCTAGATTATGTAAAGAGTAACTTCAAACCATTTCGATCTTGCCCCACCTCCGACACAGCTTATCACAACTGGTTTACTAAAGTAGAAGCTAAGAAATCCCAGCAATGGGAAGAATTAGGTATTTATAACTTGATTAAACTATCAAAACCAGGCTTTACCTATAGCCACCCATTATTATTCGCGTCCTTATATTTCTGGGACAGTACTTACAATACTTTCCATCTCCCTGGTGGAATGATTACACCCACCTTTTTTGACATAGCAGCCATAACTGGGTTATCACCAATAGGAGAAACCTATATTCCTGACAATGAAGAGCATTCGAGTATTATTGACTTCGAAGTCAAGCTAGCTAGCTTTTCAAAGTTTAACAGCCACTATCACACTGAAGGTGACAGTGTGTCGGATGTGGAACACATTGCTTTCCTTACCTTATAGTTATCAAGGTATGTCTTTTGCAGCAGATCCCTACAGGTAGCCAGTAGGTTTATTCCTCTAGCTAGAGATTTGCATGAGAATCGGAGGGTGTGTTTAAGCGAACTGCTATTAGTTGATCTTTACGAAAGTCTAAGGTCAGCTGTTTCAAGTTTAAAATCTCACACCTCCAAAAACATCATGCTAGCTGGCCCTTTCTGGTTACTCCAGTTATGGCTTAATGCCATGTTCGAACCTTCACTATCAACTGCTAACACTATTGCTGAACAAGACCCAGAAATAGCGGATAGAATCATCGAAGGCACTAGGCTGCGAAGACTTGCCCCAAACGATGATAAGGATGACTTCAAAGTTCTCTTCTCAAAATATATCATGATTTTCTCCAAGAGGCATAAATTCGAAGAGACCATGGCGCCTTTTGCTTCAAGGACTCATGGACCCTCATGGTTCACCATGGCTCTCTCAGAAGCAGTCAAAAGCAAAGAAATTCAAGATGTATGGAGAGCCTTTTTGCTACCCATACTAATCTCTTCACGAATTACTCCTGCTAAGAATCAAATCTTCCTTTTTCCTTATCAACCCAACTTTGTTTCGAGACAATTTGGCTTGTGCCAACTAATCCCTGAACCCCTATTCCAAACAGAAAATGCCATCACCTCTGGGCGAACCTTCAAGGCAAGAGAAGCCAAACTACAGCAGGAACAATACCAAGGCTTCGCCCACTTTGAACTAATAACTTTCGAACCTACACACCTTACAGCGAAGGGGTTTCTGGAATGGTGGACAAAGTTCTATCAGACTTATATGTTCGATACTGTTACTATTCAGCAGAAACTAACTAATGCATTCGATGTGCAGGTACAATCCAAGAAAGGTATGTTCACTCATGCCAAAGAGATTAAGGCTTTTCAAAATTATTTCGAAACTACTTATGATCCCACACACTTGGAATCCACTGTGCATCAAGCGGCTGAGACCTTGAAGGAAAAATTCAAAGAAAAAATTTCTAAGTTAAAACTTCCTTCAGGGTTGTCACCTGAGGATTGGTATAGGTTGGCATTCGAAATGCATCCACCTAAATTTCCTAGATTACCTACCTCAGAATTGGCTCTGGCTTGGTTTCCTCCATACCCTTGGTGGTTCACTTGCAAAGAAATGTTCAAATATCTTCAAAAGAAACCAAAGCCATCTGAGGCTGTGACATAGGCTCGACATTGGCTCCACGATTACCCAGGACATCTTCGCTATGACCTTTCTGCCATGTCGATTAAATCTGATCAAGGCATAGGTGCGAATGCTTGGGAAAATCCCAAATGTTTCTCATTTTCTACATTCTTAACTTTTGCCTTAATTGTTTCGATTTTCAGCCATCAGGATAAAGACTGCTGCTTCAAATTCAAAAGAAGGGAGCACCTCTCAGGCCTCTGTCGAAACCATTGATACTGTGACTCTATCCAAACCAACAACAACTGCTACAACAACAACAACAACACCACCAGTAATAACCAGTGCTCCAACTCCACAGGTAATCACTTAGCCTTGATGTTTCGAATACACTAATGTTTCATGATTTGCATCTAACTTATTGTTTAAATCTTTTCAAACTAACAAACTCCCGCCAACCACTCCAAAGAAACGAAAAACAAACACTACTGGGGAAGACCCCAATGCTGGAGGGAATTTACCAACTGCTTCGAAGAAGAAGCAGAAGAAGGAAATTTCCAAAAGTGCTGTACCAACTAGTGTCTCTGGACTCGATTCCAGGGATGCTGCTCCCTCACCTAAATCCAAAATTCCATCTTCGACCTCCAACGTAATGTTGGAACGCATAGCTAGCAACCTCTCTTCTGAGAGTCCACAGGTAAATTGAACTTTAAATCTTTGACAAAATAATTATTCATTACCTTGGTGCATGCTTTTAATATTCTTTTGCCTCTGTAGGATATTTTGAATCCAGCTCTTACCACTTCGACTTCACCATCAAAAACTGCTGCTCCGATCAACTCTTCTCCTCAAGGGGATTCCAGCAACCTTGTGCAGAACAAAGGTTCTTCCAATATGGCGGTTCTGGCTGGGGCTTCAGAGCAGCAAGATGATCAGAGTACTTCTCCTCCTCTAAAAGAAACAAATGAAGCAACGCTTCATGAATCTGCAGAGACTTTACAAAGAACTTCTCTTCAAAAGTCCCCTCTTGAAACCCTTCAAGAGGATCCAAAGGACATTCACGCTGAAGGAGAGAAAGTTGATTCTGATCAAAGAAACGAAGAATCTGCAAAGGAAGGGTCTGAGGAAGAAGATGCAAACGATGGTTCGACTGCTGGGCCAGAGTCAGACGCAAATAGCAGCAAGAACGAAGATATCAAAGTGGTGGATTTGGATGATAATGAAGAAGACAATGAGCATGAAACGAATGAAGGTGACGGTGACGCGACCAATAAACCCATGGAAGTCGAAATGGATGTGACCCCCCTGCGCGTGGAACTCCCTCAACCGTCTCTGTCCCGAATGACTGAAGAGGAGCTTGCTCTCCTGAGACAAAATGTCCTTATTGGGTACATGAAGGTGAAGCTGGCTCAAAGGGATATTCCACCTGCTAGGGCTGGTACAAGTTCGACTAGCCATCTGTTGCCCACAGATGATAGAATTGTACTTCTTAACAGGATTAGGAGAACAATTCTTGATGTGGATTTGTTCGAAGTGCTCAAACAGGATAGCACAGCTTGCTACACTATGAAGGAGTTACTTACAAAAGTCAACCTTGCTACCTGCTCCTTGCCAGTTAGCACTATCTTGTTCCATCTTCAATCTTTGCTAGACAATGTGACTGGGTAATTTCTCCAAGATGAATTTGCTGCCAGAAAGGTTCAAGAAAAACGAACTGCAATGGATGCTGCTTATGAGCATGCTTCGAAACTCTCTCAAGAAGCTGAGGATCAAGCCATGCATCTAAAGCAAGCAAAAACTGATTATGAGGCTCGAGCTGAGTCCATCCTTCTCTGGGAAAGGAAAATTCAGGAACTTCAACAGAAGGTTAAAGAGGCTCAAGAACAATAATTAGCCTACGAAACCAATACTGCTGGCAACCAATTCGAAGAGCTCCTCAACAAGGGGCTTGCAGAAATGGAAACTGCAGAACAACTCAAAGGAGATGTGGCTACCTTAGAGGGAGCAAGACGTTTTGCTCAGTAAAGGCTTGAGTCTTTTCGAAGTAACTTTAATAGATTGAAGAATAATGCCTATTTCTAAATCTTAGTGTTGATTTGGTTAAAATTTGTTTTTTTGTATGTAACATTTGAACAACGCCATTTTGGCAACCCCATATTGCCATTTTGGCATTTTTATGATATTTTGATTACGTTGTTATTATTCGAATCTCCTGCAGGCGTGGCTTATATTTCTTTAAATATTTCCCATTAACCTTTAGGATACGTTTATCATCCATCAGCTCTTCGATTTCATATGCATTGTTTGAGAATACCTTTATTATTCGAAAAGGCCCTTCCCAATGAGGTGACCATTTACATAACAATTTATTTTTCTTGTCCATGGGCAATATGACTTTCCAGACTAAGTCATTAATAGTGAATGCTTTTCCTTTCACCCTTTTGTTATATGTCCTGGCCACTCTTTCTTTTTGTCTCATCAGGATTTCCAATGCATGCAATCTAACTTCGTCCAACTCAACTAACTGATTCATCATCATCTCCCAATATAATGCAGCTGGAATTTCGTTTTGTCTTTGAATTCGAACCGATTGTAGATGAATTTCTACTGGAAGAACTGCATCATGACCAAATGTGAGTTGGAAAGACGTGGTGTTAGTAGCTTCTTTAGGAGATGTTCTACAGGCCCATAATATTTGGTCCAAATTTTTGTGCCAGTTCCTTGGCTTTTTACCAATATGTTTCTTGATTAACCCTATTATCACTTTATTAGCTGCTTCGACCTGACCATTTGCTTGAGCATAATATAGCGTTGATGTTAGTAATCTAAACCCCATTTCTTGAGCAAATTCTTGCATCTTTCTACCAGTAAACACAGAGCCTTGGTCTGTGGTTATGCTCTCTGGAAATCCGAACCTATAGATAATTTGTTTCTATATAAACTCAATAATAGCCTCTTGATCAGCAACTATTAATGGTATTGCTTCAATCCACTTGGTAAAATAATCTATTCCTACCAAGATATATTTCTGTCCTTTAGACGAAGCAGGATTTATTTCTCCTATTAAATCCAATGCCCATCCTCTAAATGGCCATGGTTTAATGATTGAATGCAACTCACTTGCAGGGGCATGTTGAATCTCTGCATGTTTCTGACATTCTTCACAACCTTTAGCAAAGTCTATACAATCTTTGAGCATGATGGGCCAATACATGCCATATCGAAATAACAGCCATTTCATTTTATGACCTGCTTGATGTGCCCCACATGCCCCATTGTGGACTTCTGACAATGCTAAGTATGCCTCACTTTCTCCTAGGCATTTCAGTAATACGCCTTCTTGGGTCTTTTTGAACAATTCGTTTCCCATGAGGACATATGACAATGCTCTATATTTTATCTTCCTATCAACATTCAGAGTTGGGTTTGTTAAATAACTCACAAGTGGACTTCGCCAATCTGCATCTGATAAAGTGTTTATGGCTAATATTTCGAATCCCTGTTTCTCAGCATAACCCAATTTCATACTCTCTAGATATGATGGTGTGAATCTAGTAGCCATAACTCTACCCCTTAATTCAACTAAATCCTCAAAGTTTCTGGCAGAAACTTTATAACCTGAAGCCAACTGTGCTAAGTCATTTGCTTCTTGGTTTTCTATTCTTGGTATATGTTGAATATCCATGTATTCAAATTTTCTAAGTATCCTGTTAACTATGAAGAAGTATATCATCAGGTTTTCCTTTATGCATTTATACTCCTTTGTTATTTTCTTGACCACTAATTCTGAGTCTCCTTTAATTTCGACTCTAGTTGCCCCCGATTCCAACAAAGCTTCAAGTCCAACAATAAGTGCTTCATACTCAGCTTCGTTGTTAGAGCAACGAGGACCATCTAATTTATAATTGAATTTTGTTGGAATTCCTTCAGGAGAAATTATAAGGACTCCAACACCACTTCCATTCCTGTGGGTCGAACCATCAAAGTATAATTCCACGGTTGCATTTTGACGTAACTCATAACAGTCTGCTCAACCAATGAATGGTCCACAATGAAATCAGAAATCACTTGGCCTTTCACAGCTTTTAAAGGCATGAAAGTCAAAGAATATTCTGTTAAGGCTAAAGCCCATTTACCAACTCTGCTATGCATTATTGGTTTCGAAAGCATGTGTTTAATGACATCGAAATGAGATGAAACATAAACATCAACAGGCTTTATATAATACTTGAGTTTCATACAAGAGAAGTACAAACAGAGACATAGCTTTTCTAAATTGCTATATCTGGTCTCTGCATCATTCAATACTCTACTTAAATAGTATATGGCTCTTTCGATGCCATTGCTATCTTCTTGTGCTAACATACTACCTATACTAACTTCAGAGGCAGATATGTACAACCTCATGGGCTTTCCCCATGAAGGTGGAGACAAGATGGGAGGCTGAGAGAGATATCTTTTTATCTTGTCAAATGCCTCCTGATGGGCTTCGTTCCACTCGAAGGCTTAGCCTTGCTTTAAACGAAGCAACAGAGAGAAAGCTTGGGTTCTTCCACTCAGATTCGAAATGAACCTTCTGAGAAAGTTAATCTTCCCTAGCAAAGATTGCAGCTCCCTTTTTGACGTAGGTGCTTTCGTCTCCATTATGGCTTTGGTTTTGTTTTGGTTGATCTCAATTCCTTTCTTGTGAACCACAAAGCAAAGGAAATCTCCAGCCTGCACAAAAAATGCACATTTAAGGGGATTCATCTTTAAGCCATGTTTTCTCATTCGTTCGAATGATTGGCTCAAATGATGCAAATGGGTTTCTGCAGATATAGATTTGATAACTATATCATCAATATACACCTGCATAAAGGTTTCAATGAAATCATGGAAAATCGAATTCATTGCCCTTTCATAAGTTGCCCGAGCGTTTTTTAAACCAAAAGGCATCACCACCCATTCGTAGGTGCCTAAGGCTCCTGGGCAATGAAATGCTGTCTTGGCAACATCTTCTTCAGCAATAAAAATCTAATTATACCCAGAGTATCCATCTAACATACTTAAATATTCGAATCCTGCAGCAGAGTCTACTAGCATTTCTGCCACAGGCATGGAGTACTCATCCTTAGGGGTTGTAGTGTTTAAATCCCTAAAATCTATGCAGATTCTCAAGGAACCATTTTTCTTAATAACATGCACTATATTTGCTAACCATTCGACATACCTTGTGGTTCTGATGAATCTGCAACGCAGCAACCTTTCGATCTCAGCTTTGATCTTTGTGAGAACCGCTGGTGCGAATCTTCTAGGAGTTTGCTTGATGGGCTTCTTGCCATCTTTGATTGGAAGTCTATGTTCCACTAACTCCCTCTTTAAACCAGGCATTTCGTCATAATCCCATGCGAAGCAATCTTTGTTTTTCTTGAGGACTTCGATCACTTCCTGCTTGAGGCCTGGGCTAAGTTTTGCACTTATGTAGGTTATTCTTTTCGTGTTTTCATCCCCTAAGTTCACTTCTTCGAGTGGATCCTGCGCCAACATTTTGGCGCCTGAGTCTATGGGGTCCCTTTCGAAGCCTAAGGGTTCTTTATCATAGATGGCGTCCAGCCTTTGATCTATCTCAAGTTCTCTAAAGGGTGAGCCTTTCGAGCTATCCCCATTTATTTCGTTCATCTTTACAGCCAGTTTATTCATTTCAGCCTCTAAGGCCGCCTTTGATTCGTTCTCAGCCATATAGGCCGAAATCCTTTCGAAAAAGGAGGACTCAGTCATGAGTAAGGTTATCGAATTCCCATCCTTCTGGCCGTCTTTGTATAGTACTTTCGACTCCTTCGTCTTCACTGATTATTCTTCTATCCCAATATATGCCATCATGGCGAAGGGTCATATAGTAGTGGGCGTTTCTGGTCTCGTTGATTTCATCATTTGGGACACAAGGAGCAATCTTTTCCAGATGTTTGTCATAATTCCTCTTGTTAACAAAGTTGACTGTTGACATGAAGTAACTCTGGTCCACTTCAATGTTTTCCACGATCCCATCTTCTATCCATAAAACTAATTGCTGGTGCATTGACAAAGGAACTGCCCCTACGCCATGGATCCACTCCCTTCCCAGCAATAAGTTGTAGTTGGCCTTGGCTTCGATTACCATGAACATGGTGGGCCTACAACTTGAGCCTATTGTCAGGTCCAATTGAACCACCCCCAGTGTTTTTCCTACTTTCCCTTCATAATTGGATAGAACCATGTTATGTGGTTTGATGTCTCCTTCGCGTATTTCTAACCTTTTCAGCATGAAATGGGGTATTAAGTTGACTGCAGTGCCCCCATCCACTAGAACCTTATCCACGCCATGGGCACCAACCTTTGCCCGAATAAATAGTGGCTTAAGATGGTTCTTCATAGCTGGTTCTGGATGCTCGAAGAACGCATTCTGCTCCTCGACAGCTCCATTATCCATCACATGGTAGCACACAGGCCTATGCTTCATCAGATCTATGGTATCTTCTTCCTCATATTCGTCAATTTTAGTTTCCTGTCCAAACTCACAGGGAAGCACAGATACCACGTTGCAATTGAGATTGAACGAAGACTCCCCCTCTGATTCGAAGTTGTCAGTTATCATATCTTCATCTTCTTCTGGACCTGGAGTGTATTCCTTTGGTTCACTTGGTTGTACTTCAGAAAAGAGCCTCCTATTAACTGGGGGTTTGTCTTTAGTTTGATTTTTTGGTGTGGGTTTATTGGTGCTAGATTCACCTTGGTTCTTTATTAAAGTTGCCCCTTTATTTGCCACAACTTCCCTTTCAGCCTTTCGAATTCTCTGTTGCCTTCTCCACTGAGATCTTGACAGGGGGTTTCTTCCTTTGTAGTTCTCTAATCTCACCTCTTCCCTCTTCGCTATGTTGAATTGCCTTCTATATGTCATAGCATGGCGTGCGTTTCGTTCAGTGTTTCTCCATTTATCTTTGCCTTTGTCATTTCTGACTTGCAGCCATCTGTCTGTTGGCACTTCAGCAGGGATTTTGAACGTCACTCTTCGAGCACCCTTGGGATGAGGACTATCAGGCCTTCGTTGTTTGTATTTTCTATCGAAACGTGGGCCCATCTGAACAGTTTCTTGATGGTTCCAGCAAGGGGCGAAAGGGATTGTTTCGAAGGCTCTGGCCATGCTTTGATCATACACAGCGGAACACCTTGGGCATATCAAGCACTTGGTTGCCCCTTTGTAGCAGCGAAACACAAATTCCAGCAAACTTTCTCCAGCCTTAGGATAACACCTGAATAATTGGTTATCCTGGCGCCAGTTGTTGCCAGTTCGCGCCCTTTGTACCCTCTCGAAGTTTGCAGCGATTCTCTGGTTGCAGAGGATGCTGCACCTAGGGCATAGTATCATTCCTGTATCTCCTTTGTGGCACATCATGAGGTAATCCTTGAGACTAGCATCTCCAGCATGATTATCCTCCATTTTATACTTCTCTTTTTCTAAGTATCTCTCTACCTCCTCCATCTCAGAGCGAGGTCTCTCCATATCCACCATGTTTACCTCAACATCCTCCCCCTTAGCATGATCATCTCCCCATCCTGTGGGTTTTATATCTTCAATATGGACCTTTGAACTCTCTGGGGCAGAATATTTGACCAAGTAGTCAAACTTTCCACTGGGTTCCCCTAAAGTATCCCATATTTCTTTCTGAGGGGAGGTTGGATTCGTGATTTGGACTTTCTCCAATTCTAGCCTCAGGCCTTCAGTAACCTGTGTCAACTCTTGGTTTTGGTTTTCCTTGCCTTCAGTAGCCTGGATTTCTTTTGCAACAGCTAAAGGTGCTGCTTCAATCGAAGTCTCTGGTTGCTTGTGGACGTCTTCAGTGACCCCCTTATGGACTTCGACTATCACCCAACTTTCATTTTCAGTACCTTTCTCTCCTATCGAAGCGTCACTTTGGTCAGCTTCCACCATGTTAATTTCTCCAATGCATGCAGGCTCGGAGTAATTGGTGTCTGCGACGTCCAAAGGGTCTTCTTCCACTTTCATTTTTGCTTTATCAACAAACTTCAGTCTGCCATCTTTAATTGCATTCTGAATTAGGTCCCTGAAAAGAAAACACGGTGAGGTTTTGTGGCCTAGGAAACTATGATACTTGCAAAATCCTCTTTTCTTTCTTTGATCTAAAGGAGGTATTTTGACATTTGATGGCACAATGAGTTGGCCATCTTTGACAAGTAAATCAAAAATCTCGTCACATTTAGTGACATCGAAGGTATAAACCTTCTTTGGGAATTTGTCACTTTTCTCATTTTCAACAATTTCTTTCCCTTTTGTGGGAACTAATAATTTGCAGGAGTAAGATGGTGCCTGTTTTAATTCAGCGAGGTCGATTTCGACCTCTTCGAATTCGAATTCAGGATAATCTTCTGCTTCCTCAGTTCCAACATAGGAGATCCTTTCCTTCTTGTTATTTTTAAAGACTCTGGCCTTTTCGGCCTTTAGCCTTTTGACCTGTCGAACCCTATCGGCTAATTGAGCCATATCCCTCAAGTATTTAGTGTCTAATTTCTTTCGAATAGAGTAATCCAGGCCGCCAGCAGCCATTTCGACTAACTCATGTTCAGGCACTACTGTAAAGCATCTAAATTTCAAGAGCCTGAATCTATTCAGATAATCATCTATGGGCTCAGTGAACTTCCTCTTGACACTGGCTAGTTCCTTCAGACTTATTTTTTATTGTCCCATGTAGAACTGTTCATGGAATAATCTCTCCAAAAGAGCCCAAGTATCAATGGACCCAGGAGGCAAAGTGGTGAACCATGTGAAAGTGTTCTTAGTCAGGGAACTTGGGAAATATTTGATCCTGAGGTCTTCATTATTGGCTATATCTCCTGCTTCGGTTAGATACCTGGCTATATGTTCGACTGTTGACTCATTGGTATCCCCAGCAAACTTTGTAAACTTAGGGACTTTATACCCCCTTGGTAAATCATTGTGCATTATGTAATCTAATATAGGGGAGGCATAATTTGGCCTTCTAATTCCTGTGTTGAGGCCATTCTGGGCCATGATTCTCTCTATCATGGTGGTTAAATTATTTTCTGCCAAGATGTTATCGTTTCGAATTCTATGAACGACTACATCAGCATCTTGATTTCGACCCACCATGACAACCCCTCTAGGTTGTTCTTCTCGAAACTCTGGGACTTCCAGCCTTTCGACCCTTGCCCCTGGTTCCATAATTTCCCTTTGTGGGCCTTGGATCATTGGGGATTCTAGCCTTTGTGCCCTTGCCCCCAAATTAACCTCCTCTCTGGCTGGTCTATAGGGTGGGTCGTTAGCAACTTGTTCTATAATATGTACGTTCGCTCGAACTCCCGCCTGATTCTGCCTACGCCTCTCTGGGGGAGCGAAAAAATCTGTTATTCGACTCATATTATCCGCGTTTTCTGTGTTTGTCACAGTCACATTTTGTACTATTGGGGCAAATATCTCCTGCATAGTTTGTGCTAATACTCCTATCATATTATCGTTACTGTCATCCATCAATTGCCTAAAAGCCAATTGATTTTCTGTGGTTAAAATAGGCATTGCACTATAACCCACTGACCCTTGGTTATTTGTCATAAACTGATTTTCCCCAGACCCAGACCCTAATTATGGTGATGAATTCGATGTGGAATTGTGTAAGCCTGCCATAAAAGATGTTGGCATTCCATAAGAGTAATTTCTGGTTCTATTACCATCGAAATTGGGTGGTCTAGTTAGTGGGGTGGTGAAATGGGTTTGTGTCCCTGATGGTGGGATGAATCCCCCAGGATAACCAATGGTTCCAGTATTCCCTAGGATCGAACTATTAGTTGATGTGCCACTTATTCCATGAGTGGCTATATTACTGGTAGAGGATGCAACAGACTGTGCATTCGAAGGGATCACATTAGATGTTCCCATCGAGGCGGAGATATTAGTGCCTGTTGTATGTGGGATATTTTGTTCCCCTTGTTGATTGTCAGAATTAGACATCTTGTTCAAACGTTTTCTTCTGGATAAGGGTTGGTTGCTATTGGTTATTCTACCACTTCTAAGGTTCATAAAACAACAAACTTATCACTCAGAGAGTATTTTTACAATGGTTACGTCTCAACAATTTTTTACTCTATTCTAAATCCCGTAATGGCCAATGACGGGTCCCACCGGGTGTGCCAATTTGTTTACAGTGATTTCTGGTAAACAACCGCTAGTCCTCCAAACTATCGAATAATCTTAATGACTGTTATTCAATCTCTCTGGTAACTCGCAGGATCGACTAGATTGATCCTAGGATGTATTGGTCATTTGGATAACTCTCATTATAGAACTAATATTCATGGTTGGTATTTAGAATGTTGTGAAGGTGTTTAACTTACTTCGATTACTCTATTAAAGATCTAATAACTTGATCAAGTAAATGCGCGCGAAACTAAATTGCATGAATAAAGTTCAATTGTAAAGACATGTAAAACTGTAGAAAAGACATGTAAATGACTTCGAAGCATAAAAACAGGTAATGTAAAAGATTCTCTGGAATGTAAAAGATTCGAAATATGAAGAAAGTGTTTAAATGCAAGAAAACAGTAAAATGACTTTAAGTGAAAAAAGGTGTTCGAATGATAAAAGCTTGAAGATAAAGGCATGTAATGTGCAAGAGTTTCTGAAATGTAAAGTATTTGAAATGGAAAGAAAACATTTAAACGTAAGGCATCAGTAAAAAGACTTCGAATGAAAACATTCTAGTGCAAAAGCTTTTGAATGGTATTGACATGAAGATAGAGGAAAATACTGGAAATGATAAAGAGTTTTTATTAAATCATAAACACTTGGTGTTATCATACGTACATTTCTCGTGCATTCGTTTCCCTAGCCATGTGGTATTTTGAATGTTTACTGAGTTTTTTGTACAATAGATATGACACACGAAATCCTAATGCTAAGACTTCTATTTATACTACTTCGACCATAACGGTCTTGCTATAAGATTCTGCCACGTTCAGAACATGCAAAGCAATGCCTCTCTTTAGCTTCCACGCGTCTTCGAATGCTCCAGCGCATATATTTTAAATTTCGAACATCCCGCTTGCATTTGAATTTCAAATGTTTTGGCACTTCTTCGCTTCGAACGCATTTCTTGGACACAGCCTTGTTATCACTTCGAGACTTCTTTTGAAGATATCCTCATAACTGTCACTCGAAGCTCCAAGCTTTGATATGCCCATTCGAAGCACTGCTTCTACCATTTCGAAACATGACATCTTGCTTTATTCCAATCGAAACGTCCAATTTTCTTCGCTTCTAATAATATCATCAAAATCTTCAGCCAACACCTTGATTTATACTCAATTGTCAATTCAATATGGTGATAGGAAAGAGAAACATCCCTCTGATTCTTTTGACCTAATATGTGCACATGCTTGTCTCCTCTTGCTTATAATGTCTAATATATGGTAATTGCCACCATGTTATTCTCACTTATTCACCTTTTGGATACTAACTTGGTTGTTGAATGTGCGAGGTACTGTTAGAACAAAGTTTGAATCTACTACCCTAAGTTTAAGTTTTGATGATAACAAAATGCAAAGATATATAAATTGTATGATTCATGTAAGACATATATGCTGCCTAAAAAAATTACATTATGTTTTACAGAAACTATGATGGGTATCAGCAAGAGAATATCATCATCAGCATCAGAAGATGAAATATCAACATCAGCATTAGAGGATGTTATATCAGATGCCAGAATCAGAAGATCAACATGTGCTTACGCTGAAGCGTGATGAACAGATCTGTGCGTACCAATCTGAACTCTGATCAAGACAACAACAATTCATTAGCACCTAAGCAGCGTCAGAATAAGCCAAAGCCAGAACACGCTTAAGTGGCAACGGTACTGTGCATTCAAGATGCTTTATTATCAACGGCATTATTCCAGACAAAGATCTTCTCATTTTGGAAAGAATGTTATTGGCATTGAAACGGAATTAACTGACTCCAACGTACCTTTTTCCAATGCTATATAAACAATTCAGTGAAGATTGAATTGGCTAATGCTCTACAACTCTCTACACGCCTAAAGCTATTCATCATCTTCCTCACTCTCAGTTTTCTAAAGATCTCAAATTCTTTACTCAATTATTTTAGCACTCTAGTTCTCATAAGCTTAAATTGTGTAGTATCACAGTTGTGATAAACAGTTTTTGTAGAAAACATTCAACACACTTAGATTTCATTTATCTGTAAGAAAGTATTTCCTTGAGAAACCGGCTTGTGGTTTGACTCAAGAAGGCTTTAGCAGTTGTTAAAGCAGTTGTAATATTCAGTTGAATATAGTGGATTAAGACCTCGTTGGAGAGAGGCGAAATCACCTTGACGGGTGGACTGGAGTAGTTTGAGATCAAACGAACCAGGATAAAAATACTGTGTTGACTGCAATTGATTTCAAGTTTTTACAATTCAACCCCCCCTTCTTGTGTTTTTCACTCCTTCAATTGGCATCAGAGCGCATGGTTCTGAGCTAAAACACTTAACCGTGTCAGTACAAGATCCAGCGTCAAAAAAACACAATGGCAGGAACTTATCAACACACCAGCAATGACAACAATGAAGATAGAGACAGATTCAGCGGCAAACCTCCAGTCTTTGATGGAGAAAATTTTGATTACTGGAAAGACAGAATCGAAAGCTTCTTTCTGGCACATGATGCTGATCTGTGGGACATGGTGACAGATGGATACACGCACCCAGTAAATGTAAGCGGTCAGAAGATTGACAGGAAAGCAATGTCTGACCAACAAAAGCGTGACTTCAAAAATCACCACAAGGCCAGAACCATTCTTCTCGGTGCCATCTCTTACGCTGAATATGAAAAGATCTCTAACAGAGACACAACAAAGAACATGTTTGACTCACTCATAATGACGCATGAAGGCAACATTCAGGTCAAAGAAACTAAAGCTCTTGCGCTCATTCAGAAGTATGAGGCATTCAAAATGGAAGAAAGTGAATCCATTGAAACAATGTTCTCAAGATTCCAAATTCTGGTGGCTGGTCTCAAGGTTCTGGACAAAGGATACTCTACTTCTGATCATGTCAAGAAGATCATCAGAAGCTTGCCAAACCAGTGGAGGCCAATGGTTACAGCGCTGAAGCTAGCTAAAGATCTCAACAAAATTTCTCTGGAGGAACTTATCAGCTCCCTCAGAAGTCACGAGATAGAGTTGGAAGCTGATGAACCTCAGAATCAAGGTAAGCCTTTAGCATTAAAATCTAACAAAAAATCTGAGTCTAAAGTTTTGCAGGCAGTTGAAGAAACATCTGATGGATCCTCATCAGAAGAAGACGAACTTTCCCTCCTCTCCAGAAGAGTGAACCAACTATGGAAGCAGAGGAAAAGGAAGTTCAGGAATCCCAGAAGATCTGATCAGAATGAGTCCTCTTCCAGATACAGAAGGTCAGATTCTTCCTCTGGATACAGAAGATCTGAAGGCTCCTTAGGAAGCAGAAAGCCAAACACCAAGGACATCATCTGCTATGAATGCAATGAGCAAGGACACTACAAGAGTGACTGTCCAAAGCTTCAGAGGGAAAAGCCCAAAAAGAAGTTTGTAAGAGAAAAGAAGAAAATTCTCATGGCTACATGGGATGACTCTGACTCGTCTGAAGCTGACTCAGAATCAGATGATGAGAGAGCAAACATAGCTCTCATGGCCAACATTTCAGAAGACAGTGAAGCTTCTGAATCAGACTCAGAATCAGACACTAAAGAGGTATTTCCTGACTTTGTAATTAATTTTACTAAGGCTGAACTTGCTGAAAGCCTTAACAAAATTCTGGAAAGGTACCAGCAGATTAGAGTTAAATTCAGAAACCTGAAAAGGAATCTTGAATCTTACTCTGATAAGACTGAGAGTCTTAAATTGGAAAATTATGAGCTGAAAGATAAAATTTCAAAGTTAGAAAATGTTTTACAAAACTCTCAGAAGGAAACAATTTCTGAAACTCCCAGCAGCGCTGATGAGATCATCAAGGAGTATGATCATAGCTTTCAGAAGTTCCTTGCTAAAAGCATAGATAGAAGCAAAATGGCTTCAATGATCTATGGAGTTAGCAGAAACGACAGAAAGGGAATAGGATACCAAGGTAAGGTACCTACACCAAAGAATGCCATGGATTTAACTATTAAACACACTCCTCTGAACTCACATTTTGTGTATGGTCACACACATGATATTAAATATACTAGTAGCAAGTATTCTGTGAAACCAAAATTCAACCAGAGTTTTGGTAAATCTAACAAATCAGGACCCAAGAAAATCTGGGTACCTAAGGATAAAATAATACATGTTGCAGATATCTTTAGCAGCAAATCAGAAACACAGTCATGGTACCTGGACTCTGGCTGCTCGCGACACATGACGGGAAGAAGGCATATGTTCCAAAGCCTGGAACTTAAGCCTGGAGGCCACGTTGGCTTTGGAGGCAATCAGAGGGGAAAGATCATTGGCTCTGGAACTGTAGGTAATGGAAATCTTCCCTCTATAAATAATGTTCTTCTAGTAGATGGATTAATGCATAGTCTGTTATCCATAAGTCAATTAAGTGATAACGGTTATGATATAATCTTTAATCAAAAATCATGTAAAGCTGTTAGTCAGAAAGATGGGACTATCCTATTTAATGGAAAGAGGAAAAACAACATTTATAAAATCAAACTTTCTGAACTGAAAAGTCAGAATGTAAAGTGTCTTATGTCTGTTAACAATGAGCAATGGATCTGGCACAGAAGATTGGGGCATGTTAGTATGAGAAGAATATCTCAGATTAACAAACTCAATCTAGTCAGAGGACTTCCTAATCTGAAGTTCAATTCAGATGCTCTGTGTGAAGCATGTCAGAAAGGCAAGTTTGCAAAACCTTCTTTCAAATCTAAAAATGTTGTTTCTACCTCTAAGCCATTAGAACTTCTGCACATTGACTTATTTGGACCAGTTAAAACTGCTTCAGTCAGTGGAAAGAAGTATGGGTTAGTAATCGTAGATGACTATAGCAGATGAACATGGGTAAAGTTCTTAAGACACAAGGACGAGTCACACTCTGTGTTTGTTACCTTCTGTAACCAAGTTCAGAATGAAAAGGATCTTAGAATCGTTAAAGTCAGAAGTGATCATGGTGGAGAGTTTGAAAACAAAGATTTTGAGTCATTCTTTAATGACAGAGGCATTTTGCATGACTTCTCTTGTCCTAGAACTCCCCAACAAAATGGAGTTGTAGAACGAAAGAACAGAACATTGCAAGAAATGGCCAGAACCATGATCAATGAGACAAACGTTGCTAAGATCTTCTGGGCAGAGGCAATAAACACAACGTGCTACATTCATAATAGAATCTCCATAAGACCTATTCTGGAAAAGACTCCATATGAATTGTGGAAGAACAGAAAGCCCAACATTTCATATTTTCATCCATTTGGATGTACTTGTTTTATGTTAAATACAAAAAATTATTTGAACAAGTTTGACTCTAAAGCACAGAAGTGTATTATGTTAGGATACTCTGAACGCTCAAGAGGGTACAGAGTATACAATACAGAAACACAGATTGTGGAAGAATCAATCAGTGTTCGTTTTGATGATAAGCTTGACTCTGAAAAGTCAAAGCAGAATGAAGTCTTTGCAGGTATGGAAGTTGAATTCACAGGTTCTGAAGACAAGTCATCAGAAGCTCTCAATAAATACACTCCTTCAACATCTGAAAGGAGCACTGCAAACAATCCAGCAACAACTGCTGATCAACCTCAGAAAAGACTACCCAGAAGCAGCATGGATCACCTAGAAGAAACTATCTTAGGAAGAAAGGAAGATCCAATCAGAACAAGATCCAGCTTCAGAAACTCTGAAGAATCCCTCATGGGACTTGTGTCTCTGATTGAACCTTCTTCTATTGATGAAGCACTTCTGGACAACGACTGGATTCTAGCAATGCAAGAAGAGCTGAATCAATTCACCAGAAATGACGTATGGGATCTTGTTCCCAGACCAAAAGGATTCAACGTCATTGGAACAAGATGGGTGTTCAGAAATAAGATGAACGAACAAGGTGAAGTTATCAGAAACAAAGCACGACTGGTAGCACAAGGTTATAGTCAGCAAGAGGGGATAGACTATACAGAAACCTTTGCTCCAGTCGCCAGGTTAGAATCTATCAGACTTTTAATTTCGTTTGCTGTTAATAAAGGCATCACTCTGTATCAGATGGATGTCAAGAGTGCATTCTTAAATGGTTATATAGAAGAAGAGGTATATGTGCACCAACCCCCTGGTTTTGAAAGTACAAAAAATCCAGAATATGTTTTCAAACTAAAGAAATCACTATATGGTCTGAAACAAGCTCCCAGAGCTTGGTATGAAAGACTAAGTAACTTTCTGTTAGAAAAAGAATTCACCAGAGGGAAGGTGGACACTACCTTATTCTGTAAGTCAGTTAAGAATGACCTATTATTTTGCCAAATTTATGTTGATGATATTATTTTTGGATCTACTAATCCTTCTCTTGGAAGAAAATTTGCTAAGTGTATGCAGGCAGAATTTGAGATGAGCCTCATAGGAGAACTGAAATTCTTTCTGGGAATTCAGATCAATCAAAATCCTGAGGGAACTTACATTCATCAGAGCAAATATGTCAGAGAACTTCTGAAGAAATTTGACCTCTCAGAATGTAAGTCATCAAAGATTCCAATGCATCCCACGTGCATTCTAGAAAGAGAAGAGGTAAGCAAAAAGGTAGAACAGAAGGTCTACAGAGGTATGATTGGTTCTCTCCTTTATCTGACGGCTTCAAGGCCTGATATCTTATTCAGCGTATGTATTTGTGCTAGATTCCAATCAGATCCTAGAGAATCTCACTTAACAGTTGTTAAGCAAATTTTCAAGTATCTGAAAGGTACTACTAATCTGGGTTTATTCTATAGAAAATCTAGTGATTACAGCTTAGTAGGTTACTGCGATGCTGACTTTGCTGGAGACAGAGTAGAGCGTAAAAGTACTTCTGGAAGTTGCCAGTTTCTGGGAGAAAATCTGATCTCTTGGTCCAGCAAAAGGCAATCCACAATTGCGCTATCAACAGCAGAAGCTGAGTACATAGCAGCAGCTGGATGCAGCACACAAATGCTCTGGATGAAAAGTCAGCTTGAAGACTTCCAGATTTTTGAGAGTAACATCCCTATACTCTGTGACAATACTTCTGCCATTTGCTTAAGTAAAAATCCTATTTTGCATTCTAGGGCTAAGCATGTAGAAATAAAACATCACTTCATTAGGGACTATATTCATAAAGGAATTTTGAACTTAAAATTTATTGATACAGACCATCAATGGGCTGATATCTTCACTAAACCTCTTTCTGAAGATAGGTTCAATTTCATTCTGAAACATCTCAGCATGAAGCTCTGCCCAGAGTGAAAATGTTTTAATTTTATATATTAACCTTCAGAATGTGTTTTCTTTTTACTGTGAACTTCTGATCAATCTTCTTTCAGAAAGATAGACATGCAGATTGTATCAGATTCTATTCTTAAAGATCTGAGCGTTTCAGCTCAAGGATAGACGTGTTGCTCACTAAATCAAACAAATGTCATCCAATCATCAGCAAATCTCTGAAGCAGAACACGCGTGCACGCTTCTGAGAAGGCAAAACGCTGATTGGGTGCATTGAGACACATGTCTGGTAATCGTTCCAAATATCTTTCTCAAATCCCCCAAAATCAGCAAGCATTAAATGCACGTAATCATGAGTTAAACTGTAATCATGAATTAATTCTCTTTCTTAAAACCGTTTACGTTTTCAAAACACATTTTGAAATCTATTTAAGCATATTAACATCATTCATTAAACTTTTACCGTTTCTTACAATCATCCAAATATTTTCTCTGCATTCTTTCTTGTGTGTTCATCTTTTTTAAAAGAAACCCTTTTTCAAGCTTTTCTAAAAGAAACCCTAAGTGTGAACATGGCAACCTCTAGCAATATTTCTGCAGGTTCTCAGAAGGAGGCTTCATCTGAACAATACCAAATTCCCTTCAGAACTTTACTTACACCAGTGAAGAACTTGGAAGTTCTGTCTGAATTGATTGTTGATTTCACCAGTCTGAAAGAAAATGGATTCGATTTGACAGAAGAAGTTAGGGCACAAGGATGGGAGAGATACTTTGATAGGTTGGTGGGTCCAACGTTCCCAGTATTGGTCAAAGAATTCTGGATTCATGCGTCTTCATCAACACATCAAGTTACTTCCTATATAATGGGAAAGAAGATTGTGATCACTGAGGATCACATTGCAAGATTGATTGGATACACTGGTGGTGGTATCCGCTGTATCGACATGGCAGAAAGATGCTCAGATGCTGCTGTCATTGCAAGAGAGATTTTCACCCATGGGGTTCCCAGCAGCAAAATCAGAGACTTGAAGGATCAGCACAGAATATGGGCGAAGATTATTCTGGGGTGCTTCAATCACAGGAAGCCCACAAGCTCTCCTGATTATATAAACATAGATCAGCAGTTTCTGATCTATTTTATTAATCAGGAGGTAAAGATTAACTTAGCTCATCTTCTGTTTAATCACCTCAGGACCAACGTCAAGGAGACAAGAGAAGAAGAAAGGACAAAAAGGGATTGGATACCCTTTGGCAGGTTAATATCAGATATTCTAACTGAGAATAGGCTGATTGAACATCTTACAGAAGCACATGTATTAAGCTCTATTGAACCTACTATTTGCAAGCCTCTGAATGCCAAGAATCTAAAGAAAATGAAACTGATAGAGAATATCAGAAAGGAGCCCAGCGTCACTCCTCTTGCTGACATCACCAGCAGAAGAGTCCCTCTGGACGACTTTCCAATATTCTCTAAGATTGACTCTAAACCAGTCATTGTTCTCAGATACTTGGATGCTTGCAAGGCTGGTGGCACAGATCCCACTCTGAACATTAAAGATCTGCACCAGCAAAATCCAGAAGTTTCTGTGAAGAAGACGAAGAAAAGAAAGGCTACTTCAGAAGGACCATCCCAGCAGACCCCTAAGAAGAGAGGTAATCTATCTGCTGTTAATGTTTTAAATTCTTCTGCTATTCCAACATCTATCCCAACCCCTGCTTCATATGAACTCCCAATCCTTATACCAACCATTGATGACACCGAACCAGAGGCTGACCCTTCTGAGTCACTAACTCTCAGGAGATCCCGCAACAAATCCCAAAATCCAAAACCCATAACATCAACAGAATCAGAACTTGACAAATTTCTTTCTGAAATTGATCAACGTTCTTCCGCTCCCCTCTCAGAAAATCCAAACACTCAACCCGAAACTCCCCATTCACCATAACCAGCAACTACATTATCTCCAATACCAGAGCAACCGGAAATTCCACCTCCTTCTCCACAACCAGAAATTCCTCCTCCCTCTCCACAACCAGAACTTCATCCACTTTCACCTCAACCATCATCTCCACAACCTGAGTTTCAACACTCTGAAACTCCATCACCTGAACCTCAAACCCCTGAACCTCATTCTCCTCAATCCTCTGAACCTCAACCCTTGGCAATTCAAGTGCCATGTGGTACAACTGTAAACATACCCCAACTTCCATCCTCACCAGAAACTACCCCTCCAAATACCCCAAACAGTCCAATTATTATTTCTGACTCTCCCACTCCATCTCCCAAACAAAATATAGAAGACCACAGCAGGACCTTCATTGATTTAACAATCCTTGACCGTCTTGCTGACCTTAAAAATAAAATAGCCATCCCCAAACCCAAAAAACTAGATGTTGGTGCTGGCATTTTGAATTTTGAAATAGGCTTGCAGAATTGGATTGCTTCTCTAAAGCAAGTTTGTCCTGGAATGATTGATCCTGCTGCCTCAGACCAACTCTGGACACAATTCAGAATGTGGGTACGCACTGAAGCCCTCAAGCTGCAAGACATCAACTATGAACAAGCCCAACAGAACTTCAGCAAGCTGTTGAAGGAAGCTGAAGGTCAGCTGCTGAAGGAGGAAGTGCTCCTTCTGGATAGTGAGCCATGGTCTGAAAAGCGTCCAGCTTCAAAAGTTCAACCAGCAGAAGATCAGACAATTCAAGCTGAAGAGGTTAGTCAAGCAGAAGATGTTGCAGAAAGCTCTCAGAAGCATCCTGTTTCTGACGTCTCTCAAGCTGCTTTGGACAGGAAGACTCTTGAAGAGCTGAAGCAGAATGATATTCGTCTGCAACAAAGAATGGATGAGAATGATCAGAAGATGAAGGAAAGGATGGATGTGCAAGATGGCAAGATTGATACAGTTGTCAGCATGGTGCATCAGCAGAAGGAAACTGCTGATCAGATAAAGAACATGCTAGAAGCTCTGTTCACACGCTTTCCACCCCAACCTTAGATTTTCATTCATGATGTTTTCATTGTTTTCTTTCCATGTTTTATGTACTCTCTTCTATGCTTTGAATTAAATATAACAGTTTTTCTGCTCTGATCGTTTTAGCTTATATTACTTGCACTTTTTGATTGCTGACAAAAAGGGGGAGAAAAAGAATGATATTTTTCAATAACGGACTACTGAGACAAAAAGTCTCAAACATTCTAACACTCTGATATACTTGAATGTTTTTTGTTTTGCATAAGCTTATAGGTACAAGAAGTTAATCATCTCTGATACATTGAAGCTCTGATGTTCTGATGTTCAAAGAAAGTCAATAAAGATCTGATCCTGAAAGACTCGTGGAATTAAAAAGGGAAGTAATAAATTCAGGGGGAGTATCTCCGATCTAAACTCTGATATCTCTTTATCCCTTATCCTCTTATCTTTGATAACTTCCTATTTAATTCTGATACAATTTACTATTTGGTTATCTCTGATACATTTTACGATGATTTTCAATTGAAAAAATCTAGTTTTTGTCATCATCAAAAAGGGGGAGATTGTTAGAACAAAGTTTGAATCTACTACCCTAAGTTTAAGTTTTGATGATAACAAAATGCAAAGATATATAAATTGTATGATTCATGTAAGACATATATGCTGCCTAAAAAAATTACATTCTGTTTTACAGAAACTCTGATGGGTATCAGCAAGAGAATATCATCATCAGCATCAGAAGATGAAATATCAACATCAGCATCAGAGGATGTTATATCAGATGCCAGAATCAGAAGATCAACATGTGCTTACGCTGAAGCGTGATGAACAGATCTGCGCGTAACAATCTGAACTCTGATCAAGACAACAACAATTCATCAGCACCTAAGCAGCGTCAGAATAAGCCAAATCCAGAACACGCTTAAGTGGCAACGGTATTGTGCATTCAAGATGATTTATTATCAACGGCATTATTCCAGACAAAGATCTTCTCATTTTGGAAAGAATGTTATTGGCATTGAAACGGAATTAACTGACTCCAACGTACCTTTTTCCAATGCTATATAAACAAGTCAGTGAAGATTGAATTGGCTAATGCTCTACAACTCTCTACACGCCTAAAGCTATTCATCATCTTCCTCACTCTCAGTTTGCTAAAGCTCTCAAATTCTTTACTCAATTATTTTAGCACTCTAGTTCTCATAAGCTTAAATTGTGTAGTATCATAGTTGTGATAAACAGTTTTTGTAGAAAATATTCAACACACTTAGATTTCATTTATCTGTAAGAAAGTATTTCCTTGAGAAACCGGTTTGTGGTTTGACTCAAGAAGGCTTTAGCAGTTGTTAAAGCAGTTGTAATATTCAGTTGAATATAGTGGATTAAGACCTCATTGGAGAGAGGCGAAATCACCTTGACGGGTGGACTGGAGTAGTTTGAGATCAAACGAACCAGGATAAAAATACTTTGTTGACTGCAATTGATTTCATGTTCTTAGAATTCAACCCCCCTTCTTGTGTTTTTCACTCCTTCAGGTACTCTGAGAAATTTGCCACTTTTGGCTTGAGGCTTTTGTGTTCCACTTTATTTGTGGAACACAGTTTATTATATTGGCATTATTTTTGTGTTTGGCATGCTTGATGGTTTATGCAGGATACACGTATCTATGATTGTGAATGCCATACATTGCCCATGGTATTTGTTTATATATGATAAAATACTTACATCCTGATGGTGTAATTTCTGACTTAATTTGTCTACTGATGCCAGCTTGCTTGAAGTTTCTCTGGGTTTCTTTTATTCTTGCTTGATTGCTACAGATAGTTATCTGTTTGGCATTATACTACCTCCTTTCTCTCATTTTTCATTTTGCATAATTCTCGGACTGCATGATGGGACCTCTGTTGATGATATATGTCAGGAGGCCCTCTGGTTTTTGTCTGATTGCATATGTTGTGTTTGTTGTTGATCGATGAGTCACTCAATATAGAAATTGAGATCACGACTACGCTCTCATTGCATGTTCCCTATAGGATGTTTCTTGTTTTTCTTCTTTAATTGTTGATCGATGAGTCACTCAATTTAGAAATTGGGATCACGACTTCACTCTTATTGCATGTTCCCTATAGGATGTTTATGGCTTTTCTTCTTTAATTGTTGATCGATGAGTCACTCAATTTAGAAATTGAGATCACGACTTCGCTCTCATTGCATGTTCCCTGTAGGGTGTTTATTGTTTTTCTTCTTTAATTGTTGATCGATGAGTCACTCAATTTAGAAATTGAGATCACGACTTCGCTCTCATTGCATGTTCCCTATAGGATAGTTTTGTGGAGCTTCCTTTGGCATGTTTTTAAGGTAGGAATCCATGTATGCTAACATAAGATAGGATTTTCCTTTAACCGCAACCTTAGGGTCAACCATTGTATGATAACATTGGGGATAGTGCTAGGCTAGTTTCCCTTAGTTGTTTTTTTTTCCTTTCTTTGCATTCTGCATCTTAAAACAAAAATATTTTTTCTTGGCAAATCATAAGACACCTCTAATGAACTCAAGTCCTTCTTCAAAGTAAAAGATACAAACCAATCTTTGCCATGTCATCTTGTTATCTTTTATCGATGTCTCGCCATCGCACATGTTTGTTATCCTACTTTGATTCCCAATATCATTGTTAGGTGTTATGTTTTGTCATTCGATCTATTGATGTTTCATCATCCTTATCGTGCCATCTTGTTATCTTTTATCGATGTTTCGCCATCGCACATTTGTTTGAAGCCGATGTCTCACCATCGCACATGTTTGTTATGCTACTTTGATTCCCCAATATCAATGTTAGGTGTGATGTTTTGTCATCCGATTTATTGATGTTTCGTCATCCTTACCATGTCATCTTGTTATCTTTTATCGATGTTTTGCCATCGCACATTTGTTTGAAGCCGATGTTTCGTCATCGCACATGTTGGTTATCCTACTTTGACTCTCAATGAAATTGTTAGGTGTGATTGTTTTATCATTTGATATTTCGCCATCTTTGACATGTTACTTTGTTATTATTTAGCTGATGTTTTACCATCTCGTTTATTTGTCGTTTCATTCGATGTTTTTCCATCTTGACTGTTTTTGTTTGTCTAAATTAAAAAACACAAACCAACCAAAATATGTAAGCTGAACTACGGCTGCTCTGATTCCTTAAAAGGGATACTTAGGCATTGGGGTAGGGCCCAACCGAGCATAACTTTTTTGTCTTCCCTACATTATTTTCTCCTTTCGCATGCATTCCCTTTACAGTTTTAAGCCATAGACATAGGATTTGGCCACACCCATTAGATTAGACAACAAGAGTGGATACCGTAGAGTACTACGGGCGTGCGGGGTGCTAACACCTTCCCCTCGCATAACAGACTCCCTTACCCGATCTCTCGGTCGGAAGACCGTGATTTCTCCCTTTCCAGGTTTTCTTGATGTTTACCTTTCCCTTTCGGCGGGATAAAATATGTTCGGTGGCGACTTCATTGATGTTTCATTAACGTCTAGATGACAGGTTCCGGCCGCGTAGTTTCAGCTGGCGACTTCACTGGGGAAAGATTGACCTTTTACTGGTCCATCCCGGAGTCATTTCTAGCTCTTGTTTGTTTTCTTTTTGGGTGTTTATTTTATCACTTTGCATATTTATCTGTTTGTATTGCATCCTATGTGCGCTTTACTTTCTGCATACTGGATTTGGCTGGACTGTTTGGATTCTGGATTTCCTGGTGGGTGGGTTGTTCCATGAGGTAAAAGGCCTCGTACCCAGGCTATGAGTGAATTCCATAGGAACTAGGAATAGAGTGGCCATGGCAGCTATGAGGCGGATGCTTTGTAGACCTGACCATGAGACCCATGACTTCATAGGAAGTTCGGATAGGTGTTATCGTATGATGATACCGACATTCGAGCTCTCGTACTCTGATTTGGCTTTTAAGCTTACCTTGACCTAGACTACACCCGTGAGAGGGGCGGAAAAACTTTTCTTACAGGTACGGGTACTGTTGGTGACTTTGTGTTGCAAAGATGACTCAGGTTCCCATGATAGTTTTGAGGCTTCAGGATTTTCTTTTGACCTTGAGTGGTGCTGTTTTGTAATAGTCCAGCCATGATCCAGTGTGAAACTTTGATCCTGTCATGTTGCATCATAGCATATTTATTTCTTAAAAAAATGAAAAACGATGTAAAAAAAACTAGCATATGCATGTCATCTTCCAGGGACATTCAAGAGTCTTATTTCCATCAGAAATGGCTAGCCTCCCGTCAGTTGAGTTTGATTCAGTTCATGTTGAAGAGCCCACCAGACATACTTTCTCTTATCAGATTCTTACCATTGATGTGGCCGAGTTGAAGAGGTTGAGTTCTTATCTGAAGGGTGATGTTCTGAATAATTTCAACAAAAATTATGGCAACTTGCTACTAGTCCTTAACACTCCAGTTTACCCAATGGCCTTGATCACTCTCTTCCAGTTCTCTGACAAGGAATTACAGAGTTTTACTTTTCAAGATTATCAACTAGTTCCTACACTAGAAGAGTACGCGTACCTACTTAATATCAAGTTGTCTGATGAAGTTCCTTTTGTCCAAGTGCCGGAGAAGCTGAAGTTCGAAGTTATTGCTGAAATTCTTCATTTGAGTTGGAAATAGGTGAAAGAAAATTGGAAATCAAGCGAGGGTACTACATGGTTTTATTTGGATTTCTTAGTGAAGAAAGCTGAAGACTGGGCAAAGAAAGGGAATTGGATTGACTTCAACACTCTGTTTGCCCTCATGATATACGGGATCATCCTCTTCCCTCACAAGAGAAATTTTGTGGATTTGACGGCTATTTGTGTTTTTAGAAACAAGAACCCGATACCGACACTCTTGGCAGATACTCTTTATACCATTCATTCCAGGCATGGAAAAAGTGATAATGTAGGTTTGTGTCATTCGATGCTATATCAATGGCTTAGGTTGCACCTACCAGTAAGTGGTCCTTTTATAGATACCAGGCATTCTCTCCGATGGTCATCAAGACTTGTCAACCTTACTTCATTTGATACCCGGTGGAATCATGACATGTTGGAAGTACGAGGTATTATCACTAGCTGCGGAGATTTCCCTAATGTTCCCCTCATATGCACTAAGGGGTGCATCAACTATAATCCTGTGCTTGCTTATCATCAATTGGGATATGCAATGGATGGACCGCCAAGGGTTGAGGAGGTGTCTGAATCAGTGTATTTTGTTAGAGGAAGTGATCCAGTGATGTTGAAAAGAGTGACAAGTGCTTGGAAGGGAATTCACAAGAAGGATAGAACCACGTTGGGCAAGAAGGTTCCTATTGCTAGAGTTCCTTACTTGGAATGGATTAGAGCCAGGGTTAAGATTTTACGGTTACCATTTGCAAGGTCGGCTCCTCTATATGAGCAACCTCCTGCTGTTCTGAGTAACACGGTGTCAACCGAGGTGTTCACTTAGGTTCATGTAGAGAATATTCAGCTTCGTGCAAAAGACTGTGAGGCGGGGATGAAACTTTATTAGGCAGATCAAGAAAGGGCCGACTTAGCTCACAAACTCAAGGAAGCTCAAGGGGAAACTTCTAATGCAATCGGTTTTGGGAAGAGATCTCATGCTGAAATGGAAGAAGAATTGAGTAAGACTCAGCAAGAGTGTCGGAAGCTTCAGGTGTCTGAAAACAGCTACAGGAAGAAGATTCAGAACTTAGAGAAACAGCTCAAAGACAAAGATGCTCAGCTTAAAAGGGAAGTAGCCCAGAAGCGTGTCGCAGAAGATCGGTTTCAAGAAAGTAAAGTGGTCACATCTCAACTTTTGAAGGAGAAATCCAGACTTGAAGAGTACTGTCAGCATCTTGAAGCATGTTTAGTTCTGGAGATTTAGTTTTGTTATTTAATTTTGGTATATTTGGTCACCCCCAGAATTGTTGGAAGGGACCATTTGATTGTTGTTATCATTCAGTTATGTTTACTTTATTGTTAAGACATGTATTTAGTTGTTTATCATTTTACTCTCAATTGTCCAAAGTCACTTGGAAATCGTTTCTTCTATTTGTAAATATTTGAAGTGTTCATCTTATTATCCTTTCTCTTTTGATTGTATGGTCGCACATTGTAACTGATGAATAAAAGGACTCTTGGATACCAGGAAATGACAAACATATCATGCACATCATGCATTTCATAACATTACAGGTTATCTCAAGACGGTTTTCTTATTCTGCTGCTTTTCTTATACAGAATTCAAGACGACTACTCATCGGTATTCCACCAGAAACAACTTGACGAGACAGATGACAGGTTTCGGCCGCATAGTTTCAGCTGACGACTTACTTAATTTCAAAAATTCATATTTTATTAATCTTTGATCACAAAAATACAAATGAAATATGCTTGGAAAGCTAAGAGATTGATCTTTCACCTCCTTTTGGTCTCATGACCAAATTGGCAAGGAATCAAGAGCTATGGTCTTTTGAAGTTACAAAATTATAGGTCATTTTTAAAAATTAATGAATTTCAAGCCAAATTGTGAGAACCTTAATTTATTAATTTGCAAAAACTCTAAACTAAGGGTTTGTATATCTTTTCAATACCTTTCCAAATTATGCTCATTTATACCAAAATTCAAAAGTATGAGCAAGTTATGAGTTTTGGAATTTTGGGGCATTTTATTGAAATTTGGCAAATATGCAAAATGGCCATTTCTTGCAAAATCAAGTTTCAGCCATTACTCTTGCTTCTAATCAAGCCCATTGGTAATTTGTGACATGCTGAGGCCCATCACACTCACTATTTCGTGCCCCATATGGTATTGCACATGTTGGATTGAAAAAATGACAAACTTGCTCAAAATTGCAAATTCACCAACACTTCTTCATTTCAAATAATCATGAGCTGGCATTTTGGGAGTGTAATTCTGAAGTTATTTGGCTCACAAAACGCATAAGGAGCAAGGGAACGCACGGGCAAAAGACCTGATTCAGTATGCACCTCATTTTTTGCCAAAATTCCCAATCCTGTCCTCCAACGGTTTTAAAGGCGGATTTCCTCTTCTAACCTTCTACACAAACTCTATATATGAGGAAGCAAGCAAAGAGAGAGGGAGAGAACGCGCCATTTGCAAGATTTCCATATCTAAAATTTTCCTTCATCTTCTGCAACCTGATTCGATTCTCTCAATTCCTTGGTGTTTTCTTCAAAATTCTTGTGGATTCAGCTTCAGCAAAGTGAGTGGGTCAAGCTAGCACCATTTGTTGGCATCTGGAGTGAAGGAGACAGTAGAATGTTTTTCTCCTTGAGGTAATGATTCCAAACTTCAGTTTCTGAGATGCGCTTGTTTATTGAGATGTTTGAGCTTGGATTTATGTTCAATAATGTTAGTAGAATGTTTCTGAAGCTTTACAGCTCTTGATTTGGTGAATTATGCATGTTTGGTTTCTCTGAAACTCGTGATTCAGAATGGTTTTATTCATATTCATGACTAGATATGGACATTGTGGTGGATGATTTGATTTGATTCGAATTGTTATGGGTTCCTTGCCATGCTAGCTTTGATTTACCTTTTATTTCATAAAAAATGATGCAAAATTGAGCATGTTATGCTGATCAGAAAGTGAGCCCTAGACCTGGATGTTGTGCGCGTTTTTTGAACCATCCGGAGGTTGAAGATGATGTGGTGGCACATCATGATTGGTCCATTTGAATTTTTGGCTTATTTGAATTTTTGTTTTATTTGACATTTTGTTTAATTTTATTTTCTGACCAAAACACATTCAAAAATCACAAAACAATTACCCTAGGTCAATATTACTTTCTATTATTTATCATTTTTTTTTATTTTTTTTTAAATAATTTGATTGGTTTAAAAAATTCATAGGTTTAATTAATTAATTGTTCAAAGTTTATTTTTATTTTAATAGTCCTGTTGATCTAAAAAATCCACAAAAATTATTTGAGACTCACAAAATAATGTAAAAATTGATTCTGATTTTGGTTCATCATTTTTTCTTATTTTTGGTTGAAAATTTAATTTCAAAAGGTTATTTGTAATATTTGTTTGTTTTTTTTATTTTTAATACTTCTATTAATTCAAAAAATTCCCAAAAAATCATGTAATTTTGTTTTTAATCATAGAATCTGAATATATTTTTACTTTGACCTTTTTCATGATTTTTGGTTAAGGTTTGCATTTTCTTGCCCTTAAATAATAATTCAATTATTAATTGTTTGTTTTCTTATTTTTAATATTTTCCTTTTATCCAAAAAATTCACAAAAATTCAGGGATGTGTGTTTTTAGCCCTAATATTTGAATATAATTTTGGTTGGCCATATTTCTGACTTTTTGATTTAAATATTATTTTGATATGTGAATATTTGTTAATTACATAATCGTTTGAATATTAATTCCTTTATTGACTTTTCCTAATTCAAAAAAATATGAAAAAATATATGTTCTAACATTTAGGGTTCCTTGATGATTTGTATGATCTAGAATAAATTTGTTTGAATTTTGAACTCATTTAATCAATATTTGAGATAAAAAGTCAAAAATTAGGGTTTTGTTGCTTATGGTGCAAGTTTCATGTTCAAAACCCTTGTGCCTTGGACTTTATTGGAAATTCAGGTCTTGTTTACGGTTCATGAATGTGTTGGAGATTTGAAAACCATTTTTCTTGAATTATTTGACTTAGTTTGACATTTTTCCACAAATAATTTTGAAAACTTGTCTAGTTTGGTAGTTATGCCAACTAGTCTTCAACTTTGAACTTTATTTGGCCTCTTCCTAAATCATTCATGAACTTAGGACTTGCATTCTGACTTTTAAACCCTTCCAAGATTTTAAGATATTTTTGGTTTAAATTATGGATCCTTGTCCCCATTTTTGATGCAATTTTGAAGTGAAGGTACCCAATTATGTTTGCATGTCTTGTTGCAATTTGTTTGTTGGCCAATGAACTTGAGTGAGGCCTATAATTGGGAACCTAATGATCATGTTGATTCTAATTGTCCATGTTAACTTAATCCATTTCACTTAAAAGCTTCATATTTGAATATTTTGAACCATCTAATGCATCATGTAGGTTTCATTTCCTATTGTGTTCATGAAGTTGTGATTGAATTAGCTATGCATGATTAAAATATGTTTGCTACTGACCATCATGGTTCTTGTTCATGTTATTCTCAAGCTCTTATGATCCTTGATTGATACTCAATTGTCAATTCAATATGGTGATAGGAAAGAGCAACATCCCTCTGATTCTTTTGACCTAATATGTGCACATGCTTGTCTCCTCTTGCTTATAATGTCTAATATTTGGTAATTGCCACCATGTTATTCTCACTTCTTCACCTTTTGGATACTAACTTGGTTGTTGAATGTGCGAGGTACTCTGAGAAAGTTGCCACTTTTGGCTTGAGGCTTTTGTGTTCCACTTTATTTGTGGAACACAGTTTATTATATTGGCATTATTTTTGTGTTTGGCATGCTTGATGGTTTATGCAGGATACACATATCTATGATTGTGAATGCCATACATTGCCCATGGGATTTGTTCATATCTGATAAAATACTTACATCTTGATGGTGTAATTTCTGACTTGATTTGTCTATTGATGCCAACTTGCTTGAAGTTTCTCTGGGTTTCTTTTATTCTTGCTTGATTGCTACAGATAGTTATCTGTTTGTATTATACTACCTCCTTTATCTCATTTTTAATTTTGCATAATTCTCTGACTGCATGATGGGACCTCTGTTACTGATATATGCCAGGAGGCCCTCTGGTTTTTGTCTGATTGCATATGTTGTGTTTGTTGTTGATCGATGAGTCACTCAATTTAGAAATTGAGATCACGACTTCGCTCTCATTGCATGTTCCCTATAGAATGTTTATTGCTTTTCTTCTTTAATTGTTTATCAATGAGTCACTCAATTTAGAAATTGAGATCACAATTTCGCTCTTATTGCATGTTCCCTATAGGATGTTTATGGCTTTTCTTCTTTAATTGTTGATCGATGAGTCACTCAATTTATAAATTGAGATCACGACTTCTCTCTCATTGCATGTTCCCTGTAGGGTGTTTATTGCTTTTCTTCTTTAATTGTTGATCGATGAGTCACTCAATTTAGAAATTGAGATCACGACTTCGCTCTCATTGCATGTTCCCTATAGGATAGTTTTGTGGAGCTTCCTTTGGCATGTTGATTAAGGTAGGAATCCATGTATGCTAACATAAGATAGGATTTTCCTTTAACCGCAACCTTAGGGTCAACCATTGTATGATAACATTGGGGATAGTGCTAGGCTAGTTTCCCTTAGTTGTTTTTTTTCCTTTCTTTGCATTCTGCATCTTAAAACAAAAATCTTTTTTCTTGGCAAATCATAAGACACCTCTAATGAACTCAAGTAGTTCTTAAAAGTAAAAGATACAAACCAATCTTTGCCATGTCATCTTGTTTTCTTTTATCGATGTCTCGCCATCGCACGTGTTTGTTATCCTACTTTGATTCCCAATATCATTGTTAGGTGTGATGTTTTGTCATTCGATCTATTGATGTTTCGTCATCCTTATCGTGCCATCTTTTTATCTTTTATCGATGTTTCTCCATCGCACATTTGTTTGAAGCCGATGTCTCACCATCGCACATGTTTGTTATGCTACTTTGATTCCCCAATATCATTGTTAGGTGTGATGTTTTGTCATCCGATTTATTGATGTTTCGTCATCCTTACCATGCCATCTTGTTATCTTCTATCGATGTTTCGCCATCGCACTTTTGTTTGAAGCCGGTGTTTCATCATCGCACATGTTGGTTATCCTACTTTGACTCTCAATGAAATTGTTAGGTGTGATTGTTTTATCATTTGATATTTCGCAATCTTTGACATGTTACTTTGTTATTATTTAGCTGATGTTTTACAATCTCGTTTATTTTGCGTTTCATTCGATGTTTTGCCATCTTGACTGTTTTTGTTTGTCTAAATTAAAAAACACAAACCAACCAAAATATGTAAGCTGAACTACGGCTGCTCTGATTCCTTAAAAGGGATACTTAGGCATTGGGGTAGGGCCCAACCGAGCATAACTTTTTTATCTTCCCTACATTATTTTCTCCTTTCGCATGCATTCCCTTTACAGTTTTAAGCCATAGACATAGGATTTGGCCACACCCATTAGATTAGACAACAAGACTGGATACCGTAGAGTACTACAGGCGTGCGGTGTGCTAACACCTTCCCCTCACATAACAGACTCCCTTACCCGATCTCTCGGTCGGAAGACCGTGATTTCTCCCTTTCCAGGTTTTCTCGATGTTTACCTTTCCCTTTCGGCGGGATAAAATATGTTTGGTGGCGACTTCATTGATGTTTCATTAACGTCTAGATGACAGGTTCCGGCCGCGTAGTTTCAGCTGGCGACTTCACTGGGGAAAGATTGACCTTTTACTGGTCCATCCCAGAGTCGATTCTAGCTCTTGTTTGTTTTCTTTTTGGTTGTTTATTTTATCGCTTTGCATATTTATCTGTTTGCATTGCATCCTATGTGCGCTTTACTTTCTGTATACTGGATTTGGCTGGACTGTTTGGATTCTGGATTTCCTGGTGGGTGGGTTGTTCCATGAGGTAAAAGGCCTCGTACCCAGGCTATGAGTGAATTCCATAGGAACTAGGAATAGAGTGGCCATGGCATCTATGAGGCGGATGCTTTGTAGACCTGACCATGAGACCCATGACTTCATAGGAAGTTTGGATAGGTGTTATCGTATGATGATACCGACATTCGAGCTCTCGTACTCTGATTTGGATTTTAACCTTACCTTTACCTAGACTACACCCGTGAGAGGGGTGGGAAAACTTTTCTTACAGGTACAGGTACTGTTCGTGACTTTGTGTTGCAAAGATGACTCAGGTTCCCATGATAGTTTTGAGGCTTCAGGATTTTCTTTTGACCTTGAGTGGTGTTGTTTTGTAATAGTCCAGCCATGATCCAGTGTGAAACTTTGATCCTGTCATGTTGCATCATACCATATTTATTTCTTAAAAAAATGAAAAATGATGTAAAAAAAAACTAGCATATGCATGTCATCTTCCAGGGACATTCAAGAGTCTTCTTTCCATCAGAAATGGCTAGCCTCCCGTCAGTTGAGTTTGATTCAGTTCATGTTGAAGAGCCCACCAGACATACTTTCTCTTATCAGATTCCTACCATTGATGTGGCCGAGTTGAAGAGGTTGAGTTCTTATCTGAAGGGTGATGTTCTGAATAATTTCAACAAAAATTATGGCAACTTGCTACTAGTCCTTAACACTCCAGTTGACCCAATGGCCTTGATCACTCTCTTCCAGTTCTCTGACAAGGAATTACAGTGTTTTACTTTTCAAGATTATCAACTAGTTCCTACACTAGAAGAGTACGCGTACCTACTTAATATCAAGTTGTCTGATGAAGTTCCTTTTGTCCAAGTGCCGGAGAAGCTGAAGTTCGAAGTTATTGCTGAAATTCTTCATTTGAGTTAGAAATAGGTGAAAGAAAATTGGAAATCAAGCGAGGGTACTATAGGGTTTTATTTGGATTTCTTAGTGAAGAAAGCTGAAGACTGGGCAAAGAAAGGGAATTGGATTGACTTCAACACTTTGTTTGCTCTCATGATATACGGGATCGTCCTCTTCCCTCACAAGAGAAATTTTGTGGATTTGACGGCTATTTGTGTTTTTAGAAACAAGAACCCGATACTGACACTCTTGGAAGATACTCTTTATACCATTCATTCCAGGCATGGAAAAAGTGGTAATGTAGGTTTGTGTCATTCGATGCTATATCAATGGCTTAGGTTGCACCTACCAGTAAGTGGTCCTTTTATAAATACCAGGCATTCTCTCTGATGGTCATCAAGACTTGTCAACCTTACTTTATTTGATACCCGGTGGAATCATGACATGGGGGAAGTACGAGGTATTATCACTAGCTGTGGAGATTTCTGAATCAACTATAATCCTGTGCTTGCTCATAGGCACTAAGGGGTGCATCAACTATAATCCTGTGCTTGCTTATCGTCAATTGGGATATGCAATGGATGGACCGCCAAGGGTTGAGGAGGTGTCTGAATCAGTGTATTTTGTTAGAGGAAGTGATCCAGTGATGTTCAAAAGAGTGATAAGTTCTTGGAAGGGAATTCACAAGAAGGATAGAACCACGTTGGGCAAGAAGGTTCCTATTTCTAGAGTTCCTTACTTGGAATGGATTAGAGCCAGGGTTAAGATTTTACGGTTACCATTTGTAAGGTCGGCTCCTCTATATGAGCAACCCCCTGCTGTTCTGAGTAACACTGTGTCAACCGAGGTGTTCACTCAGGTTCATGTAGAGAATATTCAGCTTCGTGCAAAAGACCGTGAAGCGGGGATGAAACTTTATTAGGAAGATCAAGAAAGGGCCGACTTAGCTCGCAAACTCAAGGAAGCTCAAGGGGAAACTTCTAATGCAATCGGTTTTAGGAAGAGATCTCTTGCTGAAATGGAAGAAGAATTGAGTAAGACTCAGCAAGAGTTTCGGAAGCTTCAGGTGTCTGAAAACAGCTACAGGAAGAAGATTCAGAACTTAGAGAAACAGCTCAAAGACAAAGATGCTCAGCTTAAGAGGGAAGTAACCTAGAAGCGTGTCGTAGAAGATCGGTTTCAAGAAAGTAAAGTGGTCACATCTCAACTTTTGAAGGATAAAGCCAGACTTGAAGAGTAATGTCAGCATCTTGAAGCATGTTTAGTTCCGGAGATTTAGTTTTGTTATTTAATTTTGGTATATTTGGTCACCCCCAGAATTGTTGGAAGGGACCATTTGATTGTTGTTATCATTCAGTTCTTTTTACCTTATTGTTAAGACATGTATTTAGTTGTTTATCATTTTACTCTCAATTGTCCTAAGTCACTTGGACATCGTTTCTTCTATTTGTAAATATTTGAAGTGTTCATCTTATTATCCTTTCTCTTTTGATTGTATGGTCGCACACTGTAACTGATGAATAAAAGGACTCTTGGATACCAGGAAATGACAAACATATCATGCACATCATGCATTTCATAACATTACAGGTTATCTCAAGACGGTTTTCTTATTCTGCTGCTTTTCTTATACAGAATTCAAGACGACTACTCATCAGTATTCCACCAGAAACAACTTGATGAGACAGATGACAAGTTTCGGCCGCATAGTTTCAGCTGACGACTTACTTAATTTCAAAAATTCATATTTTATTAATCTTTGATCACAAAAATACAAATGAAATATGCTTGGAAAGCTAAGAGATTGATCTTTCACCTCCTTTTGGTCTCATGTCCAAATTGGCAAGGAATCAAGAGCTATGGTCTTTTGAAGTTACAAAATTATAGGTCATTTTTAAAAATTAATGAATTTCAAGCCAAATTGTGAGAACCTTAATTTTTTAATTTGCAAAAACTCTAAACTAAGGGTTTGTATATATTTTCAATACCTTTCCAAATTATGCTCATTTATACCAAAATTCAAAAGTATGAGCAAGTTATGAGTTTTGGAATTTTGGGGCATTTTATTGAAATTTGGCAAATATGCAAAATGGCCATTTCTTGCAAAATCAAGTTTCAGCTATTCCTCTTGCTTCTAATCAAGCCCATTGGTAATTTGTGACATGCTGAGGCCCATCACACTCACTATTTCGTGCCCCATATGGTATTGCACATGTTGGATTGAAAAAATGACAAACTTGCTCAAAATTGCAAATTTACCAACACTTCGTCATTTCAAATAATCATGAGCTGGCATTTTGGGAGTGTAATTCTGAAGTTATTTGGCTCACAAAACGCATAAGGAGCAAGGGAACGCACGGGCAAAAGACCTGATTCTGGATGCACCTCATTTTTTTCCAAAATTCCCAATCCTGTCCTCCAACGATTTTAAAGGCGGATTTCCTCTTCTAACCTTCTACACAAACTCTATATAAGAGGAAGCAAGCAAAGAGAGAGGGAGAGAACGCGCCATTTGCAAGATTTCCATATCTAAAATTTTCCTTCATCTTCTGCAACCTGATTCGATTCTCTCAATTCCTTGGTGTTTTCTTCAAAATTCTTGTGGATTCAGCTTCAGCAAAGTGAGTGGATCAAGCTAGCACCATTTGTTGGCATCTGGAGTGAAGGAGACAGTAGAATGTTTTTCTCCTTGAGGTAATGATTCCAAACTTCAGTTTCTGAGATGCGCTTGTTTATTGAGATGTTTGAGCTTGGATTTGTGTTCAATAATGTTAGTAGAATGTTTCTGAAGCTTTACAGCTCTTGATTTGGTGAATTATGCATGTTTGGTTTCTCTGAAACTCGTGATTCAGAATGGTTTTATTCATATTCATGACTAGATATGGACAATGTGGTGGATGATTTGATTTGATTCGAATTGCTATGGGTTCCTTGCCATGCTAGCTTTGATTTACCTTTTATTTCATAAAAAATGATGCAAAATTGAGCATGTTATGCTGATCAGAAAGTGAGCCCTAGACCTGGATGTTGTGCGCATTTTTTTAACCATCCGGAGGTTGAAGATGATGTGGTGGCACATCATGATTGGTCCATTTGAATTTTTGGCTTATTTGAATTTTTGTTTTATTTGACATTTTGTTTAATTTTATTTTCTGATCAAAACCTACTCAAAAATCACAAAAAAATTACCATAGGTCAATATTACTTTCTAGTATTTATCATATTTTTTTTTATTTTTTTAAAAATAATTTGATTGGTTTAAAAAATTCATAGGTTTAATTAATTAATTGTTCAAAGTTTATTTTTATTTTAATAGTCCTATTGATCTAAAAAATCCACAAAAATTATTGAGACTCACAAAATAATGCAAAAATTGATTCTGATTTTGGTTCATCATTTTTTCTTATTTTTGGTTGAAAATTTAATTTCAAAAGGTTATTTGTAATATTTGTTTGTTTTTTTTATTTTTAATACTTCTATTAATTCAAAAAATTCCCAAAAAATCATGTAATTTTGTTTTTAATCATAGAATCTGAATATATTTTTACTTTGACCTTTTTCATGATTTTTGGTTATGGTTTGCATTTTCTTGCCCTTAAATAATAATTCCATTATTAATTGTTTGTTTTCTTATTTTTAATATTTTCCTTTTATCCAAAAAATTCACAAAAATTCAGGGATGTGTGTTTTTATCCCTAATATTTGAATATAATTTTGGTTGGCCAATTTTCTGACTTTTTGATTTAAATATTATTTTGATATATGAATATTTGTTAATTACATAATCGTTTGAATATTAATTCCTTTCTTGACTTTTCCTAATTCAAACAAATATGAAAAAATATATTTTCTGACATTTAGGGTTCCTTGATGATTTGTATGATCTAGAATAAATTTGTTTGAATTTTGATCTCATTTAATCAATATTTGAGATAAAAAGTCAAAAATTAGGGTTTTGTTGCTTATGGTGCAAGTTTCATGTTCAAAACCCTTGTGCCTTGGACTTTATTGGGAATTCAGGTCTTGTTTACGGTTCATGAATGTGTTGGAGATTTGAAAACCATTTTTCTTGAATTATTTGACTTAGTTTGACATTTTTCCACAAATAATTTTGAAAACTTGTCTAGTTTGGTAGTTTTACCAACTAGTCTTGAACTTTGAACTTTATTTGGCCTCTTCCTAAATCATTCATGAACTTAGGGCTTGCATTCTGACTTTTAAACACTTCCAAGATGTTAATATATTTTTGGTTTAAATTATGGATCCTTGCCCCCATTTTTGATGCAATTTTGAAGTGAAGGTACCCAATTATGTTTGCATGTCTTGTTGCAATTTGTTTGTTGGCCAATGAACTTGAGTGAGGCCTATAATTGGGAACCTAATGATCATGTTGATTCTAATTGTCCATGTTAACTTAATCCATTTCACTTAGAAGCTTCATATTTGAATATTTTGAACCATCTAATGCATCATGTAGGTTTCATTTCCTATTATGTTCATGAAGTTGTGATTGAATTAGCTATGCATGATTAAAATATGTTTGCTACTGACCTTCATGGTTCTTGTTCATGTTATTCTCAAGCTCTTATGATCCTTGATTGATACTCAATTGTCAATTCAATATGGTGATAGGAAAGAGCAACATCCCTCTGATTCTTTTGACCTAATCTGTGCACATGCTTGTCTCCTCTTGCTTATAATGTCTAATATTTGGTAATTGCCACCATGTTATTCTCACTTCTTCACCTTTTGGATACTAACTTGGTTGTTGAATGTGCGAGGTACTCTGAGAAAGTTGCCACTTTTGGCTTGAGGCTTTTGTGTTCCACTTTATTTGTGGAACACAGTTTATTATATTGGCATTATTTTTGTGTTTGGCATGCTTGATGGTTTATGCAGGATACACATATCTATGATTGTGAATTCCATACATTGCCCATGGGATTTGTTCATATCTGATAAAATACTTACATCCTGATGGTGTAATTTCTGACTTGATTTGTCTATTGATGCCAGCTTGCTTGAAGTTTCTCTGGGTTTCTTTTATTCTTGCTTGATTGCTACAGATAGTTATCTGTTTGGTATTATACTACCTCCTTTATCTCATTTTTAATTTTGCATAATTCTCTGACTGCATGATGGGACCTCTGTTGCTGATATATGCCAGGAGGCCCTCTGGTTTTTGTTTGATTGCATATGTTGTGTTTGTTGTTGATCGATGAGTCACTCAATTTAGAAATTGAGATCACGACTTCGCTCTCATTGCATGTTCCCTATAGAATGTTTATTGCTTTTCTTCTTTAATTGTTTATCGATGAGTCACTCAATTTAGAAATTGAGATCACGACTTCGCTCTCATTGCATGTTCCCTATAGGATGTATATGGCTTTTCTTCTTTAATTGTTGATCGATGAGTCACTCAATTTAGAAATTGAGATCACGACTTCGCTCTCCTTGCATGTTCCCTGTAGGATGTTTATTGCTTTTCTTCTTTAATTGTTGATCGATGAGTCACTCAATGTAGAAATTGAGATCACGACTTTGCTCTCATTGCATGTTCCCTATAGGATAGTTTTGTGGAGCTTCCTTTGGCATGTTGATTAAGGTAGGAATCCATGTATGCTAACATAAGATAGGATTTTCCTTTAACCGTAACCTTAGGGTCAACCATTGTATGATAACATTGGGGATAGTGCTAGGTTAGTTTCCCTTAGTTGCTTTTTTTTTTCCTTTCTTTGCATTCTACATCTTAAAACAAAAATCTTTTATCTTGGCAAATCATAAGACACCTCTAATGAACTCAAGTCCTTCTTCAAAGTAAAAGATACAAACCAATCTTTTCTATGTCATCTTGTTATCTTTTATCGATGTCTCGCCATCGAACATGTTTGTTATCCTACTTTGATTCCCAATATCATTGTTAGCTGTGATGTTTTGTCATTCGATCTATTGATGTTTCATCATACTTACCGTGCCATCTTGTTAACTTTTATCGATGTTTCGCCATCGCACATTTATTTGAAGCCGATGTCTCACCATCGCACATGTTTGTTATCCTACTTTGATTCCCAATATCATTGTTAAGTGTGATGTTTTGTCATCCAATTTATTGATGTTTCGTCATCCTTACCATGCCATCTTGTTATCTTATATCGATGATTCGCCATCGCACATTTGTTTGAAGCCGATGTTTCGTCACCGCACATGTTGGTTATCCTACTTTGACTCTCAATGTCATTGTTAGGTGTGATTGTTTTATCATTTGATGTTTCGCCATCTTTGACATGTTACTTTGTTATTATTTAGCTGATGTTTTGCCATCTCATTTGTTTGTCGTTTCATTCGATGTTTTGCCAACTTGACTGTTTTTGTTTGTCTTAATTAAAAAACACAAACCAACTAAAATATGTAAGCCGAACTACGGCTGCTCTGATTCCTTAAAAGGGATACGTAGGCATTGGGGTAGGGCCCAACCGAGCATAAATTTTTTATCTTCCCTACATTATTTTCTCCTTTCGCATGCATTCCCTTTATAGTTTTAAGCCATAGACATAGGATTTTGCCACACCCATTAGATTAGACAACAAAAGTGGATACTGTAGAGTACTACGGGCGTGCGGGGTGCTAACACCTTCCCCTCGCGTAACAGACTCCCTTACCCGATCTCTCGGTCGGAAGACCGTGATTTCTCCCTTTCCAGGTTTTCTCGATGTTTACCTTTCCCTTTCGGAGGGATAAAAGATGTTTGGTGGCGACTTCATTGATGTTTCATTAACGTCCAGATGACAGGTTCCGGCCGCGTAGTTTCAGCTGGCGACTTCACTGGGGAAAGATTGACCTTTTGTTGGTCCATCCAGGAGTCGATCCTAGCTCTTGTTTGTTTTCTTTTTGGGTGTTTATTTTATTGCTTTGCATATTTATCTATTTGCATTGCATCCTATGTGCACTTTACTTTCTGCATACTGGATTTGGCTGGACTGTTTGGATTCTGGATTTCCTGGTAGGTGGGTTGTTCCATGAGGTAAAAGGCCTCATACCCAGGCGATGAGTGAATTCCATAGGAACTAGGAATAGAGTGGCCATGGCAGCTATGAGGCGGATGCTTTATAGACCTGACCATGAGACCCATGACTTCAAAGGTAGTTCGGATAGGTGTTATCGTATGATGATACCGACATTCGAGCTCTTGTACTCTTATTTGGCTTTTAACCTTACCTTTACCTAGACTACATCCGTGAGAGGGGCGGGAAAACTTTTCTTACAGGTACTGTTGGTGACTTTGTGTTGCGAAGATGACTCAGGTTCCCATGATAGTTTTGAGGCTTCGGGATTTTCTTTTGACCTTGAGTGGTGTTGTTTTGTAATAGTCCAGCCATGATCCAGTGTGAAACTTTGATTCTGTCATGTTGCATCATAGCATATTAATTTCTAAAAAAAATGAAAAATGATGTAAAAAAAAACTAGCATATGCATGTCATCTTCCAGGGACATTCAAGAGTCTTCTTTCCATCAGAAATGGCTAGTCTCTCGTCAGTTGAGTTTGATTCAGTTCATGTTGAAGAGCCCACCAGACATACTTTCTCTTATCAGATTCCTACCATTGATGTGGCCGAGTTGAAGAGGTTGAGTTCTTATCTGAAGGGTGATGTTCTGAATAATTTCAACAAAAATTATGGCAACTTTCTACTAGTCCTTAACACTCCAGTTGACCCAATGTCCTTGATCACTCTCTTCCAGTTCTCTGACATGGAATTACGGTGTTTTACTTTCAAGATTATCAACTAGTTCCTACACTAGAAGAGTACGCGTACCTACTTAATATCAAGTTGTCTGATGAAGTTCCTTTTGTCCAAGTGCCGGAGAAGCTGAAGTTCAAAGTTATTGCTGAAATTCTTCATTTGAGTTGGAAAGAGGTGAAAGAAAATTGGAAATCAAGCGAGGGTACTACAGGGTTTTATTTGGATTTCTTAGTGAAGAAAGTTGAAGACTGGGCAAAGAAAGGGAATTGGATTGACTTCAACACTCTGTTTGCTCTCATGATATACGGGTTCGTCCTCTTCCCTCACAAGAGAAATTTTGTGGATTTGACGGCTATTTGTGTTTTTAGAAACAAGAACCCGATACCGACACTCTTGGCAGATACTCTTTATACCATTCATTCAAGGCATGGAAAAAGTGGTAATGTAGGTTTGTGTCATTCGATGCTATATCAATGGCTTAGGTTGCGCCTACCAGTAAGTGGTCCTTTTATAGATACCAGGCATTCTCTCTGATGGTCATCAAGACTTGTCAACCTTACTTCATTTGATATCCGGTGGAATCATGACATGGGGGAAGTACGAGGTATTATCACTAGCTGCAGAGATTTCCCTAATGTTCCCCTCATAGGAACTAAGGGGTCCATCAACTATAATCATGTGCTTGCTTATCGTCAATTATGATATGCAATGGATGGACCGCCAAGGGTTGAGGAGGAGTCTGAATCAGTGTATTTTTTTTAGGAAGTGATCCAGTGATGTTGAAAAGAGTGACAAGTGCTTGGAAGGGAATTCACAAGAAGGATAGAACCACGTTGGGCAAGAAGGTTTCTATTGCTAGAGTTCTATACTTGGAATGGATTAGAGCCAGGGTTAAGATTTTACGGTTACCATTTGCAAGGTCGGCTCCTCTATATGAGAAACCTCCTGTTGTTATGAGTAACACGGTGTCAACCGAGGTGTTCACTCAGGTTCATGTAGAGAATATTCAGCTTCGTGCAAAAGACCGTGAGGTGGGGATGAAACTTTATTGGGCAAATCAAGAAAGGGCCGACTTATCTCGCAAACTCAAGGAAGCTCAAGGGGAAACTTCTGATGCAACTGGTTTTAGGAAGAGATCTCATGCTGAAATGGAAGAAGAATTGAGTAAGACTCAGCAAGAGTGTCGGAAGCTTCAGGTGTCTGAAAACAGCTACAGGAAGAAGATTCAGAACTTAGAGAAACAGCTCAAAGACAAAGATGCTCAGCTTAAGAGGGAAGTAGCCCAGAAGCGTGTCGCAGAAGATCGGTTTCAAGAAAGTAAAGTGGTCACATCTCAACTTTTGAAGGAGAAAGCCAGACTTGAAGAGTAATATCAGCATCTTGAAGCATGTTTAGTTCCGGAGATTTAGTTTTGTTATTTAATTTTGGTATATTTGGTCAACCACAGAATTGTTGGAAGGGACCATTTGATTGTTGTTATCATTCAGTTCTTTTTACTTTATTGTTAAGACATGTATTTAGTTGTTTATCATTTTACTCTCAATTGTCCTAAGTCACTTGGACATCGTTTCTTCTGTTTGTAAATATTTGAAGTGTTCATCTTATTATCCTTTCTCTTTTGATTGTATGGTCGCACGCCGTAACTGATGAATAAAAGGACTCTTGGATACCGGGAGATGACAAACATATCATGCACATCATGCATTTCATAACATTACAGGTTATCTCAAGACGGTTTTCTTATTCTGCTGCTTTTCTTATTCAGAATTCAAGACGACTACTCATCGGTATTCCACAAGAAACAACTTGCCGAGACAGATGTCAGGTTCCGACCGCATAGTTTCAGCTGGCGACTTACTTAATTTCAAAAATTCATATTTTATTTGATCACAAAAATAAAAATGAAATATTCTTGGAAAGCTAAGAGATTGATCTTTCACCTCCTTTTGGTCTCATGACCAAATTGGCAAGGAATCAAGAGCTATGGTCTTTTGAAGTTACAAAATTATAGGTCACTTTTAAAAATTAATGAATTTCAAGCCAAATTGTGAGAACCTTAATTTATTAATTTGCAAAAACTCTAAACTAAGGGTTTGTATATCTTTTCAATACCTTTCTAAATTGTGCTCATTTATGCCAAAATTCAAAAGTATGAGCAAGTTATGAGTTTTGGAATTTTGGGGCATTTTATGAAATTTGGCAAATATGCAAAATGGCCATTTCTTGCAAACTCAAGTTTCAGCCATTCCTCTTGCTTCTAATCAAGCCCATTGGTAATTTGTGACATGCTGAGGCCCATCACACTCACTATTTCGTGCCCCATATGGTATTGCACATGTTGGATTGAAAAAATGACAAACTTGCTCAAAATTGCAAATTCACCAACACTTCTTCATTTCAAATAATCATGAGCTGGCATTTTGGGAGTGTAATTCTGAAGTTATTTGGCTGACAAAACGCATAAGAAGCAAGGGAACGCACGGGCAAAAGACCTGATTCAGTATGCACCTCATTTTTTGCCAAAATTCCCAATCATGTCCTCCAACGGTTTTAAAGGCGGATTTCCTCTTCTAAACTTCTACACAAACTCTATATAAGAGGAAGCAAGCAAAGAGAGAGGGAGAGAATGCGCCATTTGCAAGAATTCCATATCTAAAATTTTCCTTCATCTTCTGCAACCTGATTCGATTCTCTCAATTCCTTGGTGTTTTCTTCAAAATTCTTGTGGATTCAGCTTCAACAAAGTGAGTGGATCAAGCTAGCACCATTTGTTGGCATCTGGATTGAAGGAGACAATAGAATGTTTTTCTCCTTGAGGTAATGATTCCAAACTTCAGTTTCTGAGATGCGCTTGTTTCTTGAGATGTTTGAGCTTCGATTTGTGTTCAATAATGTTAGTAGAATGTTTCTGAAGATTTACAGCTCTTGATTTGGTGAATTATGCATGTTTGGTTGCTCTGAAACTCGTGATTCAGAATGGTTTTGTTCATATTCATGACTAGATTATGGACAATGTGGTGGATGATTTGATTTGATTCGAATTTCTATGGGTTCCTTGCCATGCTAGCTTTGATTTGCCTTTTATTTCATAAAAAATGATGCAAAATTGAGCATGTTATGCTGATCTGAAAGTGATCCCTAGACCTGGATGATGCGCGCGTTTTTTGAACCATCCGGAGGTTGAAGATGATGTGGTGGCACATCATGATTGGTCCATTTGAATTTTTGGCTTATTTGAATTTTTGTTTTATTTGACATTTTGTTTGATTTTATTTTCTGATCAAAACACATTCGAAAATCACAAAAAAATTACCATAGGTCAATATTACTTTCTAGTATTTATCATATTTTTTTGATTTTTTTTAAAAAAATTTGATTGGTTTAAAAAAATTCATAGGTTTAATTAATTAATTGTTCAAAGTTTATTTTTATTTTAATAGTGCTATTGATCTAAAAAAAATCCACAAAAGTTATTTGAGACTCACAAAATAATGTAAAAATTGATTTTGATTTTGGTTTATCATTTTTTCTCATTTTTGATTGAAAATTTAATTTCAAAAGGTTATTTGTAATATTTGTTTGTTTTTTTATTTTTAATACTTCTATTAATTCAAAAAATTCCCAAAAAATCATGTAATTTTGTCTTTAATCATAGAATCTGAATATATTTTTACTTTGACCTTTTTCATGATTTTTGGTTATGGTTTTCATTTTCTTGCCCTTAAATAATAATTCAATTATTAATTGTTTGTTTTCTTATTTTTAATATTTTCCTTTTATCCAAAAAATTCACAAAAATTCAGGGATGTGTGTTATTAGCCCTAATATTTGAATATAATTTTGGTTGGCCATTTTTCTGACTTTTTGATTTAAATATTATTTTGATATGAGAATATTTGTTAATTACATAATTGTTTGAATATTAATTTCTTTCTTGACTTTTCCTAATTCAAAAAAATATGAAAAAATGTATTTTCTGACATTTAGGGTTCCTTGATGATTTTTATGATCTTGACTTAATTTTTTTGAATTTTGATCTCATTTAATCAATATTTGAGATAAAAAGTCAAAATTTAGGGTTTTGTTGCTTATGGTGCAAGTTTCATGTTCAAAACCCTTGTGCCTTGGACTTTATTGGGAATTCAGGTCTTGTTTACGGTTCATGAATGTGTTGGAGATTTGAAAACCATTTTGCTTGAATTATTTGACTTGGTTTGACATTTTTCCACAAATAATTTTGAAAACTTGTCTAGTTTGGTAGTTTTTCCAACTAGTCTTTAACTTTGAACTTTATTTGGGCTCTTCCTCAATCATTCATGAACTTAGGGCTTGCATTCTGACTTCTAAACACTTATAAGATGTTAAGATATTTTTGGTTTGAATTATGGATCCTTGTCCCCATTTTTGATGCAATTTTGAAGTGAAGGTACCCAATTATGTTTGCATGTCTTGTTGCAATTTGTTTGTTGGCCAATGAACTTGAGTGAGGCCTATAATTGGGAACCTAATGATCATGTTGATTCTAATTGTCCATGTTAACTTAAGCCATTTCACTTAGAAGCTTCATATTTGAATATTTTGAACCATCTAATGCATCATGTAGGTTTCATTTCTTATTGTGTTCATGAAGTTGTGATTGAGTTAGCTATGCATGATTAAAATATGTTTGCTACTGACCTTCATGGTTCTTGTTCATGTTATTCTCAAGCTCTTATGATCATTGATTGATACTCAATTGTCAATTCAATATGGTGATAGGAAAGAGCAACAACCCTCTGATTCTTTTGACCTAATCTGTGCACATGCTTGTCTCCCCTTGCTTATAATGTCTAATATTTGGTAATTGCCACCATGTTATTCTAACTTCTTCACCTTTTGGATACTAACTTGGTTGTTGAATGTGCGAGGTACTTTGAGAAAGTTGCCACTTTTGGCTTGAGGCTTTTGTGTTCCACTTTATTTGTGGAACACAGTTTATTATATTGGCATTATTTTTGTGTTTGGCATGCTTGATTGTTTATGCAGGATACACATATCTATGATTGTGAATGCCATACATTGCCCATGGGATTTGTTCATATCTGATAAAATACTTACATCCTGATGGTGTAATTTCTGACTTGATTGGTCTACTGATGCCAGCTTGCTTGAAGTTTCTCTGGGTTTCTTTTATTCTTGCTTGATTGCTACAGATAGTTATCTGTTTGGTATTATACTACCTCCTTTCTCTCATTTTTCATTTTGCATAATTCTCTGATTGCATGATGGGACCTCTGTTGCTGATATATGTCAGGAGGCCCTCTGGTTTTTGTCTGATTGCATATGTTGTGTTTGTTGTTGATCGATGAGTCACTCAATTTAGAAATTGAGATCACGACTTCACTCTCATTACATTTTCCCTATAGGATGTTTATTGCTTTTCTTCTTTAATTGTTGATCGATGAGTCACTTAATTTAGAAATTGAGATCACGACTTCACTCTCGTTGCATGTTCCCTATAGGATGTTTATGGCTTTTCTTCTTTAATTGTTGATCGATGAGTCACTCAATTTAGAAATTTAGATCACGACTTCGCTCTCATTGCATGTTCCCTATAGGATAGTTTTGTGGAGCTTCCTTTGGCATGTTGATTAAGGTAGGAATCCATGTATGCTAACATAAGATAGGATTTTCCTTTAACCGCAACCTTAGGGTCAACCATTGTATGATAACATTGGGGATAGTGCTAGGCTAGTTTCCCTTAGTTGCTTTTTTTTCCTTTCTTTGCATTCTGCATCTTAAAACAAAAATCTTTTTTCTTGGCAAATCATAAGACACCTCTAATGAACTCAAGTCCTTCTTCAAAGTAAAAGATACAAACCAATCTTTCCCATGTCATCTTGTTATCTTTTATCATGTCTCGCCATCGCACATGTTTGTTATCCTACTTTGATTCCCAATATCATTATTAGGTGTGATGTTTTGTCATTCGATCTATTGATGTTTCGTCATCCTTACTGTGCCATCTTGTTATCTTTTTCCGATGTTTCGCCATCGCACATTTGTTTGAAGCCGATGTCTCACCATCGCACATGTTTGTTATCCTACTTTGATTCCCAATATCATTGTTAGGTGTGATGTTTTGTCATCCTATTTATTGATGTTTCGTCATCCTTACCATGCCATCTTGTTATCTTTTATCGATGTTTCGCCATCGCACATTTGTTTGAAGTAGATGTTTCGTCATCGCACATGTTGGTTATCCTACTTTGACTCTCAATGTCATTGTTAGGTGTGATTGTTTTATCATTTGATGTTTTGCCATCTTTGACATGTTACTTTGTTATTATTTAGCCGATGTTTTACCATCTCGTTTGTTTGTCGTTTCATTCGATGTTTTGCCATCTTGATTGTTTTTGTTTATCTTAATTAAAAAACATAAACCAACCAAAATATGTAAGCCGAACTACAGCTGCTCTGATTCCTTAAAAGGGATACGTAGGCATTGGGGTAGGGCCCAACCGAGCATAACTTTTTTATCTTCCCTACATTATTTTCTCCTTTAGCATGCATTCCATTTACAGTTTTAAGCCATAGACATAGGATTTGGCCACACCCATTAGATTAGACAACAAGAGTGGATACCATAGAGTACTACAGGCGTGCGGGGTGCTAACACCTTCCCCTCGTGTAACAGACTCCCTTACCCGATCTCTCGGTTGAAAGACCGTGATTTCTCCCTTTCCAGGTTTTCTCGATGTTTACCTTTCCCTTTCGGCGGGATAAAAGATGTTTGGTGGCGACTTCATTGATGTTTCATTAACGTCCAGATGACAGGTTCCGGCCGCGTAGTTTCAGCTGGCGACTTCACTGGGGAAAGATTGACCTTTTGCTGGTCCATCTCGGAGTCGATCCTAGCTCTTGTTTGCTTTCTTTTTGGGTGTTTATTTTATCGCTTTGTATATTTATCTGTTTGCGTTGCATCCTATGTGCGCTTTACTTTCTGCATACTGGATTTGGCTGGACTGTTTGGATTCTGGATTTCCTGGTGGGTGGGTTGTTCCATGAGGTAAAAGGCCTCGTACCCAGGCTATGAGTGAATTCCATAGGAACTAGGAATAGCCATGGCAGCTATGAGACGGATGCTTTGTAGACCTGACCATGAGACCCATGACTTCAGAGGTAGTTCGGATAGGTGTTATCATATGATGATACCGACATTCTTGCTCTCGTACTCTGATTTGGCTTTTAACCTTACCTTGACCTATACTACACCTGTGAGAGGGGCGGGAAAACTTTTCTTATAGGTACAGGTACTGTTGGTGACTTTGTGTTGCAAAGATGACTCAGGTTCCCAAGATATTTTTGAGGCTTCGGGATTTTCTTTTGACCTTGAGTGGTGTTGTTCTGTAATAGTCCAGCCATGATCCAGTGTGAAACTTTGATCCTGTCATGTTGCATCATAGCATATTAATTTCTAAAAAAAATGAAAAATGATGTAAAAAAAAACTAGCATATGCATGTCATCTTCCCAGGACATTCAAGAGTCTTCTTTCCATCAGAAATGGCTAGTCTCCCGTCAGTTGAGTTTTATTCAGTTCATGTTGAAGAGCCCACCAGACATACTTTCTCTTATCAGATTCCTACCATTGATGTGGTCGAGTTGAAGAGGTTGAGTTCTTATCTGAAGGGGGATGTTTTGAATAATTTCAAAAAAATTATGGCAAAACTTGCTACTAGTCTTTAACACTCCAGTTGACCCAATGGCCTTGATCACTCTCTTCCAGTTCTATGACAAGGAATTACGGTGTTTTACTTTTCAAGATTATCAACTAGTTCCTACACTAGAAAAGTACGCGTACCTACTTAATATCAAGTTGTATGATGAAGTTTCTTTTGTCCAAGTGCCGGAGAAGCTGAAGTTCGAAGTTATTGCTGAAATTCTTCATTTGAGTTGGAAAGCGGTGAAAGAAAATTGGAAATCAAGCGAGGGTACTACAGGGTTTTATTTGGATTTCTTAGTGAAGAAAGCTGAAGACTGGGAAAAGAAAGGGAATTGGATTGACTTCAACACTCTGTTTGCTCTCATGATATACGGGATCGTCCTCTTCCCTCACAAGAGAAATTTTGTGGATTTGACGGCTATTTGTGTTTTTCGAAAGAAGAACTCGATACCGACACTCTTGGCAGATACTCTTTATACCATTCATTCTAGGCATGGAAAAAGTGGTAATGTAGGTTTGTGTCATTCAATGCTATATCAATGGCTTAGGTTGCACCTACCAGTAAGTGGTCCTTTTATAGATACCAGGCATTCTCTCTGATGTTCATCAAGACTTGTCAACCTTACTTCATTTGATATCCGGTAGAATTATGACATGGGGGAAGTAAGAGGTATTATCACTAGCTGCAGAGATTTCCCTAATGTTACCCCCATAGGAACTAAGGGGTGCATCAACTATAATCATGTGCTTGCTTATCGTCAATTGGGATATGAAATGGATGGACCGCCAAAGGTTGAGGATGTGTCTGAATCAATGTATTTTGTTAGAGGAAGTGATCATGTGATGTTGAAAAGAGTGACAAGTGCTTGGAAGGGAATTCAGAAGAAGGATAGAACCACGTTGGGCAAGAAGGTTCTTATTGCTAGAGTTCCTTACTTGGAATGGATTAGAGCCAGGGTTAAGATTTTATGGTTACCATTTGCAAGGTCGGCTCCTCTATATGAGCAACCTCCTGTTGTTCTGAGTAACACGGTGTTAACCGAGGTGTTCACTCAGGTTCATGTAGAGAACATTCAGCTTCGTGCAAAAGACCGTGAGGCGGGGATGAAACTTTATTGGGCAGATCAAGAAAGGGCCGACTTAGCTCGCAAAATTAAGGAAGCTCAAGGGGAAACTTCTGATGCAACCGGTTTTAGGAAGAGATCTCATGCTGAAATGGAAGAAGAATTGAGTAAGACTCAGCAAGAGTGTCGGAAGCTTCAGGTGTCTGAAAACAGCTACAGGAAGAAGATTCAGAACTTAGACAAACAACTCAAACACAAAGATGCTCAGCTTAAGAGGGAAGTAGCCCAGAAGCGTGTCGCTGAAGATCGGTTTCAAGAAAGTCAAGTGGTTGCATCTCAACTTTTGAAGGAGAAAGCCAGACTTGAAGAGTACTGTCAGCATCTTGAAGCATGTTTAGTTCCGGAGATTTAGTTTTGTTATTTAATTTTGGTATATTTGGTCACCCCCAGAATTGTTGGAAGGGACCATTTGATTGTTGTTATCATTCAGTTCTTTTTACTTTATTGTTAAGACATGTATTTAGTTGTTTATCATTTTACTCTCAATTGTCCGGAGTCACTTGGACATCGTTTCTTCTGTTTGTAAATATTTGAAGTATTCATCTTATTATCCTTTCTCTTTTGATTGTATGGTCACACGCCGTAACTGATGAATAAAAGGACTCTTGGATACTAGGAAATGACAAACATATCATGCACATCATGCATTTCATAACATTACAGGTTATCTCAAGACGGTTTTCTTATTCTGCTGCTTTTCTTATTCAGAATTCAAGACGAATACTCATCGGTATTCCACCAGAAACAACTTTCTGAGACAGATGGAACAGGTTCAAGCTGAACTCGCTGAAATGAGGGCCCAGATGACTACTCAGATGACTCGGTTCATGGAGGTCATCACCAATGTGAGTTCCCGACAGGAGGAACTAGCTGTCATTGTCAACAACCAGCGCCTCTATCCAGGGGATGGTGGAAATCAAGGGCTCTATCAGGACATTTCTGTAGGATTGGGAGATGTGCAAGATCAGCCTGCCGGAAATTTTCATGGGATGCCGGGAAACCCTTTCGTGCGCAATGTAGGGCAGTTTTCTCCGTCTCCTGGACCTCGTCTTGTGGGGAACAGAAGAGTTAATCAGTGCGGTGTAAGGAATTATCAGGATCAGGATTATGACTTTGACCAGGATGAAGATCAGTTTTCTGTTCGACGTTCAGAGTCGGGGGTTCAGATTGAGGATATGAAGTATCGTTGCTTGGAAGAGCGTCTGAAGGCTGTGGAAGGGCAAGGAGTCCTTGGTATGGATGCTAATGATCTCGGGTTAGTGTCTGGGGTGAAATTTCCTCCGAAGTTCAAGCCTCCAACATTTGAAAAATACAACGGGACGTCATGTCCTGTTACTCATGCAACTGCTTATTTCCGAAAGATATTGGTGCATACTGACGATCAGGGGCTTTTGATTCACTTTTTCCAGGATAGCCTATCTGGGGCATCCCTGGAGTGGTACATGAAATTGGAGAAAACTCATATTCGTTCCTGGAATGATCTTGCTCAGGCTTTTGTTAAACATTATCAGTACAATGTGGATATGGCGCCTAATCGCACTCAGTTACAGAATATGTTACAAGGACCAAAAGAATCTTTCAAGGAGTATGCTCAGAAGTGGCGTGAGTTGGCTGCGAGGGTTCAACCTCCACTCATGGAGAGAGAACTCATCGATATGTTTATGAGCACCCTGCAAGGACCGTTTTATGAACACATGATAGGAAGTGCTTCGGCAGGATTTGCAGACTTGGTTATGGCTGGTGAAAGAATTGAGGTAGGTTTGAATTTGGGGAAAATTCAGATTAGAGGTTCTAGTGGCTCATCAGGGGGAAGTAAGAAACCATTCAACACTTACCCTAAGAAAAGGGAAGTCGACGCAAGCGCGGTTTACTCTCATAGAGGAAGAAGAGAGGATCGTCAGCACCAACAAATCAATGTTGTTTCTATTCCTATTAATGCTCCTCTGCAGCAGAGACCGAATACAGTGCCTCAACAACAAAGACAGCAAGATGCTCCCCGTCAGTATAATAATCAACAACAGAGACAGCCAAGGAAATTTGATCCCTTTCCAGTAACTCTTACTGAAGCGCTCCACCACCTGCTTGATTTAAAGCTAATCAGTTTGAGAAATATGCCACCACCACCCACAAGACTTCCTGTTAACTATGATGCTAACGCAATATGTGAATTCCATTCAGGAGGAGTTGGCCATTCTACTGACAATTGTTTTGCGTTGAAGTGCAAAGTACAAGACTTGTTGGATGCTAAGGCAATTGAGTTTACTCCAGTGACTGGTCCGAATGTTACTCAGAACCTAATGCCTAGGCATGGAGGGGACGTTGTTAATATAATTGATGATAATGGTGAAATGTTGAATTTAATCATGGATGTCGAACAAGTAACTACTCCATTAGGTTGTGTTAAGAAGTATTTGCTCGACAATTATATCTTCCCGGGTTGTACTTCAGAGTGTGCCAAGTGTAGAGAGCAACCGAAGGGCTGTGATGATTTAAAAGCAGGTATCTAGTTGTTGATGAAGGAAGGTTCCCTGCAGTTCGATAGAAAACTGAGCTACCACAATGTTACCGAAGAGGATATTGCTGTGATATTTATTCCTTACACCTCTGCGCGCATTCCCGCCCCGTCAAGGGCGCCCCCTCTGATGATTATAGTACCTGGTCCCATGCCGTATACCAGTGAGAAGGCGGTCCCGTGGCATTATGGTGCCGATGTTTATTACCATGGGGTAAAGCAGGAGGTTAATGCTCGTTTGTCTGAGGAAGAACATGCTAAAGGTGATGAAGAGGAAGTCCATAACTTTTCTGGTGTAGGTCGAATGACTAGAAGCGGGAGAGTGTTTGGTCCTTCCAATGTGCAAGATACGGTAGATGCTTCTGCAAGGGAAAAAGGAAAACAGCAGGCGATGATTGGTAATCCAAGGGTTACGCCAGCTAATGTGACTCAATCAATTCTGATACCAGAGGCTTCTTCGGTTCCTGATGAGGTTGAAGAGTTGATGCATATTATCAGAAAGAGTGATTATAGCATAATTGACCATCTGAGCCACACTCCTTCCAAGATGTCTATCTTGTCTCTGTTGATTTATTCAGAACCTCGCATAAATTCTTTGATGAAATTGTTGAAGAATGCGTTTGTGCCACATGAGATAACAGTCAATCAGTTCGAGAATGTTTATGCTAACATATCTACCGGGAACGGTCTGGGCTTCACGGATTTTGATCTTCCTCCAGAGGGACCAGACCATAACAAAGCGTTGCATATTTCAATGGAGTGAAAGGGCACTACTTTATCTCGGGTTTTGGTGGACACGGGATTGTCTTTAAATGTATTGCCCAAGTCAGCATTGATGAAGATTGATTATTCTGGACTGGAGTTACGCCCTAGTGATTTGATGGTGAAGGCGTTTGATGGGTCTCGAAGGTCGGTATTTGGGGAAGTGGAGTTACCAATCAAGGTCGGTCCTCGCACCTTCACGGCTACTTTTTTTGTGATGGATATACAACTAGCATATTGTTGCTTGTTGGGGAGGCCGTGGATTCATAGAGCAAGAGCATTCATTTCTACTCTTCATCATAAACTCAAGTATCCTGCCGAGGGAAAGGTGATAACTGTATGCGGCGAGGAAGAATATATCGTAAGTCATTTGACATCATTCCGCTATGTTGAAGTTGAAGGTGAGATACATGAGACTCCGTTTCAGGCGTTTGAGACAGTTCATGCTGTCAATTTTCCTCCTCCATAGCAGAAAAAGAAACCAGAAATTGTTATGTCTTCTCTCAAAGATGCAAAAGTTGTGGTGGAAGGTGGTAACCCTGCAGTTGGGGTCAGGTGCTGGATATTATTCCAAAGTTTGATAAATTTGGTCTCGGTTTTAGCCCAGGTCAGCAGAGTGCAACTCCTAGAGCATCTAGTTTATCTACTCCTGTGAAGTTTTCCCGTCCTTGTGCTACTCAAGAAGGATACGTCAATGCAATTAGCGACGATAGGGTTGATGGCTACAATATCGAAGATTGGATTCGACCAAGTATTCCAGGCCAGACACTCAATAATTGGACTTCTGTGGATGTTATCCAAGTTTCAAGCGCTGAGGAGTAATTTTCTTGTTTCTTTTATAATCATATCATAATCCCTACGCTCTACCCAAGGCGTGGTGGATCATTTGTGTAGGGCCACCATGTTTATTTTCAAGTTTATCATGAAATAAAGGACGTTTTTGCATTCAAAATTTTTCTTATTTTCTTTTTATTTTTAAATGGCAATGTTTCGCTTTTCACACACTGTTACTAAAAAATGCCAAAATGTCATTCATGCAGATGCACTTCCACCACCGATCATATTGATAATGACCCTGTTATGGCTCATTATGACTTTGATACTCCTATTTATCAAGCTAAAGAAGAAGTGTATGAGGATTATGATCTTCCTGAGGAATTAGCAAGATTGTTAAAACAAGAAGAGAAAGTTATCCAGCCGAATCAAGATTCGATAGAAGTGGTGAATATTGGCACAAAAGAGGTAAGAAGAGAAGTCAAGATAGGGGCAGATCTCGAAGAAAGTGTAATGGTCAGACTGATTGAGCTACTCTGTGAGTATTCTGATATCTTCGCATGGTCTTATAAGAATATGCCTGGGTTGGATACAGACATAGTGGTGCATCGACTACCGCTCAAAGAGGGTTGTTCTCCTGTCAAGCAGAAGCTCCGAAGAACTCATCCTGAGATGTCCAAAAAGATCAAGGAGAAGGTCCAGAAGCAATTGGACGCGAATTTCTTAAAGGTTGTCAATTATTCTCCATGGATTGCAAATATTGTGCATGTGCCCAAGAAGGATGGTAAGGTCAGGATGTGCGTGGATTATAGGGATTTGAACAGGGTCATCCTTAAAGACGATTTCCCTCTTCCGCATATTGATGTGTTGGTTGATAATACTGCTCATTCCAAGGTGTTATCATTCATGGATAGCTTTTCGGGTTACAATCAAATTAAGATGGCCCCGGAGGATATGGAGAAGACAACATTCATCATGCCTTGGGGAAATTTCTGTTATAAAGTAATGTCGTTTGGTTTGAAAAATGTCGGGGCAACATATCAACACGCCATGGTCACTCTATTTCATGATTTGATTCACAAAGAGATTGAGGTATATGTAGACGATATGATTGTCAAGTCTGACATAGGAGGAACATCTTATTCATCTAAAAAAATTGTTCGAGAGATTGAGGCAGTTCTTGCTAAGGTTGAATTTGAATAAGTGCACCTTCGGGGTGAGATCCGGCAAGCTGTTGGGTTTTATTGTAAGTGAGAAAGGTATCGAGGTGGACCCGGCCAAGGTCAAAGCGATACAGTAAATGCCTGAGCCAAGGAAAGATAAGGAAGTGTGTGGTTTCTTGGGAAGGTTAAACTATATTTCTAGATTCATTTCACATCTCACAGCCACCTATGAACCTTTGTTCAAATTGTTGAAGAAAAGTCAGACAGTGAAATGGAATAAGGATTGTCAGAAGGCCTTTGACAAAATAAATGAGTATTTGCAGAAACCTCTGATACTCATGCCTCCAGTGGAAGGAAGGCCACTAATCATGTATCTAAATGTGTTGGAGAGCTCAATGGGTTGTGTCCTCGGTCAGCACGACGAGACAGGGAAGAAAGAGCAGTCTATTTACTACTTGAGTAAGAAGTTTACGGAATGCGAGTCGAGATACTCATTGTTGGAAAAGACTTGTTACGCGCTTGCCTGGGCCGCCAAACGTTTAAGGCAATACATGTTAACTCACACCACCTACTTGATATCCAAAATGGATCCAATCAAGTACATTTTTGAGAAGCCATCTCTTACAGGCAGGGTAGCCCGTTGGCAGATGATACTCACTGAATATGATATCCAATACACTACTCAAAAAGCAATTAAGGGTAGTGTACTGGCCGACCATCTTGCTTATGAGGCCATGAACAATTATAAACCGATGAAGTTTGATTTTCCAGATGAGGAAATTGTGTATATTCGAGATTGTAATATGCCAGACCCAGACGAAGGACCCGAGCCGGGATCACGTTGGACGCTTGTTTTTTATGGTGCCTCCAATGCCATGGGCAACGGTGTCGGAGCTATTATCACTTCCCCTGAGGGATACCACATTCCTTTCACGGCTCGTATTTGTTTCGATTGCACTAACAAAATGGCTGAATATGAGGCTTGCATTTACGGCATTGAAGAAGCGATCGACCTGCGCATCAAATTCTTGAAAGTTTACGGGGATTCCAATCTTGTTATCAGCCAGATTAATGGAGATTGGGAGACTCACCATCAGAACCTAATTCCCTATCGTGAGCATGTTATGAAGTTGATTTCGTACTTCGAAGAGATCACGTTTGAGCATATTCCCAAAGAAGAAAACAATCTAGCTGATGCACTGGCCACTTTGTCCTCCATGTTCAAGGTTAAGTGGGCTAATGAGGCACCTTCCATTACCATCAGAAGTTTGAGTGAGCCAGCTTTATGTTTTGAGGCTAGTCTGGAATCAGATGGTAATCCTTGGTTTTATGATGTTAAACGGTATTTGGAAACACAAGAGTACCCGGAAAGGGCATCCATCACGGAAAAGAAGTTCTTGAGAAGATTTTCAGCCAAGTTCTTTCTCAGTGGTGGTGTGTTGTACAGAAGGCATCATGACAGTTTACTGCTCATATGTGTTGACAAGAAAGAAGCGGCTAGAATCATTGAGGAAATACATGAAGGTGATTTTGGAACCCATTCCAACGGGCACACCATGGCCAAAAAGATTTTGCGAGCAGGTTATTATTGGTCCACCATGGAGACTGACTGTTACAATCATGCACGGGTTTGCCACAAATGTCAAGTCTATGCTGACAAGGTGCATGTGCCACCAGTACCTTTGAATGTCTTGACCTCCCCTTGGTCGTTTGCGATGTGGGGAATTGATATGATCGGCAAAATTGAACCGACTGCATCCAACGGGCACCGTTTCATTCTAGTTGCCATCGATTATTTTACGAAATGGGTCGAAGTTGCATCTTATGCCAATGTCACCAAGCAGGTGGTAACTCGGTTCATTAAGCACAATATTATCTGTCGTTACGGAGTGCCCGAGAAGATCATTACTGATAATGGGTCTAATCTGAATAACAATATGATGAAGGAGCTTTGTGTGTCTTTCAAAATCAAGCATCATAATTCTTCCCCATATAGACCAAAGATGAACGGCGTTGTCGAAGCGGCCAATAAAAATATCAAGAAAATTATGCAGAAGATGGTGGTAACCTATAAGGATTGGCATGATATGTTGCCTTTTTCTTTGAATGGTTATCGTACCACGGTGCGTACTTTGACTGGGGCAACCCTATTTTCATTGGTTTACGGCATGGAAGCAGTACTGCCGGTAGAATTCAAGATTCCTTCTCTTAGGGTCATGAGAGATGTTGAGCTGGATGAAAGTGAGTGGGTACAGAATCGATTGGATCAGTTGGAACTTATTGACGAGAAGAGGTTGACGGTTGTATGTCATGGTCAGGTATATCAACAGAGGATGAGGAAAGCTTTTGATAAGAGGGTACGACCCCAGTGTTACAAGCCAGGTGACCTTGTGCTGAAAAGGATAATTCTCCCCCATGGTGATCCCAGGGGCAAGTGGGTTCCGACTTATGAAGGTCCTTTCGTGGTCAGAAAAGTTTTCTCTGGTGGAGCGATGATGCTCACGACTATGGATGGAGAGCACTTCCCTCTCCCTATGAATGCTGACGTAGTTAAAAAATACTTTGCATAAAAATAAAAAATAAAAATAAAATCTGCTAAACTGAAAACCCGAAAGGGCGGTTTAGGCAAAAAGAGGGTGTCCTGGTGAATCGAAAACCCGAAAGGGCGATTCAGGAAAAAGTTAGGGACTTAAAGTAGATGACAACGTTCAGCTTGAGTTCCTTTGTTTCCTTCCTTTGATCCATCGCCTGGCATGAGCTCGAGGCTAATCTAAGAACAACCTGTCTGAAAGAAGGAAGATGAGAGTCATAAGAGTCATAGCAGAGTCAGGACTTGATGGATATTCACATTCACATTGCCATTTGTAAACACTTGTTTGCTTTGATTTTGTAATTACTTGCTTCTAAATGTAAACGCCTTTTTCACAGGCTGATCTCTCAAAATCAATAAAATATCTTCTTTCAAGTATGCGTATGCATTTCTTTTCTCCCTTTTTACTATTTTGTTTGCAAAAAAACGTCCAATATTTTTTATAAGAATATGCATGTAAAATTCGTGGGCCTTACACGAAAATGGTGATATGAGTTTCGATTGGTTGATCGCTTGAAATACGGATAACAAATGCAATGTCTACTGCACAAGGGGCATGTTTGTTTCTCTGTTTGATGGACTCCTATTTCACTCCATTGGAATTTTGCCTTGCCGTTCTGTTTCACAACTCCGTGTTGTTGGTAAAGGTCATGGGTCAGGGTAAATATCAAGATTACGGCAGGTCGGCGAACCTAGTTGGAGATATTTCTTCCCCATAATGGCTTTTATTACGTCTCTTTGCCACATTTTCATGTGTCATCTTGATTGATTGTTTTTAGCATAGTCTGCATATAGGATTTTTTTTATAGTCGAATGTCAGTCTTGATGCGTTGAATATTTTTGCCTTGAAAAAAAGTTTCATTTTACTCAATCCCGCCTGTATCACTCTTTAATCGATTTTTCGGGCATTTTGATACCAACTGTGCCAATTCTTTTGCTTAGCCAAGAGTTTGGAGGAATGAGTTTAGTTAAAAACGATGATTGTAGTGATATGCTTTTGGGTAGAACCCTGTTGGCGACGTACAAGCATTGTTTCAATCCCCAAACACTGGAGATATAAGGGAGTTAGACCCTTGTTAACCCCTTTGAGCCTTCGAAGTAGTAGTTTCTTTTCTGTTCAAAAACGAAACAAAACCTTTTAACCAGGGGCAGGGTAAATGTTCAGTTGATCTGCCCAAGCATTCAAATTTCAGAAGGAATGACCCCTCCGAGGATCACTACATTTTGTCTTTCACATCATGAAAAAGAGGGAAATTCATGTCTAAACCACGATGTTCATCTCCTCACAAAATCCTAAGGTCGAGATCGAATCGATACAATAATGGTTATCCCTCGCCGACCAAGGAATGAGGCATTTATTTTCTTCAAACAAAAAAAGAAAAAAGAGAGAAAAAGTTCAAACACTTAAAGTCATATTGACTTGTTCGAAGAGGAAAGTATGAATAAGAAAGAAACAAAAAGCCCTGCTAAGTCGAAACTTGAAAACAAGTCGCTTAGGCAAAAGTTAGGGCATCCCGCTGGACTCCCAAAGTTGAAATTCAAAAGATTTTTGTCCAGGCAAAATTTAGGGAAAAGAGAGCCTAAAAGGCCGAAAAATATTATCCAATAAAACTTTCATCAAAAGAAGAGGAACAATAATATCAAAAACAAAAGCAGCAAAAGTTAAGTGACAATCATGTTGGAGAATTTGTCGTGATCACTCTACCATTATAAATCCTTTTGAAAGAAGAATGCTTGTGATAAGTCAGCTGAACTTAGGACAGGAGAACATCACGAAGGGGTTGGGCACCAAATAACTTGAGCCTTGAAAAAAAAACTTTTTTCTAAAAAACCTCGAACCAGGCCACGTTACAACCTTTAAAAGTCCTAACTAAAACAAGGGTTTAACTCGAAAGCATATTACAACAGGATGACGTTTCCTAAACTCCCCAAATATTTGTTGCATATCCCTGTTGGTATCTTACCACCCGCATCTTGACTCATTTTCTTAAAAAAGGGGGAAGAAAAGTTTTGAAATTTTTTGCACTCTAACCAGTGATTCATTCACAACAGAGATGCGACACTTTGTTAAGATTTTCAACTTCAAGGCTTAAATAATCATCGCATCAGGTTTGTCATTCCCAAAATAAACATCTTTGTGTATGCAAAACAGTTGTCTAAACATCAAAAAGGAGTTCACGTATCGAAACACCTGTAAAAAGCTTAATGATTGTCAGGAAGGGAATATTTGGCTTTCTTCAAGAGCCCATGTATGAATAGGACTTTACCTATCCCCAGTGAAGTTTTGTTTCCGCAGCGAAGTTTTGTTGCCCCAGGAATATTCTTTTAAAGGCTTCATTCTGAGACCCCGGATTTGAGGATATCGCATATCCCCAACAGAGTCGCCAACGGAGATCCCTCACCATGACCTCTCATTTCCCAGCCAATTTGTTGACTGGGGCATCCTTATGTTAAGATCTTTCCTTATCCCCAGTAAGGTCGATGCTATGTGACTATCTGCATGATCCGTCCAATGGTTGCATTCCAAAAGAAATCTCTCTCCAACAAAAATCTTCAACAGAGTTCTGTCTCCCCGGTGAAGTCCCGTTTCCTCAGCAGAGCTTTATTCCTCCAGCAAAGGTTTTCACCCCTCATGTCAGGTTTGTTGTCTTGGTGTCATCCTCAACACAACCACGCGCTGTCTTTTCCAGAGATTATAGTCTTGCCCTGATCTTCTCCCTCAATGTCTAATCTTCTCCAGAAGCTATAGTGTCGATCTGATCTTCTCTAGGAGTTTGTAATTTATTTTTGTAGCTCCTCTCAACGTTTGTGGCCCGTTTCTACTGGTTGCTCGATTGTTATTCCCCGCGAAGCTTCATCTCTTCAAGGTTCCCTCTCTAGAGGTTCCCCATATTTTCTCCTCTCCTTTGGATTTTGCAATTTATTTTTGCAAGTCATGTCAGATTCTGACTTCTTGGTTATTGGCTTCTCAATTGGCCACTCCCCGGTGAAAATTTTAAACATGCATCACTACATTGCATCTACCAAAACACGTAGCATTTCCATTATATGGAACTTTGCGCTATATAAAAAGAATTCAAACATGCATCGGAACATAAGCCATTATTGTTTCTGTTGTCCCCAGTGAATTTGCTAATACTTCGGGTTAAATCCCCAGTGAGGTCTTCGTCCTCATTATCTTAGTTTCCCCTCCATACCAATATCCTTTTGATGTCAATCATTTGTTTGTTCGAGTGTCTACTCTTGACTGTAGTTCGGTTTCGCCTTGGCGCGGTCTTCTCGAGTCTAGTCTTCACTACCCTCTCTGGTTCATTCCAATGCCTATTGATGCACCTTTCGAATACAAGTTTCGTCCTGATATTCGCTTTCAGCAGGTTTTTAGGTGTACGCGCTAATCTCCTTGCTTTGGGTTGAGATCAAAGTTTCGTCTCCTCACCTTGCGCGTGAAATCCAGTTTCATTCTGGTACTCGTCTAGTTTAGTTTTGCCTAACTAGTTATTGAGTCGAGTTTCGTCTTGTTTATTTCTTTGCTTTCATACCTTGGACCCTTTGACGGTGTTCGTTTACCGAGTGCAGTGTTCGTACTGCATCCCTGGTTTGAAATCAGTCTCTTGTATTCCTTGGATTCTTCTATCAGTTTTCGTCATTGTTCATCCATTGATCTGAGACCAGCAGGTGCTCTAAGAAACATGCCCTCTCATCACTCTCTCTTTGGGTCGAGTTTTACCTCGTCGCCTGTGCATGAAATCCAATTTCGTCTTGGTACTCATCTAGTTTAGTTTCGCCTAACTAGTTATTGAGTCGAGTTTCGTCTCGTTTTTTGCTTTCATACCTTGGACCCTTTGACGGTGTTCGTTTACCGAGTGCAGTGTTTGTACTGCGTCCCTGGTTTGAAATCAGTCTCTTGTGTTCCTTGGATTCTTCTATCAGTTTTCGTCATTGTTTATCCATTGATATGAGACCAGCAGGTGCTCTGAGAAACATGCACTCTCATCATTTTGCTATGGTTCGAGTTTCGCCTTGTTACCCATGCGTGAAATCCAGTTTCGTCCTGGTACTCATCTGGTTTAGTTTCGTCTAACTGGTTATTGGGTCGAGTTTCGTCTTGCTTTTGTTTCTCATTTCTGGGATTCTCTCAGTTCCTTCATACTGTCTATCTTAGTTGAGATTAGCAAGTGCTCCTAGAATCACGCACTCTAATCACTTTGCTTTGGTTCGAGCTCAGAGTTTCGCCTCCTCACCCGCTTACGTTTTCTTTTCCAGAGCTTAGTTTCTCCTATACTCTGTGGTTTGAGTTTTATCTCACCCTTTTTGAAGCCCAGTTTTACCCTGGCACATTTTTCCGGAAGTTTAGTTGCGTCTACTCTTCTTTTGTTTTTGTTTTGTTTTAACCTGTGTTACAGATTCATTCCGACGCATGTCTTTGGGGTTTTCTACTTCTTTTTCTTTCTTCTTCAAGAGTGTAAATTTTCGGGTTTTTTTGTATTCAATCATCTTCAACTCTGAACGCTCGAAAGTTGTCACTTTTCTCACTTATCATGTTGAAGATATTTGAATAGGGGCAGCTGTTGCACCCCAAAATTTACCCTCTTGATTTAGGCTTATGTTTCATCATGAATATCATATTGCATTGCATTCATACATTGTGATGGGATCAAAGTACTTTGGTTATCAAGTCTTCCTCAAGCCTTGAAGGTTGATTGCATTGACAAGTTTCTCAAATAGAATCTTGTCATCTAAACCTCTGGATCTTTCAAGCTCAAAAGTTATTACATATCTCAAGATATCTTATCCATCTCTTTGGATCATCAAAGGATTGAAGTTTGTGTTTGATTATAAGAAGAATCACTCTTTTGATTCACCAGTCAAATTAGGGTTTTGTTTGAGCAAGGCTATTGATTAATGTACAAGTATTGATTTGGAAGCTACAACATATCTTTGGTATTTTAAAAGTCCTTGTACAAAAAATTGGTCAAGATGCCCAGAGGATTTGAAGTTTTGAAGATGATTCATCAGTCTCCTAAGGTGTTAATCAAAACTAGGGTTTGGGATTTCATCAAGATTTCTTTAGAATTTTGAAGTGGAACTTTGTACATGACCTCTATATATTTGGAAGATCATATGTTTGAAGTTTTGATCATCAATTTTGAAGGGAAGTGGATCATTTGATTCAAAGGGGAAAATGGTCATTTTGGTCAAAGTCAGTCAAAGTCAAGGTTGACCAGTGAACTTTTGGTCAACCATCAATTCAAGGATGTACTTTTCATATTTCTAGTCCATTTTGGTCATTGGATCAAAAATATTGAGGTTTGGGTTGAAACTTGTTCATGAAGAAACCCTAAAAGTTTCTAATTTTGGAAAATGAGGACTTAACTTCAAAAATTCATATTTTATTCACCTTTGGTCAAAAAAATGAAAATGGAGTATGCTTGTAAAGCTAAGAGAGATCTCTTTCACATGGTTCCATTTTTTAGAACAATGCATGAAGTGGTGGTAAGTTATAAAGCTTGGAAGTCACAAAATTATAGGTCATTTTCCAAAATTAGTGAATTTCATGTCAAATTTTGAGGACCTTAATGGATTCAATTGCAAGAACTCAAAACTAAGGAATTGTAGATCTTTTCAATACCTTTCCAAATTGTACTCATTTGTGTCAAAATACAAAAGTATGAGCAAGTTATGAACTTTGGACTTTTGAGGCATTTTATTGAAATTTGACAAGTATGCAAAATGGCCATTTCTTGCAAACTCAAGTTTTAGCCATTCCTTTTGTTTCTAATCAAGCCCGTGAACAATTTGTGACATGCTGAGGCCCATTACACTCACCATTTCAAGCCCATGTGCTTCTTGAACTTGCTTGAATGAAAAAATACAAAACATGCTCAATTTGGCAAATTCACCAACACTTCTTCATTTCAAGTAATCATGGGCTGGCACGTTGAGCATTGGTTTCTGACCTCATTTGGCCCACAAAATGCACAAAAGGCAAGCAAATGCACGAGCAAATGACCTGATCCTATGCACACTTCATTTTCTGCACAAACTTCCAATCCTACCCTCCAACGACTTTGAGTGCCAAATACTACTTCTATCCTCTTCCTCTCGTGCTATATAACAAGAATCAAGGCTCAGTTGTAAAGGACGAGGCTCATAATCTCTACATTCCAAATCTGAAAATTTTGAAGCATCTCTGCAAATTGCTTCGAATCTCTCTTCTCCTTGGATCATTCTTCAAAATTCTTGTTGGTTTAGCTTCAGTGAAGTAAGCAGATCAAGCTTGCACCATTGGATTGCTTCTGGAGTGAAGGAATCGAGTTTCCAGTTTTCACATCCATGTGAGTTTCTTGAACTTTGATTTATGTGTTTCAGTTTGAATTGATGATGAAAATCATGTCCATTGAGTTGCTAGCTGGCCAATCACTAGGATTGATGTATATTTGAGCTTTGATTCAAGCAGAATGGATGAAATTGTGTTCCTGATTTTGATGTTTGCAGTGAGTTTTTTCAGTTTTTGAGACTTTATTTCTTGATCCATGCTTGATCTTTGAGATTGATTCGAATTGCATAATGTAGTATGATATGTTAGCTTTAATTTGCACTTGAATTCATGGATTTTGGTTGAGAAACGAGCACGATTGATGGATCTGAACATAGGCTCATGACCTATTTTATTGCACGCGTTTTTCCCTATGCTGGAGGTTGAAGACGAAGTGAGGTGGCGCGCTGTGATTGGCTTGTTTGAAATTTTAATGCATTTCATATTATTTGATTTTCTGATTTTTATTTCTTGATCAAAACAATTTAAAAAATTCTAAAAAAATTATCACAAGTCCAAAATAATTTCTACTATCTTGTGTAATTTTATTGGAATGTTTAAAAATGCTTTGATTGGTTTAAAATTTCATAAGTTTAATTAATTGTTTGTTCAATGATTATTTTTATTTTAATAGTTATTTTGATCTAAAAATTCCACAAAAAATGTTTTGGACTCATAAAATAATATAGAAATTGATTCTGATTTTGGTTTAGCATTTTTTTCTATTTTTGATTAAAAATTTAATTTGAAGAGTTTAATTGTTTAATTGTTTGTATGATTTTATTTTAATATTTCCTTTAATTCACAAATTCTCAAAAAAAATCATATAAGTTTGTTTTTAATCATAGAGTCTGAATATAATTTTGTTTTGACCTTTTGTGACTTTTGGCTGGGTTTGCATTTTTTTGTCATTAAATAATAGTTTAATTGTTTAATTGTTTGTATGATTTTATTTTAATATTTCCTTTAATTCAAAAATTCCACAAAAAATCATGAATGTTGTTTTTTAATTCTAATATTTGAATATAATTTTGGTTGGATTTTTTTTCTGACTTTTGATTGGAATTTCATTTTGAAAATGTGAATATTTGTTTAATTGTTTAATAGTTTGAATTTGAATTTATTTTTTCCTTTTCTTTAATCCTAAAAATGTGAAAAAATATGTATTCTGATATTTAGGGTTTCCTTGTGATTTGTATGATCTTGGTTTGAATTGTTTGAATTTTGATCTTACCTAATTAATATTTAAGATTAAAACTCAAACAATTAGGGTTTTGTGGCTTACATTGCAAGTTTTATTTTCAAAACCAATTTGCCTTGGGTTTCCATTGGAATTTAGGTCTTGATTAAGGTTCATGGATCTACTGAGGATCTGAAAACAATTTTTCTTGAATTATTTGACTTGATTGGATATTTTTCCCCAAATTATTTTGAAAACTTGTCTAGTTTTGATAGTTTGGCCAACTAGTTTTGAACTTTGGGCCTCATTTGATCCCCTCCTCAACCATTCATGAACTTAAGACTTGCTTTCTGATTTCTACACACTTCAAAGATGCTAAGAAATTTTTTGTGTGAATTATTGATTCTTGTTTCTATTTTTGATGTATTTTTGAAGTGAAGGTACCCAATTAGTGTTGCATATCTTGTTGCAATTTGCTTGATGGATAATGAACTTGAGTGACGCCTATAATTGGGCACCTAATGATCATGTTGGTTCTGTTTATCGACATAAACTCAAGTCATTGCACTTAAGGCTCCGTGTTTGAATGATTGAATCTTTTGATGCATTGTGTGGGATTCCTCTTCTATTATGCTTGTGAGTTATGATGAAATAATTGAGTATGATTAAATTGTGTTTGCTACTGACCTTCATGGTATTTGATTGTATTCTTCTCAAGCTCCTATGATCCTTGATTGATATTCAATTGTCAACTCAACATGGTGATAGAAAGGAGCAACATTCCTCTAACTTTTGACCAAATTGTGCATATGCATGTTTCTTTTTGTCTACCATATCTAATGTTTTGATAGTTGCTATCATGTTTCCTCACTTCACTATGGTGTCAATATCCATCCCTCATGTGAGTCATTCAATTTATGGGAATACTAACTTGGCTGTTGAATGTGCGAGGTACTTTGAGAAATGATTTCCATTTTTGACTTGAGGCTACTGTGTTTCACTTTATTTGTGGAACACAATTTATTATATTGGCACTACTCTTGTGTTTGGCATATTTGATAGTCTATGCAGGATATGTATATGTGATTATGGATGCCATACATTGCCCATGGGATCTGTTCATATCAGAAAATCTCAATACTTACATCCTGATGGTGTAATTTCTGACTTGATTTGTCTGCTGATGCCAGCTTGCTTGAAGTTCTCTGGGTTTCTTTTATTCTTTCTCAATTGCTACGGATAGTTATCCATTTGGTATTGCACTATTTCCTTTCTTTTATTCTCATAGTTCTATGTTGCATGATGGGACCTCTGTTGCTGATACATGTTAGCAGGCCCTCTGTTTTGTTTGATACATGTGTTGTGTTTGTGTTTGTTTCTTTAATTGTTGATCGATGAGTCACTCAATTTAGAAATTGAGATCACGACTTCGCTCTCAGTGCATGTTCCCTATAGGATGTTTATTGTTTTTTTTTAATTGTTGATCGATGAGTCACTCAATTTAGAAATTGAGATCATGACTTCGCTCTCAGTGCATGTTCCCTATAGGATATTTATTATGTTTGTTTTTTTAATTGTTGATCAATGAGTCACTCAATTTAGAGATTGAGATCACGACTTCGCTCTCATTTCCTGTTCCCTATAGGATAGTTTTGTTAAGCTCCCTTTGACATGTTAATTAAGGTAGGAATCCATGTATGCTATCATAGGTTAGGAATTTCCTTTATCCTTAACCTTAGGGTCAATCATTGTATGATAACACTAGGGATATTGCTAGGCTAGTTTCCCTTAGTTGTTTTTTTTTCTTTTTTTGCATTTTGCATCTTAAAAGAAAAATTGTTTTCTTGGCAAATCATAAAACACCTCTAATAAACTCAAACCCTTCTTCAAGGTAAAATATACAAATCAATCTTATTTGTTTGTGCGCCTCTTGGCTTTGTTTTTTTTTAAATCTGGTTTAGCTGATGTTTCTCCATCGCATATTTGTTTGAAGTCGATGTTTCTCCATCGCACATGTTTGTTATCCTACTTTGATTCTCAATATCATTGTTAGGTGTGATGTTTCGTCATCTGGTTTATTGATGTTTCGCCATCTTCGCCATAATACCTTGTTATCTTTTAGTCGATGTTTCGCCATTGCACATTGTTCAAAGCCGATGTTTCGCCATCGCATATGTTTGTTATCCTACTTTGATTCTCAATATCATTGTTAGGTGTGATGTTTTGTCATCCGGTTTATTGATGTTTCTCCATCTTCGCCATAATACCTTGTTATCTTTTAGCCGATGTTTCGCCATCACACATTTGTTTGAAGCCGATGTTTCGCCATCGCACACGTTTGTTATCCTACTTTGATTCTCAATATCATTGTTAGGTGTGATATTTTGTTATCTGTTTTATTGATGTTCTTCCATCCTTGCCATGATATCTCGTTATCTTATAGCCGATGTTTCTCCATCGCATACTTGTTTGAAGTCGATGTTTCGCCATCGCACAGGTTTGTTATCCTACTTTGATTCTCAATGTCATTGTTAGGTGTGATGTTTTATCATTTGGTGTTTCGCTATCTTTGACATGTTACTTTGTTATTATTTAGCCGATGTTTTTTCCATCTCATTTGTTTGTTGTTTTATTTGATGTTTTGCCATCTTAACTGTTTTTGTTGTCTTAATTAAAAAACACAAACCAACCAAAATATATGAGCCGAACTATGGCTGCTCTGATTCCTTAAAAGGGATACGTAGGCAAAGGGGTAAGGCCCAACTGAGCACAACTTTTATTTTCCCTACATTGTTTTCTTTTCTCGCATGCATTCCCCTTTTAGCTTTAAGCCATAGACATAGGATTTGACCACACCCATTAGATTAGACAACAAGAGTGGATACCATAGAGTACTACGGGCGTGTGGGGTGCTAATACCTTCCCCTCGCGTAACAGACTCCCTTACCCGATCTCTCGGTCGAAAGACCGTGATTTCTCCCTTTTCAGGTTTTCTCGATGCTTACCTTTCCCTTTCGGCGGGATAAAAGATGTTCGGTGGCGACTTCATTGATGTTTCATTACATCCAGATGACAAGATCGGCCAGGCGGTTTCAGTGATGTGCTGATGTAAAATGGGCAAGTTGTTGCTTATGCTTCTAGACAACTCATAGTTCATGAAAGGAATTACCCTACGCATGTCTAAGAGTTAGCAGCGGTGGTGTTTGTATTGAATATTTGGAGACATTACCTTTTTGGTTCTAAATTCAAAGTGTTTAGTGATCACAAAAGTTTGAAGTGCTTGTTTGACCAGAAAGAATTGAATATGAGACATAGAAGGTGGCTTGAATTGTTAAAATAGTATGATTTCGATTTGAGTTACCATCATGGTAAGGCAAATGTAGTTGTTGATGCATTGAGAAGGAAGTCTTTGCATATATCAATGCTTATGGTTCGAGAAATAGAAATAATTGAACAATTCAGAGATATGAGCTTGGTGTGTGAAGAGACTCCTAATAGTGTAAGGTTTGGAATGTTGAAACTGACTAGTGGCATAATAGAAGAGATCTGTGAAGGTCAGAAGTTTGATTTGAGGTTAGTCAACCAGTTGACTTTGATTAACCAAGGTAAAGGAGATAAGTTCAGAATTGACGAGAATGGTGTCATGAAGTTTGGTTATAAAGTGTATTTTCCAGATGTCTCAGAGCTTATGATGAGTATTCTTGAGGAAGGACATAGAAGTGGATTAGGTACTCATCCCAGTGCTACAAAGATGTATAAGGACTTGAAGAAATTATTCAGGTGGCCTGGTATGAAAAAGGAAGTTGCCAAATTTGTTTACGCTTTCTTGACTTGTCAGAAGTAGAAGATTAAGCATAAGAAGCCAATGGGTCTTACACAACCGTTATGTATTCCAGAATGGAAGTGGGACAGTGTTTCCATGGATTTTGTGTCAGGTTTTCCAAAGATTGATAAAGGCAATGATTCGATTTGGGTGATTGTGGATAGGTTGACTAAGGCGGCTCATTTCTTACCGATGAAGATCAATCATCCGATAGAGAAGCTAGTTGAGATATATATTAATGAGATTTTGAAATTTCATGGGATACCTTCGAGTATCGTGTCGGATCGAGATCCGAGGTTTACATCAAAATTCTAGATAGGTTTGCAGAATGCTTTTGGTACTAAGTTGAGGTTGACTTCCTCATATCATCCTCAGATGGATGGTCAGACAGAAAGAACTATTCAGTCTTTGGAGGATTTATTGAGGGCTTGTATGCTAGAATAAGGAGGAGATTGGGATAGTCACTTGCCATTGATTGAGTTTACTTATAATAACAACTTACATTCTAGTATTGGGATGACACCGTATGAAGTGTTGTATGATATGAGATGTAAAACTCCATTGTGTTGGTATGAGTCAGGCGAGAGTGTTGTACTCGGACCTGAGGTTGTGCAAGAGACAACTGAAAAGATAAAGATGATCCAAGAAAAGATGAAAGCTTCTCAAAATCGTCAAAAGAGTTATCGTGATAAGAGGAGGAAGGATTTTGAGTTTCAAAAAGATGATCATGTGTTTTTGAGAGTTACTCTAGTAACCGGTGTTTGTAGAGCTTTGAATTCGAGAAAACTTATGCCGCGTTTTCTTGGTCTGTATCAGATATCATAGAATATGTGTGAGGTGGCTTATTGGGTTACTTTGTCGCTGTCACTTGAGAATCTACATGATGTATTTCATGTGTCTCATTTGAGAAAGTATATTTCATACCCATCTGTTGTACCCCAAAATTTTCCCTCCCACTTTACTCAACATATGTTCATTGAGATCCTCAACTTGCCCAAGGATGCCCAAGAGTTGACCAGACAAACTCTCTCCTAAAGCAATGAACCTCAGACTAGGGTTTCCATTTTCATCAAGATGGGTGAACTCCAAAGGCCTCAAATCCTTTCCATGGTCCTAATATGTTCTCAAGATCATACATGTCAAGTTTCATACCTTGCACAAGAAGTTTGCTCAGTCAACTGCTCAGATGCTTGAGAATCGACTATATTAGGTCAAAAGTCAACCGTGACCCACATACAGTCAAACTTCAAGATTTTTGGTCAACATCAACATTTTGAAGTGACATCCATCATTTGATCAAGGGTTGACCATGATTCCCCAAGGAATGCTCCTAATTCATCAAAACTCAAAAGTTGCTAAATTAGGGTTTCTCAAGAAAAGTCAGCCAAACTTTGACCAAGCATAACTTTCTCATAATTTATCATAAATTTCTCATCCAAGGTTAATTTTGAAGGGAATTCAATTCCCTACAACACATCTTCAGCCCTCAAGTTCAAAAAATGCACTCATAAAAAGATATGGATTTCTACATTATAGGTCCTTTTGAAAAGTCAACAAAAACACCTTTTGGTCCAAAGCTTCTTACATGATCATGGAAGACCCAATTGAGATGAGACCAAAAGGGTTGTTTAGGGGACATCCTAAGATTTCTAAAAATTCCAATAACACCTCTCTAGGGTTAAAATTGGAAGAGATGTGCATTGTCAAAGTTGACAACTTTTGGAAAATTGCCAAAAGGAAAATGTGCTCAAAAGTGCATTTTTTGTCAAATGGGCCTAGCATTTCAGGATTGTATCTTGTTAGGGACATGGTCCACGACCCAAATCAGCAGCCATATATTATTTTCTCTATTTATTGATTTTATTTTTATTTTTATTTATTAAAAGTCACATTAAATCAAATAAATAACAAAAAATAATAAAAAGTTGTTTTGATTTGATTTTGCATTAAAGGGCAATCCAAATATGCTGTATAATATCAAACAAAATCGTGCCAAATCATGAGAGGAAAGATATTCAAAATTGGAAAGATTTGAAACAAATTTGAATGACATTGATATCTTGATCTCTTGGCATTTTTGTTGACCTAAAGTGATTCAATATAAAAGCACAATGATCTCAACCCTAATGCACACGAGAAGGTTACCTCAAAACCAAGAAAAAGTTTCAAAAATATTCAAGCTTGGTGCAATTGGAGATCCCACGATCCAGCCATTATCCATTGATTCTAAGCCTCTAATCATACTCCTGCAACGTCAAGGGACTCAACCTAACTCGTGAGCAATCCTATAGCATCAAAAATCAGCAAATTTGTGCCTCACTTTTGGGTAAGATTTCTTTGATCTTACACTTGCACAACTCCTAATTTAAATCCATATTGACTGCATACATATGTTTCTATTAATGATTGTGAGTGTTTGGAAGTATAACATGTGAAGCTAACACCCAGAAGCACCCTTTGCCATTAATGACCGTCATTTCACGATTTGTTTATAGCGTTGTTTGCAAGTTGTTACAGGGCAAGAGGAGGCCACCATTGGATCCGCATCCCTTGAATTAGGGGGGTAGGGTCCAATTAATTATTGTTTTTGCAGGTTTGCGTGAGTTGGATGAAGGAGATGGTCGGAGAAGACGACCGGAGTTAGGGCTTCGGCGCTTCTCCGGCGAGTCAAAGGTTGAAGGTCGTTTGACTGCATGCATGGCTGGTCCTTATAACATGATTGGTCCATATTAGCTGACGTGTGCATTTGTTTAATTGACTGGGTTTAACACCTGATTTTCTTTTTATTATTTGTGTTTGGATATATGTATAAATGAACAACACAACACAGATGGAAAGGGCAGAGGGAGTGTGAAACCAAAGACCTGGGTTTGACCCCAGGCAAACACATTTTGTTATTTTCTTAACACTCTATGCAGGATCCCGTGCACCTCATGATCAAATGTCCACCATGCGTCTCCAAATTCAACCACAAGATCTCATCATATCCAGATCCAACATCCAGTACATGCAGTCATACCATGAACCATCACAAGGAAGCTACACTGGATCTGGCGTAGGAGTGGGCTCAGCCATATTGGGCCTGGACAAATTCAGAAAGCCACACCCCATTTGCTCATCATACATGCCCAAATTCTTACTTTTTTTATTTTAATTATTTTTCTTGTTATTTATTAATTATTTTTTTTTAATAACACCAAAAAAATATATATTTTTTATTTAATCAAAAAATCATAAAAACATCAAAAATCATTTTTTTCATTAAAATATTTTATTAATTAATTAGTTTAGTTAAATTAGGGTAATTTAATGTCTTTTTTATTATAATTCAAAATAATTAGAATTAGGGTTTAATTTTGTACATAACCTAATTTTTCTTTAAAAAATAACATAAATATTTTCTCAAATTATATTTTAGGTTTTCCAATTATTTCTCGCATTTAATTCGCCACACGCGCTTTTAATTTTCTTTTTTATTATTATTGTAACTGCTCCGAGTTTGTAATAGATTTAAATAGGGTTTTAATTCAGCATTTTATTTTCAGTCAAAAATAATTATGTATCTGCCTAAAGCCTTGTAATAATTAGGACTCTAGCTTCTCGCATTTTAATTGCCGTAAACTATAAACTGCTTAGATGTATGTATAGGATTGTATGGAAAGACGAATTGAAATTAAAACGGTAGAGAACCCTAATTGTGCAAAGATAATTAACTAGAAAAAAACACTTGCACATGCTCACTCCTAGGATTTACTCCACTTGGTTGCCTCAGAAATAATGGTCGTGTCCCTCGAACATAGGGGTACCTTAGCAATGACCCGCGATTCAAAGTCATCATAAAAATCATGGTCCCTCAATGTCCCTCGAGTTGCCTGCGAGAAATGATCTTGTCCCTTGATGTTGCCTAATAATATATGATGACAGTCCCTTCGAATTGCTAAGGTATCTTTACATGTTGCCTTCAATGACCATTTCGTCCCTTTCGATAGTCCCTCAAATTTCAACGACAGGGCTACCTACTCCTTAATAGTAGGATAGTGTTGTCTAAAGGATAACGGACAGACTTTTTTCGAGTAGGTAGATTAGCTCCTAGATGCTTGCTCAAACAAAACTTTTCACACAAACACTTTTCACAACAACTTTGTCACACTCTTGAGGACTGATACAAGGGTTATCACGAAGTAAAACTTTTCAAAACTAGCACACACAAACAATTTTTCAAAATGAGCAAGTACCTAAGAGCCCATGGAAAACCACGGATAGAAAGCGTGATAACACCTTCCCTTTCTATAATCTACCCCCCGTACTCAGAAATATTCTATAAAAAGGTTTTTTCTGTTCTTTTTCCTTTCCTTAGTTAAATGAAATAAAAGTCGTTGGCGACTCTTGCTTACCGCGACATTTGCGAACAAAAAACGAAAACCGGTATAACAGTCGATTCTGCCACCGTATCACACCATCACATGTGATTCAAATGGATGAGGTACAGGTGATAGATAACCTGACTATTGAGGCATTACCATTGCGAATAGAAGGTCGAGAAGTGAAGCAGTTACGAGGAAAGGACATCGCCTTAGTGAAGGTATTATGGAGTGGACCAGCTGGTGAAAGTTGGACTTTAGAACGCGAGGATCAGATGAGAGAGTCTTATCCGAACTTCTTCTCGCCAAGTAATTCTCGAGGGCAAAATTTTTTTAAGTGAGAGAGAGTTGTAACACCCCGAATTCTAGATTAATTATTATTTAATTAGTTTAGCGTGAATATATGAGTCATTGTGAAATATTTGATATATGAGATGTTTTGAGTGTTTATGTGAGTCCTTGCGATGATTTATGATGATGAGATGAATATGATGGTTAATACTCTGTTGATATGATGATTTGTGTGGTGTAGGATGGGATAATAAGAGATGTTTAGAATTTAAATAATTAGTAGTAATTATTTAGATTTAATAATTATTATTTAGAATTGTTTGGATTAAATAAATAGGATAGTGGTGTAGAGAAAACAAGGGCAAGGTGGTCATTTGGGAAGAATAAGTGAGGACAATATTGGAAGACCATATTATGGGTCCAAGTGGTAAGTTAGGTATAAGGAAAGTTTGGGAGTTGGAATGATCATTATGTGCAATCGTAAGAATTGAAAGAACACTGTGAAGAGGCGGAGCTAGGGCACAGAGAGGCAAGAGGGTCTTGTGATAAAACACCAAGGGAATAGAATTGCTGCTATAATCTAAGGTAATAGGTGTTTATCTCGATTATCATAATTTATTTAAGGTTTAGATAATTCTAGGTTTGTGTTAGGTTTTGGTTGTGTTTGATATTAGATGATTTGATGAAATAGATGATGAATTGTAGCCTTGGATTGTACATAATTTGTACCCATAATGTATAATACATTGGATTGAAAATGTTTGATGAAAACCATGTGATTAGGTGATGTTTTGGGATCTAGAATATGCAGAAATTGCAAGATTGGTGTTATTTCTCTGAAATTATGATTGGCATAAATTTTGGTAAAACTAACTTTGCAGTAACATGTTGAACAATATGTTTCAAGTTGCAGATTCAACATATCGAGTGTGATGTCTTAACCAGAAGTATAGGACATCTGGTCTGTTACAGTTTTGCAGTTTGGAAAATATTTCAACTTGCAGTTTCAACATGTCGAATGCGATGTCCTAACTAGAAGAGAAGGACATATGGATTGTTACAGTTTTTCAGTTGGGAAGTTGTTTCAACTTGCTGTTTGAACATGTCGAATGGGATGTCCTAACCAGAAGTATGGGACATCAGGTCTACTACAGATGATAGTTTGGATTTAAATGTTGTGATTTAATTACTGAATATTCTGGGAATATTTAGTAATCCTATGTGGCGTCCAAGATTAATAAATCTGATATTTTATATTGGTATCAAGATATTCAAAGTTCTAAATATGGATATATTTTAGGAAACCTTTGATTGAAGACCAATTTTCTTGGAGAAGTTTTTGCAGACTTTGTGCAGTCTCTCTACTGCGTTTTTTAAGCCCAAATCCAGTTGGGAAAAGTTATAAATAGAAGTGTTTGTAACCTAGTTTTTGGACCAGCCAAGAATTAAAAATATGTAGTTATTAGGGTTGAGTCTGTACCACCCTTTAGGATAGTTAGTTGTATGTCCCACTCGGTTATGAGTTGGACTGATGTTATAGAGTTATAGTCTCTATTATTATTCTCCTTGAAGCTTTTAAGTAAGAGGTATTATTGTTCTTGGAGTAAGTTGTGAAGAAAGATCAAGTGTGTTGTTCTTAATCAAAGGGTGTCTTGATTAAGGGGTTTGTTTGCATTTGAAGTGTGATCTTCGTTTAGGTGAAATGTCGTCAATACAGTAATTGGGACTGGGACTGTTATACATCACTGCAGTGATTGGAAGTGAGTGGGTATACTCATATCTAGGAGTTCCTAGGTAGACGTTGCATTGGGTAGGGATTAAGTGATAAGTTGTAAACGGGGGAGTTTAGCTTTGAATTAGTACTACTAATAGTGGATTTCCTTCTTGGCTTGGTAGCCCCCAGAGTAGTTGTTGTTGTCACTGAATTGGGTTAACAATTCTTATGTTGTTTATGCTTTTCAATACGGTTTTGTGTTTTTTATGCCTTGCCCTGTTTATTTATGTCTGATCAGATGTCCCAACATGTCATAGGACATCTGAGTTCCGTCATACCAGAATTTCAATTGGTATCAGAGCAGGCATCCTGTCTATTTCTGGATGAGATCCAAGGGGGGTACTTTCTGGTTTTTGTCCAAGCTAGAAGGTTCTACTAAAGAGTTGTTTGAACTTTGAGAGTTTATATTGTTGCTTGAATGGTCCCTATAAGTGGGGGGTGGACTGTTCAAGACATGGTTATGTTGGATTTTTTGTTGTTTTTAGGCATGTAGCTTTGGTGGCGAGCTACTGTGTTTTTGTGGTTTGATTATTTTCAAACCTATGGTGACCTATTGCATCTGAAGGATGGTCTTGCGCAAGGGTTTGTGTTGTGCCTGAAGAGTGTTGAGGAGCTTTAGTTGTTGTGTGTTCGGTTGCATGGTATCTGATGTTACCCTGGGTGTTTCTTTTGTCGCAAGTAAAGAAAAGGCATTAGGGTTTGGTCTCCTCAACCGGTTTGAAGTGTGATGTTGTAGTGTGTATAAGACAACCTCAACTAACTCTGAAGTTTCCAATGATACTTGAGTTGTATCCCTTAGGTCCACTCATAAATGCATTTTTATGAGTTTGTTGAAGAAAGACTAGAGCCATTTATTTTGGCCTCTTGCAGAGCCTTCCTAATACTTGACCTAATTAGGAAAGTGACTGAGTCTTACTTCTGTTAGGTATAGCTGGATCTTGGATTATTGTTGAAGACCTTGAAGGTGATCAAGGGATGTTTTGAGTTTCTGGAAACAGTAATGGCTTCAGAACCAAGCTTAGTTTTGTGTTCCAAATGAAGGGAACTAATGTCCTACCAGATATTGGGACATCATGTCAGCAGGGGTGCAGCTTCCTGTTTACTTGCATATGCTTTGGGTTCTAAATGAGTGTGTGTCGATCACATATGTTTGGAACATACTCCTGATTTTGAAGAGGAGGCATATGTATTGTGTATCTAAGATATTTATCTAGAAAACACGTCTCAGATTGATGTGTTGGTGGGAATGATGGTCAACCTATGGCTACTGCTTAGTTCAGTTTATTTCTGACTCAAGTTAGTAGAAGGGCAAAGGTTTAACTCTAATTTCAGTAGAGGTTTGTCATCTCATCCAGGTTCCTTGTTTTATGGAGGTCAAGTTCATATGGTAATAACATCCTCTCTGTCATCTAGTCTCTTCTTATCAAAGAAGCCAGATGTGTGTTATCTTGTTCTGGTGGAACAACTTCTATTAAAATAGATAAAGATTTATGTGGGTGTGCACTAACCAAATTTTGTAATGCTATTAAGGAAGAGAATGTATCATTATCAAGATATTCATATCAATTGTTGAAGAAAAATCCCTAATTTAGAGTTGGAGATTCTTGAGATGTCAGATATAATGTATGTACATCTTTGTGTTGAGAATTTATTTTTCTCAACGTGTTTAAGTGGTCTTTCTCTCAAACGGGATGGAGGTTGTTTACTCTAACTTGATATCATTTATCAAGTCTATGAGAACATGGAACTCTTGTTCTGATGAAATGGAAGAAACATAAAAGGGGTTTTGTGCAATGGAGATAGATCAACTTGAGTTAAGTTAATATTCGGGAAATTAACTTACATCCATAGTGTTACTCAGCCAGGTGTTTATTGGTATTGTTCAAGTTGCTTGGATATGGGGTCTAATTGGTGAAGGATGAAGAATGGGAGAAATAGACTTTTCTGAACAATTTTTTCATGGTATAATGATCAGTAAATACCATGGTTGTGATGCTCGGCATTTTAGAGGGAATCTCCTGTTTATGTGCAGAAGGATGGCATCTTACAAGAGGTCTGGATATTGTTCTTATGAAGAAGCCTCCTGAAGTATGGTACCAGCTGCTGATTTTTTATCTGCATATACGATCAGTTGCTGATGTGTGGTTCTCTTGTGTTCTCCCTCAAGAGTGTTTGTATGGATTTACTATGGGTGTTATCTCAAGAACCATAGTAATTTGTGGACTCCATATGATTGAGATTGATGTCTTATCTGATGTTGGAACATCATCTCAGGTGGGTTTGTTGCTTTAGAAGAAAGCTATACTGAAGATCATGGGGTGAGCATTGCTGATCACCAATGAATTCCAAAATTGGAATGTTTAACCATGATGGGTTATGAAGTCCAGTCTCTGATCAAGTCTGGAATGTTGTGAAGAATACTCTTGTGCTAGGAATATAAAGAAGAAGGATGTCAGAACAAATGTTTGAACATATGTTGAAGGGGAGTATCATCTTCAGTCTGTGGGAAAGTATTCCTCTGATGACAAATACCTTGTCGGGAGTTGGGTATAAGTATGATCTTGTGAAGTTGTGCATGTTACTGATGGTAAATACCTTATCGAGAGTATGGTACTTATTAGATGTGTGGATGCAAATCTAGTTTTTTAACTCTTTGGTTCAGAAAGTTTATGAGAGTTTATTTATCTCATTGGGTATTTAGGTTTCTATGATTACCTGTATAAGTTGTAGAAGTTGTATACTTTTGAGATCTTTTTGTTTGAAAGGACTATCAAGTATAATGAGCTCTTTAAATGATAAATCAATAACCATTTTATTATGTTTTATGAAGAAAAGTTGATGTCCTAAATAATGTTGTAACATCATTTTGTGTGTTATCCCTGAAGGAGGTATGGGATTATGATTATAGAGGATTGAGGATCAACTTTGTTTCCAAAAATGAAGTCTGGCTTTGTGGATCAGAATGTGCAGATTCCGATCCTGTCTACAATAGCATGCTAGGAGAATGCATGACTACTATGTTTAAAGGTAGAGGACTAGGATCAGATAGTATGATCTAATCAGGAAGATTGTGAAGAAGGTGGTTTTTCCTCTGTTGCAAGTATGTCAGCCTGCTATGTATAAAAGCAAGCTTTCTGATTGCTTGTGTCTATGTGATGTCGAAGCATGTGTGCACGACATCTTGGTTATCCAAAAGAGGTATGAGAACTTGTGTGGTTTTCTATGGCCGTGTATCAGACATGACCTTGAAGAAGTCTGAAGACCTGAAGTCGGGGTATCAAGATCAGGATTGTTTATATTCACAAGGGTGTGGATATAGTTCATCAAGTGTGTGAAGTTGTGGCTCTTCACTTTGAGATTGTGAAGTTCTTTGTGTGCTAAAGTTCTCGATGTTCTAAAGTTCTCTATGTGCTAAAGTTCTCTGTGTGCTAAAGTTCTCTTCACGTTTTGACATCATGGTGTTGAGAATCTAGATTCTCTATTTGTTAAAGTTGTGTTTAGTAGACTGAATAACTACTAACTTTTTCTCTAGTTAAATTGTTGCTCATATCTCTGATGTTATGTTTGTTTTGCTGTTGTGCCTCTGAAGTGTGTGTTTGAGGAATTTTCAAACATGATTATAGTGTTTTCTTGTGCACGGATTATTTGGTTGTTTTAGCCAAAATTTTCCACATAGGGAGATTGTTATTTCTATTAAATTATTATTGGCATGAATTTTGGCAAAACTAACTTTTCAGCAACATGTTGAACAAGATGTTTCAAGTTACAGATTCAACATATCGAGTGTGATGCCCTAACCAGAAGTATAGAACATTTGGTCTGTTACAGTTTTGCAGTTTGGAAAATATTTCAACTTGCAGTTTCAACATGTCAAATGAGATGTCCTAACCAGAAGAGCAGGACATCTGGACTATTACAGTTTTCCAGTTAGGAAGTTGTTTCAACTTGCTGTTTGAACATATCGAATGGAATGCCCTAACCAGAAGTACAAGACATCATGTCTACTACAACTGACAGTTTGGATTGAGTTGTTGTGATTTAATTACTGAATATTCTGGGAATATTTAGTAATCCTATGTGGCGTCCAAGATTGATAAAACAGAGATTTTATATTGGTATTCAAGATATTCAAAGTTCTAAATATGGAGATATTTTAGGAAAGCTTTGATTGAAGACTTATTTTCTTGGAGAAGTTTTTGCAGACTTTGTGCAGTCTCTCTGTTGTGTTTTTTAAGCCCAAATCCAGTTGGGAAAAGGTTATAAATAGAAGTGTTTGTAATCTAGTTTTTGGACCAGTCGATAATTGAAAAGATGTAATTTTTAGGGTTGAGTTTGTACCACTCTCTAGGAGAGGTTGATGTGTGTTCTACTCAGTTGTGAGTTGGAGTGATGTTATAGAGTTGTAGTCGCTATTATTGTTCTCCTCGAAGCTTTTAAGCAAGAGGTAGTATTATTCTTGGAAGAAGCTTTTAAGCAACTCTAAGTATTGTTCTTGATCAAAGTTGTGAAGCAAGATCAAGTGTGTTATTCTCAATAAAGGGGTGTCTTGATTAAGGGGTTTGTTTGTATTTGAAGTGTGATCTTCATTTAGGTGAAAGGCCATCGATACAGAAACTGGGACAAGGACTGTTAGACATTGTTGGCGGTGATTGGAAGTGAGTGGGTATACTCATATATAGGATTTCCTAGGTAGAAGTTGTATTGGGTGTGGATTAAGTGATAATTTGTAAATGGGGGAGTTTAGATTTGAATTAGTACTACTGATAGTGGATTTCCTTCTTGGCTTGGTAGCCCCCAAAGTAGGTGTTGTTGTCATTGAACTGGGTTAAAAATTCTTGTGTTGTATATGCTTTTTAGTACTGTTTTATATTATTTATGCCTTGCCCTATTTATTTATGTTGATGTCCCAACATGTCATAGGACTTATGAGTTCTGTCATACCAGAATTTCACTTGGGACTGGTTTTTATGCAGGAAATCACAACAGGAAAACCTTGTTCGTGCAGGTTTGTTGGGCAATAGAGTATCGTCGTTGAGCGATAAAGGCGTCGCTTGTATGTCGCCAGGCAAAACCAGAAGCGACGAAGGGTAGAAAATAAGAAAGTTATTGGAGTGCATTGATCCCAGTCCTAGACGACACCTGATGCATCATAGGCTCAGACGGATGAGGCCGTACCTGCGGCACCTCATGGTTTTGGAGGAGGCACCTTCAGACTTATCATTGTTGCCTCTTTACTCTGACCATGTTGCCAAACATATCTGGGATGGAGAGGTAAAATTTAGTTGGAATTATTCATTTAAAATTGTGTTTGTTTTATTATTAACTTTTGTTTGTTTCAATCATTCTTATTAAACATTGTATGTAGGAACATGATCCGCTAAAAGTCATCAACCATATGTGGAAGATCACTTGCCTGGAAGCGCCCAATAAGTTATGGTTTCAGGAAATTTTGCAACTATCAGGGTTGCGTGATTTGAGCAAGACTGGTTATACTATAATTAACCATTATATGATTAATGCTTTTGTATTGAGATATCATACGGAGACATCATCCTTTCATCTACCACATGGTGAGATGTCTATCACACTAGATGATGTCGCATGTCTGTTGCATCTTTCGGTTAGAGGGATATTTTTAGATCATGGGGAGTGTGACAAAGCAGAGGCACTGAAGTTGATGGTAGAATACTTAGGAGTTGAACCAAATAGTGCCATAAAGGAGCTTGACAAGACATGTGAGGCCTATGCTAGGTTTAGCTATTTGCAAGAGGTGTTTGATAATGAGATAGCGAGAGCACGACATGATGATGGTGATGTCGAGCAGGTAAGGCAGCACAGAGTGTCTGCTATGAGAGTATACATGTTGTATTTGGTTGGAACTACCATTTTTATGGACAAAAGTGCCATTTATGTAGATGTCATGTAACTTTGATACTTTGAGGACTTGAGAAAATCCATGAGTATAACTGAAGGATCGCTTAGTAGGTCTACTTGTACTCTAAGTGATCTGAAGGATATATGTGGAAGTTGAAGCTGGTGACAGGAAGTATCACACTTTTGTGGTAACATTTCTTGGTCTTTTAGTGCTTGTGTCTCATTTTCATTAAATTATCGCAATGCAATTACTAACTAATGATTCTTGTTTTCAGGTTTGGATCCTACAACACTTCCCATACATCTCTGCTTGGTCACTAGAGTTGCCTTATACTGAGGATAAGTTGCATGCTTCTGCATTCGCCCCTCTTATAGGGAACTAAGGGACAAAGCCATTTAGGGTATATATTGATTGCTTGGTCTTTGGGATATACACTTCCATACATACGCCGATCATTGAGATATGATTACATTTGATGACATTGTCTTATACTCGGGATGGTCGGGTTGCAGGTCCTGTAAAACGGCTCCTTATCTGCTTGAGCTTGTCATGGGTCAATTCGGCTTCATGTAGTATATTCTTAGAGATGCTTATGTGTCTGCTCCTCCCACTGTGAAACATAGATATATGGATTCCATGTTTGATGATTATGTTAATCATCCAGTACCACATGAGGCACGAAGTACCATAGCACCGAACGATTGGAGCTACATAGACGGTTATATCTAGTGGTTCTTTCGGGTGTCACATTCTTATATGGTACATGATGTTCCAGGAATTCCATCTACACCAGCTCATCAAGAGATACTAGGGTAGGAGAAGGTTAGGGAAATCATGCTCGTGATGTATTGCCTAGGTGTCGTTGTACCATGGAGATTGGGAAGGCGGGTATTGAAGGAGGAATCTTTTCGGATGGCTCTGAGCTGAGGATTCTTGTAGATGCCATGATGGTGAAAGCTCAGGAGACTCTGCAATACATGAGACATCGCAGGAACGTGGGGAGACGATGGCGAGGCTGACTCATAGTCTGTCATACGCAGTAGATTATTGTATTTGTACTCTTGATACATTTTGGATTCTATTTTGTTTATCGACTTCGGTGTAAATTTTAGATTGGATTTGTGTAATCTTGACTTATAACTTTATATATATCGTTTTATTCATATCAATATTATAGTCTAATCTTAGAATATGTTCTAAAATTATTTGATATGAGAATCATTCACAACTTAATTTGTGTTACTGTCTGCATAAATTTCGGAGATACATCTAAGACCACATTAGATATATGTATCTTAGGAATAAACTACCGTTAAACAAAAAAACGTGCGTCTGAAAATACATCTCTAAAAACTGAGGGACTTTTTGGAAATTGCATAAGATTTTTTTAAGTATATAGAGTGCTTTAACAAATTGTCTTTGTGTAAGATATTGGATCAATCTCTAGTATGGTCGAAGGGGTAGCATTTGGTCCAACTAGATTTAAGCATGAGGTTGAAGCTTGTTTGCATGTTGTTGTCGAAATAATGCATGTTATAGTCGAAGTTGTTCTAACATGCATTAGTCGAAATGCTAGGATGGTTAGCATTCCAAATTGGGCTTGTTTGTTATGCTTAATTGTTTAAGTTAGCTTGTTCCCTAAGTTAGCTTGTAATGGGTCTGTGTGTAAAAGCCCATTAGTTTAGTATTTTAATTTTCTTATAAATAGCATACTAGTCTCTCATCATTACACAATATGAATCCTAATTAGGGTGAGAGAGGTTATTTGTTATTTTGTAACACTTGTAGTCTTGTTTCAAAGAGAAAGTAAAGAATAGTCGTTTATAACCAATTCACCATGTTCTTCTTACTTCCCATTTTTCTTTAACCTTGTGGGTTTCTTGGTAATCAAGAATCCTTTTATACTTTTTCATTCCAGTATCATTTTTCACAACAAATTTGTGTGGTGGGAGTGGAGAATATGCCGTCAAAAAAGTATGAGATTGAAAAGTTTACTGGAGTGAACTTTTTTGGTCTGTGGTGCTTGAAGATGAAAGCCATACTGGTTCAGCAGGGTTGGTTAGAAGCGTTGAAGGGAGACGCAACCATGGACGCTTCGTTAAAGGATAAAGAAAAAATAGTTATGGTAGAGAAATCCCATAGCGTCGTCTTTTATCCTTGTGATAAGATTCTTCAAAAGGTTTCAAAGGAGACGGTGACATCGGATCTATGGGAAAAACTCAAAACTTTATACATGACCAAATCATTGGTCAATCGCCTCTACCTAAAGCAAGATCTGTATTCATTCAATATGAGTGAAGGCCAAGTCGTGTCTTAGCAGTTGGATATGTTAAATAAGTTGATTCTTGATCTTGAAAATATCGATGTCAAAATCGGGATGAAGATCAAGCATTCTTATTTTTGTGTGATTTTCCTATAACACATGCTCACTTCAAAGAGACTCTCTTATATGGAAGAGAATAGATGACCTTTGAAGAAGTTCAATCATCCTCGTACTCTAAGGATTTAAACGAACGAAAGGAGCATAAGCCATTTTCAACTAGTGAAGGTCTATCAATTAAGGTGATATTCACAAAGAAATATGGCAAGTTCAACAAGAAGAAGGGTAAATGTCAGCAGAAGTCTTATAGTGGTGATGCATTTAGTATTCAATGTTATCACTTTAAGAAGGAGGGTCATATAAGAAAGGTATGTCAGGAATGCATGAAGGATCATGGAGGAAAGGATAATGGAAATGCAGCCATTGTCGAAGATGATTTCTACTCATCGGATGTTCTTATTGTTTTAAGCGGCGACTCAAGCAAAGAGTGAATTATGGATTCAAGTTGCACTTGGCACATAACTCCGAACAAATACTTGTTCGAGGAATTATGTGATCAAGATGGTGGATATGTGTAATATGGTGGGAGAACTGACTTGTTTAGCATTTTATCGCAAATGTTGCAGATAGCAAGAGTCGGCACCGACTTTTCTTTTATCCAATAAGGAAATGGTTAAAAGAACAGGAAAGACCATGATATATTTTGTGTTCGGGGGGTAAGTTATGAAAAGGGAAGTGTTATAACCCTTTTCATACGTAGTAATCTACGGGATCTTAATTACTTTGCTCAATTTTGAAAACTTGCTTTGTGTGTGTGATTTGTTTGAAAATATTTTGAAATTGCCAATGTAAGGTTGGCTTTGTAATAATTTTTGTATCAATCCTAAATAATGTTTACAAAGTGTTTTAGAAAATATTTTGTTTTGAAAGTGTGATGTGAAAATGTTTGAGAAAAAACGTGAGCAAGCAATCAAGAGTTCTTACCCACTAAAGGTCGTTCTTATTCTTTTCCCTCTCCTTTGAAGATAGTACTATCTGTGCCATTAGTTGGTAGGTAGCCCCGTCTATTAGATGTGAAGGGACAGGCGAAGGGTCGTCGTATGGTCATCGAAGGTAACATGTAAGGATACTTTAGCAATTTCATAAGGGACTGTCATCATATTATTCATAGGCAACTCGAGGGACTAGATCGTTTTTCCGTAGGCAACTCGAAGGGTCATTGAGGAACTATGATCTTTTGTATGATGATGATTTGATCGAGGGTCTTTTGCTAAAGTATCCCTTCTTTCGAGGGATGTGACCATTATTTCAAAAGGCAACGAAGAGAGGTTACCCTACAGGTGTGAGTGTGAGAAGTGTTCTCAGTTCAGTTATACTTATCTTGAAATTAGGGTTTGGCTATCGATTGATTTTAGTCTTGCCATACAAACCCTAGTTACTAACAATTGCATAAAAGTATAGGTGCAGAATGTAAAGTGCGGAATGTAAACCTAAAACTATTACAAGGCTTTGGGGAAGTTACATAACAAGAGGATGCGGGAAATAAACCCTAAAATTATTACATACTCGGAGCAGTTACATAATAGAAAAAAAATGTGAGAAAAATAAACCTAAGCTATTTACATTCGAGGAAGCGTCCTATATATTTGATCTAGGAAATTTAAATGAAAATAAAAAGAATAGGAAAAGGAAAAAGAAAATGTTTTTTGGTGATTTTTTATGAAGAAAATAGTTTATGATAATTAGTAGTTAAAACCTAACATTCTAATTAATTTTAAAATCAAAATTAATAAGTTAATTAATTAATTAAGAGGTTAATTAAAAAAGCCTAAGCCTAAATAATTAGGGTTAAAAAAGGTTTGTTAATGGTTCATTAAAAAGGAATTAGGGTTAACTAAAATAGGGTTAGGGGAAGAAAAATCAATGAATAAGGTAGAAAACCAAAATAAGGAGAAAAAAATGCCTCGGGTGGGTGTTGAACCTACGCCCTCCTGCCTTTTCCTTGTGTATCTTGCCACTAAGTCAAGCGTGTTTTGGTGATAGAAATACAAACGATGCACAAAATATATTAAACCTGCAAAAATTAGGAAATATAAAACAAATTTGCAAAAGGCAGGGATCGAAATCACACCCTTATAGATCAATGTCTTAACACACGAGCTCATGCCACTGGGGTGGCTGTTATATTCGGTAGTATTATGAAAACAATTAATTATAAGATAAACCAAAAGAGATGGGCCAGAGAGGCGCCGGAGCCCTAGCTCTAGTCGTCTTCTCTGGCGACTTAATTTCTTGTACCTGCAAAATAAATACGTGTTAGTGAACAAAGAGGACCCTACCCCCTTAATTTGACCCTTGTGAGTTCAATGGTGGCCTTGGTTTTGGCTAGTTCTTCCTGCATGATAAGATACAAAGAGAATAATGCAAATCAGCGTAACAATGACAATGCATGATTCGAGCCTCATAGGACTCATGCGATGGGTTAAACCTGTATATTTACACTTCAAAAGCACGTTAGTGATGTTAGTTTCTGTCAAAGCATAATAAAAACTAAATATGAAATTCAAGAAAAACATGCAAATTGGTGATGCATGGATGCAAGTTTCGGGCGCTTTTGACCATCAAGAACAATCAGGTCTTACCCTACAACACCTCAGGGATTGATTTGGATAACTGTTTGACTTTGAAAAGGGTTGTAAATGGGGTTTCGAGTTGCCCTAGTTTTGACCCAAAAATTGATATATCAAAGGTATGTTTTCTTGCAAGGTGTTTCTCTTCCTTCTTGTCTGAATATGAGGTACATTTATAGGCCATGAATTAGATCAAAGAAGATGGGCTTGGACGTTGTATGAAACCTTTGATTCTTGTTTGAAAATAGAATAGAATAAGACAAAAGCATAGATATTTGATACAAAAGTAGACTAAGCATGGTTGGAATTGTGATCTTGGGCCTCTAACATGTTTGAAACAAAAGCCCTTTAAGCATTGCACCCTCATTTCATATTTATTTAATTTAATTTTGAATTTAAATGAATAAAATCAAAATAAATGAAATAAAAAATTAAAAGGGTGTATAAATGGATTTAGAGGTTCACTATGAGTTCTAGAACACATTTGGACCTTTAAAGATAAGCCCATTAGCCCAAAAATTTAAGTTTGATCAATTTGGGTTTCACGCATTTTCTCAAAATTGCCCAACTTGCACAAGTCATAACTCTCTCAATTTTTGTCATATGAAGGTGATCTTGGACTTTTTAGAAACCTAAAGATGTCCTCTACAATCTCCATGTTGATCATTTTTTTCATTTGAAAATTTTATCTTGATGTAAATTTCTTTGAAAATAGTGTCTTTTTGTTGAATTTTGAAATGACCTATAATGTTTTGGCCCATATATCTCAAATGAAGTATTTTTGGCCTTGAGCTTAGAGAGACAAAGTTGTAGAGAACTTGATTTTCTTCAAAATTATCTTTGGTTGAGAAATTTATGATGAAGCATGTGAAAGTTATGCCTGGTCAAAGTTTAGTTGACTTCTCCTTAAGAAAACCCTAATTTAGCAACTTTTGACTTTTGATGAATCTTTTGTTTTCTTGATGAATCATGATCAACCCTTGATCAAATTATGAATGTGACTTCAAAATGTTGATGTGGACAAAAAAAATTGAAGTTTGACTGTATGTTGACCATAATTGACTTTTTGCCCAATATAGTTGATTTTTAATCATCTGAGTAATTGACTGACAAACTTGTGATGCAAGGCTTGAAATTTGACATGAGGGTACTTTGAGACATATGAAGACCCATGGAACCCACTTGAGGCAATAGAAGCTCAATTTTCATTGAAAGAAGCAAAACCCTATTTGTAGGCCAACTGCTTAGGATGAGAGTTTGTCTGATCCAACCTTGAGTAGTTGAGAACTCTTGGAGCATGAGGAGGTAATTTCTCTTTAAAAATGGGAGGGAAAATTTTTGGGTACAACAGCTGACCCTGTTCAATCTTCTTAAAATTGAAGAGTAAGATTGGCATGCTCGTCATTCGTGATCTGAAGGTGGAAGAAGATTGAACACTTAAGTGCCCAAAACTTTGCACTCACATGTGCAAGAAGTAACATTGTTGGTTATTTGTATTGCTTGAATGGGATTAAAGATGCCATTCGAAGAGATGGTAGAGTGTCTTTGGAGATGGGCTTATAGATTCCATCCAAAGTAACTGTTGATAGAAGTATCAGAATGAGTTTATGTTCGACCGTATCTGAGAAGTATACTAGAATGCGTCTATGCCCAACTGTATCTAATAGATGTGTTGGGGAGTGTCAAAATGAATCTTATGTCTCGATTGTATCCGAATGATATTCTAGAATGGGTCCAAGTCTTTACTATATCTACAAGAGGATCAGAATGAGTCTTCGCCCGACTGTATCTGAGGTATGTATTAGAATGAGTCTACGTCTGACTGTATCTAAAGATATATCGAAATGAATATCAAAATGGACCTATGTCTTGATCGTATCTAAATGGTATCTGGAAGATGTACTGGAATGAATATCAGGATAGGTCTATGTCTTGATCATATATGAACTGTATCTAGAATATGTATTGGAATGAGTCTACGCCTGACTGTATCCAAAAGATTATCAAAATGAATCGTCGAGTGATTGTATCTGAAGGATGAGAAATTATTGACAATATTTATCTGTTTATGAACTATCCTGAAAGAAACCAAGTTAGTTTTATGAAATTTCATGATGTATGTAATGCATTGCATAATGATGCTCTCAAAATAAATGAGAATGTTATATGCGTTACGTATGCATATGCTACGATATTTTGTAAATGATGTATGGATGTAATATGTCACTGGAACGTATCGGCAGCTCCGTATAATATCTTTGGCTGGGGGAAAATAAATCCTAGAATCTTGTTAAGGAATGAAGAATATGAATCTTCAATCTCGTTTAGAATGTCTACGCTGGGGATTCATGTTTTCTGTTTGAGGATACTTCGTTAGGGATGTTTAACTTCTGTTTGGGGATAGAAGAATTCTGGGAAAATTGGTCGTTCACCGTTCTCTTGAAGGTCTTGATTCTTATGTACCCTGACTAGGGACAACAGAGATGGGTAATCCTCTGATGCATTATCTGACGAGGTTTCATATATGGGTGTCGACTCTTCTGGGGAGAAAAAAGTTGAATGACATCTGGCCAGGGGAAGAGAACCCTGTCAAGGAATTGCAATATCGGAGAAATAAACTCCATTGGGGAAATAAACCCTACTGGAGAAGAGAATTCATGTAAATTGTGTTGAGGAGATAATATCTGATGGGGATTGGGATTTTATAGGCTGCCCCGAGGAAGTTTCCACCGTACACTGGGGAAATAATGAAACTTCCTTACCCACTACGGCCATATTAGGAAAGATGATCATGTTGAGCTATCCATCAGAGATATAGAGGTGAAACACTGGAAGGTGTCCCAATTTTTGTCTGAGGGCATATTAGACTTGTTGGGGAATATATCTTTGTTGGGGATGAGCTTGTGAAGATAGCTTTGTATAGATAATTCCATGGAGATTGTTATGTGGGGATTTGCGGATGACTTGAACATTATCCCAACTCCTAGAGTCTTTAGTAAATGCTGATCAGAGTGATAAACAAGTGATGAGATAACGGGACATAGTTGTACGCTTTAATCCCTAACTTTTTCCTGGGCTGTCTTTTCAGATTTTCAGTCCACCAGGATACCCTTTTTTGCCCAAGCCGCCTTTTCAGGTTTTCAACTTGCCGGGTGTACAATTTTATTTATATATCCCTAATTTTTACCTGAATCCTCTTGGTTCTTCGGGATGCCCTTATTTTTTCCTAGGCCAATCAACCTAGCGGGTCTCTTTTTCATGCGTAATATTTTTGACTATGTCCACGTTCACAGGGCATGGAGAATTTTCATTGTCCATGGTAGTAGGTGTTGTAGCACTGCCAGAAAATATTTTCTTAATTATAAGTAACATTTTGTATGCGGGAGTCCATTGTCCCCTTAGATTAGTCTAGTGCACCTGATGTTTGAAGTTATTGATCAACCATTGATTGCCAACTTTCTGATAGTCTTGACCTTCCTCGGTATAATTGTCACGGCAGAATGACACCATCTGATACTGCTGACGTAGACGAGAAATTCAGTGATACCGAAGATTCAATTTTCATAGTGACTTTTATTAAATCTTCTGATCAATGTAACATTCCCTAAGTGATTCAGATGGAGATCTGCCCCTGACTATTCAGAATTTTTGAGAGATTCTTTGAATCTTGACTTGACTGCCACAGATGAGTTGGACAATAACATGTCATACCCCTTAGTTTATAACCAATTGTGTCCATGAAAGGCCTGTTACTGGAAGTGTCTTTCTCTTTGACCCATCCTCTGAAGTAATTTTGTCCATTGGGAGGATATTCATTCATTGAATATTCGTCATGCGAATTTCTCTGTTGTCAAATACTTAGTCATATGCAAACAGTGGTATTAAAATGCAAAGCTTATGTCTGTCTTAAAGTTTAAAAAATGATTTTTTTTAGTAAAACAAAATTTGTAAGAATGTGATATCAACTCAGGATTTATAGTAAGCCTTACAGGAGTCAGGATACCTTTTGGTAACAGTATGTTTTCGAACTAACCCATGCTTCAGTTAGGACTTTGAAGGGTTGTAGCGTGGCCTGGTTCACGGTGTAAGAAAAAAAGGATAAAGGCTCAAAGTTTATTTGTACCCAACCTATTCTCCATGATGTCCTTCAGTCCTATACTCAGTTAATTATGCATTTAGGTTCCAATCGAGTTTGGAATTATAGCACTGATACTTGGTGATGGTTCAGAAACTGAAAGTTTATTTGAGAAGGAAGTCATTTTTTTCTTGCAACATCTTCCTTTTGTTGAGGATTTGTAGCGACCTCTTTTTGACTTTATTATCCCTAACTTTTTCCTGAGTTGTTTAATTTGGGATTACAGTCAGCGGGATGGCCCAGTTTTTTCCCTAAATCTCCTTCATATGTTTTGACTTAGCGGGCCTTCTTTTTTGATAGATAATAATTGCATGACTTAATGATTATAGGGAACCATCACCAGTTTTCGATTTAGAAGAATATCTTCGACACTACTCGTCGTGTACCAAGGTTGATCTTGCGATTGAATGCATAATTGAATTAACTGAGAAACTACCCTGCCCCAGGTTATGATTAAGGGTTTCAATTTGCGTGAAAAATAAAAATAAAAAACTCCTACTTCTTAGGCTCAAAGGGGTTGACTAGGGATTAACTTCCTTATATCTCCATTGTTTAGGAATTGAAGCAATGCTTGTACATCGTCAGCAAGGTCTGTTGAAAAGCATATTGTATGAGATTATGGTATCATTTTCATCATCCTTCCTCTAAAGGCTTATAGCTTTAACGAGAGTTGAATATCACAAAAAGGAAGTAAGAAGCACAGTTTAAATATAGTGAAATGAATGGATCAATTCAAGACAAACATATGCAATTCATTAATGGGGAAAAACCAAAGTTTGACATAAAGATAAGTGTTCAAACAAACAAAAGAAAATTACAACTGAAAATTCAAATGAACTGGACGCTCTCAATCTTAGTAATGATTTGGAATGGGAGCAATGATCACATTAGGAGTCTCATAAGGGTAAAACTCAATCTCCTTATCATAAATCATGTCTTGGATCTTATTCTTCAGAGCCCAACAGTTGTTAGTGTCATGTCTGGGACTGTTTGAGTGATATGCACACCTTGCATTGGGATTATAACTGGGAGAAGAAGTATTGGGATTCTGAGCAGGATCTTTCAACGTAATCATATCTTCCTTTAACATGTGTTGTATTGCTTGAGACAAAGACATGTTGATTTTTGTGAATTATCTCCTGGTTGTGACCTATCTACACTGATTATTCTGTTGTTGTTGTTGCACTGGCGCGTGATTTGAGATCAGAACTGCCCCCAGAGATTGGTTACGGTCAATCTTATTACGAACCTTCTGGCCATACACGTCATAGGATTCCTTCTTACCATTATAATACTTCTTCGCAGTATTCTAAGATGTAGCCACCTTAATTTTACCGCTTCTGATTCCATTCTCAACTGGTTCTCCTGTTAATATCAGTTCAGTGAAACCGACTGAAGAACTTCCAAGTAGGTGATTATATAAAGGACTTGTTAGCATGCTCATGAACATGTCAACCAATTACATATTATCCAAAGGAGGTTGAACTCTGCCTGCAAGATCTCTCCATTTTTGTGTGTACTCTTTAAAGCCTTCCTCAGAACCCATGGACATACTCTAGTTGCATGCGGGTTGGTGCCAAATCAGAATTGTATTGATATTGTTTATAGAAAGCTGCAGCCAAATCTTCCCAGGTATGGATATTAGTACCTTCAAGTTGATAGTACCATTCTAGTTGTATTCCAGATAAACTCTCTTGAAAGAAATAAAACCATAATTCTTGTCAACAATATATGGTTGGATTTTCCAAACATATGATCTTAAATGCAGCTTTGGGCAACAAACACCATCATACTTGGCAAAGGTAGGAGTTTTGAACTTAGGAGGAATGACGACTCCGAGACTAAACCAAATTCTTCAAAGTTCAAGCCAGACACCTTCTAGATATCCATAGCTTTTAGACGCTCTTCTAACAGCTTATACTTCTCGTTAGCAAGGGGATATTGTTCATCCAAATAATCCTCTTCATCAAGAAACTTATCATAACTAAGGTTGTTTCTTTCAGCTTTAACACTTTTACCATCTTCATCCCGGTTGTCATCTTTGTCTGATGGGATATCAAGATCTTGAGCTCGCTTGACTGGACCTCTGAACCTCCTCCCCATGTTAAGGACGCCGATTGGTTTCTTTGTCTTCTTCTTCTTCTTCCCATTGGCAATGATCTCCTTCAATTCTTCTTGCCCCTTGGCTAAGTATAGGAACATTTGTTGGAACTGGGCATTCTGAGCCTGGAGATCTTTGACTGTCTGTTCAAGAGCCATTTTTTTCTAGTGAAATAAACAGCAAGAAGTTAATAAAACCTGTCTTGGGAATACCTGTTATGTAATTATATGCATGACATGTAGATGAATATGTAATGTTTTCAAGGATCTCGCGGGATTAAAATTTTTGAAATATGAAACTGGTTGCAGCTTTGTCTGAAGAAATTTACATCTTTGTTTTTTAATGTCCTTCAATAAGAATCAAGCTCACCATATCAAGTGGGTACTAGCCTCTGACTCAAGAGAACGTACTTCGATCTTTGATGGAATCTGGTTAGAGGAAAATAAATCCTCTTGCCCCTTGCTAGCAACCCGGCTTAAGATAATCATGCACCAAAGGTCCCTAAGATCCTTGAAATGGTTAGTAAAAATGACATGTCATGATGATATGATGTTATGACATCATGTTTAAACAAGTAGCAAACAAAAACAAATCACACAAGAGTCTTAGGTTTAAAGGCTTGCATGAGGTCCATAGGCAAGTACCCTTCTCTGTTGACGTTAAGTTGGCTCAACCTATCTTAAAATAGTAACCGGGTTCTAGGAATATCATATCACTGGTCTTTCTCGCAGGCTTTATTTTAGCATGGCAATTGGCTTGCCACCAAAACATCCCAAAAGTCAAATCTCAATGAGCGTAGTTTTGAGTATCAACCAAACATGGACTGCATCAAAGTCGGTTATCTCACTACCTTCTAATGACCAAGATAGGCCAATTAAGGTTCTAAATGTCAGTTAATGTTAATGACACCACACGGAAGCCTAATGTTATCCTTGACTGACTCAAGGAACATCAGTACAAACTAAAGTGTCACACTAACGTAGCCATCATATTATCTATACCGGTCTATGAGGTACAGCCTTTATGATCTATTGCTACTTACCAAAGGCATCCTTAGATCCGGGTGTAGGATCTTACAAGAAATTAAACCCAAGTAAACCCCTAAAGTAAAGAAAACAATTAAAGCAAATAAAAGTGATCTAAACTCTAAGGTAACCTCTCTTTTTTAAGTAATTCCCCAGCAGAGTTGCCAGTTCTGTAATACGATGGGAGAACTGACTTGTTTATAATTTTATCGCAAATGTTTCAAATAGCAAGAGTCGCCACTGACTTTTCTTTTATCCAATAAGGAAAGGGTGTAAAGAATAGGAAAAACCTTGACAGATTTTGAGTTCGGGGGTAAGTTATAAAAAGGGAAGGTGTTAGCACCCTTTTCATCCGTAGTTATCTATGGGCTCTTAATTACTTATCTCACTTTTGAAAACTTGCTTTGGGTGTGTGATTTGTTTGAAAATATTTTTAAATTGCCAATGTAAGGCTGACTTTGTAATAATTCTTGTATCACTCCTCAAGAATGTTTACGAAGTGTTTTAGAAAATATTTTGTTTTGAAAGTGTAATGTGAAAATGTTTTGAGAAACGTTGTGAGCAAGCAATTAAGAGTTATTACCAAATAAAGGTCATTCTTAATATTTTCCTTCTCCTTTGAAGACAGTACTATCAATACCATTAGTTGGTAGGTAGCCCTATCTATTGGATATGAAGGGACAGACGAAGGGTTATCGTATAGTCATTGAAGGAAACATGTAAGGATACTTTAGAAATTTCGTAAGGGACTGTTGTTGTACCCCAAAATTTTCCCTCTCATTTTTCATGGAAGACGCAACTCTAGGATTTCTCAGACATTCAAGTTGGCTCAGGAATTGATCAGACAGATTCTCTTTTGTGGTAGTAAACCAGCAATTAGGTTTTTTCTTGCAATCCTCAGAAGAAAATGAATTCGCAAAAAAAAGGATTCAATTGGCTTTCACAGGTCTTCATGATTCCTCAGGTTTACTAAAAAAAAGATAATGTTGGTTCTCAAGGAATGTTTGTTTGGGACAAGAGACTAAGACTTTCATTTGGGACGACCATGATTTTGATCCAGGTTAACCAGATGATTTGCACCTTTTAAAACATTTGCTTGGTTATGAAATAGAATATACAGTGTGTGTTTGTTTGGAATGCAGTTACATAGTTATTGGGATTACTTGGAATGTAAGTTACCAGACTGGAGCATTTTGTTATAAATATCTTGATTGGGAATCTTTAAGAATCAGTTAGGATGCGAAGAGAAAATTACAAATTATTGATAGTAAAGGGTTTAAATTGACACCAGAATATTTCATAAGACTTTCTCCAATTTTTCAAACATTGTTACAAAATAATTTGTTCTTTTAAATACTCTATGTTTTACAAATTATTGTATTTAAAAGATAAATTAGTACAATTGTTGGACACAGTACAAGAATGTTTTTCTCTAAATTACAAAAGAAATCCAAATAAATATTTGGCCTAAGAGAACTAATCTATGCCTAAGTTTGACTGAAGTTCTTTTGCTATCTCCAAAGACCTCCATGCTTACCATAGAGTTCTTGCCTCACATGCTTTGTCGCATCCAATTGCGCTCACATGAAAACAAAAGAAGGAAAAATAGTTAGTACAAATTAGTTGGGCATGAGCAAGAATTTTCAAAAGAAAAAGTGTTATTCATCATTAAAGTTTGCAAATTGGAATCAGAAGGCCATTTTAATTCATCATAATTTATTTCCTCTATTTTTACAAATCACAAGAAGATTACTCTCCTTGGTTCATAAAAAGAAGCAAATTGTCCAAAATGCAAGCAAGTTGTCCAATATAAACAAATGCAGCAAACTTATCCAAACAAACAGCAAAGCTGGACAAAACAAATGCAGCAAACTTATCCAAACAAACAGCAAAACTGTCCAAACAGAATGGTACAAATTTATCCAAACAGCAGTGCAAATTGGACAAAATGAAAACAGCAAAAACGAGGCAGCAAGCTAGCAAACAACAAATAGCAAAAACGAGGCAGCAAGCTAGAAAACAACAAACAGCATCAACAAAGGCAGAAGTATGGCAGTATAATAAGCTAAGTCAAACAAGCAAAAACTTGTTCAAGAAGCCTAGTTCATCATTTTCCATTTTTTTTGCAAACTTTTCAGAATTGGAAAAAAAAAGACAAAAGAGTAATTGACTTTCTTAGTGTCATTGAGAGAGAAGAGAGGAAAGAAGTCACCTAGGTTATTGGGATGCACATCCCTGCTGCCTTGACTATCACAAATTGCATAGAAGTTGCTAGAAAACAAAACTGCAACAAAAAGGGCATAAGAACAATATACCAAAATATTCAAAATTTGATGGTTTTCCCACCATTTTGAATAGGAATTCAATAGAAGCAACACCAATATAACAGTAAAAAAAACTCTCAAGCAAAAAAAAAGAGATAGAAACATTATCAAACTCAAAAACTTGAAACAAGCATCCAAACTCACAAAAAAAACCAGGTCTCAAATCTGAGCCATCCTCAAATATCAACCTCCAAAACCTTCAAACTGTCAACAAAATCAACAACCTTCAAAAACCTGTCCAAGTCTAAAACCTTAAAAACCAACATAAGTATCAAGCTAAAAAAACCAGCAACTATCATCAAAACCAGCAGCAAAAACCTGTTAACCCTTTTTCAAACCCACCATCATCAAGCCAAACTGTCAAAACCAACAGCAAAGCCTGTAACAAAGCAAAAAACATCCCAAAACCTGATCCAAAACATAAACCAGTAACATCATCCATCAAACCTGTAACAAAGCCAAGTATACCAAAGCCTGTCAAAAAACCTCAAATCTCAAGTCCTGCAACAGATCTCAAACTTGCAACAAAATACAAAAAAAACAATCGAACCAAAATCTCAAGTACTGCAACCAAAACCAAACCTCAAACTCAGAAAAATAAACTAAAACAAACGAGCCTCAAACTGATAAACAAAAACCAGCATTACAACGGGTCAAACACAGTTATCATTTCCAAACTCACGAAATAGTAGCAAACCAAAAACAAAACCAAATAACAAATATCATCATCATCATTCAATAAAGGAAGCAGAAGAGTTACCAACGAGCTAGAACACCAAGGCGGTATCCTCATCTCCTCCCCCGTGCAGCTCCGGCCACCAAGGAGTGCCACCCTCAGCCTCACCATCCCCTTTCCATTTCACAGAAAATCCACAACAGGTATGAACTTTCCCTCTTTCTCATGAATCCCTAAAAACCATTTCCTGCATTTCAATGGACAATAAGATTGATTAACAGAAAAACACATAACAAGACAAAAACCATTGAAACCATTTAAGCTTTAACAAGAACAGAACCGTACCTTTTCAAGGAAAGTCGCTAGAAATCGTTTAGGGAGGCGAGATTAAGGGGCGCTCCGGCAACAGAAAGTTGGAGGGGAAGATCAGATAGATAAATTTCGGACCTTTTAGGCTTAAATCCGAACTTAGGGTTTTCAAAACAAAAACGCGAATCATGGTGAGATAAAGACAGAGAGAGCGATTTCGTTCACCAAATTAGGAAGGGATGAGTAGTGAGATGAACAGAGATGAACAAAAAAATGGAAGGGATGAGTGAATGAAGAAGATGAGCGGCGCCGCTGTAAACCAAAGGGTTACAACCCTAATTTTTGCTTTGTTTCCTTAAACAACATCTAATGCTAACTTAAGAGTTTGGGCCTGCTTTGTTCAAATTTCCTTAAGCTCGTCTATTTCGCTGGATACCCCCCCCCCCCCTGGCTTGTTTTGTGTTACAGCAAAAACACCCTTTTTTTTTTCTTTGGGCCTAACACCCCTAAACTCACTTGAGCCCATATTTATTTTTGTTTTTTAATTTGTTTTTTCTTCTTATATTTATTTTGCAAAATGCTAAATAAGACTTAAAACATGTTCATTATTTTGATTTAAGTTTTTGTGATTAATTTTTATCATTTTCTTTTTTTATATATATAAATTTGTTTTGATTAATTTTTGCATTTAATAAAACATCAAAAAAAATTAACTTAGCTTGTTTTCTTTAGGTCTTACTTAATTAATAAAATACAAAAAAAATAATAAAGATTTTAATTTAATCAATTTTTTAGAATAGGTTTTATTTTCCTCTTTTCATGTAAATACTTAACATTTCATTTCCATATTTTGTTGATTTAATTTTCATAGATTATCATAGCTTTAATTAAAATCGCACAAAATTCGATTTGGTTGTATTGTTTGATATTCGAATATTGCCATCTCATTTGATTCATCCCCATTTGTAACAATTGTACCCCCATTCCCGAACACTTTGTAATAGCGTAGAATTTCAATCCCTGCAATTTACTGTTTTCCATATATTGTATAGTAATTAGGCGTGTATGGCAAGATTCAAAAATCAATCGCTAGATAACTTAATCAAAAAATAAATAACTTGAAACCAATACACTTTCTCACACGCGCACCTCTAGGGTAACCTCGCTCGTTGCCTTGGAAATACAATCATTTCCCTCGAATCTGAGACACTTTAGCAATGACCCTTGGATAAAAAAGATTGTAGTCCCTAGATGACCCTCGATGTTGCCTTCGATTAAAATGATCTCGTTCCTTATGAAAATTGCTAAAGCGTCTCACAATTTGCCTTCAATGATTGTAAAATTGACCCGCGCCTGTCCCTTCACATCCAACGATGGGGCTTCTTACCAAATCAATGGTAAGATAGCACCATTAAAAGGAGGAAGAAAAGAACAACTTAAGACCTTTCGAGTAGATAGATTCGCTCTTAGTTACTCGCTTGCTCACGACAAAAACTCTTTACACCTACACTTCCATTTCAAAACATTTTCAAAAAAATACAAAACGTTTTGTATACGTTCTTATAGAGACGAGAACCATTGAGAACCCTCTTTTCAAAACACTTTTTGAAACATGATTCACAAACACATCTTTTGAACAACTTTTCGAAACAAAACTTTGTATACGTTCTTATAGAGACGAGAACCATTACAAATATATTTTTCAAAATATTTTCAAAGCCCACACCACAAGCACACAATCAAATGAAAGCAAGTGATCTAAACGAGTAACTAAGAGCCCATGGAAAACCATGGATGAAAAGGGTACTAATATACCTTCCCTTTTCATAATCTACCCCCCGAACCCGAGAAAATCTCGAAAGATCTTTCCTGTGCTTTTTTACCTTTCCTTTTGGATAAAAGAAAAGTCGATGGCGACTCTTGCTAACCGCACAAGTGCGATCGAAACGCAAAACATCTAGTCAGTTCTTCCACCGTATCACAGAACTGGCAACTCTGCTGGGAAATTGAATAGAAAAAGTGGGGTTAGCTCAGGGATAGATCACTTTTACTCGCTTTCATTATTTGATTTGTGTGCTTTATATTCAGTTCTTTGTATTGGGCTTGCTTTAATCCTCCACCCGGATTTGGGGCACCTTTTTAGGTAAATAGCAATAGATTGTGGAGATTGTACGGCGTAGACCGATATGGTTGAAACAATGGCTATGTTAGTGTGACGCATTTGTGGGTACCGGTATCCCTCGTGGTGAATCGAGGAGAATACGGGGCCGCTGAGTGGCGTCGCGAAGCACTAATTAACCTTAGAACCCTAATTGAACAAACTTGGCCATTAGGACGTAGTGAGGTAACCGGTTTCGGTGTAAAGCTGAAAATTGGTTGACCTCGATACTACACTCATTGAGGCTAGACTTTTGGGATATCTCGGCCGCAAGAAAAGATTGATTGTGTTGAGACAATGCCTAAGGGAAAGGTCGGTGATATTGAGATCCTTTAGAACCCGATCATTATTTCTAGGACAGGTTGAGCCAACTAAAATTTCAAGAGGGTACTTACTTACAAACTCCATGCAAGCCTAAACCTAAATACTTATCTGCTTTGTGTGAATATGATTATTTGTATATACACTTGCTTACCTCGTATATTTCTACATAACATCATAACATCATACCATAGCATTTTCAATAACCATTTCAAGGATCTCGAGGGTCTTTGATGCAGGTTGTGATGAACCAAACGTCTAGCAAGGGGCATGGGGATTTATTTTCCTTTGACCAAACGCCCTCAAAGATCAAGTACAATAACTTGAGTCAAGGGCTATGACCCACTTGACATGGTGAGCTTGATTCTCGTGGAAGGACATCCACCGATACAAAGTTCTCCAATCAAAGATGTTGATCAAATTTCAATCTCTAACTTTTTCTTGTGTTTACCCCGCGAGATCCTTGGAAATATGCATCCACATATCATGCATCATATCATGACAGGTTTCTCCCATACAGGTCTCCTTATCTTCCTACTGTTTATTTCAGTAAGATGGAACAAACAGTGAAGGACATCCAGGCTCAAAACGCTCAACTTCAAGAGATGTTATTGAACCTATCCAAGGGGCAGGAAGAGGTGAAATCTCTCCTCACTAGGGGCATGATCATGGGGAATCCTGAGGGCAACAAAGATGATCAGTTGGAGCTGCTACGAACTGAGATAGCCATAATGAAAATCCAGATGATGGGACAACTGGTGGGCCAGATGGCTCTGATCCAAAACTTGGCACAAGGATAAGAGGAGCTGAGAGTCCTCATCAACAAGCTTCATCAAGACGAATGTAACCAAATGGGGAAAACAACTAAGGTTGAGGATCAAGTCATCATTCAGCCTCCCTTGAGACAAGAAGCCGAGAGAAGACCTCCCTAGTTTGCTTCAGGGTCACGAGCCCAACAATAACCTCGCCAACGTCAACAGGGTAATTGGCGTAGGCGGAATACATCTGAAAAACGCTTCACTGAGATTAACACGTCATTATCTCAAGTGTTGCAACGCTTGTTGGAAGTCAAGCTGATTGTATTAAGGGACCCCTCTCGGAATCCCAACACAGCCTCTCTAGGGTACAATCCAAATGCAAGATGTGTGTATCACTCCAACAGTCCTGGACATGACACCAATAGTTGTTGGACATTGAGAAACAAAATTCAAGATCAGATTGAGGAAAGAACGCTAGAGTTCACACAAGATGGCCAGGTTAAAATCTTCCGCTGAGGGCACCCCACTTAAAATGACAAGTTCGAACAAAGAGGCTTCTGTTCATTTTGAATTTCCAATTGTAATTTCATTTGTTATTCAAACAATTATCTATTAATGTCAAACTCTATTTCATTAATGCATTGTATATGTTTGTCTTGAATTCATCTTTTCGTTTTCATTATATTTAAACTATGCTTTTTATTCTTCTTATGACATTTAACTCATGCTAAAAGTTACAAACCTTTAGAGGGAGGATGACGAAAACAATACCATAACCTTATACAGTATGCCTTTGGACAGACCTTGCTGACAATGTAGAGGCGTTTCTTTCAAATCCTAAACACTGGAGTTATAAGGAAGATAATCCCTAGTCAACCCCTTCGAGCCAAAGAAGTAGAAGTTTTCTGTTTTAACACAAATTGAAACCTTTAATCAAAACCTGGGGCAGGGTAGTCTCTCAGTTAATTCAAACGCACGTTAAAGTCGCAAACTCTCATCTTGTAATACAACGAATGACATCAAAAACATTCCTCTGGAATCAAAAGACGGTGATGGTTCCCTATCACATAGGCAGTCATTATCTCTCAAAAAACAAAAGCCCACTAAGTCAGAACCTACAAAGGAGACTTAAGAAAAACGGGGGCATCCCACTGACTGTAATATAAAAAAAAAAGCAAGAACAGTCAGACAAAAATTAGGGATAACAAATCAAAAGAAATAGGTCACTACAAATCCTCGACAACATGAAAAATGTTGCAAAAGTGACTGCCTTACGACAAACTTAACTTGTCTGAACCATCACCAAAACATCATTCTAGACTCAATTGGAGTTCAACGCACAATTAACTGAGTTTAGGACTGAAGAACATCATGAAGAGCGGGTGGGTACGAATACACTCTGAGCATTTATCCTTTGTTTCTTAAACCGTGAACCAAGCCACGTTACAACCCTTCAAAAGTACTAATTGAAGCATGGGTTAGTTCGAAAGCATACTGTTATAAAAGGTATCCTGACTCCTGTAAGGCTTTACTCAAAATCCAGAGTTGAATTACGAACTTCTTTACTTGCTAAAAACGCATTTTTCAAAACATCAAGACAAACATAAACTTTGCATTACTTGAATGTCACTGTTTGCATATGGCTATTTGTTTGACAGCGGAGAAATTCACACAATGAATATCCAGTGAACGAAAGCTCTCTCAGTGAACAAAATCAATTCAAGTAGGATGATACTCCCATAGACAAATCTCCTATCAACTGGGGAACATGACATGTCATTATCTAGCACACCTGGGGCGGTCTAGTCAAGATTCCAAGAAATCTCTCAAGAATTACAGAGTAACCAGGGGCAAGTCTCCATCTCCGTCACTTGGGGCATTGAACGTCAATCCCAACAAAAGTTTACATACAGTCAAGCATTTCCAGGAATAAACATACTCCCCAGAGTTTTCAATATTTTCCAGCGGAGTTCTCCTCAAACAACAAAACAGGAATCCCCGGTGGAAACATTCTAAACAAAGTTTGAAGACACACATACTCTTCGACTGCAGTCCAGGATTTAACAAACTCCCTCATTTGTCAGGGATTTATTTTCCCATGACAAAAATACATTCATAAACATTTCACACTTCATACCTCCTATTTACATACATGATAAGGGCATACGACACAATCTCATTTATTTTGAGAATATCATGACATCATGCATTTCATACATCATGACATTGCATATGACTAACTTTTTACCTTTTCAGGGAAAGAAGAATCAATAAACACCGTTGACTACTTATATGACCTGGTAGTCCTCTCAAAAACTACGTCTATTGAAGGGTTGTTTCAGCAGATTCCTCAGAAAGATTCCCTCACAAGACCCTCTCTGGTTCAGTCAGATCGACACTAAGATCTCCCTGATTCTTATTCCAGTTGAAGATATTCCAAGACTTTCGCCTGGTTCAGTTAAATCGATTCTAAGATTTTTCTTATTCTTATCTAGTCAAAGTTAATCCAAAACCTTCTCTGGTTCAGTCAGATCGACACTAAGATCTCCCTGATTCTAATTCCAACTGAAGATATTCTAAGACTTTCGTCTGGTTCAGTTAAATCGATTCTAAGATTTTTCTGATTCTTATCCAGTCAAAGTTAATCCAAGACCTTCTCTGGTTCAGTCAGATCGACACTAAGATCTCCCTGATTCTTATTCCAGTTGAAGATATTCTAAGACTTTCGTATGGTTCAATTAAATCGATTCTAAGATTTTTCTGATTCTTATCCAGTCAAAGTTAATCCAAGACCTTCTCTGGTTCAGTCAGATCGACACTAAGATCTCCCTGATTCTTATTCCATTTGAATATATTCCAAGACTTTCGTCTGGTTCAGTTAAATCGATTCTAAGATTTTTCTGATTATTATCCAGTCAAAGTTAATCCAATACCTTCTCTGGTTAAGTCAGATCGACGTTGAGATCTCCCTGAATCTTATTCCAGCTGAAGATATTCCAAGACTTTCTTACTGTTTCAGATAAATCTCTCAACGGTTTATTCTGATTCATTTCCAGATTTTTACTGTTTCAGATAAATCTCTCAACGGTTTATTCTAATTCATTTCCAGATTTTTACTGTTTCAGATAAATCTCTCAACGGTTTATTCTGATTCATCTCTAGATTTTTACTGGTTCAGATAAATCTCTCAACGGTTTATTCTGATTCGTCTCCAGATTTTTACTGATTCAGATAAAATCTCTCAACAGATAAATCTCTCAACGGTTTATTCTGATTCATTCTCTGTTCAGATCCAGTTCAAACTTTCCATCAACAATCACCTTTGGATGGCATCTATAAGCCCATCTCTGACGATTCTCCTCTGTTTCTCCAAATGGCATCTTTAAGTCCATTTCCATACACAATCAAATCAGCATGTCATTAAGATCCCCAGCGGAGCCAAAACTTTGAACTACAGATCCCCAGCGGAGCTGAGACTACCAACTACCAATCCCCAGCGGAGCCGAAACTTCAAACTTTCAACCCACAGCGGAAACCATCCAGTTTCTCCAAATTCCCCAGCAAGTTGTCTTGAAGCCTGAAAATCAACCAGATAACAGTTAACTTTTGTTTCTCCCCAACCTAGGGTAACTCTTCAGTAGAGTGGCAGACGACCAAAACCCCTGAACTTTTTCCAAACAGGAATAAGCTTTTCCCCACAGAGTTTTTTATTGCTTCTCGACAGAACAAAGACTCCCGTCAATAATCCCCGGTAGAAGTCATTAAAATTCTTTGGATTCCCCAGGCAGATTCCTCAAGAAGTATACGGAATTACTCTCACAACAGAATCCTCAGCAACAGTCAAGGATTTATTTTCCTCAGCAGCAGTCAAGGATTTATTTTCCTCAACAGCAGCCAAGGATTTATTTTTCTCAGCAATACAGCAAATTAGCTTACATGCGCATATATTACATCCATATATCATAAACATTGATAAAGTACATATATTGCGTCATGCATTTCATGCATCATAACTTTGTGCTTCAGCCAATATTTTACCCTTTACAGGATAGGATTAACAGCTACAGTTTAACAATGTGCAATCAGATACAGTACAGATACACTCCAGACACGGAAGTTATTCTGTTACTCATTCAGATTTCAATTTCAAGATACAGTCCAAATACACTCCAGACACGGAAGTTATTCTGTCACTCATTCAGTTTCATCATTCAGATAGAGTACAGATACACTCCAGACACAGAAGTTATTCTGTTACTTATTCAGATTCAAGTTTCAGATACAGTTTAGATACGCTTCAGACACGGAAGCCATTCTATTTCTCATTCAGATACAGTTCAGATACACTCCAGACACGGAAGTCATTCTGTTACTCATTCAGACTTAATTTCAAGATACAGTCCAGATACACTCCAAACACGGAAGTTATTCTGTCACTCATTCAGATTCAGATTTTAGATATAAATCAGATACGCTCTAGAAACGGAAGCCATTCTTCTACTTATTCAGATTCAACTTCAGATACAGTTCATATACGCTCCAGACAAGGATGCCATCCTGATACTTATTCAAATTCCAAAGTACTGATACAGTACAGATACACTCCAGACACGGATGCCATCCTGATACTCATTGAGATTCAGATTTCAGATGCATTTCAGATACACTCCAGACACTTAAGTTATTTTGTTACTCATTCAAATTTCAATTTCAAGATACGATCCAGATACGCTCCAGATACGGAAGCCATTCTGTCACTCATTCAGATTTCATCCTACAGATATAGTTCAGATACGCTCCAGACACGGAAGCCATTATGTCACTCATTTAGATTTCATCCTACAGATACGGTCCAGATACACTCTAGACACGGAAGCCATTCTGTCACTCATTCATATTTCATCCTACAGATACAGTTCAGATACGCTCCAGACACGGAAGCCATTTTGTCGCTTATTCAGTTTCATCATACGTATACAGTTCAGATACGTTCCAAATACGGACACCATTTTGATGTTTATTCTTTTGATTTGCAACAAACATTCTTGGATGGCATCTACAAGCCCATCTCCAACAAGATCCTAACACCTCTCCAAATGGCATCTTTAATCCCATTCCCTCAGTTACACCTTTGCCGAGTGCAAATTTATGGGCACTCTAGTATCCAATCATATTTTACCTTCGAGTCACGAACGGCAAAACTCGCCAATCTAACTCTTCGGGTTCAAGAAGATTGAATAAGGGCAGCTGTTGTACCCCAAAATTTGCCCTCCTATTTTTCATGGAAGACACAACCCTAGGATTTCTCAGACATTCAAGTTAGCTCAGGAATCGATCAGACAGATTCTCATTTGTGGCAGTAAACCAGCAATTAGGTTTTTTCTTTCAATCCTCGGAAGAAAATGAATTCTAAAAAAAAAAGGATTCAATTGGCTTTCACAGGTCTTCATGATTCCTCAGGTTTACTAAAAAAAAGACAATGTAGGTTCTCAAGGCATGTTTGTTTGGGACAAGATACTAAGACTGTCATTTGGGACGACCATGATTTTGATCCAGGTTAACCAGATGATTTGCGCCTTTTAAAACATTTGCTTGGTTAGGAAATGGAATATACAGTGTGTGTTTGTTTGGAATGCAGTTACATAGTTATTGGGATTACTAGGAATGTAAGTTACCAGACTGGAGCATTTTGTTTTAAATATCTTGATTGGGAATCTTTAAGAATCAGTTAGGATGCGAAGATAAAATTACAAATTATTGACAGTGAGGGTTTCAATTGACACCAGAATATTTCATAAGACTTTCTCCAATTTTTCAAACATTGTTACAAAATAATTTGTTATTTTAAATACTCTATGTTTTACAACTTATTGTATTTAAAAGATAAATTAGTACAATTGTTGGATACAGTACAAGAATGTTTTTCTCTAAATTACAAAAGAAATCCAAATAAATGATTGGCCTAGGAGAACTAATCTATGCCTAAGTTTGACTGAAGTTCTTTTGCTATCTCCAAAGACCTCCATCTTGCCATAGAGTTCTTGCCTCCCATGATTTGTCGCATCCAATTACGCTCACATGAAAACAAAAGAAGGAAAAATAGTTAGTACAAATTAGTTGGGCATGAGCAAGAATTTTCAAAAGAAAAAGTGTTATTCATCATTAAAGTTTGCAAATTGGAATCAGAAGGCCATTTTAATTCATCATAATTTATTTCCTCTATTTTTACAAATCACAAGAAGATTACTCTCCTTGGTTCACAAAAAGAAGCAAATTGTCCAAAATGCAAGCAAGTTGTCCAAACAAAACAAATGCAGCAAACTTATCCAAATAAACAGCAAAGCTGGACAAAACAAATGCAGCAAACTTATCCAAACAAACAGCAAAACTGTCCAAACAGAATGGTACAAATTTAACCAAACAGCAGTGCAAATTGGACAAAATGCAAATAGCAAAAACGAGGCAGCAAGCTAGCAAACAACAAATAGCAAAAACGAGGCAGCAAGCTAGCAAACAACAAACAACATCAACAAAGGCAGAAGTATGGAAATATAATAAGCTAAGTCAAACAAGCAAAAACTTGTTCAAGAAGCCTAGTTCATCATTTTCCATTTTTTTTTTTTGCAAACTTTTCAGAATTGGAAAAAAAGGTAAAAGAGCAATTGACTTTCTTAGTGTCATTGAGAGAGAAAAGAGGAAATAAATCACCTAGGTTATTGGGATGCACAACCCTGCTGCCTTGACTATCACAAATTGCATAGAAGTTCTAGAAAACAAAACTGCAACAAAAAGGGCATAAGAACAATATACCAAAATATTCAAAATTTGATGGTTTTTCCACCATTTTGAATAGGAATTCAACAGAAGCAACACCAATATAACAGTAAACAAAAACTCTAAAGCAAAAAAAAAAGATAGAAACATTATCAAACTCAAACTTGAAATAAGCATCCAAACTCACAAAAAAAACCAGGTCTCAAATCTGAGCCATCCTCAAATATCAACCTCCAAAACCTTCAAACTGTCAACAAGATCAACAACCTACAAAAACCTGTCCAAGTCTAAAACCTCAAAAACCAACATAAGTATCAAGCTAAAAAAACCAGCAACTATCATCAAAACCAACAGCAAAAACCTGTTAACCCTTTTTCAAACCCACCATCATCAAGCCAAACTGTCAAAACCAACAGCAAAGCCTGTAACAAAGCAAAAAACATCCCAAAACCTGATCCAAAACATAAACCAGTAACATCATCCATCAAACCTGTAACAAAGCCAAGCATACCAAAACCTGTCAAAAAACCTCAAATCTCAAGTCCTGCAACAGATCTCAAACTTGCAACAAAATACAAAAAAAACAGTCGAACCAAAATCTCAAGTATTGCAACCAAAACCAAACCTCAAACTCAGAAAAATAAACTGAAACAAACGAGCCTCAAACTGATAAACAAAAACCAGCATTACAACGGGTCAAACACAGTTATTATTTCCAAACTCACGAAACAGTAGCAAACCAAAAACAAAACCAGATAACAAATATCATCATCATTCAATAAAAGAAGCAGAAGAGTTACCAACGAGCTAGAACACCAAGGTGGTATCGTCATCTCCTCCCCCGTGCAGCTCCGGCCACCAAGGAGAGCCACCCTCAGTCTCACCATCCCCTTTCCATTTCACAGAAAATCCCCAACAGGTATGAACTTTCCCTCTTTCTCATGAATCTCTAAAAACCATTTTCATCATTTCAATGGACAATAAGATTGATTAACAGTAAAACACATAACAAGACAAAAACCATTGAAACCATTTAAGCTTTAACAAGAACAGAACCGTACCTTTTCAAGGAAAGTCGCTAAAAATCATTTAGGGAGGCGAGATTAAGGGGCGCTCCGACAACAGAAAGTTGGAGAGGAAGATCAGATAGACAAATTTCGGACCTTTTAGGCTTAAATCCGAACTTAGGGTTTTCAAAACAAAAACGCGAATCATGGTGAGATAAAGACAGAGAGAGCGATTGTGTTCACCAAATTAGGAAAGGAAAAGTAGTGATATGAATAGAGATGAACAAAAAAAAAAGGAAGGGATGAGTGAATGAAGAAGATGAGCGGCGCCGCTGTAAACCAAAGGGTTACAACCCTAATTTTTGCTTTGTTTCCTTAAACAACATCTAATGCCAACTTAAGAGTTTGGGCCTGCTTTGTTCAAATTTCCTTAAGCCCATCTATTTTTCTGGATACCCCCCCCCCCCCTGGCTTGTTTTGTGTTACAGCAAAAACACCCTTTTTTTTTCTTTGGGCCTAAAACCCCTAAACTCACTTGAGCCCATATTTATTTATGTTTTTTAATTTGTTTTTTCTTCTTATATTTATTTTGCAAAATGCTAAATAAGACTTAAAACATGTTCATTATTTTGATTTAAGTTTTTGTGATTAATTTTTATCATTTTCTTTTTATATATATATAAATTTGTTTTGATTAATTTTTACATTTAATAAAACATCAAAAAAATTAACTTAGCTTGTTTTCTTTAGGTCTTACTTAATTAATAAAATACAAAAAAAAATAATAAAGATTTTAATTTAATCAATTTTTTAGAATAGGTTTTATTTTCCTCTTTTCATGTAAATACTTAACATTTCATTTCCATATTTTGTTGATTTAATTTTCATAGATTATCATAGCTTTAATTAAAATCGCACAAAATTCGATTTGGTTGTATTGTTTGATATTCGGATATTGCCATCTCATTTGATTCATCCCCATTTGTAACAATTGTACCCCCATTCCTGAACACTTTGTAATAGCGTAGAATTTCAATCCCCGCAATTTACTGTTTTCTATATACTGTATAGTAATTAGGAGTATATGGCAAGATTCAAAAATGAATCACTAGATAACCTAATCAAAGAATAAATAACTTGAAACCAATACACTTTCTCACACGCGCACCTCTAGGGTAACCTCGCTCGTTGCCTCAGAAATACAATCATGTCCCTCGAATCTAAGACACTTTAGCAATGACCCTTCGATAACAAAGATCGTAGTCCCTAGATGACCCTCGATGTTGCCTTCGATTAAAACGATCTCGTCCCTTATGAAAATTGCTAAAGCGTCTCACAAATTGCCTTCAATGATTGTAAAATTGACCCGCGCCTGTCCCTTCACATCCAACGATGGGGCTTCTTACCAAATCAATGGTAAGATAGAACCATTAAAAGGAGGAAGAAAAGAACAACTTAAGACCTTTCGAGTAGATAGATTCGCTCTTAGTTACTCGCTTGCTCACGACAAAAACTCTTTACACCTACACTTCCATTTCAAAAGATTTTCAAAAAAAGACAAAACATTTTGTATACGTTCTTATAGAGACGAGAACCATTGCAAAACCTCTTTTCAAAACACTTTTCGAAACATGATTCACAAACACATCTTTTGAACCACTTTTTGAAACAAAACTTTGTATACGTTCTTATAGAGACGAGAACCATTAAAAAGATATTTTTCAAAATATTTTCAAAGCCCACACCACAAGCACACAATCAAATGAAAGCAAGTGATCTAAACGAGTAACTAAGAGCCCATGGAAAACCATGGATGAAAAGGGTACTAATACCTTCCTTTTTCATAATCTACCCCCCGAACCCGAGAAAATCTCGAAAGATCTTTCCTGTGATTTTTTACCTTTCCTTTTGGATAAAAGAAAAGTCGATGGCGACTCTTGCTAACCGCACAAGTGTGATCGAAATGCAAAACATCTAGTCAGTTCTCCCACCTCATCATAACTGTCATCATATTATTCGTAGGAAACTTGAGGGACTAGATCATTTTTCTATAGGCAACTCGAAGGGTCATCGAGGGATTATGATCTTTTGTATGATGGTGATTTGATTGAGCGTCTTTTGCTAAATTATCCCTTCTTTCGAGGGACGTGACCATTATTTCGAAAGTCAACAAAGAGAGGTTACCCAAGAGGTGTGATTGTGAGAAGTGTGTTCAGTTCAGTTATACTTATCTTGAAATTAGGGTTTTAATATCGATTGATTTTAGTCTTGCCATACAAACCCTAGTTACTAACAATTGCATAAAAGTATAGGTGCAGAGTGTAAAGTGCAGAATGTAAACCTAAAACTATTACAAGGCTTTGGGGCAGTTACATAACAAGAGGATACGGGAAATAAACCCTAAAACTATTACATACTCGGAGCAGTTACATAATAGGAAAAAATGCGAGAAAAATAAACCTAAGTTATTTACATTTGAGGAAGCCTCCTATACATTTGATCTAGGAAATTTAAATGGAAATAAAAAGAATAGGAAAAGGGAAAAGAAAAAAATTACGATTATTTATGAAGAAAGTAGTTTATGATAATTAATAATTAAAACCTAACATTCCAATTAATTTTAAAATCAAAATTAATAAGTTAATTAATTAATTAAGAGGTTAATTAAAAAAACCTAAGCCTAAATAATTAGGGTTAAAAAAGGTTTGTTAATGGTTCATTAAAAAGGAATTAGGGTTAACCAAAATAGGGTTAGGGGAAGAAAAATCAATGAATAAGTTAGAAAACCAAAATAAGGAAAAAATTGCCTTGGGTGGGTGTTGAATCCACGCCCTCCTGCCTTTGCCTTGCATAGCTTGCCACTGAGCCAAGCGTGTGTTGGTGATAGAAAGATGAATGTTGCACAAAATATATTAAACCTGCAAAAATTAGGAAATATAAAACAAAGTTGCAAAAGGCAGGGATCAAACTCACGCCCTTATAGATCAATGCCTTAACGTGCGCGCTCCTGCCACTAGGGTGGTTGTTACATTCGGTGGTATTATAAAAACAATTAATTATAAGATAAACCAAAAGAGATGGGTCGGAGAGGCGCCGGAGCCCTAGCTCCGGTCATCTTATTCGGTGACTTAATTTCTTGTACCTGCAAAATAAACATGTGTTAGTGAACAAAGAGGACCCTACTCCCCTAATTTGACCCTTGCGAGTTCAATGATGGCCTTGGTTTTGGCTAGTTCTTCCTGCATGATGACATACAAAGAGAATAATGTAAATCAGTGTAACAATGACAATGCATGATTCGGGCCTCATGAGACTCGTGTGATGGGTTAAACATGTATATTTACACCTCAGAAGCATGTTAGCGATATTAGTTTCGATATAAGCATAATAAAAACTAAAATTTGAAATTCAAGAAAATCATGCAAACGGTGATGCATGGATGCAAGTTTCAGGTGCTTTTGACCATCAAGAACGATCAGGTCTTACACTACAACACCTCAAAGATTGATTTGGATAGTTGTTTGGCTTTGAAAAGGGTTGTAAAGATGGTTTCGATTTGCCCTAGTTTTGACCCGAAAAATGAGATTTGGAAGGTATGTTTTCTTGCAAGGTTTTTTTCTTCCTTCTTGTCTAAATATGAGGTATATTTATAGGCCATGAATTAGGTCAAAGAAGATGGGTTTGACCTTGTATGAAACCTTTGATTCTTGTTTGAAAATATAATAGAATAAGAAAAAAGAATGGATATTTGATAAAAAAATAGACTCCACACGGTTGGCATTGTGATCTTGGGCCTCCAACATGTTTGAAACAAAATCCCTTTAAGCATTGCACCCCCATTTAATATTTATTTAATTTAACTTTGAATTTAAATGAATAAAATCAAAATAAATGAAATAAAAAATTAAAAGGGTGTATAAATAGATTTAGAGGTTCACTATGAGGTCTAGAACACGTTTGGACCTTGAAAGATAAGCCCATTAGCCCAAAACTTTAAGTTTGATCAATTTGGGTTTCATGCATTTTCTCAAAATTTCCTAAGTTGCACAAGTCATAACTCTCTCATTTTTTGTCATATGATGGTGATCTTAGACTTTTCGGAAACCTAGAGATGTCCCCTACAATATCTATTTTGATCAATTTTCCATTTGAAGAATTTATCTTGATATAAATTTCTTTGACAAAAGTGTCTTTTTGTTGACTTTTGAAATGACCTATAATGTTTTGGCTCATGTCTCTCGAATGAAGCATTTTTGGACTTGGGCTTAGAGAGACAAAGTTATAGATAATTGAATTTCCTTCAAAATGACCTTTGGTTGAGAAATTTCTAATGAAGCAAGTGAAAGTTATTCCTAGTCAAAGTTTAGTTGACTTCTCCTTAAGAAAACCCTAATTTAGCAACTTTTGACTTTTGATGAATCTTGAGTTTTCTTGATGAATCATGATCAACCCTTTACCATATGATGAATGTGACTTCAAAATGTTGATGTTTACCAAAAATTTGAAGTTTGACTGTATGTTGACCACAGTTAACTTTTTGCCCAATAAAGTGGTTTTTCAATCATCTGAGTAATTAACTGAGCAAAATTGTGATGCAAGGCTTGAAATTTTACATGAGGGTAAGTGGTTATGCAAATGTTGTACACACGAAACCCTTGAAGTTGAAGTTGTAAGTGGTTATGCAAATGTTGTACAAACGAAACCTTTGTCGAAGACAGAAACTTGGCACATGAGATTGGGCCGTGTTAGTGAAAAGGGTCTGGTCGAATTCGGGAAACAAAATTTGCTTCATGGTGACAAAGTCGAAAAGCCGAAGTTTTGTGAACCCGTGTACTTGGAAAATCTTGTAGAGTGAAGTACAATAAAGAAAAACAAAGAACACATGGATCCCTTGATTACATTCATACTGATCCTTGGGGCCTGGATGGTGTTCATCACATTCAGGAGCAAGGTATTTTCTATCCATAGTTTATGATTATTCCAGAAAATTATGGGTATTCATCCAGAAGATTAAGGATGAAACTTTTGAGAATGTCAAAAGTTGGAAGACTCTGGTCAAAAATCAGACTGGTAGAAAGGTCAAAAGGTTGAGAACCGACAATGGCCTTGAATTTTTCAATGAGGCATTTGAAAATTTTTGTGCAGCCTCTGGAATTGCAAGGCATAGTACTACTACAGGTACTCCCCAAAAAATGGTTTAGTTGAAAAGTTTAATCGAACCATTTTAGAAAGAGTTAGATGCATGTTGACTAGTGCTGGGTTAAAGAAGGTGTTTTGGGTAGAGATTGTTTCAACAATAACATATATGATAAACAAATGTTCTTCAACTGTGTTAGATATGAAGAAGCCATAAGAAGTTTGGTCGAGATAACCACCATATCTCGACAAACTTAGAGTATTTGGATGTGTAGCCTATGCTCACATTAGGCAAGACAAGGTCGAACCTAGAGCTCTGAGATGCATGTTCATGGGATACCATGAAGGAGTCAAAGCTTATATGCTATGGTAGGAGTGCATAGATATCTGAAGAAGAGCTGGAATAGGAAGAGATTCCTCTTGAGGTGGAGCATATTGATGTTGAATTGTTTATCCCAGATCAAGTCGAAGAAAAAGCATAAGATGTTTAAGATACTGGGGAAATTTAGGAAATCGTCAATGAGTACATGTTGGCAAGAGATAAGCCGAGAAGAGTCATCAAGCCACTTCAGAGACTTGAGTATGAAGATCTCATAGTTTATGCCTTAATCACTACAAGTGAGGTTCTAGACGAAGAACTTAGAGACTATAAGGAAGTTATGAGGATTCGAAATAAGACTGAATGGTTGAAGGCCATGGATGATGAGATGGATGTTACTTTCCATGGTGGCATAGTTCGACCTAGAACTATAACAAATGGATGTGAAGACTACTTTCTTGTATGGAGATCTAGATGAAATAATCCTGATAAGTCAACCTGAAAGGTATGCATAAATAGGAAAGGAAGATTATATGTGCAAGCTGAATAGATATTTATATGGACTGAAATAATTTGCTTGACAGTGGAATAGAATATTTGACAAGTTCATGGAACACATAGGTTTCATTAGAAGTAAGTTTGGCCAATGTTTTTACTTCAGATTTTGACCTGGAAATTCATTTGTTATTTTGTTGCTTTATATGGATGATATTCTCATAGCAAACAAAAATGTCGAGGGTGTATTGAAGGTGAAGGTTGCACTCAATAAGTAGTTTGACATGAAGGATCTAGGAGCTTCTTCCAGGATTCTTGGGATTGACATCCAAAGAGATAGAAAGAAGTTAAAATTATGTTTATCTCAAGAGACATACCTAAGAAAGGTTCTCGATAAGTTTGGTATGTCGAATTCAAACCTTGTTGCAACACCGACAAACCCTCAATTCAAGATGAGTATAGATCAGTGTCTTAGTACTAAGGTCGAAAGAGCTTATATGAATAGCATTCCATATGCTAAAATAGTAGGTTCTTTAATGTATGTTATGGTATGTACTAGACCCAATAGCATATGCAGTAACTCTTGTAAGCAGGTACATGGCAAATCCTGGAAAGGCTCACTAGCAAGCATTAAAGTGGATTCTAAGGTACATAAATGGGTCTCTGAATAGAGTCCTAATTTATGGTGGAGCCTATGGTAAAGATAATAAATCAGTAATCGAAGTATATGTCAACTTTGATTATGCAGGTTGTATTGATTCCAAAATATATGTTTTTGGATAAGTGATCACTATGTTTGGCACAACAATTAGTTGGAAAGAGACACTTCAGAAGGTTGTCTCCTTATCAACCATTGGAGCAGAATATATTACCTTCACTAAAGCTATGAAAGAAGCATTGTGGCTTGAATTTTTTGCTGAGGAGCTAAAACTTCAAGGTCGAGTTATCACTGTTAAATGTGATAGTCAAAGTGAAATAAAACTATCTAAGAATTAAGCCTATCATGAGTGAACCAAGCATATCGATTGAGGTCGCATTTTGTTAGAGGGGTAATCGAGCATGGAGAAGTACAAGTGTTGAAGGTTTTGACATATCACAATGTTGCTGATATGATTACCGAGACTTTGCCAAGTTGTGAGTTTTTCTATTGTATGGGATTGATAAATCTGAATGAAGAAAGCTAGTTTGTTCCCTTGATGTAATAGAGTTTGTTCCAAGGTGGAGATTCGTGAGATATTGGATCGAACTCTAGTATGGTCGAAGGGGTAGCTTTTGGTCCGATAGGATTTAAGCATGAGGTCGAAGCTTGTTTGTATGCTACTACCAAAATAGTGCATGTTGTAGTCGAAGTTGTTCTAACATGCGTTAGTTGAAAGTCTAGGATTAGTAGCATGTCGAATTGAGTCTGTTTATTATGTCCAATTGTTTAAGTTAGCTTGTTCCCTAAGTTAGCTTGTAAGGGGTCCGTGAGTAAAAACCTATTAGTTTAGTATGTTAGTTTTCTTATAAATATCATACTAGCCTCTCATCATTGCACAATGCAAATTCTAATTAGGGTGAGAGAGGTTATTTTTTATTCTGTAACACTTGTAATCTTGTTTCAAATAGAAAGTAAAGAATAACAGTTTATAACCAATTCATTGTGTTATTCTTACTTCCTGTTTTTCTTTACCCTTGTGGTTTTTTTGGTAATCAAGAATCCATTTATACTTTGTCATTCTGATATCGATTTTACAACACTTTATATATATTATCATACCCAAGACAGTGCCCAAATTCCCTTCTCCAAATTGTCTTCTACAATATTTCATAAATTATCATTTAGTTATTCTATTGGTGTTCAATAATTATATTATTTTTATTTATCAAATGTAAAGAACATTGTAGCCACAACAAGAGAGTGGTAATGAGAGAAAATAGAGCAACCATAAAATTATTGAAATTATATTGTTTTTCTCTTAATTTCTGAGGTGGTTTTATGATTGACATAGGATAAATAAATATCATATGAGATGATTGCAAAAGGAGAAAATACCCAAACTTGTTATTATATGAGATGATTGGCATATGAAAAATCACAACATATCTACCATATAAGAAAATAATATGTTTTGGAAAAGGCAATTCAGTCCTTTTTTCTGATTGGTCAATTACCTCTTTTTTAGGGTAAAACAAGTACTAAAATATTAACTAAAATTATCACGTTGATTAATGCATTTTGTCTTTTCCAGATAAGCTTTTCAAATTCTTTGGCCTTCCAATACTACATTAAGTTTCCCATTGACTCACTCTCTCCAATTTTATGTTTTCAAAAACCTTTCTCTTCCTCTTCTACCTCCCTTCTTCTCTCATCCTTTTTCTCTTTCTCTCTCTATGGATCTATTTTCTTCTTCCTCTTCATCTGTCTTCTCGTCTTCTTTTTATTTTTCTTCCTTCTTATTCTATTTTTTTATCCATGATGCATGCATTTATTTTCCATAAAATGAGAGTGGGTGAGGTTTAGATGCAAAATCAAAGGGTTTTGATTTGAAGAAGGTGTGTGTTCGGTTTCGGTTGCACCAAGAATGGGAAACAAGGATGTCGATGGGATGACTCAGCTTCTCAACTTCCGCTATAGTAGATGTATTGTCAAAACGTTGAATGTCAAATTCATGATAATCCCATTTTTTTATATTTAAACCTAATTGATTTATTATTCTAATTATTTATGTTTGATTGTGTTTACATATTTATGTTTAAACCCTAATTGATTTCATATTCTAATTGTTTATGTTTGATTATGTTTTGTTAGTTCCATGGTTTTAGGATTGGCAACAATTTTGCTAAAATATGGTTCTACTGATGTTGTGCATGTCATAACATTTGCATCAACTGTCATAACAGTTTTGTTGTCACCTTTTTTTAACCAGATGTCATGACATCTTGGTATGGCCAAGCAAGTGTCGTTGTTTTAATTCTTGACATGATTTGCAATCTGGAAAAAAAAGAATCAAATCTCCATCAGCATTAAAAGTTTTTAAGTTTGGTTGTTAAGCTAATTTAGGATACTTAAATATTTGCTCCAAAATTTTAGGAGATATTCTCTAGAGCAATCAGCGCGTGGATTAAGGAAGAATATGACAGAGACTTTGAAGCTCATGGAAAACTGAAGCTTATAAAAGTAAGACCAAGACCTAGGGCATTGTTAGTTCTTGTTAGTTTCTTTTGGTTTTAGAACAAGGGTTTGTCGTTTTGAGAGTCGTGTGGGCTCTTGTGACCGTAAGTCACCCTTGTGTCTTTTGATACTTATGGTAGACGTTTTATGTCACTCAGAAACTTTTAGGAAATGAGTTGAGTGTTATTTTCTTTGAAGTTGTGAAGCAAGAGTGAGTATTGTTCTTGGTGGAAGCTTTTAAGCAACCCAAGTATTGTTTATAGTTAAGAGTCTTAACTATGTATTTATAATTGGGAAGTATGTTCTTCCTGGCAGTTCCTGGGATTGGAATTGTCTTTTGGTTGTAATTGGAGAGTGTGTACTTCCTAACAGTTCCTGGGACTGGAATTAAATTCCTTGTGATTAGGAGTGTTATCACGAAGGTGATTAGAAGTGGGATTGCGATTTCTCATATCTAGGAAGGACCTAGGTAGAAGTTTCACTGGGTAGGGATTAGGTGATAAGTTGTAAATGGGGGAGTTTTACTTTGAACTAGTACTACTGATAATGGTTTTCCTTCCTGGCTTGGTAGCCCCTAGAGTATGTGAGTTGCACCAAACTGGGTTAACATATTACTTTGTTCTTTATCATTTTGTGTTTATATTTCTGCATAATTTATTTGTTTAATATTGCTGCACATTCTGTATTATATGTTGTAACATCTATCACGACATCATGTTCTGATGATTGTATCATCAATTCTGCCATGTTATGTAAGTGCCAGAATTTCTCTACAGATTTTTTGCAGCGGTTTGGTGTAGTGTTTTAGAACTGATTCATTGATTTCAAATTCTTCTAAGTACTTATTTTATAGGTGAAAATAAGATATCCATTAGAGGGTAGAATAGGAAATATAAATATAGTTGTATTATTCCTAACGGTCATAGTGAGACTGGTAGACAATAGTACAAAAAGGTATGTCCTTGTGCCACTCTAGAGAGTAGGGTCACAAAGTACTTTTATACTTTTACACTCACAATCACACGCAATACCTTAGTCTTGATCTTCGTCTACTATGTCTTCAGAGGCTTCTGATTTGTATGTTGATGAAGCATGTTATAAAAGGATCATAACTATGTATCTTCAAAACCTAAGTCTTTAGAGCCTTTCATGGCTTGTTCAGAGAACCCTTGCCTTCAGAGTCTTCATAACTTGATCTTCAGAAGAATGTCTTCAGATCTTCAGAACTCATTCAACAAAACTTTGTCTTTATCATCTTTAGAACTTGGAACATCTGAAGTAAAGCTTTAGAAGGCCTCTAAAGATTCCTTGCACAAGTCACGAACAAAAGCTCTTTTACTAACGTTCCATAGAACCGTTGCATAAGACGCATTCCTTAATCTTGACTTAACTTGTAAGACATTAAAGGTATTATTCTAGAGTGTTGAGTTCAGAATATGATGATGTCACACGCCTTCTTACCAGAGTCAGAACATGTATAGCAAAAGCCACACACTAGACAGAAACCGTTAGAACACACAAATGTTCTTAAAGATAACATGTAAAGTTATCATCAAAACATAAGGCCAGATGTAGAATATATCTTGTTCTTAAAATCTCCCCCTTTTTGATGATGACAAAACCATGTATTTTGATAGAGCAATTCATACAGGATAATCACCATGGAACGCAAATTCAGTAAAGCTAACCAGCTCCCCTGAATCTGTTAATACTCAAATTTCCATTAAAGCTTGTTCAGAGTCTCCCCCTGAGCCCAAGACCAACAAAATGAATTTTGTAATACACAAGGTAACATAGAGAAAGAATACTTCTCCATTTATGTCTCATCAGAGTCTGACTAGTAATACTTGGTCTTCATCTCAGAACCTGGATTGCTATCAGAACACTATGAGGCATTAGAACCTGTTTAGTCACTATCTTGATGACTCATATCAAACATCATAACTACTATAATGGTTCTTCCAGAAACTATAATCGTTACACCATAAGGTGCACATCATCATGTCATCAGAAGGTTCAGCACTTGAACTCTTTTTTTACAGACAATGTCTTTCGAACATGTCTTCTGATCATGCCTTAGAACATATCTTAGACCATGTATTCTAGACCATGTCTTCAGAGCATATCTTAGACCATGTCTTTCGAACATGTCTTTAGACCATGTCTTAGATTATGTCTTCTGAACATGTCTTAGACCATGTCTTCTGAACATGTCTTCCGAACATGTCTTAGAACATGTCTTAGACCATGTCTTTATACCATGTCATTTGACCATGTCTTCAGTAGGTTCACAACCTCATAAACAGCTTAGTTAACAACAAACTTACTAAACTTCCAGAAACTTCACAACTTCTGAAGTATCAGAATCTGGTATAATGTAACCTAGTTACAAAACTTTCAGACAGTTTACAACTTCTGAAAAATTTCTTGATAGTGGAGCAAATGTTGCCAAAGCACATGTTGACATTCTTTCAGATAGTTCACAACTTCTCAAATGAATGCTAAGAAACACATCAAATTTGTTAAGCTTCCAGACAGTTTGCAACTTCTGAAGCGACATAGTTTGATTACCATATTTTCAGAAAGTCTACAACTTCTAAACAATAGGTATTTTCAACACACGTAATTACCTTACTTCCAAAGGGTTCTCAACTTAACAGTGTGGTGTATCAGAGCTTAATTTCACCATATCTTCCTGAAGTTCACTATTTCTGAACAATAGGTATATCAGAGCCTATTTCAACTTTTACCTTAGTCAGAAGCCTCTGACCAAATAATAGTGTCAGGTCATGATTCGTTTTAGACAGTTCACAACTTCTAATGAAGACATGTTCACATATGTTGAGCTCATCAGAGCATTCTTCATGCATCTTGATCTTTATCTTCTGATTGGAAGGTGATAATCTTCTGATAGCCAATTAATCTGTCTATGAAAACCAGTAAACTTTTGCAAAGTTCCTGAGTCAAACATCAAACAAATTGTTAGTAGTAAAAGCATTATATCATGTTTTAGTTTTATATATGAGATTAAGTACTATCAAAATCATATACTCTTTCTCCCCCTTTGTCAGAAATCTACAAGGTTTAAAAGACAGAATGAAATGATTTTTCATTAAAGACCAAAAAGATAAAGATACAATTGTTTCAGAAACAAAATAAAAACTATTCTTAAGTTCTAATACAAAGGGATAAGGATCTAAGAATCATCCTTATTGTCAAACTTTTCAATGAACTTCATCACCACATCAAAAAATTCCTTGAAAGCAGCCTCTTAAGCTTCAATCTTTTCATCCTGCTTATCCAAGCGTTGATAGATGAGACAATTTTCTTCCTGTTGTTTTTCCAAAACAGCCTTCATCCCAGTTGGCTAGTCATTAGCTTCAATAACTTGTTTTCCCTTTGACCCAGATGATTGACCATCAACCAACGGTATCACAGACCCAGATGCAGTAGCATCAGCACCAACTTTTTTTGAAGTATCAACATAGACAGCATCTTGTTGCTCAGGTTCAAGAACCTCTGGAGCAGGTATACTTAAAGGAATGTTTGAAAATTTCTTGAGCTATTCTTCCTAT